>CM022302.1:426180702-427551499 GCA_011799875.1 Thinopyrum elongatum
AGCTAGTAAACATATACCCCACCTTGTGTTTTCGGTTTAAACACGTCTCTGCTAGTCGTTTCTGCTTAGCATCTGTCATGTTTTGCACTGGACAATTTGATACTGTCATGTTTTGCCCTGGACAATTTTGTACTGAATTGATTTGCTGGTACAAAGCAGAAATATAGCGCCTATTCCTCATCAGACCAAGGATATCCATGTTCGCAGTGATGGAAGAGGTGAAATCGATACAACCAAAATTGAGCATCCAATCATTGCATCATGTCCTGCACCTCCAATGTAGGTCCACCCTGCCAATAAATTCACATGCAAACCACTAATATTACTATCTAACGATAGTACAAAAAGAGTAGCAAGATAGTAGCAAACCATGTACCTTCGTAATGAACGGCTCATAGTGCCACCAATTGGATATAACGGTTTGGAAGAAAACATGCTCATAATGTTGAACCATTTGGACTTTTTGTGCAGTTCCACTAAAATCGAGCATTCCTGTTTACATAGATATTGAAAGTGTGATTACTATAAAAGTGGCACTAGTTGATGCATAGACTCACAAATATAAGCATTCCAATTTCTTCATGGGAAAAGGCAGCAAGACTGTTTCTAACCACCTGTTTGAAGGAATAAATAAGACAACAGCGGCTAATGTCAGGAAGGCATACACAGTATTTTCTGAAAGATTGAGCCATTCCAGACCTTTCCTCTTCTTTTAAGCATATTTTGTGCAGTTCAACTAAAATAAAATGCCATCACCGCCTTGACAATTCAGTGACACTGTACAAAAAGAAATGACTTACCATTACATCATGATGTCAGGTATGTAATCGACAGGCATTAGAGACAAACATGCAGACCTCCTCCCATAACATAATGAACATTAATTTTAACAAAGGTGTGACTAGCTTTACCAGAATAATTTGAGTGAACTCTACACCCTCTTTTCCTTAATATAAGATATTTTCGCAGTTCAATTTAAAGTACCCAAATGTCTAGTATTTAGAAAAACAGGCAGTAGTTTTCTTGAGCACATATCTGGGAAAGCTTGCCACACCTTATATATGTCCATACGCTAATGCAACACCATTCGAATAGTACAAATATACACTAATCCAGTGGCTAGTGCAACAGTAGAGTAGTTTTTTTATTACGGGGTATAGTACAATGGTTTTACTGAACAGATTTCCATAAGCTAGCACTGGAAGATTTCTATAAGCATTAACTATACAAACTGTAAAGGTAACAAGTTTCAGCATTGGTATACTAGCTGTGCAACAGCATTAAACCAAATATAAAAGTCTGAAGGTAACTAGCATTATTAACTAATGACAGTATAAAAAAATTGCTAACCATGTACCTTCAAGGTAAATATCATTTCGAACTCAAGGGGACCTAAACTTTGCTATCCCAATCTTGATAATCGATCAAATATAAAAACTTGATCAAACGAATCAAGAAAACAGCCGGAGGAGGAGGTGCCCACTCTTGACCTTTCCTCTTCTCTTCATATTTTTTGTGCAGTTTAAACAAAATAAAATGACATCAGCGCCTTGGCATTTTGGTGACACTGTACAAGAAAAATTGACTTATCTCATGAAAGTGAGGTATGTAATCTATAAGCATTAACAGTGCAAAAATCTGAAGGTAGTAACAAGTTTCATCATTGGTATACTGGCTGTGCAACATCATTAGAATGCCTTAGCTGAAAAATCTTTAATACATCCACAATCAACAGCTAACCCTGAAATAATCCAGTGACATTAAATGGCACTACTTAAATTTATCGGTGGCATTAGACTGAGTGCGACATTAGTTAAATGTGGCATCACTTTAGCAGTAGCATTGCTTGACTTTACCGGTGGCGTTATACTAACAGCAAAAAAGTGGCAATAAGAGCATGGAAGGCCCATTCGGACAGTGGGCGCACCATTACGATGTACCTCCATGGACGCATAGAGTGGTGAGGGAGGTATGGTTGCCCAGAGCAACAAATATCCAGGCAGTATATGTGGATTACGTCCCATTTTTGTTCTCTTTAGCCACCTTTTTCCTATGTGAGGACAACAAACCGATCGACCTGGTCATTCTCTATTGTGTTGTCATGTCTTTCTACCCTTTTTCAACCAAGAGACACGAGACTCGTTCCTTAGCTACTGATTTTCCCCTTTTCAACCTAGATGCGGGTTCGATACCTAGTCCCTTCGACAGTACTTTCTCCCTTCCTTTCCTTATTCAACCCAGACATGGATTAGTCTGCATGAAGTAGGGTTTCCTTTAATAGTGCAAATTAAGGTTTTCGTCTGCGTGACCAGCAGAGCAGAGGATATCAAATTGGGGAGATGGTGGAGTGGAGAAAGATCCACATCCAGCGACGTGGCAGATGGGGCAATAGAACAAGGGTATGGTTCGAAAAGAGGTAGCATACCTGAAGGTCGGTGGGAAGTGGCTTCGCTCATGGTCGTCGTCCTCCGCACACACTATGGCAGCGAGCTTGGGACGGAGGCCATCCCGCACGGGCGCTAGGTCTGAGAGGACGGCCTTGTCGTCAGTGTGTGACCTCGCTCGTCGACGACGAGTGCGTCAACGCTGCACATCCTTTTCTTCCCCAGCGGACGGGATCCTGGCAGATCTCTGACCACCAGTGAGGAGGGAGAGAGAAGGGCCACCGCCGTCTTTTTTAGATCCTGAGAGAGGGTGATAGTGTGAGAAGCAAGTGGGCAGCCCTTAGCAAGCAAGCGCTGAAGCTCCAGCCTATATAGTATCTTTTTTTATACTAGTACTAGAGGTGGAGTAGTGGTAGAGTAGTTTATATTTTCTCTGCATACAGTACCAATTAGTTGTGCTTCAAAACTGAACAGCACGCCATTAAAAAAATAAAGTCTAGAAATAATGCGGCACCTCGGGCCAACGCGGCCAGATCGCATTTTGCACGAGAAATGACACACCATGTTTCGTTGACATGTGGTCCCGTTCCAACATGTCAGTGAGACGACGACGAGTCCTTTTGTACAATTTCCGAACGGACGTCTATGTAGGCCGGGGCGCCTCTTCCTGTATCGTGGCAACCGTCCACCGCCTCTACTGTCGCACGCTCTTCCTCCCTCCATTTGCCTTCACCCTTCCTTCTGCCATTGTTCGATCGTTTTCTCCATGGAGGGAACAGGTCAGAAACGACCCCGTTATTCTTGCCCCGATCTGAAAGATGACGTGGTGGAGGAACTCATTGATCGGTGCGACGTCATCACCTCGGCTAGCATGGCAGGTTCGTTCAAGACCATTCTCGACTCAACAAATAACATCATTACAAAGAACCCAAGGGTTCAGGAGCGGTTTGATCTCCCCTTTCTTCTTCGCCATGACCCTGCTCGCTGGCGCGGGGATGACGGAAGCCTCGCCTTGTGCAAGTTGATGCCGCTTGATAATGATACGTGTGATGTTAAGATGCCATCGCTTAAGGGTAAGGCCTAGGCAGGCGCAAATGGAGATTGGGTTGTTTATATTGGGTACAACTGCGAGTGGGAACTTGTGAATGTGTACACTCGTCACCGGATTCCACTTCCAAAAATCTCAGAGTGCCCTGAGGTTGAGCACACAGATGATCTACGTACGTTCAAATACGATCATGGTGACTGTCGTCAAAAGAAGATAGCAATTTGTTGAGTTCCCAACCGCTCTTGGGATTACATGAACTATCATGTTGTTGCTATCTTTGGCAAGCTTGTTGCCGTCCTTACTTCCACGCCTCGATGGATATTGCTCAAAAATCAATTTCTGTACACGGATGTGTACTGTGATGCAATTCAATACGAGCATCTTGTGTTTGCTGCCACCACTCGTGGCACTGTTTTTGCATGGAATCCTTATTGTTTCGGTATGTTTGTCTTCCACCGTAATTAGAATTGTTTCATCCACGTGCATGCGAGTTAGTATCCCCGTACTAATTAACCTTCTTGTGTTTCCAAGGTCCTGTGAACATTCCACCACCTATACTTGAAAAAATTTATAACCAAGGGGGAGATTGTAACACCCCTGTGTAATAGTCACTGTGACACTCTACTAAGTATGCCAAGTCATCTCAATTTGCAGTGCCTAATCACTTTGGTTAAGAATTCAATTCAAATTCTATTCTGGAAATCAACTCAAATTCAAAAGTGCAAAATAAATTTGCTCAAACACTATTGGAAAAATGTTCACTAAATAGCAAATATTCCAGAAGCACTCGTAAAAATATAATCAATGATACTTGGATTAGCTAAATGACTCAAACCACATGAAACAGCACCAAAACATAATTATTTAATCCATATATAATAATATCAAATTCAAATAAAATCCTACTTTACCCAAACCAGTTTTTGGTGAAACGTAATAATGCACTGTAATATTGGGGACAACTCTCATATTTTACAAAAGTGCAAAAGTGGCCTAACTATTACAAAACAGAAAAGAAATAAAGAAAAGCAAAACAGAAAATAAGAAAAATAAAATGAGGCACTGTGCACTGGGCCTAAGTGCACAGTGCCCCGAAACTAGCCCAACCTCTCTCTCCCTTGCGCTGTCGCTCCCTCCATGGACGAGCGCGCGCGCGTCGGCCGCGCGTCGACACGCCGGCGTCCATCGACGCTACAGGGGCAGCGGAGGGGATAAGGACGAAGTCGTTCCTTCCCCCCTGGCCTCCTCCCCATCATTCTCCCCTCTCCCCTCGCTCTCTCCTCCTTTTCCCCATCGACGCCCGATGCGGTCGCCGATGTGCCTCGCCGTCACCGCGGCCACAGCTGCCACCTCGCTCCGCCGACTGGTCGAGGAGATCCGCCATCGACTACTCCGTCGATCAGTGGTCTCAGTTGGAGCGGGGGAGCACCGAGGAGCTGGATCCTTTTCGTCCACATCTTCGGCAGCCATTGTTCGCCTTCGTCTCCGGCGCCGTCCCTGCAACTACTAAACTGTCAACGACCAGACGTGCGAGCCGCTCGGTGAGCTCCGACACCCACTCCCTCTTCTCCCTTGTCCTACCGCGTCCGTAGCTCGCCGCACCGCGAATGCCCGAACCCGCGGCCGCCGACGAGCTCGCTGCCGTGGCCAGCGTCGCCGTCATGCGCAACCGGACCCAGCATCGAGCTCCTGGAGCTCATGCGAGTCCAGCGAGACCCCTAGCACCCCTCCCCGCGCCGTGTAGCGTCGAACCCGATGAGGCCCGAACTCCGGCGCCGTTTTGGCTCATCGCCGGCGCCATTTCCGGCCATCTCCGGTCGGTCCAAGGTCACCACTCAACGCGGCGCTCTTCCAGCATTCGAACGCAGCAAACCGCGCGTGAAACGGTGCCCCGCAGCGCAATTCTGACGCGCTCCGGCGATCGGCCGCCGTGATTTCGGTCGCCGGAGCAACTTTGGCGACGTCGCCGACGTGGCATGGGTGGGTCCCACCCCTGAGCCACTGACCATGGGCCCTGGGGGCCCTAGTTGACTGGTTGACCCAGTCAACTATGCTGACTAGGCAGCCCAGTCACTGACATACGGGCCCCACCGTATAATTAAATTAATTAAAACATTTTATAGATAAAAGTTAATTAGTTAGTTAATGAGGCACTGACATGTGGGACCCAGTGGATAATTAACCTCTGATTAGTTTTAATCAAATTCTGTTAGGCTAACAGAGGCTGACATGTGGGTCCCACTGGACCCACATGTCAGGTTTGACCCTGGTCAGCGAGGCTGTTGACTGCTGATGTCATCACCTAGTCATGCTGATGTCATAAATCATTTCTGTTAATAAAAATAATTCCATAAGATCATTTAAACTTCGAAAATTAATAACTTTTAAACCGTAGTTCGGATCGAAAAACTTAAAACATGAAAGTTGATCCGAACGATGAGATGAATTTGATCGTGTCGTCTGTTTCTAAGTCGGAACCCCCTACGTAGGAGAACCCATAACTTTTCCTCCGATTCCGGTAGATGAATAGTGCACACATACCGGTTAATAAATCCCACGTTGATCCTAAAATAATTAAAATGACCTAGAAGCATCTTTAGGCAACCCTGCACTGCATACTAGGCGTAGCATGCCCTGTGTTGCATTTGTTTGCATTATGTTTACCTGTTTCTTCCCCCTCTTCTCTCTCGGTAGACCTCGACGTTGACGTAGCTCCCGAGGCAGACGCAGCTCCGGAGTACGGCTACGTCCCCGACGACGCAGTTGACAATCTTGCCCTTGCCGCCGAGCAAACAGGCAAGCACCCCCCCTTTTGAGCATTCCGATATCGCCCACTCTCTTCTCTCTTATGCTTGCATTAGAAGTTACTGCTGCTGCTGTTATCCTATATCTGCTGCATAGCCTGATTAATTGTAACCTGCTGTTGATACTTACCTGTTATCCTAAACTGTTTAGTATAGTTTGGGTAGAGACCCAGCAGAGACCCCACATTATCCCAACTGCCCCGCTGGATCATCAGAAGACCCGATTAACGGGATCGAAGACCAAGCCCCGGCACCGCACGTCACTCCCCCTTAGTTTCTCGACACTACTGGGTTACTATCGAGTGTCGAGGGTGATACCTCGTCAGCACTCCTGATGATAACCTTGTAGGTTAGTTGCGAGGATGATTCCTCCTACACCACCCTCGATAACGACACCGTCGCGCAACTCCTCAAGAGTGGACCTCGAGGGTGATTTCTCCTTCGTTCACCTTGACTATAACATCAGAGGAATTCCATCGAGGGTGATTCCTCGGGGTCCCCCTTGATGTTAGACACACGGTTACCATTTGTTACTATGACTTTGCACTGAAACATGTTACTAAAGACGGGTCGGCCCTGAGGGGTACCCGCGCGAGCTTAATTGCGAGTGATGTGGAATCGGGTGGACCTGGATGGTGCCCGAGAGTTGAACATGAGGCGTGGCCGGGCATTCTTAGCCCTTGCCGCAAGTCCTCGAGACGGGGCGACGGGGTCACATCTTTCGTGAGTCTCTGCTCGTTACCGCGCGCTCCTAATCCACTAATGGTTTGGATATTTGATCCGAGGGGCCTCTGGCCTGATAGCACTAACCATCACGTGGACATAGTATGGGCATTCTGCGTCGTATACTTTAGCCGAAGCTTAATAGACGTCAGCAACTGAGCGGCACACGCTGGGTTGGACTGGTAACGCAACCGCGCTTGTATTAAGGGGTTGCTAGGTCTCCTCATCGGCGGTGTACGCAATGTGCAGGAGAGTCCAGGGCGATGGCCCAAGACCCCTGGGGTCATAGGTTAGTCTGGCGTGCTGACCTCTCTGTTAAGTATTCATTCAGGTTGTGGCGTATCGTTTGGCCGAGGCCGGGCATGACCCAGAAAAGTGTGTCTGGCCGGAGTTAATCGAGCGTGGTGGGTAAGTTGGTGCACCCCTGCAGGGAAGAAAACATCTATCGATAGCCTGTCCTACGGTAATGGACACTCGGAGTTGTATCCCAATCGGTACAACTAGAACTGGTGACTTGAGATGAAATGGATAGTATGGCTCTGGGATTTCTTTCTCGTAGGGAGTCGAGAAAGAATCTCTGGGCAAGGTTGATGACATTACTACTACTTTACATTATGTTAATCTGCACTCTTCTAATGCTGCAAGACCGATGAAGATGCTTGAAGATGCTAGTCTTCGATAGGACTAGGCTCTCCCCTATATTCTGGCATTTCTGCAGCCCAGTCCACATATACAGCCACCCTTTGAAAATGTTGCATGGTAGTGTAGATCCTTGCTTCCTGAGTACTTCGGATGAGTACTCACGTTTGCTTTACTTTCTTTTTCTTCCCCATATCCAATTGTCACCACCAGATGACGGAGCCCCTGAGTTAGCTGCCCCTGTCGACGACTACGGCTACAACTACTACCCTCCCGGCGAGTACTACTACGAGGAGCCAACAGACGACCAGGAATAGGATTCGGAGGGTCCTAGGCAGAGGCCTACGCCTTTCGATCGTAGTGTTTTGTTTTGCCCCGCCTTTCTAAAGGCCTATCTGTAATTCTGCTATATCTGTACCCAGATATCTGATGCTTCCGCTGACATTTGTGTGCCATCGAGCTATGTATTCGAGCCCTCGAGGCCCTGGCTTGTAATATAAAGCTTGTATGACTTTATTTATGTTTTAGAGTTGTGTTGTGATATCTTCAAGTGAGTCCTTAGGCTTGATCGTGTGCATTTGCGTGTATGATTAGTGCACGATTAAGCCAGGGTCGTCACAGAGATGACGATGGTGATGATCACGAGCAGGACCTACATACTCAGTGGCGCCTGGCAACTTATTCCGATGGATCACCTCTTCTTGTATGTATACAGGGCACTACGGATGTTATTAAGGAAGCATGTGTTGTCTCCCGTGGATGCAGTGTACGAACCTATTCCAACATCTATTGCAGGGTATTCGGGATGGATACTAGTACTAGTGTGCTAGCGCCAGCACCTTCTGCCTGGTTCCGTATTGATAGTCTTGGAGAAAACTCGCTCTTCCTTGGACAAAACTATCCAATGATGGTGAAAGGCGATCCAGCTGCTGTTGGCACAACGTTACTACCATTTATGAGAAGCAACTATATCTATACCTCGGACATTGCTATGGTTCCCTACCCTGGCTATGATAATATGCGTCCTGATATAGGTCGCATCAGCCTGGATGATGAGTCCTGCGTTGGTCTCGATATTGACAATAGCTGGCCCTTCCCAGAGGCTTACTTATGGTTCAAAGCAAGCATTTCTGACGCCGAGGATTGGTTGAGCTGAAGTTCATTTCATTGCTTGTTATTTGTTGTGTGATAAAAACTTTAGTATTTACTAGAATGTTTTGTTGGAAGTAATCTATAATCCAACATGTATCCTCGTTGCCGTTGTGTGTTGATGACATGTTGTATGTAATGAATGGTACATTTGCATATGCATGTGATAAACTCAATTTATGAATGGTTTTTGAGTCACTTCTTGGAGTGTGAGTACCGTAGTAGTATAGCCAACATCCGGTTATATGAAGTTGCCACATCACATAGAGCCAACCTAATAGTATGCTAGTACAATAGTTAGTCCTAGTAGTAGTATACCATAAACTATAGCTAGGTGTCACACGGAGGCCGAGAAATATGGTGATAGCGTGAGGTGGGCTTGTACGTATGATGTAGGCACAGGGCTTGTCGTGTTTCCTACTCCTTCGGTCTAAATGTGGAGAAGATTTGGTCGAGTTCTTCCTCCTTTTGCCAACACGTGGGACATCCAGCATCCAGGTCGTGTCATGCAAGACAATGGAGTGCTAGTTGAAGCCACGTGATGTGCATCTTGGGTTAAACTATAAATAGAATCTTACTCTTGAGTAACTCCAAAAGCAGCCACCGAAGATCTTTATTGGATTTGTTTTTCATCCCCAGCACGTCGAGGTGAAAGATGTGCAGGTTCAGTGGGTCGTCTTGCGTTTTCACTGACATGTGGGACTGCATGTGAGCAAACAGACGATGGGCACACTCCGCGTGTCTGCTGGCTGGCTGAGAAGAGAGAGAGGAGGGCTGAGCATGGACTCCAGGAAATCTTGCGATAATGTGAGTAGTACTAGTGGTGTACCGTACTCCTGGAGAGATAATGTGTTCGCTCTACGTAACCAGCACCTCGATATAGTGGGGTGGCATGGGCCATAACTAGCATTCACGTCTAGCAGTACGGCACACGCCACCCACACGAGTCCCATCTGACACCAATTTTCTTGGAGTCCGTGCTACAGCTATCTCTTCTCCCTCCCGTTTTCTCTAACTCAGCCATCGCGCGGTGGGCGGGGTGGGGGTTTGCCGATAGTCGGTTTGCTCAACTGCGGTCCCACTTGTAAGTGAAAATGCAACACAGCACGCATTCCCCCTTGAGCGGTGTGCCGGACCAACTGTGTGGGGGGTGCGACACGAACACGGTAGGCTTTTCCCAGGGCCTCTTTGATTTGTAGGATTTTGAAAATGCAGGAATAGGAAAAGTATAGGATTGGAGTGTCATGCCCACTTGAATCCTATAGGATTAGCAAGGAGTGTTTGATTACACGGGAAAAGCAAAGGAATTGTAAAAAGAGGTTGGAGTGGATGTTAGATTTCCTATGAAATGTAGTACAAAAGATTCCATTGGAAAAATTCCTATGGGATTCAATCCTATGAATCAAAGGACAAACGTAGGAAAAATTCCAAAGGATTTCAATCCTCCAAAAATCCTATAGAATTCCTTTGAATCAAAGAAGGCTTCAACTTGTAACTTGTAAATTTTGGTTCTGCTCCTTGGCGCGATCGATAGATAGAAATAATGATTTTCCCTAGAGTAATGAGAAGTTTGGTTCTGGCGCGGTTCATGCATGGTATAGTACGTACGAAAATCATGAAGTTGATGCGAAAGGTAAGATAATTACTAGTACAATATACTACTACATGGAATTGATGGAAAGATAAAGATACATACGGATCCATCAATGACATCCTCACGCCCTAGTGCGCCGGGTCAGTAACCGATGTGTGAGGAGCAGCGGCGTTGGCGGCGAGCTCAACATGCTTCTGAACAATGCCGTCCAAGGTTGCCATGCGGTCCAAGAAGGTCAGCGTCCTATCGTCCTCCTCTTGCACGTAGTAGTCCTTGTCGATGATTTGATCATAGATGTGGGTGATTATGTCAATGGTGTCTTGCTGCGCCAGGCGCTGCGCGGCAAGCGCGACCTCGAGGTGGACATTCTCCGACACGATGGCGGGCAGTCGCAGGGCCACCAATGCGCCGAAGAGGTTGTCACCATAGAGGCCGTTGAGGGTGGCGGGCATCGCAGAGCCTGGGCGCGTGGGCTGGAGGCGTACGTCAAGGTCATCCACGAGCTTCTTGAGACGGTGAACTTGTCGAGGAAGCCGACGAGGACCTCGTCGAACAAGGAGACGAAGCTATCGTCCAAGAGGCCTCTCGCCCTGGCGGCCTCAAGCACGACCTGGAGACGTTCCTCGGTGCCGGGCCGCAGGCCGGCGTCATGGACCATCTGGCACAGCCGGCTCATGCTCGCGCTCATCGCCACCATGGGTCTAGCTTCTAGTCAACTGTACTTGCGATTGCAGTGATCACTCTTTCCCTTGGTTAGGGTGCGTAGGTGCGTAGGATTTCGTAGATTGGACTGGCGGGGAGCCTTTATATGAGAAGTGCAGACTGCGTTGCATTCATGTGTGTGTTGGCCATCTACTCCTCGGCCCTCCCTCCGTGCCGGTGCAGTGTAGTAGTCATCTCACCGAGACCAAGTTGGGGCAAAACGAGAGAACTTTGATGTTTAGTACTAGTATTTTGTAATTAATGTCATTGCATGCAGAGAATTGAGCACTGCATGTTGTACTAAGTAGTCTCAAGTCATTGAATGCATACGAACCCCACGTCTCCTATTGGCTGATTTCATTTTTTGTGGAAAAAAATAGGGAACGAGGTGGGTAGTTAATGCTCCGCGCCTAAAAGTTTTGGGATTACTTGGTTTTCATAACGTGACTAATGCACCAGTACAGAGGGAGTACAATAGTAGTCTGATTGGTGAGATTTCATATTTGAGCCATCTACCAGAAGGGAGAGTGTATAACATCATCGGGAACTACATTCAAAATCGAATAAAACAATACTCCATGTATTTATTTACAGAGGGAGTAATATATTTTTTGTGACATGCATTACTAGATATTGCTAGTCAAATACTAAATCCAGACGGAGGTGGTAGTACTACTAAATCCGGACGGTGGTGCTAGTACTAGTAGTACTACCAATGTAGTAGTACTGTACTACCCGTTGGTCAAATTATTACGTGCTGCTCCTCATAGTGAAGTGACAAGATCCTACACCGGATATGACACCTGAGTGTAGGCGCCGTGTTTGGCATACCAAAGTCAGCCTCACCGTGTGTAGTCACTATCATCATGGCTGTAGAGCTAGCCTGCTTAACTAGCCGTGTTCGACATAATTTTCTGTGCGTTGCCATGAGTAATAATAAATATTGTACTTGAGTAATGGGTATATCGTTGCCGTGCCTATGCACGCAAACATTTATCGTAACATAGTACCTCGTGCTGGATAGTCGTAATATTACAAGTTTCAAACTGATATTACAAATGCTAGGAGTAATGCTGCACCTACGAAGAGGGAATTATTAGGAAGTTTACGTAAGAACTTTCGTTACTTTAGGTGGATACATCATTATCGTACAAACTAAAATTCACCGTCCTCACAAGTCACTAATGGGCAAATAAATTTTTGAGTCTCTGGCGACTTGATGTTTCAAAAACAAATTCAGCTTCTGCGGAGCCTTTGTCGTTTAGGCTTAGACGCTTGCGGTGATCAGCACGCCATTCATTGTTGCGCCAGAGAATGCCAAACCTCATTACCTTGAGCACACTTGCCTTCAGAAGAAAGAACCTGGCCAATTTAATCTCAGATGTGCTGCCTCGGTAGTCGATCAAATCAATTTCTGTAAGATGGAGATCAAGGCATTCGATGAGAATGTTATAGTGCAGCACATTTTTCACTTTCGGGTATTTTTTATCTGCAAAAGAAGAGAACATATTAGAGAAGCCTGCTGTATAAGATTGCCGTGTCATTAAGAGGTACCAATATCATTCGCTCATATGATAGGGTTGGCTCTAAGGCTAGTGATATTTTTTCACTCTCTCTCTCTCTCTCTTTCTCTTTCCTCTCATTTACCTAGGAGCACGTGAAGAGCTTGGGCATTTGTTGCCTTCCACTATGTGGCTGATGCCATATTTCTCAAAAGTATGCCACATACAATACGCATCGATGTCAAATCAAAAGATTTTGGCACCGCTCTAGCAATGTGAGAGAGTTGGCACCGCTGTGCACACAGACCCACATGTACAAACAAATCAATCAAACCAACTACACCAGCCTCTCCCTCTCACAAACAAGTGTTTTTTTATTGCCTCAGTCCTCTCCCTCTCCCACGCAAGTAGGTGATCCAGATTGGGGCACCAGGTGAGCAATGGAGGGCATCGATGGGGCACCAGGTGAGCAATGGAGGGCATCGCTGCCAAATGCATCAGAAGTGAATTTGGCACGTCTTTTGGCCTACATAGTGGAGGGCCGTTATACCCACTATTATACCGTAGTAGTATTTAGTGTAAAATTTTGACCATACATTTACCTAAGAAAATGCCAATGCATGTCACCAAAAATTATACCATTTGAAACTATGTTCAAATACGAATCCAACGATATAATTTTTAGCGACATGCATTAACATTGTCAGTTAAATCTAAGGTCAAATTTTGATACTACAAAATACGTACGAAGAGTAAACCAGGACGGAGGTAGTACTTGCTCTTAGGCTAACCATAGAGTTATTAGTCTAAGTTACTTGCCACTATGACTAGCCTAGGCTACTAGTACAACAAAAAAATGATGCAGATGATCATGTGAGAAAAAATACTAAAAACATTTCCTTCGGTGCAGTGCGTAGATGCAGTTTTGAACACTACACTTGTCATCGTAATTTGGGAAAATTACGAAAAAATTGAGCTACGTTGTGATTACCGTTTACTAATCGGAAAGAAGTTTCACCTCAATGAGTAGCTTCTCCATGCATGGAAAGCATGTAAGGAATCCAACAACTTGATCCAGATTGGGGCCAATAGATTTTATTGCCAAGATCTTCACTGTGCTCACAGACTGGGTCAAGTTTGTGGGAATCATTTTCTGGATGACAGTCATAAATACATCAAGAAGAAATTTAAAAATGTAAATTTCAAGAAGACGGAGAAGAAGATGAGTGTTGTACCTGAACGATTACGGATCCAATAAAGAGTTCGGAGAATTTGGCAGATGAGTACACCAACGCTGTCAATTTCGGCGCGTCAATGGCCCTGATTTTTGTTGGACCTTCTAGATCAAATACAAGCAATCTCTCAAGGAAAGGCGCATTCTCAATGACCATAACATGGAACAGCTCGAGTGATCTCTTCCCAATTGATGTCTTGTTGCAGGGCCAGCAAGACACATAAATCCATCAGAGATTTGTCGAGGCGATGTGGAGGCTAATGAACCCGTGGATCTGCCGAAGACGAAGGTACTCGAGCACAGTGCAGCTGCGGAGCAGTTGCTCCATAGCCTTCTTTGAGATGCCAACATCGAAGAGGTCGAGCTGCTTGAGTTGAGGGAGAAGAAGGGCGGGCGCGACATTAATCTGGGGAAAATAGCAGGAGCTGAAGCTGGCGCGGCGCAGCGTTGGCGTGAGGCGGAGTGCGGACGACGGCAGAGAGCGACATCATCCAGCTTCAAACCTGAGCTCCTCGAGCTGATCTAGGGCGGGGGATAAGAACCACTCGTCGAACTTGGCTTGGACCGTCGAACTTGGCTTGGACCTTTGTGACGACCACGGCTTAATCGTGCACTAACCATACACGCAAATGCGCACGATCAATCCTAAGGACTCACTTGAAGATATCACAACACAACTCTAAAACATAAATAAGTCATACAAGCTTTATATTACAAGCCAGGGCCTCGAGGGCTCGAATACATAGCTCGTTGGCATACAAGCGTCAGCGGAAGCATCAGATATCTGAGTACAGATATATTACAGAGAGAGAGATAAATAGGCCTTCACAGAGGTGGGGAAAAATAAAATACTACGATCGAAAGGTGTAGGCCTCCTGCCCTGGACCTTCCGATCCTACTCCTGGTCGTCAAACGGCTCCTCATAGTAGTAGTACTCGCCAGGCGGGTAGTAGTACTGGTCGTCGGCTGGGGCGTCTGGCTCAGGGGCTCCGTCGTCTGGTGGCATCAAATGGAATATGGGGGAAAAAGAAAATAAAGCAAACGTGAGTACTCATCCGAAGTACTCAGCAAGCAAGGATCTACACTACATATGCAACATTTTCAAAGGAATGGCTGTATATGTGGACTGGGCTGCAGAAATGCCAGAATAGAGGGGGAAGCCTAGTCCTATCGAAGACTAGCATCTTCAACAATCTTCGACAGTCTTGCAGCAATAGAAGAGAACAGATGAACATAATGTAAAGTAGTAGTAGTAGTACCATCAACCTCGACCTGAGATCCTTTCTCGACTCCCTGCGAGAAAGCAATCCTAGAGCCGTACTATCCAGTTCTCATATCAAGTTCTAGTTGTACCGATCGGGATACAACTCCGAGTGTCCGTTACCGTAGGACAGGCTATCGCTAGAAGTTTCTTCCCTGCAGGGGTGCACCAACTTACCCACCACGCTCGCTTAACTCCGGCCGGACACACTTTTCTGGGTCATGCCCGGCCTCGGCTAAGCAACAGGCCACAACCCGACCGAATACCTAACAGAGAGGTCAGCACGCCGGACTAAACCTATGCGCCCAGGGGTCTTGGGCCTTCGCCCCGGGAACTCCTGCATGTTTCGTACGCGGCTGAAAGCAGACCTAGCAACCCCTTATACAAGCGCGATTGCATTCCTAGTCCAATTCAGCGCGCGCCGCTCAGTCGCTGACGCCCATTAAGCTCCGGCTGAAGTATATGACGCAGAACGCCCATACTATGCCCACGTGATGGTTAGTGCTATCGGGCCAGAGACCCCTCGGATCAAATATCCAAACCGTAGTGGATTAGGAGCACGCGAAAACGAGCAGAGACTCACGATCGATGTGACCCCGTCGCCCCGTCTCGAGGACTTGCGGCAAGGGCTAAGAATGCCCGGCCACGCCTCGTAGTTATCTCGCGGGCACCATCCAGGTCAACCCGACTCCACATTACTTCGCATTAAGCTCGCGCGGGTACCCCTCAGGGCCGACTCGTCTTTAGTATCATGGTTCATAGTCAAGTCATAATATCCAAGGTAACTGTGTGTCTGACAACGAAGGGAACCCTGAGGAATCACCCTCGATGGAATTCCCGCTCGATGTTATCATCAAGGTGAACGAAGGAGGAATCACCCTCGAGGTCCACACTTGAGGAGTTGCGCGACGATGTCGTTATCGGGGGTGGTGTAGGAGGAATCACCCTCGCTTACGACGACCGAGTAACTAACCTACAAGGTTAACATCAGAAGTGCTGACGAGGTATCACCCTCGGCACTCGACGGTAACCCAGCAGTGTCGGCAACTAAGGGGAAGTGATGTGCGGTGCCAGGGTCTGGTCTTCAATCCCGATGATCGGGTCTTCTGATATCCAGCAGGGCAGTCGGGATCAAGTGGAGGTCTCTGTCGTGTCTCTACCCAGCCTATACTAAGCAGTCTAGGATAACCAGTAAGGTAGCAAGGCAGGTTACAATAAACAGGCTATGCAGCAGATATAGGAAAACAGTAGCAGTAGCAGTTCTAATGCAAGCATAAGAGAGAAGAGATTAGGCGATATAGGCATGCTCAAAATGGGGGTGCTTGCCTGTTTGCTCTGGGGCAGGGCAAGGTCGTCGGTGGTGTCGTCGGGGACGTAGTCGTACTCCTGAGCTGCGTCTGCCTCGGGAGCTACGTCAATGTCGGGGTCTATCGAGAGAGAAGAGGGGGAAGAAACAGGTAAACATAATGCAAACAAATGCAATACGGTGCGTGTGATGCTATGATGCAGTGCAGGGTTGCCTAATTATGCATCTAAGTCATTTTAGTTATTTTTAGAATTATTCTGGGATTTAATATCCGATGTGTGTGCACTATTCATCTACCGGATTCGGGTCCGGAGTTACGAGTTCTTCTACGTAGGGGGTTCCGATGGAGAAACAGACGACACGATCAGACTCAGCTCGTCGTTCTGAGCAACTTTCATGTTTTAACTTTTTCGTTCCGAGCTACGGTTTAAAAGTTATTAATTTTTAAAGATTATTTGAATTTCTAGAATTTATTTATTTACAGAAATGAAGCATGACATCACTATGACGTCAGCGGTCAACAGCGTCGCTGACCAGTCAAATATGACATGTGGGTCTAGTGGGACCCACATGTCAGTCTCTATTAAGACTAACAGTGGATTATTTTAGTTAACAGAGTGATTAGAGGGGTGGGCCCCACATGTCAGTGAGACATTAGCCTAATTAATCAGTTTTTATTTAATTAAATGTTATTAGGTTAATTAAACGAGGGGGACCCACATGTCAGTGGCACTGTGCTGCCACATCAGCGCGTTGACTCAGGTCAGCGCGGTCAACTGGGCCCGTGGGACCCACTGGGAGTGACCCAGGGGTGACCCACGTGGCAGCCATGTCGGCGGCCGGCGCCGGAGTTGCGCCGGCGACCAAAAACGCGGCGGCGCGTCACCGGAGCTGCTCGGATTTGCGCTACAGAGCTCGGTTCGAGCCGTGGTTAGGTTCTTTCGAACGGGCGTTCAACGCCGCGTCCAACCGTGGCGGTGGCGTCGCCGGAGAAGCCCTACAGCGACGAGCGCAGTGGACGCCGGAGTTCAGGCCTCGTCGGGTTCTAGTCTATACGGCGCGTGGAGGGATGCTAGGGGTCTTGCCGGACTCGCCCGAGCTCCAGGAGCTCGAGGCAGGGCTCGGCTGAGCATGACAGTGACTGAGGTCACGGCGGCGAGGTGCTCTGCGGCGGCGAGCTCACGGCATCGTCGGCTGCTAGCTACAGGCGACGGTGAGCAGCGCAAAGAGTAGGAGAGGAAGGCTGGAAGCTCACCGAGCGGCTACGGAAAGCCCTTGGTGGCTTAGGAGCAGCAGACGGCGCCGGGGACGACGAAGCTCGCCGGAAGCAGAGAGATGCGGGGCGGCTCGATTCGCTTGTAGCCGGGCTCCCTGGCTCCTTCCAGTGGCGCCAGGGGTTGAGGAAGACGACGACGGAGCTGGCCGGCACGGTGGGCGAGCGCGGGGCCGCCGATGGCCACGGCAAATGGCGAAGTGCGGCGTCGACGGCGCTCGGACGCCTCGGATCTGAGGAGGAAGGAGGCGGAGCGAGCGAGAGGAGAAGGGGGAGAATGACGGAGAGGCCGGGGTGGAGTGGAGGGGCGTCGGCCTTATCCCCTCCGCGCCCTGTATCGTCGGTGGACGGCGACGTGTCGGCGCCGCGCCGGCGCGCGCGCGCTCGACCAGCAGGAGAATGGCAACGCGAGGGAGAGAGGTGAGTGGGCCTGCTGGGCCGGGGTTCGGGGCACTGTGCACTAAGGCCCAGTGCACAGTGCCTCGTTTTTATTTTTCTGTTTTTGTTTCTCTTTTTCTTTATTTCATTTCCTGTTTCGAAATAGTTAGAGCACTTTTGCATTTTTGTAAAATGTGGGACTTAGTCCAAATATTACAGTGCCATTTTAGCTCTCACCAAAAAGTGATTTGGACAGAGTTGGAAACCATTTGTGTTTGAAATGATTTTAAATGGATTTCAATATCCTGTTTTGGTGCTGTTTCATCTTGTTAGAGTCACTTATCTAACTCCAACTTCAATGATGATGATTTTACAAATGTTCTTGGATTATTTGCCATTTAATGAACATTTTTCCAACAGTGTTTGTTCAACTTCATATTTCACTTTTGAATTTGAGTTGATTTTCAGATGTGAATTTGAATTGGATCATTAACCCATATGACTTGGCACTGCAAATGATCATGACTTGGCAAGATTAACAAAGTGTCATAGAGCTTATTACAAGGGGGTGTTACAAGTTATCCTCCTCTAAAAGAAATTCTCGTCCCGAGAATTCAGGAGGTAGAAGGAAAGAGTCCGGGATATTCTTCCCGAAGATGATCCTCGCGTTCCCAAGTGGCTTCATCTTCAGTGTGATTCGACCACTGCACTTTCAGGAACTTGGTCGTCTTCTGATGAGTTCGACGTTCAGATTCATCGAGGATGCGGATCGGATGCTCCTTATAAGAAAGATCATCTTGTAGCTCGAGCATCTCATGATCCACTGCACGGTGCGGAGATTCCTTGAAGCACTTTCGGAGTTGCGACACGTGGAAGACATCATGAATATGGGAGAATTGCGGTGGCAACTCCAATTTATATGCCACCTGTCCACGTCTAGCCACGATGCGGAAAGGACCAATATAGCGAGGAGCTAGCTTGCCCTTGATTCCGAAACGACGTGTGCCCTTCATTGGAGTGACACGAAGATAGGCTTGATCACCAGGTTGATAGATCACACCCCATCGCTTGCGATCATAATTACTCTTCTGACGGTCTTGAGCTGCTTTGAGATTCTCCCGGACAATTCTGACTTGTTCTTCGTCATGTTGAATAATGTCCGGTCCAACAAGAGGTCGTTCCCCAGTTTCTGACCAATTCAGAGGGGTTCGACATTTACGACCATAAAGAACCTCAAAGGGGGCCATTTTCAAGCTGGCTTGATAGCTGTTGTTATAAGAGAACTCGGCATACGGGAGAGATTCCTCCCATTTCTTACCGAAGGATATAACACAAGCTCGAAGCATATCTTCAAGCACTTGATTAACGCGCTCAACTTGGCCTTGGGATTGTGGATGATAAGCTGAACTCCAGGTAATATGAGTTCCCATTGCTTTCTGGAAACTTTCCCAGAAATGGCCAGTGAAAATGCTGCCACGGTCTGAACTAATTTCCTTAGGAATACCATGGAGTGAAACAATTCTGGAGATATATAGCTCTGCTAACTGACTAGCAGTAATAGTCTCCTTAACTGGCAGAAAGTGTGCAACCTTGGAAAGTTGGTCAACGACGACAAGAATAGCATCATGACCCTTCTGAGACTTGGGAAGACCAGTAATGAAGTCCATTTGCACTTTATCCCACTTCCATAGAGGAATAGGGAGCGGTTGCAGTATTCCAGCAGGTTTCTGATGTTCTGCCTTCACGCGATGACAAACGTCACACTCGGCAACATAACGAGCAATATCTTGCTTCATTCTAGACCACCAGTACCTTTGACGAAGATCTCGATACATCTTGGTACTACCCGGATGGATAGATAGCGGTGTATCATGGGCCTCCTTCATGACTTTGTCAGTCATCAGCTCGAAGCGAGGTACTACAATGCGGTCTTAGAAGTACAAGGTTCCATCTTCAGCAATCGAGAAATCCCTGTACTTTTCAAGGTGAAGCTCTTTCTTCATTAGACCAATTTCAGCATCTTTAGCTTGCGCAATCTTGACAGCTTTCTCAAGATCTGGTTGTATCACAAGGTTATTAAGGGAACCTTGCGGGATGATGCAGAGATTCAGCTTGCGCAATTCTTCATACAGTTGGGGTTGAGATTGTTTAACCATGAGGTTGTTGCAATAAGACTTGCAACTCAAGGCATCAGCCATCACATTAGCTTTGCCAGGAGTGTATGAAATACCACAGTCATAATCGGTGATTGTTTCCAACCAACGCTGCTGACGAAGATTAAGTTCCGGTTGAGTGAATAAGTACTTCAAGCTCTGATGATCGGTGTAAATCTCACACCGATTACCAAGGAGGTAATGATGCCACTGCTTCAAAGCATAAATGACAGCAGCAAGTTTGAGGTCATGCACTGGGTAATTCTCTTCATGTGGACACAGTTGTCATGAAGCATAAGCAATTACTCTTCGCTCTTGCATTAGGACGCAACCTAGTCCTTGGCGAGAGGCGTCGCAGAAGATCACAAAATCTTTGCAGGAGTCTGGAGCAGCAAGGATTGGAGCAGAAGTCAGCTTGTCCTTGAGGGTCTGGAAGCTTTCCTGACATTTGTCTGTCCACTCAAACTTAACACCTTTGTGGAGCAGATTAGTCAGGGGCTTGGCAATCTTGGAGAAATTCTCGATGAAACGGCGACAATAACTTGCAAGCCCGAGAAAACTTCTGACTTGCTTGACATTCTTCGGAGGGGTCCAGTCAAGAATAGCCTGAACTCGCTCCGGGTTAACGGCGATACCATCCTTGGAGATGACATGCCCAAGGTATGTTACCTCAGAAAGCCAGAATTCGCACTTAGAGTACTTGGCATATAATTGGTGCTCTCGAAGTCTCTCCAGAACAAGACGAAGGTGCTCAGCATGTTCTTCTTTGTTCTTCGAGTAAACCAGGATATCGTCCAGATATACCACGACGAATTTGTCGAGGTAATCCATGAATATGTAATTCATTAAGCGGGAGAAGGTAGCTGGAGTGTTGGTCAAGCCAAACGACATGACGGTGTACTCGTAAGAGCCATAACGGGTAACGAATGCAGTCTTCGGAATATCCTCTTCGCGGACACGAATCTGGTGATAACCCAACCTCAAGTCGAGTTTAGAGAACACCGAAGATCCAGCGAGTTGGTCATATAAATCGTTGATCCGGGGAAGTGGATATTTATTCTGAATGGTTGCCTGGTTGATAGGACGATAATCTTGGACCAACCTATTCGTTCCATCTTTCTTCTTGACGAAAAGAGACGGTGCTCCCCAGGCAGAGGAACTAGGGCGAATGAAACCCTTCCTTAAGGATTTATCAATTTCTTCCTTGAGTTCAATAAGATGGTGCGGAGGCATCTTGTAGGGACGCTTCGCAATAGGAGTGGTGCCAGGCTTCAAGTCGATGACGAACTCGACAGCCCTAGCAGGGGGTATTCCTGGAAGTTCTTCTGGAAAAACATCCGGGAAGTCACAGACCACTGGGATGTTCTCAATCCCATCAAGTGGAGAAGCATTCAACGCGTTCAAGGCATAAATTTGAGCCTCAGCGTTCTGGGTAAGGTGAGCTTGATAGTTCACTATCTCATTCGATGGGTGCAAGAGGTGTACAACTTTAGTGGCATAGTTGATTGAGGCGTAATGAGCCTTCAACCAGTCCATTCCCAAAATAAGATCAATCTTGGAAGATCTCAGGATTATGGGAAATGCCTGAAATTTCAACCGCTCGATCTCAATTGTGACTTCGGGGCTGAATAGGGTGGCTTGGCACTGGCCCGCAGGAGTGTTCACTGCTAACGGTTGGTGCATCGTTTCACATTTAATGTCATGCATGAGTGCAAAATGTTCTGACATGAATGAATGCGATGCTCCTGAATCAAATAAAACAGATGCTGGAACTGAATTAACGAGAAGTGTACCCATCACAGTGTCTGGTTGAACTGGAGCTTCGGACATGTTGACGTGGTAGTACTGCCCACGACCATAAGAAGGTCTGGCATTATTGTTGCGCTGTTGAGGAATACCACGGCCAATACCACGGCCAGCAGAAGGAAGAGCCAGTTGATTCTGATTCTGAGAACAATCTCTAGCACGGTGACCTGGCTTGCCACACTTAAAGCATAGTCCACTGTCAGGACGAGGTGCTGGAGCTCGAGGTGCTGGAGCTGGCAGAGGCTGCCTCGGTGGTGGAGGTGGCAGACGTGGTGCAGCATAAGAGGGCCTGTTTGCAGGAGCTGCTGAACGGAACATGCCTTGGGGAAACCAGATGCGTCGCTTCTGGGAAGACGAGCCCGAAGATGAGCCCGTTTCTCGGGTGCGTCTGGACGCTTCTTTATGCTTCTTCATTCCAGTTTCAACCATAATAGCCTTATTCACCAAGGTGGCAAAATCAGGATAGTCTTGGACAAGGAGAGCCAACTGTATATCATGATGCAGTCCTTCGCAGAACTTTTCTTGCCTTTGTTCATCAGTAGGAATGTCCTCTTCAGCGTAGTGAGATAAGTCTAGAAACTCACGCTGATAGACTTCCACAGTCTTGTTTCCTTGAACAAGGCTACGGAACTCAGCCTTCTTCCTAGCTATGACAGCTAGAGGAATGTAGCGGGCTCGGAAAGCAATCTTGAACTCTGCCCAAGTGACGACAGTACCAGGCGGCAGAGTCTGCGGTGAGTGGCCCACCATTGGGCTGCGGGACCCTTCAGAAGATAAGTCGCAAAAGTGACATAGTTAACTTTGGCGACACCAGCAGACTCCATCTCATGAGAGATGTCACGCAGCCAGTCATCTGCATCTAGTGGGTTGACTGTGTTGCGGAAAAACGATGGACTAAGCCTCATGAACTCTGGCAAGGTAATGGATGGTGGCTGCTGATTAGCATCAGGACGAGGGAATTGCTGCATAATCCCCGTCATAAACTGGCGGTTGAGTTCAAACTGTTGCATCATCGCTGCCATGTAATCAGGTGGTGGCGGCGGTGGCGGGTTGTTGTCAGCCATCCTGCTATTCCAACAGGGGTATTTCAGCAATAGCTTTTGCAAGTGTTTAACAATAAACATGATGTAACTCGACATTATTGTATGAGTGCAATAGACGCTAAAAGTAGTCATTAAGACATACAGATCCATACACAGTCGGTTACAATCGGGCAGCATAACGGCGCAAATTGAAAAGCTAGAGACACACTAGGCGGCACGCAGGCACGCGGTAAGGAAGTACACAACGTGACATAGCAAAGGCTACATCAGCGTCGGAGAAAACCACTGAAACGGGGTAACTGCAAGTGCGGACGACGAATGTTCGTCGTGACAGGATCCTGTGCTCCATGTGCACTTTGATGCAGAACCCGGTCTCGAACTGTAAGAAGAGGTCCACGTGCAGGCGTGTGACCTCCCACTGCAGGCCAATTAATACCTGGCGGCATCTCGGTCCTGCGTGGGTAAAGGATATACTCCGGATGTATCCCTGCATGAACAGCTGGTAGCAACTGTGTCATAGCCTCGTAGTAGCATGCTCGAGTGGCGAACAACTCGACGGCAAGAGCCCGAACAGTGCGATCCAGAGCCTGAGTGCACTGAATCAGAATCTGCGGGTCGTAGCGTCGAGACTTGTACGGGGCACAGATAGCTGTGTAAAATCCAGCAGCATCTCCAACAGGTGCATATGGAATGTACCGAAACACAGAGTCATCCAAGCTAGCATTGTGCTCTCCTCGGAGACGTGCGACAGCAGAGTAGGCGGCATCATGTACTGCCATCTCAATCGTCACGCCTATTCCGTGAAAAAGGTGTAGCTCGTTGTCCGAGTCATTCTGCTGATCATAGATCCGAACTTCAGCATAGTACTGCTCCTGGTTGAACTCACGGTAAACCTCATAGACCATGTACTCGGGATACCAGCGGTAACCCAGTCTAGTCAGGAGGGCGATCAGAACAGCTCGAAATCCAGGGGCATCACGAGCCCAAGTGCGACGCACAAGCTGGGTCGTAGGCCGCGGTGGAAACAGTCGATCCATCTGAAACAGAGAGGTTCATGGTTGTCATAAGACAATGAGAAATATAACCGATCTCGGAAGGAAAGGTTAAACAAAACAATGGAAAGGAAAATGATTATCAGACTAATCAGATCAACGTCAGGGAAATCGCACTGAATCCAGCTCTCCGGGTGGATAGAATTAACGAGATCCTAAATGTCGGTGTTAGTAAATTTTATTAAACCCGAATAGATGAGAGATTAGAATCCCAGAGTAAGATGAGGAATAAAAGATCCTAATACCACCCAGTTGGCGACGTGGGCATACAAGCTTTATATTACAAGCCAGGGCCTCGAGGGCTCGAATACATAGCTCGTTGGCATACAAGCGTCAGCGGAAGCATCAGATATCTGAGTACAGATATATTACAGAGAGAGAGATAAATAGGCCTTCACAGAGGCGGGGAAAAATAAAATACTACGATCGAAAGGCGTAGGCCTCCTGCCCTGGACCCTCCGATCCTACTCCTGGTCGTCAAACGGCTCCTTGTAGTAGTAGTACTCGCCAGGCGGGTAGTAGTACTGGTCGTCGGCTGGGGCGTCTGGCTCAGGGGCTCCGTCGTCTGGTGGCATCAAATGGAATATGGGGGAAAAAGAAAATAAAGCAAATATGAGTACTCATCCGAAGTACTCAGGAAGCAAGGATCTACACTACATATGCAACATTTTCAAAGGAATGGCTGTATATGTGGACTGGGCTGCAGAAATGCCAGAATAGAGGGGGAAGCCTAGTCCTATCGAAGACTAGCATCTTCAACAATCTTCGACAGTCTTGCAGCAATAGAAGAGAACAGATGAACATAATGTAAAGTAGTAGTAGTAGTACCATCAACCTCGACCTGAGATCCTTTCGCGACTCCCTGCGAGAAAGCAATCCCAGAGCCGTACTATCCAGTTCTCATATCAAGTTCTAGTTGTACCGATCGGGATACAACTCCGAGTGTCCGTTACCGTAGGACAGGCTATCGATAGAAGTTTCTTCCCTGCAGGGGTGCACCAACTTACCCACCACGCTCGCTTAACTCCGACCGGACACACTTTTCTGGGTCATGCCCGGCCTCGGCTAAGCAACACGCCGCAACCAGACCGAATACCTAACAGAGAGGTCAGCACGCCGGACTAAACCTATGCGCCCAGGGGTCTTGGGCCTTCGCCCCGGGAACTCCTGCACGTTGCGTACGCAGCTGAAAGCAGACCTAGCAACCCCTTATACAAGCGCGATTGCGTTCCTAGTCCAATTCAGCGCGCGTCGCTCAGTCGCTGACGTCCATTAAGCTCCGGCTGAAGTATACGACGCAGAACGCCCATACTATGCCCACGTGATGGTTAGTGCTATCGGGCCAGAGGCCCCTCGGATCAAATATCCAAACCATAGTAGATTAGGAGCGCGCGGAAACGAGCAGAGACTTACGATCGTTGTGACCCCGTCGCCCCGTCTCGAGGACTTGCGGCAAGGGCTAAGAATGCCCGGCCACGCCTCGTAGTTATCTCGCGGGCACCATCCAGGTCAACCCGACTCCACATTACTTCGCATTAAGCTCGCGCGGGTACCCCTCAGGGCCGACCCGTCTTTAGTATCATGGTTCATAGTCAAGTCATAATATCCAAGGTAACTGTGTGTCTGACAACGAAGGGAACCCTGAGGAATCACCCTCGATGGAATTCCTGCTCGATGTTATCATCAAGGTGAACGAAGGAGGAATCACCCTCGAGGTCCACACTTGAGGAGTTGCGCGACGATGTCGTTATCGGGGGTGATGTAGGAGGAATCACCCTCGCTTACCATGACCGAGTAACTAACCTACAAGGTTAACATCAGAAGTGCTGACGAGGTATCACCCTCGGCACTCGACGGTAACCCAGCAGTGTCGGCAACTAAGGGGAAGTGATGTGCGGTGCCAGGGTCTGGTCTTCAATCCCGATGATCGGGTCTTCTGATATCCAGCAGGGCAGTCGGGATCAAGTGGACGTCTCTGTCGTGTCTCTACCCAGCCTATACTAAGCAGTCTAGGATAACCAGTAAGGTAGCAAGGCAGGTTACAATAAACAGGCTATGCAGCAGATATAGGAAAACAGTAGCAGTAGCAGTTCTAATGCAAGCATAAGAGAGAAGAGATTAGGCGATATAGGCATGCTCAAAATGGGGGTGCTTGCCTGTTTGCTCTGGGGCAGGGCAAGGTCGTCGGTGGTGTCGTCGGGGACGTAGTCATACTCCTGAGCTGCGTCTGCCTCGGGAGCTACGTCAACGTCGGGGTCTACCGAGAGAGAAGAGGGGGAAGAAACAGGTAAACATAATGCAAACAAATGCAATACGGTGCGTGTGATGCTATGATGCAGTGCAGGGTTGCCTAATTATGCATCTAAGTCATTTTAGTTATTTTTAGAATTATTCTGGGATTTAATATCCGACGTGTATGCACTATTCATCTACCGGATTCGGGTTCGGAGTTACGAGTTCTTCTACGTAGGGGGTTCCGATGGAGAAACAGACGGCACGATCAGACTCGGCTCGTCGTTCTGAGCAACTTTCATGTTTTAACTTTTTCGTTCCGAGCTACGGTTTAAAAGTTATTAATTTTTAAAGATTATTTGAATTTCTAGAATTTATTTATTTATAGAAATGAATTATGATGTCAGCATGATGTCACTGTGACGTCAGCGGTCAACAGCGTCGCTGACCAGTCAAATATGACATGTGGGTCCAGTGGGACCCACATGTCAGTCTCTGTTAAGACTAACAGTGGATTATTTTAGTTAACAGAGTGATTAGAGGGGTGGGCCCCACATGTCAGTGAGACATTAGCCTAATTAATCAGTTTTTATTTAATTAAATGTTATTAGGTTAATTAAACGAGGGGGACCCACATGTCAGTGGCACTGTGCTGCCACGTCAGCGCGTTGACTCAGGTCGGCGCGGTCAACTGGGCCCGTGGGACCCACTGGCAGTGACCCAGGGGTGACCCATGTGGCAGCCACGTCGGCGGCCGGCGCCAGAGTTGCGCCGGCGACCAAAAACGCGGCGGCGCGTCGCCGGAGCTGCTCGGATTTGCGCTACAGAGCTCGGTTCGAGCCGTGGTTAGGTTCTTTCGAACGAGCGTTCAACGCCGCGTCCAACCGTGGCGGTGGCGTCACCGGAGAAGCCCTACAGCGACGGCGGCGACGAGCGTAGTGGACGCCGGAGTTCGGGCCTCGTCGGGTTCTAGTCTATACGGCGCGTGGAGGGATGCTAGGGGTCTTGCCGGACTCGCCCGAGCTCCAGGAGCTCGAGGCAGGGCTCGGCTGAGCACGACAGTGACTGAGGTCACGGCGGCGAGGTGCTCTGTGGCGGCGAGCTCACGGCGTCGTCGGCTGCTAGCTACAGGCGACGGCGAGCAGCGCAAAGAGTAGGAGAGGAAGGCTGGAAGCTCACCGAGCGGCTACGGAAAGCCCTTGGTGGCTTAGGAGCAGCAGACGGCGCCGGGGACGACGAAGCTCGCCGGAAGCAGAGAGATGCGGGGCGGCTCGATTCGCTTGTAGCCGGGCTCCCTGGCTCCTTCCAGTGGCGCCAGGGGTTGAGGAAGACGACGACGGAGCTGGCCGGCACGGTGGGCGAGCGCGGGGCCGCCGGTGGCCACGGCAAATGGCGAAGTGCGGCGTCGACGGCGCTCGGACGCCTCGGATCTGAGGAGGAAGGAGGCGGAGCGAGCGAGAGGAGAAGGGGGAGAATGACGGAGAGGCTGGGGTGGAGTGGAGGGGCGTCGGCCTTATCCCCTCCGCGCCCTGTATCGTCGGTGGACGGCGACGTGTCGGCGCCGCGCCGGCGCGCGCGCGCTCGACCAGCGGGAGAATGGCAGCGCGAGGGAGAGAGGTGAGTGGGCCTGCTGGGCCGGGGTTCGGGGCACTGTGCACTAAGGCCCAGTGCACAGTGCCTCGTTTTTATTTTTCTGTTTTTGTTTCTCTTTTTCTTTATTTCATTTCCTGTTTCGAAATAGTTAGAGCACTTTTGCATTTTTGTAAAATGTGGGACTTAGTCCAAATATTACAGTGCCATTTTAGCTCTCACCAAAAAGTGATTTGGACAGAGTTGGAAACCATTTGTGTTCGAAATGATTTTAAATGGATTTCAATATCCTGTTTTGGTGTTGTTTCATCTTGTTAGAGTCACTTATCTAACTCCAACTTCAATGATGATGATTTTACAAATGTTCCTGGATTATTTGCCATTTAATGAACATTTTTCCAATAGTGTTTGTTCAACTTCATATTTCACTTTTGAATTTGAGTTGATTTTCAGATGTGAATTTGAATTGGATCATTAACCCATATGACTTGGCACTGCAAATGATCATGACTTGGCAAGATTAACAGAGTGTCACAGAGCTTATTACAAGGGGGTGTTACAACCTTGCAGTTGGTATTGAACATGCGATTGTCAATGCGTCTGGCTGGCCCAGGGTGTGATGCAAGGATCTTGGAGACTGCGGCCATGCGTTTGCAATCCCAGTCGCAGAGGCAGCTATCGATAGTGAGGTTGAGGGGGGACGTGGCGCCAGAGGGGGCGCCACCGCCGGGAGTCCGCACGGCAGATTTGGTGGGGAGGAGGGCGATGATGATGAGAAGCATGTCATCGGGGAGGCTGCTGATGAAGTACAGGCTCGTCGGATGCGGTTTTGGCTCGAGCCGCCTCCGCTTGTTGGCTGCCTCGCCGTCCATCTCAGCTAGCCGCGACGCCGGTGTACACATGTGCTTGTGTGTATTTTGAGCTGGCTGTGCGCTAGTGCATCCTTGTGTGCATGCCGCCGCGCAGTGGGGTAGTGTGCGCGAGTGTGTCCTTCACGCGGAAGAAGTGTGTCCTCAATTTACTAGCGGAATTGCTTCACGCACAACGCCTGCACGATTCTCCTTCCCCAACAGTGCTCCTGCATGCACGCTAGCTGTTGGTGCTGCCACGTCTGAATCGTGCATGCGTCGTGTGTATAGCAGCGCTGATTTACTAGCGTGCGGGGTGCTACCGCGAGTGGTTTCAACTATGTTTACTTCACCGCGTGTCAGATGGGCCTCTAGTTTACTTATTTTCACCCACTGCCACATGGGCCAGCACACGAAGATAGAGAACACGAGCTGACAAGGCAGCATGTGGACTGGTTGACCGGTTAACTAAACAATATACGGAGCTATACGCTGACACAGTGACCGTATAATCCCTCGGTAAAGAGAGATCGAGTGAGAGGGGAGGCCCGTGAGAGATATTAGAGAGAGAGAAAGAGCTACTCCCTCCGTTCGATAATGTAGTGCCTATATTTTTTTTAAAGTCAAACTTTTGAAACTTTGACCAAGTTTATAAAGAAATTACTTATATCTACAATACCAAAGATAAATGATAGTATGAAGTAAGTACATGTTGTGATGAATCTAATGATCGTTCCAGATGTAAATGTTTTTCTCCACATATACCTGGTCAAACTTTTCTCAAGTTTGACTTTTCAAAACATCCATATGTTTATGGACATGAGAGAGTACCTAACTAGAGGGAGAGTGTGTGTGTGAAATTGAAAGAGTGAGTGAAAAACGTGTGTGTGCATGTGTGAAAGAGACATGGACAACACACGATAAAGTAGAGAAAAAATGTGTGTGTCTTATGCAAACATATCACACATGCATCTTCGACAGCGGAAGCGAGGTGAGGAGATAGTGTGTGGTTGTTTGCAACCGAGAGAGAAAGACCCCTAGCACGTGGCCAAGAGAGGTCTGACAAACAAGGGAGAGAGGTCGAGAGAGACGTATGGAGAAAATGCAGGCATGGGTAGGAGAGAGTGTGTGTTTGTGACAGAGAGATCCCCTGGAGATCGTGATGGGACTACATGGGTGGGAGATTGAGTGACAAGGTGTGTGCGCGATAGAAGATACCCCGAGAGATATCGAGATAGACATATGGATGAAAGGAGACAATACGTGTGTTCCTGATGGATAGTGAGAGATAGTCATACTTAGGGGGGGAGTGCGTGTGCCTATGATGGAGTGAGAGATTATGGTACTTAGGGGGGGTGCGTGTCACATAGAGAGAGAACAAGGGCGGAGAGTGTTAGATGGGTCTACGTAGCGCGAGCGAGATATGTGCATGTGTGAACCAGGGAGATATAAAGTTTGAGAGAGATAGAGGAGCCCCGATATGGCTGAGTGGTGCGTCAGATAGTTGAGAGGGGGAAAGAGATACTCCATCCATTCGATAATGCAGTGCATATAATTTTTTTAGAATTCAAACTTTGGAAACTTTGACCAGGTTTACACAAATATTATTTATATCTACAATACCAAAGATACATCATACGAAACTACATCTCATGATGAATCTAATGATATATGCTTGCCGTTCTAGATGTAAATGTTTTTCTCCACGTACCTGGTCAAACTTTGTGAAGTTTGACTTTTCAATAAATCTATATGCTATGGACCGAAGAGAGTACCTAAGTCGAGAGAGATCAAGTGCATGTGAAGGAGAAAGAGCGAGTGTGCAAAAGAGTGTGTGTGTGAAAGAGAAAAGGACAACAAACGATAAAATAGAGAGAGAGAGAGAGAGTATGTTCGTTACTTATGCAAACATATCACGCATGCATCTCTGAGATAGAAAAGCAAGGTGAGGAGATACACGAAGATAGCTAGTGCGTGATTGTTTGCAATGGAGAGACACACCCCTATAACACATGTCCAATAGAGGTTTGGCCAACAAGGGACAGAGGTCGAGAGGGACGCATGGAGAAGATGGACGCATGGGGAGGGAGAGAGGGTGTGTTTGTGATAGAGAGATCCCCTCGAGATCATGAGGGGACTATATGGGTGGGAGATCGAGGGACGAGGTGTGTGTGCGATAGAAAGATGCCCCGAGAGAAATTGAGATAGACCAAGTGAGGGAAAGAGACAATGCATATGTTTGTGATGGAGATTGAGAAATAGTCATATACATAGGGGGGACTGCTTGTGCCTACAATTGAGTGAGAGACAGTCATACTTAGCTAGGCGTGAGATTGTGTGTGTGTGTGTGTGTGTGTGTGTGTGTGTGTGTGTGCGTGTGAGATGGAGAGAGAATGAGGGAGGGAGAGAGAGAGTTTTAGATGGGTCTATCGAGTGCGAATGAGATATGCATGTGTATGTGTGACCCAGGGAGATGGAGAGTTCGAGAGAGAGAGGGAAGAGCTCCGAGATGGCAGAGTGGTGCGTGAGAGAGTTACGGACAACGAGCTAGGGAATGTGTGCATACAATGAGTGCACCCTAGATATTTAGCTTCGACTAGAGAATCATAGATTGTGTGCTAGAGAGACCTATACATGCAGTGTGCATGCGAACTAGAAAGACCCACACACACACACACAGAGAGGGAGAGGGATCGACAAGGTTTGTGTTTGGATGCGTGCGATAGAAACGAAGATTGTCAATGAGAGAGAGAACAGGAGTCCGGGGGAGGGGGAGGTCGCGTTTATGCATCAAAGACTGATATAAACCATGTTTCGATATAAATTTGCATTCAAATATTTGAATTGGAGAACATGTTGTCTGCAATCCACACATGAACGGAGATATGTGTATCAAACAAGATCATTAATTTGACTTTCAGCATGTTCACGGAGTCATATAATACAACATGCTACTCAATTGAGGTGTTCAATTTTGGATTTAGTTCACTATTTTGACCAGGTGAACGAGCTATTTCATTGAATCGAGATATTCCATTTTGGGTTTGATTCCCGCTTTTGAGTGGGTCAACTATTTGTCATATAGTAAATCGTTAGCAACAAGCATGTAAAAACACATTAGTCCCGAGCATCATCTCACCATCTAAAACAGAAGTGGCAAGCTAATATTTCAAAATTTGATTCGAATCGGCTTGGTAAGGTAGACGTGGATGCTCGTTCTCCCAAAATTTGAACGAACCGCTAAACACCCTCTGCTCGGTGGAATTCGCCCGAGCAAATAAATGGGAGACGCAAAATTACCGGCCTATGTGGTACACGCATCAATTGGCCCGTTGTACATCGAGGGTAAGTTTGTAACTTCATCCAAGTGGGCCTTCTCCTCGGCTGAAATGACAGGTGCCAAATAATTCATAAACCATGGGCGGCAAAACACCCTCTCCTTGGCCGAAATGGCAGGCGCCGAATAATTCATAAACCATGGGCGGCAAAACACCCTCTCCTCAGCCGAAATCGCTCGTGCCCACTATTTCAAAACATGCCCTCCTCGCCCGAAATCGCTCGCGCCCACTATTTCAAAACACGCCCTCCTCGCCCGAAATCGCTCATGCCCACTATTTGGGAGAAGCAAAGTTACTCTACTATCCCCGACCCTCAAGACACAGACCCAAGCCCAGAAGCCTAAAGGCAGGGGTAGAACTGTAACTTCCCCCACATTTCAGATAAATGCGTCCGTAAGACATGGTTCCCCCTCCCAATTCCCCATTCATACATCGTGGGCGCCAAATCACCTTCTCCCCGGAAGCTCCCTTCTCCCCAGCCGCGAAACCTCAGCCCCTCCTCCATGGCGCCCCCCACCACACCAAACTCCCTGCGGCCCTCCTCCCCAATGCTGGAGCCGATGTCTGTTTGCCGCCATGCACTGGGTCGTGTGCCTCTTACTCCATGCTGCCGGAGCTGCCTCGATGACGACCGCGTGAACCGTACCAGAGCCGATTCACCCGCGCCATTGTGCACGCCGCCGGAGCGGCTCCAACTTCGGATGCATCCAGGGCCCCGGCACTGCTTCCCCGTAGCCATTGACCATCGCGACATATCTGCTTTCCAGCCTCCAGGAGCCACCGCAATTGCGCTGGCCTCACCGACTTAGCAGCTTGAGCTACCTACTTCACCGGGCCGCAAGATAGGTCGTACACTCATCTTAAATCACTTTAGTTAGGCGTCAGTCGTCTGAATTTTTATTCTGGGCCAGTTGATTCCCAATGGGAAGCAGCACCCCTCGAGGCGACGGAGCTCCTTGGTTGTCGGTTGGCTGGTGTCTATCGTAAGGGTGCGTGGGCGCAAGTTCGCGGTGGAAGTAGCGCTTAGGTGGCTATCTTAGAGTTGCATGGGTTGAAGGTACTGCCGCCACCGGATCTGGATGACGGCGAGTCTTTGTGGATTAACCGAGGACGGCGCAACCACGGCAGTGTGGTGGGGCGGGGAGCGAGGTTTTGGTCGGAGCTCTCGTGGCCAGGGGCGGCGGAGGCAGGTTGCTCTACTGGTGGTCACTGGCTCTTCGGGGAAGATTCTGAACAGTGTCAGTCGGGAGGCACAAGACGGCCATCAAGCCATCCAGCGCAGATTGGACAGTACCAAAATAAAATAAAATCGTGTGACCCCAATTTAGTTTTCGGTCAAGAGACGTGTGATCACTCTCGTACCTTATTGTTGATCTCTTAGGGTATTTCTTCAGATCAGAGATATATGTCATTCTTAACATTATGTATTTTCTGCATCTTCAGCCACACCGTCTTCCTTCTCACCGCAGCTGCTCCAACAAGGGAAGCATACACCAGAAGGGAGCTCTAGTCCCCACTCAACAATTCCCTGCATCGAATGTGCGTACCCGACATGGACAGCCACAACAACTGCAGGGCCATTGACAAGTCAGCACATGATGCTCACTCCTATGGATGGCGGTCAGATAGGTTGTACCCTCATCTTACTTGTGTGCAACATTTATGGCTTTGTTATTCATCTAAGCATGGAAAATAGATTATCACATTTCACTGTATATTCATGATGATCTCTTTAAGAGTCTTGTTCAGGAGTTAACGTTGTTCCATAGTTCAGATAAGAGACTTGTTCTTTAGGTAACGTTGTTCCATAGTTATCATCCATCGGCCAATGCTATCCCACGGGCTGGTGATTATACCACTTCTAGTATTACCTATGTTGTTCTTTAATACTTTTTTGTGCCATCTAGTTAATCAAGAGTACAAACGATACATATTCTGTAGCTTTCATCTGTGTTCTCCCTTTAGTTTTTGAGACCTGTTGCTGCTAGTTAAGCCCAGTCCTACTATTTATGTCGTCTCCTACAAGCACTCATTACACAAATCTAACTACTACTTGTCTTCCATGCATGTCAGATATAATTGCACACACTGATATATCCACAAGAACCTCGCGGAGCAATGTAACGGCCAACAAACTTGACGTCATTGATACCCAATATGATGGAACATGTAAAGGCAGTTCTTCAGAAGACTTGCAGAAAGATGATGAATCCTATTCACCCCACAAGGTCCTTGCTCTAACTTGGCCCGTGATATGGGTACAGCAAGCATATAATGTCCTGGAGTGCATCTACTCTGTTGCAATGACATGTGCTTAGCCTACTGATCATGCATGTAAATATGTCATGCATTTCTGTTTTTCAGTACCTATTCCATTCATGATAACATGTTTTCAAATTGAAGTACTGTCATTCTACTATGTCGCAATGCTATCTGATTAGTTTGGACATCATGCTTCTGAATATCTTATGCATTGTTATTCATCAGTATGTACTCCATCACCCCACAAGGTATTTACATTGAAGTGTTGTTCTAGTGGTCTATTGCAATGCCATCTTAGTTTCTCAATCATACATGCATATGTTGCCTTAGTGTTTTTCTGTATGTATTCCGCTATCATACAATTTTACATTCAACTAGTGTTTTTTTACTCTGTTGTCCTATCGTATCCCTAGCTCTTACATCATACTCCCTCTGTCCGGATTACATGTCGCCGAAATAGATAAAAATGGATGTATCTAGAACTGAAATACGCCTAGACACATCCATTTATTTCTGGATGGAGGGAATACATGTCAATATGTCATGCCTTTCTATTCTTCAGTACCTATTCCATCTCTCTGTCGTAGCATGTTTTATAACTGAAGCACCATTCTTCTATATAAGGCATGCAAGGGGAAGACGGCTATGTTAGAATCTGAAGGGTTACAAACAAGGTCTTTGCAAAAGATCCAAATGCCAGGAGATAGTAAACCAACTCCAGTGTTCATAGATACTGCTCCAGCACAGAGAAACCCAACTCCTACTGATAATAAGCAGATTCAAGTGGCCAACGAACTAGTCCGCTCCAGTCCAGCAAAAATATGTCAACTCCATTCTAAAAAGCGTGTGCGTATCCTCACATCATGAAATTTTATAGCATTCGGATCATATTTTCTACATGTTTCTTACCCATCTCTCTTTTAGAAAATAAGCTTAAAGGATAGAAGACTTTCTAAACTGGGATCGTGTTCGAGGAAAGTATCTTGCGGGAATTCTCTGTGCTCCAATGCTGATGTAAGTATCTGTTGTATATCACTATATTTTTACATCGGCATGTATTTTCTTAATTGGCATGAATCCAACCTTTATCTGATCTAAACTTACTTGTAGCATAATGTAAAATTAAAGGCGACAATGTTGATTTTTGTAAGGAAAATTGCCTGGTAGTTTTGCATACTGAGCTGCATGAGTGTACTATCTCATATCATGCACATTACTAAATTGTAGTGTTGTTCTGGTTGCCCAATCATTCATTGTGTCAATGTTGCTTTCCTATTACCTTACCTGGCTGATGATAGCTGTGCCATATTGTGTTAATTTGGTGTAGGCTGGTGTGGTCTGGTTGCCCAAACGTTTGTTGTGTCAATGTTGCTTTCCTATTTATCTGACCTGGCCAATGATAGCAATGCTAGTGTGTTAATTTGGTGCAGGCTGCTGAAGATAAGAAGACAAACTCTGAAACCAGCAAGGCAACCCCATTGTTTCTTTCCAATAAATCTAGGCCAGGTAATATGGCAATAACTCTTGATTAATCTGTTCAGTTCCCCTCCTAATTTCTGTTATGATGTAGTGGTCGAGACACTCTCCACTATCAATAATACAAGCCTGCCAAAATCGCCATATGAATCTGTTCAGTTTCCTCTGTCTTGAATCCAACGGAAAAAATGTATGTTTGTGAACCAATTACTGGCTGAAGCAATGATGGAAATCGTGGAGGAATCAGAGGTGCACATTCTTGCGCAACAACAACTGATCAATGTTTTCAGAGACAGTGTAGCAAAGAAGGAAGAACTTGCTCACATGCTTATGGGCGTCATCCGCGCTGAGGTTGCAGATTGTGAGGTTGTAGATCATTAAGTTCTGTTCATTTATTTGCACTGGCATCAATCTTTGATTGCCCAGTGGATGTAATTTCCTGTAATATATGTTGGATGTGCTACGTTTTTCCTTGTATGCCGTACGTTTGCTTAGCGTGCCTCGCATTCCAGCTAACTGGTCGCTAGGAAGCCAAACAAGCAGTGAAATTATTAGTTAGCACGAACAGTCATGGGCACTATATGAAGGATAGCGGCCCACTGCCCTTAATGGGCTTCCCTAATGGGCTCGCAGGGGCCAAAATTCTCATAGGCCTTTGATTGATCGGTTTTGGTCCTGTCCATAATTGCTCGTCGTAATGGGCTCAAATTATAGCTGGGCCGGAATCGACATTATCTAATTGGGCCTATAGACATGTTCGAACTTTAGCGGGCCCATTAAGTTGATGGGCCGTAAACAGGCCAAAAGCTCTATTGGGCCGCTGTATTTGAAACGGGCCAATAGTTAATGCTTGGCCCTGTTACCTCCCGGGTCGTTAACAGGCCGACATCGAAGCGGGCAATAAGTGGGCCCACTCGATTTCACGGGCCGTTAATAGGCCGATACTAAGGTCTGGCTATATATGGCCCAACTGTATTGTGGGCCTTTAGCAGACCGAAAGAGACAGCGTGCTCGTACTGGACCATGAAGAGCATGGGCCGCTAAGAGGCCAAAAGTCAGGTCGGTCTCTATATGGCCCAACTGTGTTGTGGGCCTTTAGCAGGCCGAAAGAGAAACTGGGCTGGTATTGGACCATGAAGAGCATGGGCCGTTAAGAGGCCAAAACTCAGGTCCGACTGCAAATGGCCCAACTCATTTATGGGTCGTTAACAGGCTGAAAGACACACCGGGATGGAAATTGGCCCAACACTTAAATGGGTTGCTAAAAGGCTGAAAGACGTACATCCTGAAAATTGGCCCATCCCTTGAATGGGCCGTTAATAGGCCGAAACCACATCGGGCCGATATTGAGCCCAAATATATAGCGGGCTGTTAACGGGCCCGAACTAACGATGGGCTGCAATGGCGTTAAATAGTTAATGGGCTGTTGACGGGCCGAATTGGCACATCTCGTATGGGCCGTGGCCTTAGATGGACCAGACACAAGTAGGCCCTATATGGGTCGGCCTGCTAATTTTGACTGGGCCGGCCTCTTTCACCTAAATGGGCCACTGTTGGGCCTTGCCACGTGCCAACGTATCATAGGCGCCTCTCGTACAATGAGTGGATGACATCTGTCCCAACGCTGAGCCGACACGTGGATCCTCCAGCGAATGAGAATTTTACACATGGAAAATCCCCATTGGCCGGGGCTGTTAACGGGTTATCGGATCCAAACCGGAACCTGATAGCTTAACGACGACCCATTACGGTGGATGCGTCGGTTACCCTTGACGAAAACACTTCCATGACATGCCATTTATCATCATGGAAGTGGACACTTCCGTGATGATAATTTTGGTATTGTCATGGAACACTTCTACGACAGCACAGGTATTACTATCTTGATTCTCTCATAAAATCGTCATGGATGTACATGCATGACAGAAAACGTGACCTACTGTGACAAACACGTATCATCATGGAAGTGTATTTTTTTGTAGTGTAACCAGACGTACAGTTGTCACAGCAACTGGAACCGGTCTACCAAATCATTGTCTTTGTCAAGCAACTGGTTCTATCACCTCACCCTTTACTTACTGTTTAGCTTCATGAAGTCATTGCTTGTTTGCCCTGTTTGACTTCACTATGTGAAGACATTCTCCTTGTTTGCATATTTGGCTTCATACTGTCTTCCTATTCTGATCCACTCTACCTAGTTGCTATCGGTCTTTGTGTTTACTCAGTACTATCTCCTTAACTATGGCATGGCTAGTGTAGTTTATCTTCTGCTGCATACTGTCTAGGCTATATCTGGTTGTCTGTCTTCGAAGACACTGCCTGTCTTGAAGACTTTCATAAAAATCACCTATTCACCCCCCCCCCCTCTAGTCAATAACTAGCACTTTCACTTTGTGATGAACTATAATATGCAAGGGATGGAGAAAACAATCCCTGAGCTCTTCGCGATGCTTAAGGCCGCGGAGGTAGAAATCAAGAAAGAGCATCAAGTGTTGATGGTCAACAAGACCACCAGTTTCAAGAAGAAAAGCAAGGGAAAGGAAGGGAGCTTCAAGAAGAATGGCAAGCCAGTTGCCGCTCCCATGAAGAAACCCAAGTCTGGACCCAAACCTGAGACCGAGTGCTTCTATTGCAAGGGGAATGGTCACTGGAAGCAAAACTGCCCCAAGTACTTGGCAGATAAGAAGGCTGGCAACGTCAACAAAGGTATATGTGATATATACATGTTATTGATGTGTACCTTACTAGTGCTCATAGTAGCGCCTCAGTATTTGATACTGATTCAGTTGCTCTTGTTTGTAACTTGAAAAAGAAGCTACGGAGTAAACAAAGACTAGCTAAGGGCGAGGTGACGATGAGTGTTGGAAGTGTCTCCAAGGTTGATATGATCACCATCGGCACGCTCGTAATACCTTCGGGATTAGTATTAAACCTAAATAATGGTTATTTAGGTGCTTGCGTTAAGCATAAAACATTATATATTTGGATATTGTTTATTGCAAGACGGTTATTCATTTAAGTCAGAGAATAATGGTTATTCTGTTTACATGAATAATATCTTTTATGGTCATGCACCCTTTGTGAATGGTTTATTCTTGTTGAATCTTGATCATAGTGATACACATATTCATAATACTGATGCCAAAAGATGCAAAGTTAATGATGATAGTACCACACATTTGTGTCACTGCCGCTTAGGTCATATTGGTGTAAAGCACATGAAGAAACTCCATGTTGATGGACTTTTGGAATCTCCTGATTATGAATCACTTGAGACATGTGAACCATGGCTTATGGGCAAGATGACTAAAACCCCGTTTTCCGGAACAATGGAGCGGGCTAGTGACTTATTGGAAATAATACATACTGATGTATGCAGTCCGATGAGTATTGAAGCACGCGGTGGATATCGTTATTATCTTACCTTCACAGATGATTTAAGTAGATACAGGTATATTTACTTGATGAAACACAAGTCTGAAATTTTTGAAAAGTTCAAGCAATTTCATAGTGAAGTTGAAAATAATCGTGACAAGAAGATAAAATGTCTACGATATGATCGTGGAGGTGAATATTTGAGTTACGAGTTTGGTATGCATTTAAGACAATGTGGAATTGTGTCACAGCTCACGCCACCTGGAACACCACAACGTAATGGTGTATCTGAACGTCGTAATCGTACTCTATTGGATATGGTGCATTCTATGATGTCTCTTACCAATTTTCCACTATCGTTTTGGGGTTATGCATTAGAGACAGCCGCATTCACTTTAAATAGGGCACCTTCTAAGTCCATTGAGACGACACCGTATGAGTTGTGGTTTGGCAAGAAACCTAAGCTGTCGTTTCTTAAAGTTTGGGGATGCCACGCTTATGTCAAGAGGCTTCAGCCTGATAAGCTTGAACCCTAAGCGGAGAAGTGCGTCTTCATAGGGTACCCTAAAGAGACCATTGGGTATACCTTCTATCACAGATCCGAGGGCAAGATCTTTGTTGCTAAAAATGGGTCCTTTCTAGAGAAGGAGTTTTCTCTCAAAAGAAGTGAGTGGGAGAAAAGTAGAACTTGATGAGGTAATTGTACCTTCTCTCGAACTGGAGAGTAGCACATCACAGAAAGCAGTTCCCGTGATGCCTACACCAATCAGAGAGGAAGTTGATGATGATGATCATCAAACTTCGAATCAAGTTACTACTGAACTTCGTAGGTCGACTAGGACACTTCCGCACCATAGTGGTACGGTAATCCCATCCTGTAAGTCATGTTGTTAGACAACGGCGAACCTACGAACTATGAAGAAGCAATGATGAGCCCGGATTCCAAGAAATGGCTAGAGGCCATGATATCCGAGATAGGATCCATGTATGAGAACAAAGTACGGACTTTGGTGGACTTGCCTGATGATCGGCAAGCCATTAAGAATAAATTGATCTTTAAGAAGAAGACAAACGTTGATGGTAATGTCACCGTCTATAAAGCTCGACTTGTCACAAAGGGTTTCTGACAAGTTCAAGGGGTTGACTACGATGAGATTTTCTCACCCGTAGCGATGCTTAAGTCTGTTAGAATTATGTTAGCAATTGCTGCATTTTTCAATTATGAAATCTCGCAGATGGATGTGAAAATCACTTTCCTTAAGGAAGAGTTGTATATGATGCAACCTAAAGGTTTTGTGGATCCTAAGGATGCTAAAAAGGGTATCCAAGCTCCAGCAATCCATCTGTGGACTGGTACAAGCATCTCGGAGTTGGAATATACGCTTTGATGAGGTGATCAAAGCTTTTGGGTTTATACGAAGTTTATGAAGAAACTTGTATTTACAAGAAAGTGAGTGGGAGCTCTATAGCATTTCTGATAGTATATGTGGATGACATATTGTTGATTGGAAATGATGTAGAATTTCTGGAACGCATAAAGGGTTGTTTGAAAGGAGTTTTTCAAAGGAAGACCTGGGTAAAGCTGCTTACATATTAGGCATGAAGATCTATAGAGATAGATTAAGACGCCTGATAAGATTTTCACAGAGCACATACCTTGATAAGATTTTGAAGGAGTTCAAAATGGATTAGTCAAAGGAGTTCTTTCCTATACTGTAAGGTGTGAAGTTGAGTAAGACTTAAGGCTCGACCACGGCAGAAGAAAGAGACAGGATGAAATTCGTCCCCTATGCTTCAGCCATAGGCTCTATAATGTATGCCATGTTGTGTACCATACCTGATGTGTGCCTGGACATGAGTCTCGCAAGGGGGTACAAGAGTGATCCAGGAGTGGATTACTGAACAATGCTCACAATTATCCTTAGGTTCCCAAAGAGGACTAAGGAAATGTTTCTCGGTTATGGAGGTGATAAAGAGTTCGTCGTAAAGGGTTACGTCGATGCAAGCTTTGACTACGATCCGGATGACCCTGAGTTGCAAACCGGATACGTATAGTGGAGCAGTCATTTGGAATAGTTCCAAGTGGAGCGTGGTAGCAGCATCTACAGTATGACATAGAGATTTGCAAAGTACACACGGATCTGAATGCTGCAGACCCATTGACTGAAACCTCTCTCACAAGCAATACATGATCAAACCCCAAAACTGATTGGGTGTTAATCACATGGAGATGTGAACTAGATTATTGACTCTAGTGCAAGTGGGAGACTGTTGGAAATATGCCCTAGAGGCAATAATGAAATGGTTATTATCATATTTCCCATTCATGATAAATGTTTATTATTCATGCTAGAATTGTACTGATCGGAAACTTAAATACATGTGTGAATACATAAACTACATCGTGTCCCTAGTAAGCCTCCACTAGACTAGCTCGTTGATCAAAGATGGTTATGGTTTCTTAACCATAGACATAAATTTTCATTTGATAACGGGATCACATCATTAGGAGAATGATGTGATGCACAAGACCCAACCGTAAGCTTAGCAACAAATCGTATCGCTTAGTTTATTTGCTATAGCTTTCTTCATGTCAAGTATCAGTTCCTTAGACCATGAGATCATGCCACTCCCGGATATCGGAGGAATGCCTTGTGTTCTATCAAATGTCACTTCGTAACTGGGTGATCATAAAGGTGCTCTACAGGTATCTCTGAAGGTGTCTGTTGGGTTGCATGGATTGAGACTGGGATTTGTCGCTCCGTGTGACGGAGAGATATCTCTGGGCCCTCTCGGTAATACAACATCGTAAAGAGCTTGCAAGCAATGTGCCTAATGAGTTAGTCACGGGATCTTGTATTACAGAACGAGTAAAGAGACTTGCCGGTAACGAGATTGAACTATGTATGAAGATACCGACAATCGAATCTCGGGCAAGTAACATATCGCCGGACAAAGGGAATTGCATACGGGATTGACTGAATCCTTGACATCGTGGTTCAACCAATAAAGATCTTCGTGGAATACGTAGGAACCAATATGGGCATCCAGGTCCCGCTATTGGTTATTGAACAAAGAGGTGTCTCGATCATGTCTACATGATTCTCGAACCCGTAGGGTCCGCATGCTTAACATTCGATGACGCTAGAGTAGTATTGGGATATGTGCATTGGTAACCGCATGTTGTTCGGAGTCCCGGATGAGATCCCAGACATCATAGGAGCTCCGGAATGGTCCGGAGGTAAAGATTCATATATAGGAAGTCCTGTTTTGCTCGCCGGAAAATCTTCGGGCATTATCAGTATTGTACCAGGAGTGCTGAAAGGGGTCCGGGGGTCCACCTGCCCCGGGGGCCCACATGGGCTGTAGGGGGTGCGCCCTGGCCTACATGGGCCAGGGGCACCAGCCTCAAGAGGCCCGTGCGCCTAGAACAAGTAAAAGGGGAAGAGTCCTAAGGGGGAAGGCACCCACCTAGGTGCCTTGGGGAGGGAGGATTCCTCCCTAGGCCGGCGCCCCCTCCCTTGGAGGAGGGGCCAAGGCTGCGTCCCAATCCTCCCCCTTGCCTCCTATAAATAGTGGGGGAGAGGGAGGGGCTGGACACACCAAATCCCACGCCCCGGCGGTAGCCCTACCTCTCCTAAAACTCCGTTTTCTCCTCAGATTGGTTCCTGCAGCGTTTGGCGAAGCCCTGCCGGGATTGCACCACCACCATCTCCACCACGCCGTCGTGCTGGTTGAGATCCCATCTACTTGTCCTCTCTTGCTTGCTGGATCAAGAAGGAGGAGACATCATCGAGCCGCACGTGTGCTGAACGCGGAGGTGTCGTCCGTTCGGCGCTAGATCGGATTGGATCGCGAAGAGTACGACTACATCAACTGCGTTATATACACTTCCGCTTTCGTTCTACAAGGGTATGTAGACACACTCCCCTCTCGTTGCTATGCATCTCCTAGATTAGATCTTGGGTGTTTCATAGGAATTTTTTTGATTTACATGCTTCGTTCCCCATCACAGAGGTAGCACTATTTTCTTGCTATATTTTATTGAATCTAACAAAAAAAATTGAATAAAAAGTTCAGACAAGTTATGTATTCTGTGTTAAGATCTTATCGAGAAAGGATGGTCTCCGGCCAGGCTGGTGCCGTGGGGGTCCCGGTATAGTTCATTTCAGAGATTATATGGACTACCTCCGAAAGTTTTTCAACAACAATCCTTCTCTTCATTGTGACCTACATGCTGCAGCTAGATGGGTAGATTAATTCCTCTTGCCTTCACAAAACCAAACAATGTTGCCTGATTGATTGCTTTGCTAAGTACTAACATCTTTGCATCGTCAAGTGTTTCAAGATGGAGAATAAGTATACTGGGAGTGGCGATGTTCAGGAGGAAAACCTGAGCCTCAAGATCAATAAAGAAGCAAGAATGAAGGAAAAGCAGAGGGAGAACCTGATGTCGTTGCCGCTGGTTTATTGGTACATGCATGCCTCTAACAATGGTGTGGCGTGGTATTCTTAATTTCTGATTTATGTTGTTTGATGTGTACTATCAGTTGTTTTTAGTGCATTGTTGTTGAAGCAAAGTTGAAGTCCAAGCTATCGGCAACTAACACAGTAATGTTCAAGCTTAGCAATAATATCAGGCTATGCGCCTTACCTATGATGGCCAACAATGGGCCTGAATTTGATGCCATAGCCGGTGCCATGTTGGTAGGTTCACCATGAAGTAGTGTAGCTTACATAAATTGTGGTAAACATGATTTGGCACTAATTGTTGCTTTTCACCGATTACAAGAATAATCTTTTGAAGGGTATTTCACACGAAGCAAAAAGGCACGCACGTATCTGTATTCAAAAGACTATAGAACACCCGCAAAAAAAGGACTATAGAACATTTGCGAAGTTTCAAGTTTGTTATTGTATCTGGAAGTGTACGCTAGGCTTTCTTGACCATCTAGAGAATCGCTTTGTTTCTGGGAATACCGTTAATAGTGATGTGGATGCCTTGGACAAGCCTATAAGGTATGATCAGAATTATCATCTTTCTTTTTCATGTTGCATGTACATTGTTTGGTCAGAAGTTTGATTTCATTGTATACTACAGTATGATGCTAGGGTGTTAAATGGTGATTAAGTTGCTGCAGACAATGGGAAGAACAAGAAAAGGATGGCTCCCGAGGGCCCTACGAAGAAGACACCTTAGGAAAAGGTGATCAACACTTCCTCCCCCAATAGAATCGACTTCGTGGCAGCCGCAGAACCCCTGTCTCAGGTAAAAAGGAACAGAAAACTTTTTTGTCACTGACAATCGTATTGACTATCAGTTTCAGAACCTTATGATTTGTTCATGCCTTATGCAGTTGGTCCACAAAGTCGTGCATCAACGCCAAAGTCTCTTTTACCAGCAGCGGTATGTACCAGTAAAGGATCTATCTTTCATTCGCATCAAGATTCATGCATTTTGGACTCATCTGCATGCTGTATTCTATGTATAGCTCACATCTTATAGCAAATTTAAGGAATATCATTGGGTCCCATCACCTGTTTTGTGACGGAGTAAAGGGCACATCGTGCATGCATGGCTTTGATTTGGGCAATACTGAAACTGGCAGTACTGAAATTAGGTAGTACTGAAACTGGTTTAAATATGAAATTGAAATTGACGCGAGATTGAAATATGAAATTAAAAAGCATAATGTGAGACTGAAATTGACATTGAAATTTTCAGACCAGACCAGTTTCAGTACCACGTCCATTTCAATAAATGTGAGACCAAAATATGAAATTTAAATGCAACAATTATATACTCCCTCCATCCCAAAATAAGTGTCTCAAGCTTAGTACAAACAAAAAGTTTAAGACACTTATTTTGGGATGGAGGGAGTATAATGCAAAAAAAAAAGATCATGCATTTGAAAATTAGTTCCGTATTTCAAAGAAATGCTGGCGAACTTGAAAAAAAGTTCATAAATTTGAGAAAGTTCATGGATTTGAAAAAAGTTCACAAATTTGAAGAAGTTCACATAAAAAATTAAAAAGAAACAAAGAAAAATGAAAAGTCCCTAAGAAAAACCGCCCAAACAAACAACCCAACAAAAAAAAAGGAACCCAGAAGCTGCTAGAAGCTTCCCAAAACTGGAAAATATATATATACTAGTAGAATGCACGCACGGGCAATATACAGGAAAATGAATCAAAGTGATGACTAAGTGACATGAGTGAAGTATTTCAAATATATATTGGCTTCTATTAATTTCTTTAGTGGATACTATGAGAGCAACTATGCACCAGTCGCCTGTTTTTTTTTTTGTGGTAAAATTCTATGATCGTCATCTTCTTCCTCCTCTTCGTCTTACTCTTTTTATCCCCATGGCCCATCCTCTGACACTGGTCGCGGCCGGTGCTGATGTCGTGCGCCACCCAACCCGAGCCGCCTTCTTCGTCGGTTCACCGTTGCCCTAACACTGGTCACAGCCGGTGACGATGCCTCCCTGCCCGAGCTACCTTCTCCGTCGGTCCACCATTGGCACCGATCCACTCTCTGACACTGGTCGCGACCGGTGCTGATGTTCGTGTCACCCTGGCCGAGCCGCATTCTCCGTAGTTTAACCGTTTCCCCCGACCATCCCACTACCCCCTCTTCTAAAATTGCATGCTCGTTGTTGTCTTCTTCCTCCTTCCGTACCCATGAACCACATGACCAGGCATCAGTCGCATGCTCACATCAGAATTTTAAATCTAAAAGTACATTATGTTAATATGGTACAAAAAAACCAATCTATTCACGTCTCCTTATTGCACCTTTCCCATCCCACTCATCACACCTACTATATCCCTCAATTTCAGTTCACAAAATGAATAGATGTTTGGACTACCAGGAAGACCTAACAGAGGCCACTAATCCGTCACCAGCTTCAAGATGATACTTCTATTTTCTGTAGCTTGTAAGATAAGTAACAAAAAAACAACTGCAAGTTCCTTATACTACTTCAAAGTTAAACCAACACGACTTGATCCATCAATATGAAAAAATTGAACTTGTCACTGACAAAGTAGAGACAGAGATAAGTACTTACTTCCATGAATTTTAACAGAGCACTTGTGCCATTAGTTATAAGATCATAAGCTATACAATTAGCTAATAATGGATCAAATCCTATAAATGTTTCCAAATCTGGTTCATGGCTTCATCTACAGAATATTCAGAGGATATTTCTCAGTATTGCCATGGCGTTTCGATGCCTTCAACCAACAATTCTGCATAACATCATAAGTTGTTGGATAAATAAATATCATTAAATAATTGGCATAATACAAGATTACTTCATAAAATAAATAAATTTTTGTGTGCAGCTATATGTTTTATTTTTCTGGTTAAATAGTCCAAGCTGCTATTTTGAAGTATAAGACAACAGCATAATATAACTTCAAGGTTACAAAAATCATGGATGACTCACAAACTAAAACCATACACATTAGCTATGTACACCGAACGTAATACTTTCAGTGTCCAACAAAACATGATCTATAATGACAAATAAGCAAAAGATCTATATGGCATATCAATAGGGATAACCTTTTTCACCCAGCTATGATGTTTCCCAGCAGATCTTTGGCAAAGTAACATTTGAACCGATGAGTGCTTAAAAATCTGCGTATTTCCTCGTCTCGTGTATCCATATATCCATTCTAAAAGTTAAAAAAAAGTGATAAGAAAATCTACATCGATTCTTCATCATAGGTAAAATACGGAAAAAAACGCATATATTTTTGTATCTAACAAAAATATATCATAGAAATTTCAGACTATACTTCTCAAATAAATTTTGGACAATAGTGAGAAATAATCTGAATATTATTTATGTCACAACTACATATTTTATTAAATGATTTCAGCTGCTGTCCATAGATATAATGGTGAATTTGCAGCACATATTTAATTAAAAAAATCTGTGGACCTTGGCCAACAGGCAAGGTGTACGTGTACGGCGACCTAGAGTAGATGACAGATGTGCTCGTGGAGGTGTGTTCAGTGGATCTAAGTACGGAACGACTCAAAACAAATTGTGCCCTGAACCAGTTCATACCGAACGACTCAAAACCAATCGTGCCTTGATCCAGTTCATACATGCCTTGAAAATAAAGGCGTGCAATATATCATAGCATGTCTTCCTCTCGATTCCTTCCTCTAGTTTTCCATTACTGGACAAAGTTCCATTATTAGCCAGTTTGATGACAGGTAATGCTTTGGGCCCTATATTGTACTACTGTAATATCTAAGCAAGTAAGCAGAAAAGGAATGTAATATCTAAGCAAGTAAGCAGAAAAGTAAGTGACAAAACAATGTGTTGTCCAGAAGTGGCACTAACAGAATGGGAGATCTTGAAAACTACTGTAATACACGCATAAACAATCATCCTTTTGTAATAGTGCAGAAGATGTGGCACCTTAAGGCGAATGTTCTTTAAGGTAAAATGAATCATCTGAGAACAACAATTAATATAGCCAACTCACAAAATATATTATTCGTAGTCAAGGAAATTTACCTCTGAAGCCGTGTATCACTGAGTCTTCTTTCTTGTATCTTCTTCGTATTCAGGAGATACATTCGATTACTTATAGTTGCAACACTTCTTTCCCACGGGCATGGATGCAAATGACAGAAATCCATGCATTTTCTAGAGGAAGAACAACTGGCATGATTGCATTTGGAAAGCCACAAGCTAATATCATTGGAAAAGGGATTCATACAGCTAATATAATGTCAAGTAGAAAACAGAATATGGAAAATGATCCTTAGTTACTGCACGTGATGTTGAAAATTGTTGGTCCCTAAAAGAATGCAAAACATTATTAGGAGTTGCCAGAAAAAATGTTTGTAATATGATAATTAGCGAGGACTTGATTTCCTATGGGAAAGAGGAGAGGAGGCCCTGACCTTTGGTAGGCATAGGTTCAGCAAAATGTGTTGCGTACATCTTCCTCCCGGTAGGCATAGTTTCTGCATGACCTTGTACTAACCCCACCTTGTTTTTGAGAGCACGCAAATTGCTTACACTATTTTTTATAGAAGGAGAAAGCACGTAATGTTACAAGAGAGCTGTCGTAACAAAACAAACATCAACAATACATTACTCCTAGATACGAATGGAACTACTCACACACGCAGCAACTCTGGTTCCTCCGGCTAGCTTCCAAAGACGCAGATCCGATAAGATTTGAGTGGTCGCAGATTAGTATTTGGAAATAACAAAGGCTCCAGCAGGTTAACATGACCAAAGAATCAAAACCTCGGCGCTTCAGCTTTGGAATGAAGGCCCTGCTCGTGATCCACCACTCTTCCAAGACATCCGAGACCAAGGGGAAGATGATGGTGTTCTCCAATCGGACAGCACCGTTGTCATGTCGTACAAAGAACGCACACCAGAGACCAGATTCAGTTCAGTACAAAGAAAGGAAGAACAAAAAAAACAGGACGAGATCCAATCCTTGCGCTGATTTTCTTACCCGTCGAGGACGTGGGCGTGGACAATGTTGCCGATGTCCCTGAGCACCCGCCTGTTTCCTCGCGCACTGGGGCGGCCAGCGCCGGCGTTGAGCCGTTGACGTCCTTCTGCTTCCCTATAGGGCATGCGGCACCTGGATCAAGATATTGCACGCTGACGCATGGATTGGGCACGAAACTCGATCGGCATCAGACTGTTCTGGTTGGAAGCATTATTAAAAATCCGATCTTGGTGAATTAGACTCATATGAACAGTAGCACTCAAATGAAACAAAGCCACGAGAAACCCAACCATGCAGCCAGGACCAAATCCAGAATCCCTAGAGCGGTCGTTTTGAACACATACACACAAATACTAATGGCAGATTGATGATAAGGTACGAGTATGGGTATCCTACAAATAAAACAGAGGTAATAAATTCCATATAGCTAATCAGGTAAACATAGCAAATTGATTACCTCTGGTTTGCTTCCATGTGCTCTATCCAAAATAGATCAAATTTGCAGGACATCCTAGGCTATGAGTGGTGATAGTGGTCGCTCATGTTCATCTCGGCTGCCGGAATCCCGTGCTCTTAGCGGATGTTGTACCCCTCATCTGTGATGGTTCCGGCTATGGGCGACGACGAGGCAGCCTTGGCGGTGGCCTCTATCAGTGAGCGACGACCCAAGATGAAGGGCATCATCCAGATCGCGAGCAGCCCTCCATGCGCCGTTGTGGTAGATCGGAGCACGAGGAGTGGAAGGCGGTGGATCCCACCATGGAAGGTCGGGGAGTGGGAGGGGCAGGGGTGGTTGCGGGAGGGAGTGAGGGAAGGGAAAGGGATGGATGCGGCTATGGATCGATGGAGGGGGCGACGTGCTTTAGGTTTTCTTCTGTGCAGAGGTCAGGTTTGGAAAGAATAAATCAGTGTTGATTCAAGACTTACCTCCAGATCATCGGTGATGAATGGAGGCGGCCTAGAGCGAAGTCCTGCTTCAGGAGGAGGAGGAGGCGGGCTGAGGTGAGAGGAACTCGAGGGGTTGGCTCGCCGTGTGGAGGAGGAGACCTGTGGGGACGAGCTTCCGTCGCCTGGAGGTACCGCGCTGCTGCTCCCACTAGAGTCCAACGTCGAGGAGGCAAGTATGGATGCCGTCGTCCTTCTTACCACCTCGCCATGATGTCGCCTTTTTCTGGATCGAGATTCCAATGCGAGAGAAGAGAAAGGGAGAAGAAAGAGTCGCGGAAGGAGGGACGGACGAAGGGATCACACCGTGGACGAAGAGAGGAGCAAAATTAGAAGGGTTAATTGGATCTATGCCATTGGGCTATTCTCACATTGGAGAAATGCCATTACAAAAACTGAACTTGGAAATATGCCACTCTTAATTCTTCATACCTCTACATATGCCATTTTCTCCACTAAAGAGAATAACGGTTCAAAAAATACATGTATTTGAGTGTATATTGCTATATTTACCATACTACCCCTGTGGCCACCTTTTGGCAGCACTTTAGGGTCGTCCGGTGTCCAAAAAATTCGAAAAATTCAAATTTTGGCAAAAAATGAACTTTCTCAGAAAAATCTAAAAAATTTACATAAAATAAAAAACATTAATATGAACCTACTGTTGAAATATGAGCTAATTCTAGGCACATATACACCCATAAACTGACAATTTTAGTTCTGTCCAGAAATTTGGCAAATTTTGGCCGAAAATTTAAACTTCTCAGAAAAATATAAAAAAAAATACAGAAAATCTAAAACATTAATATTAGTCTACTGTTCAAATATGAGCCAATTCTGGGCACATATGGACCCTTAAACTGACCATTCAAGTTCTGTCCAGAAACCGTCAAACCATTCACACAGAATTTCAGCAGCACTTCAACAGTATAATTCCATATTTTTGCAAGCACAATTTAACATAGATTTGCAACCACAATTTAACAGAGATATCACAATTCAACATGTCCATGCATAGGTTCACAAGCACAATTTAAGAGAGGTTCATGGCAAATAGAGTGCACATAACAAGTACCAAAAGCAACCACACCTAGTTTAGTCACCCACTAGCCACCAAGCCAATGAAAAAGGCTTCTTTTTGCACCACATGGAGGCTGCACTACTGGAGGTGGAGGTGGGGGTATAACAGGTGCAAATGGAACATTTTTCTTGGATTTTTTGCCTTTAGATGTAGTCTTCTTTGGTGGGGTCTTTTTCTTGGCCTTCTGTTGTGACATAGCTTTCTTCACAGGGGTCTTGGCCTTCTCTTGTGATGCAGCAGTCTTCTTGACTGGGGTCTTTTTCTTGGATTTCTCTTGTGATGTAACTTTCTTCACATGAGTCTTGGTCTTCTCTTGTGTTGTAGTTATCTTCACAGGTGTCTTCTCCTTGGTTGGTGTGTTGGGCTTTTGTGGAGTTGTTCTAGACTTTTTCCTACATTTACAACATGCGAATTAGATTGAGCAATAATAGATTAAGCCAAGTGCAGCAATTACCTTATAAGATTGATAAGGATCTCATCATCTGCTGCATCGCCATCTGTTGTAGCAGCTGTTTCTTCACCTTTCTTCCTGCAATATGAACAAGATAAATCATCAATTTTACGATATATAAGTCATGAGAAAGAGATGCATAAACACAACTATAAAATCACCTTTTGTTTGTCGGTGTAGATGCATCTGGTGCATATTTAGGATCTTCAGGTATGTTGTCATCATTATTTACAGCCACATATTTAGGATCAGGGTTTTTACATGTTTTCTCAAAGTGCCCAGGTGCACCACATTTCTTGCACTTCACTATTTTCCTTCCAGGTTCTAGCCATCCTCTAATTCTCTGAACTCTTGGCCTACCAGCTACTGGCTGCTGCAAAGGTGGGTGCACCTTGAGGCCCAAATCCACATTTATCCACTGTGACTTGTCTGTCATGGAAGGAATTCTCCCGGCATATGCTGCCTTGAACTTTTCGATAGAATAATAATCATCAACATATGTCTCAATCTGAGCACCATTAATGCTACAAATGAAGGCTATTGCATGCATGCATGGCTTTCCAGAAACTTGCCAGACTCTACATGTACATGTGCGACTTTGTAAGTTGACAATGTGCCTTTTGACAAATTTCAGATCCAGCAAAGTAACCTCTGCCTCATGTTCAGTGGTCCAAATAATCTTGTTCCGACCAATGGTTTTGCTAAGAGCATTTAGCTGCTTAATGACATGAGGAAGAATTCTACCCTTCAGTTTTTCACCTACCTGTCTTCTAAGGCAGAACTTCTCCACGATGAGCTCCCTAAGTCTGTCCACAAGATTGCAAATATTAAGCCCTTTGAAGTCTTTTATTTGCTTGTTGAAACTCTCAGATATGTTGTTTGTCAAATAGTCAACCTTGCTGGCCTCTCCAAAACCACATCTATACCACAACCTATGGTGATAAATATCTAGATATTCAATAACTTCTGAATTTGCTTCCTTAATTATGTTCATATGATGCATGAACTTACGCTCTGAAAAAGTCCTAGCAGCTGGGTACAAGTTATCTGAGTATACTTTACCATGGAATTTCTTCATGAAATTTGCATACATGTGCCTTTTGCAGCTTTTGCACCAACACCGGGATTTTTCTTCACCCAATCCCCAATCCTATCTGCAATCCATCCTTGTGAAGCCATTGTGCAATTTGACAACTTTTGTGTTGGACAATTGTGCTCAAAGGGAAGTGTTTTTATCTGCAAATGATAACACACTACATAAGTCAGGTGCGACAAAGAAATCTTGCAAGTAAATAATGGAGATGTAAACAAGACATGTAAACAACCCATACCATGACTGTTCTACCATCCTGCAGTACAGACGCATGGATGCGCCATTTACATGTCGCATGTGCACACCGAGCAATAAATCGATTGGGATCAGTTTTGATTTTAGCCAACTTGAACCCAACAATAATAGCTCTCTGCCTTATAGCTTTTCTGAAAGCCACAATGTCAGGAAAAAGAGCCCCAACTCGGATGTCTGGGTTCTCGGGGTCATGCACCACATTATACCCAGTAGGGTTAGTGTCAGCCACTTCTTCCTCTTCATGGTGCGCAAACACATCAGCATACTCTTCTGCCTCCTGAACATTGTCGCTCTGCTCAACAGATGTTGCTGATACATTCAGATGCACATCATACATGTACTCATCATCTACACCTACATACTCCTCAACTACGTCAAATGGGTCAGTTTCTATAACTGGGGCTGATGGCACCACTTGGGCAGATTGCTTTAGCGGCGAGGTTGAATGAGATGCTACATTCTTACTTGGAGTTAGAGGACAACCATGGAAACCCACCAGCAGCACATCATTATCAGGAATTGTAGGCTCGGACACATGATCAGCTTTGTCAAGCATAGGTGCAAGAGTTTCAGAACAAGGGTTATCAAGCACAACAATAGCAAGTGTAAGATTCCTCTCCGCTTTATACATGTCAAACATCACATGAAATTCGTCGCTTTGAGTTAGTCTAACATCTTGCGCCATTAACACATTAAAATACCAGACGGTGATACTCTGATCCCTACCAACTCTCAACTCTGCACTTAAGCCATCCATGAGCACATCCATGGTGAAATCCTCCGAATTTACATTCCATTTAATTGTCTTCCCCTTCACATATGAGTTCCTACCATTTTGTTCCTTCAGCATATATCCTTGAACGACAAGGTCTAAGCTAAACGTATTAGTCAATTCCAGCCTACAAATTTCAGGAAGAAAAGCAAAATTAAGAGAATGAATGCACAGGGGAACAGGGAACTCACGTATACACGGGAACAGGGAACTCACGTACATTCAAGGAGAGAATGAGGGGTGTTGGGCACAGGGAACTCACGTATACGGCGAATCGGCGACCGGCAACTCCATGCCCTCCTCCATCCTCTGCCGCGCCTTCGGCAGCCCCTGCCTCCAGCAGCGCCACCGCCGACCCCCGACTCCAGTCGCCCGCCTGCAGAGCAGCGCCCTGCCGTGACCCGCGGGAAGAGGATGAGCTGCGCGAGGGGGGCCTCCAGCAGCGGGCACGGCCGAATCCTCTAGCGTCCTGCAGCCGCCGCGCGCACGGCCGAATCCAAGGGCCGCCGCCGGCGCTAGGGTTCTTCGGGGCTAGAGTTGAGATGGGAACGAGGCTGGTTTTGATGCGGTGCATGCGTGAGTGCGGTTGTATCGTGTGAGGTCGCTCGACCAGTTTTTTTTTCATGTCTCTGTACATCAGTATAACCGTACATATGAATGTATAACTCCCGTATATGATTTGGTAATTGACAGAATGGCATAGGTAGAGGTATAGAGAATTCAGAGTGGCATATTTGCAAGTTTGGTTTTTGTAATGGCATATCTCCAATCCATGAATAGCCCAATGGCATAGATCCAATTAACCCAAATTAGAATCGGGAATGGATCGGGAAGGAGATCGAGGTGCATCCAAAAAAAATTACTTCCTGCCTGTTTGTAACGTCACTGGCTAGGAAAGTTTAAAAAGGTTGGGAAAGTTTTTATTGAGAGAGTGAAAAAATCAACCAAAGAAGATGGCGGTGGGAGATGAAATGAAAATAAGTTAGACGAAATAAAACCAGACGAAATAAAGCGAGACGAAGGTGGGAGATGAGAAAAAAAAAATCCAGAACAGAAACTATCAACTGCTTCGTTAGGAGTAGAGACTACTGTTGTATTACATGGGCTGTCCTGTTAGTACCAGCGTGGGTGTGCCCATATACCAAATTGTCAATAAGTGGCGCCTTGAGCGCCGAATAGGAATGGGCATGGAAATGGTCCACCTACTGACCTCTGGGTACGTACAGAGTTCATCAAGCCTTTACTTGCAGAAAAAGAAAAAGAAAAATATAAGAGAGAGTTCATCCAGCCACAGCTGTTGTGACAGTGAGTGAGGGCTTTTATAGAGGTAAGTAGGCTTACGGCTTAGAGCAATTCAAGCAGATCCGGTAAACGCCCATGCCAGAAAAATCGTTTATGTTATCTCAAAAACGATTTTTACAGGACGGCGGACGCTCAAACAAAATAGATTCTTCAAACATATACCACACAATGTTGGGGATGTCGCTTATAGGGAACTTATCGGTCGACCCATGATAAGGAGTAGAGTAAATCGGCCAGTTTATCGGCATATCGGCATATCGGCTGATTTATCAGCCGATTTATCTTATCGGTCAGACAACGGTAAGCGATAAATCGGCCGATTTATCGGAATATCGGAAGATATCTTGAACAGAGATACCGCATATTAAAATTCACAGTTCACGCCACTTAAAACATCACCGGAGTTCATACTTAAAACATAGTTCGGACTTAAACAACAACGGAGTTCATAATTAAACAACTTTCACACTAGCATAAAACGGAAATTAAACTAGATCTACTCGTCACCGGACTTGCCGACGCTGAGATGGTGCTCCATCGGGGAGTTGGAGAGCATGAAGGCGTGACCCGCGCCGCTGCGACTTTGTCTCCGGAGGCGGCCGCCTTCTTCGCCTCGAACCACGCGACCTCCATCGCCCGAAGACGCTTCAGCGTGGCGGAGAAGAGGCGGTCCTACCGATCGAACTGGGTCCACGCCCGTGCTCCGGCGCCACGGGCGCCGCGCGTGCGCGCCTGCTCCTTGCGCCACTCCTCCACCGGCGGGCGGAGGGAGGAGCTCTCGGCCTCAGCTTCGTTGCGGCGCTTGCGAGGCAGCTCGCCGTCGAGCCCACCGCGGCCGCCGAGCCCCCTTGGCCACCCCGACCGCCACCCGCGCACGACATCTTCTCTCGCTTCCGGTGGATCTACTCGCCGCAAAACGCTGCCGGAGCTCGATCGATTTGTCGCCGGAGTAGAAGAAAAGCGGCGGAAGAGGATAAGAGAAAAAGCGGACGAATACCCTAAAACGACCTGACACCGGCATATATAGCGGATTCGGGGACGGTTTATGGGTCTCCCGTAAAAAAAATTACGGGCCGGGCCGTTTATACCGAACCTGGTCGGCCGGTTTTTTTGGACTGTCTCGTAAATTCACGAAAAAAGCGCCCAGCGAGATTTTACGGGATTTGCTAGAGTTGCTCTTACCCAATGAGTTTGAATAAGCCAAGACTCACCATGAGGCCTTTTCGTTTCGTTCGGAGCGCTGAAGGACCACACTGATTTCGTATGTAGGAGTACTGGTATTAACAGCACAAACTTATCGATCAAATTAGAGGTAAAAGCACCCCAAATACCCCAACTTGCATGGAATGTGACGATTTAATCCCAAACTTGCAAAATGCAACTTCACCGTACCCTAACTTGCACAGGATGTGATGATTTAGTCCCCGGCCTATCACAGCTCGACAAGTGGCAGCCATGTGGTTGGACCGGTCGTCGCCCGCACTTTTGCAAGAAACACCCTGCCGTCTTCTCTAATTAACCCGCAGTACTGGATGTTAAGTGCAGTTAACTGCATATCTCCCGGTGGCTGGCGCTGGGCCACCGGACCTGCCCGACCACGATGCAGGAGCTCTGGGACGACGCGCTCACCCCCAACGCCATGCTCCGGCAGCTCATCGTCGCCTGGTTCTCCCGTCGGTACACCCGCTTCAAGAAGCGCTCGGCCGACTACCACGGCCCCGCCGCCGACCTTGTCCACGGTCTCCGCGGCACGGCCGTCCCGAGGAGGCATCCCCTCAAGGGCCAGGCCCGCGTCGCCGCGCTCCGGGAGTTGCGCTCCCTCGCCTCCACCCACAACAAAGCCATAGCCGAGGCCGGCGGCGTGTCGTTGCTGACCTCGCTTCTTGGCCCCTTCACGTCTCATTCCGTGGGGTCCGAGGCGGTGGCCATTCTTGTGAGCGGTGTGCCGCTCGACGCCGACGCGAAGGCGGCGCTGATGCAGCCGGCAAAGGTGTCCCTCGTGGTGGACATGCTCAATGAGGGCGCCGTCGACACAAAGATCAACTGCGTCCGCCTCATCCGCATCCTCATGGAGGAGAAAGGCTTCCGGCCGGAGACGGTGGCGAGCCTGAGCCTCTTGGCCGGCTCCATGCGCCTGGTCCGGGACAAGCGGCACCAGGACGGTGTGGCCGCTGGGCTAGAGCTGCTCAATTCCATCTGCGCTGTGCACAGGCCGGCCAGGACCCAGGAGTATGATTGTCAGCATTGATGCGGTGCAGCAGCTGGTGGAGCTGCTGCCGGAGCTGGCGACGGAGTGCGTGGAGCCAACCCTGGACATCCTTGACGCGCTCGCCTCAGTCCCTGAGGGCAGGACGGCTCTCAAGGATTGCCCGAGGACGATACCCAACGCCGTCCGATTGCTGATGAGGGTGTCCGAGGCCTGCACGCAGCGCGCCCTGTCGATGCTGTGGGTGGTGTGCAGGATGGTGCCCGAGGAGTCCGCGCCCGCTGCCCTGGAGGTCGGACTGGCCGCCAAGCTTCTGCTGGTGATCCAAAGCGGGTGCGGGCCGGAGCTGAAGCAGCAAGCCTCGGAGTTGCTCAAGCTTTGCACCATGCACTGCACGTCCCACTATTCAGGTGGGGACCCTCTCCCCCCCGTGATTGTTCAAAAAAAAAATGCACTGCACGTCCACCGTCTTCCTGGAGAAATGCAAGCTCACCAAGACAATTCAGTGAGAAGAGACCGGGACATATATAGCCCTTCTGGTTGTGATTTGAGTCGATGATGCCGTTCCCCGTGATTAGTCTCGCATAATCTGGATTGGGGAATGGATGAGAGAAGCAAATTGCTGCTGGATGAAGGCCTGTGTGTAGATAAACTCAGCAATTGGCCGAACTTGTTGTGTCATTTGAAGACATGGGAGGGAGTGGATGAATGCATCGCCCTGCCCATCGACATGAAGCTTCCATCGAGCAGCAATGCGGCATAAGCAGCGCCCGAGTTGGTGGCAGGCCGGCGGCCGGATGTAATGTACATGCAAATTGGTGTGAGTTTGGTCAGCTCAATAAGCACTCAAGGGCTGGGTTGTGGTAAGTACAGCCAGTTTTGCGATCAGTAGCTGACAATTCAGCGAAGGCCTGCAATTTTAGATTTTTGGCAATGTGGGAGGCTGTCAGGGCTGTAGTAGTTCTTCCTTTTCTTTCTTCTCCTGGGTTTTCGGTGTAATTGGTGATATAAATTGGGTAGAATTGTATACAGTACTGCTGCTTCACAGTTCAGAGCTCGAGTGCACATTGCCGTAGCTAGGGAAAAGTTTTGAGTTCTTCCTGCATCTTTGATTGTTTGATTCTCCGGTCAAATTTGGGAAGCGTACACTTTGCCTATAGCTTGTACCACTACTGGATAGCTTGAGGAGAAGCGTCGCTGGTGATGAAATCGGAACAGTTGAAAGATCTGGCTCCGTGTCTTGTTGTGCCGGAATTTCTGCTCACCCTATCTCATGTACTGCATGTATCATGTTCCACTCGCAGCTGTAGTTTCTGACTTATTCAGTGTATTGGGCAACCAATTGTTCCATATACTATATTAGCAGTGCTTACTTGACGTAGATTGTGGCATGTTTAGATAGATTCCTGCATTCTCTGTGTCCGTATCCTGGCAACGCAAGTATTGCAATTCACATCAGAGGGTCCTCGGTCCTGCCCTCCGACTCCAGTCAGCAAGGACAAATAAAGACATCTGAGGTCTGCTGGTTAATTAGAGAAGACGGCAGGGTGTTTCTTGCAAAAGTGAGTGCGACGACCGGTCCAGCCACTGGCTGCCACTTGTCGAGCTGTGATAGGCCGGGGACTAAATCATCACATCCAATGCAAGTTAGAGTATGATGGAGTTGCATTTTGCAAGTTTGGGACTAAATCATCACATTCCATGCAAGTTGGGGTACTTGAGGTGCTTTTACCTCATCAAATTATCAAATTAAGGGGCGCAAAAGTAATGTCAACTTGGCTGTCTGCGTCAGTTTTCAAGGAAAAGGAGGAACATGGTTGTCCTCACTCATCATCCATCAACCCGCTTCCTCCTGAAGCGGAATTTTGTGGTCACCGTCACCCACGAAATCAAGCATATCAGACGCTGATGGGATTAAGGGACCGATGGTCCTGCTCCTAACCTTGCCCGCTGCTGAACGGATTAGCTCCTGAGTCCTGATGATTAATCATAGCACCTCAGCTTATGGTATCATTCAGCATAATTCTTCATTCATGTCGCAGACACGATTTCCCGGCGACGATTCGCCAGCCGTGCGGTGTGACCACAAAGAAACGTCGCTTGCAGACGCTTCAGCCACGTCATTGTTAATTTGTAATGTACTACTGTACCACCGTACCTGTCTTGATTAGTGCTGCGTGCGTGCGGAAGGTTGGCTCGGCCAGCATCCACCTATCTTTTTTTTTCTCTCTCTCTTTTTCTTGCGTAAAGCATCCACCTATGGCTCTGCCTTGTGTGTAACCCGCTGGGCACGTTCAAACGAACTTCAAGTTCCGAAAGTCACTGCTTCTGAACTTCCGAAAGAAAAGGAGGAGCAAACGGGCTCCCGTTTTCAGTGTCCCTGCCCTGCGTCCACATGGTCCCGAACCCCCAACCTCCATCCATCACGTACGTTGCTCGCTGGGTCAAAAAGGGCAGGAAAAAAGAAGACGGCCATCCATGCATGCACAGGCCATGATTGAGCGAGGGCCTCATGATGTGCAAGCCCCCAAACCACACTCGATGTCATGGACCACGGCGGATTCCACCGGAAAGAAAACTGTCTCCTAGACGAACTTTCCTCCGCCGTTGCGGCTCCGGCCGATGATCACCACCACCCGTCCACCACCGCATCATTGTTTTCCGCAGAACATTCCACGGGGATGACGGCCGAACATGGGGGAAGGGAGCCGGCCCCTGCCATGGAGGAAGATGGTGCGGCAGGTGTGCCCTCCACGGCGGCCCGGCCCGGGCCGAGCCATGTTGTTGATGACGGCCTGGATGGCGTAGTTGCAGGTGCGACGATGCCAATGCGAACCAACAAGGCTGTCGTCCTCGTGAGCGTGTCTGCCATTACGCGCAGGGTCAGTGTTATTGAGGACGTGTTATGGATATAGTTTAGTTTAGTGCGACATGGGAATGTGTGCGTACCTTGCTCAATCTATGAAGTGATGGCTACCGCTATATACTCTAGAATACGTTGAGGTTGCTTTCGAAAAGAAATACTTTATGGTCTGGGAGGAGTCGTGTGAGAAAAAGATATTTATGGACAGGATAAATTCACTGATCAACTTTTCACCCAAGATTTTTATAGCTGATGAAGCTCCGATGGCCAGCAAGACCGTCCAGCGTGGGTCCAAGGTTTTCTTTCTTATGGCGTGGAACTACTTTGGTTGTTTCTTTGTCCAGGATATATTTCTGAAGCTGAGGACGTAACTTACCCAAGCACTCATGTCTGGAATCTGGAATACAGCATGCGGCCTTTTCTCATCCACAAATTTCCTCTTTTCTGATTTCTTTAGAGAGAAACTTTCGGATCAATTCATAATCAATCATGGTAATATAGAGAACACTAAAGAAAATAAAAATTACTACCAGGTGCATGAACCATCTAGCGACGATTACAAGCATTTGAGCAAGCCGAAGGCCCGCCGCCATAATGCCCCCTCCCGATCGCAACCGGGCAAATCATGTTGTAGTAGACAGTCGGGAGGTCGTCGTGCTAAGGACATCTCCAGCGCGGACACTCAAAACACATGCAAAAAGTACGGACCGACGTCTCCGACCGCAATTTCCATCATACGTGGTACCCCATCGGGTCGCGGGCGCGTCTGGTTGTCCGAAATCCCTCAAACCGGACGTAGATAAAGGGCTTTGAGGGCGCCCGGACCGCAAACACGTACATGTCCGATACCCTGGACACATCCAAAAACCTCTCCGCTTAAAATTGTTGCCGTGCATTCATGACGGCCGGTGCCGCTCCAGAGCGGGCGTGACTCCACGGCGTTGATGCCGGTTGCTAACCCACAAGTATAGGGATCAAATGTAGCTTTTTCGATAAATAAGAGTGTCGAACCCAACCAGGAGCTAAAGGTAGAATTAATATTCCCTTCAAGTTCTATCGACCACCGATACAACTCAACGCACACTTATCGTTCGCTTTACCTAGAACAAGTATAAAATTAGAAGTACTTTGTAGGTGTAAAGGGATAGGTTTGCAATATAATAAAGAACATGTAAAAAAAGTTAGGGGCTATTTAGATAAAGAAACAATTAAGTTAGTTTTAGTAGAGAGCTTTTTGGGACACAAAGAGAAAGATCTGTCCCTAGGCAATCGATAACTACACCAGTAATCATTATTGCAATCTTATATGAGGGAGATGCATGAGCTAACATACTTTCCGTACTTGGATTATATGCACTTATGATTGAAACTCTAGCAAGCATCTGCAACTACCAAAGATCATTAAGGTAAAACCCAACCATACCATTAAGTATGAAGTCCTCTTTACTCTCACACGCAATAACCCCCTTACTCGGGTATGTGTTTCCGTCACTCACGCCACCCATCATAAGCGAATCATGAACGTATTGCAACACCCTACAGCGGGAATCCCTCATGCTTACGCGACCCGGAGGGCACCATAGGACAGCACCAAAATAAAACATACAACTCAAACCAATCATGGCCATCAATCAACCCGTAGGACAATACGAATCTACTCAAACATCATAGGATGGCCATATATCATTGGGTAATAATATCTAGCATTAAGCACCATGTTTAAGTAGAGATTACAGCGGGAAGAAGAGGTGTTACACCGCTGCATAGAGGGGGAGAGAGTTGGTGATGACGGCGGCGAAGTTGTTGGTGTAGATCATCGTCATGATGGTTGCCCCGACGGCGTACCGGCGCCACCGAGAGAGAGGGGGAGAGAGCCCCCCTCCTTCTTCGAGGAGAGTTTCCCCTCTGGTCCATGGCCGCCATGGCTCCCGGAGGGTAGGAGCCCTACGAGATTGGATATATCTCTCTATTTCTCTTCTGTTTCGTGTCCTTGTTTCTGGCCCTTCATCGTTTCTTAAATTCCCGGAGATCCGTAACTCCAATTGGGCTGAAATTTTAACAAGATTTTCTTCCGGATATTATCTCTCTTGCGGCGAAAGAGGGGCACCAACTTCCTTACCGGGGACCCACAAGCCTGCCAGGCGTGCCCCATGGGCTTGTGGCCCCCTCGGACATCGTCTCACGTTGATTATTTTTCCCAAAAATCACATATATTCCAAAATAAATCCCCGTAAAATTTTATCCCGTTTGGACTTCATTTGATATGGATATTCTGTGAAACAAAAAACAAGCAACAAACAGAAACTGGCACTGGGCACTGGATAAAAATGTTAGTCCAATAAATCATATAAATTATTGCCAAAAGTATGTGAAAGTTTTATAATATTGGCATGGAACAATAAAAAATTATAGATACGACGAAGACGTATCAGCATCCCCAAGCTTAATTCATGTCCGTCCTTGAGTAGGTAATGCTAAAAAATTTAATGTGGAATGCTACCTAGCATAATCTTGATCATATAATCTAATCATGGCATGAATATTAAGATACAAGTGATTCAAAGCAATAGCCTATAATTTGATATAAAGACATCAATACTCAGGCATCCCAACAAACAATCATGTCTTTCAAAATATCAATTCTAAAGAACGTTATCCCTACAAAATCATATAGCCTTGTCATGCTCCATCTTATTAACACAAAGTATTTATCATGCACAACCCCGATGACAAGCCGAGAAATTGGTTCATGCTTTTTAATGCGCTTCAGCTTTTTCAACCCCCACTCAATACATGAGGGTAAGCGATGGATATAGCACTACGGGTGGAATAGAGTACGATGGTATAGATTAATATGGAGAAGACAAAAAAAGGAAGAAAGTCTCACATCAACGAGGCTAGTCAACGGCTATGGAGATGCCCATCAATTGTATCAATGCAAGGAGTAGGGATTGCTATGCAACGAATGCACTAAGAGCTATAAGTGTATTAAAGCTCAAAATAAAAAATAAGTGGGTGTGCATCCAACTTGCTTGCTCATGAAGACCTCGGACATTTGAGGAAGCCCATCATCGGAATATACAAGCCAAGTTCTATAATGAAAATTTCCCAATAGTATATGAAAATGAAAGCATAGGAGACTCTCTATATGAAAAACATGGTGTTACTTTGAAGCACAAGTGTGGAAAAGGATAGTAACATTGCCCCTTCTCTCGTTTTCTCTTCTTTTTTGGTGGGCTCTTTTTGGCCTCTTTTTTTCCTTTTTTTGTTGGGCTCTTTTTGGCCTTTTTTTTTCTTTTTTTATTTCCTCACTGGGACAATGCTCTAATAATGATGATCATCACACTTCTATTTACTTATAACTCAACATTACAACTCGATAAAACTGAAACATATGACTCTATATGAATGCATCTGGAAGTGTACCAGGATGTGCAATGGTGCTAACATAACATGTACAATAATGATGAACGGTGGCTGAGCCACAAATACTATGTCAGTTATATGATCATGCAAAGCTATATGACAATGGATGCTCAAGTCATGTATATGATGATTATGGAAGTTGCATGCCAATATATCTCAGAATGGCTATGGAAATGCCATGATAGGTAGGTATGGTGGCTGTTTTGACGAAGATATAAGGAGGCTTATGTGTGATAGAGTGTATCATATCACGGGGTTTGGATGCACCGGCGATGTTTGCACCAACTCTCGAGGTGAGAAAGGGCAATGCACGGTACTGAAGAGGCTAGGAAATTGCGGAAAGGTGATGGTACGTATAATCCATGGACTCACATTAGTCTTAAAGAACCCACATACTTATTGCGAAAGTTTATTAGGTCTCGAAGCAAAGTACTACTACGCATGCCCCTAGGGGGATAGATTGGTAGGAAAAGACCATCGCTCGTCGCCGACCGCCACTCATAAGGAAGTAAATCAATAATAAATCATGCTTGAACTTCTTAGCATAACGAGAGACTATACGTGCATGCTTCGGGAATCACAAACCTTAACACCAATATTCTTAATAAACCACACTCATTCACTAGTACCTCCCACATTTACCATCTCTATATCGCAAAACTATTGCAAGGAATCAAACATATCATACTCAGTGATCTACAAGTTTCATGTAGGATTTTATGGCTAACCATGCAAATGACCAATTCCTGTTGACTCCCTAAATATATAAGTCAAGCATGAGAGTTTAATTCTTTCTAAAAAAGATTTTCCCACGCTCTAACAAATATAAGTAAAGCAAAATAGCATTCTACAAATGGCGGTTTTCCTGTGTAGAGAATCAGCCATCCAAACTTCAAATGATATAAGTGAAGCACATGAAGCATTCTATAAAGCCATACTCAAAAGATATAAGTGAAGTGCAAAGAGAATTCTTTAAATCAACCAAGGACTACCTCATACCAGCATGGTGCATAAAAGAAAAGGGAAAAATAAACACAAAAGATGCTCCACGCATATCATGTGAACAAAACAAAAACCGAAACATACCCATAATTGTTGAAAAAAGATGGGATGCCTTCCGGGGCATCCCCAACCTTAGACCTTGAGTCTCCTTGAATATTTACTTGGGGTGCCTTGGGCATCCCCAAGCTTGAACTCTTTCCTCTCCTTATTCTTCTCATATCGATACCTCCTTGATCTTCGAACACTTCATCCACACAAAACTTAACCAAACTTTTTATTAGAGGGGTTAGTACATATAACATCAAATCCCATCAAGTCCTGCTGTAACATTATTGTATAATTATAATCAAACATTACTTACTGTACGCTATCACAATTCTATGGTTCCCAAGTCAATGGGGCTCAACAAGATTTCAAACATAAGCAAGTAACGAAACTATAACAATAATCGGTGAAAACAGGACAGTCTGTAAAGATGCAGATGGTGCATATACTTCTGTAACTCAAAAAAATCTGAAAACTTAGGAAAAAATAAAAAAATCATAGCAGTACCGTGTAAAAATTTCAGAAACTTTTGACACTCCAGTAAAAAATGTAAATCCACGCACTACAACAAAAGTTTCTGTTTTTGCACTGCACATACGAAACAAGCAATTTAAACACCCTAAAGGTAAATCCTATTTTCGGAGAAAAAATCAGGGAGGAAGAATTATTGCGTTTCACGAGACGGAGCCGCCGCCACCTCCTGTTCTTCATCGGGAGGCCAGATCTGGAATCCATTTGGGGCTCCGGAGAGGGGGATCTTCGATCTTTGTCATCACCAACCCTTCTCCATAGCCAATTCCATGATGATCCACTGGGAGTGAGTAATTCCTTCGTAGGCTCGCTGGTAGGTGAGGAGTTGGATGAGATTCGTCATGTAATCGAGTTAGTTTTGTTAGGGCTTGATCCCTAGTATCCACTATGTTCTGAGATTGATGTTGCTATGACTTTGCCATGCTTAATGCTTGTCACTTTGGGCCCGGGTGCCATGATTTCAGATCTGAACCGTTTATGTTTTCACCATTATACCTATGTTCTAGATCCAATCTTGCAAGTTATAGTCACCTATTACGTGTTATGATCCATAAATCCCGGAGTGACAGTATTCGAGATACTTTCCGGTGATGACCGTAGTTTGAGGAGTTCATGTATTCACTATGTGTTAATGCTTTGTTCCGGTTCTCTATTAAAAGGAGGCCTTAATATCCCTTAATTTCCTTATGGACCCCGCTGCCACGGGAGGGTAGGACAAAAGATGTCATGCAAGTTCTTTCCATAAGCATGTATGACTATTTACGGAATACATGCCTACATTATATTTATGAACTGGAGCTAGTTTTGTATCACCCTATGTTATGACTGATATATGATGAATATCATCCAACGAATTCACTGATCCAATGCCTACGAATTTTCCGCATATTGTTCTTGCTAAGTTACTATTGCTATTGCCACTGTTACACTTGCTACAAAATTATTGTTATCACTGTTACCGTTACTACTACTGTTACCACTACTATCAAAACTATCATACTACTGTGCTACTGATCACTTTGTTGCAGATAATTAATCTTCAGGTGTGGTTGAATTGACAACTCAACTGCTAATACCTTCAAATATTCTTTGGCTCCCCTTGTGTCGAATCTATAAATTTGGGTTGAACACTCTACCCTCGAAAACTGTTGCGATCCCCTATACTTGTGGGTTATCAAGACCTTTTTCTGGCGCCGTTGCCGGGGAGCATAGCTATATTTGTTGAGTCACTTGGGATTATTATCAATTCATCATTATGAAGAATCCGAAAGATCCAAGAACCAAGATTTTTCCCTCTACTACGAGGGGAGGTAAGGAACTGCCATCACACTCTGCACTTGATTCACCTTCTGTTTTGAGTAAGCTTGCAACACCACCACATGCTATTAATCCTATTATGTCGCAAGTAATTGATGATGCTACTTCTACTATGAATGATACTCATGATGATACTAGTACCTTGCTTGATGATAATGTGCCACTAGGTGAATTTCTTGATGAACAAATTGCTAGAGCTAAAGATATTGAGAATGGTGAAACTGATGAAATTCTTGAAACTGATGAAGTACTTGAAACTAAAAATCTTGAAACACCTATTAGACCTAGCTCTCCTAGATATGAATTGCCTAAGATACCTGAAGGTTATGTTATGGATGAGGAGACAGCTAGAGATTTTCTTGCTTGCAATGATAGAGCTGATCTTAAGAAATTATTATGCAAACTGAAAGAGAAATCTTTGAATGCTAGAATGAAATGTGATCCTAAGTTTGCTACTTCACCTATCTTTGTTGATGATAAGGATTATGAATTCTCTGTCGACCCAGAGTTAATTACTTTGGTTGAATCTGATCCTTTCCATGGTTATGAAACTGAAACTGTAGTGGCACACCTTACTAAGTTGAATGGTATGGCCACCCTTTTTGCTCATGATGAGAAGATTCGCTATTATTACATTCTCAAATTATTTCCGTTCTCATTAAAGGGTGATGCTAAGATATGGTACAATACTCTTGCTCCTGGTTGTGTGCGTAGTCCCCAGGATATGATTTATTACTTCTCTGAAAAATATTTTCTTGCTCATAAGAAACAAGCCGCCTTACAAGAAATATTTAACTTTATGCAAATTGAAGAAGAGAGTCTCCCACAAGCTTGGGGAAGGCTTCTCCAATTGCTTAATGCTTTGCCTGATCATCCACTTAAGAAAAATGAAATACTTGATATCTTCTATAATGGACTAACCGATGCTTCTAGGGACTTCCTAGATAGTTGTGCTGGTTGTGTTTTCAGGGAACGAACTGTTGAACAAGCTGAGGAACTATTGAATAATATATTAAAAAATTATGATGATTGGACTCTTCCTGAACCACCGCCTAAACCCACTCCGAAGAAGAGGGGTATCTTATATCTCAGTCCTGAAGATATGCAGGAGGCAAAGAAAAGCATGAAGGAAAAGGGTATTAAAGCAGAGGATGTTAAAAAATTACCTCCTATTGAAGAAATACATGGACTTGACATGCCACCACCAAAGGTGGTAGAGGTAAACTCTTTAATGAAATTTGATGAAAGTGATATTCCTTACAATAAACATCCTAGTCAATGCTTATATGAGTTTGATAACTACATTAGAAAACAAGATCACTTCAATGCCAATGTTATGAAACAATTGAAATACAATTCTGATATGATTGCTCGCTTGAGTGACTTGTTATTTAGAATCTCCAATGATGTTCGAGGTGTAGGAAAACATGCCACTATGGTTCAAACTCAACTAGAACAAGTTGCTAAGTCTCAAAGAGAATTGCTTGATGAAATGAATAACAATATAAATGACTTTGTTGTTAGAGTAGCAACCAGAGGGGGTAAAATGACTCAGGAACCACTTTATCCTGTAGGACACCCTAAAAGAATTGAACAGGACTCTCAAAGAATTAACACATATGCACCTAGTCCTTCTAAAAAGAAAAAGAAGAAGAAAAATGATAGAACTTTGCATACCTCTAGTGAACCTGAGAAAGAAAAACCTCCTGAAGATAATAATGATGTTTCTATTTCTGATGCTGAAACTCAATCTGGTAATGAACATCCACCTAGTGATAATGAAAATGATAATGATAATGTTCATGAAGACACTCAACCAGACAATGATAAAGAACCGGAAAATGATGTTGAAATAGAACCAGCTGTTGATCTTGATAACCCACAACCTAAAAATAAAATATACGATAAAAGAGACTTTGTTGCTAGAAAACATGGAAAAGAAAGAGAATCGTGGGTTCAAAAACCCATGCCCTTTCCACCTAAATCAACTAAGAAAAAAGATGATGAAGAATTTGAACGCTTTGCTGAAATGATTAGGCCAGTCTTTTTGCGTACTCGCTTGACTGATATTTTAAAGATGGCCCCTTATGCAAAATATATGAAAGACATCATCTCTAATAAAAGAAAGATATCGGAAGCTGAAATCTCTACCATGCTTGCTAATTATTCTTTTAAGGATGGAGTACCTAAAAAACTTGGAGATCCGGGAATACCAACTATACCTTGCTCCATCAAAAGAAATTATGTCAAAACTGCTTTGTGTGATTTAGGAGCTGGTGTTAGTGTTATGCCTTTCTCCTTATATAAAAGACTTGATTTGAATAAACTCACACCCACTGAAATATCTTTGCAAATGGCTGACAAATCAACTGCCATACCTATCGGTATTTGTGAGGATGTGCCCGTTGTTGTTGCAAATGTTACTATCTTAACTGACTTTGTTATACTTGAGATGCCCGAGGACGACAACATGTCGATTATCCTTGGTAGACCCTTCTTGAATACTGCAGGGGCTGTTATTGATTGCAATAAAAGCAAGGTCACTTTCCATATCAATGGTAATGAGCATACGGTGCACTTTCCGAAGAAACAAGTCCAAGTGAATGGTATTAATGTTATTGAAAAATCTCTGACACTCACTATTGGAAGCTTTCAACTACCTCTACCTACTGCCAAAAAGAAATATGAAATGCTTATTGTTGGGGACATGCATATCCCCGTTGAGGTAACTTAGTGTTTTACGAAAGTTCTTCGGTTTCATGCTAATCGAAGGTTGTTATTAATAAGACTTGATCAACCTTATTAATGGATCATTTTTTAGAGGTATGAAGTTGATGAATTTAGTAAGCACAACCTTCTGTTCCTAACTTTTGTTTTCTGTTTTTCTTTGTTAAATAAAATAAAATGACATGTTTTGTCTGTTTTCTGAATTTCCCATGCAATAAAAAAATGACCCAAAAATAAAAGTTCTCGGAATGCCCTGAAAATTTATACGATTCTTTTCTGAATATTTCTGAATTTATAGTGCAAATAACATCAGAGGGGGTGCACCAGGTGGGCACAACCCACCTGGGCGCGCCAGCAGTCCCAGGCACGCCCTGGTGGGTTGTGGTCCCCACGTGGGCCCCCTCACTTATCTCTTTAGCCCATGTCATCACCAACCTCCAGAAAAAAATCACCATTGCTCTCTCTCTCATGTTCTTGCTCTCAAACTCGCGGATTTCGATCTCTTTGCTCGAAGCTCCGTTTTCAAAACTATTTTGGGGGATTGCTACTTGGTATGTGACTCCTCCATTGCTCCAATTAGTTTTTGCTTTAGTGGATTATATTTTGATTAATTAGCTACTCTTGGTGCTGCTGTAGATGAGCTTGCATGTTGAATTCTTAGAGTTCTAAGTAGTTTGAATGCTTAATATGGCCTCTATGCATCCCTATGAGTAGTTGCTATCAATCTTATGAAGTTTTGTTGACAAAATTTTGTGACCCAAAAATTTCAGAAATTTGTACACGAATAAAATGAACATCTTTGGAAGGAGTTCTTCGAGGCGGAGGTCCTCGGAGGTATCTTCTAGTAGTGGCTCAACCCGTCGGTCTTATGTTGAACCAAGTGCAAGTTCAATGCGGGATGCCGCTATCAAATCATGCTTATGGCCGTGCGACGATTTCATGATGAGTGCAGGTATTAAAGAAGAATTTGAGCAATATATTCACAACGCCGAGCTTGGTCCCTACATTGAAGATAAGTGCAACCAGCATCTCAGTCTCACAGAATCGTTTACTAAAGAGTTTAAATTTCGTCCTCGTGAGTCTAGAGTTTCATTTAAACTTTATGACCGTCCAATTACCATGCCTCTAAACGCGTTTAGTGGTGTGTGTAAAATTCCATTTTGGGGTTCGTTGGACGAACCACCAAGGTCTGAGTATGAGTCATTTTTTATTAGTCTTTGCTACAGTGAGAATAGAGGAGTGACACAAGGTAGAATAAAAAGTATTCATTTCCCATCAATTCAATACTTTGCACTGTTTAATGGAAAATGCATCGTAGGCAAACAAGACTGTAGTACACTCTGTGCCCCTGACTTGAGCCTCATACACACTGCTCTCACCAGTAATAAATGCTATAACGTTGGAGCGATTGTTGGACGCAAATTGCAGCACAACGCTGGTAGTGGATATTTTTATGGTGGGATTTATGCTTCACGATTAGCAAAGGAGTTTGGTGTATCACTTTTGCCTAATGACCCCATCCTACCTACTCAGTACTTAGACTTTGAGGCTATGAAGCGCCATAAGTTTCTTAAGGGTGAGATCACTGATTATACTTATAACTTGATGTTCAATAAAGAATCCGTTGTGCGCACCTTTTTGCCTGCGCCTGCTCTCTTTGATTTGAAGGAAATATGCCCTAGAGGCAATAATAAAATTGTTATTTTATATTTCCTTATTCATGATAAAGGTTTATTATTCATGCTAGAATTGTATTGATCGGAAACTTAAATACATGTGTGAATACATAAACAAATACCGTGTCCCTAGTAAGCCTCTATTAGACTAGCTCGTTGATCAAAGATGGTTAAGGTTTCCTAACCATGGACATGTGTTGTCATTTGATAACGGGATCACATCATTAGGAGAATGATGTGATGGACAAGACCCACCCGTTAGCTTAGCATAATGATCGTTCAGTTTTATTGCTATTGCTTTCTTCATGTCAAATACATATTCCTTCGACTATGAGATTATGCAACTCCCGGATACCGAAGGAATACCTTGTGTTCTCTCAAATGTCACAACATAACTGGGTGATCATAAAGATGCTCTACAGGTATCTCCGAAGGTGTTTGTTGAGTTGGCATAGATCGAGATTAGGATTTGTCACTCCGAGTATCGGAGAGGTATCTCGGCCCTCTCGGTAATACACATCATAAGCTTGCAAGCAAATGACTAAGGAGTTAGTCATGAGGTGATGTATTACGGAACGAGTAAAGAGACTTGCCGGTAACGAGATTGAACTAGGTATGAAGATACCGACGATCGAATCTCGGGCAAGTAACATACCGATGGACAAAGGGAATTACGTATGTTGTCATAAGGTTCGACCGATAAAGATCTTCGTAGAATATGTAGGAACCAATATGGGCATCTAGGTTCCGCTATTGGTTATTGACCGAAGAGGCGTCTCGGTCATGTCTACATAGTTCTCGAACCCGTAGGGTCCGCACGCTTAACATTCGTTGACGATATAGTATTATATGAGTTATGTATGTTGGTGACCGAATGTTGTTCGGAGTCCCGGATGAGATCACGGACATGACGAGGAGCTCCGAAATGGTCCGAAAGTAAAGATTGATATATGGGATAATAGTGTTTGGTCTTCGGGAGGGTTCCGGAATTCACCGGAAGGGGTTTCAGATGTTTCCCGAAATGTTTGGGTACGAGAACACTTTATTTGGGCCAAAGGGGAAAGCCCACGAGGGTTTTGGAAAGAGCAAAAGGAAGTTTTGCGAAGACCAGAGGCCAGACGCCAGAGACCCTGGCGTCTGGGCCCAGACCTTTTGGGCAAAACCGACTTTGAGGAGGCTTTTACTCCAAGTTTCGACCCCAGGGCTCAACATATAAATAGAGGGGCAGGGCTAGCACCCAAGACACATCAAGATTCACCAAGCCGTGTGCCGGCAACCCCGTCCCCTCTAGTTTATCCTCCGTCTAGTTTCTGTAGTGCTTGGCGAAGCCCTGCGGAGATTGTTCTTCATCACCAACCGTCACCACGCCGTCGTGCTGCCGGAACTCATCTACTACTTCGCCTCTCTTGCTGGATCAAGAAGGCGAGGACTTCATCGAGCTGAACGTGTGCTGAACGCGGAGGTGTCGTACGTTCGGTACTTGATCGGGACGGATCGTGAAGGTGTACGACTACATCAACCGCGTTGATAAACGCTTCTGCTTAGCGATCTTCAAGGGTATGAAGATGCTCTCCCCCTCTCGTAGCTATGCATCTTCATGGATAGATCTTGTGTGTGCATAGAAAATTTTTGTTTTCCATGCAACGTTCCCCAACATGATTATCACAGCAAAGGAAGATATTATGTTCTTGAGAACGAGGCTCGCGCACACAACGCAGAGGTCGTGGCTGCTCGGCGGGCTGAGGAGGCTGCACCAAGAGCCTCCGTGAGCTATCACTCTGATTATTACGCAAGCCGCAGATGGTGATTACCAAGCAAGGCCAAAAGCCTAAGCTTGGGGGAGTACGTATTTCCACCGACATTACATTCATGTTCACACATTTCATTCCAGTTGTTGGTGTTCACACTTTTTCACTGTATTATCCATGCTAGAATTATTTTCTTGCTTTCTTCTTGTGAGTTTGAAAAACTTTGAGAAAATCACAAAAAAATATTTCCTGTTTCTTTTCAGTTTTTCTTCCTAGTTTAGCTAGATGTAGTATTAAAAAGAAAACCCAAAAAGATTTCCTTGTTCTTCTTTTGCTTGTTGGGAGCTTTCCCGTGTAAATAGTTTTTCTCGTTTTTGTTTTCCTTTTTCTTTAACTTGCTTTCTTCTAGAAAAACTAAAAACTCCAAAAATATTTCAGTGTGTTTCTCTTAAATTCTTTTCTTTTTATGAGTCGTACCGAGGAGAAGACCACGATGAAAATGTTGAGTGGCTCTCATATGCATTGCTTTTGATCTAACGAAGAGCCCATATTACCTTGTCTTGTCCTTTTGAATAAAATGTTTGCAGATTCCAGCTTAGTCCACGGTACCCTTGCACTATTATTATTTTCATATCATTCGGTCGTGCAAGTGAAAGGCAATAATGACGATATTTGATGAACTGGCTGTGGCAGAGAGAAACGGGTATGAACTCAACTTGTTCTGTTTTTGTAAATATGTTTAACCTAGTATCCATGATTCAGCCTATTATGATCAAACATGTTTGCAATGACAGTTAGAGATTATAGTTTCTCATGCCATGCTTAAGTAGCTAGGAGTGGATAATGATTTATCTTGAATGCCAACATGCATTAAAATGATTGTGATGTGGTATGATGATATGGTATCCTCCTCTGAATGTTTCAAGTGGCTTGACTTGGCACATGTTCATGCATGTAGTTGAATCAAAACCAACATAGCCTCTATGATATTTATGTTCATGGTGTTCATATCCTACTCATGCTAGTATCCAATGTTACTTATGCATAATGCATGTTCATGGCTGTTTTCGCTCTCTAGCTGGCCGCTTCTCAACCCATTTGCTAGCCTTCGCCTGTACTAAGCGAAAATACTGCTTGTGCATCAAAATCCTAAAACCCAAGTTATTCCAGATGAGTCGACCATACCTACCTATATGCGGTATTACCCTGCCGTTCTAAGTAAATTTGCATGTGCCACCTCAAAAACTTCAAATAAACATCTGTTTTTTGTGTGCCTGGATTGTTTATAGAGCGAAAGGGGGTAGTTAGTATCTTCCATGCTAAGTGGGTTATTCTCATGATGAGTGTTTATTCACTCGTCCTTGCACGAGAGGGGCGGTAATAGGGATTCCTAGTCCCGAAATCAAAAAATTGCAACTAATTAAACAAAACTCCCCCAGGACTGATGTTGGTATGGACGGTACCCATGGATTCGGCTAGCCGTGGAGTGTGTTTGTTGGTGGAGGGGGAGTAAACCTTTACTTTTATCGCTTGGGAACCGCCACTAATGTGTTTAGCATGGAAGATATTGATAACTTTTGGTCGTGAAGTAAAGAGGAAGGGTGCATTTCCAAAAATTTCATTTATCTCTGATTTAAGCTTCGAGCTCTGGCACCTCTGCAAATTCCTACTTCCCTCTGCGAAGGGATTATCTATTTACTTTTATGTTGAGTCATCACCTTCTCAAACAAGCGCCAGATCTGATAGCACTATTGTCATCCTCATGCATTGTGTATAGTTAATGTTGAATGCATCATGACTGGATCTTTTCTACCATGAATTACAATGTTTAGTCACTGCTTGAACTTTGGAGGTACTCTGCATTTATGTTTTGCGGTCTTAGAAAGGGCTAGCGAGATACCATTGTTGTCGTATTATATCATGGTTGTTCTGACAAAGTGTTGTCACTTGAGATATCTTATTATTGCTCGCTGGTTGCTTATGCTATTGATATGAGTTAATATAATTTTTAAGAGTTATTGTTGACATGGTTAGTTATAATCTTTGCTGAAAACCTGGGTGCTACTTAAGCTTATTTATGTAAACAAGAACAAAAGAGTTTGTAAAAGTTGTTCTTTTTCGCTTTCAGTTTATCAACTAAATTGCTTGAGGACAAGCAAAGGCTTAAGCTTGGGGGAGTTGATACGTCTCTGTCGTATCTACTTTTCCTAACGCTTTTGCACTGGTTTGGGACTCTAATTTGCATGATTTGAATGAAACTAACCCGGACTGACGCTGTTTTCAGCAGAACTACCATGGTGTTGTTTTTGTGCACAAATAAAAGTTCTCGGAATGGAACGAAACTTTTTGGAGAATTTTTATACAATAAAAGAAAAATGCTGGAGCCAAGAACTACCGGAGGGGGGGTCCCTGGGGGAGCACAACCCACCAGGGAGCGCCCCCCTCATGGCGAGCCCAGGTGGGTTGTGCCCACCTGGTGGCCCCGCAGACCCTATCTCCGCCGCTATAAAATCCTATTTTTGGAGAAAAAATCAGGGAGGAAGAATTATTGCGTTTCACGAGACAGAGCTGCCGCCACCTCCTGTTCTTCATCGGGAGGCCAGATCTGGAGTCCGTTTGGGGCTCCGGAGAGGGGGATCTTCGATCTTCGTCATCACCAACCCTTCTCCATAGCCAATTACATGATGCTCCCCACTGGGAGTGAGTAATTCATTCGTAGGCTCGCTGGTTAGTGAGGATGTCAGATTCAGGGCTCCGCAGACCCAAGAAAGGTTCGAACTCTGGGGCGTGTGTGAAGAACTCAACCTATCTAGCCAACCAGCTCGTCGCCCTATGGCCTAGCTCGAGGAACAAGGAAGAAGGTGAACATGGCAGTTTACCCAGATTTGGGCCACCTTGCGTTGTAAGACCCTACTCCTGCTTTGTGGTGGATTTGCCTCACGAGGGGTTGAGGATGAACAAGTACAAGGGATGAACAACCTCGCGAGGTCTGCTCTAGTCAGGGTGGAAAGGATCCGATCATGGGGGGTTCGTCCTGCCCTACGGTGGTGGCTAGCCTATATTTATAGTGGCCTTGGTCCTCTTCCCCAAAATGTTGGTGGGAAGGGATTCCACAACGGCCAATTTGAAAGGGGACAAGTAGTACATCTTATCCTAATGAAAGGTGGTCTTTGCCTGCAAAGCCTCAGGTTGTGACGCAGCAGTGGGCTCGACGATGACATCCGTCCTGCCGTCCTGGCGGTCTTGGTCTTGTAGCACTGGAATGGAAACCTTTGACTGAGTCCTCGGGAACCCACGCCTGCGCTTGCCTCCTTAGCACTAAAGAGGAAACTGTCTTCTCTGCGCCCGCTGGCGCCCGCCTGGCCTTGGTCATCATGGCTTGCGTCACCGCAACCTCATGAGGTTTGGGCACCTGCATAGGAATCTCCACTCCTCAGGAGGCAGCCTGGGGAGGCCGCTCCCTCGGGAGGTCTTGGCGTCGTCTGCCTCGCGAGGCTTGGCCCCTCGCGAGGGTCTTGTCTTGGTGGTCTTGGAGGTGGGCCGTACCAGGCCGTCGAAGGTGCCATGCCGTGGGCCGCAGGCAGGCAAGTCTGGGTACCCTGGTTCCTAGAACGTCGACAGTAGCCCCCGGGCCCAAGGCGCGCTCGGACTTGGCTTCGAGGCGAAGCCAAAGGGCAAGGGCGAAGCGCCGCGGGCCCCAATCGCCTGCGGGCCAGGCTGACGCATGGCGCTTGACGGGGCATTGACGCTCTTCTTCAAGGTCTTCGGAGAGGACGGCCGACGTCTGGAGTGCTGCCCCAGGGGAGGCGATCGAGACGGCGACCCCCTCACAGGCCGGCAAATCGGCGAGGCCCCTCGCGGTGAACTTGCCCTTGGCCTTGTCCGTGATTCCTCCGGCAGCAGCGACGCCTCCTCTGAACCAAGCTTAAGCAACGATGACAGCTACGAGCTGCCGCACTCAGGCTTGAGGGAGGAATGGCACCGGCCAGGCATCATGGGCGACACCGCCTGGGTCGCGATCCTCAGGAGGTCCTTTCCTTTCGTTTCATTCCTGCGCAAAAGTCATGAAGGGCCCCGCGGGGGCGTGTAAAGATTGTGACACTTTTGCCTTAATGTTAGCGTCCCCAACTTATGTTGTGTTTGTGTCTCTCGCTAGGGCACGGTTCCCCCTTTTTATTCTCACGGTAGCTTAGTGCTCTACGCCGACAGGACTCAGTCCCCAGGCAAGCTTCGACCATCGCTGGTATGCCAGGTCGCGATGCCGTGGTTAAGGCCAGGAGGTGAGCGGCCCGAGGTCTGGTAAGAGCCTCTGAGGCGCGATGCTCAGGAGGTCCCCTTTCGCGCGAAAGCGGCTCCCGAAGGACTGAAAGGGGAGTTCCCTTGCCCGAGCGAAATCACGAGAGATGAAACGCCGATTATGGGGTTCGCGCTCGGGTGTGCGAAGCGACTTATCTTGGCGAGCCTGCGGTGGTTTCCTTGTCGCGAGGGCGAGCTTCTTATGCGACGTTAGGCTGCGCCCTTCTCCTGATGGCGCCCCCCCCCCCGCAGGGCTCCTACCGACTCCATCTCTCCTGCTCGTCAGGGTGCTCTACGTCCTCAGGACCCGGCTCTCGAGCGAGGCTCGGCCGCCGCTGGTATGCCAGGTCGCGATGCCATGGTCAAGGCCAGGGGGTGAGGGCTCGAGGGCCGGTAGGAGCCCCTGAGGCGCGGTGCTCAAGGGCCCCCCCTTTAACGTGCAAGCGACTTGCGCGAGAAAAGAGTGGCTGGCTCCGAGGGGGTACCTAGGAGGGGTTGCGCCCCATGGCACGTAGCGCAGTATCCTTCCGAGGTGGCGAGATGTTGGCAAAGCTGCTCATGATCCTGCCTCTGGAGGTTCCCATCTCTGAGGCTCCAGCAGCAGAAGTCGAAAGCGGTGAGGACGGTGGCAGCGTTGTCGACGAGGGGCTTCCAACGAGCGGGGCAGGTGGCGGCAGTGGTGTTCCTTCTTAGTTTTACCCTGCAACATTTACCGTGCCTCGTGGAGGCGTAAGACTTCTGTTTAAGCTTGTGGAACAATCTGTGCTTGTAATAATTATTAGGACCCCGTGGTTTCCTTATTGTGCCAAGTTTCCTTCGTGCTTGCTTTTGTGCTCTGCGTCGATAGGGCCCAGCCCCGCGCATACCTCGACCGCCGTTGGGGCGTCCGGATCACCAGGACAACACCAAGGGGCGAGGGGCTACGTGACTAGTGAGGCCCCTGAGTCGCGATGCTCAGGAGGTCCTCCTTGACATGCGAGCAGCCCTCATGAAGGAAATGTGGATGCCGGGGTGTAGGACATCGCGCTCTGCGTCGGCAGGGCCCAGCCCCGCGCATACCTCGACCGCCGTTGGGGCGTCCGGATCACCAGGACGACACCAAGGGGCGAGGGGCTATGTGACTAGTGAGGCCCCTGAATCACGATGCTCAGGAGGTCCCCCTTGACGTGCGAGCAGCCCTCATGAAGGAAGCTTGGATGCCGGGGTGTAGGACTTCGCGCTCTGTGTCGGCAGGGCCCAGCCCCGCGCATACCTTGACTGTCGTTGGGGCGTCTGGATCACCAGGACGACACTAAGGGGCGAGGGGCTACGTGACTGATGTCTACTACGCAACCTTCTTCTTGTAGACTCGTGTTAGGCCTCCAAGCGCAGAGTTTTGTAGGACAGTAGAAAATTTCCATCAAGTGGATGACCTAAGGTTTATCAATCCGTGGGAGGCGTAGGATGAAGATGGTCTCTCTCAAACAACCCTGCAACCAAATAACAAAGAGTCTCTTGTGTCCCCAACACACCCAATACAATGATAAATTGTATAGGTGCACTAGTTTGGCGAAGAGATGGTGATACAAGTGTAATATGGATGGTAGATATAGGTTTTTGTAATCTGAAAATATAAAAATTGCAAGGTAACTAGTAACAAAAGTGAGCAAAAACGGTATTGCAATGCTTGAAAACAAGGCCTAGGGTTCATACTTTCACTAGTGCAAGTTCTCTCAACAATGATATCATAATTAGATCACATAACAATCCCTCAACGTGCAACAAAGAATCACTCCAAAGTTTCTATCGGAGAACGTAGGACGAAAACATGCATCAACCCCTATGCATAGATTACCCCAATGTCACATCGGGAATCCGCGAGTTGAGTGCCAAAACATATATCAAGTGAATCAATAGAACATCCCATTGTCACCACAGATATCCCATCGCAAGACATACATCAAGTGTTCTCAAATCCAATACTCAATCCAACATAACGAAACCTCAAAGAGCAAGACTCAATTCATCACAAGAAGGTAGAGGGGGAGAAACACCATATGATCCAACTATAATAACAAAGCTCGCGGTACATCAAGATCATGCCAAATCAAGAACACGAGAGAGAGAGATCAAACACATAGCTACTGGTACATACCCTCAGCCCCGAGAGTGAACTACTCCCTCCTCGTCATGGAGACCGCCGGGATGATGAAGATGGCCTCCGGTGATGGTTTTCCCCTCTGGCAGGGTGCTGGAACGGGCTCCCGATTGGTTTTTCATGGCTACAGAGGATTGCGGCGGCGGAACTCCCGATCTAGGTTTATTTTTGGAGGTTTTGGTATTTATAGGAGGTGTTGGCATCGGGGACAAGTCAAGGGGGCCCACGAGGCGACGACAAGGCAGGGGGGCGCCCTCCACCCTTGTGGTTGCCTCGGGACTCCTCTCCGATATCTTTTCATTCCAGTATTTTTTATATTTTCCAAAAATATTCTCCGTAAATTTTCAGCCCATTCCGAGAACTTTTATTTCTGCACAAAAAACGACACCACGGTAGTTCTGTTGAAAACAGCGTCAGTCCGGGTTAGTTCTAATCAAATCATACCACAATCATATAGAATTGTTGTAAACATGTCATGAATACTTCATAAATTATAGATACGTTGGAGACGTATCAGTGACTAGTGAGGCCCCTGAGTCGCGATGCTCAGGAGGTCCCCCTTGATGTGCGAGCAGCCCTCATACCTTTGACCACCAGCTTTCACCTGGGAGGAACGCAAGAAGACCAGGTACCCGGACCTGGTAGGGTAGTGTGTGCAGGCGGGGCCTAAGCACAGCCCCCGTGTCTAGCCCCCTCGCGCGATCCTCCCGAGAGGGAAGCTGTGGGGTGTTGCCGATCGTAGAGACGAGAGGCTATCCTGAGGTTGGTGCGGCCGCGAGGGCGCCCTCAGTTGTTTATTCACCAGCGCGGAGCATGGTGCTTCCACTTTATCGTGGGCATAGTCGCTCCTCGACTGTGTCGTCCGCCAGCGCGGAGCATGGGGCTTCCACTGATACGTGGGTGGGAGTTCCCGCTGGGGGAGACTCCGGGGCATGTACAGCCCCGTTCGTACGCATGGCTAGCACAACAGAACTGGAGGAGGTGTATCTGGGCACTCGTGAGCCAGCGCGGGACTCACGAGGCCCTACCTCAAGGTGGGTTGTGTCTGATTTTTGCAGCGCGGGGCACGCGTAAGAAACCTGCGGGGCGATGGGGGGTCCTGCGCCGAATGCCCCTCCGGAGGTTATCGCATGAGAAGGCCGGACACCAATGACCCCAGGAGGTGACGTGAACGGGGCCGGCCCGCCAAACAGAGCTCAGCCATTGGTTTTATTGACGCTGCAGGGATGGACCCGAGCACAGACACCGTGCCAAGTCTTCTCATGCAACGATCCCACGGAAAAACAGCCGGCGCATGGCTCCCGCTATGGTGAAGCGCCGAACTGCGGTTGTACGAACCGGGCCGTGCGCCCGCACTTGCCCACACGCGATTAGCTCATGCGAGAACAAGGCACCAAGGACCACGGGAGGTGACACGCACGGGAGCTGGCCCGCGGGACAGAGCTCGGTCGCTTGGGTTTGTCGACGCTGCAGGGACGAACCCGAGCACAGACGCCGTGCCAGTCCTTAATCATGAGGCGGTCGCGGGCAGATTCGCGAGGGCGCAGCGACATCATAGTGATGAAGCACCGGACAGGCAGTTGAGATACTTAGGAAACTCATGAAGGCAAAGCCAGTTCTGCCTGAGGATGATGCAGCCCGAGGGGCGCCCTCAGTTGAACACACCAAAAAGTCACCTTGCACCATCGTTGTAGAAGCGTTGAAGTAGCTGAAGACGCGTACTGTAGAGATCGTTCCTCACAAGCCGACCGGCTCCTGAGCCCCGGGAGGCTCGCGAGGGTCCGTCACCTCCTCGGTCAGGACCGCCTGGCACCTGGCCTCGTGAGCCGCCAAGGCTCCCTGCATGAGGCACTGGTACGAGGCGGCCATGTTCAGCAGGCCGAACGGCATGCGGACATAGCTGCAGGGGTAGCCCCTGCTACGGCCAACGCGGGACGGCCAGAAGAGGTCCTGCGAAGCAGCCCTGTTGAGGCCTGGGATGTTGACGCAGACGCGCAGTTCGCCACCCATGTCATGGGCGGCAGTTGCACTAGATGGCGTGGGGCGACGCTCGCCACGCATGGCTCGCGCCTCCTGAAGCTCCTCGATTGCCTTGGTAATGAACTCTTCAGCGCCTGGCGCCCCGCGCCTTGCGCCATGCTCACGGAGGCGCGCGTCGAAGCACGCCCCCACGTGGTGCCCGAACGCCTCCCTCGTGACGCTGGTCAGGTCAGAGGCCCTCCAGATGAGAGCCCCCGAGCCCGTCCCGATAGGGGCGCCGGGCACGCCTTCCTATGCAAGTGGGAAAGACGCCCAGCAGAGGGCTCGGGACCTGAGGCACGACCGTTGGGCGCCCCAGCCTCCTAACGGCCCTTTGGGAGGAGCTGCTTCTTCTTCTTGGGGATGGCCTCAGGAGGCAGGATGACACCCTCACCATCTGAGTTCTCGACCGCCGTCGAGTGCCCTGGAAGTTGGCGATGAAGCGCTCACGTAGCTCGTCCCAGGAGGAGATCGACCCCACCAGGAGGTTCAGGAGCCAAGAACGCGCGCCATCCTTGAGGGCCATGGGGAACCAGTTCGCCATGACCTTGTCATTGCCGTTCGCCGCCTCGATGCTCAGCTCGTAGAGCTGGAGGAACTCAGCGGGGTCGGGGGTGCCGTCGTAGCGTGGAGGCAGATCCGGCTTGAACTTGCCTGGCCAAACAACGTGGCGCAGCTCCGAGGTGAAAGCACGGCAGCCTGCCGCACTCACAGGTACCAGTCGCATGGGGGGAGCTTGATCTTGTCGCCCACGAGCCACCGCCTCTGGCGGCATGCAGTCTTGACGTGACGGCACTGGAAGTACACGCGCTTCTCCTTGGGGCCGCTACACCACCTGGCAGCTTTCTTCATCGCGCGCCGGCGCTCTGCGTGGCGGGTCGCGCTGGGGTGCCTCATGCCTGGGCCCGGGGTCCGCGCCGTGAGCCACGTCGCCCGCCAGGGACGGCGGAGGACGAGGTGAACGGGACGGTGCAGGGGCCTCACCGGCGGCGTTGACAAGCTCGGCGATGCGGGCGAGCCAGTCGTCGTAGAGGTCGTTGGTCGGGCGGTAGCGCAGAAGCTCTCGTGCCATGAGCAGCGCAGCTTGCGCATTTGCTAGCCCACGACGAACAAGAGAAGACGACGCCGCAGCTGGAGTGGGTGATGGAGTTGCGGTGCAGCCATCGCGCCGCACAGACGGTGGCAGCGACGAATCCTGCTGTTCGCGAGCAGGAGGGTCAGTGGCGGCATTAGCCACCGGGGAGGCAGAGCGGTGAGGAGCGCCGTTACCCGCGGGAGCCGTCTGGGTGATGCGAGTGGCCCGGCGCTCGGCACAGACACGGCGAGCGTTGGCCATAGGAATGACGGAATGGCGGCGGAGCAAATGGTGGAAGAGAGGCTTCGACACGCCCCTACCTGGCGCGCCAAATGTCGGATTCAGGGCTCCGCAGACCCAAGAAAGTTCGAACTCTGGGGCGTGTGCGAAGAAGTCAACCTATCTAGCCAACCAGCTCGTCGCCATATGAGCTAGCTCGAGGAACAAGGAAGAAGGTGAACACGGCAGTTTACCCAGGTTCGGGCCACCTTGCGGCGTAAGACACTACTCCTGCTTTGTGGTGGATTTGCCTCATGAGGGGCCGAGGATGAACAAGTACAAGGGATGAACAACCTCGCGAGGTCTGCTCTGGTCAGGGTGGAAAGGATCCGATCCCGGGGGGTTCATCCTGCCCTACAGTGGTGGCTAGCCTATATTTATAGTGGCCTTTGTCCTCTTCCCCAAAACGTTTGCGGGAAGGGATTCCACAACGGCCAATTTGAAAGGGGACAAGTAGTACATCTTATCCTGACGAAAGGTTGTCTTCACCTGCAAAGCCTCTGGTTGTGACGCAGCAGTGGGCTCGACAATGACATCCGTCCTGCCGTCCTGGCGGTCTTGGTCTTGTAGCACTGGAACGAAAACCTTTGCCTGAGTCCTTGGGAACCCACGCCTGCGCTTGCCTCCTTAGCACCAAAGAGGAAACTGTCTTCTCTGCGTCCGCTGGTGCCCACCTGGCTTTGGTCGTCATGGCTTGTGTCACCACAACCTCATGAGGTTTGGGTACCTGCATAGGAATCTCCGCTCCTCAGGAGGCAGCCTGGGCAGGCCGCTCCCTCGGGAGGTCTTGGCGTCATCTGCCTCGCGAGGCTTGGCCCCTCACGAGGGTCTTGTCTTGGTGGTCTTGGAGGTGGGCCGTACCAGGCCATTGAAGGTGCCATGCCATGGGCCGCAGACAGGCAAGTCTGGGTACCCTGGTTCCCAGAACGCCGCCAGAGGAGTTGGATGAGATTCATGATGTAATCGAGTTAGTTTTGTTAGGGCTTGATCCCTAGTATCCACTATGTTCTGAGATTGATGTTGCTATGACTTTGCCATGCTTAATGCTTGTCACTTTGGGCCCGGGTGCCATGATTTCAGATCTGAACCGTTTATGTTTTCACCATTATACCTATGTTCTAGATCCGATCTTGCAAGTTATAGTCACCTATTCCATGTTATGATCCGTAAACCCCAGAGTGACAGTATTCGGGATACTTTCCGGTGATGACCGTAGTTTGAGGAGTTCATGTATTCACTATGTGTTAATGCTTTGTTTCGGTTCTCTATTAAAAGGAGGCCTTAATATCCCTTAGTTTCCTTATGGACCCCGCTGCCACGGGAGGGTAGGATAAAAGATGTCATGCAAGTTCTTTCCATTAGCACGTATGACTATTTACGGAATACATGCCTACATTATATTTATGAACTGGAGCTAGTTTTGTATCGCCATAGGTTATGACTGATATATGATGAATATCATCCAACGAATTCACCGATCCAATGCCTACGAATTTTCCGCATATTGTTCTTGCTAATTAAGTTACTATTGCTATTGCCACTGTTACACTTGCTACAAAATTATTGTTATCACTGTTACCGTTACTACTACTGTTACCACTACTATCAAAACTATCATACTACTGTGCTACTGATCACTTTGCTGCAGATAATTAATCTCCAGGTGTGGGTGAATTGACAACTCAACTGCTAATACCTTCAAATATTCTTTGGCTCCCCTTGTGTCGAATCTATAAATTTGGGTTGAATACTCTACCCTCGAAAACTGTTGCGATCCCCTATACTTGTGGGTTATCAAGGTGGAGATGTAGTTCCTCTCTCATAATAATTGCAAGTAGGAGTAGCAAGCACATCATATTATATACATCAAAATCATCATGTGCAATAGTAAAACACAACCCATCAATATAATCCATAATAAGCACAAACTTCTCTGATATAGTGTAGTTGGGAGAATTCAAAAAGATAACAGGACTATCATGCGTCAGTGCAATAGCAACAATTTCATATTTAACATAAGGAACCATAGAAAGTTCATCTCCATAAGCATAATTCAAATTGGCATCAAGGCCACAAGCATGGCAGGCATCAATTTCATCAAAAAGGGATATTTTAAATGAATCAATAGGATCATAGCAATCATCATAACATTCATCCTTCGGCAAGCATGAAGGGGCATTAAACAATGTATGGGATAAAGAGTTACTCTCATCAGAAGGTGGGCACGGGTGATCAATCCGCTCTTCCTCCTTTTGTTCTTCACTCTCCTCCTCATCTTTTTCATCTAATGAGCTCATAGTTTCCTCTATTTTCTTTTTCCATAGATTCCTTCAAAATATTAGTCTCTTCTTGGACAGCGGAGACTTTCTCAATAAATTTGTCAATATTGGCATTGTATTTATAATTCTCATAGCAATATTTAAGTATAGCAAAATTTTCTGATGTGTAAAGAGCATCATCATAATCTTCATACACTTTAGACAAACATTTAATTTCACAAGCACCCTTAAAAGCAACAAATTCTTCTATTTTTTTCATACCATAATAATCATATACACCATTAGCATAACAAGCCAAGGTTTTATTATCATTAAATTCACATGAAAAGGGAAGGTGTGGAGCCTTCATCCTAGAGCAGCAAGTATAATGATATCTCAAGCATAAATTCCAAGCATACCATTGCAAACAATCAATTTGATCCCATAAGAGTTTCCCTTTTTGAGTCAAGCGATAATCCCTAAAGTATTCATGTTGATCCATCGTGTCTCCCATTATCAAATTTAATGGGGTTTTCTCAGGATTATCAAAGTAGTGTTTAATATTTTCCACATAACAAGCATCGAGGGTTTTAGGAGGTTTCCCATCTCCACGAGCAGCAAGTAAAACTATTTTTTTTGGTATTTTGTGTTCCATACCCATAACTAAAGATATAAAACAATTTAGAACAGAAAATAGAAACTACTCAGTGATAAAGAAAACAACCACACACGAGAATATCAACCCCACTCTATTGCTCCCCAGCAACGGCGCCAGAAAAAGGTCTTGATAACCCACAAGTATAGGGGATCAATTGTAGCTTTTTCGATAAATAAGAGTGTAGAACCCAACGAGGAGCTAAAGGTAGAATTAATATTCCCTTCAAGTTCTATCGACCACCGATACAACTCTATGCACACTTGTCGTTCGCTTTACCTAGAACAAGTATAAAACTAGAAGTACTTTGTAGGTGTAAAAGGATAGGTTCGCAAGATAATAAAGAACATGCAAAAAAAGTTAGGGGCTGTTTAGATAAAGAAACAATTAAATTAGTTTTAGTAGAGAGCTTTTTGTAACACAAAGAGAAAGATTTATCCCTAGGCAATCGATAGCTAGACCAATAATCATTATTGCAATTTTATATGAGGGAGAGGCATGAGCTAACATACTTTCCGTACTTGGATCATATGCACTTATGATTGCAACTCTAGCAAGCATCCGCAACTACCAAAGATCACTAAGGTAAATCCCGACCATAGCATTAAGTATCAAGTCCTCTTTACTCCCACACGCAACAACCCCCTTACTCGGGTATGTGTTTCCTTCACTCACGCCACCCACCATAAGCGAATCGTGAACATATTGCAACACCCTACAGCGGGAATCCCTCACGCTTGCATGACACGGGGGGCACCATAGGACAACACCAGAAAAAAGCATACAACTCAAACCAATCATGGTCATCAATCAACCCATAGGACAAAACGAATCTACTCAAACATCATGGGATGGCCATACATCATTGGGTAATAATATATAGCATTAAGCACCATGTTTAAGTAGAGATTACAGTGGGGAGAAGAGGTGTTACATGATAACCCACAAGTATAGGGGATCGTTTGTAGACTTTTTCGATAAATAAGAGTGTCGAACCCAACGAGGAGCTAAAGGTAGAACAAATATTCCCTCAAGTTCTATCGACCACCAATACAACTCTACGCACACTTTAATGTTTGCTTTACCTAGAACAAGAATAAAACTAGGAGTACTTTGAGAGAATAAAACTATGAATAAATTGCAAGATAATAAAAGTTAGTTGTTTAGTAAAAAGGTTTTTGTCACACAAGAAAGTTATTTGTCCCTAGGCAATTGATAACTAAACCGTTAATCATTGTTGCAATTTTATATGAGGGAGAGGCATGAGCTAACATACTTTCCATACTTGGATTATATGCACTTATGATTGGAACTCTAGCAAGCATCCGCAACTACCAAAGATCATTAAGGTAAAACCCAACCATAGCATTAAGTATCAAGTCCTCTTTACTCCCATACGCAACAACCCACCTACTCGGGTATGTGTTTCAGTCACTCACGCCACCCACTATAAGCAAATCATGAACGTATTGCAACACCCTATAGCGGGGATCCCTCATGTTTGCGCGACACGGAGGGCACCATAGGACAACACCAAAATAAAATATACAACTCATACCAATCACGATCATCAATCAGCACATAGGACAAAACAGATCTACTCAAACATCATAGGATAACCACATATCATTGGATAATAATATATAGGGTTGAGCACCATGTTTAAGTAGAGAATTGCAACAAGAACAGAGAGGTTACACCACTGCATAGAGGGGGAGAAAGTTGGTGCTGACGGTAGCAAGGTTGTTGGTGTAGATCACCGTCACGATCCTTGCCCCGGCGGCACTCCGGCACCACCGGGAGAGAGGTGAGAGAGCCCCCTCCTTCTTTCTTCTTCCTTGGCCTCCCCCTAGATGGGAGGAGGGCTTCACCTCTAGTCCATGGCCTCCATGGTGGCGGAGGGGCGAGAGCCCCTCCTAGATTGGATCTATCTCTCTATTCTCTTCTGTTTCGCGTTCCTGTTTTCTGGCCCTTCACCGTTTCTTAAATTCCTGGAGATCCGTAACTTCGATTGCGCTGAAATTTTAACACAATTTTTTTCCGGATATAAGCTTCCTTGCGACCGAAGAAGAGCCCCAACCGACTTACAGGGTGCCCACTAGGCACCATCGCGCGCCGGGGGGTAGGCCGCGCCCTGGTTGGTAGTGGAGGCCGTGGGCCTCCGTTTGCGTCGATTCCACCTCCCAAAAATCACATATATTCAAAAATAATTCTCCATAAATTTTTATCGCATTTGGACTTTGTTTGATATGGATATTCTGGGAAACAAAAAACATGCAACAAACAGGAACTGGCACTGGGCACTGGATCAATATGTTAGTCCAATAAATCAAATAAATTGTTGCCAAAAGTATGTGAAAGTTGTATAATATTGGCATGAAACAATCAAAAATTATAGATACGACGCAGACGTATCAGCATCCCCAAGCTTAATTCATGCTCGTCCTCGAGTAGTTAAATGATAAAAAAGATAATTTTTGATGTGGAATGCTACCTAGCATAATCTTGATCATATATCTAATCATGGCATGAATATTAAGACACGAGTGATTCAAAACAATAGTCTATAATTTGACATAAAGGCATCAATATTCAGGCATCCCAACAAACAATCATGTCTTTCAAAATATCAATGCTAAAGAATGCTATCCCTACAAAATCATATAGTCTTGTCATGCTCCATCTTATTAACACAAAGTGTTTATTATGCACAACCCCGATGACAAGCCGAGCAATTGGTTCATACTTTTTAACGCGCTTCAGCTTTTTCAACCCCCACGCAATACATGAGCGCAAGCCATGGACAGAGCACTATGGGTGGAATAGAGTATGATGATAGGGGTAAACATAGAGAAGAGAAAAAATTAAGAAAGTCTCACATCGACGCAGATAATCAACGGGCTATGGAGATGCCCATTAATTGATGTCAATGCGAAGAGTAGGGATTGCCATGCAACGGATGCACTAAGAGCTATAAGTGTATGAAAGCTCAACATGAAAACTAAGTGGGTGTGCATCCAACTTGCTTGCTCATGAAGACCTCAGGCATTTGAGGAAGCCCATCATTGGAATATACAAGCCAAGTTCTATAATGAAAAATTCCCACTAGTATATGAAAGCGACTACATAGGAGACTCTCTACCTGAAAAACATGGTGCTACTCTGAAGCACAAGTGTGGAACTAGCATGCCCCTTCTCTCTTTTCTCTCTTTTCCTTTTTTTTCTTTCTCTTTTTTTCTTTTTCTTGGGCTCTTTTTGGCCTCACTTTTTTCTCCTTTTTCTCTTTTTTTAAATATTTTCGTCCAGAGTCTCATCCCGACTTGTGGGGGAATCATAGTCTCCATCATCCTTTCATCACTGGGACAATGCTCTAATAATGAATATGATTATCATCACACTTCTATTTACTTACAACTCAAAAGAAATAAAAATTACAACTCGATACCTAGAACAATATATGACTCTATATGAATGCCTCTGGCGGTTTACTAGGATGTGCAATGATCTAGCATAGCAAAGATATCAAAAAATGGACAAGCCATGAAAATATCATGCTAGCTATCTTACGATCATGCAAAGCAATATGACAATGAAATGCTAAAGTCATAAAAACGGAACGGTGAAAGTTGCATGGCAATATATCTCGGAATGGCTATGGAAATGCCATAATAGGTAGGTATGGTGGCTGTTTTGAGGAAGATATAATAAAGCTTATGTGTGATAGAGTGTATCATATCATAGGGTTTGGATGCACCTGCGAAGTTTGCACCACATCTCGTGGTGAGAAAGGGCAATGCATGGTACCATAGAGGCTAGCAAATTGCGGAAAGGTGAGAGTGCGTATAATCCATGGAATCACATTAGTCATAAAGAACTCACATACTTATTGCGAAAGTTTATTAGCCCTCGAAGCAAATTACTACTACGCATGCCCTAGGGGGATAGATTGGTAGGAAAAGACCATCGCTTGTCCCCGACCGCCACTCATAAGGAAGACAATCAATAATAAATCATGCTCCAACTTCTTAGCATAACGAGAGACTATACGTGCATGCTTCGGGAATCACAAACCTTAAAACCAATATTCTTACTAACCACAACCATTTACTAGTACCTCCCACATATTATCATCTCTATATCGCAAAACTATTGCAATGAATCAAACATATCATATTCAGTGATCCACAAGTTTTATGTAGGATTTTATGACTAACCATGCAAATGACCAATTCCTGTTGACTCTCTAAATAGATATAAGTGAAGCAAAAGAGTTTAATTCTTTCTACAAAAGACATGATCATGCTCTAATCAATATAAGTGAAGCAAAAGAGCATTCTACAAATAACAGTTTTCTATGTGAAGAGAAACAGGCAATCCAAACTTTAAATGATATAAGTGAAGCACTTGAAGCATTCTATAAAGCCATACTCAAAAGATATAAGTGAAGTGCAAAGAGCATTCTATAAATCAACCAATGACTATCTCATACCAGCATGGTGCACTATTAAAATAAAAATAAAAAGCACAAAACGCTCAGGGATTTACACATATCACGTGAACAAAACAAAAACCGAAACATACCGATACTTGTTGAAGAAAGATGGGATGCCTTACGGGGCATCCCCAAGATTAGACGCTTGAGTCTCCTTGAATATTTACTTGGGGTGCCTTGGGCATCCCCAAGCTTGAACTCTTGCCTCTCGTCCTTCTCCTCATATCAAGACCTCCTCGATCCTCGAACACTTCATCCACACAAAACTTAACAAAACCCTTGTGAGATATGTTAATATAATAAAGAAAATCACTACTCTAAGTACTGTTGCAAACCCATTCATATTTTATTTTTGAATTATCCCTACTTTATTATTTCTTCTCCATGGCTTATACCACTCGATACACCCCATAGTTTTATCAAAACAAGCAAAATAATGCATAAAAAATAGAATATGTCAAAAAACAGAATAGTCTGTAGCAATCTGAACTTTGACTATAATTATACAACTCTAAAAATCCTGAAAATTTAGGACAAAATAAAAAATTTGTGTGGCAGTACTTTGTAAAAATTTCAGAATTTTTGCGTGTTCCAATAAAAAATGTAAATTCACGCAGTACGGAAAATGTTTCTATTTTTGCAGCGCACATACCAAACAAACAATCTAATCATCCTAAAGGCAAATCTTGGCATATTACCTTTATAATACAATGGATTTATACAAGGGTATAATTATTTTTGTTGAAAAGTTTCTGTAATTAAGATTCACAAAATTTCCATGTGCATCAATAAAGTTCAAGGCTAGCTCCCACTTTAACAATACTCGTCTCTCTCACTTTCACTTTTCTTTTTGAAAAAGTTCTAGGTTCCCTCTATTTTTTTGTTTTTACACTTTATAAAAGCACACAACAGAATAAAATGACTCTCTAAAACTTTCGGGTTGTCTCCCTGGCAGTGCTTTCTTTAAAGCCATTAAGCTAGGCATAAAGTGCTCAAGTAATCGATCCACCCGGATCCCAAGGTATATCAAAGCCAATTTTAATTAGCGATGATTTATAATTTAGTAGTGAGCACAAAGCAACATATATCATGCAATGACGAAGTCTAACTCTCTTCCTATGCATCGGCATGTCATAAAAGAACAATTCATGCACATCAAGTAAAGGCCAATGCATAGTATAAACGATTTCTTGCAATTTTATCGTGCTGGAAACATAGAGAGGCGGAGACTGGAGATGTAGTTACTCTCTCATAATAATTGCAAGTAGGAGCAGCAAACACATGCATATTATATTCATCAAAATCATCATGTGTAATGGTAGAACGCAACCCATCAATATAATCCTTAATAAGAGCAAACTTCTCCGATATGGTGTAGTTGGGAGAATTCAAAAAGATAATAGGACTATCATGTTTGGGTGCAATAGCAACAATTTCATTCTTAACATAAGAAACTATATCAAGTTCATCTCCATAAGCATAATTCATATTGGCATCTTGGCCACAAGCATAGCAAGCATCAATTTCATCAAAAAGGGATATTTCAAACGAATCAACGGGATCATAGCATTCAACCTTCGGTAAGCACGAAGGGAAATTAAACAATGTATGAGTTGAAGAGTTACTCTCATTAGAAGGTGGGCACGGGTGATCAATCTGCTCTTCCTCCTTTTGTTCTTCACTCTCCTCATCATCTTTTTCATCTAATGAGCTCACAGTTTCATCAATTTCTTCTTCCATAGTTTCCAGCAAAATATTAGTCTCTTCTTGGACAGCGGAGACTTTCTCAATAAATACATCAATATCAGAATTGTATTTATAATTCTCATAGCAATATTTAAGTATAGCAAAATTTTCAGGTCTATAAACAGCATCATCAAAATCTTCATACTCTTCAAACGAAGATTCAATTTCATAAGCACCCTTAAAAGCAACAAATTCTTCTATTCGTTCCACATCATAGTAATCATATCTACCATTAGCATAAGAAGCCAAGATTTCATTATCATTGAATTCTCATGAAAAGGGGAGGTGTGGAGCCTTCATCCTAGAGCAACAAGTGTAATCATATCTCAAGCATAAATCCCAAGCATACCATTGCAACATTTCAATTTGATCCCATAATAGTTTCCCTTTTTGAGTCAAGCAATAATCCCTAAAGTATTCACGTTGATCCAACGTAACTCCCATTATCAAGTTGAATGGGGTTTTCTCAGGATTATCAAAGTAGTGTTTAATATTTTTCACATAACGAGCATCGAGGGTTTTAGGAGGTTCCCCATCTGCATGAGTAGCAAGTACAACTAATTATTTTGGTATTTCGTGTTCCATATCCATAACTAAAGATAGAGAACAACTTAGAACAGAAAATAAAAACTACTTAGTGATAAAGCAAACAAGCACACACGAGAATATTCACCCTACGCTATTGCTCCCGGGCAACGGCGCCAGAAAAAGGTCTTGATAACCCACAAGTATAGGGTATCATTTGTAGGCTTTTTCAATAAATAAGAGTGTCGAACCCAACGAGGAGCTAAAGGTAGAACAAATATTCCCTCAAGTTCTATCGACCACCGATACAACTCTACGCACACTTTAACGTTTGCTTTACCTAGAACAAGAATAAAACTAGGAGTACTTTAAGAGAATAATACTATGAATAATTTGCAAGATAATAAAAGTTAGTTGTTTAGTAAAAAGGTTTTTGTCACACAAGAAAGTCATTTGTCCCTAGGCAATTGATAACTAAACCGGTAATCATTGTTGCAATTTTACATGAGGGAGAGGCATGAGCTAACACACTTTCCGTACTTGGATTATATGCACTTATGATTGGAACTCTAGCAAGCATCCGCAACTACCAAAGATCATTAAGGTAAAACCCAACCATAACATTAAGTATCAAGTCCTCTTTACTCCCATACGCAACAACCCACCTACTCGGGTATGTCTTTCAGTCACTCACGCCACCCACCATAAGAATATCATGAACGTATTGCAACACCCTACAGCGGGGATCCCTCACGTTTGCACGACACGGAGGGCACCATAGGACAACACCAAAATAAAATATACAACTCATACCAATCACGATCATCAATCAGCCCATAGGACAAAACAAATCTACTCAAACATCATACGATAACCACATATCACTGGATAATAATATATAGTGTTGAGCACCATGTTTAAGTAGAGAATTGCAACGGGAATAGAGAGGTTACACCGCTGCATAGAGAGGGAGAAAGTTGGTGCTAACGGTAGCAAGGTTGTTGGTGTAGATCGTCGTCACGATCCTTGCCCCGGCGGCACTCCGGCACCACCGAGAGAGAGGGGGAGAGAGCCCCCTCCTTCTTTCTTCTTCCTTGGCCTCCCCCTAGATGGGAGGAGGGTTTCCCCTCTGGTCCATGGCCTCCATGGCGGCGGAGGGGTGAGAGCCCCTCCTAGATTGAATCTATCTCTCTATTCTCTTCTGTTTCACGTTCCTGTTTTCTGGCCCTACACCGTTTCTTACATTCCCGGAGATCCGTAACTTCGATTGCACTGAAATTTTAACATGATTTTTTTTCCGGATATAAGCTTCCTTTTGGCCGAAGAAGAGCCCCAACTGACTTACGGGGTGCCCACTAGGCACCACCGTGCGCCAGGGGGGTAGGTCGCGCCCTGGTGGGTAGTGGAGGCCGTGGGCCTCCATTTGCGTTCATTCCACCTCTCAAAAATCACATATATTCCAAAATATTTCTCCATAAATTTCTACCGCGTTTGGACTTGGTTTGATATGGTTATTTTGCGAAACAAAAAACATGCAACAAACAAGAACTGGCACTGGGTACTGGATCAATATGCAAGTCCAATAAATCATACAAATTGTTGCCAAAAGTATGTGAAAGTTGTATAATATTGGCATGAAACAATCAAAAATTATAGATACGACGGAGACGTATCATTACACCGCTGCATAGAGGGTGAGAGAGTTGGTGATGACGGCGGCGAAGTTGTTGGTGTAGATCGTCGTCACGATGGTTGCCCCGGCGGTGTTCCGACGCCACCAGGAGAGAGGGGGAGAGAGCCCCCCTCCTTCTTCTTCATCTTCTTCTTCGTCTTCTTCCTTAGTCTCCCCCTATATGGGAGGAGAGTTTCCCCTCTGGTCCATTGCCACCATGGCTCCCGGAGGGCAGGAGCCCTCCGAGATTGGACTTATCTCTCTGTTTCTCTTCTATTTCGCATTCCTGTTTGCTGGCCCTTCACCGTTTCTTAAATTCCTAGAGATACATAACTCCGATTGGGCTGAAATTTTAACAAGATTTTCCGGATATTATCTTTCTTGCGTCGAAAGAAGGGAACCAACTGCCTTACAAGGGACCAACAAGCCTGCCAGGCGCGCCCCATGGGCTTGTGGCCCCCTCGGGCATCGTCTCACATTGATTGTTTTTCCCAAAAATCACATATATTCCAAAATAAATCTCCGAATTTTTTTATCGCATTTGGACTTCGTTTGATATGGATATTCTGGAAAACAAAAAACATGCAACAAACAGGAACTAGCACTGGGCACTGGATCAATATGTTAGTCCAATAAATCATATAAGTTGTTGCCAAAAGTATGTGAAAGTTGTATAATATTAGCATGGAACAATAAAAAATTATAGATATGACGAAGACGTATCACCGGTCAGTGCGACATGAACGGATAGCAGGCAGCGCCACTTGAATGCCAACACGGCAACTGTCGTGGTTTTGTCACGGCAGATGTCCTAGTGTGAGGACTTAGTCGTGAGGCCATCGCAACCGGGCGGTTAGCTTGTCGGGGTTGATCGGAATAGAGAGACACGGATTTACCCAGGTTTGGCCCCTCACGATCGAGGTAATAGCCTATGTCCTGCTTGTTGTTTATTGCTGGATGATCAATTACAAGGGAGCGTATTCGCTTGACCTAGCTATTGGTCGATTGTAACTTAGTCTTTCTGCCTCAGGGGGCTCACTTTTATATACAGGTCGAGGCCCCGGGCTTACAAGAGTCCTGGTCATATCATGACTCGTGATTTAATATGTTTCTAACTTGCCTTGCCCTCTAAGAAAGGAAACTCCAGGCGGCTTATACTTCCTGGCCATGAGCCGCCATCTTTGGAGACCAGGCCTTGAATCGGCTCACTCTGTGACCCGCCCTTTTGATCTTGCTTCCTGGATGTCGTGGCCCGCCTTGAGTCATGCTCTCTAAGCCGCCACCGGTATGACCCGGCCCAGTATGGCGGGTTACATCGTGGGGTTATATCCCCAACATTAGCCCCCAGATTGATTTGAATTTATTCATGTCAATCTCCGACCTTATAATCCGGCGGCTTGTCTTCTGGTCCACCTTGCATCTTCCCGGGTCATGAAATGCCGGCTTAGGATATCTCCAGACTTTGTTATTTTTTCTTTGTTCTCCTATTGATGACATCATCCACTGTAAATCCAGGAAGTCCATGCTGACATCACAACGAATCTCAACGCATATCCACTCAGCCGAGAATTGAGGCGTCACTTTGCCTAAAAGTTACTGCGCCTCCTCGATTTATGCACCTGTCATTTTATCTCCTCAGCTCTTTGCCTTATAAATATACGCGGGGGGGGGGCCCTCTCTTCACTTTTACCTCGCCCCCGCTGCTTGTTCTTCTTCCTCGAGCCCGAGCTCTTCATTGCATCGGACCACCGCCGCCCCAGTTCGTCCAGGACCGCGACGCCATCCAGTCCTTGCCGGAGTTCGGTTCGAGCATCTCCGCCATCTTCTGCGGCAACCAGGTACCTCAATACCTCCTCCGTAGATCCGCATTAGTTCCTCCGTAGTTCATTGAAGTTCATCGGAGTTCATCCATATTCCTCTGTCACTGCTTGTTTAGATCTAGTTCCTCCTGTGACTTTCTCATAGAAGCACGGCGGAGCTTGTTTTAATACCATTTTTGCACTTGTGAACCCTATATCTCCCCTATACTCCATGAACAAAGTAGTGGTCACTTCCAATGCTCATCTTAGGTTTAAGCAATATTTTCTTTTTTGAACTGTTTGTAGATCCATAATTATAGTCACCCCCAATAGAAACTTGTTTATCAACACTTAGCAGAAAACTACAAATCCTCATTGGAAATAAGGCACCTTTTATGTCCGCCAGCTTATCCTTATGGTCGTAACTCACCATGCTTAGAAATTGCTCTGTTGTGATGCCGGCTCACTCTTGGGCTACTCATCTGTTGCCAATAATTATGCCGCCTTATTTTTAACCATAACTGCTAATGCATTGACGTTTTACCACATAGTTTCACCAGGCGGATTATTGTTTAAAAAATGACCCACCATTCATACTTCTACAGCTCTAAGCCCTTACTCAGGTGGCTCATCATCTCAAAAACCACAGTTTGCAACTGGGTGCCTTCTCAAGTTTCCCAGCTCATACTGAATGATTATAAAGACCAGGGTCTTCTACCCACTCAAGACGAGATTGGCTGGCGGGCTCCTACACCCGAAGAGGATGTTCCCCAACCTGGTGAAGGAGAGGTCGTGATATTTATAGATCATCTGCTCAGAGGCTTTTCTCCACCCGGGTCAAAAAAAATCCGAGACATCTTACACTTCTTTAATCTTCATCCTCAAGATCTTGCCCCAAACTCCATATCCAACCTGTGCCAATTTCAAGTCCTTTGTGAAGTCTATTTGCAAATGGAGGCCACTGTTCCTCTCTCAAAGAGTTTTTCTATATCAATCATCAGACAGAGTGTGCTGATGGCCCCAGCCTAGAACTCGGCGGGGTCTCGATTCAAAGACGGAGAGACGACTCTTTTCCTCCAGTCACTCTGCCAAGTCATCCTAAGGGATGGATTAAGACTTGGTTCTATTGCAAGAACACAGCCCCTGCTGATGAGAACCCCCTTTCGGGTTAAAGACCTGACCGTCTTCCCATTGATTTTGAACTCCCTAGCCGGGTTCCTCCAGAAGAGCGTGCTCAAAATGCCTCAGTATACCCAAAACTCAGGGCATATTGGCCAATGGTCTAACGGGAGTTGACTTAGCCCGGTGCTGGATCACTTGGAGAATCCTACCCTTGAGCCGCCGGCCTGACTTAATGTGCAATTATATAGGCGACTCAGACGACGTTCAACGGTTTAGTCCTGACAACTTAGAAGCTGATGAAATAAACAAGATTGTGAAGAAACTACTTGGGGAGCCATAGGAAAGCTGCAACAAAATAGGGTTGTGACCTTTCTTCAAACTTAACCCGGCTCCTCCAGTGAGTATACATATAACCATGTGTCCGGCTTATCAATCTTCGGTTATTTGGTATCTCACTTGTTAACTTTGTTCAACTATGCAGGCCAACTCTCCATTATGGAATAAGAAGAGGAAAACACAGGCGACCAACACAAAAACTGTGCCGACTCAGAGAAGGAATAAACCTTCTACTGTAAATGAGCCGGTAGCTAGGGCGAGTCACCGATAGCTGACGATCAGTCGGAGGTAGAACTTGACTCCCTTGGCCGTCTTTTTATTGAGCTTGCTGATGCTTCTTATTCTCAGGGTGATGCTGCAACAAGCCGGGCTGATGATGCTGAGGTAATTTCCCTCTCTTTCGGCTCAGAATCCTCATCTCCAAAGAAAACTAGGCGGGTCATTCAGAAAGTAAGATTTTCTCATCCCGATGCTCATTTAGACCCAGACTTTCTTTTGAAGAAAACCTAACATGAGTCAAGGCGCCAAACTCGAAGCAGCTCTGGAGAGTTGCTGGCCGGCTTATCTCATGAACCATCCGCTCGTAAACGACGCAATGAGGTGCCTCACAGCCCAACTTCTTCTCTTCCATGAGCCGGCCTTATTAGGCAACCTCTTAATCCCTCTGATTCCAATTATCAGGAGTCGCCACCGTCCTCAGGAGACTCGTCTGCAACTCAGCTGCCGGCTTTGACCATCAATCCGAGGTAATCTTCTACTAACTGAATTACACTTTATATTGATCATTATCGCATATACTATAACATGTTGTCTTATCTGCAGGGCTAAAGCCAATACCAAGAAGAGAAAAGTTGGCGAGTCATCGACGACTCCTGAGATCCCTGAGTTAGGAGATCAGACCTTGGTAACCCCTGAGGCCCATACTGAAAACCTCAAAGATCATCATGATGACCAAGTTGAACTGCCCCAGCAGAATGAACCAGAAGCTAATGAGGCAATGGATGCTGAGGCTAACCCGGCGGATCATTTTAACCCGCCAAGTCCCGCTCCAGCTTCGAGTCCCGCCAAGGTGGCTAAAGACATTCCTCCTCATGAGGGGAACAATGATGAAGTTGCCATTACTGGGGAGGCTTATAAACCTCCAAAAGTCTCCAATGTGCTGACCAAGATCACAACAAAAGATGAGACACCCTTGTCTGAGAAGGGAAAGTCAAAACTTGAGCTGCCAAACTATGAAGATTTCAGTGCGGATGAGCTGCGTGTAGGCTATTTAAGCTGCCTTTCTACCAGTCGCGATATGGAAGCCGGCATGGTAAACATGATGAAAAGGAAGTATGAGGTATGCTCAACCTCCTCCAGTATTACATATATCCTTATGTAGCCCCCAAGTCTTAAACATAGGAGAACTTGAGTGTGTTGAAGACTTTAGACGTAAAATCTTAAAATCTTGTAATATAGCCCCCAAGGGCCCGGTTACCTTACCAATGATAAGCCGGTTCTTCAAATATGTATCTTGTTTAATAAGAATCATCAGGTAGCCCCCAAGGGCCGGCTCGTCGTCATGAGATTAGGCGTGTCTTTTAAATAAAGAAACTTTGAAGAAGCAACCTGTAGCCCCCAAGGGCCGACTCAAGTTTATGAACTGAGTCGGGTCTTCTTGTATCATTAATGAAAAAATGACATGCATTAGCCCCCAAGTGCTAAGCATATTGCTTGTAATCTACTTGGGACTTCTATCATAAGGTGAATTTGCTTGTCATAGCCCCCAAGTACCGGGTTATATGTTCCTGCCAACTGAAGACAAGTATAATGACTTAGAAATAAATTATCTCCTTGTCTTGCAGGAAGCTTTGAACATGGACGAGTCAAATTCGACCGGCTTGAAAAAAGAACTTGAATCTGAACAAGCTCGACGGGCCAAGGCGGAATCAAGCCTACAATCTTCTTTGGAAGAACTGGAGAAAGTCAAGGCGGCTCTTGAAGCAGAAAAGACCGCCTTTGAGACTGAGAAGGCCGCCCTGATCAAGCGTGCGGAAACCTCCGAAGGCCAATTGAAACCAGTTACTGAAGAGCTGGCCGGGTTAAAACAACATATCTCTCAAATGACCCGAGCTATATTTGGTAAGTAATGTCGTGATCTTATATTGACAACTCGCCTACCGAGTCATATGTAGGTAATAACTCGCCTGGCGGCTCACACATGGCAATTCTTTGTAGGTGATAGAACTCGCAACCTCCAGGACAATTTAAAGAAGCTAAAGGCTGTATACTCTTTCGTAGAGCAATTTTACGCTGGAAGCATTTTTACTATCAAATTTGTGATGGGGGAAAAAGAGTCGCCGCAATTCATAAAAGATGTGCTGAAGCGACTGTCTACCATCCCGAAGCAGGTCGAGGAGCTAAAGAAGTCAGCTGCCCGAGCAGGAGCAATGACTGTGCTAAGTCGGGCTATGGCTTACGCACCAGAGTTGGATCCTTTGGAGATGGCTGACGGGTTCCCACAATACAAAGATGACAGGACTGGCTTTGCACAATCAGATTACACCCGGTGTGTGAAAGAGACTCGAGCCTTGGCGAGTCAGCTTGTCACAGAAATGGAATTGAAGAAATATCAGCCAGCTTATGATGGCAATAACACATGAATTCCGCCGCCAATATAGAAATCCTTTGACCTGACTCCACAACGGCGTAAGCATCTCTTTGCACCTGATGTTGACCCATCTCCTATCTTGCATGATGAAGCCGTCTTCCAAGATTTAATGGATGTCAACTGGAACCTGGACAACCTTCAGATCCAAGAAGCAGAAGAGTCGGCGCAAGATAACCCGGAGGCGTCAACTGCTTGGGGCCATCAAGGAATTAACCCAGAGGGAACCAACCCGGACGGCACAGAAGCTGGCTTACAGGAGTAGCATATACTCCACAAAAACTTTATTGAATATTCTGAGCTCAACTGGAGCCTTGTAATAGTTTTAGCAAAACACATGGTTGCCTTGTCGTGCCTTTGTGCACATTAACTTTTGATCAGACCTCAGTCAGATGATGAAGAATTGAGACCATCTTGTTCTGATAACGCGGCTTGGATGCCTTTGTTTTTAAGATCGTACAGCTATTGCTTGCACTTTTGTCTGATAAGTCGCCTGTAGCAACTTGTAAACACAGAAATTCCTTACTCCCGGCGATTCATGGTCGATAAAAGCTCAAAGATGATCACCGATAACCCGGAGCTCTTTTGACCCGAAGACTTATAGTCATTGCAATAATGTGATAAAAAAATCCTAAAAACAGAAATAAATAACATCCATATATATATAGAATGAATTATAAGTCGGCTTTCAAGGATCGACAAAAAGACTGGCTTTCGAGGCTCAAGTCTTGCTTCAGTGAAGCTGGCATGATAGCCTTGGTTTATCCTTGCTTTCTGTAAGCCGGCTCTCACGTGACTTAAGCCGTTGTTTTAACCTTGACAAGTTCAGGGTCATAAAGATTGACTGTCAAGAGTACGGCGGGTCACCTTTTCGGAGTAGCATCAAGCAGACAGGCAGGTTTAACCAATATGTTGTGGCGTTTTTTCCAGGCCAAGAGGGTGAGATAGCCAAACTCGGTGAGTTGGAAGCCCCCAAGTGACCTATGATCAATAAATAAAAGACTCGTGCCCAATATATGAGATGAAACGACAGAGGCCCCGAGCTTCAGGGATGCCGACTTTATTATATTTGATCATAAAAAGATATATACATGATATAGGTATGTACAATGATTGGAGCAAGTGGCTTAAGTGTAGTAAGGCCGAAGATGAGCAATGTTCCAGGGCCTGTTGGTCTCCTCTTTAGAGATATGTGACTTATCATGTTCATGTATGTCGATGAGATAATACGACCCGTTGTTGAGGTTTTTGCTAACCACAAAGGGTCCTTCCCAAGGAGGTGAAAGCTTATGCATGCCTGTCTGATCTTGAATCAAACGGATCACTAAGTCACCCTCCTGGAAAGTGCAGCTTCGAACTCTTCGACTATGATAACGACGAAGGTCTTGCTGATAAGTTGCAGATCGAGATGCCGCGAGTTCACGTTCTTCTTCCAAGGTGTCCAAAGCATTTTGATGAGCCGTCTCATTGTCTGCTTCCACGTAAGCCGCCACCCGGGGCGAGTCATGACGGATATCACTTGGAAGAACCGCCTCTGCGCCATAAACCATGAAGAACGGCGTGTAGCCTGTTGACCCGTTGGGGGTAGTCCTTATGCTCCAAAGAACCGTAGGAAGCTCTTCAACCCAACAACCCGGAGTACGCTCCAAAGGAACCATGAGCAGAGGCTTGATCGCTCGTAATATCTCCTGGTTAGCACGCTCGGCCTGGCCATTGGACTGTGGATGAGCCACAGATGAAACATCAAGCCGGATGTGTTCCTTTTGACAAAATTCTTTCATAGCACCCTTAGACAGATTTGTCCCATTATCAGTGATGATACTATGAGGATAACCAAAGCGGAAGATCAACTTTTTCACAAACTGAACTATAGTTGCCGCCTCACAATTACTGACTGGCTCTGCTTCAACCCACTTGGTGAATTTATCCACTGCCACCAAAAGATGAGTCTTTTTGTCCTTAGACCTCTTAAATGGCCCCACCATGTCAAACCCCCAGACCGCAAATAGCCAAGTTATTGGGATTATCCTCAGTTCCTGAGCCAGCACATGAGCTTGTCGTGCAAACTTTTGACAACCATTGCACTTGCGAACAATATCTTGTGCATCAGCATAAGCCGTCAACCAGAAAAAACCATGTCGAAAAGCCTTGGCCACGAGTGATCTTGACGCGGCATGATGACCACAATCCCGAGCATGAATTTTGTGGAGAATCTCGCGGCCTTCCTCAGGGGAAACACATCGTTCAAACACGCATGTCACACTGCACATGTGTAACTCGCCATTGACAATTATCATGGACTTACACCATCGAATAACCTGTCAGGCCAGAATTTCTTCCTCTGGGAGTTCACCCCGAGTCAATAAGCGAGATAAGGTCTCGTCCAGTCTGGAATAGCCCGTAGAGCCACCACAAGCTACCCTTCTAGGTCAGGGATAGCCAGATCCTCCTCTGAAGGCAGCTTGACAGAAGGATTGTGCAGCACATCAAGGAACACATTAGGGGGAACCGGCTTACGCTGAGAACCGAGTCGAGATAAAGCATCAGCCGCCTCATTAAGTCACCGGTCTATGTGATCCACTTGATAACCTTTAAAGTGACCAGCAATATTAGTCACTGCTTGACGATAAGCCGCCATGAGCGGGTCCTTAGAATCCCATTTCCCTGAAACTTGCTGTGCAACAAGATCTGAATTGCCCAGGCATCTAACCCTGCTCAAGTTCATTTCCTTGGCCATGCGGAGCCCATGTAGCAAAGCTTCATACTCAGTTGCATTGTTAGTACAGGGAAACATAAGCCTCAAAACATAACAGAATTTGTCACCTCATGGGGAAGATAAAATAACTCCAGCCCCCGAGCCCTCCAATTGCCTGGAACCATCAAAGTGTATCGTCCAGTATGTATTGTCTAGCCTCTCCTTGGGTGTCTGCAACTCTGTTCATTCATTAATAAAATCCACCAAAGCTTGAGGCTTGATGGCAGTCCTAGGCACATATTTTAAATGATGTGGCCCAAGCTCAATTGCCTACTTAGCAACCCGGCCTGTAGCCTCTCTGTTCTGGATGATATCCCCAGAGGAGCTAAACTGACCATAGTGATTGGATGCCCAAGGAAATAATGCTTTAACTTGTGGCTAGCCATGAACACCCCAAACACCAATTTATGCCAATGTGGATACCTCTGCTTGGACTCCGTCAAAACCTCACTGACATAATAAACCGACCACATGACTGGATACTCCTTTCCTGCCTCCTTGCGCTCCACAACAACTGCCACGCTAATAGCCTTATTATTAGCCACCACGTACAGGAGCATAGACTCTTTGTCTATCGGAGCAGCTAAGATAGGCGGCTGGGCCAACTGTTTTTTAAGTGCTTCAAAAGCCTCAATAGCAGCATCACTCCAGACAAAGTGATCAGTCTTTTTCATCATCTCAACATTGCAATCATGCTCATCATTCAAATGATTCACATTAAACATTTTATTGCATTCTTCTTCTATCAATTGAGCACAATTTTCCTTTCCATCATTTTCACGAAAGACATTATAAAGATGAATTATATGTAGCAACCTCAATTCCATTTTTTTGTAGTTTTCTTTTATAAACCAAACTAGTGATAAAACAAGAAACTAAAAGATTCAATTGCAAGATCTAAAGATATACCTTCAAGCACTCACCTCCTCGGGAACGGCGCTAGAAAAGAGCTTGATGTCTACTATGCAACCTTTCTTCTTGCAGACTCGTGTTGGGCCTCCAAGCGCAGAGTTTTGTAGGACAGTAGCAATTTTCCCTCAAGTGGATGACCTAAGGTTTATCAATCCGTGGGAGGCGTAGGATGAAGATGGTCTCTCTCAAACAACCCTGCAACCAAATAACAAAGAGTCTCTTGTGTCCCCAACACACCCAATACAATGGTAAATTGTATAGGTGCACTAGTTCGGCGGAGAGATGGTGATACAAGTGTAGTATGGATAGTAGATGTAGGTTTTTGTAATCTGAAAATATAGAAACAGCAAGGTAACTAGTAATAAAAGTGAGCAAAAACGGTATTGCAATGCTTGGAAACAAGGCCTAGGGTTCATACTTTCACTAGTGCAAGGTCTCTCAACAATGATAACATAATTGGATCATATAACAATCACTCAACATGCAACAAAGAATCACTCCAAAGTTTCTATCGGAGAACGTAGGACGAAAACGTGCATCAACCCCTATGCATAGATTACCCCAATGTCACCTCGGGAATCCGCGAGTTGAGTGCCAAAACATACATCAAGTGAATCAATAGAACATCCCATTGTCACCACAGATATCTCATCGCAAGACATACATCAAGTGTTCTCAAATCCAATACTCAATCCAACATAATGAAACCTCCAAGAGCAAGACTCAATTCATCACAACAAGAGATAGAGAGGGAAGAAACACCATATGATCCAACTATAATAACAAAGCTCGCGGTACATCAAGATCATGCCAAATCAAGAACACAAGAGAGAGAGGTCAAACACATAGCTACTAGTACATACCCTCAGCCCCGAGGGTGAACTACTCCCTCCTCGTCATGGAGACCACCGGGATGATGAAGATGGCCTCCGGTGATGATTTCCCCCTCTGGCAGGGTGCCGGAACGGGCTCCCGATTGGTTTTTTGTGGCTACAGAGGATTGCGGCGGCGGAACTTCCGATCTAGGGTTCTTTTCGGAGGTTTCTGTATATATAAGAGTATTTGGCGTTGGAAACAAGTCAGAGGGACACCCGAGGGGCCCACAATCCCTAGGGATGCGCCCCGAGGGGGTGGGCGCGCCCCCTGGCTTGTGGCCTCCTCGGTCACCCCCTGGCACAACTCCGGTGCTCCGTAGGTCTCTTCTGGTCCATAAATGATCACCGTAAATTTTTATTCAATTTGGACTCCGTTTAATATTCCTTTTCTGTAAAACTCAAAAACAAGAAAAAAACAGAAACTGGCACTAGGCTCTAGGTTAATAGGTTAGTCCCAAAAATAATATAAAATAGCATATAAATGCATATAAAACATCCAAAATAGATAATATAATAGCATGGAACAATCAAAAATTATAGATATGTTGGAGACGTATCAAGCATCCCCAAGCTTAATTCCTGCTCGTCCTCGAGTAGGTAAATGATAAAAACAGAATATTTGATGTGGAATGCTACCTAACATATTTATCCATGTAATCTTCTTTATTATGGCATGAATATTCAGATCCATAAGATTCAAAACAATAGTTTAATATTGACATAAAAATAATAATACTTCAAGCATAGTAATAAAGCAATCATGTCTTCTCAAAATATCATGGCCAAAGAAAGTTATCCCTACAAAATCATATAGTCTGGCTATGCTCCATCTTCATCACACAAAGTATTTTCATGCACAACCCCGATGACAAGCCAAGAAATTGTTTCATACTTTTGATGTTCTCAAACCTTTTCAACTTTCACGCAATACATGAGCGTGAGCCATGGATATAGCACTATAGGTGGAATAGAATATGGTGGTTGTGGAGAAGACAAAAAGAAGGAGAAAGTCTCACATCAACTAGGCGTATTAATGGGCTATGGAGATGCCCATCAATAGATATCAATGTGAGTGAGTAGGGATTGCCATGCAACGGATGCACTAGAGCTATAAGTGTATGACAGCTCAAAAAGAAACTAAGTGGGTGTGCATCCAACTTGCTTGCTCACGAAGACCTAGGGCAATTTGAGGAAGCCCATCATTGGAATATACAAGCCAAGTTCTATAATGAAAAATTCCCACTAGTATATGAAAGTGACAAAATAGGAGACTCTCTATCATGAAGATCATGGTGCTACTTTGAAGCACAAGTGTGGAAAAAGGATAGTAGCATTGCCCCTTCTCTCTTTTTCTCTCATTTTTTTATTTTGGTCTCTTTGGCCTCTTTTTTTTGTTTTTTTTTGTTTGGGCTCTTTGGCCTCTTTTTTTCTATTTTTCGTCTAGATCCTCATCCCAACTTGTGAAGGAATCATAGTCTCCATCATCCTTTTCCTCACATGGGACAATGCTCTAATAATGATGATCATCACACTTTTATTTACTTTACAACTCAAGAATTACAACTCGATTCTAGAACAAGATATGACTCTATATGAATGCCTCCGGCAGCGTACCGGGATGTGCAATGATCAAGAGTTACATGTATAAAAAATATGAACGGTGGCTTTGCCACAAATACTATGCCAACTACATGATCATGCAAAGCAATATGACAATGATGGTGCGTGTCATAATAAACGGAATAGTGGAAGTTGCATGGCAATATATCTCGGAATGGCTATGGAAATGCCATAATAGGTAGGTATGGTGGCTGTTTTGAGGAAGGTATATGGTGGGTTTAATGCACCGGCGAAAGTTGCGCGGTACTAGAGAGGCTAGCAATGGTGGAAGGGTGAGAGTGCGTATAATCCATGGACTCAACATTAGTCATAAAGAACTCACATACTTATTGCAAAAAGTCTATTAGCCATCGAAACAAAGTACTACATGCATACTCCTAGGGGGATAGATTGGTAGGAAAAGACCATCGCTCATCCTCGACCGCCACTCATAATAAAGACAATCAAAGAATAAATCATGCTCCGACTTCATCACATAACGGTTCACCATACGTGCATGCTATGGGAATCACAAACTTTAACACAAGTATTTCTACCAATCCGCAATTACTCACTAGCATGACTCTAATATCACCATCTTTATATCTCAAAACAAATGCAAGGAATCAAACTTCTCATATATTCCATGCTCTTGTATGAAAGTTTTTATTATATCCCTCTTGGATGCCCATCATATTAGGACTAAATTCATAACCTAAGCAAATTACCATGATGTTTAAGACTATCAAAATAATATAAGTGAAGCATGAGAGTTCAACAATTTCTATAAATAAAACCACCGCCGTGCTCTAAAAAGATATAAGTGAAGTACTAGAGCAAACTGCCTAGCTCAAAAGATATAAGTAAAGCACAAAGAGTATTCTAATAAATTCACGATTAATGTGTGTCCCTCTTGAAAGGATCTAGATGACGACTAGAGGGGGGGGGTGAATAGGTGTTTTAAAACTGTTACGGATTTGGCTTTATCCTAATGCGGAATTAAACTAAACAGATACCTTTCAAGCACAAAACCTAAATATGCTAGGCTCAACTAAGTGCACCAACAATCTATGCTAAACAAGATAGGCACTTAAGGAAACTAGCAAGCACAAACTATATCACAAGATATGGAAATGTAGGAACAACTAAGCAATTCAACTAGCACAAGATATATCAATATGAGCAAGTATGAATTGCGGTAAGTAAAGGGTGAGGGTATGAGATAACCACAAGTGAGTCGGAGATGCGGATTTATCCCGAAGTTCACACTCGTGAGAGTGCTAATCTCCGTTAGAGCGGTGCCGAAGCCAAAGCTTCGGGGCGCCACCAAGTGGCTCACCGTATTCTCCCTTTCGAGTCACCCCCAACGGATGAGCCTCGATTCACTCGGGGTTGGTCTTGAAGGCAACCACCACACCTTTACAAACTTCTCCGGAGCACACCACAAGCAAGGAAGCTTCCGGAGGAACCTTGACCACTTAGGCCACTTCAACACCCTTCCCCAGAGCACACCACAAAAGGAAGCTTCCGGGGGAACCTTGACCACCTAGGCCACTTCACAATCTTCACAATATGTCACCAAACCGTCTAGGAGGCGGAAGCCTCCAAGAGTAATAAACTCACAAGCTCTCACTCGAACTAATCGATGCGGGGAGCTCAAACCAATGCAACAAATGCAATGCAAGGTTAAGCAACAAATGCTCAACCCACTCTCTCAATCTCACAAGATGCAACTCAAGAAAGTAGGAGATTGAAGAGAGGGGATGCAATGGATAGGATCAACAAATGGCTCACAAATCCATCCACAAATCCCCCTTCACATAGAGGGGAGATAGGGGTTTGGGAGAGGTGGAGAGAGGCTCAAAATGGTGTTTAGAAGGTGTGTGAACAGCCCCCAAACCGGAGGGGGGACGCAACCCTTAAATAGCCAAACACAGAAACTAGCCGTTGGGGCTCAACGGGCATTTCCTGGGCACCCCGTGCACACGGGGGGTTAGACCCCGTGCACACGGGGTCCCGTGTGCACGGTACAAGTCCGTGTCCACGGGGTACCCCAGGACAGCCAGCAGCAGCCCACTCAAACGATGATAACTTTGGCATACGGACTCCGAATTCGATGATCTTGGGCTCGTTTTGAAGCTATGGAAAAGCCCAAGGTCCTCACATAGAGAACCACCCAAGATCAACAAGAAAGAATGATGCAAGTAATGCAAAGGTTTGAGCTCTCTACATGCGACGCGATCAAGCTACTTGCCCGAGAGTCCCCCTTGATAGTACGGCTATCGAACCTATAATCCGGTCTCCCACCAAGCACTATGAGACCGGAAAAACTAGGAAAACCTAGCTAAGTTATACCTTTGCCTTGCATATTCAACTTGAGCTTGATGATGACTTTAATGCTTGCCTCAAGTTGGAATCCCTTTCTTGTCCACAACCACTTGGTGAAGATACTCGAATTGCTTCCTCATATTGTAATGAGGGAAGCCTTAACTTAAGCCCACCTTCACATGTGCATTATCATGATGTGGACCGCAAGCTTCAAAGTATATAACCTCCGGCTTCTCATCTTGCACTTGGACTCCTCGAACCCGATGACCATCACCTCTTGATGTCATCCACACATAGGCTACTTGAAATCTTTCCTTTTGTTGCAAGCCCATGAGAAACACCTAACCCACATAGACATAACAAACACATAGCATGGGTTAGGTAACAAAGCACAATTCACAGTTACTTACCATACCACTAGATCACTTGATCTCACGTGGTACAATGTTTGTGCTTTGTGGGTTGACCAGTTAGATATAATCTTTGAGCTTCATCTTGGTCAACCAACATCTTTACTTCAAGCTCCATCTTGGTTTCTTGAAAGCCACAATGAACTCTTCATTTCCCTTCATTGCTTCAAGACTATATCACCAAAGACTCTTTCATGACCATATCAAGTTCCACTATGAATATCATCGTGGTCACCACTTGCCCTTCTAAGAACTCCATCACAAGCTCTTGAGAGGCACCATGAATTCTTCACTCTAGTTGCTTGCTTCAAGACTTGATCAACCGAAACCCAACACATGAGCTCGCCATGATCTTGTCTTGAAACCATAACTCAAATTCTTCTATTTGATTATTCTCTCAAGCCTTGATCCTCAGAAGCCCAAATATGTCAATCTTTGAGATCCTCCAAAGAACTGAAACCTCACTGGATATGGGATCTCGAGAGCCAACACCTAGGCCCCGTGAGCACGGGGTATCCAGAGAGTTGACACTCGACCCCGTGCACACGGTACAAGCCCGTGTGCAAAGGGTATCCAGAGAGGGATACCATGAGGACTTCTTCGGATGCTTTGATGGCAATCTTCACATAACAACCCAAATAACTTCAAGCATCACTATGGAACATATCTTCATATAAGATCCAATGCACTTGATGCTCCATAGGAATTGTCATTTAATACCAAAGCTTAGAGCACATATAACTTCATCTATATGGACTTCATCCTTGATTCCATCCAATATCCTTGAGACACTATCTTCATATATATGGACTTCATCCTTGATTTAGTCCAATATCCTTGTGGCACCATCTATGGACAACCCTTCAAATATATCTCACTGAAAACATTAGTCCATGGAGATTGTCATTCAATTTCCAAAACCACACTTAGGGGCTAGATGCACTTTCACCTCTCAAAAGGTGTGTACAGCAAGTATGATTGTGGCAAGATGCTCCAAGCAAAACACATATCATGTGGTGAATAAAAATATAGCCTCAAGTAAATTTACCGATGGATTGAAGACGAAAGAGGGGATGCCATCCGGGGCATCCCCAAGCTTAGATGCTTGGTTGTCCTTGAATATTACCTTGGGGTGCCTTGGGCATCCCCAAGCTTAGGCTCTTGCCACTCCTTATTCCGTAGTCCATCAAAACTTTACCCAAAACTTGAAAACTTCACAACACAAAACTCAACAGAAAACTCGTGAGCTCCGTTAGTATAATAAAACAAAACATTCACTTGGGTACTGTCAAAAACAAGATTCATAATTGTTCTCACACAATGCCAACTGTAACTTATCATTTCCACAATTTATATTAAGCAATATAAGCCATAGAAACCATAAAACAAGCAAACTATGCATTGCAATTATCAAAAACAGAATAATACGTAAAGATCTGAATTAAGGTCATACTTATGTAACTCCACAAATTCTGAAAAACTAGTACAACGTATATAATTTGTATACGCATCAACTGTAAAATATTCAGAATTTTTTCACGTTCCAGTAAAAGATAGGAACTTCTGTACTGGACGCAAAAGTTTCTGTTTTTGCACAGAATCAAGTCAACTATCATCCACACTATCCCAAAGGCTTTACTTGGCACTTTATTGAAACAAAAGCTATAAAACATGATTACTACAGTAGCTTAATTATGTGAACACACAAAAACAGTAGGGGTAAATGTTGGGTTGTCTCCCAACAAGCGCTTTTCTTTAATGCCTTTTTAGCTAGGCATGATGATTTCAATGATGCTCACATAAAAGTAAAGAATTGAAACACAAAGAGAGAATCATGAAGCATAAGACTAGCACATTTAAGTCTAACCCACTTCCTATGCATAGGGATTTTGTGAGCAAACAATTTATGGGAACAAGAATCAAATAGCATAGGAAGGCAAAACAAGCATGACTTCAAAACTTTCAACACATAGAGAGGAAACTTGATATTATTGCAATTCCTACAAGCATATATTCCTCCCTCATAATAATTTTCAGTAGCATCATGAATGAATTCAACAATATAACTATCACATAAAGCATTCTTTTCATGATCCACAAGCATAGAAATTTTACTACTCTCCATATAAGCAAATTTCTTCTCATTCAGAATAATGGGAGTATCATATGAAACTCGAATACTATAATTTTACCATTAAAAGAGTAATGTTTAGTAAAAGGATATTCAAAATTATGACATAATTTCACTACTTTTTATAACATAAGTAACATCACAATAATCATCATAAGTAGCAACTTTGTTCTCATCATAGTCAATTGAAACCTCTTCCAAAATAGTGGAATCATTACTAAATAAAGTCATGACCTCTCCAAATCCACTTTTATCATTATAATAAGATTCAACACCCTCCAAAATAGTGGGATAATTATTATCTAAAGTTGAAACTCTTCCAAACCCACTTTCATAAATATAATCATCATAAATAGGAGGCATGCTATCATCATAATAAATTTGCTCATCAAAACTTGGGGGACTAAAAATATCATCTTCATCAAACATAGCATCCCCAAGCTTATGGCTTTGCATATCATTAGCATCATGGATATTCATAGCAAAAGTACTATCAACATTGCAATCATGCTCATCATTCAAATGATTCACATTAAATATTTTATTGCATTCTTCTTCCATCAATTGAGCACAATTTTCCTTTCCATCATTTTCACGAAAGACATTATAAAGATGAATTATATGTGGCAACCTCAATTCCATTTTTTTGTAGTTTTATTTTATAAACCAAACTAGTGATAAAACAAGAAACTAAAAGATTCAATTGCAAGATCTAAAGATATACTTCAAGCACACACCTCCCCGGCAACGGTGCCAAAAAAGAGCTTGATGTCTACTACGCAACCTTTCTTCTTGTAGACTCGTGTTAGGCCTCCAAGCGTAGAGTTTTTTAGGACAGTAGCAATTTTCCCTCAAGTGGATGGCCTAAGGTTTATCAATCCGTGGGAGGTGTAGGATGAAGATGGTCTCTCTCAAACAACCCTACAACCAAATAACAAAGAGTCTCTTGTGTCCCCAACACACCCAATACAATGGTAAATTGTATAGGTGCACTAGTTCGGCGAAGAGATGGTGATACAAGTGTAGTATGTATAGTAGATATAGGTTTTTGTAATCTGAAAATATAAAAACAGCAAGGTAACTAGTAATAAAAGTGAGCAAAAACGGCATTGCAATGCTTGGAAACAAGGCCTAGGGTTCATACTTTCACTAGTGCAAAGTCTCTCAACAATGATAACATAATTGGATCATATAACAATCCCTCAACGTGCAACAAAGAATCACTCCAAAGTTTTTATCGGAGAACGTAGGACAAAAACGTGCATCAACCCCTATGCATAGATTACCCCAATGTCAACTCGGGAATCCGTGAGTTGAGTGCCAAAACATGCATCAATTGAATCAATAGAACATCCCATTGTCGCCACAGATATCCCATCGCAAGACATACATCAAGTGTTCTCAAATCCAATACTCAATCCAACATAATGAAACCTCAAAGAGCAAGACTCAATTCATCACAACAAGAGATAGAGAGGGAAGAAACACCATATGATCCAACTATAATAACAAAGTTCGCGGTACATCAAGATCGTGCCAAATCAAGAACACGAGAGAGAGAGGTCAAACGCATAGCTACTAGTACATACCCTCAGCCCCGAGGGTGAACTACTCCCTCCTTGTCATGGAGATCGCTGGGATGATGAAGATGGCCTCCGGTGATGATTTCCCCCTCCGGCAGGGTGCCGGAACGGGCTCTCGATTGGTTTTTTTGTGGCTACAGAGGCTTGCGGCGGCGGTAATTCTGATCTAGGGTTCTTTTCGGAGGTTTCTGTATATATAAGAGTATTTGGCATTGGAAACAAGTCAGGGGGACACCCGAGGGGCCCACAAGCCCTAGGGGCGCGCCTTGGGGTGTGATGTTGGGGAACGCAGTAATTTCAAAAAAATTCCTATGAACACGCAAGATCTATCTAGGTGATGCATAGCAACGAGCGAGAGAGTGTGTGCACGTACCCTCGTAGACCGAAAGCAGAAGCGTTTAGTAACGCGGTTGATGTAGTCGAACGTCTTCGCTATCCAACCGATCAAGTACCGAACGCATGACACCTCCGCGATCTGCACACGTTCAGCTCGGTGACGTCCCTCGAACTCTTGATCCAGCTGAGGCCGAGGGAGAGTTCCGTCAGCACGACGGTGTGGTGACAGTGTTGATGAAGTTACCGATGCAGGGCTTCGCCTAAGCACTACAATGATATGACCGAGGTGGAAATCTGTAGAGGGGGGCACCGCACACGGCTAAACAATCAACTTGTGTATCTATGGGGTGCCCCCTTCCCCCGTATATAAAGGAGTGGAGGAGGGGAGGGCCGGCCCTCTCTATGGCGCGCCCAAGGGGGGGAGTCCTACTCCCAGTAGGAGTAGGCTTCCCCCCTTCCCTAGTTGGAGTAGGAGAAGAAGGAAGAGGGAGAGAGGGAGAAGGAAAGGGGGGGCCGGGCCCCCCACCCCAATTCGGATTGGGCTTGGGGGGGGGGGGCGCCCTCCACCTGGCTGCCTCCTCCTCTCTTCCACTAAGGCCCAATAAGGCCCATTGACTCCCCGGGGGGTTCCGGTAACCTTCTGGTACTCCGAAAAATGCCCGAACTTATCCGGAACCATTCCGGTGTCCAAACATAGCCTTCCAATATATCGATCTTTATGTCTCAACCATTTCGAGACTCCTCGTCATGTCCGTGATCACATCCGGGACTCCGAACTACCTTCGGTACATCAAAACACATAAACTCATAATACCTATCGTCATCGAACGTTAAGCGTGCGGACCCTACGGGTTCGAGAACTATGTAGACATGACCGAGACTCATCTCCAGTCAATAACCAATAGCGGAACCTGGATGCTCATATTGGCTCCCACATATTCTACGAAGATCTTTATCGGTCAAACCGCATAACAACATACGTTGTTCCCTTTGTCATCGGTATGTTACTTGCCCGAGATTCGATCGTCGGTATCTCAATACCTAGTTCAATCTCGTTACCGGCAAGTCTCTTTACTCGTTCCGTAATGCATCATCCCGTAACTAACTCATTAGTCACATTGCTTGCAAGGCTTATAGTGATGTGCATTACCGAGAGGGCCCAGAGATACCTCTCCGACAATCGGAGTGACAAATCCTAATCTCGATCTATGCCAACTCAACAAACACCATCGGAGACACCTGTAGAGCATCTTTATAATCACCCAGTTACGTTGTGACGTTTGATAGCACACTAAGTGTTCCTCCGATATTCGGGAGTTGCATAATCTCATAGTCATAGGAACATGTATAAGTCATGAAGAAAGCAATAGCAACAAACTAAACGATCATAGTGCTAAGCTAACGGATGGGTCTTGTCAATCACATCATTCTCTAATGATATGATCCCGTTCATCAAATGACAACTCATGTCCATGGCTAGGAAACTTAACCATCTTTGATCAACGAGCTAGTCAAGTAGAGGCATACTAGTGACACTCTGTTTGTCTATGTATTCACACATGTACTAAGTTTCCGGTTAATACAATTCTAGCATGAATAATAAACATTTATCATGATATAAGGAAATATAAATAACAACTTTATTATTGCCTCTAGGGCATATTTCCTTCAGGTGGGCACACCCCCTGGCTTGTGGCCTCCTCGGTCACCCCCTGGCATAGCTCCGGTGCTCCGTAGGTCTCTTCTGGTCAATAAATGATCACCATAAATTTTTATTCCATTTGGACTCCGTTTAATATTCCTTTTCTGTAAAACTCAAAAACAAGGAAAAAAAACAGAAACTGGTACTGGGCTCTAGGATAATAGGTTAGTCCCAAAAATAATATAAAATAGCATATAAATGCATATAAAACATCCAAAACAGATAATATAATAGCATGGAACAATAAAAATTATAGATACGTTGGAGACGTATCAGAACTCGATGAGCACGCTTTCCTATTTAGGATCCATCTCTGTCCCAATGGTGAACTGCTGAGTAGAATCACCAGGGACAAAAATCAACTTGCTTTGTGTCCGTAGCCGACTTAAACTTGAGGAGAGGGTCCTCGGTGGTGGGTGATACGTCCATTTTGCATCATGTTTTCCTACTATTATTTATAATGTTTTTATGCATAATAATGCTTTCTGGAGTAATTCTAATGCCTTTTCTCTCATAATATGCAAGGTTTACACAAAAGACGGAGAATGCCGACAGCTAGAATTCTGGACCTGAAAAAGCTACGTCAGAGTTACCTATTCTGCACATCTCCAAATGAGCTAAAAATTTACCGAGAATTGTTTTGGAATATATTAAAAATACTAGAGCAAATAACTACCGGAGGGGGCCACCCTGGTGAGCACAAGACACCAAGGCGCGCCCTGGTAGGTTGTGCCCTCCTCGGGCCACCTCCGGTGCCCATCTTCTGGTATATAGGTCATTTTGAGCTAGAAAAAATCAGAGGGGGACTTTCGGGACGAAGCACCACCGTCTCGAGGCGGAACTTGGGCATGAGCACTTTTGCCCTCTGGCGGAGCGATTCCGCCGGGGGAACTTCCCTCCCGGAGGGGGAAATCATCGTCATCGTCATCACCAACAACTCTCTCATCTTTGGGAGGGCAATCTTCATCGACATCTTCAACAACACCATCTCCTCTCAAACCCTAGTTCATCTCTTGTGTTCAATCTTTGTACCGGAACCTCAGATTGGTACCTATGGGTGACTAGTAGTGTTGATTACATCTTGTAGTTGATTACTATATGGTTTATTTGGTGGAAGATTATATGTTCAGATCCATTATGCTATTTAATACCCCTCTGATCTTGAGCATGATTATCATTTGTGAGTAGTTACTTTTGTTCTTGAGGTCACGGGAGAAGTCATGTTGCAATTAATCATGTGAACTTGATATGTGTTCAATATTTTGATGATATGTATGTTGTGATTCCCTTAGTGGTGTCATGTGAACGTCAACTACATGGCACTTCACCATATTTGGGCCTAAGGGAATGCATTGTGGAGTAGTTATTAGATGATGGGTTGCTAGAGTGACAAAAGCTTAAACCCTAGTTTATGCGCTACTTCATAAGGGAACGTTTTGGATCCAAAAGTTTAATGCTATGGTTAGATTTTATCTTAATACTTTTCTCGTAGTTGCGGATGCTTGCGAGGGGGTTAATCATAAGTAGGAGGTTTGTTCAAGTAAGAACAGAACCTAAGCACCGTTCCACCCACATATCAAATTATCAAAGTAGCGAACACAAATCAAACCAACATGATGAAAGTGATATGCTGAAATTCCCGTGTACCCTCAAGAACGCTTTGCTTATTACAAGAGACTGTTTTGGCCTGTCCTTTGCCACAAAAGGATATGGCTACCTTGCTGCACTTTATTTACCATTACCGTTACTTGTCCGTTACAAATTATCTTGCTATCAAACTACTTGTTACCGACTATTTCAGTGCTTGCAGAAAATACCTTGCTGAAAACCACTTGTCATTTCCTTCTGATCCTCGTTGGGTTCGACACTCTTACTTATCAAAAGGACTACGATTGATCCCCTATACGTGTGTGTCATCAAGGCTCTTTTCTGGCGCCGTTGCCGGGGAGTGAAGCACTCTTGGTAAGTGGAAATTGGTAAGGAAATATTATTACTACGTGCTGAAATTTATTGTCGCTTGTTACTATGGAGAATCATCCTTTGAGGGGTTTGTTCGGGGTACCTTCACCTCGACCGGAACCATAATTAGTTACCCCTCAACCTACTGCACCTATTGAAAATATTGGTTATGAAATTCCTTCGGGTATGATAGAACAACTGCTAGCTAATCCTTATGCAGGAGATGGAACTGAACATCCTGATATGCATTTGATATATGTGGATGAAATTTGTGGATTATTTAAGCTTGCAGGTTTGCCCGGAGATGAAGCTAAGAAGAAGGTTTTCCCTTTATCTTTGATAGTAAAATCATTGACATGGTATAGGCTATGCGATGATATTGGATCTTGGAACTGGAATCGATTGAAATTGGAATTTCACCAAAAAAATTATCCTATGCATCTAGTTCATCATGATCGGAATTATATATATAATTTTTGGCCTCGTGAAGGAGAAAGTATCGCTCTAGCTTGGGGGAGGCTTAAGTCAATGCTATATTCATGCCCCAATCATGAGCTCTCTAGAGAAATTATTATTCAGAATTTTATGCCCGGCTTTCTCATGATGATCGATCCATGCTCGATACTTCTTGTACTGGTTCTTTTATGAAGAAGACTATTGAATTCAGGTGGGATCTTTAAGAAAGAATTAAACGCAACTCTGAAGATTGGGAACTCGAGAAGGTAAAGAGTCAGGTATTAAGCTTAAGTTTGGTTGTGTTAAATCTTTTATGAACACCAATGCTTTTCAGAAGTTTAGCACTAAATATGGACTTGACTCTGAGATAGTAGCCTCTTTCTACGAATCATTTGCTACTCATGTCGATCTCCCTAAGGGGAAGTGGTTTAAATATCACCCACCTATTAAATAAGAAATTAAAGAACCGGTCATACTTAAAGATGAAACTATTATTTACAATGTTGACCCAGTTGTTCCTACTGCATATATTGAAAAGCCACCTTTCCCTGTTAGGATAAAAGAACATGCTAAGGTTTCAACTGTGGTTCGCAAAAGTAATATTAAAGCACCTAAACCTTCTGAGCAAATTAAAGTAGAACCTAGTGTTGCTATGGTTAAAGATCTCCTGGTAGAAAATATTGATGGGCATGTTATTTACTTCTGTGATGAAGCTGCTAGAATTGCAAAGCCCGATGAAAAAGATAAACATAGACCCGTAGTTGGCATGCCTGTTTTCTCAGTTAAAATTGGAGATCATTGCTATCATGGCTTATGTGATTTAGGTGCTAGCGTGAGTGATATTCCTTTTACCTTATACCAAGGAATTATGGATGACATAGCACCCGCTGAAATAGAAGACATAGATGTTACTATTAAACTTGCTAATAGAGACACCATCACACCACTTGGGATTGTTGGAGATGTTGAAGTCTTGTGTGGGAAAGTAAAATACCCTACTGATTTTCTAGTTCTTGGTTCCCCACAAGATGACTTTTGTCCCATTGTCTTTGGAAGACCTTTCTTGAACACTGTCAATGCTACTATAGATTGTCATAAACAAACTGTCAGTGTCCGCTTTGGTGATGAGTCTCATGAATTTAATTTCTCCAAGTTTAATAGACAACCTCATAAGAAAGAATTACCTAGTAAGGATTAAATAATTGGTCTTGCTTCTACTGTCGTGCCTCCTACTGATCCACTAGAACAATATTTGCTAGACCATGAAAATGATATGCATATGCATGAAAGAAATGAAATAGATAAAAAATTCTTCAAACAACGACCTCTGCTCAAACATAATTTGCCTATTGGAACTCTTGGAGGTCCTCCTCCACCTAAAGGTGATCCTGTGTTTGAATTAAAACAATTGCCAGACACTTTGAAATATGCTTATCTTGATGAGAAAAAGATATACCCTGTTATTATTACTGCTTACCTTTTAGAACATGAAGAAGAAAGATTATTAAAAATTCTGAAGAAGCACCGTGCTGCTATTGGATATACTCTTGATGATCTTAAGGGCATTAGCCCCACTCTCTGTCAGCACAAGATTAATATGGAACCTGATGCTAAACCCGTTGTTGATCATCAACGACGTTTGAATCCTAAGATGAAAGAAGTGGTAAGAACTAAAATATTAAAGCTTCTGGAAGCAGGTATAATCTATCCCATAGCTGATAGTAGATGGGTAAGTCTCGTTCATTGTGTTCCTAAGAAAGGAGGTATTACTGTTGTTCCTAATGATAAAAATGAACTTATCCCACAAAGAATTGTCACTTGCTATAGAATGGTAATTGATTTTAGAAAATTAAATAAAGCAACTAGAAAAGATCATTACCCTTTGCCTTTTATTGATCAAATGTTGGAAAGATTATCTAAGCACACACACTTTTGCTTTCTCGATGGATATTCTGGTTTCTCTCAAATACCTGTTTCACAACCTGATCAAGAGAAAACCACCTTTACTTGCCCTTTTGGAAATTATGCTTATAGACGTATGCCCTTTGGTTTATGCAATGCACCTGCTACCTTTCAAAGATGTATGACCGCTATATTCTCTGATTTTTGTGAAAAGATTGTTGAGGTTTTCATGGATGATTTTTCTGTTTATGGAACTTCTTTTGATGATTGCTTGAGCAACCTTGATAGAATTTTGCAGAGATGTGAGCAAACTAATCTTGTCTTGAATTGGGAGAAGTGCCCCGAGACCCGAGACTGACGCCCCAGACGCCTTCCATGTTTTCGTTGTCACCGTGTGATTTATTTGTTTGTTGCATTTCATCATGGCATCATGTGCATTGCATCCGCATGTTTTCATAAAACTCGTGGACCGTCCGCATCTGTCGCTTCTTCCTTGTCTCTGTTGACCTTCTTTCAGATCAACTGACCGCTCTTTTCTCTCTCTTCTCTGAGCTCACCAAACTCCCCTCTCTTTCGTCAAACCCCTCGTGCGCATCCGAAAGCTGTCCCGAACCCGACCCGGGCAGTCGTCACCATTGGATTCGGATCATCCCCAAACATCCCTAAAATATCTTCGGTTCATTGTTTGGACTTCCTAACCTATTTATCCCAGGCCATCCGATCACGATCGGAGGGACCAAATACCCCTAAACCTAGCCCACCTACCTATTTAAGCAGACCACCCTAGTCCAATTTTGACAAACCCTAGATTCTAGCCCTCTTGTCCCATCGCGCCGCCGCTGGCCAACCACTCCCTCTCCTTCCTCGGGATCCATCCCGCTCCACCTCGTCTTCAGTGCCCGACCAACTAGCGCAGCCGCCGCGCATCCACCTAGATCCAGCCGTCTAAAGCGAGCCTGGCCGTCGGATTCAGATCCATTGACCAGGAGGCCTTCACACGCACAGCCCCGAGCCTCCCACAGCGCTCGATCCGATCTGGATCGAGGCAGCCGTCTTCACCCGTGCGCCTCTCCTCTGCCATCGTTGGCCTTCCCTCACGCCGGAGTGCCACCGTCGGCCACCTGCTGCATCGCCAGGTCAGCCTCCCATCTCCTCTTTCTCCTTCCGTTCCCTCCTTCCTCTCTCCGTCCCGTAACTCTCTTTACCTCCCTCTGTTTTCTCTCACAGGGAGAACAAGACGCGCCGGCCTCCATGGATTTCCCACCGGAGCTCCATCCGCACTGGATCCCCCTCTTCGACCTCCGCTGCCTTTGTTCCGCGCCTCCTGATGACCCACAAGTATAGGGGATCTATCGTAGTCCTTTCGATAAGTAAGAGTGTCGAACCCAACGAGGAGCAGAAGGAAATGACAAGCGGTTTTCAGCAAGGTATTCTCTGCAAGCACTGAAATTATCGGTAACAGATAGTTTGGTGATAAGATAATTCGTAACGGGTAACAAGTCACAAAAGTAAACAAGGTGCAGCAAGGTGGCCCAATCCTTTTTGTAGCAAAGGACAAGCCTGGACAAACTCTTATATAAAACAAAGCACTCCCGAGGACACATGGGAATTGTTGTCAAGTTAGTTTTCATCATGCTCATATGATTCGCGTTCGTTACTTTGATAGTTTGATATGTGGGTGGACCGGTGCTTGGGTGCTGTCCTTCCTTGGACAAGCCTCCCACTTATGATTAACCCCTCTCGCAAGCATCTGCAACTACGAAAGAAGAATTAAGGTAAACCTAACCATAGCATGAAACATATGGATCCAAATCAGCCCCTTACGAAGCAACGCATAAACTAGGGTTTAAGCTTCTGTCACTCTAGCAACCCATCATCTACTTATTACTTCCCAATGCCTTCCCCTAGGCCCAAATCATGGTGAAGTGTCATGTAGTCGACGTTCACATAACACCACTAGAGGAAAGACAACATACATCTCATCAAAATATCGAACGAATACCAAATTCACATGATTACTTATAACAAGACTTCTCCCATGTCCTCAGGAACAAACGTAACTACTCACAAAGCATATTCATGTTCATAATCAGAGGAGTATTAATTATCATTAAGGATCTGAACATATGATCTTCCACCGAATAAACCAACTAGCATCAACTACAAGGAGTAATCAATACTACTAGCAACCCACAGGTACCAATCTGAGGTTTTGAGACAAAGATCGGATACAAGAGATGAACTAGGGTTTGAGAGGAGATGGTGCTGGTGAAGATGTTGATGGAGATTGACCCCCTCTCGATGAGAGGATTGTTGGTGATGACGATGGCTTCGATTTCCCCCTCCTGGAGGGATGTTTCCCCGGCAGAACAGCTCCGCCGGAGCCCTAGATTGGTTCTGCCCAAGTTCCGCCTCGAGACGGCGGCGCTTCGTCCCGAAAACTTCCTTCTGATTTTTTCCAGGGCAAAAGACACCATATAGCAGAAGATGGGCATCAGGGGCCTGCCAGGTGGCCCACAAGGTCGGGGGGCGCGCCCAGGGGGGTAGGGCGCGCCCTCCACCCTTGTGGCTAGCTGGTGGCCCCCCTCTAGTTCTTTCTTCACCCAATATTTTTTATTAATTCCAAAAACATGCTCCGTGAAGTTTCAGGACTTTTGGAGTTGTGCAGAATAGGTCTCTAATATTTGCTCCTTTTCCAGCCCAAAATTCAAGCTGCCGGCATTCTCCCTCTTCATGTAAACCTTGTAAAATAAGAGAGAAAAGGCATAAGTATTGTGCCATAATGTGTAATAACAGCCCATAATGCAATAAATATTGATATAAAAGCATGATGCAAAATGGACGTATCAACTCCCCCAAGCTTAGACCTCGCTTGTCCTCAAGCGAAAAGCCGATATCGGAAAATATGTCCACATGTTTAGAGATAGAGGTGTCGATAAAATAAAATAAAATACGGACATGAGGGCATTATGATCATCTTTAGAACAGCAACATATATTGTCATATAATTCCTTATGCTAAAGTAACAATTCGTTCACAAGATAAAGTATGAATCAGAATCTTCATTGAAAACTAACAAACTATGATCTCAGTCATTGAAGCAATTGCAATTTATCATAACATCGGAAAGAGTCAAATCAAGAGCTTTTCAGCAAGTCCACATACTCAACTATCATTTAATCTTTCACAATGGCTAACACTCACGCGATATTTATGGGTACAAAGTTTCAATCGGACACAGAGAAAGATAGGGGCTTATAGTTTCGCCTCCCAACCTTTTACCTCAAGGGTAATATCAACAATAATACTTTATGATAACCTACATCCGAGTGGATATATATCTGGATCTTTCTCCAACACATAGTGCTTGCCAAAGGAAAAAAGTGTAAAAAGGAAAGGTGATGATCACCATGACTCTTGCATAAAGGTAGAAGATAAAAGTAAAAGATAGGCCCTTCGCAGAGGGAAGCAGAGGTTGTCATGCATTTTTATGGTTGGATGCACAAAATCTTAATGCAAAAGAACGTCACTTTATATTGCCGCTTGTGATAAGGACCTTTATTATGCAGTCCATTGCTTTTATTTCTTCCATATCACAAGTTCGTATAAAGCTTATTTTCTTCACACTAATAGATCATACATAATTAGAGAGCAATTTTTATTGCTTGCACCGATGACAACTTACTTGAAGGATCTTACTCAATCCATAGGTAGGTATGGTGGACTCTCATGGCAAAACTGGGTTCAAGGATGTTTGGAAGCACAAGTAGTATCTCTACTTGGTGCAAAGAATTTGGCTAGCATGAGAGGGAAAGGCAAGCTCAACATGTTGGAGGATCCATGACAATATAACTTCTATTCGGATATAAGAAAACATAACCCATTATGTTGTCTTCCTAGTCCAACATCAACTTTTCAGCATGTCATATTTTAATGAGTGCTCACAATTACAAAAGATGTCCAAGATAGTATATTTATATGTGAAACCTCTCTTTCTTTATTACTTCCTATTAATTGCAACAATGACCAAAACTATGTTTGTCAACTCCCAACAAATTTTATTCATCATACTATTTATATGTGAAGTCATTACTCTCCATAAGATCAATATATGATCTTTTTATTCTTTCTTTTATTTAATTCCCTCAAGATCATAACAGCAAAGCAAAGCCCTCAACTCAAAACTACTCTTTATTATATAACTCTCGGACTCGATTACATAGATAAATCTCAAAGCGAAACTCAAAGCTAGGTCATACTAAAAACTTTATTCTACTAGATCAAGATATAACCAAAAGGATCGAACTGAGAAAAATGATAAAGGTAAAGGTGTGATGGTGATACGATACCGGGGCACCTCCCCCAAGCTTGGCAATTGCCAAGGGGAGTGCCCATACCCATGTGTTTATGTCTTTTTCTTCGGAGGTGGTGATGATGGAGTTGTTGATGAAGCAGGCTTGTCCTCCATCTTCCAAGGCATAGGCTCACCATCATAGAAAGATGAGCGAGTCTCCGGGATCCTCAAATCTGCAGCCAAACTCATCCTCTTAAATCTGTATTCATACTCACAGTTCTGGTTTTGCAGGTCATAGATCTGGGCTTGGAGATGCTCGATTTTCTCATGAAGCTTGAAGATGGCCTCCTCGATGTTCTTGGCATCCAACTTGTGATTGTTGGTGAACTCCGCGATCATCATGTGATTGGCGTTGAGTCCATGTTCCACCATCCCTTGGCACTTGAAAACTTGTTGCTCCATTGCTTCGAGTCTTGTCTCCACGCTTCCAGTCTTCTTCGGTCCCTCAACATCGCGGATGTGCAGCACCCCCTCACGCATCTCAATGGTTTGAGGGTGTTGCAGCACCTCCGCGAGATAAGGGTTGATAACCTTCTCGAAAAACTTGTCCTTGGGGGCGCTTGGAGACGTCATGGCGATTTGGATCTGTCAGAAAAACAGCTCGAAACAAAAACAGAGGATTTTGTCGTGGTACGGTGGTCAAAACCTTTGGGAGATTATATAATGAATTTTTACCGACCAAAAGAAGTATTGTGCAAGAAAACGGAGTCCGGAGGGCACACGAGGTGGCCACAAGGTCGAGGGGCGTGCCCAGGGGGGTAGGGCGCGCCCTCCACCCTTGTGGTCGTCTCGTGTCTCTTTCGGACTACTTTTAATTTTCCTAATTTTTTAAATATTCCAAAACGGAGAAAAAATATCATTGGAAACGTTTTGGAGTCGATTTACTTACCGTACCACATACCTATTCCTTTTCGCAGTCTGAAACGTTCTGGAAAGTGTCCCTTATGTACTCCTCCGGTGTTACGGTGTCGATAATATTGGTTTCAACATTTATGGGAGTACCTGAGATATAATGTTTGATTCTTTGACCGTTTACCACCTTCGGATTTGTGCCTTCGGCGTTGTTGATTTTGATGGCACCGGAACGATAGACCTCCTCGATAATGTAAGGACCTTCCCATTTAGAGAGAAGCTTTCCTGCAAAAAATCTTAAACAAGAGTTGTATAGCAAAACATGATCACCTACATTAAACTCACGCTTTTGTATCCTTTTGTCATGCCATATTTTAACCTTTTCTTTAAACAACTTGGCATTCTCATAGGCTTGGGTTCTCCATTCATCAAGCGAGCTTATGTCAAATAACCTCTTCTCACCGGCAAGTTTAAAATCATAGTTGAGCTCTTTAATTACCCAATAAGCTTGATGTTCTAGTTCAAGAGGTAAGTGACAAGCCTTTCCATAAACCATTTTATATGGAGACATACCCATAGGGTTTTTATAAGCAATTCTATAAGCCCATAATGCATCATCAAATTTCTTAGACCAATTCTTTCTAGATCTATTAACAGTCTTTTGCAAAATCAATTTAATCCCTCTATTGCTCAATTCTACTTGACCACTAGACTGAGGATGATACGGAGATGCAATTCTATGGTTAACATCATACTTAGCAAGCATTTTATGAAAAGCACCATGAATAAAATGTGAACCACCATCAGTCATTAAATATCTAGGGACTCCAAACCTCGGAAAAATAACTTCTTTAAGCATCTTAATAGAGGTGTTATGATCAGCAATACTAGTTGGAATAGCTTCTACCCACTTAGTAACGTAATCAACAGCAACTAAAATATGTGTATACCCATTAGAGGAAGGAAAATGTCCCATATATTCAAAGCCCCAAACATCAAATGGTTCAATAACAAGTGAATAATTCATAGGCATTTCCTGACATCTACTAATATTGCCAATTCTTTGACATTCATCACAAGACAAGACAAACTTACGAGCATCTTTGAAGAGAGTAGGCCAATAAAAACCAGATTGCAATACCTTATGTGTAGTTATATCTCCAACGTGGTGTCCTCCGTAAGACTCAGAGTGGCACTTGCGTAGGATATGTTCCTGTTCATGCTCAGGTACACAACGTCTAATAACACCATCTACTCCTTCTTTATAAAGGTGTGGGTCATCCCAAAAGTAATGTCTTAAATCATAGAAAAACTTTTTCTTTTGCTGGTATGTGAAACTAGGTGGTATAAATTTAGCAACAATGTAATTGGCATAATCAGCATACCAAGAAGTATTACGAGAAGCATTTATGACATTTAATTGTTCATCATGAAAGCTATCATCAATAGGCAGTGGGTCATCAAGAACATTTTCTAACCTAGACAAGTTGTGTGCAGCGGGGTTCTCAGCTCCCTTTCTATCAATAATATGCAAACCAAATTCTTGTAGCAAGAGAACCCATCTAATAAGTCTAGGTTTAGCATCTTTCTTTTCCATAAGATATTTAATAGCAGCATGATCAGTGTGAACAGTTACTTTGGAATCAACAATATAAGATCTGATCTTATCACAAGCAAAGACAACTGCTAGAAATTCTTTTTCAGTAGTAGCATAATTTCTCTGGGCACTGTCTAGAGTTTTACTAGCATACTGAATAACATTCAATTTTTTATCAACTCTTTGTCCTAGAACAGCACCAACAACATAATCACTAGCATCACACATAATTTCAAAGGGTAAATTCCAATCAGGTGGCTGAACAATAGGTGCAGAGATTAAGGCTTTTTTAAGTATTTCAAATGCTTCTACACAATCATCATCAAAAACAAAAGGAACATTTTTTTGCAAGAGATTTGTGAGAAGCCTAGCAATTTTAGAGAAGTCTTTAATAAACCTCCTATAGAAACCAGCATGACCAAGGAAACTTCTTATACCTTTGATATCTTTAGGACACGGCATCTTTTCAATAGCATCTACTTTAGCTTCATCAACTTCAATACCTCTTTCAGAAATTTTATGCCCCAAGACAATACCTTCATTAACCGTAAAGTGGCACTCTCCCAATTTAAGACAAGATTAGTTTCTTCACATCTCTGTAAAACTCGATAAAGGTTGCTTAAGCAATCATCAAAAGAAGTTTCGTAAACGGAGAAATCATCCATGAAAACCTCAACAATCTTTTCACAAAAATCAGAGAATATAGCAGTCATACATCTTTGAAAGGTAGCAGGTGCATTGCATAAACCAAAAGGCATACGTCTATAAGCAAAGGTAACGAAAGGGCAAGTAAAAGTGGTCTTTTCCTGATCATCTTTTGACATAGGTATTTGAGAAAAACCAGAATAACCATCTAGAAAGCAAAAATGTGTATGTTTGGATAATCTTTCTAGCATTTAATCAATAAAAGGTAGAGGGTAATGATCTTTTCTAGTAGCTTTGTTTAATTTGCGAAAATCAATTACCATTCTATAACCTGTAACAATTCTTTGTGGGATCAATTCATTCTTATCATTAGGAACAACAGTAATACCTCCCTTCTTAGGGACACAATGAATAGGACTTACCCACTGACTATCAGCAATAGGATAAATTATACCTGCTTCCAGAAGCTTTAGTATTTCATTTCTTACCACTTCTTTCATCTTAGGACTTAACCGTCGTTGGTGATCAACAACTGGTTTAGCATCTTTCTCCAATTTAATTTTGTGCTGGCATAGAGTGGGACTAATGCCCTTAAGATCGTCAAGAGTATATCCAATAGCAGCACGGTGCTTCTTCAGAGTTTTCAATAATCTTTTTTCTTCATGCTCTGAAAGGTTAGCACTAATAATAACAGGGTATATCTTCTTTTCATCAAGATAGGCATATTTCAAAGTATCAGGTAATTGTTTAAGCTCAAACACGGGATCACCCTTGGGTGGAGGAGGATCCCCAAGGATTTTAACAGGAAAATTGTGTTTCAAAATAGGTCCCTGATTGAAGAATATTTCATCTATTTCCCTTCTTTCATTCATAGACAAGTCATTTTCATGGTCTAGCAAATATTGTTCTAAAGGATCAGTAGGAGGCACGGCAATAGAAGCAAGACCAATAATTTCATCCTTACTAGGCAATTCTTTATCATGGGGTTGTCTATGAAATTTAGAGAAATTGAAATCATGAGACATATCCCCTAAACCAATAGTAACAATATCTTTCTCGCAGTCTATCTTAGCATTAACAGTACTCAAGAAGGGTCTACCAAATGTAATGGGACAAAAGTCATCTTGTGGGGAAGCAAGAACAAGAAAATCAGTAGGATATTTAATTTTCCCACAATACTTCAACATCTCTAACAATCCCAATTGGGGAAATAGTATCTCTATTGGCAAGCTTAATAGTGACATCAATATCTTCTATCTCAGCAGGTGCAATATCATTCATAATTTGTTTATATAAGGAAAAAGGAATTGCACTCACACTAGCACCCACATCACATAAGCCATGATAACAATGATCTCCTATTTTAACGAAAACAACAGGCATGCCAACAACAGGTCTATGTTTATCTTTACTATCGGGTTTAGCAATTCTAGCAGCTTCATTACAAAAATAAATAACATGCCCATCAATATTATCAACCAAGAGATCTTTAGCCATAGCAATACTAGGTTCAACTCTAATTTGCTCAGGGGGTGTAGGTGTTCTAGTATAACTCTTACGAACCACAGTTGAAGCTTTAGCATGATCCTTTATTCTAACAGGGAAAGGTGGTTTCTCAATATAAGCAGTAGGAACAATAGGATCAACATTATAAGTAATAGTTTCTTCTTCAATTTTAATAGGTTCCACTACTTTAACTTCAATGGGAGGAGGATATTTAAACCACTTCTCCTTAGGGAGATCAACATGAGTAGCAAAGGATTCACAGAAAGAAGCTACTATCTCAGAGTCAAGTCCATATTTAGTGCTAAAACCACGAAAAGCATCGGTATCCATAAAAGATTTAACACAATCAAACTTAAGGTTTATACCAGACTCCTTACCTTCGTCGAGGTCCCAATCTTCAGAGTTGTGTTTAATTCTTTCCAATAAATCCCATTTGAATTTAATATCCTTCTTCATATAAGAACCAGTACAAGAAGTATCGAGCATGGATCGATCATTATGAGAAAGCCGAGCATAAATTTTTTGAATAATAATTTCTCTTGAGAGCTCATGATTGGGGCATGAATATAACATTGACTTAAGCCTCCCCCAAGCTTGAGCGATACTTTATACTTCACGAGGCCAAAAATCATATATATAATTCCGATCACGATGAACCAGATGCATAGGATAAAACTTCTGATGAAATTCCAATTTCAATCGGTTGTAGTTCCATGATCCAATATCATCACATAGCCTATACCATGTCAATGCCTTCTCCTTCAAAGATAAAGGGAAGACCTTCTTCTTGACTTCATCCTCGGGCAAACCTACAAGCTTAAATAATCCACAAACTTCATCCACATAGATTAGATGCATATCAAGATGTAATGTTCCATCTCCTGTGTAAGGATGAGCTAGCAGTTTCTCTATCATACCCGAAGGAATTTCATAATAAATATTTTCAGTAGGTGCAGTAGGTTGAGGAGCAACTCTTTGCTCTTTCGGTCGGGGTGAAGATACCCCGAACAAACCCCTCAAAGGATTATTTTCTATAGTAACAAGTGACAGTAAATTTCAGCACACTATATAAATGTTTCCTTACCAAATTCCACTTACCAAAGCCGCTTCACTCCCCGACAACGGTGCCAGAAAAAAGTCTTGATGACCCATAAGTATAGGGGATCTATCGTAGTCCTTTCGATAAGTAAGAGTGTCGAACCCAGCAAGGAGCAGAAGGAAATGACAAGCGGTTTTTAGCAAGGTATTCTTTGCAAGCACTGAAATTATCGGTAACAGATAGTTTGGTGATAAGATAATTCGTAATGGGTAACAAGTAACAAAAGTAAACAAGGTGCAGCAAGGTGGCCCAATCCTTTTTATAGCAAAGGACAAGCCTGGACGAACTCTTATATAAAACAAAGCGCTCCCGAGGACACATGGGAATTGTTGTCAAGTTAGTTTTCATCATGCTCATATGATTCGTGTTCGTTTCTTTGATAATTTGATATGTGGGTGGACCGGTGCTTGGGTGCTGTCCTTCCTTGGACAAGCCTCCCACTTATGATTAACCCCTCTCGCAAGCATCCGCAACTACGAAAGAAGAATTAAGGTAAACCTAACCATAGCATGAAACATATGGATCCAAATCAGCCCCTTACGAAGCAACGCATAAACTAGGGTTTAAGCTTCTGTCACTCTAGCAACCCATCATCTACTTATTACTTCCCAATGCCTTCCCCTAGGCCCAAATCATGGTGAAGTGTCATGTAGTCGACGTTCACATAACACCACTAGAGGAAAGACAACATACATCTCATCAAAATATCGAACGAATACCAAATTCACATGATTACTTATAACAAGACTTCTCCCATGTCCTCGGGAACAAACGTAACTACTCACAAAGCATATTCATGTTCATAATCAGAGGAGTATTAATTATCATTAAGGATCTGAACATATGATCTTCCACCGAATAAACCAACTAGCATCAACTACAAGGAGTAGTCAATACTACTAGCAACCCACAGGTACCAATTTGAGGTTTTGAGACAAAGATCGGATACAAGAGACGAACTAGGGTTTGAGAGGAGATGGTGCTGGTGAAGATGTTGATGGAGATTGACCCCCTCTCGATGAGAGGATCCTTGGTGATGACGATGGCTTCGATTTCCCCCTCCCGGAGGGATGTTTCCTCGGCAGAACAGCTCCACCGGAGCCCTAGATTGGTTCTGCCCAAGTTCCGCCTCGAGACGGCGGCGCTTCGTCCCGAAAACTTCCTTCTGATGTTTTCCAGGGCAAAAGACACCATATAGTAGAAGATGGGCATCGGGGGCCTGCCAGGTGGCCCACAAGGTCGGGGGGCACGCCCAGGGGGGTAGGGCGCGCCCTCCACCCTTGTGGCTGGCTGGTGGCCCCCCTCTGGTTCTTTCTTCGCCCAATATTTTTTATTAATTCCAAAAACATGCTCCGTGAAGTTTCAGGACTTTTGGAGTTGTGCAGAATAGGTCTCTAATATTTGCTCCTTTTCCAGCCCAGAATTCAAGCTGCCGGCATTCTCCCTCTTCATGTAAACCTTATAAAATAAGAGAGAAAATGCATAAGTATTGTGCCATAACGTGTAATAACAGCCCATAATGCAATAAACATTGATATAAAAGCATGATGCAAAATGGACGTATCACAACCCTGTGCTCGTCGGGACCGCAGCCCCGCGCTGCCGCCCATCGTCGCTTCCCGCACCAACCGCTCCTCCCGAGCTCCTCGCGCTCGAGCAGCTCCTCTGCCTCGCCGCTTCGCCGGGTGCCTCGTCGTCGGTGAGCAGCCGAGCACCGCTGCCCTCTCTCCCTCTTTTCCCTTGTTCCTCCCATCTCTCCACCTCTCTCTTTCTCTCTCTGAAACTCCCTGCCTCCCTTCCCTGCAGGTGCAGCCGTAGGGTGCCATGGCGCTGCTGCCCTCGTCGTTCGCCAGGGTGGTCCCGATCTGGATTGATTTGGTGCTTTGCTGCCGGATCCAAGCCGCTACCGCCCCAAGCTTCTGCAGCCGCCGCCGCCGTCCCGGACCTCCCCTGCTTCGCCACTGCCGCGACACCTGCTTCCTTTGCATCGAGCAAGAGCTCTCCTGCTCAAGCCTCTCTGCTCGCGCCCCTGCCAGACCGAGCGAGCGAGGAGAGCGCTCGCGTTGACCGTGCCTGGGCCTTCTTGCACAAGGCCCAGCGCACACTCCTCAGCCGGCCTGCTACCTCTTCCACCGACTAGGCCGAGCCCATGGTGAGCCACCGCAAACCCAGTGCCCAGCCAGATGCGGCCCAGTTCCTGTTTTTTTTCCAGTTCTGTGAATTTAGCTATTTATCCAGAGAACGTCAGTTTTACAGAAAAATCCCTTTAGTTCATGCATTTAATAACTGCACAACCGTGCATCATGTGAAAAATACTTTATACATGTAAAATGCTTAGAATTTCATCTAGTTTCATAATTTGCAACTTTCATCCATGCTAAAAATGTTTAAAATGTTGTTTACATTTGTTTTGCATAATGTCATGCTAAAATGGTTTATTTCATAACTAAATAACCGTAGCTCCGAATTAAATGAACTATATATGAAACTTGTCTAGAAAAATGCATAGATTAACATGGTGCACTTACTTTGCATGTTTAACAACTCTAAAATTGATTTAGGGCAGAACAGTACCAAATTCGTAAATTGCATATGAGGATTTTTCGGAATTGTTGTTTGTTGTTTCGGCCTCATTTAAACTTGCCTAAATAATTAGTTTACTTATGCTTCACCTCTTGCCATGTTTAACAACATTTAATATTGTTGGGTACATAAATGAGAGCGAACTAAATAATCGAATGTGGTGTTTCGTCAATATGCAACTCGTTGCATATTGAACTCCACTTAATTTGTAGTATTGTTTGTTGCACTTGCCATGCCATGACTCATTAAACCGGACATGCATCATACTTGATTGTGCATCATGCCATGATTATGCTTGTTGGTTTACCATGTTGTTTGCTTCTTTCCGGTGTTGCTTCTTCTTGATAGTTCCGGTAACGTTGCGATTGTGATGATTCGTTTGACTACGCCCGTTCGTCTTCTTCATGGATTCGGTCTTTTTCCTAGCGGGATTTCAGGCAAGATGACCGTCACCTTGGATCTCACTACTATCTTTGCTTTGCTAGTTGTCTCGATGCTATCGCTATGTCGCGCTACCTACCACTTGTTTATCAAGCCTCCTAAATTGCCATGATAAGCCTCTAACCTTTTTCACCCTCCCAGCAAACCGTTGTTTGGCTATGTTACCGCTTTGCTCGGCCCCTCTTATAGCGTTGCTAGTTGCAGGTTGTTCCATGTTGGGACATGGATATCATGGGATATCACAATATCTCTTATTTAATTAATGCATCTATATACTTGGTAAAGGGTGGAAGGCTTGGCCTTTTGCTTGGTGTTTTGTTCCACTCTTGCCGCCTTAGTTTCCGTCATACCGGTGTTATGTTCCTTGATTTTGCGTTCCTAACACGGTCGGGGTTTATGGGCCCCCCTTAACAATTCGCTTTGAATAAAACTCTTCCAGCAAGGCCCAACTTTGGTTTTACCATTTGCCTAATAACAACTAAAACTTGCATAGGGATCGGCTAGCACCCGAGGATAATTAATCAACAACCCGGGCCAGTGCTCCTCATGAGTGTTGGTCCAAAACGGGCGGTCTGCGGGGCCACCACGGGGAAACTCGAGGTCTGGTTTTACTCGTAGCTTGTCCCATCCGATCGTGGCCTGAGACGAGAGACGCGCGGCTCCTATCAGGGTGTCGGCACGTCGGGAGGTCTTGCTGGTTTTGTTTTACCATTGTCGAAATGTCTTGTGAACCGGGATTCCGAGCTTGATCGGGTTGTTCCGGGAGGAGGATTTTCCTCCGTTGATCATGAGAGTTTGTGATGGACTAAGTTGGGACATCCCTGCAGGGTTTGATCTTTCGAAAGCCGTGCCCGCGGTTATGTGGCAGATGGGAATTTTTAATATCCGGTTGTAGAGAACTTGACACCAGATCCGAAATAAAATACACCAACCGCGTGCGTAACCGTGACCGTCTCTTTTCGAGTGAGTTCGAGAAGAGAACACGGTGGGGTTATGTTTGACTCGTAAGTAGTTCAGGATCACTTCTTGATCATTACTAGTTTGCGACCGTTATGCGTAGTTACTCTTCTTACTCTTGTACTCGTAAGTTAGTCACCATACAATGCATAGTGCTTGCTGCAACCTCACCACTTATCCATCCATACCCATTAAGCTTTGCTAGTCTTGATACCCATGGTAATGGGATTGCTGAGTCTTCGTGGCTCACAGATTACTACAACAACAGTTGCAGGTACAGGTAATGCGATGGTCTGATGCGAGTGCGATGCTTGCTTGTTTGGAGTTCTTCTGCTTCTTCTTCTTCGATCAAGGGTTAGGTTCCGGGTCGGGAGCCTGGGATTAGCAGGGTGGATGTCGTTCTTCTTTTTCGTTTGATTTCATCCGTAGTCGGATCCTGCTCTTCTGTATGATGATTGCTATGTATTGATGAACTGTTGTATTCATGTTGTAGCTTGTGGCGAGTGTAAGCCTTTATCTTGTATTCTCATCTATTCAGTACATGGTATGTTGTAATGATATTCACCTTGCTATGCGCTCGAAATGCGGTTGTGCCCCAATCATGAATTCATCACGTGATTGGGATAGAATCGCATCTTGGGCGCTACAGTAGTCTCCTCCTTGCCGCAGTTTACGTGGTGAAGCGGTTAGTCTTAAATGTAAGGAAACAACCAAAGTTGACCACAGACTAACGACGACAATTAGCGGAGACGGCGAGGAATGTAATGGACCTAATTTCTTCACAGGCGTTAGTGGCACAGATCAAAATACACAACTTTGGGTGACAGAGATCGAATATGCAACTTTGAGAGTGGCACAGACCGACTTTTCACTTTATTTTTTTAGCCAATGTTGTTCAACTAATGTGCAAGCAAAAATCGTAACCAAAATTACCAGAGTGCATAGTGACTTAAGGGTATGTTTTGGATTATGGCCCAAGTGTACTCACCACTTTTTTTTGCGACAACCAAAAAAGAAATATGCATTGTTCGAATGGTTGGCAAGTTTTTCGCATACCAATGCTCCGTTAGCATTTCTAGTTTATTTTTTCAGTCGATGTTGTGCAACTCATGTGCAAGAAAAAAAATCCCAATTTAGAATACGGCAAGCCAAAATTTTGATAGAGCAACCTTGTGCATAAACCAAACATACTCTACAACCCCAGCGTGGACACACACATATGTGTAGCATCTCCTTTTGCTCTTTGATTGGTACAAATCAACACTAGTGTCATACTACAACCCTCCCCGAGCGTGTACGAGATGAAGACGTGTATATTTCTTCTCCCTTTCCATGAAAGAACTCCACCATGAGCAAAAGAAAGTCGTGATGTGTCCAAACTACCCCTCATAATTTGTTCACGACACTACAAAATTAGAGCACAATAAACTGCATGGAAAAAAACAGAGAGTAATCAATGCAATCTTTCTGTTACGCTCGTTCACCAATCAGAAAACAGATGGATCTTCGCTATTGAATTGCATGCCGACATGTGACCGAGAAGAGTAGTTTCGATGGAAGCAAGTTGCCCACACCGCTGGAGTTTAGGAGATTTTAATTTCATATTAGGGGTAAAAAATGGCAGGTTTGAACTCTTTCCATTGCCCCTTGGCCTTGCTGAGGATTTCACGCTCTTCTTTCAAACTCTGAGGGAGTACATACATAGTAGATGCGAGAGTGATGATACTTTGATTTTTTCACGGGTTGAAGCTTTGAACCCCTAAAAAACCATTGGCTCTCTCTTCACCTACATAGAGAGACATTGGAGTGAATCATTTTGACAATTTGACAGATTGGAGCTCTGATCCCCCTAAACCCCATGACACCTTTTCTCATTTCATCAATCGTTCATCGTATGCCAGAGAGAAAGTCTTCCCAACACAAAGTGCCTTTTAGAGGCTTTTCACCATGTAACTTGCTCAGCAACCACCTCACCTCACCGGAGCAGCCCAACCTCAAGACCAAAGCGTGAGTCCCACAGCGGCGCACACTCCATGTTGATGCATAGGATTCCCGTTGGGCAGCTGTGAGTTTTGGGGAGCTGGTGCACACCTTGAAAGGTGAAAACTCAAAGAGAGGAAAAAAGAGCACCCCACAAAAGCTGTCCCCACCCTCCTTAAAAAACCCCGTCTCCGTTCAATTTTTTATTTCTCCGCGGCCCCTTTTATTATCCTCTCCCTAATACAAACCCACGCCCAAACACACGGACGCAGGATTCACAGGAGCTGCAGCGGAGATAGAGAGAGACGAGGGAGACGGAGCGGAGGGAGAGAGGGAGAGGGAAAAGCTCTGTGGAGAAATCCAGAGCTTAGAGGAGGAAGGCAAGCGAGGGGGGCTCCATAGTCTGGAGCTCTTGCGGGGGAAGGAAGGAGGAGCTGGGGATCCAACGGAGGCGTAAATGAGGGAAACGGAGGGTCCCCGATCCGTTCTTGAGCCGATTTCTTGATTTTCTGAGCCGCGAAAGCGGGGAAGCTTTGGATCTCGAGGCCGCCGGAGCGTGAATCCTCGGTTTCTCCGGGGCCTCGTTGCTGCATTGCCTCCTCCCCAGATCCGGACCGCCGGGCGAGGAAACGCCGGATCCTCGCCCTCGCCGTCTCCTCAAATTCGCCCGAAAATTCCAGCTTCTTTAGCTGTCTCCGGAGGCGCGTGCTTCAGATCTTTCTCAAAATGTCCATTATTTTAGTTGGGGTGGATGCGTGAGTGGCGGCGACTCCTTTATGAGCTGTCTCCTGCCATTTTTGGAGTAGATTCGCCCGTAATGGCGGATCTTGCCATGGAGCAGTAAGGGGGTCTCTTTCCGCGAGAGCGACAGCAACTGCCCATAAGTTGCAATGTCTTTGAAGAGCATCGTGCGGGAGCTCAAGGAGATGAGGGACGGCATCGGGAGCATGTCCAGGCGCGGCGGCGTCTCCGACGGGCGCGCCGGCCACGGCCGCGGGGGCTCGCGGCATTCTTGGCCCAGCCTGTGGCCGGAGCCACAGCCGCAGCCGCAGCGGCCGGGCCAGGAGCCGCAGCAGCAGGGGCAGTGGGCGAACCTACCGCCGGAGCTGCTGATCGACGTGATACAGAGGGTGGAGGCCAGCGAGGTGGCCTGGCCGGCGCGGCGCCATGTGGTTGCCTGCGCCGCCGTCTGCCGGTCGTGGCGCGAGGTCACCAAGGATGTGGTGAAGACCCTCGAGGAGTGCAGCAGGATCACCTTCCCCATCTCCCTAAAGCAGGTATCTCCCGTCTCCCCATGATCTGTTTGCTCATCATGGTGTGAGTTTGGATGCTTGACTTGGTGATTCGTCGCAGCCGGGGCCTCGTGATTATCCGGTGCAGTGCTTTGTGAGGAGGGACAGGGCGACCTCCACCTATCTCCTCTACTTGGGTCTCAGCCCATGTAAGTCAATCTTCTCTGGTTGCTTGACCACATGATTTAGAATTCCTTCTTGTTCTGTTACCATTGCATCAAGATGTATAATGTATTTCTTCAGTCATACTTTTCCTTGTGAGTTAGTATCGCTGATCTACGCAAGGCGAGTCGATGCACGATTTATTCTATTTAGTGGAATCTGTATCCGCTAATGCCTAATGGGATGGCATCGAAGATAAATAGTTCAGTTTGCATCATAAAATGTTCCCTCTACATGAGAGCATGCATATTCCTGTGCACTCGTGGGCTGTTTGTGTATCATGCCTCTCTGTTTGAGTTTGTACTACATTCCTTTAATAAGAATCATCAGAAAAGTAAACAACAATCAATCTAAGGGCTTCCCCACTACTGCAAGACCTTTATTGATTGCTAGTCCTGAACTCCAAATTGAGAAGGGAGCTAACTGTAACTCGTTAACATTATTTCGAACACTGTAATCAGTTAAGTGAGAGTATACCATAGTAAAGCTCGCTCCTTGCTGCATCAAATTGGACCTGGGCTACTCATTCTTAGCAAGTGTAGCAGGAGCAGAAGCTGAACTCAACCGTTGATGCGGTGCAATAACTTTTACCAGAATAAGCTAGGCATCGTGTGCAGTCCACAGCAAATCTTTTTTAGGTCCTGGGCTACTCATTCTTAGCAAGTGTAGCAGGAGCAGAAGCTGAACTCAACCGTTGATGCGGTGCAATAACTTTTACCAGAATAAGCTAGGCATCGTGTGCAGTCCACAGCAAACCTTTTTTAGGTCCTGGGCTACTCATTCTTAGCAAGTGTAGCAGGAGCAGAAGCTGAACTCAACCGTTGATGCGGTGCATTAAATTTTACCAGAATAAGCTAGACATCATGTGCAGTCCACAGCAAACCTTTTTTAGGGTCAGTCCACATCAAGCTTGGTAGGCAGTGGAGCAGGGTGCATCCAGAAAGATAACCTGCACCACGTCCTATTTAAGATTAGTTCATTTACAGAGATTTAGACGGACACACAAATCTACCAAAGTTCAAATATGCCCAACAATGTCACTGACTAGTGTTGTGTATGCAATGCAGCTCTGCATGGGGAAAATGACAAGCTTTTGCTTGCGGCCCGCAAGATCAGACGTGCAGCCAGAACTTCTTTTGTGATATCGCTCATCTCTGATGATTTTTCTCATTCGAGCAGCACCTATGTTGGCAAACTGAAGTAAGCTTATTATTTTGTTGGCTACGTAATACGATTACTTTACTTTGCCATTTTAATCACACTATATTCTCCTGAATCAGACCAAACTTCCTTGGCACAAAGTTCACAATATTCGATAGCCAACCTCCTTGTGATGCTGTGGTGTTGCCTAACAACAAGCCAAGCAAAAGGCACTCGAAGCAAGTATCACCAAGACTGCCACTAGGCAATTACAATGTTGCTACCGTCTCATATGAGCTCACTGTCCTGCGCAACCGAGGACCAAGGAGAATGCAGTGCACCATGCACTCAATACCAGCCGTGTGCATTCAGGAAGGTGGCAAGGCCCCGACCCCTACTGGCATGGTCCACTCACTCGACGAACAAGTGTCCACCCTATCAACTAGTAGCAAAGGAAAGGAACCAAACATCGAATTCTCATCAACAAGCCTCAGCGCTGATTTATCCGGACCGATCTCTACCAGCGAAGCGCCTCTGCTTCTGAAGAATAAAGCTCCCCGCTGGCACGAGCAGCTGCAGTGCTGGTGCCTCAACTTCCGAGGGCGTGTCACCGTAGCATCGGTCAAGAACTTCCAGCTCGTCGCCTCGGTCGACCCCTCCCTTGGCGTCCCGGCCGCGGAGCAGGAAAAGGTGATCCTCCAGTTCGGGAAGATCGGGAAAGACATATTCACAATGGATTATAGATACCCGCTGTCGGCGTTCCAGGCCTTTGCGATCTGCCTGACTAGCTTCGACACGAAACCGGCCTGCGAATAGGCGTTAACCGGGCCAGCGGAGACGTGTTGCCTGCCCCCTTGGATGCTGTAAATTCTGATATCTTTGCTTCGACTCTCGGGACGATGCCCCTGGGGAGATGGTAGGTGGTAGATTGATGGTAGCTTTGCCGGATCAAGATGGGGCAATGATATCCCCGTATCTTGGCAGACCCCCCAGGATGATTTGGGCCAACTGTTGTAAGCGACTGGTATGTATTATTGTTGTTGTTGTTGGAATGTTTAGCAGTGACGTATCACTGCCTTTATGGACATTGTTCATCTCGCCTGCTCTCCTCTGAAATTCTTGAGTGTTTTTTCTCCTGCTAGCTACTGCGATTGATGGCTGTCAGCATTTTTCATGCCACGTTTTCTAGGATCTGTGTCGAACCTGGGAGGGTTTGTGTTGAATCTGTTTGAAATCTTACTGCAAAACGTTGTAGCCAGAAATGTATGAAGATTTGAAAATTGACACGTTCTTCAAGGGCAAAATATATTGTTTGAAATGCTACAAGTGTAAACTGATTACAGATTTAAAAGGATGTAAACTTTGCTTTGATAAATACATTTTCGGTCAGAGGAAGTACTGCCCATAATCTCAGCCTCCAATCATTTTTTTCTGTGCCATGTCTCCCATGCGTAGTTTGATTATACGTCCCAGATATTCCCTTTTTTTAGGGGAAGTTCCCAGATATTCCGACTAGTAGTTTATCTTGCATATCTGCTTCCCTGGACCTTGGCTGCATATCTTGATGATCTCCGCTGCCTGAGGGGCAGAGAAGAATGTTTTTCTTTTCATTTGAAGACACATACAAGAGTGATAAACTGATAATAACAGTTCATTTAACTATTATATATGCCCGCAGATAAACCTCGAACCAGATTGGTTTCTTGGGTAATCTTGGGTTCCCTCGCCCGCGGAGAAGCACAGCACCAGGCTTTTGCACCAAGCATTTCCATCTCCGTCATTGTCGAGGTCCTCGCTTGCGTTGCGTGGCGTGGTGATCCCCGCTGAATCTTCTTCGCCTTCTAGAAGGTGCGAGCGTTTTCTGAAAAAAAAAAGAAAAAAAAAAGGTGTGAGCGTGGTGACTGCGCCCCCGGTGAGATTGGAACGCGCGGCGTACGGATGGGCCCTGGCTGGCCGCCTCCATTTCTTCCTCCCTCTCCCCCACTTCACGTGGCGGCGTTACGCCCTTTGACCGTATCTGGCCGTAGCACCACCCCACTTGCTCCGCCTACATGGAGGAGGAGGAGGAGGACTAGCCAGCGACCATGGCAAACGGAAAAATTTATTCTACACGCCAACTTTCCTTCTCTATTCTTAGATTTACTCATTGACCTCTGAATTTACATGAAATCCATGACGAGAAACACACCACGAAGATGCACGAAATAAACTAGGACTCTCCCTCTTCCTCAAGCATATCCAGTTCAAATTCAGACGAGGGAGGAGGTCTAGTCGGCGAGGGAACCGCGCCAGCACGAAACCCCGGCAGCCGGCAGGCAGAGCCAACGCCATCGTCACCACTCACCACCCAACATAAATACGTATACGAGTACCACCACGGTTAACGTTAACGTACGAGCGACGTGCCTAGCGCGGCGGCAAAAGCAATCGAAACAGAGGGGTAGGTGGAGAGGCGAGCGAGCGAGCGGGCGCCGTTGGGTTTCGTCGTCGGCGGTAGTGGTGCCGACCACCGACACCGAGCAGAGGATGGAGACGGTGGAGGAGGACGTGGAGGAGTACAGCTGGAGGGAGGTGGTGCTGCCGCGCCTCATCCCGGTCGTCCCCAACGCCGCGCCGGAGCTCGAGCGCGAGACCGGGGAGCGCCGCCGCGGCAGGGACCTCCTCGTCGCCGTCGACTTCGGCCCCAACTCCAGGCACGCCTTCCGCTGGGCGCTCGCCCACCTCGCGCGCATCGCCGACACCCTCCACCTCGTCCACGCCGTCTCCAGTTGAGTCCCTTCACCGTCTCATCTCCGAATCGCGCGCTTCTCTAGGGTTGGTCCATTTTTTTTATCTACTTTCGAGGCGATCCAGGTTCCCTAATCAATCATCGTGGTAAATTTGATAGTAACTAGAATTGTTAGATTATTGCGCGCAGTCAGTTCGCTGTCGATCGGTACATAGTGTATTTTTTTTGCTATATACTTCCATTCGGCGGCTTGTTAGTTTCGCGTGTGTTCAGCGCCCCGGCTCTACCATGCTATGTACTCTAATTTTGGCTTGGTACTAAGCAGTAATAATAATACAACAAAACACAGTACAGTTTAATTTTGGGCAGTCCACCCACCAACATTTTACCCACCAACATTTTAGTTTTGGTTGGAATAATAATCGTCTCTTTGTAGTAGTGATGAGGCACCATCCTTTGATTAACATTTTGTACCCCACGACCTCATCAACTTGAATGTTCCCAGGAAAGAAAGAAGGGCCAATTGGCCCATATATCATGCCCTCACGACCCCACCTAGAGGAACTGCAATCAGGAAAGTTGTTGGCTGGTATCCTGGTTATCATGGATTCATGTTGCTAGAATGATGGGAAGGCCGGGATAGTATAATACGGTTGGTTTCGGTCTTAAATAATCTAGGGGCATTTGGTTATATTCTGAATTACCGTGAGATCATCCAAGCATCTGAAATTCTGAACATGCAGGATACCGGCTCATGTTTCTTCACTTCCTGTTAGAAGCCGGCTGTGTTTCGGTTTATCTCTACTTTTCGGTTTGGCTGTACTTTGTCTGATTCGCTTTACTTCTGAACTGCTCCTCAGTGAGCCGATGTGTGAACTATGGTTTCATTATGATAATGGAGCCGGGAGAGCCTCCCTGTTTGTCGAAAAAGGGTACCGATTCACGTTCTGTAATCTGTTTCCACTCAATCTATACACCGGCTCCCCTTCAAATTTTGTGGTTCACTGAAAATGGGGGCTGATTGTGATTCAATTTGTGCAGGTGTGCATAATGATCTGGTATACAACAAAAGTCAGGAACTAATGGATGAGTTGGCCGTCGAGGCATTCAAGGAGTCACTGGTATGCTCTGTTACCCCTGTGTCTGTGTATAATTTCGTTGTGCAAATGAGCACTTTGTGCAACGGATTCATTTGCGTGACTCGTGTTTTGGGATGCAAGCTTAAAATGCGATGCTATGAGCACCTTTTTAGTGAAAGCCATGGAGACTATTTCTCGTGTAGTGTTCATATTTGTGAAATCCTGTGTCCTGTTTCGCTTTTCATAGTTTCCATAAGGAATTGATACATGTGGCTTTGATTGGGATACTTACAAGGTCCACACCAAGGCACGGATTGTTGAAGGGGATGCTGGAAAGGTTATTTGCCGAGAAGCAGAGCGACTAAAGCCAGCAGCCGTCATTATTGGCACACGTGGTCGAAGCCTTATTCAGAGGTATCTGTCTCCTAAACCACATTTCAGTTCCGACTGCGGCAAACCTTGATAACCCGAGGAGCTGATGAGTTAGCTCTGTAGTTCATTACCTTGGCCAACGTTATACTTTCCGGAAATTCGGAGGCATAATTCTAGTATTATCCCACCAGGATAAGGTTTGCATATGAGAGTCCATCAAAGGTGTATTGCCAAAGCCCTTTTGTTGTTCTTGTTCAGTTTTCATATCAACATATCTTCGTTTTAATATTGGCATTGTTACACAGTTCAAGTGCACTTCATACTTGATTTGTGAGCATATAAATTTTCTCACTGATTCACCATCTAAAAGCAACTCTACTAGTTTGTTGTGAAACGAAAACTGCTAAGCCCATGATCTAATTCAATTTTCAAGAATCAGGCCTGATTGTGACTAGGTATGCTTCAGTTAGTGCATGAAAAGAACATCAACTTCAGTGCTCTTTAAGAGAATATATGTGATAGCTCGAGTATTTGTTCTGAAACCACAAAGGGCACTAAAAAATGTTCAATGTTGTTTTCTTATTTCTACCATTTGATGTATCGTCATATTTTATTGCGGCCCATGAGCTGAAGATATATTATCAAGTCCACCTTTAACTTTGCCCTTTTATTGTAGTGTGTTGCAGGGAAGTGTCAGTGAGTATTGCTTCCACAACTGTAAAGCAGCACCAGTTATCATTGTCCCAGGCAAAGGTTAGTTCGAGTTCTTACTTCATGATAGTCCACAACTTCCACGAAATAAAGACTATCAGATAGAAGTGCTAGTGCCAAATCTAGCATGTGCGTCTGTGTATGCCCATATTGGTATGCGTTGGTGGATGCAAGTGGATAATTTCTAGCAGTTTCTAGTTGTGAGGAAATTTTTGCCACAAGATATTCAAGCAAATGATTTTGCCATTTCTCTACAAGTCCACCTTATGTTCACAGAGAGCAATTTCTGCTCTTTCTCACAGCAAATCTGCGCTCGGTCAAAAAGGCTCATTTCCTTTTCCTTTTCACACAAACAGTGTAATTGGTGATCATTCTTTTTCTTCAAAACAATTCATTAATTCAGTGTTTTAGTTTCTGATGGAAAAATATCCACTTGATAAACAATGTTTTAGTGTAGTTCTGCTGACCGAGTCGCAATGAGAGCAAAGCTATCTTATACTGTTGCCTTTTAGTGGCAAACATATTTGATGGTTTAAGAGACATTGAAATTTGAGTAGCACCCATGAAAAATCTGAAACAATATACCTTGCTCGAGGGGGTGAAGTGGGGTGGGGGGTGGGGGGAATCTGGGTGCACTTATATCTTCATCAGAACTTATTATCAGTGATGATGTGCATACGAATTATGTTGTACTTCGAGTATAAGTAAGGTTGAATTATGTCTTTGCAGAAGCTGGCGAACAGTCTGTGCTTTAAAGAGGGGGCGACAAGTAGAAGACGGGGGTGCATTGGTTTGGTGTTGCACTTTCAGTTTAATGTAATTTATCTGATAAGATGTGTGCATGTTGTTGTTCTGGATTTGTTTGTAGTGAGAATATTTATTCTGAACAAGGTAGCGAGAATATATTGTAAATGCTTTCGCTGTAATCTGAACCCTTTGTGTAGCTCGGTAGTGAAGAATTTCGGATTGCTTATGATTTGGTACACTAGCAATACAAGAATAACACTTCACACACAAATGTGCTTCTGTTTTCATTGCTGACAGAATACTGCATTAGTACAGTTGCTATGAATAAAGAATCTTCAGCCACACGTATAGTTGCACTTAAAACTCCAGGAATGAGAATTAATCCCGCTTACAATTCCATTTTGAGGTTGTCTAGCAAACAGTCACCTGCAAGTGAAAGTAGCATCTTGATTCAGGGAACATGTTCTTCTGAAGTTAAAAATAGCACAAAATGGACACTTCAGTCCTAACACGTACTAAAAGTAGAAGCAGGATTCAGGAAAATGTTCAGCATAACCGCTTACTCAAGTTTCAATGCGTTCATGACATATTCTTCCTGTGCTCAACTGACTATACACATGCATCTTCCAAATTTGTACTCATTTTTAGCCGAGTACAAATGAAATAAATATTGTTTGACGCATTTTTTTGTCAGAGTTCTGCAACGAGTACAAATGAAATAAATACTGTTTGACGCATTTTTTTGTCAGAGTTCTGTAATGAGATTCTTTAACCTTCAGTCAGTATAGCAGGTACGTGATGACCACTAGCCTCATCTTAACTGTAACAACATCTTATTTTTCCTTGGCTAACTCTGTATCTATGTTCTTTCACATAAGAATATCAGTACAAGGTATAACCCTGCAAGCTTTGCTTCAGAGAAGCAGCTACTCACTTTGAACTGACTGAAACTGTGCGTCAAACCCACTGAACAAATGCTGAGACGCAATGTCCCAAGCAGCAGCTCCATTCACCTGTAGCCAAAATACAGCAAAAAGAAGTTCAGAATACCATCCACCAGAACCGTACATCATGCCAGGACGGTCGATCTCCGGGCACATACATCGAGGCATGACTCGACCGACGCGGCGGCCGACACCGAGATCGGCGTGGCAGCCGCCGACCGGGACGCGCTCTGCGCCGCCGGGTACGGGCTGCTGACGAGCATGTCCAGCCCGAACCCAGCAGCCGGTTGTTGCATCTGCTGCATGGCAGCGCTGCTCATCTGAAGGCAGGACGGGTCCAGCTGCCCCTGGTGCATCGGCAGCGTCATGGCTGGCAGGGCCGCCGCGGGGCCGCACGCCTGGTTCATCCGCCTGCCGCCGAAGAGGTCGTCGACGATGTTGAAGTTCACCACCGGGTTGGAGGCGGCGATCTTCATGGACAGGAACTGCGTACGTGCGGCCATGCCCAACAGTAAGAAGCATGCAACGTGATCTCCGATGAACGGACACCGAGAGAAATACAGTAGATTCAAGCTGGTTTGGTTTGGTTGATGCCATGATGCGTACCTCGACTTGCTTCTGCAGGGACTGGACGTAGTTGATGATCTCGTCGAGCATGCCGGCCTTGCCGGTGACCTTGTCGCACCCGGGCACCAGCTCCTGCAGGTACCTCATCCGCTCGCTGATCCGCTCCCGCCTCACCTGCATCATGCGCATCAACATCAAATTGTGCACATATATACACAAGTTTAATCGTTCTTTCTAGGAGTATCAATGGATACCCGTTCGGCGAGGCTGTGGCTGTCCGTGGCCTGCCCGCGGCGGGCTCGGACGTGGATGTAGTCGGTCTTCTGGCCGGCGGCCGCCGCCTCCGGCTTCTTCCTGGCCCACGCCTTGGGTTTCTCCGGCCTCCCTTTCGCCGCCCCTGCAGCCTCATCAGGATCGCACAGCTGCTGCTTCCCTCTCGGCCTCTTGCAGTCGTCCTGGCAAAGCTTTTTTGGCAGTCAAAGACCAGCACACCAATAAGCAGAGCGCAGCTCGAGGCTCACGCAGAGACAGAGGCTCGCAGCGCATGTACAGAAACATCCGACTCACCTTTGCGTCCACATACGCGTCAGGTTTTCTCTTCGTGGAGCCGCCGCCGCTGCTGGCGCTACCGCTGCAGGAGAAGGAGTTGCCGGCGTCCTGCGCCCCCGCCGCCGCACCCGGCGGTGGTGGCGCGCCGAAGGCCGCGTAGCACGCGCCGCTCAGGTCCGGCCACTCCTGCTGCTGCAGGTACCCGAAGGCGCCGCACAATGCGCGGTACTTGTCGTCGTCGTCGAGCAGGCCCTGGAAATGGCTCTCGACGGACGCCGCCTGACCGCCGCCGCAGTGCGCCATTAGTCACCACCGCGCCAAGATCGACCGAGGCGCAACAACAGCAACAAGAAAGGATGGCGATTAAGTCGGGGCGAAGCTTTGGTTGATTCTTCTGGTGTAGTGCAACTAACTACGGATCTTGGAAGATAAGCAAAGAGGCGAGGCGAGGCGGCGTAGGCCTTGTGCCTGAAGCTTGCGTGTCCCTGTCTCCCCGGCCCTCTTTTGCGCTTCCTGGAATTTTTCCTAATCCATATATATAGAGGGAATGATAGGTGGCTGTGTAGGAAGTAATCGTACTTTTCCTGCGAGATTGGATTGGGCCCTTTAGGTGTGATCATGTGAGGTAGGGTAGGGGCTGGGTAAAGGAGGAGGGCCGGGGCCCTGTGTTTCAGCTGGTAGATGCATGCAGTGGCTAGCAAGTCCCGCTCAGGCCCCTCCATTTGTCTGCAAATTGGTAAGTGGCTCCTTCCCACATCTGCCTTAATTTGTAAGGCTGATGCGCTGTCTGACCAGTGAGGCTAGGGAGACCAGTTATGATGTGTGAACAATACCCATTGATCAGAAATGAGCATACGAAAACTAATTTTTTTCGAGCAACCAGCTGTAGTTCTGCCTTTTCATAAAGAAGAAGAAATTTGACAATTAAACAAGGAAAACAGACTGAAAACCGATACAACCGTGTTACATACACCAGCCAAAGCTCCATGGTCTCGAAACGGCCGGCTTTGGCTCAGCTCTCGGGGTGATGTTGCACCTCAAGCGAGCCGACGACCCTGCCACCCAAGTGACCATAGTCGACACCCTACAATACGAACCGTGCTGTCGTTCAAGCTTACAAATCTCAACAGCACACACCAATCCCGAGGTTGCGTGTCAGACGAGTCGACAACTCCGCTACCCATGTAACCAAAATCGAGACCCTACAACACAAACACTCTTTGGAGCTGTCGCGGCTTCGACTTCCACATCATCCCCTAGGCCACGTACCCGATGAGTCGACGACTCTGCCACCCAAGTGACCAACCTCGACACCCAGCAACACAAATCCGCCCTCCCAGGCCGCTACTCCAGCATTCACACCGACCCTGAGGTTGCACACCTTCACATGAAAATATCTTAGTCTTCACGGTAAACAGGGAAAATCCGAGTCTCTCGAACGGGATCTTGAATGAGAAGTAGATTATAGTATTATTTCTCAGGTTTTCAATATAAGCTAGGAGGTAAATTTATTGTCTAAAGAAATGATACTACTACATTCCGCAATTACTAACATGGCCACTGATAGAATGTGCCTAATTCCTTCACTTCCATAATTTACCGTGGTTTTTGAACTGTATTGTGATGCGCTGAACTTATTTGTATACCTAAAGGATAATATAAAAGAAAGGTAACCGAGAGGTGAAATTGACATAAACAGGCCCGGGCAAACGAGACTACCCAGTGAAAATGAATAGCTAAGCAATGAAGGACCCCTTTGTGCATGCAGTGAAACGAGAGGGTTGCTTTCCGAGTTTTGACCGAGGCTACAAAAGGACGACTGGCGAGGTGACAGCTACTGCAATAACCGCATGGACAGCTCTATCCTCTATGCGTGCACTCACTCGCACACTGGCCCCCACCACCGCACATCCGCCACGTGTACACTGCATTAAGAGACGAGATCGCCGGATTAATGATAACAACCCTTTGGCCATTACTGTCGGAAATTGTGCTTTGGGTTGTCGCTAATACGATGATCAGTGTACGTGCACGTCGGCTTAATTCCTCTGGCACCATCAGTCCTCTTCTGATACCAGTACTGCCGATGATGATGGATAAGACCTGCGACAGTGTAGTGGTTTTTGTCGATGTTCGTGAGGCTGTTCCCTTCTTAAAAATTCGTCTGTTGTTTTTGCGGCCGGAGTTTTTGCAGTATCTTCGGAATGTTGTGATATTTATGGGAAATCGTGAGTGTTTATGTTTGTTATGTAATTATCGTGTTTGTTATGTAGTCCTATTATCGTCGGGTGTGCTAGTCTGTTTTTGTCACTTGTATAACAATCCGATGGTTTTTACGTTGCTTTTGAATCATGCTCGAGCCCCGCCACTGTACACGCGAGATGGCCTTGGACATTGAGTAGCAAACGACTGCTATATTGCTAACCTGAAGGTTCTGAAGTTTCCTAATTAGCAGGATAGTTAGCAGTCGCCGTTTACGAGGTCGAACGGCTGGCTTCAGCCAAGGCGGGAAGAATCAGAGTGTCACCATACGATAGGACCTACGTACGTACCCAGCTCGTGGTCACTGGTTAGTCGATGAGCTAGCAGCAAGTCACCGTTGGTCGTTTGCATTTGCTCCCTCCGGCGTGGTCGCAGTCATATGGACGCGTCCAGCGCCCACACCACACAGGCCGATCGAGCGAGCGCCACGCAGTAGCCGCGGCTGGCTACGTGCGTGCTCTAGCCCCATACGTACATGCATCGCATGCCCATCAGCACATCATCCTCATAGCACCAAGCCAGCCAAACCTCTCGTCTACCCCGTGTCGGCCCTGCAGTCCGCCACTGCTCCGGAGCAGCCAGCGCCAGACGATGCATCATGCATGCATGCATGCAACGTACAGTACTTACTCGAGAACGAACGGGGTTCCTGTTCCTGTTCGGGAAAGGGCCGGCGTCCCCGTGTCCTCCGCCTCCTCTTGTGGGCAGACACGGTCAGAGTCAGGTCGACCAGAAATTCAAGGAGATCGATCGGGCAGACAGAGGCATGCCAGTATGTGCGTGCAGGTGCAGGTGCAGGTGCGCGACTCTGAAGTCTCAACATCTCTGATGAGGCGGCTCATATCAATTGCAGGTCTTTGATGCATGGATGGATGGGCTTCTGTCAGGCCCATGCAATGCAATGCATGCACTGCGGGGTGGGGGTGGGGTGGTGGGGAGAGGTGGGTTGTGTGTGGCTTGTCTTGTATTTGTCGCTGCCGGCGGGAGGCGCGGCAGAGGGGATCTCTGCCGGTGCGCCCAACAGGGCCCCTGAAAACCACCGGTGAGCAGACACCCCACATGCGCCTCTCCGGCCCGCCCCATTGTCCCGTGTGGCAACGCCCGGCATTCCTTCCACCACATCAACTTCGCTCGCAGGGGCTTTAATCTTTGATCGTCAGGGCAGCATGCGTACAGAAGGGGAGATTAGATAGACAAATGAAACAAAATATATGTATTTTTTAGAGCTTAATTAACAAACAGGACATGGAAGAACTAGCTGGAGCATTGGGGAAATGCATTGCACTGGCTCCACCATCGGTCGATCCTCTCTCTGTTTCAATTGTTGCGCGTCTGTGTCACCAGCTCTTCTTGTTAGCTAGCCTATCAATCGCTCAAAAGTGGCCAAAGATGTGGAATTGCCATCGCAGATCCAGCATCACCAGCACCATGCTTTTGCTCTAGACGCATTCGATCTGATGGAAACAGGCCGGATTACTGCATGGCACGCAAGTGGCTGCTTGCTTCTCTGATCCTCATCGTCCCCCCTGTTTGCTGGTGCGGATCACCTTGCCTTGGTTATTGTGGACGCTGAAATTAACCTTTTGTCGTGATGCAGCCCCAACTTGGCAGCATGTTAATCTTTGCTTTAGTTCTGTCTGACTAGGATGCGTGTAAATGGCCGTAAACCAGAGATCAACCGGCATTACGTTGTAGAGTTGCCGAAGAATACTTCACGAAACACGCCTTCATCCCGCTTCATACCTGAAGCACAAGACCCCGCATGTTTAGGGCTCATTTGATTCAAAGGAATTTTATAGAATTTTTAAAGAGTTACTCCCTCCGTTCCGATTTACTCGTCGTGGTTTTATAGAATTTGAACTAAAACCACGACGAGTAAATCGGAACGGAGGGAGTAGAATCCTAAGGATTTTTTTTCTTCTATAATGGTCGTTTGATTCATAGGATTGAATCCTATAGGAATTTTTCCTATGTAATCATGTCGTACTAGATTTCATTGAACATCTAGCATTCACTTCAATCTCTTTTTTTCACTTCTTTTGTTTTTCCTGTGGCATCAAACACTATGTGCTAATCCTACGGGATTTAAGTGGGCATGTCACTATAATCCTTTATTTTTTCTATTCCTGCGTTTTGAGAATCCTACGAATCAAGGAGGGCCTTAAACAAGGTTCCAAATAAGAAAATAAAAGCAGGTGCGGCATTATCGAGGCATGCCCAAAAGGAAAACAAAATGATAGAGTTGTGCACCTAATTACTCGAATCCGGCGGCGGGGTAGATAAGAACATCCTAAACCGGACAATACATCCGTCCACGGACACTGATGTCGTAGCCATTCATCCAACTGTAGCCACATACATTTCAAACCAGATTTCAACCAACCGAACGAATTGCATGCAAACACTAGTGGAGAATCGGTCATTAGTCCCGGTTCATAAGGGCCTTTAGTACTGGTTCACCAACCGGGACTGATAAGTCGGGAGTAAAGGCCCCCACCCTTTAGTCCCGGTTGAGCATGACCCGGGACTAAAGGCCCACCACGTGGCACGAGCGCACGCCGGGGGCTGAGGATCCTTTAGTCCCAGTTGGTGACACCAACCGGGACAAAAGGTTTAGGGGTTTATGGTTTATTTTTTCTTTTAATTTTGTGTTTTCCATTTAATTCTTTTTCATTTCAAACATATTTTACGTAGAATACTGTACACGTTATGCATATATAAATATAATTTCTCGAGAACCAATAATATGTCATAATATATCATAGAATTTCTCGTACGACCACACACACACATATATATATACATACAATTTGGTATATACAATTTCTCCTATAATTTGCAGATCATTACATGCAGGTATTAGGTGAAATGGTATTCTTCTTCGGGATCTATGACCTGGTCAAGCAAAAATCCCGCCATTTCCTCTTGAAGTGCCCGGATGCGGTCCGTTGGTAGGAGCTGATCCCGAATCTCTTGCATCTTTATTAAAGAAGGAGATTAATATGAATATATTAGTTGTGTGTGTATATATATATATATTAGATCATGATAAAAAGAATTGTGAATTGTGTTTACGTACGAAAAGATTTCTTCCATTTTTGCTCCTTTCTGTCATAGAGTGAATGTTCTCGCAAACGTAGTATGCACAAAATTATTCTCCGACGCCTGCCTCATGCACTTTATGAGAATAAAATTCAATCAGATAATAATTAATTAAGCATAATAATGGTATTGATACTAGAATTAAAGAGATGCGCGGACGTAGCTAGTACTACTTACCCTGGGTTGCACCCATTTCAGCTCTGATTTCCATGGGCCGTGAACCTCTTTGATGAACTTTTGCCAAGCCCATGCCCGGCAAAAAAAATGAATAAAGGATTTATTAATTAGTTGATATCAGGAAATGAACTAAAGAGGCCGACATAGTGCGATAATTATTGAAATTACCTGTCGAGCATTAACTTCACGTTTAAGTATTCTTTAGGTTCTTTAAGTAGTGAGTCCAGTATTTGAACTTTTCCCTCGTCAACTTCAATGATTAGCAGGACCCCGTGAAAACTGCATGCGCACACGTTTGTATAATTAAGCGAGCATGTGCATAACTCATCAACTACACTTATTAACATCTAGTAAGCAAAATAGAATTTGTAGTACAAGACAGTAACACTCACCCTATGTTGTAAGAAAGTAGTATTTCTGGTTGGGTATTTAGTTGCTTAAAAAACTCTAGCAAGCTTCTCTCTGTGACTAAAGGTGAATTTCACCAGGCCGAGCGGCGGGAAGCCCAGGCCTTTAGTCCCGGTTGGAACCATCAACCGGGACTAAATGCCTGTTCCTGGCACAGCCGCGGTGCGGTGGATATTTAGTCCCACCTCGCCAAGCGAAGGGCGCCCAGACCTGTTTATAAGCCCCGCCGCGGCTGCAACCTCGAGCTCCTCTCTAAAGCAGGCATGTGGGCCTAACGAACCTCTCTCTGCCCTGTGGGGCCTACTTGCCCTGCGAGCCTGCATTCTGGCCCGACTAGTAGTCGGGTTTCTAGTCGTATGCAGGCCATGGTGGCCTAGTAGGCGGGCATTTTTTGTTAATTTTTTTCAGTTTTTTTGTTTTTTGCTTTATTTATTTTCTTTTGTTTCTACTTACAGCCAAATATTTAGAGTTTTTGAGTGAATCTTTTTGCTTTAGGTCACAAAAATTATAAACTTCCTGTTAGTGCCAGTAGTTTTCAAATTTGAATAGTTTAAATTTGAATTCTTTGAAATTTGTGTGAATCACTAGTTTATGAATAACTTTACTTTAAAAATAGATTTTTGAGTGATTCTTTTTCCTGCTGTTTAATATTAGTGTGTTTTATCATTATATTCAATTTGGTAATTTTTAGGTTATTTTAAATGGGTGTTTAATCAAAAACAGATTCTGTTTAGCTCTTTTAGTTTTATAGCTCAAAAAATTCATTAAATACATGAAAAATAGCGAATGAAGTCAGAAAGGGTTGAAAATTGATGATGTGGCTTTGAATGGTGCATGTTGAACGCACAAAAAGTCTAGAGTTGGAATAAGTTTTAAAAAATGAAATGCCTTTGTAACAGATGAGTTTTCATCCGAAACCCTGATACTTCGAAAGAGATTGTCCAGTTTATACACGAAGTGCATCCAATTTTTTCCGTAACCCTCTCAACTTTTTAGCACATGCTATGTGGGTGAAATGATGATACCATGCCAAGTTTCAACCTTTTCAGAGTTCATTTGTAGTGCTTTTCAATTTCAGGGTCATTTAGCTCAAAAAATTCATTAAATGCATGAAAAATAGCGAATGAAGTCAGAAAGGGTTGAAAATTGATGACGTGGCTTTCAATGGTGCATATTGAATGCACAAAAAGTCTGGACTTAAAATAAGTTAAAAAAATGAAATGCCTTTGTAACAGATGAGTTTTCGTCCGAAACACTTATACTTCGAAAGAGATTGTCCATTTTTGTACACGAAGTGCATCCAATTTTTGCCGTAACCCTCTCAACTATTTATCACATGCTATGTGGGTGAAATGATGATACCATGCCAAGTTTCAACCTTTTCAGAGTTCATTTGTACTGCTTTTCAATTTCAGAGTCATTTAGCTCAAAAAAATAGCAAATGAAGTCCTACATAGTGCATGAAATATTTTGTTTGGACATAATATTTCTTCGCGTTTCAAATGCCAAAACACATATATACCCTAACTATTACAAAGATTCCCTCTGGTTTGTCTGAAGTGGGACTTTCGAGATAAGTCCGGAAACTCAGTAGAGAAAAAAGTGATGACGGTGAAGCCGGTCACATCCGAGAGTGGGATCTTGGGGTATAAAACTTTTTCTTCGCGTGTGTCCCTTTGCGCCGTAACCATGGACAATCTTCATCATTTAACAGGATGCTTGGGTCAATCTTCACTGTGAAGGGAGCAATTTCATGAAACTTTTCATAATCTTCTGACATGTCTGTCTTGTCCTCCAGTCCCACGATGTTTCTTTTCCCTGAAAGAACTATGTGGCACTTTGGCTCATCGCATGATGTATTCACTTCCTTATCTTTTCTTTTTCTCGACTTGATAGACATGTCCTTCACATATAAAACCTGCGCCACATCATTGGCTAGGACGAATGGTTCGTCTGTGTACCCAAGATTGTTGAGATCCACTGTTGTCATTCCGTACCGCGGGTCTTCCTTTACACCGCCACCTGTCAGATTGACCCATTTGCACCAAAACAAAGGGACCTCAAATCATGTCCATAGTCAAGTTCCCATATTGATGCGGCTTGAAGCTACGTCGGTATTTCCCCAAAGAGGAAGGGATGATGCAGCACATCGGCGGTAGGTATTTCCCTCAGTGATGAAACCAAGGTTATCGAACCAGTAGGAGAACCAAGCAACACTACGTAAACAGCGCACCTGCACACAAATAACAAATACTCGCAACCCGACGTGTAAAAGGGGTTGTCAATCCCTTTCCGGCAACGGCGCCAAAAATTGGCAAACGGACGTGAGAGAGTAGTAAATATTGATAGATCGAACGCTAAATAAAATAAAGTGCAGCAAGGTATTTTTGTATTTTTGGTTTAATAGATCTGAAAATAAAAGTTGCAAATAAAGAAAAGAGCGAAAAGCAAAACAGATCTTGAAAGCAAATATATTGGAAAAGAGACCCGGGGGCCGTAGGTTTCACTAGTGGCTTCTCTCGAGAAAAATAGCAAACAGTGGGTGAACAAATTACTGTTGGGCAATTGATAAAACTTCAAATAATCATGACGATATCCAGGCAATGATCATTATATAGGCATCACGTCCAAGATTAGTAGACCGACTCCTGCCTGCATCTACTACTATTACTCCACACATCGACCGCTATCCAGCATGCATCTAGTGTATTAAGTTCATGGAGAAACGGAGTAATGCAATAAGAACGATGACATGATGTAGACAAGATCTATTTATGTAGAAATAGACCCCATTGTTTTATCCTTAGTAGCAATGATACATACGGGTCGGTTCCCCTTCTGTCACTGGGATCAAGCACCATAAGATCGAACCCACTACAAAGCACCTCTTCCCATTGCAAGATAAATAGATCAAGTTGGCCAAACAAAACCCAAATATCGGAGAAGAAATACGAGGCTATAAGCAATCATGCATATAAGAGATCAAAGAAGACTCAAATAACTTTCATGGATAAAAAGATAGATCTGATCATAAACTCAAAGTTCATCGGATCCCAACAAACACACTGCAAAAAGAGTTACATCATATGGATCTCCAAGAGACCATTGTATTGAGAATCAAAAGAAAGAGAGGAAGCCATCTAGCTACTAACTACGGACCCATAGGTCTACAAAGAACTACTCACGCATCATCGGAGAGGCACCAATGGAAGTGGTGAACCCCTCCATGATGGTGTCTAGATTGGATCTGGTGGTTCTGGACTCTGCAGCGGCTGGAATTGATTTTCGTCGACTCCCCTAGGGTTTCTGGAATATTGGGGTATTTATAGAGCAAATAGGCGGTTCGGGGGGCACCCGAGGTGGGCACAACCCACCACGGCGCGCCTGGGCCTCCAGGCGCGCCCTGGTGGGTTGTGCTCCCCTTGGAGCACCCCCCAGACGCTTCTCCGGCCCACTGGATGTCTTCTAGTCCAAAAAAATCCATAAAAAGTTTCGCAGCGTTTGGACTTCGTTTGGTATTGATTTCCTGCGATGTAAAAAACATGCAAAAAACAGCAACTGACACTTGGCACTATGTCAATAGGTTAGTACCAAAAAAATGATATAAAATGACTATAAAATGATTGTAAAACATCCAAGAATGCTAATATAATAGCATGGAACAATAAAAAATTATAGATACGTTGGAGACGTATCAGCATCCCCAAGCTTAATTCCTGCTCGTCCTCGAGTAGGTAAATGATAAAAACAGAATTTTTGATGTGGAATGCTGCCTAACATGTCATCTCATATTCTTTCCTTTATAGCATGGACATTTGGACTTTTATATGATTCAAAGCAATAGTCTAGTTTTATCAACAAGCAACTATGTCTTTCAAAATATCAACGCTAAAATAAGTTATCCCTAGCCCATCATGCTCAACCATTGATCCATTCATGAAACACACTCGCATATTGACTACACCCAATGCTCAAGTATGATCATAGTGCCTCCTCGTTGGTGCTTTATAAGAGAAGATGGAGACTCAAATTAAAAATAAAAATTGCATAAAGTAAAGAAAGGCCCTTCGCAGAGGGAAGTAGGGATTTGTAGAGGTGCCAGAGCTCAAAGCGAAAAACTTAGAGATACATTTTTTTTGGGAGGTGTGCTTTTCCCACCAACGAAAGCGACTTAGAGTTCCCAACACTTTCCATGCTAGATATATCATAAGCGGTTCCCAAACAGAAAATAAAGTTTATTCCTTTTTCCACCATTTCTTTCACTTTCCATGGCTAGCCGTATCCACGGGTGCCCTCCATACCAACACTTTCCAAGGAATTTATTATTTGACAACATAAAGTAAATTCATTTTTCATTTCGGGACTGGGTATCCCTAATACCTTTGCCTTACTCTCGTGCAATGACAAGTGAATAAACACTCATCGTGAGAATAACACGTCTAGCATGGAAAATATTAGCCACCCCTCACCGCCTCGCGAGCGGTACGAACACACAAAAGAGAAGTTTATTTTGAAAATTAGAGATGTCACATACAAATTTGCTTAGAACGGTAAAAGAATACCGCATATAGGTAGATATAGTGGAATCATGTGGCAAAAATGGTTTAAAGGGTTTTGGATGCACAAGTAGTGATCATACTTAGTGCAAAATGAAGGCTAGCAAAAGATTGAGAAGCAACCAACCAAAAAAACGTATAATCTCATAAGCGAGCATTAAGCATAATTAACACTGAATAATGCACCACAAGTAGGATATAATTTCATTGCATGACTATTGACTTTCGTGCTTGCATAGGGAATCACAAACCTTAACACCAATATTCTTACTAAAGCACAATTACTCATCAACATAACTCACATATCACATCATCATATCTCAAAACTATTACAAGGAATCAAGTTTATTTTGTCTAATGATTTTCATGAAAGTTTTTATTATATCCTTCTTGGATATCTATCACTTTGGAACTAATTTTCATGTGTTGCTTTTGATAACCTCAAACAAATATAAGTGAAGATCATGAGCATAATACTTCTTTCTCTCAAATTAATTTAAGTGAAGCAAGAGAGAATTTCTTAAAATTTTTACTAACTCCCAAATAAATCTAAGTGAAGCATGAGAGCATTTCTTCAAAAATACTAAAGCACGCCGTGCTCAAAAAGATATAAGTGAAGCACTAGAGCAAATCCATAGCTCATAAAAATTTAAGTGAAGCATAGAGAGCAATTCTAACAAGTCATGGCATAATTTTGGCTCTCTCAAATAGGTGTGTCCAGCAAGGATTCATAACTTAGAACATAAAGCAAAACAAGCAAAGACTCATATCATACAAGACGCTCCAAGCAAAACTCATAGTACGTGACGGATAAAAATATAGGTTCGAGTAAAATACCAATGGTCGTTAGAAGAAAGAGGGGATGCCACTCGGGGCATCCCCAAGCTTAGTTGCTTGCTTCTCTTTGGATAATAGCTTGGGATGCCATGGGCATCCCCAAGCTTAGGCTCTTCTTACTCCTTATTCCTTCATCCATCGTAAGATAACCCAAAAACTTGAAAACTTCAATCACACAAAACTCAACAAAACCCTTGTGAGATCCGTTAGTATAAGAAAGCAAATCACTACTATAAGTACTGTAGCAAATCAATTCATATTTTATTATTGAATTATATCTACTATATTACAACTTTTCTATGGCAAAAACTCATAAAAAAACCATAGAATCATCAAAACAAGCACACAACGCAATGAAAACAGAATCTGTCAAAAACAGAACAGTCTGTAGCAATCTGGATATTTCGAATACTTATGAAACTCCAAAAATTCTGAAAAATTATGACAAGAGAGGAAATTTATATATAAATCTTGTGTAAAAAATTCAGAATTTTTGGTATCTTCTGTGAATTTTCAAAATTGTTTACTGGACGCAAAAGTTTCTGTTTTCCAACAAGATCAAATCAACTATCACCCAACATAATCCTAAAGGCTTTGCTTGGCACAAACACTAATTTAAACCACAAAAACACATCTAACCAGAGGCATAATTGGGTATTTTATTGAAAACAGCAAGAAAACCAAAAAGCAAAAAGATACAAGTTGGGTTGCCTCCCAACGAGCGCTATCGTTTTACGCCCCTAGCTTGGCATTGATAATTTTGATGATGCTCGCATGAAAGACAAGAATTGAAACACAAAGAGAGCATCATAATACATGTGACAAACACATTTAAGTCTAGCACACTTCCTATGCATAGGAATTTTATAGGAAAACAAATTAGCAAGACAAGCAAGATCTAGCATATGCAAGGAAGAAGAAAGAAACAATAGCAATCTCAACATGAAGAGAGGTAATTTAGTAATATGAAAATTTCCACAACCATATTTTCCTCTATCATAATAATTACATGTGGGATCATATTCAAATTCAACAATATAGCTATCATATAAAATATTCTCAACATGATCCACATGCATGCAAAGTTGACACTCTTCCAAAATAGTGGGACTATCATCAAATAAAGTCATGACCTCTCCAAGCCCCCTTTTATCAAAAATTTCATAAGATTGAACACTCTCCAAATATGTGGGATTATTTTTACCTAAAGTTGACACTCTTCCAAACCCACTTTCAATATTATTGCAAACATTATTATCAATAGCATATTCATCATGAGGCTCAAATAAATTTTCAAGATCACACGAAGAATCACCCCAATCATGAGCATTGCAATAAGTAGTGGACATATCAAAATTAGCATCCCCAAGCTTGAGGTTTTGCATATTATTAGCACAATTGATATTAATAGAATTTATAATAACATCATTGCAATCATGCTTTTCATTGAAGGAGCTATCATGAATCACTTCATAAATTTCTTCATTTAAGACTTCATCACAATTTCCAGATTCATAAATCTTAAGCAAAACTTCATAAAGATAATCTAGTGAACTCAATTCACTAGCAATTGGTTCATCATAATTGGATCTTTTGAAAAGATTAGCAAGTGGATGAGGATCCATATCAATAGATTTTTAGCAAGCAAAGATGCAAGCAAAATAGAAGGCACATGGAAACACAAGCAAACATAAGATCGAACGAGAAAAAGGCAAACGAAAAGAAGGCGAATAAAACGGCAAATTTTTGTGAAGTGGGGGAGATGAAAATGAGAGGCAAATGAAAAATAATGCAAATTGCAAGGAGATGAGATTTGTGATTAGGAACCTGGTAGATGTTGATGACGTCTCCCCGGCAACAGCGCCAGAAATTCCTTTTGATGCGGCTTGAAGCTACGTCGGTATTTCCCCAAAGAGGAAGGGATGATGCAGCACAGCGGTGGTAGGTATTTCCCTCAGTGATGAAACAAAGGTTATCGAACCAGTAGGAGAACCAAGCAACACTACGTAAACAGCACCTGCACACAAATAACAAATACTTGCAACCCGACGTGTAAAAGGGGTTGTCAATCCCTTTCGGGCAACCGCGCCAAAAATTGGCAAACGGACATGAGAGAGTAGTAAATATTGATAGATCGAACGCCAAATAAAATAAAGTGCAGCAAGGTATTTTTGTATTTTTGGTTTAATAGATCTGAAAATAAAAGTTGCAAATAAAGAAAAGAGCGAATAGCAAAACAGATCTTCAAAGCAAATATATTGGAAAAGAGACCCGGGGGCCGTAGGTTTCACTAGTGGCTTCTCTCGAGAAAAATAGCAAACGGTGGGTGAACAAATTACTGTTGGGCAATTGATAAAACTTCAAATAATCATGACGAAATCCAGGCAATGATCATTATATAGGCATCACGTCCAAGATTAGTAGACCGACTCCTGCCTGCATCTACTACTATTACTCCACACATCGACCGCTATCCAGCATGCATCTAGTGTATTAAGTTCATGAAGAAACGGAGTAATGCAATAAGAACGATGACATGATGTAGACAAGATCTATTTATGTAGAAATAGACCCCATCGTTTTATCCTTAGTAGTAACGATACATACGTGTCGGTTCCCCTTCTGTCACTGGGATCAAGCACCGTAAGATCGAACCCACTACAAAGCACCTCTTCCCATTGCAAGATAAATAGATCAAGTTGGCCAAACAAAACCCAAATATCGGAGAAGAAATACGAGGCTATAAGCAATCATGCATATAAGAGATCAAAGAAGACTCAAATAACTTTCATGGATAAAAAGATAGATCTGATCATAAACTCAAAGTTCATCGGATCCCAACAAACACACTACAAAAAGAGTTACATCATATGGATCTCCAAGAGACCATTGTATTGAGAATCAAAAGAAAGAGAGGAAGCCATCTAGCTACTAACTACGGACCCGTAGGTTTACAAAGAACTACTCACGCATCATCGGAGAGGCACCAATGGAAGTGGTGAACCCCTCCATGATGGTGTCTAGATTGGATCTGGTGGTTCTGGACTCTGCAGCGGCTGGAATTGATTTTCGTCGACTCCCCTAGGGTTTCTGGAATATTGGGGTATTTATAGAGCAAAGAGGCGGTTCGGGGGGCACCCGAGGTGGGCACAACCCACCACGGCGCGCCTGGGCCTCCAGGCGCGCCCTGGTGGGTTGTGCTCCCCTCAGAGCACCCCCCAGGCGCTTCTTCAGCCCATTGGATGTCTTCTGGTCCAAAAAAAATCCACAAAAAGTTTCGCTGCATTTGGACTCCGTTTGGTATTGATTTCCTGCGATGTAAAAAACATGCAAAAAACAGCAACTGACACTTGGCACTATGTCAATAGGTTAGTACCAAAAAAATGATATAAAATGACTATAAAATGATTGTAAAACATCCAAGAATGATAATATAACAGCATGGAACAATCAAAAATTATAGATACGTTGGAGACGTATCAGCATCCCCAAGCTTAATTCCTGCTCGTCCTCGAGTAGGTAAATGATAAAAACAGAATTTTTGATGTGGAATGCTGCCTAACATGTCATCTCATATTCTTTCCTTTATAGCATGGACATTTGGACTTTTATATGATTCAAAGCAATAGTCTAGTTTTATCAACAAGCAACTATGTCTTTCAAAATATCAACGCTAAAATAAGTTATCCCTAGCCCATCATGCTCAACCATTGATCCATTCATGAAACACACTCGCATATTGACTACACCCAATGCTCAAGTATGATCATAGTGCCCCCTAGTTGGTCTTTATAAGGTAAGATGGAGACACAAATTAAAAATAAAAATTGCATAAAGTAAAGAAAGGCCCTTCGCAGAGGGAAGTAGGGATTTGTAGAGGTGCCAGAGCTCAAAGCGAAAAACTTAGAGATAAATTTTTTTTTGGGAGGTGTGCTTTTCCCACCAACGAAAGCGACTTAGAGTTCCCAACACTTTCCATGCTAGATATATCATAGGCGGTTCCCAAACAGAAAATAAAGTTTATTCCTTTTTCCACCATTTCTTTCACTTTCCATGGCTAGCCGTATCCACGGGTGCCCTCCATACCAACACTTTCCAAGGAATTTATTATTTGACAACATAAAGTAAATTCATTTTTCATTTCAGGACTGGGCATCCCTAATACCTTTGCCTTACTCTCGTGCAATGACAATTGAATAAACACTCATCGTGAGAATAACACGTCTAGCATGGAAAATATTAGCCACCCCTCACCGCCTCGCGAGCGGTACGAACACACAAAAGAGAAGTTTATTTTGAAAATTAGAGATGGCACATACAAATTTGCTTAGAACGGCAAAAGAATACCGCATATAGGTAAATATAGTGGACTCATGTGGCAAAAATGGTTTAAAGGGTTTTGGATGCACAAGTAGTGATCATACTTAGTGCAAAATGAAGGCTTGCAAAAGATTGAGAAGCGACCAACCAAAAAAACGAATAATCTCATAAGCGAGCATTAAGCATAATTAACACCGAATAATGCACCACAAGTAGGATATAATTTCATTGCATGACTATTGACTTTCGTGCTTGCATAGGGAATCACAAACCTTAACACCAATATTCTTACTAAAGCACAATTACTCATCAACATAACTCACATATCACATCATCATATCTCAAAACTATTACAAGGAATCAAGTTTATTTTGTCCTATGATCTTCATGAAAGTTTTTATTATATCCTTCTTGGATATCTATCACTTTGGAACTAATTTTCATGTGTTGCTTTTGATAACCTCAAACAAATATAAGTGAAGATCATGAGCATAATACTTCTTTCTCTCAAATTAATTTAAGTGAAGCAAGAGAGAATTTCTTAAAGTTTTTACTAACTCCCAAATAAATCTAAGTGAAGCATGAGAGCATTTCTTCAAAAATACTAAAGCACGCCGTGCTCAAAAAGATATAAGTGAAGCACTAGAGCAAATCCATAGCTCATAAAAATTTAAGTGAAGCATAGAGAGCAATTCATGGATACAAATTTAAGTGAAGCATAGAGAGCATATAAGAGATCAAAGAAGACTCAAATAACTTTCATGGATAAAAAGATAGATCTGATCATAAACTCAAGTTCATCGGATCCCAGCAAACACACCGCAAAAAGAGTTACATCATATGGATCTCCAAGAGATCATTGTATTGAGAATCAAAAGAAAGAGAGGAAGCCATCTAGCTACTAACTACGGACCCGTAGGTTTACAAAGAACTACTCACGCATCATCGGAGAGGCACCAATGGAAGTGGTGAACCCCTCCATGATGGTGTCTAGATTGGATCTGGTGGTTCTGGACTCTGCAGCGGCTGGAATTGATTTTCGTCGACTCCCCTAGGGTTTCTGGAATATTGGGGTATTTATAGAGCAAAGAGGCGGTTCGGGCCAGATCGTTGTCTTCCTTCTTCTTTTGCCCTTGTGTATTTTGGGTGTTGCCGCATGTGGCTTTTTTAATTATCTTCCTAAATATGTAAGACAATTATTATCCACTGTCATCATCCTTATATTCATCAGTCTTTCTATAAGTCGCAGTCGATGCTATATAGGTCCGTCGGATCTTACATCAAGATCCGTGCAAAACTTTCTTTTCAGATTTTCCTTTTTCTCTCTTAAATCTCAGTCGAGTGAGACATAGCCACGCCATGAAACAGGGGCTCGGGCGCCATTAATGGAGATGTTGGGAGGGAGGTGGGTGGTGGATAGAGGACAAAGGGCTCTCCTCCTGATGAGCACGCGCAGGGGTCTGATCGCATGCTTCCCGTACTCAAAAAGCTACCCCGCATGGCACCTCTCAGCCAATAAAAAAAGGGGATGCATGGCGGCACGTAAATGGTAAGTAGAACACCCATGGTTTCAATAATACTTGTGTTTCCGATTTGTAACGTGACAACACTTGTTCCAAAATGACTTTGTTGATTGTTAATGTGTGCACCTTCGCAAATCGGACAAATTTTTTACCACGACATATTGGTGCCATGTCATGACACCATGCCAAGTTTCATGATTTTCAGGCGAGTTTTGGATTTACGGGAATTTTAAAACCAAGTTTATCGATGTTTCTGGCCGAGCAAAGACGCCCAGATGTTTGAATTCCATTCCCACTTCTTGCATGGGACCTAGAAATTCGCCCAAGTACACATAAATGATTTTTCAACTAACTTTGGCGCACTGGAGCATGCGATTGTAGTTCAAATTTGAATTATGTGCATTAAATGCCTGGAAATTCAATTAATGTATAAAAAAGGCCAAATGAACCCGGAATAATTCCAAAATTTAGCACAAAACTCCTATTTGGTCTAAGCTGCCTGTGTAAAAAAAACAAGGCGGGAGAAGGCAGTGTATGTCGTTTCGCACACGGAGGTGATACGTTCCCTCTCGGAACCACAAACCTTCTTGAGAGAAGCCCCGGTTTGCAAGAAGCTTATACCAAAGCTTGTGCCAATTCGGCCAAAAAATTTACCACAGCATGTTGGTGCCATGTCATGACAACATGCCAAGTTTCATGATTTTCATGCGTGTTTTGGATTTACAGGAATTAAAAAACCAAGTTTCTCAATATTTCCGGCCGAGCCACAACACCCAGATGTTTGAATTTCATTCCCATTTCTTGCATGGGACCTAGAAATTCACCCACGGACACACATGTGATTTTTCAACCAACTTTGGTGCACTGGAGCATGTGTTTGTAGTTCAAATTTGAATTATGCACATTAAATGCCCAGAAACTCAATTAATGTATAAAAAAGGCCAAACGAATCCGGAATAATTTCAAATTTTAACACGGCACTCATATGGTTCTATGTTGCCTCTGTAAAAAATCAAGGGGGGGGGGGAGGCAGCGTATATCGTTTCGCACACAAAGGTGACATGTTCCCCCTCGGGAACCATGAGTCTTCTTGAGGGAAGCTTCGGTTTGCAAGAAGTTTATACCAAAACTTGTCCAAATTCGGCCAATTTTTTTACCACATCATGTTGGTGCCATGAAAATGACACCATGCCAATTTTCATGATTTTTAGGCGAGTTTTGAATTTACAGGAATTTTAAAAACCAAGTTTCTCAATGTTATCGGCCGAGCCACGACGCCTAGATATTTGAATTTCATTCCCATTTCTTGCATGGTACCTAGAAATTCACCCAAGGACACACATGTGATTTTTCAACCAACCTTGGTGCACCGAAGCATGTGCTTGTAGTTCAAATTTGAATTATTCACATTAAATGCCGAGAAACTCAATTAATGCATAAAAAGGGCCAAACGAACCTAGAATAATTCCAAATTTAAACACGACACTCATATAGTTCTATGTTTGCTTTGTAAAAAAATCAAGGAGGGGGGGCAGCGTATGTCGTTTCGCACACAAAGGTGACACGTTCCCTCTCGAAACCACACGCCTTCTTTAGAGAAGCTACAATTTGCAAGAAGCTTATGCCAAAACTTGTCCCAATTCGGCCAATTTTTTTACCATAGCATGTTGGTGCCATGAATTGACACCATGCCAAGTTTCATGATTTTCAGGCGAGTTTGGGATTTACAGGAATTTAAAAACCAAGTTTCTCAATGTTTCCGGCCGAGCCACGACACCCAGATGTTTGAATTTCATTCCCATTCTTGCATGGGACCTATAAATTCACCCAAAGACACACATGTGATTTTTCAACAAACTTTGGTGCACTGGAGCATATGATTGTAGTTCAAATTTGAATTATGCACATTAAATGCCTAGAAACTCAATTAATGCATAAAAATGCCAAACGAACCCAGAATAATTCCAAATTTTAACACGACACTAATGTAGTTGCACGTTCACTGTAGATAAATGTTCTAGCAATTCAAACACCATCCTTTCCCTCCGTAACACCATTTTGTCTTTCAAAACATAATGAAAAAAATCAGGTATACCACAAAGAGTTTACTAGCAAGAATCATGTGGGATGCGATATAAAATATCTTGGCGCACCGTCTTGTATGGCTTACGCAGGAAGCTTCGTCGTCTAGAGTCCACCGCCCGCGCTTGAACCACACTTGCGCAGCACCGAGCGAAATTTTTCTGCCACTGCGGAAATATCTATCTCCCCGCCCCCTCCCTCCCACCAAAAGTCACATTTCCACTGTTCCTCCTTGCTTTCTAAGTTCAAACCTTCACTGCTGCTTACTGGCAGCTCAGCCCCCTCGCCGGCGACCCTTCTTCTTGCAGCGCCGCCTCCTCGCCGGTGCCCCTTCTTCTTGCAGTGCCGCCTCCTCGCCGGTGACCCTTCTTCTTGCAGCGCCGCCTCCTCGCCGGCGACCCTTATTCTTGCAGCGACGCCTCCTCGCCGCCGACCCTGCTTCTTACTGCGCGGCCTCCTCGCCGACGACCCTGCTTCTTGCTGCGTGGCCTTCTCGCTGACGACCCTTCTTCTTGCTGCGCGGCCTCGTCGATATGGTTAGGTAATCCACACCCACCAACACCATCCTCCTCCTTCCCCGTCCCACATGCCCCGACCGACGGCGCGACACCTTCCGCCGCCCACAGCCATTTTGCACGCAGTATAACGTGGAGCTCAGTAGCATCTGGCAGCAGAGAAGCAAATCACGGCCGCATGCACGGACGAGGTCGCTATGGCTGCCATGCATGCCGACCGCCAACTCTTGGAGGAGCACCTCATCTTCGAGGCCACCGTCGACACCGCCACGCGGTTGTCTACTTTAAAATACAGTTCGTGCTATTTTCTCGAGGCCACCGCCAGTGCCTTCTAGTGATTTGTCCTCTGTAATATTAATATGCAATCTGATATTCTGAAATGTAATGTTCAGTGAACAGTTTGGTCCAACAATTGCTACATTTCGTAGTACTGTTCTCAAGCATTCTTTGTTTTGTTAACTGTCTTATCTTCTAGTACATGTTTCTATTCTGCAATGTCGTGCTCAGTTAACTGTTTTGGTTCATTTGGTCTGCTGTCCATTTAACTGTTTGGTTCAATTCTGCAATTTGATTTTCATTTGTTGTGGGTACAATTTTGTATTGTTATGCATGTGAGAAATAAATCGAATTTGGCTGTACTCAATACATATTCTACTGATAGTATGGCAACTCTCAGTTAACCTGATCAAGATCTTCCTTATATGTGTTGCAGGGAAACAATGGGAGGCACTACGGTTTACCATCGAGGTGTGCTCATGCATGGTCCTTTCGCTAATAGCACATTATTGTGCAGTTGTAGGAATCATTTTAATATTTAGGTTTCTTACAATTTGGTCTTGCACATGTAGGTCCTGCTGTCAGAGGCTTAGACCCACTGTTCGACCCATTTTGCATATGGGGAAATGAGATGTCCATGAATATCAGTCAAGTCAAGAAACTCAGAAAGATTGTTAGGATGAAGAAACTTGCGACGAATAACAGCAAGATATTTGTTTGCACAATGAAGAAGACATCAGTCAACTATAGGATGGTACTAACTCTTTTACCTTGTTTGTACCCCTTCCACCATTTCAAAATTTATAACAGCGATTTATGCATATCTTTGGTTTCAGTACTTCTCAAAGCAGTTCACCGACGATTACCTCTCAAACCACCTGCATGGTCAAGAGGCGAGGAAGGTATTCATTCAACACCCACGGTACAATATTGAAGTCTTCCTGAAGAGGACGAAGGTTGGGCGGGCAATTATCCATAGCCACTGGCCTAAAGTTGCAAGGACGTTCAACATCACTGAAGGCTCAATATTTGCCTTCCGCTTCTGCAGTTTCCCAGATGAGATTCATCTGTCTATTACCGTGTATGATGCTACTTTTCCAAAGGTTTTCGATGTTGCATGTGAAACTTGGTGCTGTTGTGTAATGGCGTAGCTAGCTATATCCCTCTTTGGTGTAACTGAGTGCTGAAGCTATCTGATGTAATTCGATTATGAAATCCTGGTTGCCGTTATACGGATATGAAATATCTGGTGTGTTTTATAAGAAATGTCAATTTGATTACTACATGGATTATCAATAATAGGCTAATTACCCTGCTTATTAGGGTTTTCTATTACAGACGGTTACTCAGACAACACAGTGGGCGATGAACTCAAACAACCCACACGGTTTCTAGAAAGTAGGCATGTTGGATCAACTAACAATCACACACGGCTTCCGGCAAAGAACTGTTTGCGGTAGGCCACCTTGCACAAATGTTTCCACACAAAAAACTGTGTGTGATATACTTCCGAACGGAAATGTTTTTCTAGGATTCACCGTGTGGGATGTACATACGAACGAAAACAATTGGGCTTCGATGCCTCGCCCGATCGCACACGAGCTCATTTTGCCCCCGCCTGTGTGGCCGGAGGGCCTATCCCCGACGGTTTCTGGGTCGTGTGGGAAGGACCCCCCCTATCGCACACACTCACTAGGCAACGGTTTAAAACTCCGTCGCTGAAAGGGGGTAAAAACCGTTTGTATAGTACGTCTCTGCACCAATGAAAGTCAACACAAAACTCAATGACCTCCTCTATTTCATGGCCCTTGGAGATGCTTCCTTCTGGCCTAGCACGATTATGAACATATTTCTTTAAGACTCCCATGAACCTCTCAAAGGGGAACATATTGTGTAGAAATACATGACCCAGAATGGCAATCTCATCGACTAGGTGAACTAGGACGTGCGTCATGATATTGAAGAAGGATGGTGGGAACACCAACTCGAAACCGACAAGACATTGCACCAAATCATTCTGTAACCTTGGTAGGATTTCTGGATCGATTACCTTCTGAGAGATTGCATTGAGGAATGCACATAGCTTCACAATGGCTAATCGAATCCGGTAGAAGCCCCCTCAATGCAGCCGGAAGCAAATGTGTCATAATCACGTGGTAGTCATGAGACTTTAGGTTCTGGAACTTTTTCTCTGCCATATTTATTATTCCCTTTATATTCGACGAGAAGCCAGACGGGACCTTCATACTGAGCAGGCATTCAATGAAGATTTCCTTCTCTTCTTTGGTAAGAGCGTAGCTGGCAGGACCTTGATACTGCTTTGGATGCATGTTGTCTTTTTCGTGCATACGTTGCTGGTCCTCCCGTGCCTCCAGTGTATCTTTTGTCTTCCCATACACGCCCAAGAAGCCTAGCAGGTTCACGCAAAGATTCTTCATCACGTGCATCAGGTCGATTGCAGAGTGGACCTCTAGGTCTTTCCAATAGGGTAGGTCCCAAAATATAGATTTCTTCTTCCACATGGGTGTGTGTCCGTCATCATCATTCGGAACAGATTGTCCGCCAGGACCCTTTCCAAAGATTACTTTTAAATCCTTGACCATATCAAGTATATCATCACCAGTACAGTGGCGAGGCTTGTTCCGATGATCTGCCTCACCTTTGAAATGCTTGCCTTTCTTTCTTAAGAGATGGTTGATCGGAAGAAATCGACGATGTCCCAGCTACACATTCTTCTTACCTTTATCCAAATATATACTTTTGGTATAATCTAAACAATGTGTGCATGCATGGTATCCCTTGTTTGTCTGTCCTAAAAGGTTACTAAGAGCAGGCCAATCATTGATGGTTACAAACAGCAACGCTCGTAGGTCAAATTCCTGTTGTTTGTGCTCATCCCACACACGTACACCTTTTTTGTTCCACAGCTGTAAAAGTTCTTCAACTAATGGCCTTAGGTACACATCAATATCGTTGCCGGGTTGCTTGGGGCCTTGGATGAGCACTGTGATGGAAATATGCCCTAGAGGCAATAATAAAATGGTTATTATTATATTTCCTTAATCATGATAAAGGTTTATTATTCATGCTAGAATTGTATTGACCGGAAACTTAAATACAAGTGTGGATACATGAACAAATACCATGTCCCTAGTGAGCCTCTACTAGACTAGCTCATTGATCAAAGATGGTTAAGGTTTCCTAACCATAGACATGAGTTGTCATTTGATAACGGGATCACATCATGGACAAGACCCAACCGTTAGCACATCATATGATCATTCAGTTTATTGCTACTGCTTTCTTAATGTCAAATACATCACTACAAAAAAAAGACACATCCGTGACATTTTGGGCCGAACAATTTTTTTTCTGTCATGCTTATGACACTTCTATGACGATAATTGTGACAAAAGCACGTATCATCATAGATGTGGTAGGCTCCTACTTCTATGACAAAAAATCATGACAGAAAATGGGCCTTTCGTCCTGGGCGGGCAGGGGACGCACCTGCATGACATTCTTTGGGCCGTCCATGACGGAAAAAATCGTGGTAGAAGCGAGGGCGAGGAAAATTTCGGGGAGTTCCCGGTTACGGTGGGTGGTGATATGTCTCCAACGTATCTATAATTTTTTATTGTTCCATGCTGTTATATTATCATTCTTGGATGTTTTACAATCATTTTATAGCAACTTTATATTATTTTTTGGGACTGACCTATTGACATAGTGCCCAGTGCCAGTTCTTGTTTTTTCCTTGTTTTTTACTTCACAGAAAATCAATACCAAACAGATTCCAAACGCAGCGAAACTTTTTGGAGATTTTTTATGGACCAGAAGGAACAACTTGGGCCGAAGAAGTACTAGAGGGGTGCCCCGAGGGGGGCACAACCCACCTGGGCGCACCTGGGGGCTCAGGCGTGCCCTGGTGGGTTGTGCCCACCTCGATGGCCTCCCACACCGCCTCTTTGCTCTATAAATACCCCAAAAATCGAAAAACCCTAGGGGAGTTGACGAAACACAATTCCAGCCGCCGCAAGTAGGGGTTCATCATCCTCATTGGTGCCTCTCCGATGATGCGTGAGTAGTTCATTGTAGACCTTCGGGTCCGTAGTTAGTAGCTAGATGGCTTCCTCTCTCTCTTTTGATTCTCAATACAATGGTCTCTTGGAGATCTATTTGATGTAACTCTTTTGCGGTGTGTTTGTTGGGATCCGATGAACTTTGAGTTTATGATCAGATCTATTTTATCCATGAAAGTTATTTGAGTCTTCGTTTGATCTCTTATATGCATGATTACTTATAGCCTCGTATTTCTTCTTCGAATCTTTGGTTTAGTTAGGCCAACTAGATCGATTTTTCTTGCCATGGAAAGAGGTGCTTTGTGATGGGTTCGATCTTACGGTGCTCAATCCCAGTGACAGAAGGGGACATGACACGTATGTATCATTGCTATTAAGGATAACAAGATGGGGTCTATTCCTACATGAATAGATCTTGTCTACATCATGTCATCGTTCTTATTGCATTACTCTATTTCTCCATGAACTTAATACACTAGATGCATGCTGGATAGCGGTCGATGTGTGGAGTAATAGTAGTAGATGCAGGCAGAAGTCGGTCTACTAATCTTGGACGTGATGCCTATATAATGATCATTGCCTGGATATCGTCATAATTATTTAAAGTTCTATCAATTGCCCAACAGTAATTTGTTTACCCACCGTATGCTATTTTTCTCGAGAGAAGCCACGAGTGAAATCTGCGGCTCCGGGTCTATTCTTTATCATATTTGCCTTTGAGATCTATTTTTATTCGCTTTCATTTTCAGATCTATTATTCCAAAAACCCAAAAATACCTTGCTGCACTTTTCCTTTATTTTTTTATTTTGCGTTATTGCGAGATATATTTATCTAACGTACCACAAATTTATCTATCATTTTACCGTTGAGGGATTGACAACCCCTCTTACGCGTCGGGTTGCAAGTATTTGTTCTTTGTGTGCAGGTACCATTTACATAGTGTTGCTTGGTTCTCCTACTGATTGATACCTTGGTTTTGTAACCGAGGGAAATACCTACCATAGCTGTGCTGCATCATCCCTTCCTCTTTGGGGAAATACCGACGTAGTTCAAGCCGCATCAAAAGGAATTTCTGGCACCGTTGCCGGGGAGGATCAAGTCAAGATAGTCTCCCGTCAACGTGCGAATTTCTGGCGCCGTTGCCGGGGAGACATCATCAACATCTATCAGGTTCCTAATCACAAATCTCATCTCCTTGCAATTTACAATATTTGCCATTTGCCTCTCGTTTTCATCTCCCCCACTTCACAAAAATTTGCCGTTTTATTCACCCTCTTTTTCTTTCGCCATTTTCTCGTCAGGTCTGTTTTTGTGTGCAATCTTGTTTGCGTAGTCACGATGACTGAAGAGAACACCAAGTTGTGTGATTTTTACAATACCAATAATAATGATTTTATTAGCACTCCGATTGCTCCTCCCGCCACTAGTGCGGAATCTTGTGATATTAATGCCGCTTTGTTGAATCTTGTTATGAAAGATCAGTTTTCTGGTACTCCTAATGAGGATGCCGCGTCCCATCTAAACACATTCGTAGAATTATGCGATATGCAAAAGAAAAAAGATGTGGACAATGATATTGTGAAGTTGAAATTATTTCCGTTTTCTTTGCGAGATCGTGCAAAAATTTGGTTTTCTTCTTTGCCTCGCAATAGTATTAATTCTTGGGATAAGTGCAAAGATGCTTTTATTACTAAGGATTTTTCCCCCGCAAAAATTATTTCCCTTAGGACACAAATCATGAATTTTAAGAAACTTGAGCATGAACATATTGCGCAATATTGGGAAAGAATGAAATTGATGCTAAGAAATTGTCCTACTCATGGTTTAAATCTTTGGATGATTATACAAATTTTTTATGCGGGATTGAATTTTGTTTCTAGAAATCTTTTAGATTCCGCCATGGGTGGTACTTTTATGGAAATTACTTTGGGTGAAGCTACTAAATTACTGGACAATATTATGGCAAATTATTCACAATGGCATACCGAAAGAGCACCTACTAGTAAAAAAGTTAATTCGGTTGAAGAAATTAGTACGTTGAGTGAAAAAGTTGCTGCTCTTATCAAATTGGTTGCTAATAAAAGTGCTCCTATTGATCTTAATGATGTGCCTTTGTCTACTTTGATTGAGCAAAATAGTGATGCCGTAGATGTGAATTTTGTCTCTCAAAACAATTTCAATAATAATGCTTATAGAGGTAATTTTAATCCTAGGCCTTTTCCTGGAAATTCCTCTAATAATTATGGTAATTACTATGGTAATCCTTCTTATAATAATAATAGGAACACCTCTGATCTTGAGAATAATATTAAAGAATTTATCAATGCTCAAAAGGTTTTCAATACTATGATAGAAGAAAAGTTGAATAAGATTGATGATATGTCTAGAAGCATTGATAGAATTTCTCACGATGTAGAAAATCTCATGTTGAAATTTTTTGTGCCTAAGGTTGAGGAATCAATTAAAGCTTTATATGTTTCTATGGATGAAAGTAAGAAAGGAACCGCTATGCTTAGAGTTAAAAGAGAATTTTTAGAAAAAGCATTTTCTAGTGATTGCTTTCACAAAAATGATGAAGATCTTAAAATGATTGGTGTTTCTTCTATTGATTCCTTGTTTAGTAAAATTAAGATTGATGATAAAGGGACTGAAGAAGAGTCAACTTTAGCTAGAAGGCGTCCCGATAATTTGGAGGGTGAAAATCTTGTTGAAAAAATTGATAAAAGTGAGTTTGGAGAGGTCAAAACTTTAACTAGTGATATGCCCACTCTTTTGGATTACAAAGACTTTAATTATGATAGTTGCTCTTTGATTGATTGTATTTCTTTGTTGCAATCCATGATAAATTCACCCCATGCCTATGAACAAAATAAAGCTTTTACTAAACATATTGTTGATGCTATGATGAAAGCTTTGGAAGAAAAGTTAGAATTAGAGATCTCAATCATGATGAATGGGAACCTACTATCAAAGTCGAGATTAAAAATTATGAGTGTTTTGCTTTATGTGACTTGGTGCTAGTGTTTCCACAATTCCGAAATCTTCATGTGATGTGCTTGGTCTTACCAATATTGAAGAGTGTTCTTTAAACTTGCACTTAGCGGATTCCACTATTAAAAAGCATATGGGAATAATTAATGATGTTCTTATTCTTGCAAATCGGAATTATGTGCCCATAGATTTTATTGTTCTTGATATTGATTGCAATCCGTCTTGTCCTATTATACTTGGTATACCGTGTTTACGTACTATTGGTGCCGTGATTGATATGAAAGAGGGCAATATTAAATTTCAATTTCCACTAAGGAAGGGTATGGAACACTTCCCTAGAACAAGGATTAAGCCTCCATATGAATCAATCATGAGGGCATCCTATGGATCTAGAAACAAAGATGACAATACTTGAATCTATGCATTATGCCTAGCTAGGGGCATAAAACTATAACGCTTGTTGGGAGGCAACCCAATGAATAAAATTTATTTTTGCCTTTTTCTTTGTGTTTTTGAGTGTTTGGACAATTATTCCTCTGTTATGATTGTGTTTTTATGTTTTAATTCGTGTTTGTGCCAAGTAAATCCTTTGGGATAGCTTTGGTGATAGTTGATTTGATCTTGTTGAAAAACAGAAACTTTTGCGTCTAGTAAAATAATTTTATAGATTCATAGAAGCGACGAAAACTTCTGATTTTTTTACACAAGATTAATATACAAATTTCCTATGTTTTACTAATTGTTCAGAAGTTTTGGAGTTATATAAGTATGAGAACAATTCACATCTTTACAGACTGTTCTGTTTTTGACAGATTCTGTTTTTTTGCATTGTGTGCTTATTTTGACGAATCTATGGTTTGTATCGGGGGGGTATAAGCCATGGTAAAGTTAGAATACAATATATATAATGCAATAACAAAATTTGAATGGGTTTTCTACAGTACTTAAAGTAAAGATTGGTTTTCTTATACTAACGGATCTCACGAAGGTTTTGTTGAGTTTTGTGTGACTGAAGTTTTCAAGTTTTGGGTGAGATCACGATGGATGAAGGAATAAGGAGTAAGAAGAGCCTAAGCTTGGGGATGCCCCATGGCACCCCAAGCCATTATCCAAAGAGAAACAAGCAACTAAGCTCGGGGATGCCCCCGAGTGGCATCCCCTCTTTCTTCTAACGACCATCGGTATTTTACTTGGAGCTATATTTTTATTTGTCACATATCATGCGTTTTGCTTGGAGTGTCTTGTGTTATATGAGTCTTTGCTTGTTTTGCTTTTTAATTTGTGTCATCTATCCTTGCTGAACGCACCTATTTGGGAGAGCCAAAAGTATGCTATGATTTGTTAGAATTGCTCTATGTGCTTCACATAAATTTTTTGAGCTATGGAATTGCTCTAGTGCTTCACTTATATATTTTTGAGCATGGTGTGCTTTAATATTTTTGAAGAAATGCTCTCATGCTTCACTTAGATTTATTTGAGATTTAGTAAATTTGAAGAAATTCTCTCATGCTTCACTTATATTATTTTGAGAGAAGAAAATTTTATGCTCATGTTCTTCACTTAGATTTGTTGGAGCTATCAAAAGCAACATATGAAACTAGGCCCAAAGTGATAGATATTCAAGAGGGATATGATAAAAACTTTCATGAAGATCATTGGACAAAATAAACTTGATTCTTTGTAATAGTTTTGCGATATGATGATATAATATGTGAGTCATGTTGATGAGTAATTATGCTTTAGTAAGAATATTGGTGTTAAGGTTTGTGATTCCCTATGCAAGCACGAAAGTCAATAGTTATGCAATGAAATTATATCCTACTTGTGGTGCATTATTCAGTGTTAGTTATGCTTAATGCTCGTTTATGAGATTTTTCGTTTCTTGGTTGGATGCTTCTCAATCTTTTTGCAAGCCTTCACTTGTACTAAGTAGGAATACTAGTGCATCCAAAACCCTTTAACCCAGTTTTGCCATATGAGTCCACTATACCTACCTATATGCGGTATTTTCGTGCCGTTCTAAGCAAATTTGTATGTGCCATCTCTAATTTTCAAAATAAATTTCCCTTTTGTGTGCTCGTACCGCTCATGAAACGGTAGGGGGTGGCTGATATTTTTCCATGCTAGATGTGTTATTCTCAAGATGAGTGTTTATTCACTTGTCATTGCACGAGAGTACGGCAAAGGTATTAGGGATGCCCAGTCCCGAAATGAAAAATGAATTTACTTTATGTTGTCAAATAATAAATTCCTTGGAAAGTGTTGGTATGGACGGCACCCGTGGATACGGCTGGCCGTGGAATGTGAAAGTATGGTGGAAAAAGGAATAAACTTTATTTTCTGTTTGGGAACCGCCTATGATATATCTAGCATGGCAAGTATTGGGAACTACTCGATCGTTTTCATTGACAGGAAAAGCATGCCACCCAAAATGTTTTATCTCTATCTTTTTTCGCTTAGAGCTCTGGCACCTCTACAAATCCCTACTTCCCTCTGTGAAGGGCCTTTCCTTTTACTTTATGCAATTTTTATTTTTATTTGAGTCTCCTTCTTCTCTTATAAAACCACCAACTAAGGGGCCCTATGATCGTACTTGAGCATTGGGTGTAGCTAATATGCGAGTGTGTTTCATGAATGGATCAATGATTGAGCATAATGGGCTAGGGATAACTTGCTTTAGTGTTGATATTTTGAAAGACAAGGTTGCTTGTTGATATGCTTGAGTATTGAAATCTTCATGTCAAAACTAGACTATTGCTTTGAATCATATAAAAGTCCAAATGTCCATGCTACAAAAAAAAAGAATATGTGATGAACATGATAGGCAGCAGTCCACATCAAAAATTCTGTTTTTATCATTTACCTACTCAAGGACGAGCAGGAATTAACCTTGGGGATGCTGATACGTATTCAACGTATCTATAATTTTTGATTGTTCCATGCTGTTATATTATCATTCTTGGATGTTTTACAATCATTTTATAGCAACTTTATATCATTTTTTGGGACTAACCTATTAACATAGTGCCCAGTGCCAGTTCCTGTTTTTTCCTTGTTTTTTACTTCGCAGAAAATCAATACCAAACGGAGTCCAAACGCAGCGAAACTTTTTGGAGATTTTTTATGGATCAGAAGGAACAACTAGGGCCGAAGAAGTATCAGAGGGGTGCCCCGATGGGGGCACAACCCAGCTGGGCGCGCCTGGGGACCCAGGCGCACCCTGGTGGGTTGTGCCCACCTCAGTGGCCTCCCGTACCGCCTCTTTGCTCTATAAATACCCCGAAAATCCAAAAACCCTAGGGGAGTCGATGAAACACAATTCCAGCGTCGCAAGTTCCAGAAACACCAGATCCAATCTAGACACCATCATGGAGGGGTTCATCATCCTCATTGGTGCCTCTCTGATGATGCGTGAGTAGTTCATTGTAGACCTTCGGGTCCGTAGTTAGTAGCTAGATGGCTTCCTCTCTCTTTCTCTTTTGATTCTCAATACAATGGTCTCTTGGAGATCTATTTGATGTAACTCTTTTTGCGGTGTGTTTGTTGGGATCCGATGAACTTTGAGTTTATGATCAGATCTATTTTATCCATGAAAGTTATTTGAGTCTTCTTTTGATCTCTTATATGCATGATTACTTATAGCCTCGTATTTCTTCTTTGAATCTTTGGTTTAGTTAGGCCAACTAGATCGATTTTTCTTGCCATGGGAAGAGGTGCTTTGTGATGGGTTCGATCTTATGGTGCTCAATCCCAGTGACAGAAGGGGACATGACACGTATGTATCGTTGCTATTAAGGATAACAAGATGGGGTCTATTCCTACATTAATAGATCTTGTCTACATCATGTCATCGTTCTTATTGCATTACTCTGTTTCTCCATGAACTTAATACACTAGATGCATGCTGGATAGCTGTCGATGTGTGGAGTAATAGTAGTAGATGCAGGCAGGAGTCGATCTACTAATCTTGGGCGTGATGCCTATATAATGATCATTGCCTGGATATCATCATAATTATTTGAAGTTCTATCAATTGCCCAACAGTAATTTGTTTACCCACCGGATGCTATTTTTCTCGAGAGAAGCCACTAGTGAAATCTACGGCCCCCGGGTCTATTCTTTATCATATTTGCCTTCGAGATCTATTTTTATTCGCTTTTATTTTCAAATTCATTATTCCAAAAACCCAAAAATACCTTGCTGCACTTTTCCTTTATTTATTTTATTTTGCTTTATTGCGAGAACTATTTATCTAATCTACCACAAATTTATCTATCTTTTTACCGTTGAGGGATTGACAACCCCTCTTACGCATCGGGTTGCAAGTATTTGTTCTTTGTGTGCAGGTACCGTTTACATAGTGTTGCTTGGTTCTCCTACTGGATTGATACCTTCGTTTCATAACTGAGGGAAATACCTACCGTAGCTGTGCTGCATCATCCCTTCCTCTTTGGGGAAATACCGACGTAGTTCAAGCCGCATCAGGTGGTCGGGGACGAGCGATGCACGGAGGTTTGCGCGTTTCTCTCGTACACGCACGCTCGTGGGTGCGAGGTGTTGGGCTCTAACTGAACCCGAGTGAGGCGTTCGCTTACTGAACCCGAGCGATCGATCCCTTGGCTGTTAACTGAACCCGAGCGATTCATTCACTGCTGACTGAACCCGAGCGATTCCTTCGCTGCTGCTGCGAACTGAACCCGAGCGATCGATCACTGCTGCTGCTTACTGAAGCCGATCGAGCCCCCGTGCGAGACGTAGCCAGCCGGTGTTGGGTTGCCTCTCGATGAACAGTGACCGTTGCTACCGTGCGCGTGGTATGTAGAACGAGTTAAGACGTAGTGAGTCGAGCCGGTTGTTTGGCTATGGATGAACAGTTCCCGGTGGGGGTTGGATGAACAGGACCCCGTGGTAGTAGGCCGTTGCCGCTGGATGAACAGGACCCCGAGGAGGCCGCCGCACCCCAGCCGGTTGGGGTTGGATGAACAGGACCTCGTGGAGGCTCTATGAACAGTAGCCGGTGGAGGCTGGATGAATAGTAGCCCATGGATGAACAGTAGCTGGTGGAGGCTGGAGGAAGTCGACGGTTGATGAACAGTAGCCCGTGGAGGCTGGAGCGAGGTAGACGGTGGATGAACAGGACCCCGTTTCGACCGTAGGCGCTCCAACAGAAGTCCGTTTCCTCCGTTTTGCAGTATGCCACGCCCCTCCCGATCAACAGGACCCCGTTTAGACCGTAGGCACTCGAACAGAAGTCCGTTTCCTCCGTTTTGCGGTACGCCAGACCCTTCCCGATGAACAAAACCCTATTTCGACCGTACGCGGTCGAACAGAAGGCCGTTTCCTCCGTTCTGCGGTACGCCAGACCTCGTTTCTGCTGTTCCGTCCAAGCCGGTTGGCTCCCGTTGAACACGACGCATTCCGTTCCCTCCCGATGAACACATCGCAGTTTCTCCGTTTCGACCCAGCCGGTTGGCTGCCGATGAACAGGACGCCGTCGCTGTACACGTTCGAGACCCCGCCCGTATGTACGTTCGTAGTCGTATTTACTTTCTTGCAGCGTGGTTGTATGTACGTGTACATAATTTATATAGGACTACCTCAACTGCTACATCACACGTGCCGCTCCTTGCTCGGCCATGGTTCATCCTTGCAGAGAGACCGATCGACCGGTATGTATGTACACATTCGCTACCAGAGAGACAACCCAACGTATGGTTTGACCCGGTGGGTCCCAGCTGTCAGGGAGGATAAGGAGGCACTTCCTTGGGTGCGAAGATATAGCTGATGGGTCCCAGCTGTAAGGGTGAGGAATCATTTTTTTTCTCGTAATTAGGATGCACTTCCTTGCGTGCGAAGATGTAGCTGGTGGGTCCCAGCTGTCAGGGGGAGAAAACATTATTTTTCAGGGTAAAAAGGATGCAGTTGCATGCATGCGTCCATGGGCGTGGTGCGTCCCCACTGTCAGCCTCTCCACGTACAGTCATCTTCCAATGACTCTCGTTTGTTGACCACGTTGACCACACCGTGCCGAGCGCACCAAGGCCGGTGGACGACGGCGAGGCCCCAGACTGGAATGACCCGGAGATTGATACGTCTCCAAGGTGTCTATAATTTTTTATTGTTCCATGCTATTATATTATCTGTTTTGGATGTTTTATATGCATTAATATGCTATTTTATATTATTTTTGGGACTAACCTATTAACCTAGAGCCCAGTGCCAGTTTCTGTTTTTTCCTTGTTTTTTAGCTTCGTGGGAAAGGAATACCAAACGGAGTCCAAATGGAATAAAACCTTCGCGATGATTTTTCTTGGACCAGAAGACACCCAAGAGACTTGGAGATGAAGTCAGAGGAGCCACAAGGCGACCACAAGGGTGGAGGGCGCGCCCAGGGGGGTAGGGCGCGCCCCCCTGCCTTGTGGGCCCCTCGTGACTCCCCTGACCTAATTCTTTCACCTATATATTCACATATGTTCCCAAACCACCAGAAGCATCCACGAAAAGACTTTTTCACCGCCGCAACCTTCTGTACCCGTGAGATCCCATCTAGGGACCTTTTCCGGCACCCTGCCGGAGGGGGATTCGATCACGGAGGGCTTCTACATCAACTCTATTGCCCTTCCAATGAAGCGTGAGTAGTTTACCTCAGACCTACGGGTCCATAGCTAGTAGCTAGATGGCTTCTTCTCTCTCTTTGATTCTCAATACCATGTTCTCCTCGTTGTTCTTGGAGATCTATCCGATGTAATATTCTTTTGCGGTGTGTTTGTCGAGATCCGATGAATTGTGGATTTATGATCAGCTTATCTATGAATATTATTTGAATCTTCTCTGAATTCTTATATGCATGATTTGATATCTTTGTAATTCTCTTTGAATTATCGGTTTGGTTTGGCCAACTAGATTGGTTTTTCTTGCAATGGGAGAAGTGCTTAGCTTTGGGTTCAATCTTGCGGTGTCCTTTCCCAGTGACAGTAGGGGCAGCAAGGCACGTATTGTATTGTTGCCATCGAGGATAAAAAGATGGGGTTTACATCATATTGCTTGAGTTTATTCCTCTACATCATGTCATCTTACTTAATGCGTTACTCTGTTCTTCATGAACTTAATACTCTAGATGCTGGCAGGAGTCGGTCGATGTGTGGAGTAATAGTAGTAGATGCAGAATCATTTCGGTCTACTTGACATGGACGTGATGCCTATAATTCATAATCATTGACTTGGACATCATCATAACTTTGCGCTTTTCTATCAATTGCTCGACAGTAATTTGTTCACCCACCGTATTATTTGCTATCTTGAGAGAAGCCTCTAGTGAAACCTATGGCCCCCGGGTCTATTTTCCATCATATTACTTTCTGATCTATTATTTTCCAATCTTTTATTTTCAGATCTATAAACCAAAAAACCCAAAAATATTTACTTTATCTTTTGTTTAGTTTTACCTATTTCTATCAGATCTCACTTTTGCAAGTAACCGTGAAGGGATTGACAACCCCTTTATCGCGTTGGGTGCACGTTGTTTGATTGTTTGTGCAGGTGCTAGGTGATTTGTGCATTGTCTCCTACTGGATTGATACCTTGGTTCTTTAACTGAGGGAAATACTTATCTCTACTTTGCTGCATCACCCAAGGGAAAAACCAACGCAAGCTCAAGAAGTAGTAGGAAGAATTTCTGGCACCGTTGCCGGGGAGATCTACGCCAAGTCAAGACATACCAAGTACCCATCATAAAACTCTCATCTATTGCATTACATTATTCGCCATTTGCCTCTCGTTTTCCTCTCCCCCACTTTTAAAATGATTTTTAAAAAGATTTGCCTTTTTATTCGCCCTTCTTCCGTTCGTCTTTTTCGTTTGCTTTTTGTGTGCTCGTGTGTTGGATTGCTTGCTTTGTCATGATGGCTCAAGAGAATACCAAATTGTGTGATTTTTCCAACACCAATAACAATGATTTTATTAGTACTCCGATTGCTCCCGCCACTAGTGCGGAATCTTATGAAATTAATGCCGCTTTGCTGAATCTTGTTATGAAAGATCAATTTTCCGGCCTTCCTAGTGAAGATGCCGCATCCCATCTGAATAATTTCGTTGAGTTGTGCGAAATGCAAAAGAAAAAATATGTGGATAATGATATTATTAAATTGAAGCTATTTCCGTTCTCACTTCGAGATCGTGCTAAAACTTGGTTTTCATCTTTGCCTAAAAATAGTATTGATTCATGGAATAAGTGTAAAGATGCTTTTATTTCCAAGTATTTTCCTCCCGCTAAGATCATCTCCCTTTGGAACGATATTATGAATTTTAAGCAACTTGATCATGAACTTGTTGCACAATCTTGGGAGAGGATGAAATTGATGATATGAAATTGCCCTACTCATGGTTTGAATTTGTGGATGATTATACAAAAAAATTATGCCGGATTGAATTTTGCTGCTAGAAATCTTTTAGATTCGGCTGCGGGAGGTACTTTTATGGAAATTACTCTAGGAGAAGCTACTAAACTTCTAGATAATATTGTGGTTAATTATTCTCAATGGCATACCGAAAGATCTTCCACTAGTAAAAAAGTGCATGCAATTGAAGAGATTAATGTTTTGAGTGGAAAGATGGATGAATTTATGCAATTATTTTCTAGCAAGAGTGCTTCTATTGATCCTAATGATATGCCTTTGTCTACTTTGATTGAGAATAATAATGAATCTATGGATGTGAATTTTGTTGGTAGGAACAATTTTGGTAATAACGCGTATAGAGGTAATTTTAATCCTAGGCCGTTTCCTAGTAATTCCTCTAATAATGATGGTAATTCCTACAACAATTCTTATGGAAATTATAATAAGATGTCCTCTGAATTCGAGAGTAGCGTTAAATAATTTATGATTTCGCAAAAGAGTTTCAATGGTTTGATTGAAGAAAAATTGCTTAAGATTGATGATTTGGCTAGGAACGTGGATAGAATTTCTCTTGATGTTGATTCTTTGAAAATTAGATCTATTCCACCCAAGCATGATATTAATGAGTCTCTCAAAGCTATGAGAATTTCCATTGATGATTGCAAAGCAAGAACCGCTAAGATGCATGCTAAACGAGATTGGTTTGTAAAAACGTGTTCTTCTAGTTTCCGTGAAAATAATGATGAAGATCTTAAAGTGATTGATGTGACTCCTATTGAATCTTTGTTTTCCAATATAAATCTTGATAAATATGGGACTGGAGATGAGTCAACTTTAGTTAAAAGGCGTCCCAATGATTCGGAGTTTTTAGATCTTGATGCAAAAATTGATAAAAGTGGGATTGGAGAGGTCAAAACTTTAAGTAGCAACGAACCCACTCTTTTGGATTTCAAGGAATTTAATTATTATAATTGTTATTTAATAGATTGTATTTCCTTGTTGCAATCCATGTTGAATTCTCCTCATGCTTATAATCAAAACAAAGCTTTTACTAAACATATCGTTGATGCTATGATGCAATCTTTTGAAGAAAAGCTTGAATTGGAAGTTTCTATCCCTAGAAAACTTTATGATGAGTGGGAACCTACTATTAAAATTAAGATTAAAGATTATGAGTGCCATGCTTTGTGTGATTTGGGTGCTAATGTTTCCACGATTCCAAAAACTTTATGTGATGTGTTAGGTTTCCGTGAATTTGATGATTGTTCCTTAAATTTGCATCTTGCGGATTCCACTATTAAGAAACCTATGAAAAGGATTAATGATGTTCTTATTGTTGCAAATAGGAATTATGTGCCCGTAGATTTCATTGTTCTTGATATAGATTGCAATCCTACATGTCCTATTATTCTTGGTAGACCTTTCCTTAGAACGATTGGTGCAGTTATTGATATGAAAGAAGGAAACATTAGATTTCAATTTCCATTAATGAAGGGCATGGAACACTTTCCAAGAAATAAAATTAAATTGCCATATGAATCTATTATGAGAGCTACTTATGGATTGCATACCAAAGATGACAATACCTAGATCTATTTGTGTTTTTATGCCTAGCTATGGGCGTTAAACAATAGCGCTTGTTGGGAGGCAACCCAATTTTATTTTTGTTTTTGCTTTTTGTTCCTTTTTTGCTTTGAATAATTCATCTAGCCTCTGGTTAGATGTGGTTTTGTGTTTTAATTAGGGTTTGTTCCAAGTAAAACCTTTGGGATGGCTTACAGTGATAGTTGATTTGATCTTGCTGAAAAACAGAAACTTTTGCGTCCAGTCACAGAATTTTAATAATTCACTGGAGCATTGAAAAACTATGAATTGTTTTATACTAGATTTATATACAAATTTCCTCTATTGTCCTAATTTATCAGAATTTTTGGAGTTACATAAGTATTATAACAATTCGGATCTTAGCATACTGTTCTGTTTTTTGACAGATTCTGTTTTCTTTGTGTTGTTTGCTTATTTTGATGAATCTATGGGTAGTATCGGGGTGGTATGAACCATGGAGAAGTTGGAATACAGTAGATATTACACCAATATAAATAAATAATGAGTTCACAACAGTACCAAAAGTGGTGATTTATTTTCTTATACTAACGGAGCTTATGAGATTTTCTGTTGAGTTTTGTGTTGTGAAGTTTTCAAGTTTTGGGTAAGGATTTGATTGACTATGGAATAAGAAGTGGCAAGAGCCTAAGCTTGGGGATGCCCAAGGCACCCCAAGGTAATATTCAAGGACAACCAAGATCCTAAGCTTGGGGATGCCCCGGAAGGCATCCCCTCTTTCGTCTTTGTCTATCGGTAACTTTACTTGAGGCTATATTTTTATTCACCACATGATATGTGTTTTGCTTGGAGCGTCTTGTATGATTTGAGTATTTGCTTTTTAGTTTTCCACAATCATCCTTGCTGTACACACCTTTTGAGAGGGACACGCATGAATCGTGATTTATTAGAATACTCTATGTGCTTCACTCATATCTTTTGAGCTAGGCAATTTTGCTCTAGTGCTTCACTTATATCTTTTTAGAGCATGGCGGTGGCTTTATTTTGTAGAAATTATTGAACTCTCATGCTTCACTTATATTATTTTGAGATTCTCTAAACAGCATGGTAATTTGCTTTGGTTATGAATTTAGTCCTAATATGATAGACATCCAAGAGGGATATAATAAAGGGATAATTGTATTCATACCCTTAGTTGTGTCCCCCTCAACCGAATTGCCCCTTGTTTTTTAAAACACGTGGTCTTGCCCAACCCACTTTGTCGTCTTTTGCTTTTGCCCTTTGACCGTTTGACCATCACTTTGAAAACTTCATAACTAATTCATACTAAATCAGAAAAATGCAAATAAGATACCAAAATGTTTGGAAAAACATCACCTGTATGTCAATGTCATTTGCATTCATGACAAAAGTGTTGGTAAGTGCCCATCCGAGTTTTAGCTCTTATCATACCACCATGAACAGGAAAATCAAAAAAAATTCGAAAAATTCAAGAAAAATTTGGTGGCAAAGAATTGCAAATGTTTTAAGTGCTTGCCAAGTTTCATGAGGGAATGACATTCATGGAAGTCATGGCAAAAAAACAATGAACACTTGAAAATAGATTGTTTTTTTGCCACGACTTCCACGAATGTCATTCCCTCATGAAACTTGGCAAGCACTTAAAACATTTGCAATTCTTTGCCAGCAAATTTTTCTTGAATTTTTCGAATTTTTTTAGATTTTCCTGTTCATGGTGGTATGATAAGACCTAAAACTCGGATGGGCACTTACCAACACTTTTGTCATGAATGCAAGTGACATTGACATACAGGTGATGTTTTTCCAAACATTTTGGTATCTTATTTGCATTTTTCTGATTTAGTATGAATTAGTTTTGAAGTTTTCAAAGTGACGGTCAAACGGTCAAAGGGCAAAAGCACAAGACGACAATGTGGGTTGGGCAAGACCACATGTTTTCAAAAACAAGGGGCAATTCGGTTGAGGGGGACACAACTAAGGGTATGAATACAATTATCCCTATAATAAAAACTTTCATATAAAGAGCATTGAATACTATGAGAAGTTTGATTCCTTATGATTGTTTTGAGATATAAAGATGGTGATATTAGAGTCATGCTAGTGAGTAATTGTGAATTTGAGAAATACTTGTGTTAAGGTTTGTGAGTCGCGTAGCATGCACGTATAGTGAACCGTTATGTAACGAAGTTGGAGCATGAGATATTTTTTGATTGTCTTCCTTATGAGTGGCGGTCGGGGACGAGCGATGGTCTTTTCCTACCAATCTATCCCCCTAGGAGCATGCGCGTAGTACTTTGTTTCGATGACTAATAGATTTTTGCAATAACTATGTGAGTTCTTTATGACTAATGTTGAGTCCATGGATTATACGGACTCTCACCCTTCCACCTTTGCTAGCCTCTCTAGTGCCGCACAACTTTCGCCGGTACCATACACCCACCATATACCTTCCTCAAAACAACCACCATACCTACCTATTATGGCATTTCCATAGCCATTCCGAGATATATTGCCATGCAACTTTCCAGCGTTCCATTTTATTATGACACGCTTTATCATTGTCATATTGCTTTGCATGATCATGTAGTTGACATCGTATTTGTGCCAAAGCCACCTTTCATAATTCTTTCATACATGTCACTTTTGATTCATTGCACATCCCGGTACACCGCCGGAGGCATTCATATAGAGTCATATTTTGTTCTAAGTATCGAGTTGTAAGTAAATAAAAGTGTGATGATCTTCATTATTAGAGCAGTGTCCCATGTGAGAAAAAAAAGAGGCCAAAGAAGCCAAGCCAAAAAAAAAGAAAAAAAAGAGAAAAAAAAGAAAAAAAATGAGAGAAAAAGAGAGAAGGGGCAATGCTACTATCCTTTTCCACACTTGTGCTTCAAAGTAGCACCATGATCTTCATGATAGAGAGTCTCCTATTTTGTCACTTTCATATACTACTGGTAAATTTTCATTATAGAACTTGGCTTGTATATTCCAACGATGGGCTTCCTCAAATTGCCCTAGGTCTTCATGAGCAAGCAAGTTGGATGCACACCCACTTAGTTTTCTTTTGAGCTTTCATACACTTATAGCTCTAGTGCATCTGTTGCATGGTAATCCCTACTCACTCACATTGATATCTATTGATGGGCATCTCCATAGCCCGTTAATACGCCTAGTTGATGTGAGACTATCTCCTTCTTTTTTGTCTTCTCCACAACTACCATATTCTATTCCACCTATAGTGCTATGTCCATGGGTCACGCTCATGTATTGCGTGAAAGTTGAAAAAGTTTGAGAACACTAAAAGTATGAAACAATTGCTTGGCTTGTCATTGGGGTTGTGCATGATTTGAATATTTTGTGTGATGAAGATGGAGCATAGCCAGACTATATGATTTTGTAGGGATAAGCTTTCTTTGGCCATGTTATTTTGAGAAGACATAATTGCCTTGTTAGTATGCTTGAAGTATTATTGTTTTTATGTCAATATTAAACTTTTGTTTTGAATATTATGGATCTGAACATTCCTGCCACAATAAAGAAAATTACATGGATAAATATGTTAGGTAGCACTCCACATCAAAAATTCTGTTTTTATCATTTACCTTCTCGAGTACGAGCAGTAATTAAGCATGGGGATGCTTGATACGTCTCCAACATATCCATAATTTTTGATTGTTCCATGCTATTATATTATCTGTTTTGGATGTTTTATATGCATTAATATGCTTTTTTATATTATTTTTGGGACTAACCTATTAACCTAGAGCCCAGTGCCAGTTTCTGTTTTTTCCTTGTTTTTTAGCTTCGTGGGAAAGGAATACCAAACGGAATAAAACCTTCGCGATGATTTTTCTTGGACCAGAAGACACACAGGAGACTTGGAGATGAAGTCGGAGGAGCCACGAGGTGGCCACAAGGGTGGAGGGCACGCCCAGGGGGGTAGGGTGTGCCCCCTGCCTTGTGGGCCCCCCGTGACTCCCCTGACCTAATTCTTTCGCCTATATATTCACATATGTTCCCAAACCACCAGAAGCATCCACGAAAAGACTTTTCCACCGCCGCAACCTTCTATACCCGTGATCTCCCATCTAGGGACCTTTTCCGGCACCCTGCCGGAGGGGGATTCGATCACGGAGGGCTTCTACATCAACTCTATTGCCTTTCCGATGAAGCGTGAGTAGTTTACCTCAGACCTACGGGTCCATAGCTAGTAGCTAGATGGCTTCTTCTCTCTCTTTTATTCTCAATACCATGTTCTCCTCGTTGTTCTTGGAGATCTATCCGATGTAATATTCTTTTGTGGTGTGTTTGTCGAGATCCAATGAATTGTGGATTTATGATCAGCTTATCTATGAATATTATTTGAATCTTCTCTGAATTCTTATATGCATGATTTGATATCTTTGTAATTCTCTTCGAATTATCGGTTTGATTTGGCCAACTAGATTGGTTTTTCTTGCAATGGGAGAAGTGCTTAGCTTTGGGTTCAATCTTGCGGTGTCCTTTACCAGTGACAGTAGGGGCAGCAAGGCACGTATTGTATTGTTGCCATCGAGGATAAAAAGATGGGGTTTACATCATATTGCTTGAGTTTATTCCTCTACATCATGTCATCTTACTTAATGCGTTACTCTGTTCTTCATGAACTTAATAATCTAGATGCAAGCAGGAGTCGATCAATGTGTGGAGTAATAGTAGTAGATGCATAATCGTTTCGGTCTACTTGACACGGACGTGATGCCTATATTTCATAATCATTGACTTGGATATCGTCATAACTTTGCGCTTTTCTATCAATTGCTCGATAGTAATTTGTTCACCCACCGTATTATTTGCTATCTTGAGAGAAGCCTCTAGTGAAACCTATGGCCCCCGGGTCTATTTTCCATCATATTACTTTCTGATCTATTATTTTGCAATCTTTTATTTTCAGATCTATAAACCAAAAAACCCAAAAATATTTACTTTATCTTTTGTTTAGTTTTACCTATTTCTATCAGATCTCACTTTTGCAAGTAACCGTGAAGGGATTGACAACCCCTTTATTGCGTTGGGTGCAAGTTGTTTGATTGTTTGTGCAGGTGCTAGGTGATTTGTGCGTTGTCTCCTACTGGATTGATACCTTGGTTCTCTAACTGAGGGAAATACTTATCTCTACTTTGCTGCATCACCCTTTCCTCTTCAAGGGAAAAACCAACGCAAGCTCAAGAAGTAGCAGAGATGGGGAAGACGCGGCATTGGAGTCGCAGACGGAAAGGAGTGGGAAACTTGACTGGTTTGGTTGCGGGGTGGGCCTACACACTGCAGAGAATAGCAGGAGGTGCGGATGAGTGGAGGGATGGCCTGGCCATCGGTGGGGTAGCGTTTCACTGTGAGGCACGCGAAACAACGCCACTGTACACCGGATGCTGGAGCAGGCAGTCCCGGCAGTGTTGGAGGAAGAAGACGAGAGATTGAAGAAGAATGTCGGCCGTTGCATGTAAATCGAACGCCTTGCTTAGGCTTCGACCTTTGTATTTTTTTTGTGAAAGTGCTTAGGCTTCTATCTACTGGCCCACATGTTAGCCAGTCTATTTGATGGGCTGGGTGAAACAATGATGTAGAGTCTATGCAGCCCGTTTATATATTATGTTAGAATTTAAAGCCCATTTGCATTTTTTTCGAAATCCACTGACTTGCTGGGCTGGGTGAAACTATCATGTTGGGCTGGACGGAGAAATGTTATAAAAACATAAACACATGATTGCACGTCTATTACTGATTGGTCAGTAAAATCTTTGCAAGCTTACGTACGCAATCACCAGGAGTTAACCTGCCAAGTTATATATAAACAATTATTATTATTATTTTGTAAGAACTTTCGATTTACGAAATAAAATATCATTTTAATTTGATGAGTTAATAGGACATGGGATATTATTATTTTTTAGGCTAGACGTGGGACAGTTGAGTTGGTTCTAGGGAAAACTACTGGGAGAAAACTTAGATTACATTGAAAAAGAAAGTGGGAGAAAATTCAGATATAGGATTAATAAAAACAAAAAATAAAGGAAGTGGGAAGGTCTATACAATGGTTGGATGAACGACAAGTTTAACGGAACCTTATGATGTTTCTATTATATATATGTAATAAAATAAGATATAAATATAAATATAAGTATATATATACTATTATAGAAGGGAAAACATAGGTTCAGTTTTGCATTCTTATAGAAAAATAGAACTGAGCTGTGCATTGTCTTGAGAAAACAAACATAACTTGGGCTGACAAGCTAGGCTGGGAGGCCCAGAGGCCGCTTGATACCTGCTGGACCCCCCAAAAAAGTTGAAACCTGCTGGATCAGCTGTGTCTGTATGTCGTGGGCTGCGCATGTTAAACAACAAAACCTAGGCCATGGACCTGGTGGGCCCAGACTGTCAGCCTCTCGACAAACAATCGTCTCCCGATTCCTCTCGTTTTGTTGACCATGTTGGGAACGACAGACGGCGGCGCCGCGGTGAGAGCACCAAGGCGGAGGACGACATCGAGACCTCGGACTGGAACAAACTAGAGCCGAGGAAGACGCAGGCGGAGGGGAGTACGAGGGTTGGTTTGTTCGGGTGCAGGGTGGGCCGGTGGAGCTGCCGCCGCCGGAGAATGTGTGGGAGTAGAGGGATGGCCTGGCCAGCGCCATAGGCTAGGATGGGTCACCAAGGCGTGCGCGGCAGTGCCACCAGCCACTGTAGGAAGAGGACGAAAGATTGAACAAAATAAAGAAATACAAATGGATTGGTGGTTGGTCCCAGATGTCTGTGTACGAGACCTGCTGGGTCCACCTGAGAAGGGGAATATGTTGGGAGGAAGGAGATTCAAAGCACGGCAGCCCAGTGAACTAGTTACATACATAAGCAAATAGCCACTAAAAAAAAGCAAATAGGTTAATGGGTTTTTAGACGAAATATTTTGTTCAAAACAGATAATTACGACACATAGGCTAATGCATGAAACACCCAGATGATAAAGATGCTTAAACAAAAAAGTACATCATCTAGACCTTCCTGGCACGCTTGATCATGACGCCGCGGCTGTCCGTGTAATCGTCGGTTATGGGAAGCAGACACGCCCTCATGTCCAAGATCCGCCTGTACATGTCGTAGCATGCATATGCGTCCTTGGCCGCGTAGGTTATGTAGGCTAGATTCAGAGGTACCTCCCATGTGTTCAGGTCCTTGGTATCGACGTCTTCTTTCATGTTGGCGTAGCAGGGGTCAATGATGGTCGCGGCGAGGTCAACCACGGAGTCCTTCTTCTGCCCGTTGCCGATGACCTTGTATTGCTTCTGGATGTCGACAAGCTTGTTGCACCAGATGGCCGAATCGTAAAGCACAGTCGCGTTCTTCCTACTGTCCACCATAGCGAAGGTGTAGTCGGCGGTGCCGATGAAACATGCGAATGCTCCAGAACCTCTGATAGCCCTACAGTAGTGGTAGACGAGAACCTCATCCCGCACGCATACCTAGGCGACGGCGGTCTGCTGGTCCCTATTAGGAGACGAATGGATGGGCACAAGGTCTAGTCCCGCGACCTTGTGCTTTCTCCTCCTGTAGGTACTGCTTGAACTTGGCGAGGCAGAGCTTCACCGAGTCCGGATCATTGGTGTACATCACATTCAACTTGGTGCTGCCATGGGTCTGGACGGCGAACTCAAAGGTGAACTCCTTGTTGAAGTCCATATCCAGTAGGCTCATCCCTCGGATAGCCATTGGAGTCTCTTCTCACGCAGAGTTGATGTGGTGGTTCTCGTTTTGTGGGGATTGGGGGCAGGGGGAAGATGAAGACGATCGGTGTGTACTGGGGTACTAGGGGGCGGCACCGTGGCAGCAGCAGTTCATTTTTCCAATCTTGAGGAACTGCAATCGACGGTGAACGAGTGGGTAGGCGGCGGCAGCAGTTCATTTTCAGCTCTTGGGGAACTGCATCCAACAGTAAACTGAGTGTGTACAGGCGACATCAGTTACTACCCCTCCCTCGCCCGCTGCACGCCCGACAGAACATGACCCCTCGGGTTCACGAGCGGGTCTGTATTGGTACTGTAATAGCAAGTGTTAGTGGTCACTTTACTTAAATTTTATTAGTTTTAATTAATTTTTTTTAAAAACAAGCAAAGCATTGGCTCGTTCTATCAGTGCCACAGGATCAACATGCACAACAATTAGAATTATTATTCTCAGGACACAAACGATCGACTCATTTGCCGCACTTTCACAGACAATACTACCAAGTTCGAACAGCTTGTTATGGTTGCTGTCCTCTGCATCATCATGCCGTGTTTCCCAGCTTGCAAGATTCGGAACCAACCAATAAGATTGAAATAATAAGTAAAACAAAGATGCCTACACATCACAATGATTCCCAGCTTGCAAGATTCAGAACCAACCCATTAGATTCAAATAATAAGTACAACAAAGGTGCCTACACATCTCAATGATTCATAGATTAGAGCCAATCGTAACTGTACAACTCAAAAGTTGTGAGAATGTGAACAAATAAATAAAAATTGATCGATGCTTCATGTAAGCAATTTGATCCAAGGATTTGCTTAAACATTGAAACCAGTCCTTTTTAAGGCCACACAGGTCAAACATTGGGAGCTGAAATATTCTGCATCATTGGTGGCACAACCAGTTCCAATATATGCACAAGAGGGCCTTCTAGATTTTGAAGTAGTGTGTATAGAGCCTCATCCTTAGTATTTAACAAATACACATAGCAGAATCTAGTGGAATCATCAATCAACGTCCTGAAATATATCTTTCCACCTTGCACACACGCATGGTACTTTAGAGCCTTTGGATAAAGTGAATCTCGGGATTAAATCCATCTTGGCTAGCCGTGTCATACAACCCAAGAACTTGGTGAATGCTTTTGACCATCACAACATCTGTAGTTGAGTATTCCTGTTTGCATACATAAGAAAGAGCATGATTACTATAATATTGGCACTAGTTAAATCAACTTTATTTCCAAAATGAGAAAAGATTGCGATAGAATAGCTTTATTAAAAAAATACAACGTTAACACAGTATGACAAAGCACAATCATATTGATAAAGTACAGTACTGACCTGTGTGAGATGACTTTGGGAGATCAAGTTATTTTTCATGTCCTCGTATCTTGGCATGAAGGCGATTCATTGACATCCATTAACACCTCAGTGTGGCAGTAGAAGGAGGAGCGTCGACTCATTTCAATCACTTTTTTGTGTAGCTCAACTAAAATTATGGCGCCCGCCAGTTAGAGAGGGGCCCCGCGACACCTCAACGGTAGGCGTGATGGACTCAACTAGTTCATTGCAGCTATGTGATTGATGCTGTGCACATGGACTTGATTCTGCCGGATAGGCCTTCTGCAAGTTATCTAGATTGGAAATGAAATGGTAGCTAAGACAGTAGCTCTATTTTAAATGTATTATTACTTCATTTTATCAGTGGCAGTAGCGGTGCCAAAAGATTGCCACAAATTATTAGTGGCATTAAATTAAGATGCAAAAACAATATCATTATTGCTTTCTCATAGCAATGCCATAACAGTAGCATAAGATCACTAGCTGGATGCAGAGTCAAAATCAACCAAGAAGGAACATACCCGGTCATGGGAACCATAACTGAGAGAGGGGCCCTACGCCGCCACGACTCGATGTGGTGAACCTGCAGATCCACTCGGATGATTCAATTCAGGCAACCTTTTTCTGCAGTTCACCTGAAATGAACCAAAGATTGTATCATGCAGCTAGCAAGAAGTACTTGCTCTCATGAGCTGGCAGTTTTTCTTTAGTACGTAGTTGCACTAAAATTGAGCAACATTAAGGTTGGTTGTCCTGCTCATGCAAGGTGCAACTATAATTTGCTTATCCTTTTGTGCAGTTCCACTAAAATAAAGTGCCATTGTGGTGACACTGACGGCTCATCTTGCAAAGGCTAATAAAATGTTGCACGAGATTACCAACAGAGTTTGATGGAGATGTTGGAAACTCCAATCAACCTTTGTGCAGTTCAACCAAAATTGAGAGACGTTGCCCACGTGACATTTTAGTTGAACTGCACAAGACACTCATTCCAAAAAAAAGTGTTTTGTGCAGTTCACCAAAAGGTCACAATACCAACGAGGTGAAATGGATATCCCTATCCACACAAAAAGATAGAAAGAAAACAGTTACTGGTCAATAACAAGATACGGAACATACACGAAATGAAAAGAAGCATCTTGATTATGTTCATGGCAATCACGCAAGAACAGTAGAAATTTTAAAACAGCAACATTGCTTCATGTTACCGGAAGCATTACGATCAACAATGACATTTGTCAAATATGGGATTACTTTAATGGTGGCATTACTTGTTTACCAGATACAATAGATCAACAGCAGCTAAAGAGTTGGTTTAAGGGCATGGGACAATGGGGACACCAGAACACTCAGCAGCGTAAAGAAGCAACTTACTTATCATACTGGGAAAAATAGTAGGAGTACCATTTGTAACACAGTTTAATTGCATCGTATTACTGGAGGCATTAGATTAACAATAACATTGGTTAGACATGTCCTTATGGTAACAGTGTGATTGCTTCATTTTACATGCGCCCTTATATTAACAACTGCAAACAGTTGGTATAAGGACATGCGACAGTGGACGCATCAGCACAATGTACCTACAAGGAGGCATAAAGTGGTGATGCTGAGTTTGTTCATACTCCGTGAGGGCAGCAAATCTAATCCTAGATACCTTTTACTATGTGAGGGCAGCAAATCTAATCCTGGACATACTCTGCTGACTTGTCCACCAACCGCCACTTTCTATCCCTTTTTCAACCAATAATAGATCTGTTCCTTATCCAGTTTGTACTGCCTTTTCCCTTTATTTCCCTTTTCAACCAAGAGACCGGTTGGGTATCCAGTCTCTACTACTTTCCCCCTGTTATTTCCTCTTTGAATCGAGTCCTAGATTCATGCTACAACTTCCCCCCCTTCATTGTTTGAACCAAGTCTTAGATTCGACTGCATGAAGTAACTTTACCTCTAATAATACTAAAAATTTAGGTGGCTTTGGAAGAGCTGATGGAAGTAGAAAAAGATCCACATGCAGACACGTGGGGAGCTGGGGCAGTAGAGTAGGGCCGCTTTCAAAGGAACTTATACCTGAGGGTCGTCGGGATGTGGCTAGGAGGCCGGTGGCTGGTCGGATCTGCCCATAATACGGCAGGGAGGAAGAAGGGGTTGGAGGACCTCCCGAGCCGGCGCTGTGTCGGAGAGAACGGCACGGGCAGAGGATAGGGACCCGCCGGCAGCTGTGGGTTTCCTCCCTAGCCGCCGATGACCGCGTGAACGATGCACCTAGTCCTTTACACACACCAGCTGAAGGGATCTGGCCGGATCTGTGACCAGCGGTGAGCAGAGAGAAAATGTCGCTACTGCTGTCTTGTTTAGATCTGGAGAGGATGAGAGAATGAAGAGAGCAACCCTAGTAAAGCAAGCGCTCAGGCCCCTGCCTATATATATAGTGGAGTGATTATCTTTTTCTCTCCACAACAAGCATTTCAATTTGTGTATGTGGCATTAAAGAAAGAAACTCTCTATTTAACATGACTGACTGCAATTTGCACTTTGTTCACTTGTGCTCCCCGCCCTCCATTCATTGAACAACCCCACGGGTGAATAAACATATAGTACTATTTATATAGAACGAACAAGCTCGAACTATTTTGGGTTTGAGATATCGATGGTACAGTTTGACCACATTGCATCAATGGACCCAGTACTTTGAAGAAACCTATACATATAAACACATGCACGGTTTACATTCCGAATCGCTAGCTAGAGCTTGAATTGTATTTGTTTACATGTACCACCTTTTTCTTTTGGTTTTCTGCTCCATGGCGCAATTCATCGATACAAAATTATACTATGAGTATTTAAAAGTTGAGGGCGGGGCTTTTCCCGGGCAGTACGTGCGGCAGTTTTCGCGTAGCCGGTTTGACAGAGAGGCGAGGAGGGTGAGGGAGTAGCAGATTCAACTTACTGCTGGAAAGGTAGGGCTGTGCGATTTGATGGCTCGTTACTGCTGGAAAGATGGTGTCTTGTGATATGACTACTCACTATAGTCATTATTACTCCGGCGCTATGACCGGGGTGATGCCCCCCTTCCGTTCCTCACTCTAAATTGGGTGCATGACACGTCGACCTGGATGCTGGCTCTCCCACATGTCGGCGAAGTAAGAAGGAGCAAAGAATCATGCAGTATATATAGTACTACGTAGTACGTATATACTCTACTCACGTCGGAGGAGTGCGAAACACGGCAGCCCAGTGAACCAGCAGGCGATAGGCCATAGAAAACAATTTGGTGATATGGCCATAAAAACAATGTACTACAGTCCAGTCTCTAGCACGTACAGTACTCCACCTCTTCCTTCGCCTCTCGGTTCATCGCCATCATACTTTCCCCATTCCTGTGTTTTCAGTATCCTGCGAATCAATGAGGCCCTTAGACTGGTTTAGGTCCGATTATTTTTTATAAATGTGTTATGTCCAAAATTTAATGAACGTGCTCTGGTTTCTATGAAAATAATCCGGTTTGCATGTAGTAATTCATTCATTTATTTATTCTTATGCAGGGGGTTTGCATGTAATTCGTCATGTCTGAATTGTAAAGTACGCCGGCATGGTTGCATATGCTCTGAGTCGTGCATGCACTATGACCCAGATGCTCTATGTCCCACGTGTCAGCAAAAGGAAGCACGTGGAAATAGCCTAGGAGTACATATAGGAGAAAAAATGCGTGAAAAAATATGTACTATGAAGCGTAGTTGCGGTTCAAAAAGGAGACCTAAAGTGATGACAGGTATAGGTCGCATGCACCCACCTAGTGGTACTCAGTACTAGACGTACAAGTACTCAGTACTCCTATTCTATCAACATGAGTCCCATCTGACAATAGCGTCCGTGCTACAGCTAGCTCTTCTCCCTCGTTTCTCTCTTCTAATTCTAACACAGCCGACGCGCGGTGGGCGGGGTGGGGATTTGCTGATAGTCGGTTTGCTCAACTGCAGCACCACCTGACAGTGAAAATGCTAAGACAACAAGCGTTCCCTTGCTTGAGCGGCGTGCCAGACAGACCATGTGGGGGTGCGACGTGAACGTGACAGTCTTTATCTTTATAACTTGTACATAGAAAATGCCAAGCCAATGCGCAATGAGCGGCGGGCCGGAACGACAGTGTGGGGTGCGACGCGAACGGCACAGGCATGTTGTAGTACTTGTTCCACTTTCTCGTTTTGAACTCGTGACATGTAGTAACACTCAGTTTTGAATATATAAGTTTGGTTGTCGCACCAATATATATACTCCCTCCATGTAGGTTGGGTCGCTGAAGTCAAAATTTGACACAAAACACGATGGTGACCAGTCTACCTCTGTCCTGGTTTATTGCTCCCCATCGTAATCTGTGCCAAAATTTGACTAACAAAAGGTTCATGCATGTCACCAAAATTATATCATTGAAAACTATGTTCAAATACAAATCAAATGACATAATTTTTGTTGACATGCACTAACATTTTGTCAGTTAAATCTTTGGTCAAAATTTATTACAAAAGGGACTAATAAACCAGGACCTAGGTAGTAGACTAGGACGAAGACAGTGATACTACATATAATTAACGCCAAATAAGAGCAAGGGATCACACATGTCATTTACAAATGGAATAAAAATGCCATACACTAATAAAACATCAAGGCCACGAGGCGATGCAGTGCTGGTTACAGGAGGCGAGAAGAAAGATGCATCCATCGACGACCTCCTCCTCCTCGACTCAGCGCGCCGGCCCACCGACCGGCGGCAAAGTAGCAGCGGCTTTCGTGGCCAGGTCAACATGCTTCTCAAAAATGGCGTCCAAAGATTCCAGCCGGTGGAAGAAGGCCAACGTCTTTCTGTCCTCCCTGGTCTTGTAGTGGCCTATGTAGACAATTTCCTCGTAGACGTGGATGTGCAGGTCGACAGTTTCTTGCATGGTGAGGCGCTGCGCGGCGAGCGCGGCCTCGAGGTGCACATTCTTCGTTGTGACCCCCGGCAGCTGCAGGGCCACCAGTGCTTCAAAGAGTTCTTCACCATGGAGGCCGATGAGGGTGGCAGGCCACGAGGAGCCTGGGCGCGTGGGCTGGAGCACTACGGCAAGGTCGTCCGTGCGCTTCTTGACGGTGGTGAACTTGCAGATGGAGCGGACCATCATGTCGTCCATGCGAGAGGCGAAGCCGGCGTCGGCGAGGGCTACGACGCCGGCGGTCGCCAGCACCTTCTGGAAACACTGCGCGGTGCGGGGCCGCAGGCCGGCATCTTGGATGATCTGGCACACCCGACTGCCGCTCGCGTCCATCGCCTACATAGGTGCTTGTGGCTTCTGGTCACTTGGTCTTGGATTGGAGTGAGCAGTGTTGCACAGAGACTAGGAGTAGATGGATTGGAGTGGTGGGGCACCTTTATATGAGAGTCCAAACTGCGTTGCATTACAGCGTGCCGGCTCCATTCTGATTCTCCAATTAATTCCCTCTGCATGCTAATTGAGGATGCATCATTGATCGTTTAACGTCTCGTGGACCGCTACCCTCTCCCTCCTTGGCATTCAAGCCGTATCAACGTAAATGCGTGTCAAGAAGAGACTAGTCATTACTACATTGTGCACCGCGACCAAGGCGGAGGGGAAAATGAGAGAACTTAATATTTTTACTGTAGTACTACCATTGCATGCAATGAACTGACCATAGCATGCCGTGCTAGGTAGTCTCAAGGCATTAAAAACATACACGGCCCACGTCTCTTATTGGTTGATTCCTTTATTCATGTCAAGAAGCAAGAAACGAGGTCGAGTTAATCCACCGTGCCTAAGTGTTTTGGGGTTATAAAGGTTTTCGTAAGCGATCGACACAATAACCGTAAGATCTGCATCCGATGGTGGCACCTATTTAACGCAAACAACAATAGAAAAGAAATGCCACAAAACTGCGACACCACGCCCCCCTCCCCTACACATAAGACTAGCACGCGAGCGTACGCAACTCCCATGTTCAGGTTGTGCTTGGCTCTTCACCTCTTCGAGAAGTCGAACAATGATGTTACTACTTCTATAGTATCGAATCAACTGCTGCATGTCTCGTCCACCGCGTGGGCGAGGGAGAGCTTGTTGTAGGAGTAGTAAAAGCAAAAGGCTCTCCTTGTTTGCGAGCCACCGCGTGCATGGGCGAGGGAGAGGGCGTACTACTACAGTAATCAAGCTTCTCCTTGTTGTACGAGTTGAAGCGACACATCATAGCACGGGCCCCACATGCTTGCCTCTAAACTTGGCTAAAAGACACACATTGTATAATATTTGCTGCCACCTCTAACATTTACCCCACCACAAATTAAAATATATATTCCTCTCTTGACCAGATCAGTGTGCAAACTACAATAACCAGGATGTTAGGTAGGGCTAGAAGATTATTTTAATCAAAAAATGCTTCGAGACGGCCTCATAGCATGGAGCCGACTCCAACGATTTTAAGCTTAGAGGCACGGTACACGCTATCCTAGACTATGTTACTATACTACCTCCCCTACACATGAAACTGCCACACGAGCGTTCAGGTTGCGCTTGGCTCTTCGCCTCTTCGGGAAGTCGAAAATTGATGGTACTACTATAGTGGAGTACTACTAGTATGCTTCTGGCCATCTGACACCGAATGAACTGCTGCATGTCCACCGCGTGCGGGAGGGAGAGCATGTAGCGAAAGTTTCTCCTAGTCCTGCGTGCCACCACGCTCATGGGCGAGGGAGAGGGCATTGTAATCAAACTTCTCCTTATTGTACGAGTTGACGCGACACATCAAAGCAGTGCACTCGATATATTTCAATAATTTGCGTTTACCGATGCATTAATTACAACGCATGCATGCATGCCGTGACTTTCCTTTTGATACTTGCATGTGTTGATTTAATGCACCTTGAAGTAGTATGAATATGTGATGGTAAGACTTTCTAATGCCCCGGCCCTAAAGCGAGAGATGGTGGTGCACGAGGAGGGCGAGATCATGCCAACAGAACATGACCCGACGATGGAGCTCTCTATGGTCTCTATGGACCTCACCTTGCTCCACTGCCCCTTGTGCCTCCGCCCCTTGAAGCCTCTAGTGTACAAGGTTTGAATACACCTCGTCCATTCGGCTGATCAAGCAAGGTGCAGGTTTCTTGATTGATGTGTTGTTCGATTGATTTGTGCAGTGCAAGGGAGGGCACCTGGCCTGCGCAGACTGCCGCGGCGAGCGCCCCGGGAACCAGCGGCAGTGCCAGAAGTCCGAGCGCGGCGGCGGCTTCGACGTGCGGAACACAGCGATGGACGCCGTCCTCTCCTCGGTGAGGGTGGAGTGCCCGCACGAAGGCTGTGGGCTCTATGTCACTTACCACAAGCTCGCCGATCACTAGAGTGTGTGTCCGCTCGTGCCCTGCAAATGGCCCGTGCCCGTCTGCGGCTACGAAGGCCCGCCACCGGCGCTCCCCAACCACATCACCACCGAGCATCCCATGCCCGTGCACAGGATCCAGTACGGCAAGGTGCTCTAGCTGCAAGTGCCAATGTCGGAGCCGCGACTCTTGCTGTTCGCGGAGGAGGACAGCCACGCATTTTTCGCGGTCGGCGGCATGCTCGACATCGGTGCACCTATCGTCGTGTCAGTCATCTGCATCAGAGCGGGGGCGTCCCCACCGCCGCACTACGCGGCCAAGCTATGGGCGAACGGCCCGCCGGGGGAGCCCAAAGGCAGGACCGACGCCGTCAAGGAGGAAATCAAGGTGACAAGCAGCAAGGATCCCGGCGCCGTTGTCGTGCAGGAGCTGACCTTCTTCACAGTCCCGCCCAAGCTGCTGTCCGGGGCTGGGTTGTCGAGGATGGTGTCCCTCCACATTCAGATTGACAAGCTCACCTCCTAAATGAATCTACAGTGCCTTCTGTTTATCTTAGTAATATGCTAATATAGGGGTTAGCTCGGTCTACTTTAGCTTAAGAGATGGTGGATTTTGGTGGCGATGCAGCAATTACTTCGACATCAGATCAACAGTTAAAGTAATTTCCAACAGTCGAACGGATATTTTGTGTCTGTTGGATATAAAGATCCTTTCGGGTAAGGAGTATAAGCTGCTTATATGCTTGTTTGTTGAGGAAGTGTTGCATACTTCTGCGAGTTGACGCGACACATCAAAGTAGTACTACTACTAGTAGTACTCACCCGACTGCGCACCAGGCAGACGAAGCTCGTGTCGTGTTGCTGCCGTGTGTGGCCCGCACATTAACCAAAACCTCGTGCCTCTAGCTTAGACTCCATGTCTTAAACATCACAATCTCAAGGCCAAGGAGCAACGGGAACCTATGATGGAGCCAATCGTATGGTTGAGAACACTACAATTTGTAGCTACAGATGCGTGTGTGAGGGAGGACGAGTGCGTGCGTGCACCTCTTCTCTTCGTGTATAATGTACTAAACTTAGAGTACAAGTTTATGTGGGTGGTATCGACCTAGAGAGCTAGAGATGGTGCATGCGAGAAGTCTCGAGAGACTAGGGACCTCTTTCATTCGTAGGATTTCCAAAACGTAGGAATAGGAAAAACGTAGGATTAGAGTGGCATGTCGTCTTGAATCCTACATGATTGTATGAGTGTTTGATTGTGCATAGGAAAAATGTAGGATTCTTTCAAAGAGGTTTGAGTGGATGGAAAATTTCCTATGAAATCTAGTGCAAATGAATCCTAAGGAAAAATTCCTATGGTTTACAATCCTACGAATCAAACAACCCACATAGGAAAAATTCCCAAGGATTAGAATCCTCCAAAATTCCTTTGAGAATCCTTTGAATCAAAGAAGTCCTAGGTGTGTGCATGGGAAAGAGGGAGAGAGATGATATGTGTCGATGTAATGCGTGTGAAAAAAAGACTAGTCTATAGCTCGCCACGAGGCTATTCCTGGCGAACGCCCCAATAACCGTAAGATATGTATCCGACGGTGCCAGTTATTGCACGTGCACAACAGTAGAAAAAGAAGTACCGTGGCATATTACAAAACTGCTACACCACGGCCGAGAACGCGTGCCCACATTACGCCATCCGGGAATAGTGTCGCAATCGAAACTAGAACCGTCAATAAATTTTGAGCTTGCATCTTGTCACATTCCAAATTACTACTACCATGCTATATTTAATTGCAAACCTGTTCACACCGATCAAAACCTAAACGGTTTCCCACTTAGGAGCGTATTAGTACTCGGTTATAAATACTCTACTCCAAGATGACTGCACATTCCTCCTCAACTCCTCATCCACAAAAACAAACAAGTGTTTCATCGTCGTTCCCTTGCGTCTGCCATGGCCCGCATGAGTTCTAGGTCGATAGATTACTACCAGGGAGAGGCGAGCATGGAAGCGGAAGCACAAGAGATGTCCCGCCTCATCGCGAAAGCAGCTGACATGTCCCGCCGCACCGCCGTAGCAACACAGAGATCCCGCCACGCTGCCGAAGCAGCACAGAGGTCCTACCGCTCCGTCGATGCAGCAGACTGGTCCGGCCGCGCCGCGAAAGCAGCAGAGATGTGCCGCCGTGCCACGAATGTAGCAGGAAGGTCCTCCCGCACCGCGGCGGCCTAGGAAAATGTCTCGCGGGCAGGCGAGGACTCTCATAGGCGCATGCGCGCTATGCTCGATGGCCTGATGGGTCGGATCTCCGGCTGGATGAAGCTACAGGACGAGATGAATGCCTCGTTTGAAAATGCTATCGGCGACTAGGGGAGTACAAGGCGAAGCTCCGCACCGAGCGCGATCTGCTGAGGGCGAAGATCGCCGGAAGGGCGAAGCAGGCGGAGGAGACCGCTGCCTTGTTGAAGAGGACTGGCGTCATCATCAAGAAACTTATGGACGAGAATGCCATGCTCCGCATCAAGCGCGAAAGGCTAGTGGAGGAATCCTTGGATGCTGCCAAGCAGCGTATTGAGGACATGAAACTGATGAAAGATACCATCGCTGCTCGCCACGAGAACTAATCTCCATGACCTGCAGCGCATCAAGAAAGTAGAGACCAGCGAGCCAGATCATTGTATGTGTCTTCCTTCTTCTTTTGCCCTTGTGTATTTCTGGCGTAGCCGCATGTGGCTTTTTAATTATCTTCCTAAATATGTAAGACAATTATTATCCACCGTCATCATCCTTATATATTCATCAGTCTTGCTATAAGTCGCAGTAGATGCTATATAGGTCCATCAGATCTTACATCAAGATCCGTGCAAAATTTTCTTTTCAGATTTTCTTCTCTCTCTCTTTAATCTCAGTCGAGTGAGACATAGCCACGCCATTAAACTAGGGCTCGGGCGCCATTAATGGAGATGTTGGGAGAGAGGTGGGCGTCAGATGGAGGTCAAAGGGCTCTCCTCCTGATAAGCATGCGCAGGGGTCTGTTCGCACGCCTCCCGTACTCAAATAGCTACCCCGCACGACGCCTCCTAGCCAATAAAAAAGGGGAAGTGTGGCGGCACGTAAATGGTAAGTAGAACGCCCACGGTTTCAATAATACTTGTGTTTCTGATTGTAACGTGACAACACTTGTTCCAAAATGACTTTGTTGATTGTTAATGTGTGCGCCTTCGCAAATCGGACAGCAAAATTACCACAACATGTTGGTGCCATGTCATGACACCAAGCCAAGTTTCATGATTTTCATGCGTGTTTTGAATTTACAAGAATTAGAAAACCAAGTTTCTCAATGTTTCTGGCCGAGCCACGATGCCCAGATGTTTGAATTTCAGTCCCATTTCTTGCATGGGACCTAGAAATTCACCCGAGGACACACATGTGATTTTTCAACCAACTTTGGTGCACTGGAGCATGTGCTTGTAGTTCAAATTTGAATTAAGCACATTAAATGACCAGAAACTCAATTAATGTATAAAAAAGGCCAAACGAACCCGGAATAATTCCAAAATTTAACACAACACTCATATAGTTCTATGTTGCCTCTGTAAAGAAAATTAGGGGGAGTGAAAGTGCGTTATATCGACTAGAGGGGGGTGAATAGGCAATTTTTACAAATTCGTCACTGAGGAATTTCAAGGTGAGGAAATTCCTAAGCGACGAACTACATAGCAGCGGAATAAGTACTCAGATGCAAGCATAACAGAGCAGTAGCACAGTCATCATGATGAAATGAAAACAAGCACAGAGTACGAGAAGCGTAAACACAGGATAAGCAGGCTGAAGACAAACTGACTGAAGAAATTGAATTGAGGAAATTGAGAAAGTCTTCAGTCAAAGTCTTCAAACAGTAATGATCAAATACATAGCAAGTATGCGAGGAAATGAAAGGGTTGAGGAAATAGAACCAGTAGCTCGGTGAAGATAATGATTTGGTAGACCAGTTCCAACTGCTGTGACAGTTGTACGTCTGGTTAGAGCGGCTAGGTATTTAAACCTGAGGACACACAGTCCCGGACACACAGTCCTCACCGTATTCTCCTTGAGCTAAGGTTACACAGACCTCGCCCAATCACTCGTGGTAAGTCTTCAGGTGACTTCCAAACCTTCACATACTCGGTCACTCGGCAATCCACAATTTCCTCTTGGATGCTCTAGACCATGACGCCTAACCATCTGGAGGATGCACAGTCCTCAAAGGTAACAAGCGTCGGTTCCACACAGGAACAATCTCTTCAGTGATGCTCAATCACTTTGGGTTTGTAGGTGTTTGGGTTTTTGGGTTTTTCCTCACTTGATGATTTTTGCTCAAAGTCCTCGGAGGATGGGATGCTTTAAATGACAAGTGTCAATCTATCTCTCGGAGCAGCCAACCAGCTAGTGGTTGAAGGGGGCGGCTATTTATAGCCTAGGGAGCAGCCCGACATGATAAGACATAAATGCCCTTCAATGATATGACCGTTAGGTGGGTAGGATATTTGGACAGCTGGCGCGTAGCACAGCAACGGTCGGATATTTGAGTATCAAATTCCTCAGGGCTATCATGTTCCTCACTTGTAGGCAATCCGCACTGGCGAATTCCTAACTCCTCAGTCAGAACAAATTCCTCAGAGAACAGAAGAACTTCGTCTCTGTCACTGAAGAATTTGACTAAACTGAATGAGATTTCCAATGGCTTCACTCGAAAGGATTGGGTAGGTGTAGGATTTTGAGTTGAGCATCACTTGGAAACTTTTCCTTAGTTTTACCTCGACCCCCTTTTACAGTACGGTTTTTCCTATGACTCAAGAAGAAGAAAATGAAACTACAAAAACAAAAGTCTTCACGCTTCATAATCCTCGCATGAATATCAAGTCTTCAGGGTCACACCAATTTCTTCACTTTCAAAGTCTTCAAGAAAACCAAAGTCTTCAGTTGAAGACATTCATTTTTAGGGGTCGACATTCATTGTAAGTAACAAACTCCTCATAGACTTATAGACCTGTGTACACTCACAAACTCATTAGTCCCTTAACCTATAAGTCTTCAATACACCAAAATCACTAAGGGGCACTAGATGCACTTACAATCTCCCCCTTTTTGGTGATTGATGAGAATATAGGTTAAGTTTTCAACGGGGATAAACATATGAAGTGTAAATACTGATATTGAGGAATTTGACTGCAAGATATAGAAGAACTCCCCGTGAAGATGTGCATATTTGAAGAATTTGCTTTGAAATAGCAAATGCACATTGTTGAGTAATATCATGGAGATCTCCTCCTATATCTTGAAATTCATACACGCATTTATCATATGATATGAAGAATTTGAAATGCATGATGAAATATGGTGTCTGACGGAATTCAGCATGCGTGCATTAAGGTACTTGAGGAAATAAGCATGCAGAAAGGAGTTCAAAAGTATCAGACCACCATAGGACTTAAGTTTACAACTCATCAGAGCAAACACCTCAGAAGAGCAAGAGTTGAAACTTAACAGAAATATAGCCCATATATAAGACCCGCTTGAAGACTAACTCAAATTTCTCCCCCTTTGTCATCGAATGACCAAAAGGGACGAAAAATGAGGACTAACGCCCCTGAAGAATATCATCATGATGTCGATGGAGGAGCGCCAGCATTGTTGGGTTCGTCTATTGAGGTAGGGCCTGCCGCAGTATCGTTCAAGTCTTCAGCTTCATCCGTCTCGCGCGATGAAGAATATGAACTGGCAACAAGCTGAGGAACTTTGACTTTCTTGAATTTCTTCGAAGGTGGCTGAGACCAGTCAAAGTCCTGTTGGAATCCCATCTCCTTGAGTTCTTCAGCACTATGAAGATTAGACAGAATTGCCCAAGTGCGGTCAAAGACTTCATGCAAGTAGTAGTGATTCTTCTTCACAGTATTTTGAGTGACTGTCATGTTCTGAAGAATTGCACCAAACTGACGCTTGACCCACTTGTGATTTCGATCAACTTTCTGATGAAGACTAAGGAGAAGTTCATGATCAGTCATCACACGCGGAGCTGTGGCTTGAGGATGATGTTCTGAAGCTTTGGCGGCAGAATCTTGAGTTGCAGAGTCATCATTGGTGGAATAGGAAGTAGCTTTGCGAAACTGTCCATCCAATGGACGAGTACCTTCATCAATAACAGCAGCCTTGCCCTTCTCGTCAGCTGAGGAAATAGTCCATTTGAGGACTTCGATAGGGGGCAAATAGCTGAGATGATTTTGAAAATCAGCCTTATAATGAATTGAAGACCTGGATCTGATGAACTTCATGATCCAGGGAGCATAAGGCTTCAACTCAAAAGGTGACAGAGCAGCATTGGCCAAAGTCCTCATGAAGAAATCGTGGTAGTTGATAGGAATACCGTGAATGATATTGAACAGCAGATTCTTCATAATGCCAACAACTTCTTCATCATCAGAGTTGTGGCCCTTGATTGGACTGAGAGTTTTGGTCAATATGCGATAAACTGTCCTTGGCACATAGAGCAATTCCTTGATGAGGAATTTGGTCCTTGGAGCTTGGCCTGGCTTCAAAGGCTTCATCAGCACTTGCATCAGATGATCAGACAGTTCAGGTTCAACATAGAGAAGCCTAGCACCTTCAGTGGGAGGACTGACTGGGACGACATGAAGCAATTCAGAGGCCGGTGCTTTGAAATGAGTATTTTCAGTCATCCAGTCCAATACCCATGAATTGACATCATCAACATTTCCAGTAATGAGCAGCGTGGCGAAGAATTGAAGAATGAGTTCTTCATTCCAATCGCAGATGTCGGTGCAGAAATTGAGTAACCCAGCGTCATGAAGAACACTGAGGACTGGGGTGAAGCAGGGCAGCGATTCCATATCGACATGAGGAATTTGCTCATGTTCAAAGATCTTATCCTTATCAAACAACAATGAGGAATAGAAGTTCATCTGGCTTGCAGTCCAGAAGCGCTTGCGACGAAGTCGAGCAGAGTCATAGGGATTGTAGTCAGTGAAGAATATGTGCTCATTGAAGAAATCCTCAGCATTAAACTTCTGCTTCTTGGAGTGAGGGTTCTGTGGCTTGGGCTGAAGATTAACAGTTGAAGTCTTCATAGCCTCTTGAGGTATAGCCACTGGAGCCACAGGCTGAGGAATTTCAGCAGCAGCCTTGGCCTCCATTTCTTCAGACATATGTACATCAGCGCTAGTGGCTGGAACTTCTTCAGGAATAGAATGAAGTGAAGCTTGACGTTCATCAGAGCCCGTATGAATTTCTTCAGTTTGCACAGGGGACTGAGGAACTTGATGTAGCGGGGTAGTCAGAGGTGAATTGGGGTGATGACTTTCCCAAAAATCATCATTCAGAATAGGTGTTGTAGACCCAATATCCATATCCTCATCTTCTTCAATTTCTTCGACGTCTGCCTCTTCAGCTGTGAACTGAGGCATGGGCGATGATACCAGTGGGGTTGAAGGGAAAGTATCCACTTCAATTTCTTCATCCATCTGCTCTGTCGAAGCAGCAGAATGATCTTCTTCATCAGATTTACTTGGAATTTCATATTCCTCACCAAAGGGAATGATCTCCTTTGATGGCATGCTTGATATTGGAATAGCATCAATTGGGTTTTCAGATGAACTCGTCAAAGTCTTAAATTTCTTGGGAGCTGAAGACTCTGAAGATGCAGATGCTTTCCTTTTCTTCACAGCTGCTCGCTCCGCAGCCTTGGTTTTCTTCGCTTCTGTTGCAGAAGGAAGGTTAATGCTTGTCGTCGGTCCAGGAGGAGCAGAGGAAATTGGTTGAATTTCTTCAGGCACAACTGATACAGTTGCCCTGGCTTGTTCAGATTCCTCAGGCACAGTAGCAGATGCTTCAACTGGCCTGGATTGCTCTTCAGGCGCAATATTGGAGGTTGCCCTGGCATTTTCTTCAGAGACTGGAATTTCTTCATCAGCTCTGGTGCTTTCATTTTCTTCAGCAAACTGAATAGATGTTCCAGTCTGAGGAAATTTGGGTTGCGATGAAGCTGCAACACTTGGAGTAAATCCTTTTGCCATTCTGACGAATCTGACTTTGGCACCTAGCCAATCTGCATGGAATGCATGAAATTCATCACTGAGTGCTTTGATCTCAGCCTGCATAGTCACAAGTTCTTCAGGAGACATTTTCACTACATTGTTCTTCAGAAAACGCTCCTTCTTGTACTGAGCCTTCTTCACCTGCTTGGCCTTTTCAAATTTCCATTTCTCTTCATTTATGAAGGCTGTCAACATGTGACTTTGACCAGGAGTGAGGTTTAATTCAGGCAAAGGTGTATTTGAATCCTTGTGCCATAGATCGATGAAATCAAGGATCTTCCTTGGATCCAGCATGAGGGGCACAGCACAGCCTTTGGCACTAGAGGCCCTTTGTTGTCGATCTCTGATGATCTCAGCTAATTCTTCATCATCAGCTTCGTCTTCGCTTGACGAAACCTGAAAGGCGACCTGCTTCTTGTGAGGACTTGGTCTTGTGCCTCGTCCAGCAGTGGCCTTTTTCTTCAGCAAGGTCAGAGTTGTTGAAGACTGAGGTGGAGCTGAAGAACTTGCAGAGACTCCTGAAGCAATTGAGATTCCAGTGGTCCTTTGGCATGTGGCAAGATGCACAGGTGCTGAGGACATTGTAGGAGCAGCTGAGGATTTTGCAACTGAGGGAGTTGAAGCTACTTTTGAGGAATTTGCTTGAGGAACAGGCCGTGAGGGCCTAGAAGAACTTGGCCGTGAGGGCATTGAAGAGCTTGGCCGTGAGGGCATTGCAGCTGAGGAACTTGTCTTGACAGCTGATTTCTTCAGCATAGCTTTCTTAGGCTTGATAGCAGAGGCCTCAGCGGCGGCAGCAACAGAATCTTCATTGAATTTCTTCATTGCCTCTTTAGCCACTTTGGCCAGCTTGGCTTGACGCTTAGCCCACTCCTGAGGAAATTCCTCACCTCTTCTGATGCTAGTGGGATCAGCTTCTTGGCCAGGAGCCAATGGAGGTCTTGGACATGGAGGGTTAACAGCAAATTTCTTCATGTACTTGGGAGTGACATAGCGATATTCCCTCCATTCTCTTGCCCGTCTCCTCTCAATCTTCTGAATGCGCACTTTGCGCTGATTTTTGTTCTCCTTGCCATGAGTTGCTTCATCAGGAGTACAATATTCATCATAGATGTCATCAGGGATCTCAAAAGTAGTATTTGTCTCTGGCCTTTTTCCTCCCTTCTGAGGTCTTTTACCATCAGCCATTTTCTTCACTTGAGGATTTTGAACAATCGAATTTTCTGATGAGGTATGCAATTTTTCTTCAAGGAACGCTGCAAATGAGTTAAGTTGATGAGAACCTAGAGATTCAGCAGCGGACATGTGTACCTGTGAACATAATATAGGTGCGAAGAATTTGGAGAGGTCATATGCGTTCTCAGAAGTTTTTCAAAAGTATCAAGTTTGAGGAATTTGACCAGGGGTGTCTTGAGGAATTTCACTAAGCATTTTTGACTTAGGTTCCAGAGTTGTGTAGATTGAAAATCCACACAATTGAGGAATCTTGAAGAAAAATGTTGCTTAGAGAAACTGATCATGGACAGAAGCAAGTTGGTGTTTAAGAACATGAAAGTTGAAGAATAAACACCTTTTGAAGATTTTGTGGAAATCATCAAAATCAACAAGGGCAGTAAAAATAAATTTTATTTACCCTTGACGAAGAACACGACGAACTGAGAGTAGCAGTGGAGATGTTCGTCCGTTCAGATCTTCCACGCCCTAACTTGGCGATGGAAAACAGCTACGGCGGCGGCGGAGTGAAGATTTCCGTGGCCGGCGTGAGTACGTCGGCGACGAGGTCGAGGCAATGAAGCTCTTCCTCACCGGCGACGATTGAATGTAGTGGCGGCGCTAGGTCTGAGAGCTCGAGCGAGGGAGTAAGATCGAGCGGAGTAAATGAGATCTGAGGAGGGCGAGGGGTATTTATAGCAGAGGTGAAAAACCGCTCGTCCGAGGAAAATGGACGAACATGCCCCTGACCCTTCTCATCCTAGCGACATGTGTCACCCACGTACTGTGAAGTGGAGATCGTGTTTGATCGCGGGTGAATAGATAAATCTTATCGAGGGATATGGAATGGTTTGAGCGGCAAAAGCCGAAAATTCAGATAAGAATATTTTAAGGTTTCGTTCGCAAATTCTTCAGCTGTCAAGGACACAGTGAAGACTTTGAATGGGTTTCAAATAGAACGCACATGAAGAATTTGTGAACGGACTGGATTGAGTTTAGCACAGAGGGGGAACGGGTCTGATCACATTCACTTAGAAGAAAAACAACTTGAAGAATTAGCAATAAGTGAATGCTGTAGAGGACAGAAAACTCAAATATATATATAGTCAATGAAGAACACAGACGGAAAGAGTGAAGATTTTGCAAAGTTGAAGAATTTGAAAATTTGAAGAATTTGCACAATGATGAAAAACTCAAATTTTGAACATTTTCAACTTTTTGTGGTGGCGTGACCCACCGTGTAAGAATGATGATTTCAGACACCGCGTACAATTGTCGTAGGGCTCTGAGAATCAAATTCTTCATTAATTTCTTCACACTTAGAGGGTTAGTCTTCTTTGATTGAAGAAAAATGTTTCTTCGTGTGTTGCACATCTAAGTCATCAATTTGCATAAGTGTTAGGATGTGTGTCCTTTTCAAAAAACATTCGAAGATTCTAAGATATTTAGCTCACACCGCAATTTGCTAAATCTCTTCTCATCCAAGGGCTTTGTGAAGATATCCGCTAGTTGTTCTTCAGACTTCACGGGATCAATAGAGATGTCACCCTTCAACACATGATCTCGAAGAAAATGATGACGAATCTCGATGTGCTTTGTCTTCGAGTGCTGAACTGGGTTATGAGCAATTTTGATGGCACTCTCGTTGTCGCAGTAGAGTGGCACATTCTTCACATTGATGCCGTAGTCCTAGAGGGTTTGCTTCATCCATAGCAATTGAGCACAGCAAGAACCAGCAGCAATATACTCAGCTTCAGCAGTAGAGAGTGATACACAGTTCTGCTTCTTCGAGGACCAACATACTAAGGATCGTCCGAGGAAATGGCATGTGCCTGAAGTTGACTTGCGGTCCACACGATCACCAGCATAGTCAGAGTCAGAATATCCAATGAGATCAAAAACCGAGCCCTTGGGATACCATAATCCAAGTGTTGGAGTGTGAGCTAGATATCGAAGAATATGTTTCACAGCCTTATGGTGTGATTCCTTCGGTGTAGCTTGAAAACGGGCACACATGCAAACACTAAGCATAATATCCGGCCTAGATGCACATAGGTACAATAAAGAGCCAATCATGGAGCGGTATACCTTTTGATCGAAGTCTATTCCATTTTCATCAGTGCATAGATGGCCATTTGTGGGCATAGGGATTTTGACGCCTCTGCATTCTTGCATACCGAATTTCCTCAGAACGTCCTTGAGGTATTTCTCTTGAGAAATGAAGATGCCATTGCGTTGTTGATGAATTTGAAGACCTGAGAAGAATTTCAATTCTCCCATCATGGACATTTGATATTCCTCACTCATCATGTAAGCAAATTTGTCACTGTAATGTTGGTTAGTACAGCCAAAGATAATATCATCAACATATATTTGGCACACGAATAATTCATCATCATAGGTTTTGGTGAAAAGAGTTGGGTCGAGTGAACCGGGTTTGAAGCCTTTCTTCATGAGGAATTCCTTCAAAGTATCATACCACGCCCGAGGGGCCTGCTTGAGGCCATAGAGGGCCTTATTGAGTCTGAAGACTTTGTCAGGATGCTTAGGATCTTCAAAACCTGGGGGTTGAGCAACATATACTTCTTCCTCAAGCTTACCATTGAGGAATGCACTTTTCACATCCATTTGATATAAGATGATATTATGATGGTTAGCATAAGCAAGCAATATGCGAATAGCCTCAAGTCTAGCAACAGGTGCAAAAGTTTCATCGAAATCAATTCCTTCAACCTGTGTGTAGCCTTGAGCCACAAGACGAGCCTTGTTCCTCACCACTAGGCCATTTTCATCTTGCTTGTTGCGGTAGATCCATTTGGTACCGATGATATTGTGCTTGCATGGGTCCGGTCGCTTGACAAGCTCCCATACATTGTTCAGCTTGAATTGATGTAATTCCTCTTGCATTGCTTGAATCCATTCAGGCTCCAAAAATGCCTCATCAACTTTGGTGGGCTCTGTGATGGACACGAAAGCAAAATGCCCACAAAAGTTAGATAAATGTGAAGCTTTTGAGCGAGTCAGAGGACCTGGTGCGTTGATGTCGTTGATGATTCTCTCAATCTGTACTTCATTTGCAACGCGAGGATGAGCAGGTTGACGACTTTGATTTGGCTCAGCATTTTCTTCAGAGCCATTTTCTTCAGGTGTGTCAGCATGCTGTTCTTCATGTTCTGGAATGATTTCTTCAGCAGATTCTTCAGTAGGAATGACATCCTCAGTAGCTTTGAACTTGATGGTTTCCTCAGGCGTCTTTTCATCTAGCACAGGAGGTAGGTGCTCTCTTTGCGAGCCATTAGTTTCATCGAACCGCACATCTACAGTTTCAACAACCTCGTTGTGATAGGTGTTGAAGACCCTGTAGGTGTGCGAGTCCTTTCCGTAACCAAGCATAAAACCTTCATGTGCTTTCGGTGCAAATTTAGAATTGTGATGAGGATCTCTAATCCAACATTTAGCACCGAAGACTTTGAAATAACTCACATTGGGTTTCTTGTCAGTGAGGAGTTCATATGAGGTCTTCTTGAAGAATTTGTGAAGATATACCCTGTTGATGATGTGGCATGCAGTATCAATTGCCTCAGGCCAGAAGTGACGAGGTGTCTTGTATTCATCAAGCATGGTGCGAGCCATCTCAACAAGAGTCCTGTTCTTGCGCTCCACAACGCCATTCTGCTGAGGAGTGTATGGGGCAGATAGCTCATGAGTAATACCAAGTTCATCGAGATAGTCATCAAGACCAGTATTCTTGAACTCGGTCCCATTGTCACTACGTATATGCTTGATCTTCACGCCGAAATTCGTCGAAGCCCTTGAGGAAAATCGTCTGAAGACTTCCTGCACTTCAGTTTTGTAAGTAATGACATGCACCCATGTGTAATGAGAATAGTCATCAACAATGACAAAGCCATATAGAGATGCTGCATTTGTTAGTGTGGCATAATGAGTAGGGCCAAAGAGATCCATATGAAGCAATTCAAAAGGACGAGAAGTAGTCATGATGGTCTTCGAGGGGTGCTTGGCTCTGGTCATCTTTCCAGCCTCACAAGCCCCACAAAGATGATCTTTGAGGAATTTGACACCCTCGATGCCAATGACGTGCTTTTTCTTCACGAGCGTGTGTAAGTTCCTCATGCCAGCATGACCCAGTCGTCGATGCCATAGCCAGCCTTGTGAAGCTTTAGCAAGTAGACAAGTGGCAGGCTGTGGTCCTATAGAGAAATCAACAATATACAAGTCTCCTCTCCTAAAGCCTTCGAAGACTTTGGAATTGTCAGATTCCATGAGTACTAAGCAACGATATTTGCCAAAGACAACAACCATATCAAGATCACAAAGCATTGAGACAGACATGAGGTTGAATCTGAGGGACTCGACAAGCATGACTTTATCCATGTGTCGATCCTTTGAGATTGCAACCCTACCTAGACCCAATACCTTGCTTTTGCCTTTGTCAGCATAGGTGATATGCTTCAAGTGTGATGGAGATAAAGGAGTGTTCATCAGTAAGCTCTTGTCACCGGTCATGTTATTTGTACATCCACTATCGAGGACCCACTCAGTAGCTTTGGGTAAATCATCCTGCAGATGAATTAGTGCATCTTACGAACTCATATACTTCAGAGTGAAGAATATGACATCAAATTCATCAGACATATTTCATCAATTAAAGCAACATATGTATATATATATAGCAATGTGAGGACGTGAGAAATGAATAAATCATTTCTTCATGATTAGCTTGCGTCCTTTCAAGCATTTCAGGTCTCCAGCAAATTCTTCAGACGATTTAGTTCGTCTGGAGACCTGACCCTGCATAAGAGATTAGTTCTTTTTCTTCACCACCCACATCTGGAGGGGTGGCAAAGAGTTCATCATTCTGCGAGCTCCATAAGAGAAAGGTGGCATTGAGGCCAGAGTGCTTCGTTTCACAGGAGAGGGATTAGCATAGACATATGAGTAAGCAGATAAATTCTTCGAGGACTTATGAATATAATGATTTGAAGAATAATGCACATAATCAGAACTCTTAGATTTTCCCTGCGAAACAGAAGCGTTAGCATGATGATGATCATGTGAGGACTTGGATCCATGTGAGGAATTTGATCCATAAGAGGACTTGGATCCATATGAAGACTTTGGTCCATATGAAGAATTTGATCTGGGGTTCTTATTCTTCACAGGTGGTGTCATGAGGACATTCACCTGAAGACTTTCAAGGCACCTTTTGGGAACCCAGATTTTCTTCATAGGGGGACCATTCCTGCAGTTAGATCCAACATATCTAGCAAATACCTCACCATTCTGATTTTTGAACAGTTTATAGTTGGAGTCAAATGACTCATCAGATGAATATGAGGATTCACAAGTAAAGCCAGATAAAGTGGATGGATCCACGGGAGGTCCCTTCGCAGCAACCCATGAGGTTTTGGGATACTGCTCAGGTTTCCAGTAGGTTCCATCAGCATTGAGTTTCCTCTCAAAGGCAATACCCTCTTTCCTAGGGTTCCTGTTCAAGATCTACTTTTTGAGCACATCACAAAGAGTTTGATGCCCTTTGAGGCTTTTGTACATGCCTGTCACATACAATTCCTTCAACCCTGCATTTTCGTCAGTGATACTAGTGGTATCCTCAGATGAGGAATTTGTGACCACAGAGATAGTTGAAGAATTTGCAGCAATAGAAGCATTTGAATATTCAGGTGAAGAATTAGCAGTTTCACATTCAATGCATTTCAAGCATGGTGGAATAAATTCTTCCTGAGCGGAACTGATCTGTTGAGCAAGCAAAGAATCATTTTCCTTCTGAAGATCTTCATGACTCACCCTTAGCTTCTCAAGATCTTGCTTTCTTTGAAGAAATTCATAAGAAAGCTTCTCATGATCGGCTAAGAGAGTTTCATGACGACCTTGAAGGGTGTCAAACTTAGACTGTAGTTGCTGAAGATTATCAGTCAGTGTTTGAGTTCGATCCATTTCCTCACCTAACAGATCATCGCTTTTGTCTAGCATATTTTGAACCTTTTCCAAAGCCTTTTGTTGTTTAACAGCAATATTAGCAAGTTTGGAATAGCTGGGTTTGAGGTTATCATCAGATTCATCCTCCCTTGATTCAGAGGAGGGATATTTGAGTACCTTGGCACCTTTTGCCATGAAGCAATAGGTGGGAGCATAGTCATCGTTGCCGTCATCAGCAGTGTTGGGGAAGCCATTTTCCTCAGTGTTGAAGATGGACTTGCTAACGTAAGCAGTAGCGAGGGCTAGGCTCGCCACACCAGAGTCTGACTCCTCAGATGCCTCCTCTTCCTCATGTTCCTGAGATTCAGCTTCAGAGTCCATTTCCTTGTCGATGAATGCCCGAGCTTTCTTGGAGCTGCTCTTCTTGTGAGATGAAGACTTTGAAGATTTTGACGATGAGGACTTTGAAGATTTCTTCTTCTTCTTAGAGTCATCTGAACTATCATCCTTGTATTTCTTCTTCTTTGATTCCTTCTCCCACTGAGGACAATCAGTAATGTAGTGACTAGGTTTCTTGCATTTATGGCAAGTTCTCTTCTTGTAGTCACGGGATGAGGAATCAGATTTCATGTCATCACCTCTTGAGGATTTTCCAAATCGGCCATGTCTAGAGAACTTCTGGAATTTCCTCATGAGCATTGCTAGCTCCTGACTCAGATGGCCACATATGATATTCTTCGCTTGAGAGTCGAGTTGCTTGAATCTCTTCACATCAGCAGCGTTTACGGAAGGAGTGACAGAGGGAACACCATTTTCCACAACGTACCAGAGATCGTTGTCAATTGCCTCAAGATGCATGCGCATCTTGTTCTTCCAGTAGGGGTAGTCCGTCCCATCGAAGGTAGGACACCCAGCCGAGACCTTGATCATGCCTGCAGTCGACATAACTAAAACTCCAGGTGGTTAAACTAAAATCACACAGAACAAGGGAGTACCTTGCTCTGATACCAATTGAAAGTGCGTTATATCGACTAGAGGGGGGGGGGGGTGAATAGGCGATTTTTACAAATTCGTCACTGAGGAATTTCAAGGTGAGCAAATTCCTAAGCGACGAACTACATAGCAGCAGAATAAGTACTCAGATGCAAGCATAACATAGCAGTAGCACAGTCATCATGGTGAAATGAAAACAAGCACAGAGTACGAGAAGCGTAAACACAGGATAAGCAGGCTGAAGACAAACTGACTGAAGAAATTGAACTGAGGAAATTGAGAAAGTCTTCAGTCAAAGTCTTCAAACAGTAATGATCAAATACATAGCAAGTATGCGAGGAAATGAAAGGGTTGAGGTAATAGAACCAGTAGCTCGGTGAAGATAATGATTTGGTAGACCAGTTCCAACTGCTGTGACAGTTGTACGTCTGGTTAGAGCGGCTAGGTATTTAAACCTGAGGACACACAATCCCGGACACACAGTCCTCACCATATTCTCCTTGAGCTAAGGTCACACAGACCTCGCCCAATCACTCGTGGTAAGTCTTCAGGTGACTTCCAAACCTTCACATACTCGGTCACTCGGCAATCCACAATTTCCTCTTGGATGCTCTAGACCATGACGCCTAACCGTCTGGAGGATGCACAGTCCTCAAAGGTAACAAGCGTCGGTTCCACACAGGAACAATCTCTTCAGTGATGCTCAATCACTTTGGGTTTGTAGGTGTTTGGGTTTTTGGGTTTTTCTTCACTTGATGATTTTTGCTCAAAGTCCTCGGAGGATGGGATGCTCTAAATGACATGTGTCAATCTATCTCTCGGAGCAGCCAACCAGCTAGTGGTTGAAGGGGGCGGCTATTTATAGCCTAGGGAGCAGCCCGACATGATAAGACATAAATGCCCTTCAATGATATGACCGTTAGGTGGGTAGGATATTTGGACAGCTGGCGCGTAGCACAGCAACGGTCAGATATTTGAGTATCAAATTCCTCAGGGCTATCATGTTCCTCACTTGTAGGCAATCCGCACTAGCGAATTCCTAACTCCTCAGTCAGAACAAATTCCTCAGAGAACAGAAGAACTTCGTCTCTGTCACTGAAGAATTTGACTAAACTGAATGAGATTTCCAATGGCTTCACTCGAAAGGATTGGGTAGGTGTAGGATTTTGAGTTGAGCATCACTTGGAAACTTTTCCTTAGTTTTACCTTGACCCCCTTTTACAGTACGGTGTTTCCTATGACTCAAGAAGAAGAAAATGAAACTACAAAAACAAAAGTCTTCACGCTTCATAATCCTCGCATGAATATCAAGTCTTCAGGGTCACACCAATTTCTTCACTTTCAAGGTCTTCCAGAAAACCAAAGTCTTCAGTTGAAGACATTCATTTTTAGGGGTCGACATTCATCGTAAGTAACAAACTCCTCATAGACTTATAGACCTGTGTACACTCACAAACTCATTAGTCCCTTAACCTATAAGTCTTCAATACACCAAAATCACTAAGGGGCACTAGATGCACTTACAGGGAGGCAGCGTATATCGTTTCGCACACAAAGGTGACACGTTCCCTCTCAGAACCACGAGCCTTCTTGAGAGAAGCTCCTGTTTGCAAGAATCTTATACCAAAACTTGTTCCAATTCGGCCAAATTTTTTACCACAACATGTTAGTGCCATGACATAACACCATGCCAAGTTTCATGATTTTCAGGCGAGTTTTGGATTTACAGGAATTTAAAAACCAAGTTTCTCAATGTTCTCGACCGAGCCACGATGCCCAGATGTTTGAATTTCATTCCCATTTCTTGCATGGGACCTAGTAATTCACCCAAGGACACACATGTGATTTTTCAACCAACTTTGGTGCACTGGAGCATGTGCTTGCAGTTCAAATTTGAATTATGCACATTAAATGACCAGAAACTCAATTAATGTATAAAAAAGGCCAACTGAACCTGGAATAATTCCAAATTTTAACACGGCACTCATATAGTTCTATGTTGCCTCTATAAAGAAAATCACGGGGGAGGCAGCGTATATCGTTTCGCACACAAAGGTGACACTTTCCCTCTCGGAACCATGAGGCTTCTTGAGAGAAGCTTTGGTTTGTAAGAATCTTATACCAAAACTTGTTCCAATTCGGCCATTTTTTTGCCACAACATGTTAGTGCCATGACATAACACCATGCCAAGTTTCATGATTTTCAGGCGAGTTTTTGATTTACAGGAATTTAAAAACCAAGTTTCTCAATGTTCTTGGCCGAGCCCCGATGCCCAGATGTTTAAATTTCATTCCCATTTCTTGCATGTGACCTAGAAATTCACCCAAGGACACACATGTGATTTTCAACCAACTTTGGTGCACTGGAGCATGTGCTTGCAGTTCAAATTTGAATTATGCACATTAAATGACCAGAAACTCAATTAATGTATAAAAAAGGCCAAACAAACCCGGAATAATTCCAAAATTTAACACGACACTCATATAGTTCTATGTTGCCTCTATAAAGAAAATCAGGGGGAGGCAGCGTATATTGTTTCGCACACAAAGGTGACATGTTCCCTCTCGGAACCACGTGGCTTCTTGGGAGAAGCTCTGGTTTGCAAGAAGCTTATACCAAAACTTGTCCCAATTCGACCAAATTTTATACATATGAAAACATGGTTTAGATTATCCCGAACATCTCGCTACCTAGACCAATGTACTGTGATTTGAATTCAACATAAAATGGATACAGATATTTGAATTGGAGATCGTATGGTACATGTAGTTCATATTTAAATATGATTACTACTATATGCATGTTTTCTGTTATCAAAATAATATTTAAATGATGGTATAACTTGACAACAATCGTATTCAAATAAGGAAAATTGATTCAAATTTAGTCCATATGGTAGACGACAATATATATATTCATAGGGTGGAGTAAAATGTTCATATAAGATGGAAGATCAAATTGTAGGACTACATCCATTGTAAACCGCAAGATCACCTAACGATATATTCGAATTCAACATAACGTGGATTCAAAAATTGAAATTCGAGATCCTGGCATTTGTAATCATATAAAAAGGGACATGACTCTTTCTTTTGGTGGGAATTGATTTGTTTTTTGTCATTGTTGAGGGAAGTGCGAATTGATTTGTTACTGTACATGCTAATCTTGTTCTCCCAATTTTTTTTACATTTTTCTTGTAGTTTTTCGATGGCATTTATAGCATTATAGTAAAAGGGGACATGACTCTCTTGTGTCTTGTATGAATTCTCTTTTTTTGTAAACGTTAAGTTTGTTCTGCCGAACATGGAATCCACGCCTTGTTATCCCGAAATTTTCAACCTCGAGTATTTTTTGTCTCTTCTGCTGCGAAACTCCCGCCTCTTCAACCCCCGCCGCGTTATCCCGAAATTTCGACGTGCGCGAAAACTCCCTCCTCATCCGAAATCGGTCCCGCAGCCCAGACACACGAAATCCCCCTTCTACCCCTCAGCCGGAAGTGACGCCTCGACTTCGCGTGGTCAAAACCGGTGGGGGTATGTTCGTAACTTACCCCACATTTCGGACAAGCGCGTCCCTAAGCCATGGCTCCCCTAGCTTCCCCTTCCTAGCCCCCCATTCGTACACCGAGGCCGCCAAAGCCCGCGAAACCCCACACTCCTCCGTCGCACTCCAGACCACCGTCCAGCTAGAACCTCTTCCCCGACGACGTCGTCCATAGCAATAGCTCGACGTCCCTCATCCACCGCACCGGATGAGGATCCATCATTGATCTGTCGTCCGCCGGATCAGCCGCCCCGTCCTCTACCTCCAAGGAGCTGCCCCGACGTTTGCCTCGTCTATCGCGGCACCTCCATCCCCACAGCGCCGTCTTGACCTGCCCCACTGGAACCGCAGTATCCTCACCAATTACTCCGATGAAGCTGAGGCCTACTCGGCGCCACCAAGGAGGTTCTGCACTCACCACTCCATTTTATCTTTTATTCGATCTCACGGGGCTGCCGATGCTCGATACCGAGCAGCAATGGCGAGTCTCCATCGACGGCGCCGTTGCCGGCCACTTCCTCCACGGCGTCTCTCCCCCACGTCGTTGCTTCCTCGACGACGACTTCCACACCAGCACTAGCTGCTGTTGCTCTGGCTCTCGCCCGCGCTGCTGCTGCTGCTCCGGCTCTCGCTCGCACTGCGGCTCTACTCTGGCTCTCGCTGGCGCTGCGGCTTGGCTCTTGTTGTCGGTCGCGCTGCTGCACTGCTCTTGCTTTCGTCCATGTTGCTGCTCTGCTCTGCTCTGCTCTTGCTGTCGGTCGCATTGCTGCTCCGCTCTTGCTCTCGTTCATGCTGTTGCTCCGCTCTTGCTCTCGTTCGTGCTGCTGCTCCGCTCTTGCTCTCATTCCTGCTGCTGCTCTGCTCTGCTCTTGCTCTCGCTCGTGCTGCTGCTGCATGACCTGCAGCAGCTATAGGAGGTTCTACTTTAGCACTCGCTCGCGGTGCTGCTGCACGAGCTGCTCTCTGCTAGTGTGTTCCCTACTTGAGCGGCTGCTGATTTAGATCACTGCTTCTCTGCTACCAGTGCTTGAACGCCCTAAACTTCTATTACAGTGCTCTGCTACTAGTTCAATCAGTTTTGTCAGTAAAATTCAGTTTCGACTGTAAAGTTCAGTTTCTTCAGTTAAGTTCATAGTCAATAGTATTTACAGCATCTGTCGAAGCGGCCGCGGCATGGCTGATGCATTTTACATCTAGCACTTTTTGGTGATGTATTTTACATCATCTATTGCACATGCTATTAGACTCCCACTTCAGATTAACGTTGTCTGTCTTGTCCTGCTTCAGCCTTGCCGTCGTACACCTCACCGGAGCTGCTCCAACGACGGAACCATCCATCACAGTGGAGCAGTACCCTCCGCGCCGTCTCCAGAGGCCTTAGATCTTCTTCCCCGCCTCCAACAGTCACACCAGCATCACCATCGTCCACATCTAGCACAATGATGCTGAGGTCGACAAGGCTATGCCAAAGAGGTTGTACACTCGTCGCATCACTTTGTTACTCTACATTCATGTCGATCCCTCAGGGATCCTTTGGTTCAAAGCAGTTGCAAATCTAGAAAGAAATGAATCGTGATCACAAAGTTAACAAGGAGAAAACTAAATGCTTTTTTGAACCACAATTTGAATCGGTTTCGCAAGATAGCCATTAGATGATATTCATGTGGACCAAATCTAAGCTCACAAAATATTTCGAGGGAAGGCTTCAGCCTGTTGCAGACTGCCTACTAGAATCGCCACTGGTTCAAAGAAAAAGTGAAGGAAAACATAGGAATTGGAAACTTTACTATGGTACTACTATTCGTGCATTTGGTTAGAAGGAATGGAGCAAAGCAAAACTGGAGGATTTTTTTTTCCTTTGGTATCTCTTTCAAAGAAAAAACGTAGGAATTTTAATATCCACTTGGACGTCCTTTTCAAATTAATATGCATCACTACTGGAATCAGGATCTTTGCCGTCAGCTAGCTGACGGCAAAGAAGGTCTTTGCCATCAGCTTACAGAAAACTGACAGCAAAGAAAGAGCTGATGGCAAAGATCATGTTTGCCGTCTGTGGCACCCCGGCTCAGAGAACCGGTTTACCGGTGTTTCCAGCCCAGAGATCATGTCTTCTGGAAACACACAACAACTTGGGACAGAACATAGCTGAACTTTTATTGATAATAGTCGAGTACATGCTTATATATTACATGATCATCTAGGCCAAAAGCACATCTAGTGCTATGACAATATCTACATTATTTAGCTAACATATCCGGGCCTCGGTATTACTGCGGAATACTACAGCGGAAGACTACTGCGTAGCAGAACATGATAGTAACTCCATCCACAGGGACACTGCTGAGGACACATCCTAGACATCACAACACGGACCTCGGGAACTCCGTCTCAGTCTTCTCCTGCATCTGGCATGATACGCCAGGTGAGTACTTTGAATGTACTCGCAAGCACATGACAACAAAATGTGCAGCAAATAATAGCATGGTAATGAACAGGTTAAACTCTAAGTGATTCACTTACTGTCTCCACTTACTCATATCCGGGTTGTCTCACAACCCCCAGAATACTCTATCTCAACGAGTACTACTGCTCATAAGACAAGTTCTTCAATCACTACTATAGTTATTATGGTTGATAACCTAGAAAGGTCTGGACGGGCTGTCCAATACCGTGGACGCGGCTATTCGAATAGATTTTACACTCTGCAGAGGTTGCGCACTTTACCCACACTATGGAGCACTGACCTCGTGATCCCATTCGGGTGGACCAGCATTGCTCCAATGAAACCTGCCTGACCCGTGACTCTCTCATCGTACCACCGGCAATCACACTCCCCCGGAGTCAAGCCTTGGGTGGCCCCTGTGTCCTCATGACACCTGCCACCCTCGTGGCCAAACTAACTGTCACAAACGAGGACGCCGGCAAATAACTCAACTGGGCTCACAGGGTTATCACCGTCTACCTTATCATGGCAGTACGCGCGCATAACCCTCCCTAGACGGAGGTACCGGTGAAAGAGCACGGAGCCAGACCAAGTCAAGGCCGTCCCATACCGGCGAATGTGGCTGCATGGGTAACCCCGGATAGGTGACTCTTGATCAACCATCTAAGTTTCATTTATCAAGCATGGTGGTTCAACATTTCAGCTCGAGTTATCAACATAAGGCATTTAAATAATTTACTTTGAATAATCTATGTTAATGAAATGCAAGAAATGAATATGAATTCATGCAATGCTATGAAATGCTTCATAACATGGATGTCCTGGCTTGCCTTGATCAGTTGGGTGGTTCAGAAACTCTTGGCCTTCAAATCCACATGTTTCTCCTTCTGAAAACATTTTAAAATAACAAAGGAAAATGTCACATAATGCATTTTTATTTGCCAACAATTCTGTGTGTGTGAGAAAAATACCAAACTTGGTGGAAAAATAAAGAATTATATTATGAACACAATGCAAAAAGAATCAGTTCATTTGGACTTTTCTGTAAAAAGTTATTCACAGTCAAACCTGCTAGTCAACTCTGTTTAATAAAAATCAAAATTAGAAAACAGAAACGGGCCACGTAGAAGCGTATTTGCCCCAGGCGCCTCCACTTACCGCTTCGGCCAGTCGCTGGCAAGTGGGGCCCGGCCCGTTTAAATAGAGGAGGAAGAGAGGGAACAGAGGGAGGCGGGGCTCCGGCGACGCTCACCGGCGATAGGGACGGCGGTTGGGCTGGGAAATGACGGGAATTGATCGGGCACTCAAAGACCGTCCTCTCTGTATCCGTAGCTCTCCCGGAGATGGCCGGACAATGGCGCGGCCTTCTTCTCCGGCGGACAGCAGCTACGGTGGTCGACGGAGGCGATGATTCCGGTAGCGGTTCGATTCGGGGAGGGGTCTGGAAGCACCAGTGGAACACTACGGACTCGACGGTGGGCTCGGGCGGAGCTGGGATGGCTTGGAGAGGGCTGGCGATGGGAGGGGATCGAGCGGCAGAGCTTCTGCCGGAGCTGAAGGAGACGAGCTCCCGGCCCTCCTTGGGCGCTCTGGAGGTGGATGAGGGAGGTGGTGAAGCGAGGAGGGGCTGGGCGGGGCTATTTATAGCGGGGCGGAGGGGCTCGGCGAGCTCTCTGGATGCGGCTCAAAGCGTCCACGTCGCCGGCGAAGTACGCCTTGCTGGCTGGCCGCTTGCGGGCAAGAAGACTTGAGCGAGCTGGGGCATTCAATGCGGGAGGAGACAGCACGGGGAGGAAGACGACGGCGAAGTCCCACTGTGACCGCACGGGTCTCATAGTGCGGCGATGGCATGGCGGCCGGTGTGGGCATCTCCGGCGAGGAGGAGGGTTCTGGAGGGGCTGCGTGTCACCCAGGGTCGATGTCGGCATGCCTAGACAACGCACAGTTGCGCGAGCGCTCAGTCCCGACGCGACCCGAGCCTGGCGCGGGACAGAGCGCGGCGACAAGCATGCCAACGCCCTGCTCACCATGGTGCTTGGCATCAGTAGGCCACGTAGGTCTGGCCAAGCTTGTCCAGCACATCGACCATCGATCCCTCAGATCACCTACAGCCTTGGTTTGTCTTGGTTCACGCAGAGATGAGCGGTATGATCAGCAACAATTTCTAACAGCAAACTTGGGGAGGTTCCAGAGAAGAGATGAGGTGGAGACTGAGCCAAAGAGAGTGTCTAGAGTGATCCACATTGGAAGAACTACAAACCGGCCAAGTTTGAGGTAGTTTGGATAAGAATTGAGGGTAGTTCATGTGTAACTTGCCAAACTGGTCCAGAATGGAAATGTTGAGGTACTGCTCACTTAGTTGATCCCCTGGGGCTGAAACTTGGTGGAGGAAGGTTGTTTGGAGGTGTGCTCATGCTGTAAAAATTTGAGAGCAATTGGACAATCCTAGCATACACTTCCTTCACAATGGTTCAGTCTGACCAGGAGCTAAAATGAATTATTTTGCAAAATATTTGAAATAGACCATGAAATGTTTTTGGATATTGGAGCAAGATATAGTCCAAGGTATTTTAGGGAATTATTTGAGAATATTCTGGCCATCCAAACTATAGGTTGCTTCACAACCCATAGTAATGCCCTAAATCCTCAAATAAAAGAAAAGAGTTATTGAAAATAATTTAAATTGGAATTTGAGTCCTTGAGATACTTGACAGGGCTTTGGCAAGGTGATGAGGCTTTGGATCACCTGGAAGAAGATTCAAGAATGTCCAAGACCAAGTGAAAGATTCAAAATCCATTCAGATTCCAAATAAAACCAGGAAAAGTTCGAAAAGAAAAAGTTGTCAAAATCAGGGTGTCACACCGTTAGCCAGCTCTTTGCCATCTGCTAGCAGACGGCAAAGAGGGAGGGTGGCCCATTAACGAGAACCACCTAACAGCCACTTTCTTTGCCGTCTGCTAGCAGACGGCAAAGAAAGTGGCCAACCTAATGGCCGTTTCCCCCGGCCCCACCCCACTAGCTAGGCTCTTTGCCATCTGCTAGCAAACGGCAAAGAGATTTGACCTAACAAAAAACGGTCAGTGCCCGCGCCCCCACCCCTCTCTCTCTCCCCTCTGTCTCTCTCCCCTCACCTCACCCGCGCTGTCCCTGTGCCCGAGCCGCCCCTGCCGCCGACCCCCACCGCCCCGACCCCCACCACCCCTGACCCCCAAGGCCGCCCGCCGCCCCGGCGCCCCACCCAGGCCTTGCAGCCGCCCCACCGCCCCGGCGCCCTGCCGCTCAGGCCGCCCGTCGCCGCTCCGCCCCCCCGCCGCCCGGCGCCTCTCCGTCCAGCCGCCCCCCGCCGCCCGGCGCCGCTCCGTCCAGCCACCCCCTGGTGAGATTCTTCCCTTTTTTTCTTTCTTTTTTTTCTTGCTATTTAGGTTAGTTGATTTAGGTTGTATTGTTAGTAATTTAGGTTAGTTGCTTTTTTTAGGTTAGTAGATTTTTGGTTAGTAGATTGTAGGTTAGTTTTTTTATTTTAGTCATATATTAGGGTGTCATATTTTTGGTTATTAGTACATTTTGTGAGATGAAAAAAAGAAGAAAAGAAGAAAAGTAGAAGTGGAGAGGAAAAAGGAAAAGAAATAAAAAAAGACAAAGGAAAAGGAAGAAGAAGAAAAAAGAAAAAAGATAAAGGAAAAAAGTAGAAAGAAGAAGAAGAAAAAAGACGAAAAAAAGAAAGAAGAAGAAGAGAGAAGAAAAAAAGAAGAAGAAAGAAGAGAAGAAGAAGGAAGAAGGAAAAAGGAGAAAAAGAAAAAAAAAAGGAAAAAGAGAAAAGAGAAAGAAAAAGAAAGAGAGAAGAGAGAAGAAAAAAAAAGAAGAAGAAGAAGAAGAAGAAGGAAGAGAAAGAAGAAGAAGAAGAAGAAGAAGAAGAAGAAGAAGAAGAAGAAAGAAAGAAGAAGATGAAAAAAAAGTACAAGTAGAAGATGAAAAAAAGAAGTAGGAAAAGTAGAAAAAGAGGGTCACCGAGGCAAAAGAGGGTCGCCGAGTGGTCGAGGGGTCGAGGATCGAGGGGAAAAGGAGTCGAGGGTCTAGGGGTCGAGGATCAAGGTGTCGAGGGGTCGAGGGGAAAAGGGGAAAATGGGTCGAGGATCGAGGGGAAAAGGAGTTGAGGGTCTAGGGGTCGAGGTGTCGAGGGGTCGAGGGTCGAGGGAAAAGGGGTCGAGGGGTCGAGGATCAAGGGGAAAAGGAGTCGAGGGTCTAGGGGTCGAGGATCGAGGTGTCGAGGGGTCGAGGGTCGAGGGGAAAAGGGGTCGCGGGTCGAGGATCGAGGGGAAAAGGAGTCGAGGGTCTAGGGGACGAGGATCGAGGTGTCGAGTGGTCGAGGGTCGAGGGGAAAAGGGGTCGAGGGTCACCGAGGGGTCGAGGGGTCGAGGATTTGCCATCCCGACCCCGACACCCTGACCCCGACACCCCGACCCCGCCTCGACACCCCGACACCGCGACCCCGACACAGCACCCCGCCCCGACATGGCACCCCCGACCCCGACACAGCACCCCGACCCCGACACGACACCACCGACACCCCGACCCCCAACACGACACCCCGAGACCCCAACACGGCACCCTCGACCCCGACACAGCACCCCGACCCTGACACGACACCCCCGACACCCCGACACGGCACCCCAACCCCGACATAGCACCCCGACCCCGACACGACACCCCGACCCCCGACACCTCCCGAAAAAGGTGCTCTTCGGCCTTCCAGAGGCCGACGGGGTCATATATTTGTGAATTATGAGTTAGGTCAGGTATTCAATTATTATTATGTACATATATATATTATTAATTAGTTCATGTTATTAGGTATTCAATTTTTATTATGTTCATGATGATGATACACACTTAAATTTTTTATTATGTTTATGTTGTACTAATTTTGTTTACTCTTTGTCATTGCAGGTGTTGACAGATGGTGGGTGCGGGTCGAGAGTGCTCCGAGCCTCCTTCCTCAGCGCGTGCTGGGAGGGGTGCTATTATTCCACCCCAGCACCTTTGGAGAGCGCTGGTAGACACTATGCAGACATCGGCGGGTGCTTCTTCTTCAGCCGAGAGAGGTCGAGGGAAGACGAAGAGGGGTGCTAGAGGTGGACGTGGCAGCGGGAGAGGTAGGAAGGCTGCTGCGCCTTCCTCGCCGCCACCCCCAGCTGATTCTCCCGACCACCGGAGTGCTCCGTCTCAGGTGGACCCGTCTGACTTGGACCTGTCTCGGACTCCGGTCCATGAGCCTCAGGCCGACAAGCCTCCGGTCGCCGAGCCTTCGTTCGACGAGACTCGGGTCCCAGAGTCTTCGTCCTAGGAGACTCCGGTCCCAGAGTCTTCATCCCACGTGACTCCGGAGGCTAGTGGCCATGCTGATGGTGGCGAGGACAGCTTTTCTGAGGATAGCTATAGCGAGGGCGAGCTGGTTGAGGGGGGCAAGAAGGTCTACCAGCGTGGTGGTACAAAGCTCCCGCCCGTGCCGCCGACCCGCGATCAGAGGTGGTTGATTGAGCCTAACAGGGAGAAGTAAGTGCATTTACTCTTTTTAAACTTTTGCCTTCATGTTTCTTCAAATTAATATCTAATGTGTTGGCCTTGTCATACTGCAGGGGTTGGAAACACGCCCTGGTGTCTGCAGGCCCAACCAGGTCCTTGGTGTGCTTTGCCGGCACCACTTCTCGGGGTGGGTCACGTTGCCTAGTGAGGGTGAGGTTCCACAGCTAGCACTGAGCTGGGAGCTGTATGTGGTTGCCCCGGCCCCGCCGGAGGAGAGGGTCGATGGTGTCTTGTGCGAGACGGTGGCCAACATTGTGATCCGGCGGTTTTGGGTAATTTCTCCTTTACAGAATTAAAAATCAACAGTACCTAGTGATTGTACTAATCAGTGTTGTCTTGTTTGATTGCAGACCTTCTACAGGTGTCTTGAGGAACACGAGGCGGACACGGCTATGGTTGTCGAAGCCGAGTGCAAGCGCCTACTTCAGAACTTACGGCACGAGGCTCGGGTGCAGGCTGTTCGAGACTACTACGCCTCGACTAACATTATGAGGGCCAAGAAGAAGTGCCGCGCCAAGTATCTGAGTAAGGAGAAGTACATGAAGGTAATTACATATTCTTAAGGCCTTGTACTTAGTTTCCTTGATTTGATTCGTAGGCGTAGCACTGAAATTTCTCTTTGTCTAACTTAGGTGCCCCCGAGATAGTGTGCGGATAGGATGGACTGTTGGGAGGCGTTGGTGGATGAGTGGTGCTCTCCCCAATGGCTAGCCGTCCACAACAAGGCCAAGGATAAGCATGCCCAAATGCAAGGTGTGCCACACCATCAAGGGAGCTCCAACCTATTTGAGTACGGGGATCACTGGGTATGTGGTTTGCTTCACGATTCATGCAATTTCATTCTTCATGCTAGCTTGAGCCCTTAACTAATATTTTGTTCCTCTCTTTTAGGCGCGACACAACAAGAAGGACATGCCACCGCTGTACGACCTCTATGCCATGGCCCATACTGCCCCGTTCAAGAAGGCCAAGGCATTCTCTGAGGATGACCTCGATCATCCAGAGAGCTTCACCAACATCTCCTCCCACAACAAGTTCATGAGGTACAGAGATGTTGGGAAGACGAGGAAAGGGGAGGACTTCAACCCGAGCCAGAGTCCTTTTGATCCAGAGATCGTGATGCTATCTGGTGGCGGGAGGTACCATGGCTCGGTGGCCATTGGGGATGGACTGATACGTTGTCCTAGAACTCTCCCGGAGATCAAGAAGCGCCAGACGAGCTACGATCCTGAGATAAGGCCTCGTCCACGGCCAATGGAGCTCGCCATCGAGGCTAGGGCCCAGGAGCTTCTGGCGGAGGCAAACAGGCAGGCGGCAGAGAGGGAGAGGAACATGGAGGCGAGGACGGCTAGGCTGTTGGAGGAGGAGAGGAACCAGAACGACGCGTCTCACCGGGCCCTATACGAGCTCCTCGTGGTAAGTTTCTCCTGCATATTAGCCAAATCATGCACGTAATGTTCGTTTCATTACTAACTAATTTGACTGACTCATGAAAACAAAATGTGCAGACCGTGTGCCAGAACAACGGTTAGACCCCTCCGCCGATGCCCCAGATTGGTATAGCGCCCACAGTGAGTTTCATTTGAATGGTCATTAGTTACTAGTATTCACATTTGAGTTGCATCATGCTAACGAGACATTGCAAATGATCTTTGGTGCAGCATGCCTCCTGACAAGCATCGACCGATCCTTCTCCGTCTGGCACTGGCGCAACCCCGACCGGTCCTTCTTCGTCTGGCACTGGCGCAAACCCGACCGGTCCTTCACCTCCATGATGATGGTAAGTTTTCCCAAGTGTTTTGCTTAACAAATGCGTACTTAGCTTAAGAAATGACCTACTTAGCTCCAAAATGACCTATACCTAGCTTATTTTCATCGAAAATGACATGTTAACCTTACTTAGCTCCAAAATGACATATTTTACCTAGGATAGCTATAAAATGACCTATACTTAGTATTTTTTCCTCCAAAATGACTTGATATGCTTAGTTAGCTAAAATATGGCATAACTACCTAGGATAGCTCAATAATGATCTATACTTAGCTTAGCTAGTTCATTTATGACATAATTAGCTCACTTAGGTAAAAAATGGCATAATAACCTTGGTTTAGCTCCAAAATGACCTATACTTAGCTTATTTTCCTCGAAAATGACATAATAACCTTACTTAGCTCCAAACTGACATACTTTACCTAGGATAGCTATAAAATGACCTATACTTAGCATTTTTTCCTCCTAAATGACTTAATATGCTTAGTTAGCTAAAAAATGGCATAACTACCTACGATAGCTCAATAATGATCTATACCTAGCTTACCTAGTTCATTTATGACATAATTAGCTTACTTAGGTAAAAAATGGCATAATAACCTTGGTTTAGCTCCAAACTATTATATAATTAGTTTATTTTCCTCCAAAATGACAAAATAACCTTACCTAGCTCCAAAATGACCGATTTTAACTAGGATAGCTCTAAAATGACCTACACTTACCATTTTGTCCTCCAAAATGAACAAATATGCTTAATTAGCTCAAAAATGGCGTAACTACCTAGGTTAGCTAAAAAATGACCCATACTTAGCTTCTTCTTTAGTTCATTTATGACATACATAGCATACTTAGGTAAAAAAATGACATGATAACCTTGGTTTAGCTCCAAAATGGCATAGACTTAGCTTATTTTCCTCCAAAATGACAAAATAACCTTACCTACCTCCAAAATGACCGATTTTAACTAGGATAGCTCTAAAATGACCTACACTTGCCATTTTGTCCTCCAAAATGAATAAATATGCTTAGTTAGCTCAAAAATGGCATAACTACCTAGGTTAGCTCAAAAATGACCTATACTTAGCTTCTTCAGTTCATTTATGACATACTTAGCATACTTAGGTAAAAAATGGCATGATAACCTTGGTTTAGCTCCAAAATGACATAGACTTAGCTTATTTTCCTCCAAAATGACAAAATAACCTTACTAAGCTCCAAAATGACCTATTTACCTAGCTTAGCTCTAAAATGACCTACACTTAGCATTTTTACCTAGCTTAGCTAAAAAATGGCATTTTTACCTACCTTAGTTAGAAGAAGAAGAAGATAAAGAAGAGGAGAGGAGAAAAAGAAAGAGAAGAAAACTTCTTCTTCTTCTTCTTCTTTTTCTTCTTCTTCTTCTTCTTCTTCTTCTTCTTCTAGCTAGTCTTCTTCTTCTTCTAACTTTCTTCTTTCCCAATTTGCAGATTTGTTTTAGATAAGGAAGGTTGTGTTGATGGAGTCTACTCTTCTCCTTGTGCTTCCTTTTTGTTTTGATTTTGTACGATATGTATGTATGGATGAAACTTGGAGTCTACACTTTGCGTTGATGAAACTTGCGACCTATATATGTATGTATGGATGAAACCATTGTATGCTTGTTGTTGGATATGTTGCATATGTTCCTCTCTTCACGATTCATGTGTTGGCATGCTTGTTGAAAGTATTTTGTGAAATTGAATGAATTTAAGAAAAAACAGAAAAAAGGGGCTATACAGGCTCTTTGCCGTCTGCTGGCAGACGGCAAAGAGCTTTGCCATCAGCCAGCAGACGGCAAAGCTGCCATGTGGCAGCTACCTGTGCAACCTAGGGGCATTGGGCTGGCCTATATGGTTGCTTTGCCGTCAGCTGGCAGACGGCAAAGACCTTTGCATCTTTGCCGTCTGCCAGCAGACGGCAAAGCACGCCGTTAACCCCTTAACGGACCTAAGCTGCCACGTGTGCCGTCCAGGCCCTTTGCCGTCTACTGGCAGACGGCAAAGGCCTTTGCATCTTTGCTGTCTACCAGCAGACGGCAAAGTGCCCTTTGCCGTAGTTTGTTCAGCCGGATGTGTTGCCGTCTGCTGGCTGACGGCAAAGGCCTTTGCAATCCGCCAGGCATGCCTTTGCCGTCAGCCATGGCAGACGGCAAAGTTCCTGATTCCTGTAGTGCATGAAGAACAGGACTAAGTGCCTTACCGGCATAATAAGATTCTTATTTTACATTTTCATGTGGTTTGACTTTAATTTGACCATGTTTCTCCATTCCTGTGTTCTTCCAATTCATGTGAACCAAACACCCAGGTTGACAGAAATCCTATGTTTGCAAATGCTCTGTTTTGCACATGCATTCCTATCCTATTCCTGTGTTTTTCCTGTCCCTGCGTTTTTAGAATCCTCCAATTCTAAGGAGCCCTTACAGATTTACTTCATTTTCAGATAGGTGTCAAAGAAAACTCTGTGTGTTTTGTCCCACTCCTGCCGTGCCGTCATCCACCCCACCTGAGGTGCACCATCGACGAAAGCGTTCATGGCAGCAGAGATTCCCCCTGTAGACCTTCTTTCGCCGCCTCAGATCATCTTCCCCGTTGCCGGCAGCCACGCCAACTGCATTACCATCATCGACTGAGTAGATGAACCTGAAGACTACACAGTTCTGGAAGAGAGGTCGCAGTCTTTCATGTCTGCTTAAGTTATACATCGGTTATTATTACATGCTACTTTATAGTCCTGTTCACCTCTTAGACTCCGAGTCAGGTCCAAACTAATGTTCCAACTTGAGTTTTAAAATGCCCATTGGGCACATATCGAGGCAGCAACGAATAGCATATGTCTACTATCTGGTTCATCTGGGGTCTTCTATGTGGTTCATGTTCGGTGGGAAACAACAGTAGATGAGCCATCGTCTATCTTTTTAAACTGAAGCTATCATCTGCCTGCTATCATTATTTTTGGATCTATCCAATCGTTTGCTATCATCAGTCTTGATTTCTGCATGCACCCCTTAGGCCTTATAATCTAACTACGTTTTTTATTATGTATGTCAGTTATTGTACACAATCGTACTAAACATGTAGAGAAAAAGAGAAGACCGTTGCATGGGAATATAATGTCATGCAGACGCCGCTCCATGGTGGGCGAAGTGGGGGCCCCCCTCCCCCCAATCCAGATTGTATTCCAGAGGAAGATAATTGTTCAGAGGGGGATTCAGAGGGAGCCGACCACTCCTATTTACCCCCTGAGGTGTTTGCTCTAACCTGGCATGCTGACGTTGGTCATATCATGCATATGGCGCCTCGCATTGCTTACTTTATACATCTTATATGTCATCAGCTTAGTTTAGATTTGCTTTGTGTGAATGCCACCTGTTTGGTTTCTAGATCATACTCCCTCCGTTCCTAAATATTTGTCTTTTTAGAGATTTCAACAAGTGACTACATACGGAGCAAAATGAGTGAATCTACACTCTAAAATATGTCTATATACATCCGTATGTGGTAGTCCATTTGAAATCTCTAAAAAGAAAAATATTTAGGAATGGAGGGAGTATATGTGAATTATGCAATGCCATCTTCTTTATCCAGGCATCATATACGTGAATCATGCAATGCCATCCTGTTTAGCCAGTCATCGTATATGTGAATTGTAGCGTGCCATACTATTTTTTTTTGATAATGTATTCCATTTGTCAACAATGTTTGTACATTCATCTACTCTTCCTGTGCATCAGCCATTTGAGTCGGTGATGGGAAAATCTGGAGTGAAAACAAGGTCTTCTGAGCAGTCAGTGCTACCCGTCGATGCAGATTTCTTGCTGGTTACAGATAGCTCCTCAGAGGAGGATTCAGAGACAGATGACCAGTCGTATCCCCCCTGAGGTGTATGCTCTAACTTGGCAGGGTTATATTGCTCATATCATGCATATGGTGTCTTGCATTGCCATGCCATCTGCTTAGATTAGACATGCTTTGTGTGAATGCCTCCTGTTTGATTTCTATATCAGATATGTGAATTATGCAATGCCATGTTTTTTAGCCAGTTATCATATATGTGAATTATGCACCACCATCCTGTGTTGTCAGGCATCATATATGTGAATTATCTCATGCCATCATTTTTTTCCATTATGTGTTCCATTTGTCGACAATCTATGTATATTGAACTACTCTTCATGGGTATCAACCATTTGAGCTGGTTATGGAAAAATCTGGAGTGAAAACAAGGTCTTCAGAGCAGGCAATTGTACCTGTTGAAGCATATATCTCGATGGTTACAGATAGCTCCTTAGAGGAGGATTCAGAAACAGATGACCAGTCCTATATCCCACCCGAGGTGTATGCTCTAACTTGCAATGTTTATATTTCTCATATCATGCATATCGTGTCTTGCATTGCTTAGTTTAGACATCATATACACAATATTCAATGCCATCTGCTTAGTTTAGAGATCATATACACAATATTCAATGCCATCTGCTTAGTTTAGAGATCATACATGCGAGTGCCAGCTGCTTAGTATATGAATCAATTATGTGAATTATACCATGCCATCCTGTATACTTAGACAACATGTATGTGAATTATTTCATCCCAACCTATTTTAGAAAGACATCATATAGTTTTGTCATGTCATCCTGTTTAGATACTCATCATATGTTGAATTATGCCATTATATCATGTTAAGTTATCCATCATATATCTGAAACTGTGTCATGCTATCCTGTTTAGTTAGCCATCATATATGTGAAATTGTGTCATGTTGTCCTGTTTGGTTAGACAACATATATGTGAATTACCACATATGTCTATCAATACAATGTCTGTACATTCAATTTCTTTTCTTGTTTATCAGCCATTTGAATTGGAGGGGGTATGGAAGTATCTAACGGAGTCATGGACTAAGGGGTCCTCGGGGCGACCGCCCATTATACATGGGCCATACTGGTGGAGCCGTATGCTGACCGGAGATCTATGAAGCCGTGGTGTGCCCTCCAAGTCAAGGATGGACGAGATCTCTTTCCCTCTTGTTGTAATCTATCTCTGGTAACCCTAACCCTATCGGTGTCTATATAAACCAAGGGTTGTAGTCATTAGGGTTAGAGCTACATTCATCACCTCATAGCCTTAGGGTTTAGCTCATGCTGATCTCGAGGTAGATCTACTCTGTAAACCACATTATACATTCAATACAATCAAGCATGGTGTAGGGTTTTACCTCTTCGAGAGGGCCCGAACCTGGGTAAACACTGTGTTCGTCGTCCCTTGTTACCCATCAACCCTAGATCCACAGCTCGGGACCCCCTACCCTGAGGTCTGCCAGTTTTGACACCGACATTGGTGCTTTCATAGAGAGTTCTGCTGTGGGGTCGCTCAAAGGATCGATGGCTCGCCTGATCATAGGAGAAGGCTTCGGATCCGGGGACTTCTTTGTCCCCGGTCAACTTTTCGTGTTCGGCAGCATCGTGCTGCACGCCGACCCGACTAGTCGTTTAGATCAGATCGACAACTTCGCCCCCGAACACTGAATTTGATTCGGCAACCTGGAATATGTGGCGGACTCACGGGCGATCTGGTCTTCGCCGGACTCACTACCCCTTCCTGCACCCACGCAGGCCTTGTTGTGCTCGCCCCAGAGTCTCCCTCTGATCCGATCTACGGATCGGCCCTAGCAGCTTCGAGCCAGGAGAGCTCCGCTTCGAGCAGCGGCCAGACTCCACCTTCGCCCAAACCCATCATGTTGGTGGAGGACTTATCCCCGACCTTCGAGGCATGATCTGGAGGCAGAAGCCAAGAGTCAATGTTGGCCGAACCGTTCCTCCACAATGCTCACCCATCCTTGAGCTCCCACGACGAAGTGGCAGCCGATGGCCAGGAATTACCCCCGGCCTGAAGCAACTCGATCTCAAGCCCCAGTGTGGAATCCACACGCAGGGATCAAAATCCGTCCTTGACTTCCGATGACTGTCCGGACCCGATCGAGGATCCGGTTCCGCACCCCGAGCTTAGCTCGGCCTATAGAAATCAACGACTGGCTAGGGCATTGACTACCCCCGTTACAACGGAATCTGGCCCAGAGCCCTCGAGTTCGGCGACCCTCACTATGATAAATGAGGTGTTGGACCAAATTCAGAAAATGACTATCCAGGAGGACCTCTCACCCGCTCACGGTCATCAACCCGTCGAGGCCTACTATAGGGAATTTTGCGTCCCACCCACCACCCACTTGGTAGCCACTATCGATGATTTAACTGATATGCTAGACTATAATTCGGAGAATATCGAATACATGGACGAGGGGGACGGAGCCACGGCCAATGCCGATGTTGCCCCCCCGTCACCGGCCGCTGGTCGGCCACTTCCACCTACGACATTTACATGGTGGAAACCCCCAAAGATGGCGACGACACTTCCAATCAGGATAGAGGCAAGCCCAGAGATGAGCCACCCAAACGCCGAAAATAGCGCCGTCGATCAAAGCCATGTCGAAGCCATGCCAGCAACATGGACTCTGCGGAGAACGACGCTGTAAATAATACGGATGACCTCGCCGGAGACGTTGCCTTCGAACATCATCAGGATGACCCCGTGGGGCAGGGGGACCCGCTCAATTCAGAAAACCCCGACAACTCCGAGGATAGCAACTACCTCCCACTCTCTAAAGAGGAGGCCAGTCTTGGGGAGGACGATTTCATCGTCCCCGAAGACCCTCTGGAGCAGGAACGGTTCAAGCGGAGGCTTCTAGCCACCGCCGGCAGCCTAAAGAAACAAAAACACAAAATCAAAGCTGAACAGGACACCCTCAACGACCGATGCACTATAGTCCTAGCTGCCAAAGAGGGTTATGGCCGCGAACAGCCAACCAGGAGTTATCCCAAGCGAAGGCTATTGCCCCAGTTCGACGACGAGGCCGTAGAGCCAACACGCCCGACGTATACAAACGCCGAATAGCCGGACCGCCCCCCTCGAGGGCGGGACAGGGAAGCTGACGAGGCCGAACACCAAGCCGCCCCACCTCACCGTCACGGCAAGGATCAAGTGCGGCCCACTTACGAGTACGACCTCCACCATGACCTAGACGCTCGTGGAGGCCGTGCCAGGTCCATCTACGGACCCAGAGAGGACCCGCCCGCTTACCGGGAAGGATACTACGATCGGCTAAACCAAAACGATAGAATCCAGGAGCAACTGCAGGCTCGGAGGGTCGAGGACCTCCGATGCGATGTAGCCCGAATTCGGGGCGCCACACACCCCCTGTGTTTTACAGAGAGGGTGATGCAACACTAATTCCCAGAAGGCTTCAAGCCCGTGAACATCGAATCATATGACGGAACCACAGATCCAGCTGTATGGATAGAGGATTTCCTCCTACACATACACATGGTGCGAGGAGATGACCTCCACGCCATTAAATATCTGCTGCTAAAGCTTAAAGGTCTAGCTCGACACTGGTTGAACAACCTTCCCGAAGACTCTATAGGCTGATGGGAAGAGCTTGAGGACACTTTTCGAGCAAACTTTCAGGTCACCTATGTCCGGCCTCCGGACGTTGACGACCTAAATCGCATCACACAACAACCCAGAGAGTCTGCCCGACAATTTTGGAACCGATTCCTGACCAAGAAAAACCAGATAGTCGACTGTCCGGATGCCGAAGCCTTGGCTGCCTTCAAGCGTAGTGTCCAGGACGAATGGCTCGTCCGACAGCTCGGCCAGGACAAACCAAGAACTATGGCAGCCCTTACTTCCCTCATTACCCGCTTTTGCGCGGGCAAGGACAGTTGGCTTGCTCGCAAGAACACCAACCCAGACACACCCGGTACCTCCGAGGTTCAGGATGGAAATGGAAAGCCCCGACGCAGCAGGAATAAACATCGCCACAATGACGGCGAGGGCGAGGATACGGCAGTAAACGCCGGATTCTGAAACAAAAAGTCTGGACCCCGAAAGAAAGCCCCTAAAGGCAACAATGACGTCACATCCAGACTAGACACAATTCTGGACAGGCCTTGTCAGATCCACGGCACAACAGAGAAGCCCGCCAACCACTCCAACCGAAATTGTTGGGTGATCAAACAGGCCGGCAATCTCACAGCCGAAGACTCAGGCAAAAGCCCACGAAGCGAGGACGATGACGAGCCCCACAGGCCTAATAGTGGAGGCCAGAAACCCTTCCCTTCCGAGGTCAAGACTGTAAACATGATTTACGCAACCCATATACCGAAGAAGGAGAGGAAACGAGCACTACGAGACGTATACTCCGTCGAGCTAGTAGCGCCGAAGTTCAAACCATGGTCAGCTTACCCGATCAAATTCGATCGCAGGGACCATCCCACCAGCATACGCCATGGAGGGTCCGCAACCTTAGTGCTAGACCCCATCATCGATGGATTCCACCTCACTAGAGTCCTAATGGACAGAGGTAGCAGCCTCAATCTAATATATGAAGACACAGTGAGGAAAATGGGGATCGGCCCATCAAGGATTAAAACGAGTAACACCACCTTTAAGGGGGTCATTCCGGGAGTGGAGGCCCGCTGCACAGGCACCGTGACGCTTGAAGTAGTGTTCGGATCTCTGGATAACTTCCGAAGCGAGGACTTGATCATCGATATTGCACCTTTTCGCAGTGGATACCACACCCTCCTTGGCCGAATAGCGTTCGCCAAATTCAATGCCGCTCCACATTGCGCGTACCTCAAGTTGAAAATGCATGGTCCCTCGGGCGTCATAACTATCAACGGCAACACAGAACGCTCACTTCGAACCGAAGAGCACACTGCAGCCCAAGCAGCCGAAGACCGCACCGGCCCATATAGGACCGGGTGCCGACCCGCCGTGAAGGCCGGCAACAATAGTAAACGGGTTCGATTCCGTTCCCCGTCATGCGAACCCGCATGCGTTCGCCACAAATAGGGATACACGCCCCATAGCACGCCCACATTCTTCACGCTCCACGTGCCTCGTCAGCACAACTTCGCACTCAAAATACCATGGGCATACATTAATCCGAAGTACATGTTCGGTTAAACCGAACTTCAGAATTACCTCGTCTTCGGACGACTTGGGGACCAATTCCGGATACCTCTAAGCATAAAGCTCCATCGGCAGGGTCCTCACCCATCAAGGTCTCATCGAAGGTCCCAACCCCCACCTATCAGAAGCAAAGGCGCAGACGTGCAGCAGGGCACGGTGAAGGCTTCAACTCACGCATCAAGGCCCTGCGTCAACCTTTACTCTGTAAAACTTTCTTTCTATTTTCTCTTATAAGTACTGCCTTTGTAGTTCGAATTGTACGGTTAGACGTCCCGAGCTTACGAGAAGTTATAAAAATACCCTTTATGGTGTTCGGATATCCGCATTCTGCGACTTGTCTATCGCCTGTCCGATTCTCTCCTCGCTCTTCGAACAGCCTGGCATGAAAATATTAAACAGTCAAGAGTTCGATTTATATATCAGCTCAATATCTCCAAGTCCGGCACCGCTTTTTGTTAGGTGCTCGGCGTCTCGGATATTGCACTATATGCATCTGTTCCGAACTATGTCTTGGGTCAATAGTTGGGTTGCCCGGCTTCTGTGGTTGCCTCTTATGTTCCGCACGTTCGGCTAAGAGGGCAAAGGGAGAACCCCTGCGATTGTACTTATGGTTTGCCCGGTCAAGTACCTCAGGAGGAAAAAGCCAAAAACTGGCCGTCATAGTAAGTGCGAATGGGTCCGCGATCCGATGACGAGGTTTGACTCTAAAAATCGTTGGCGATTTCGCCGTGTCACACGAAGGGTTCGTCTTAACACAAACCATGTGATCGGAAGGGGTAGGTTTTGATCCTCAAGTACATCACAATACACCGGGGGCTAGTCCCTAGTCCCCACCGTCAAGCTCCTATGGCTAAGTGAAAGCAGTAAAACCAAATAGTCGGATCGCCTGGTTTCGCTCCTGCACTACCACCTCCGGGCACCAAGATGTTGGCTAAGGTAACAGCGCGGAGACGAAACACCCCTCGTGATATTCACTTGGGGGCTGAAGCCGATGACTGGTAGCTTTCAGAATAAACATACAGCCACACTGGAGTCAAAATTTAGTCATTACAATATCAAATAAGTCCATCGGACACATAATAAACCATAAGTCCCACTTGATACAAACTTAATACAACAACTCAAACATTACATCTTTCGAACACTGGCCCTCTATCGCCCGCGCTTAGGTTATCACCTGCGTGAAGTACTTCTCGGGGCGGCGATGCTCCTTCCCCTTGTGTAGAGGACCAGTGGCCATCTCCATTGGATTAATCCTCGGCCAATGCACCATGGTCTTCGCAAATGCGAGCCTCGCCCCCTCAAGGCATGCTGACCGCTTTATGGCGTCAATCCGGAGCGGCACCTCCCACAGCTTCTGCACAAGGCCGAAGTAGGTGTCCGGAATGGGCTCGGCCGGCCACAGGCTGACACAGAGGTCCTTCACGGCCAGCTCCGACATCCGATGCATCTCCATCAGCTGCTTCATTTGATCGCTTAGGAGGGGGGCGCTCGGAGTCCGGAAACTGTGACCAGAAGAGCCGTTGCATGGAGTCCTCCTCGAGTGTGGCATAGTGCCTCGCCGTGGCCGCCGCATTCTTCAGAAGTTTGGCAAAGACGCCTGCGGAGCGCCAAACCTGCGTTAGCAGGGCGAACCTGTTGCCTCTGAACACACTATGCAGTAAGTATTTCTTACCATTTGCAATTTGCGCGGCTTGGCGGAGCTGCTCCCGGACACCTCGCGTGTCACTCCTCGCCTCCTAAAGCTCCTTCTCCGCCTTGGATAGCCAGGAGGATTGATCCTCCTGCCACTTCTCAAGGGCCTCCGGCTTCTTGGTGGCATCTTGGAGCTCCACTTGGACTTCGGTCACTCGAGCCTCGTGCTGATCAGCAGCAAGCTTGGCCTTCTCAAGCTCGGCCACCGCCTTCTCAGCGGCTGTGTTCTTCACCGCCGCCTCGGTCACGGCTTTCTTCTGGGCCTGCTTCAAGCCCTCGACCTCGGCGGCAGCAGCTACAGGATCATCAAGATAAGGGATTAGCACACAATTCGGATCATCAATATGCGGCGTCAAGCAAGTACACATCTTCTCACAAGGCTTACCTTGCGGCTCGTCAAGCCGTTTGTTGACAAGGTCAAGCTCTTTATGGGATAGCTTGAGCTTCCGATCCATCTCCTCTAACGCCGCGGCATTAGCACCCGCGGCCACGGAAGATGCCTGCGTCAGCAAAAGAAATGTCGACATTATTATTCGGCCTACCGAATTTGATCCTCTGCAGGTCTCTCTAAGGTCCTGGCAGAGTCTCGGGGGCTGCTATGTATACGGCCTACCCAAACTAACAATTACAAGCATTATGAGGAAAGAGCATTACTTGACTTACCTCAAAGCCTGTTAGAAGGCCTTGGACAGCGTCGTTCAGTCCGAATTGGACGGAACGAACACTCTGCATGACCACACTCATTAGAGTGCAGTGCCCATCAATAATGACGGAGTTGTTCAGCAGCTCCTCCAGCACGTCTGGCTAGCCAGCCGCCGCCCATGTAGAGGTGTTCGGCGCTGGCGTTGGCTCCCCGGCCCCTTCCCCACTGGGAGGAGCCTGTGCCATCGAAGGCCTTGGGGGCTTGGGAGCGGTCGACGGATGGGCTCCGGATGGTTCGGACTCTTTTCCCTCGTCAGCCAGAAGGGACGCTCCCTCCTGGTCTTCGGTGACCAAGGTGTTAACCTCGGTCATTACGGCGTCCGCCTCGCCCTCTGTGTTCGGGGGAGGAGGAGTCCATTGGGACCGCACCTCCTCAACCTCTTCGGGGATGAGAGGAGGCGCAGAGTGCCCCATAGACCCACTGTCCGCCAGTTCGGCGGGCGGAGAAGCCCCTCCGAAGTCTGCTCAGTGGGGCGTTCGTGTGGGGGACTGCAACTCGGAGGGGTTAACCTTCAACTAAAGCAAATTACTGAAAATGAGATAGCTAAAAATGCCAACGCCTTACCTGCTGGCCGGGGCTTGACCCTGGGTTCCTTCTACGGAACCTTCTCGGACACTTCAGACTCCTTGTCGGAGTCCGAACTTTCGGACAGAACCAGCTTGGGCCGGCATCGTCTCTTCGGGGCCGGAGAAGGTTGGACCTCCTCGACGTCCTCGGACGCCGCACTCTTCTTGGAGTGCGAGGAGGCACCCTCCTCCTCGTCCTCATCCTCACCCCCATCCTGCACGGATGAGGCCGCAGCGTCTCCGAACCGATTGCCCGGACGAACCCTACGGCGGAGGCCCTCCCTGGCCTCCGGCACTTCTTTCTTCTTGCCCTTCTTGGTGGGCGCTTTATAAGGCACCACGACCAGCAACTTTTCCAGCTGCTCTGATCGGGGCCCTTCCTGCAGAGGCACCAGGCCACGGATCTTCTTGGCCTTGGCAAGCCAGCCCTACAAAATCCACATATCAGGGTTAGACCGAATCAAACGTGGTGTGAATATCCGAACACTCCTCGAAGAAAAATGCCGCTCACCTCCCTTAGGGGGTTCACGGTGTCGAGGTCGATGTCCTTCCCCTTGACTGGCCACTCCTTCTGGGGCTGGAATAGTTGGCCCCATATCTTGTCAGAAGTCATGCCGTAGAGGTGTCGCACGGTGGCCGGGTCCTCGGGCTCGTGCTCCCACATAGGCTTGGCCCTCTCCTTGCAAGGGAGGAGCCGGCGATGGAGCATGATCTGGACCACGTCGACCAGCTTCGCGCCGGTCTCTATTATGCTGTCGACGCGATTCTGCAACGCTTTCGTATCGGCAACACACCCCCAGTCCGAGCTCTTGGTGGTCCAAGAGGCCAATCTAGCAGGGGGTCCGGACCTGAATGCGGGGGCCGCTCCCCAGGCGGCCTCCCTCGGCTTGGTGATATAAAACCACTCCTTCTACCACATCCGGACAGTGTCGACGAAGTGGCCATCCGGCCACTGGACCCATGTCAGCTTACTAATCATGGCCCCTCCACAGTCCACATGCTCGCCGCCGACCACCTTGGGCTTGACATTGAACACCTTCAGCCATAAACCGAAGTGCGGCTAGACCCGGAGGCGTGCTTCACAGACGATGATGAAGGTCAAGATGTGGAGGAGGGAGTTGGGGGCTAGATCGTGAAAATCCAGCCCGTAGAAGAACATCAGCCCCCACACAAAGGGACGCAGGGGAAATCCGAACCCCCTAAGGAAATGGGGGAGAAAAACTACCCTTTCGCCTGGCTCGGGCGTAGGGATGATCCGGCCCTCTTCGGGGGCCCGATGGGCGACATTGGCCGGCAAGTAGCCGGCCTCCTTCAGTTTCAGAATGTCTCCATCGGTGACGGAGCAGGCCTCCCACTTCCCATTGGCGCCAGATCTGGCCATGGTCGAAGGAGGTGAAGTGGGATTCGCTGTGGAAGAAGGGAGAAAGGGCGCTGGAGCTCTGAAGGTCTGCGTGAGTGAAAGGTGGAAGAGGGCGTGGGATGCAGACTGTAGCAGCACCCCTTTATAGACTGTGGGCAGGCCAGGGATTCATTTTTCCACGCCGTTGGCTCCCCCACTCCCCGATATCTCCGCAACATTATGAGCGGGGAGGGGAATCGAAATCATTAACCATATCCCCCGAAAAACGGGACACGATCTTCACCTTGAGGGGACGTGTCAAACATGGCATCGGCCTCGAGCCGCGCTTCGAGAAATAGTAACTGCTTGGTGTTATGGCCGGAAGCGACTCTTCGTTGAGAGAGAAAAAGTTGTCAAATAAAGGCACTATTTGCGCTTGAGCGATGTTTTTATTGCCTTCGGTGTTAAGTAAAACTACCGTTTCAGATTCCGGACATCACCTGGTTCCGAACATGGAAGAACTCGCCTCGCAAGCTGAATATAGGTCGGACGAGTGGATGCTGGATACAAGTCTTGGCGTTGGAGCCAAGTTCAGGGGCTACTAAGGGAGTCATGGACTAAGGGGTTCTCAGGGCGATGGCCCATTATACATGGGCCAGACAGGTGGAGCCGTATGGTGACCGGAGATCTATGAAGCCGTGGTGTGCCCACCAAGTCAAGGATGGACGAGATCTCTTTCCCTCTTGTTGTAATCTATCTCCGGTAACCCTAACCCTATCGGTGTCTATATAAACTGAGGGTTGTAGTCATTAGGGTTAGAGCTACATTCATCACCTCATAGCCTTAGGGTTTAGCTCATGCTGATCTCGAGGTAGATCTACTCTGTAAACTAAGTTATGCATTCCATACAATCAAGCATGACGTAGGGTTGTACCTCTTCGAGAGGGCCCGAACCTGGGTAAACACTGTGTTCGTCGTCCCTTGTTACCCATCGACCCTAGATCCACAGCTCGGGACCCCCTACCCCGAGGTCTGCCGGTTTTGACACCGACAGTATCCAAGAAAGGAGATAAAAACTATCTTGTAGACAGCGAGACAACCCCAAAGTCATGCGTTGATGTAGTGTTCGAGTTACTGGCCACTACTGCTGGTAGAAGCTCTTCGAACTCGCTGCCTGAATCACTTCGGCTTCTTCAGTCTCAGCTACAAGCTGAAAGGCATCAGTCAGCTGTGCTGCGACAAGAAGACGAAGGACTGAGGAAGTCCCTGCAGAATTCAGATGCATACTTTCTGGTGCAACAGCAAGCGCTGGACGATTTTAGCGCAAAACAAGAGAAAACTAATAAGCTTTCTAAGCTTCTTGCCAGCATGGTGTGTATCCAGGATATCGTTTCTTGAGCTCTTCTGAAGTGGTTTCAGTTCTGGACTTGTTCGCGTTTATTTTCACTGGTGGCCAATTTAGACGCCCAGTGTATGTAATATGCTGCTTTGTTCACTATATTTGTACTGATGGCAAACTTTGATGCCCAGTGGATGTAATATTTGTAATAGCTGGCTGTTAACAGGTTATCGGATCCAAACCGGAACCCGATAGCTTAACGACGACCCGTTACGGTGGATGCCACGTGTCGGTTACCCTTGACGAAAATACTTCCATGACGCGTGATTTATCGTCATGGAAGTGGACACTTCCGTGATTATAATTTTGGTATTGTCATGGAACACTTCTATGACAGCACATGTATGACTATCTTGATTCTAACCTAAAATCATCATGGATGTACATGCACGACAGAAAATGTGACCTACTGTGACAAACACATATCATCACGGAAGTGGTTTTTTTGTAGTCCATGTTCCTTCGACCATGAGATCATGCAACTCCCGGATATCGGAGGAATACCTTGTGTGTTATCAAACATCACAACGTAACTGGGTGATCATAAAGATGCTCTACAGGTATCTCCGATGGTGTCTGTTGAGTTGGTGTGAATCGAGATTGGGATTTGTCACTCCGTGTATCGGAGAGGTATCTCTGGGCCCTCTCGGTAATACACATCACAAGAAGCTTGCAAGCAAAGTGACTAAGGAGTTAGTTGCAAGATGATGTATTACGGAACGAGTAAAGAGACTTGCCGGTAACGAGATTGAACTAGGTATAGAGATACCGACGATCGAATCTCGGGCAAGTAACATACCGACAGACAAAGGGAATTACTTATGTTGTCATAAAGGTTCAACCGATAAAAGATCTTCGTGGAATATGTAGGAATCAATATGGGCATCCAGGTCCTGCTATTGGTTATTGACTGGAGAGGTGTCTCGGTTATGACTACATAATTCCCGAACCTGTAGGGTCGCACGCTTAACGTTCGTTGACGCTAGAGTAGTATTGGGATATTTGATGAGTGGTAACCAAATGTTGTTCGGAGTCCCGGATGAGATCCCGGACCTCACGAGGAGTCTCGGAATGGTCGAGAAGTAAAGATTTATATATTGGAAGTCATATTTTGGGTTCCGGACAAAGGTGCAGTTTTTCGGGTATTGTACCGGGAAGCTTCTAGAAGGTTTCGAAGGATTCCGGAGGGGTCTGGAAGTCCACAAGTCGGTTCACCACGACCCAAGGGCTAGCATGGGCTGCGGGGAGGTGCCCTGGCCTTATTTGGCTAGGCGCACCAAGTCCTCAAAAGCCCATGTGGCTAGGGAAGGCAAAAAAGGAAGGAGTCCTAGTAGGAATAGGATTGGACTTGGAGTCCAAGTCCTCTCCCCCTTAGCTGCGCCCAAGGGCTTGGAGGGTCTGTTTCCCATGCCCCTCCACCTATATATAGAGGGGAGGGGGTGCCCCAATAGGATACACCAAGCCCTTGGCGCCCCTCTCTCTCCCGTTACTCCGTAGTTCCACCGCCTCGTCCCGGCGACACTTAGCGAAGCGCTGTCGGTGCTCCACCACCATCACCACCACGCTGTCGTGTTGGTTGTGATCCCATCTACTTCTCCTCTCCCGGTTGCTATATCAAGAAGGAGGAGACGTCATCGAGCCGCACGTGTGCTAAACTCGGAGGTGCCGTCCGTTCGGCACTAGATTGGTTGGATCGTGATCGGATCACGAAGAGTACGACTACATCAACCGCGTGATAAATGCTTCCGCTTAGCAATCTACAAGGGTACGTAGATGCTCTTCCCCTCTTGTAGCTATGCATCTCCATGGATAGATCTTGCGTGTGCGTAGAAATTTTTTGTTTTCCATGCAACGTTCCCCAACAGTGGTATCATGAGCCAGGTCTATGCGTAGATGATATGCACGAGTAGAACACAAAGAAGTTGTGGGCGGTGATGTTCATACTGCTTACCACCAACGTCTTATTTTGATTCGGCGTCATTGTGGGATGAAGCGGCCTGGACCAACCTTACATGTCCACGCACATGAGACCAGTTCCACCGACTGACATGCAACTTGTTTTGCATAAAGGTGGCTGGTGGGTGTCTGTTTCTCCTACTTTAGTTGAATCGAATTTGACTACGGCCGGTCCTTGAAGAAGGTTAAAACAGCAAACTTGATAATCACCGTTGTGGTTTTGCGTAGGTAAGAACGATTCTTGCTAGTTGCCCGTAGCAGCCACGTAAAACTTGCAACAACAAAGTCTAGGACGTCTAACTTGTTTTTGCAGGGTATGTTGTGATGTGATATGGTCAAGACGTGATGTGATATACGTTGTTGTATGAGATGATCATGTTTTGTAATATCGACAACCGGCAGGAGCCTTAGGGTTGTCTTTTAATTATTGTATGAAATGCAACCGCCATGTAATTGCTTTACTTTATCGCTATGCGTTAGCCATAGTTGTAGAAGCAATAGTTGGCGAGACGACCCCGACGCAACGATGGAGATCAAGGTGTCGAGCCGGTGACGATGGAGATCATGACGATGCTTTGGACACGGAGATCAAAAGCACCAGATGATGATGGCCATATCATGTCACATATTTTGATTGCATGTGATGTTTATCCTTTATGCATCTTATTTTGCTTAGAACGACGGTAGCATTATAAGATGATCCCTTCACTTAATTTCAAGATAAAAGTGTTCTCCCCGAGTATGCACCATTGCTAAAGTTCATCATTTCGAAGCACCTCGTGATGATCGGGTGTGATAGACTCTACGTTCACATACAACGGGTGTAAGCCAGATTTACACACGCGGAGTACTTGGGTTAAACTTGACGAGCCTAGCATGTACAGACATGGTCTCGGAACACTGGAGACCGAAAGGTTGAACATGAGTCATATAGTAGATATGATCAACATGAAGATGTTCACCATTGAAGACTACTCCATCTCACGTGATGATCGGACATGGTTTAGTTGATTTGGATCATGTATCACTTAGATAACTGGAGGGATGTTAATTTAAGTGGGAGTTCATTGGTAATTTGATTAATTGAACTAAGATTTATCATGAACATAGTCAAAATGTGTTTGCAAATTATGTTGTAGTTCAATAGCTTGCGATGCAGCTTCCCCGTTTTGATACGTTCCTAGAGAAAAACTAAGTTGAAAGATGACGATCGTAATAATACGGACTGGGTCCGTTATATGAGGATTATCCCCATTGCTGCACAGAAGAATTATGTCCTTAATGCACCCTAGGTGACAAACCTGCTGCAGGAGCTGATGCAGACGTTATGAATGTTTGGCAAACTCGATCTGATGACTACTTGATAGTTTAGTGTGTCATGCTTTACCGCTTAGAATCGGGGCTCCAAAGACGTTTTGAACGCAATGAAACATATGAGATGTTCGAAGAGCTGAAATTGGTATTTCAGGCTCAAGCCCGTGTTGAGAGGTATGAGACCTCTGACAAGTACTTTGCCTACAAGATGGAGGAGAATAGCTCAGCCAGTGAGTATGTGCTCAGAATGTCTGGGTACTACAATCGCTTGAATCAAGTGGGAGTTAATCTTCCAGATATGATAGTGGTTGACAGATTTCTCCAGTCACTATCACCAAGCTACTAGAGCTTCATGATGAACTATAAGTATGCAAGGGATGACGGAAATGATTCCCAAAGCTCTTCGCGATGCTGAAATCGGCGGAGGTAGAAATCAAGAAGGAGCATCAAGTGTTGATGGTTAACAAGACCACTAGTTTCAAGAAAAAGGGCAAGGGAAAAAAAGGGAACTTCAAGAAGAATGGCAAGCAAGTTGCCGCTCCCGTGAAGAAGCCCAAAGCTGGACCCAAGCCTGAGACTGAGTGCTTCTACTGGAGAGGAAATGGTCACTGGAAGCAGAACTGCCCCAAATACTTGGCAGATAAGAAGGATTGCAAAGTAAACAAAGGTATATTTGATATACATGTTATTGATGTGTACCTTACTGGTGCTCGTAGTAGCCCCTAGGTATTTGATACCGGTTCAGTTGCTAAGATTAGTAACTCGAAACAGGAGTTGCAGAATAAATGAAGACTTGTTAAGGGCGAGGTGACGATGTGTGTTGGAAGTGTTTCCAAGATTGATATGATCACCATCGCACACTCCCTCTACTTTCGGGATTAGTGTTGAGCCTGAATAAATGTTATTTGGTGTTTGCGTTGAGCATGAACAAGATTAGATCGTGTTTATTGCAATACGGTTATTCATTTAAGTCAGAGAATAATTGTTGTTCTGTTTACATGAATAAAACATTCTATGGTCATACACCCAATGTGAATGGTTTATTGAATCTCGATCGTAGTGATACATATATTCATAATATTGATGCCAAAAGATGCAAAGTTGATAATGATAGTGCAACATACTTGTGGCACTGCCGTTTAGGTCATATTGGTGTAAAGCGCATGAACAAACTCCATGCGGATGGACTTTTGGAATCACATGATTATGAGTCATTTGATACTTGCGAACCATGCCTCATGGGCAAGATGACTAAAACTCCGTTCTCTGGAACGATGGAGCGAGCTAATGACTTATTGGAAATAATACATACCGATGTATGTGGTCCGATGAGTGGTGAGACACGCGGCGGGTATCGTTATTTTCTAACCTTTACAGATGATTTGAGTAGATATGGGTATATCTACTTGATGAAACAAAAATCTGAAACATTTGAAAAGTTCAAAGAATTTCAGAGTGAAGTGGAGAATCATCGTAACAAGAAGTTTCTACGATCTGATCGTGGATGTGAATATTTGAGTTACGAGTTTGGCCTTCATTTAAAACAATGTGGAACTGTTTCACAACTCACGCCACCCGGAACACCACGGCGTAACGGTGTGTCCGAACATCATGTCCGAACATCGTAACCGTACTTTATTAGATATGGTGCGTTCTATGATGTCTCTTACCGATTTGCCTTTATCATTTTGAGGTTATGCATTAGAGACAACCACATTCACGTTAAATAGGGCACTGTCTAAATCCGTTGAGACGACATCGTATGAACTATGGTTTGGCAAGAAACCTAAGTTGTTGTTTCTTAAAGTTTGGGGATGCGATGCTTATGTCAAAACAGCTTCAGCCTGATAAGCTCGAACCCAAAGTGGAGAAGTGCGTCTTTATAGGATACCCTAAAGAGACCATTGGGTATATCTTCTACCACAGATCCGAAGGCAAGATTTTTTGTTGCCAAGAATGGGTCCTTTCTAGAGAAGGAATTTCTCTCGAAAGAAGTGAGTGGGAGGAAAGTAGAACTTGATGAGGTAGTTGTACCTTCTCTCGAATTAGAAAGTAGTACATCAGAGAAAGCCGTTCTCGTGATGCCTACACCAACCAGAGAGGAAGCAAATGAAGATGATCATGAAACTTCAGATCAAGTTACTACTGAACCTTGTAGGTCGACCAGAACACGTTCAACACCAGAGTGGTACGGCAATCCTGTCCTGTAAGTCATGTTGTTGGACAACAGCGAACCTATGAACTATGAAGTAACTATGATGAGCCCAGATTCCGAAAAATGGCTTGAGGCCATGAAATCTGAGATAGGATACATGTATGAGAACAAAGTGTGTACTTTGGTGGATTTGCCTGATGATCAACAAGCCATAAAGAATAAATGGATCTTTAAGAGGAAGACGGACGCTCACGGTAATACCACTGTCTACAAAGCTTGACTTGTTGCAAAAGGTTTTCGACAAGTTCAAGGGGTTGACTACGATGAGACTTTCTCACCCGTAGCGATGCTTAAGTCTGTCCGAATCATGTTAGCAATTGCCGCATTTTATGATTATGAAATCTGGCAAATGGATGTCAAAAACTTGCATTGCTTAACGAGTTTCTTGAGGAAGAGTTGTATATGATGCAACTGGAAGTTTTTGTCGATCCTAAAGGTGCTAACAAAGTGTGCAAGCTCCAGTGATCCATCTATGGACTGGTGCAAGCATCTCGGAGTTGGAATATACGCTTTGATGAGGTGATCAAAGCATATGGTTTTATACAGACTTATGGTGAAGCCTGTATTTACAAGAAAGTGAGTGGGAGCTCTGTAGCATTTCTGATATTATATGTGGATGACACATTGCTAATTGGAAATGATATAGAATTTCTGAATAGCATAAAAGGGTACTTGAATAAGAATTTTTCAATGGAATACCTCGGTGAAGCTACTTACATATTGGGCATCAAAATCTATAGAGATAGATCAAGACGCTTAATAGGACTTTCACAAAGCACATACCTTGACAAAGTTTTGAAGGAGTTCAAAATGGATCAGTCAAAGAAAGGGTTCTTGCCTGTATTCAAGGTGTGAAGTTGAGTAAGACTCAAAGCCCAACCATGGCAGAAGATAGAGAGAGAATGAAATTCCTTCCCTATGCCTCAGCCATAGGTTCTATAAAGTATGCCATACTGTGTACCAGACCTGTTGTGTGCCTTGCCATGAGTCTGTCAAGGGGGTACAATAGTGATCCAGGAGTGGATCACTGGAAATCAATCAAAATTATCCTTAGGTACCTAAAGAGGACTAAGGAAATGTTTCTCGGTTATGGAGGTGATAAAGAGTTTGTCGTAAAGGGTTATGTCGATGCAAGCTTTGACACTGATCTGGATGACTCTGAGTCTCAATCTGGATACATATTGAACGTGGGAGAACTTAGCTAGAGTAGCTCTATGCAGAGCATTGTAGACATAGATATTTGCAAAGTACACACGGATCTGAATGTTGCAGACCTGTTGACTAAAAACCTCTCTCACAAACAAAACATGATCACACCTTAGAACTCTTTGGGAGTTAATCACATGGCGATGTGAACTAGATTATTGACTCTAGTGAACTCTTTGCGTGTTAATCAGATGGCGATGTGAACTAGATTATTGACTCTAGTGCAAGTGTGAGACTGATGGAAATATGCCCTAGAGGCAATAATAAAATGGTTATTGTTATATTTCCTTAATGATGGTAAAGGTTTATTATTCATGCTAGAATTGTATTGGCCGGAAACTTAAATACATGTGTGGATACATAAACAAATACCGTGTCCCTAGTGAGCCTCTACTAGACTAGCTCGTTGATCAAAGATGGTTAAGGTTTCCTAACCATAGACATGAGTTGTCATTTGATAACGGGATCACATCATTAGGAGAATGATGTGATGGACAAGACCCAACCGTTAGCATAGCATATGATCGTTCAGTTTATTGCTACTGCTTTCTTAATGTCAAATACATATTCCTTCGACCATGAGATCATGCAACTCCCGGATACCAGAGGAATACGTTGTGTGCTATCAAACGTTACAACATAACTGGGTGATCATAAAGATGCTCCATAGGTATCTCCGAAGGTGTCTGTTGAGTTGGTGTGAATCGAGATTGGGATTTGTCACTCTGTGTATCGGAGAGGTATCTCTGGGCCCTCTCGGTAATACACATCACAAGAAGCTTGCAAGCAAAGTGACTAAGGAGTTAGTTGCAAGATGATGTATTACGGAACGAGTAAAGAGACTTGCCGGTAACGAGATTGAACTAGGTATAGAGATACCGACGATCGAATCTCGGGCAAGTAACATACCGACAGACAAAGGGAATTACGTATGTTGTCATAAAGGATCAACCGATAAAAGATCTTCGTGGAATATGTAGGAATCAATATGTGCATCTAGGTCCCGCTACTGGTTATTGACCCGAGAGGTGTCTCGGTCATGACTACATAATTCCCGAACCCGTAGGGTCGCACGCTTAACGTTCGTTGACGCTAAAGTAGTATTGGGATATTTGATGAGTGGTAACCAAATGTTCTTCGGAGTCCCGGATGAGATCCCGGACGTCACGAGGAGTCTCGGAATGGTCGAGAGGTAAAGATTTATATATGGGAAGTAATATTTTGGGTTCCGGAAAAAGGTGCAGTTTTTTCGGTATTGTACCAGGAAGCTTCCAGAAGGTTCCGGAGGGGTCCGGAAGTCCACTAGTGGGTTCACCATGACCCAAGGGCTAGCATGGGCTGTGGGGAGGCGCCCTGGCCTTATTGGGCTAGGCGCACCAAGTCCTCAAAAACCCATGTGGCTAGGGAAGGCAAAAAAGGAAGGAGTCCTAGTAGGAATAGGATTGGACTTGGAGTCCAAGTCCTCTCCCCCTTAGGTGCGCCCTAGGGCTTGGAGGGGCTGTTTCCCACGCCCCTCCACCTATATACAAAGGGGAGGGGCCACCCCAAGAGGATACACAAAGCCCTTGGCGCCCCTCTCTCTCCCGTTACTCCGTAGTTCCACCGCCTCGTCCCGGCGATGCTTAGCGAAGCGCTGTCGGTGCTCCACCACCACCATCACCACCACGCTGTCATGTTGGTTGTGATCCCATATACTTCTCCTCTCCCGCTTGCTAGATCAAGAAGGAGGAGACGTCATCGAGCCGCACATGTGCTAAACTCGGAGGTGCCGTCCGTTCGGCACTAGATCGGTTGGATCATGATCGGATCGCGAAGAGTACGACTACATCAACCGCGTGATAAACGCTTCCGCTTAGCGATCTACAAGGGTATGTAGATATGAAAGTGCGTTATATCGACTAGAGGGGGGGTGAATAGGCGATTTTTACAAATTCGTCACTGAGGAATTTCAAGGTGAGGAAATTCCTAAGCGACGAACTACTTAGCAGCGGAATAAGTACTCAGATGCAAGCATAACAGAGCAGTAGCACAGTCATCATGATGAAATGAAAACAAGCACAGAGTACGAGTGGCGTAAACACAGGATAAGCAGGCTGAAGACAAACTGACTGAAGAAATTGAACTGAGGAAATTGAGAAAGTCTTCAGTCAAAGTCTTCAAACAGTAATGATAAAATACATAGCAAGTATGCGAGGAAATGAAAGGGTTGAGGAAATAGAACCAGTAGCTCGGTGAAGACAATAATTTGGTAGACCAGTTCCAACTGCTATGACAGTTGTACGTCTGGTTAGAGCGGCTAGGTATTTAAACCTGAGGACACACAGTCCTCACCGTATTCTCCTTGAGCTAAGGTCACACAGACCTCACCCAATCACTCGTGGTAAGTCTTCAGGTGACTTCCAAACCTTCACATACTCGGTCACTCGGCAATCCACAATTTCCTCTTGGATGCTCTAGACCATGACGCCTAACCGTCTGGAGGATGCACATTCCTCAAAGGTAACAAGCGTCGGTTCCACACAGGAACAATCTCTTCAGTGATGCTCAATCACTTTGGGTTTGTAAGTGTTTGGGTTTTTCCTCACTTGATGATTTTCGCTCAAAGTCCTCGGAGGATGGGATGCTCTAAATGACAAGTGTCAATCTATCTCTCGGAGCAGCCAACCAACTAGTGGTTGAAGGGGGCGGCTATTTATAGCCTAGGGAGCAACCCGACATGATAAGACATAAATGCCCTTCAATGATATGACCGTTAGGTGGGTAGGATATTTGGACAGCTGGCGCGCAGCACAGCAACGGTCGGATATTTGAGTATCAAATTCCTCAGGGCTATCATGTCCCTCACTTGTAGGCAATCCGCACTGGCGAATTCCTAACTCCTCAGTCAGAACAAATTCCTCAGAGAATAGAAGAACTTTGTCTCTGTCACTGAAGAACTTGACTAAACTGTATGAGATTTCCAATGGCTTCACTCAAAAGGATTGGGTAGGTGTAGGATTTTGAGTTGAGCATCACTTGGAAACTTTTCCTTAGTTTTACCTCGACCCCCTTTAACAGTACGGTGTTTCCTATGACTCAAGAAGAAGAAAATGAAACTACGAAAACAAAAGTCTTCATGCTTCATAATCCTCGCATGAATATCAAGTCTTCAGGGTCACACCAATTTCTTCACTTTCAAAGTCTTCAAGAAAACCAAAGTCTTTAGTTGAAGACATTCATTTTTAGGGGTCGACATTCATCGTAAATAACAAACTCCTCATAGACTTATAGACCTGTCTATACTCACAAACGCATTAGTCCCTTAACCTATAAGTCTTCAATACACCAAAATCACTAAGGGGCACTAGATGCATTTACAATCTCCCCCTTTTTGGTGATTGATGACAATATAGGTTAAGTTTTCAACGGGGATAAACATATGAAGTGTAAATACTGATAATGAGGAATTTGATTGCAAGATATAGAAGATCTCCCCCTGAAGATGTGCATATTTGAGGAATTTGCTTTGAAATAGCAAATGCACATTGTTGAGTAATATCATGGAGATCTCCTCCTATATCTTGAAATTCATACACGCATTTAACATATGATATGTAGAATTTGAAATGCATGATGAAATATGGTGTCTGACGAAATTCAGCATGCGTGCATTATGGTATTGAGGAAATAGCATGCAGAAAAACAGAGCAAAAGTATCAGACCACCATAGGACTTAAGTTTATAACTCATCAGAGCAAACACCTCAGAAAATCTAGAGTTGTAACTTAACAGAAATATAGCCCATATATAAGACCCGCTTGAAGACTAACTCAAATTTCTCCCCCTTTGTCATCAAATGACCAAAAGGGACGAGAAATGAGGACTAACGCCCCTGAAGAATATCATCATGATGTCGATGGAGGAGTGCCAGCATTGTTGGGGTCGTCCGTTGAGGTAGGGCCTGCCGCAGTGTCGTTCAAGTCTTCAGCTTCATCCGTCTCACGCGATGAAGAATATGAACTGGCAACAAGCTGAGGAACTTTGACTTTCTTGAATTTCTTCGAAGGTGGCTGAGACTAGTCAAAGTCCTGTTGGAATCCCATCTCCTTGAGTTCTTCAGCACTATAAAGATTAGACAGAATGGCCCAAGTGCGGTCAAAAACTTCATGCAAGTAGTAGTGATTCTTCTTCACAGTATTTTGAGTGACTGTCATGTTCTGAAGAATTGCACCAAACTGACGCTTGACCCACTTGTGATTTCGATCAACTTTCTGATGAAGACTAAGGAGAAGTTCATGATCAGTCATCACATGTGGAGCTGTGGCTTGAGGAAAATGTTCTGAAGCTTTGGCGGCAGAATCTTGAGTTGTTGAGTCATCATTGGTGGAATAGGAAGTAGCTATGCGAAACTGTCCATCCAATGGACGAGTACCTTCATCAATAACAGCAGCCTTGCCCTTCTCGTCAGCTGAGGAAATAGTCCGTTTGAGGACTTCAATAGGGGGCAAATAGCTGAGATGATTTTGAAAGTCAGCCTTATAATGAATTAAAGACCTTGATCTGATGAATCTCATGATCCAGGGAGCATAAGGCTTCAACTCAAAAGGCGACAAAGCAGCATTGGCCAAAGTCCTCATGAAGAAATCGTGGTAGTTGATAGGTATACCATGAATGATATTGAACAGTAGATTCTTCATGATGCCAACAACTTCTTCATCATCAGAGTTGTGGCCCTTGATTGGACTGAGGGTTTTGGTCAATATGCGATAAACTATCCTTGGCACATAGAGCAATTTGTTGACGAGGAATTTGGTCCTTGGAGCTTGGCCTGGCTTCAAAGGCTTCATCAGCGCTTGCATCAGATGATCAGACAGTTCAGGTTCAACATAGAGAAGCCTTGTACCTTCAGTGGGAGGACTGACTGGGACGGCATGAAGCAATTCAAAGGCCGGTGCTTTGAAATGAGTATTATCGGTCATCCAGTCCAATACCCATGAATTGACATCATCAACATTTCCAGTAATGTGCAGCATGGCGAAGAATTGAAGAATGAGTTCTTCATTCCAATCGCAGATGTCGGTGCAGAAATTGAGTAACCCAGCGTCATGAAGAACACTGAGGACTGGGGTGAAGCAGGGCAGCGATTCCATATCTACATGAGGAATTTGCTCATGTTCAAAGATCTTATCCTTATCACACAACAATGAGGAATAGAAGTTCATCTGGCTTGCAGTCCAGAAGCGCTTGCGACGAAGTCGAGCAGAGTCATAGGGATTGTAGTCAGTGAAGAATATGTGCTCATTGAAGAAATCCTCAGCATTAAATTTCTGCTTCTTGGAGTGAGGGTTCTGTGGCTTGGGCTGAAGATTAACAGTTGAAGTCTTCATAGCCTCTTGAGGTATAGCCACTGGAGCCACAGGCTGAGGAATTTCAGCAGCAGCCTTGGCCTCCATTTCTTCAGACATATGTACATCAGCGCTAGTGGCTGGAACTTCTTCAAGAATAGAATGAAGTGAAGCTTGACGTTCATTAGAGCCCGTATGAATTTCTTCAGTTGGCACAGGGGACTGAGGAACTTGATGTAGCGGGGTTGTCAGAGGTGAATTGGGGTGATGACTTTCCCAAAAGTCATCATTCAGAATAGGTGTTGTAGACCCAATATCCACATCCTCATCTTCTTCAATTTCTTCGACGCCTGCCTCTTCAGCTATGAACTGAGGCATGGGCGATGATACCAACGGAGTTGAAGGGATATTATCCACTTCAATGTCTTCATCCAACTGCTCTGTCGAAGCAGCAGAAGGATCTTCTTCATCAGATTTACTTGGAATTTCATATTCCTCACCATAGGGAATGATCACCTTTGATGGCATGCTTGATATTGGAATAGCATCAATTGGGTTTTCAGTTGAGCTCTTCAAAGTCTTCACTTTCTTGGGAGCAGAAGACTCAGAAGATGCAGATGCTTTCCTTTTCTTCACAGCTGCTCGCTCCGCAGCCTTGGTTTTCTTCGCTTCTGATGCGGAAGGAAGGTTGATGCTTGCCATCGGTGCAGGAGGAGCAGAGGAAATTGGTTGAATTTCTTCTGGCACAACTGATGCAGTTGCCCTGGCTTGTTCAGATTCCTCAGGCACAGTAGCAGATGTATTAACTGGCCTGGATTGCTCTTCAGGCGCAATATTGGAGGTTGCCCTGGCATTTTCTTCAGAGACTGGAATTTCTTCATCAGCTCTGGCGCTTTCATTTTCTTCAGTAGACTGAACAGATGTTCCAGTCTGAGGAAATTTGGGTTGCGATGAAGCTGCAACACTTGGAGTAAATCCTTTTGCCATTCTGACGAATCTGACTTTGGCACCTAGCCAATCTGCCTGATAAGCGTCAAATTCATCACTGAGTGCTTTGATCTCCTTTTGCAGATTCACAAGTTCATCAGGAGACATGTTTACAACATTATTCTTCAGAAAATGCTACTTCTTGTACTGAGCCTTCCTCACCTGCCTGGCTTTTTCAAATTTCCATTTTTCTTCAGTAATGAAGGCCGTCAACATGTGACTTTGACCAGGAGTGAGGTTTAATTCAGGCAAAGGTGTGTTAGGGTTCTTGTGCCATAGATCAATAAAATCAAGGATCTTCCGTGGATCCAGCATGAGGGGCACCGCACTGCCTTTGGCTCTAGCGTCCCTTTGTTGTCGATCTCTTATGATCTCAGCTAATTCTTCATCATCAGCTTCGTCTTCGCTTGACGGAACCTGAAAGGCGACCTGCTTCTTGTGAGGACTTGGTCTCGTGCCTCGTCCAGCAGTGGCCTTTTTCTTCAGCAAGATAGGAGTTGTTGAAGACTGAGGTGGAGCTGAAGAACTTGCAGAGACTCCTGAAGCAATTGAGATTCCAGTAGTCCTTTGGCATGTGGCAAGATGCACAGGTGCTGAGGACTTTGCAAGAGCAGCTGAGGATTTTGCAACTGAGGGAGTTGGAGCTGCTTTTGAGGAATTTGCTTGAGGATCAGGCCGTGAGGGCTTTGAAGAGCTTGGCCGTGAGGGCATTGCAGCTGTGGAACTTGTCTTGACAGCTGATTTCTTCAGCATAGCCTTCTTAGGCTTGATAGCAGAGGCCTCAGCGGCGGCAGCAACAGAATCTTCATTGAATTTCTTCACTGCCTCTTTAGCCAGCTTGGCTTGACGCTTAGCCCACTCCTGAGGAAATTCCTCACCTCTTCTGATGCTTGTGGGATCAGCTTCTTGGCCAGGAGCCAATGGAGGTCTTGGATATGGAGGGTTAACAGCGAATTTCTTCAAGTACTTAGGAGTGACATAGCGATATTCCCTCCATTCTCTTGCCCATCTCCTCTCAATCTTCTGAATGCGCACTTTGCGCTGATTTTTGTTCTCCTTGCCATGAGTTGCTTCATCAGGAGTACAATATTCATCATAGATGTCATCAGGGATCTCAAAAGCAGTATTTGTTTCTGGCCTCTTTCCTTTCTTCTGAGGTCTTTTACCATCAGCCATTTTCTTCACTAGAGGATTTTGAACAATGGATGTTTCTGAGGAAGTGTGTAACTTATCTTCGAGAAATGCTGCAAATGAGTTAAGTTGATGAGAACCTAGTGATTCAGCAGCAGACATGTGTACCTGTGAACAGAATATAGGTGCGAAGAATTTGGAGAGGTCATATGCGTTCTCAGAAGTTTTTCAAAAGTATCAAGTTTGAGGAATTTGACCAGGGGTGTCTTGAGGAATTTCACTAAGCATTCTTTGACTTAGGTTCCAGAGTTGTATAGCTTGAAAAATCCACACAATTGAGGAATCTTGCAGAAAAAACGTTGCTTAGAGAAACAGATCAAGAACAGAAGAAAGTTGGTGTTTAAGAACATGAAAGTTGAAGAATAAACACCTTTTGAAGATTTTGTGGAAATCATCAGAATCAACAAGGGCAGTAAAAATAAATTTTATTTACCCTTGACGAAGAACACGACGAACTGAGAGTAGCAGTGGAGAAGTTCATCCGTTCAGATCTTCCACGCCCTAACTTGGCGATGGAAAACAACTATGGCGGCGACGGAGTGAAGATTTCCGCGGCCGGCGTGAGTACGACGGCGACGAGGACGAGGCAGTGAAGCTCTTCCTCACCGACGACGATGGAGTGTAGCGGCGGCGCTAGGTCTGAGAGCTCGAGCGAGGGAGTAAGATCGAGCGGGGTAAATGAGATCTGTTGAGGGCGAGGGGTATTTATAGCAGAGGTGAAAAAACCGCTCGTCCGAAGAAAATGGAAGAACGTGCCCCTGACCCTTCTTATCCTAACGACATGTGTCACCCACGTATTGTGAAGTGGAGATCGTGTTAGATCGTGGGTGAATAGATAAATCTTATCGAGGGATATGGAACGGTTTGAGCGGCAAAAGCCGAAAATTCAGATAAGAATATTTTAATGTTTCGTTCGCAAATTCTTCAGCTGTCAAGAACACAGTGAAGACTTTGAACGGGTTTCAAATAAAACGCACATGAAGAATTTGTGAACGGACTGGATTGAGTTTAGCATAGAGGGGGAACGGGTCCGATCACATTCACTTAGAAGAAAAACAACTTGAAGAATTAGCCATAAGTGAATGCTGTAGAGGACAGAAAACTCAAATATATATATAGTCAATAAAGAACACAGTCGGGAAGAGTGAAGATTTTGCCAAGTTGAAGAATTTGCACAATGATGAAAAACTCAAATTTTGAAGATTTTCAACTTTTTGTGGTGACGTGACCCACCGTGTAAGAATGATGATTTCAGACACCGCGTACAATTGTCGTAGGGCTCTGAGAATCAAATTCTTCATTAATTTCTTCACACTTAGAGGGTTAGTCTTCATTGATTGAAGAAAAACGTTTCTTCGTGTGTTGCACATCTAAGTCATCAATTTGCGTAAGTGTTAGGATGTGTGTCCTTTTCAAAGGACATTCGAAGATTCTAAGATATTTAGCTCACACCGCAACTTGCTAAATCTCTTCTCATCCAAGGGCTTTGTGAAGATATCCACTAGCTGTTCTTCAAACTTCACGGGATCAATAGAGATGTCACCCTTCAACACATGATCTCGAAGAAAATGATGACGAATCTCGATGTGCTTTGTCTTCGAGTGCTGAACTGGGTTATGAGCAATTTTGATGGCACTCTCATTGTCGCAGTAGAGAGGCACATTCTTCACATTGATGCCATAGTCCTTGAGGGTTTGCTTCGTCCACAGCAATTGAGCACAGCAAGAACCAGCAGCAATATACTCAGCTTCAGCAGTAGAGAGTGATACGCAGTTCTGCTTCTTCGAGGACCAACATACTAAGGATCGTCCGAGGAAATGGCACGTGCCTGATGTTGACTTGCGGTCCACACGATCACCAGCATAGTCAGAGTCAGAATATCCAATGAGATCAAAAGCCGAGCCCTTGGGATACCATAATCCAAGTGTTGGAGTGTGAGCTAGATATCGAAGAATATGTTTCACAGCCTTATGGTGTGATTCCTTCGGTGTAGCTTGAAAACGGGCACACATGCAAACACTAAGCATAATATCTGGCCTTGATGCACATAGGTACAATAAAGAGCCAATCATGGAGCGGTATACCTTTTGATCGAAGTATATTCCATTTTCATCAGTGCATAGATGGCCATTTGTGGGCATAGGGATTTTGACGCCTCTGCATTCTTGCATACCGAATTTCCTCAGAACGTCCTTGAGGTATTTCTCTTGAGAAATGAAGATGCCATTGCGTTGTTGACGAATTTGAAGACCTAAGAAGAATTTCAGTTCTCCCATCATGGACATTTGATATTCCTCACTCATCATGTAAGCAAATTCGTCACTGTAATGTTGGTTAGTATAGCCAAAGATAATATCATCAACATATATTTGGCACACGAATAATTCATCATCATAGGTTTTGGTGAAAAGAGTTGGGTCGAGTGAACCGGGTTTGAAGCCTTTCTTCATGAGGAATTCCTTCAAAGTATCATACCATGCCCGAGGGGCCTGCTTGAGGCCATAGAGGGCCTTATTGAGTCTGAAGACTTTGTCAGGATGCTTAGGATCTTCAAAACCTGGGGGTTGAGCAACATATACTTCTTCCTCAAGCTTACCATTGAGGAATGCACTTTTCACGTCCATTTGATATAAGATGATATTATGATGGTTAGCATAAGCAAGCAATATGCGAATAGCCTCAAGTCTAGCAACAGGTGCAAAAGTTTCATCGAAATCAATTCCTTCAACCTGTGTGTAGCCTTGAGCCACAAGACGAGCCTTGTTCCTCACCACTAGGCCATTTTCATCTTGCTTGTTGCGGTAGATCCATTTGGTACCGATGATATTGTGCTTGCATGGGTCCGGTCGCTTGACAAGCTCCCACACATTGTTCAGCTTGAATTGATGTAATTCCTCTTGCATCGCTTGAATCCATTCAGGCTCCAGAAATGCCTCATCAACTTTGGTGGGCTCTGTGATTCTAGTGTGGTACCCAGCTTTTTCTTGTCAGATACACCGTTCTCTGCCTTCCATTGCAGCAATTCTAGTGTGGTACCCAACTTTTTCTTGTCATCTTCGGAATTTGGGTACAACAATTTCTTGTGATCATCTAACATGCGCTGCAACTTCAACTTCTCCTTTTCACTTGCGCAGTTTCTCTTTGCATCAGCAATGGCCCAACCAAGATCATCAGCGGGCTCATCTGATGCCTCTTCTTCAGCTTCTACCCCCATTGTAGTACCATCGTATTCAAGGAACCCATGGCCAGGATTGCTATCATCATCCTCTTCTTCTTCATTCTCTTCCATTAGAACCCCTCTTTCTCCGTGCTTGGTCGAACAGTTATAGCCGGACATGAAATCGGACGTAAACAAGTGGACATGAATGGTTCTTGAGTTAGAGTAATTGTTATCATTCTTACAGACACCACATGGACAACACATAAAACCATCCGGCCGCTTGTTTGCCTCAGCCGCAAGCAGAAAAGTAAGCACGCCATCAATGAACTGGGGAGAGCGTCGGTTATCGTACATCCATTGCCAGCTTATCTTCATTGCACAACACCGAAAAGACCAAATTAATACAAGTTCATACACACTTATTCTCATAAAATAACATACAAAATCTCTAGCTAAAGCATTTAAATGCAACAACAAATGCGATCAAGATCGCAACTAAGGTAACAATTGATCCAACAGCATAGTGATACCAATCCTCTTTATTAACGACATATTTTCTAATCTTTCTAATCTTCAAGCACATTACATCCATCTTGATCTTGTGATCATCGACGACATCGACAACATACAATTCCAGTTTCATCTTCTCTTCTTCAATTCTTTACAATTTTTCTTTCAAATACTCGTTTTCTTTTTCAACTAAATTTAACTTCTCGACAAGAGGGTCGGTTGCAATTTCCGGTTCACATACCTCTTAGATAAAAATGTCAACTTGATGGGCATAATTGTCATAAACACGAAATGCAACAAATAGTTATAAAAGAGAATATATATACCACATCCGAATCATAAACCGGACGATGGCCGACGGGGACAGATATCAAAACCATGCCACTATGTATAACAAACAACCATACAGGTAAGAAAAATTATACAATTACCTATCTAAATCATACAAACATGATTTTTTTATAAAAAGGATAGGAACAAGAGGCTCACCAAGGTGGTGCCGGTGAAGGGACGGTGCGGGCGATCGACGGTGGTTAGGACGGGGACGGTAAGGCACTAAGTAAACCACACCTACATATGCAAACTAAGAAGTTAATTTGAGCTCAAATTGCATATAAATCAAATAAACTCCCACATATAATTACTCCCAAACTAAAACCCACAAAAACCACTATACTTATAGAGCATTGCACGAGCTAATCTAGCAATGAGAGATGAAAGGACAAAGTTGCTAACCTTTGTGAACACTTGGATGGATGGGGTGCCTTCAAATCTTGACAAATCTTGGCAAAAATGGAGGATGAGCTCGAGCAAGGGGAATAACAAAGGAGAGGAAAGGGGAAAACAGAGAGAATGGGCTCAGGCTGGATGAAGGGTTTATATAGGGGCATCTTCAGTCCCGGTTAGTTATACAAACCGGGACTAAAGATATACCTCTAGTCCCGGTTTGTGACACAAACCGGGACTAAAGGTGCTCGTGGGGGGCCCAGCCTGACGCAAGCCTGCCACAACCCCTTTAGTCCTGGTTTGTGTCACAAACCGGGACTAGAGGCACAAAACAAACCGGGACTAATGATGCCCGTGCCCTAGCCGTTGGAACCGGGACTAATGGTCACATTAGTCTCGGGCCGTAATCAAACTGGGACTAATGATGCGAACATAAGGTATGTTTTCTACTAGTGAAACCGGATGATTTTTATATAAACTGGAGCACATCCATTACATTTCAGACAATTTTCATTAAAAAAAGTACCGAACCTAAGTCTAGCCTACGGCGGCGCCAGCGGTCCAAATCCTTGTTGTTCCCTTTTGGTTACCATGTCCTCCTTCTACCGTCTTTATGAGCGATGAGGGTAAGACCCGTGAAGTGAAGGTGCGGTCTCCGACAAGGAAGAGTAGAACGTGGGAGACAGACTGACCCACTTGGGACTCGAGGCCCCGCCGCCTTCCATGCTCTACTTCTCCTCGTCAGAGTCTGCGACCAATCCGTTGCCAGTGGACGTCAGGTCGATGATGGACATGGATGGGCCAGCACTGTCATCTATCCACATGTGCCCTCGAAAAATTGGTGGCGGTGCATAGGACGCGTAGCTGGCGGCATTCTCGACCTTGATTGCTAGCGCCGCTTCCATGTCCGGCTGCGCCACCTCTACGTTGCGAGCGGCAGCTTGAGCACGCGGCCTCATAGATCGCCCGCTGCTCGACGATGAAGTTGGGGTTTGCTACGGCCATGTCCGCCACGGCCTCCTTGATTGCCAGTGCCACTTCCACGTCCGGCTGCACCACCTCTGTGTTGCGAGCGGTAACTTGAGCGCGCGCAGCCTCATAGATCGCCCGCTGCTCGGTGGTGAAGTTGGGGTTCGCTACGACCATGGTTGCCACGGCCTCCTTGATCGCCAATGCCGCTTCCGCGTCCGGCTACGCCACCTCTGTGTTTCGAGCGGTAGCTTGAGCATGCGCATACTCATAGATCGCCTGCTGCTCGGCGGCGAAGTTGGGGTTCGCTACGGCCAAGGCCGCCACGGCCTCCTCGCTCGCCATAGATTTGGCCCTCTACCAGCCGGTGTTGTTCGAGGAGGAACAGGTTGTTGTAGGATCTAAAGTATGTCTAGAGGGGGGGTGATTAGACTACTTGACCAAATAAAAACTTATCCTTTTCCCAATTTTAGTTGTAGGCAAGTTTTAGCAATTTTATCAAGTCAAGTACACCCTACATGCAAGTCTAGGAGTTGCGCAGCGGAAAGTAAAGACTTTGTATATGAATGTAACGGAGGTGTTAGGACCGAGAGTATATCGACCAGAGTGGGTGAATGGGAGATTCAAAAATTCTTTCGAATGATATGGATTGTTCCCAAACACAGCAGTGGAAATAAGGTTCGGTAGATACAAACTTAAACAAGCACTTTATCTAGGAGCATATCTATCAATGAATGTGGTAATGATGGTACGAGCATACAATATCACAGGTCGGACAATGACGATGGTAATGCAATACGCTAACAGATGTAATAGCATGAGGTACAAACAAAGTGTGGAACAATGAAAGGTAACCACGAGAAAGAACTACTACACGGTGAATGAAAACAACACAGAGATATGCACGAGATAGAACACGTATGAGTAGCAGAGTAAGTGACTGAAATGACTACACTGAATGAGGAGAAAGTAACAGAGCAAGCGATGAAAGATAACAGATGATAAAGATGAGAGATATGCCACTTGCAATAATAGATCAGATAATCTACCGACACAGAGTACGAATGTAAACTATTGAATGTAATGCAGTGAAGTAGATTGAACCAGTGGTGCTCGATGGTGACAGAGAGATTTGGTAGACCAGTTCGCCCTTCCGCCAAAGGACTACGTCTGGTTGGAGGGGTTGTGACTTAACACGGAAGATAAACTCTCTTCGCCCTATTCTCCTTCAACTCAGAGCTGATCAGACTCTAGTTGATTTCACTCGTGGTAGATACTTGTCGGCAATGTCCAAAACTTTGGTTGAACTTCGCGAACCACAATCACTCTTGGTTGCTGAAGATCTAGCTCGGTGAAGACAACAACTCTTCAACACTCGAGCCGAAACCTATCTGTCTAGAGAGTGCGCAGCTCTCAAGAGTAATAGGTACAAGAACTCTTACTCAAAACTACTGTGATGCTAAACCACTGTCTAAGTTTGGGATCTTGATTTTTTTCTCTCGGTGGATCTTAAACTCAAATCACTCGGAGAGGGGATGCTTAGTCAATCTTCTCAGAAATCTTAAGCGGAGCAGCCAATGAGCAACATTGGAGCGGGGTGGCTATTTATAGCCGCAGCCTTCCCTGAAGGGAAATGACCAAATTGGACATGTGGAGCAGCCAATGGCCAAACGACAAGAGTCCAACGGTTAGAATTTGACCACAACGGTAACATTACTTGTGGAGCAAGTAAAGCTAACTCCTCATTTCGAAAAGATATCTCCTGTAGCACGAAGAACAACGTCTACTGCTGCCAGGTAATCATTCGAAGCATAAAGAGATTTCTCTCGCATCTTTCATAGGTTTTGGGCCAAGCATCACAACGGATCTAAGCTTCGAGAACCTATACCCCTCTTAATAGTACGGATGTCCGATGACTCAAATATACGAAAGAAGAATAACGAAATGAATACTACGTCTTCACTTTGTCTTCGACTTCCATTCACTGCAGTCATATTCCTTCGGAAAGAATCTCCGAAATAATTGCTTCCCGTCAGCAATAATTTTTCGAGGGGCTAACTCCTTCACATCAATATTCTCACCTACATATCTTCAATAGATGTAGCTCATTCTTCTCTGCAACGCATATATTCTTCGATGAAGTTCCTCGAACTTGACACTGGAGACAGCATTCTCTTCGGTTCTGCATGGACTAGCAAATAAATCAGTCCATACGCGTTTCTGTCAACAATCTCCAAAACACAAGAGGGCAAATATTGCACCAACAGGAGGGATTGCAGATTTCAAATGCAATGAAGGCACGGTGATTTTTGGCGTGGTTCCGATAGGTGGTGCTATTGTACATCCACACTGATGAAGACTTCAACCCGCAGAGAATAACGGTTGTGCGAGTCCGCGGAGTGCTCCACCCATGAAGGGTCCACGAAGGAGCAACCTTGCCTATTCCATCATGGCTTATGTCCATGAAAGACTAGCCTCACTCGGGTAGGTCTTCATGAAGTAGGCGATCTCCTTGCCCTTACAAACTCCTTGGTTTAACTCCACATGGTGTTGTTGATGATGAACTCCTTGCTCTTGTGCTTCAAATGATAGTCTACACAACACTCAAACACTCTCCCACTGATTTGGCTTTGGTAGGAGAGGTGATTGAATGGAAAGCAACTTGGGGAAGGCTAGAAATGAAGGTTCAAATGGTTGGATTGGAATCTCTTGATCTCAACACATGAGTAGGTGGTTCTCTTCTCAGAAAATGAGTAGTGGAAGTTGTGTTTCATTCTGATCGTTCTCTTAGAGAGTTGGTGGTGGTGGAGGGGTATAAATAGGCAGTACCAAAAATCCAACCGTTACAGGCCTTTGACCCAACTCGGTGACACCGACATGAAATCTCGGTGAGACCGACTAGTGTAAAAGACTTGATCGTTAGGCTTTTCGGTGAGACCGATCATACCATCTCGGTGAGACCGAAGTGAAATGGCTAGGGAAAGACCTCGTTTCAAAAATTCCGATCGTTTCATCTCGGTGATTCCGAAATGAAGCAACTTCATTATAGAGACTTGGTCAGGCCATCTCCGTGAGATCGAGATCCATTTCGACTGTACCGAAGAGTTAGGGTTTGGCATGTGATAGTGTATATGGTAATCTCGGTGGGTCCGGATGAGAGCTTTTCAGTGGGACCAAGATCAGCTTTAGGGTTTTGGATAGGATGGAGTGGAGAAGTATTTGAGGGTTTTGGAGCAATATCACTAAGCACTTTGAGCAATTGAGTCATGATCAAAATCTTATCCCCTTTTAATAGTATTGGCTTTTCCTGTGGACTCAATGTGATCTTGGATCACTTAACCGGAAATGTAGAGTCTTGAAGCTTTGCCAATCTTTATCCTTAGTATTTTGGGGGGTCCACATCCACTACTCCTTGCCATGCCAATCATTGATCTTCTCTAAAATCTATTGTCAATGTGCATTAGATCAATGACATTTATGTCGTTATTAATTACCAAAATCACCCAGGGCTTAGTTGCACTTTCAATTGTACCACTGCTCCTCCTGCGCCTGCCGGAACGGCAACATAGGCACCGACGCAGGCTGCTCCTCTGCCATGGCGGTGGTGAAGTGCGCCTGCGCTTGCTCCATGGTCAAGTCGGCATGCACCGGAGCGGGATCCGGTGCTAAGTCGTCGTCGGAGCCCGTCTCCATCGTGGGATTGACGCCGGAGACCTCGGGGAGCTGGCCGGCATGCTAATGTCGATCCGCCTGGCACGGCGGCTCCGCCAGGCGGCCACCTTGTGCTTCTGCTATGTCGAGAGGTTGTCCCACAATGTGTTCCCGCCCACGGTCATGACAAATGGGGTGCACGGGAAGAGGATGTTGAGCGGATGTGTTGTGGTGTGTTGTGAGCTTGGTGTGGACGCCTTTAAATAGAGGATTCCGGTGAGGGTAAGCGTCCGGGTGCATCAATGCACGGGCATCCAAGTTGGTTCCTTGGCCGGCGAGCCTGTTTAATGGCGGCAGACGGATGGATGGGCATTGGCGCCCTCAATCGGCGAGCCGCTTCAGTGTCGGCGCCACTGAGAGGCCATTTCCGCTCTAGAGCGGCATGAAAGCGGGCACCTGGCTTGGGGCGGGAAAGCGCGCGGGCGTGCGAGAGAGGGTGTTTAGTGGTCCAGGTTTGTTGGAAGCGGGCGTGGCAGCGGTTCGGACGCCCGCATAGCCCCCCTTCCCGGTTTGGTTTTGGTTTGCGGGAAAAATGTCAATTGGACCGCTAAACGGACCGATACATGACCACCTTGGATGCCAAAATATGTTCAGACCGCGTGATTTGAACGATTGCGGGTGATTTGAGGGTCAGCGTTGAAAATGCCCTAAATGACTTGCCAAAACCGAGCCAAGTGAGAGATTGCACTCCTGTCCTGCTCCCTACTCAGTGCCCATTTATGGTGCAAAAAGACAACAAGACAAATAGTGGCATTGCAAAGATTTTTTTTTTGCTCTGGGACCATTTTATCACAGATGGTACAAAGGGTTCAAGCGAGAGACCCCGAAGACACATCCGTGACATTTTGGCCCGAACGAATTTTTTTTTGTCATGCTTATGACACTTCTATGACGATAATTGTGACAAAACCCGGTATCATCATAGATGTGGTGGGCTCCTACTTCTATGACAAAAAATCATGATAGAAAATGGGCTTTTCGTCCTGGGCGGGCCGGAGACGCAACTGCATGACATTCTTTGGGCCGTCCATGACGGAAAAAATCATGGTAGAAGCGAGGGCGAAGAAAATATCGAGGAGTTCCCGGTTACAGTGGGTGGTTGAGGCAAAGCGATGCACGGAGGTTTGCGCGTTTTCTCTCGTATACGTACGTGCGTGTGTGCGAGGCGTTGGGCTCTAACTGAACCCGAGCGAGGCATTCGCTTACTGAACCCGAGCGATCGCACTGCTAGCTACGTTACTGAACCCGAGCGATCGATCCCTTGGCTGTTAACTGAACCCGAGCGATTCATTCACTGCTGACTGAACCCGAGCGATTCCTGCGCTATTGCTGCTAACTGAACCGAGCGATCGATCATTGCTGCTGCTTACTGAAGCCGATCGAGCCCCCATGCGAGACGTAGCTAGCCGGTGTTGGTTGCCTCTTGATGAACAGTGACCGTTGCTACCGTGCGCATGGTACGTAGAACGAGTCGAGACGTGGTGAGTCGAGCCGGAAGGTTGGCTGTGGATGAACAGTTCCCGGTGGGGGTTGGATGAACAGGACCCCGTGGTTGTAGGCCGTTGTCGTTGGATGAACAGGACCCCGAGGAGGCCGCCGCACCCCAGCCGGTTGGGGGTGGATGAACAGGACCCCGTGGAGGCTCTATGAACAGTAGCCCATGGATGAGCAGTAGCTGGTGGAGGCTGGAGGTGGTCGACGGTGGATGAACAGTAGCCCGTGGAGGCTGGAGCGAGGCCGTAGACTGTGGATGAACAGGACCCCGTTTCGACAGAATTCCGTTTCCTCTGTTTTGCGGTACGCCACACCCCTCCCGATCAACAGGACCCCGTTTCAACCGTAGGCACTTGAACAGAAGTCCGTTTCCTCCGTTTTGCGGTACGCCAGACCCTTCCCGATGAACAGTACCCTGTTTCGACCATACGCGGTCGAACAGAAGGCCCGTTTCCTCCATTTTGCGATACGCCAGACCTTGTTTTGGCTGTTCCGTCCAAGCCGGTTGGCTCCCGATGAACACGACGTATTCTGTTGGCTCCCGATGAACACGACGCATTCCGTTGCCTCCCGATGAACACGATGCAGTTTCTCTGTTCTGACCCAGCCGGTTGGCTTCCGATAAACAGGACACCATTGCTACCGTCCGTTGCCTCTCCATGTACACGAGCCTTGGCTATACGTATGCGCGAGTATGCGTTCGAGACCCCGCCCGTATGTACGTACGTGGCCATATTTTTTGGCATCTGGCTATACGTACATGTACACGGTTTTGATTGGACGGCCTGAAATGCTACCGCTCCTTACTCGGCCACGGTTCATCGTGGCAGACAGACCGATCGACTGGTATCTACACAGACAACACTACGTACGCTTCGACCGGGTGGGTCCCAGCTGTCAGGGAGGATAAGGACGCACTTTCTTGCGTGCGAAGATATAGCTGGTAGGTCCTAGCTGTCAGGGGGAAGAATCAATTTTTTTGCCCGTAATAAGGACGCACTTCCTTGCGTGCGAAGATGTAGCTGGTGGGTCCCAGCTGTCAGGGGGAGAAAACATTATTTTTTAGGGTAAAAAGGCTGCAGTTGCATGCATGCATCCATGGGCGTGGTGTGTCCCCACTGTCAGCCTCTCCACGTACAGTGGTCTTCCAATGACTCTCGTTTGTTGACCACATTGACCACACTGTGCAGAGCGCACCAAGGCCAGTGGACGGCGGCGAGGCCCCAGACTGGAACGCCCCAGAAATGGGGAAGACGCGGCAGTGGAGTGCAGACGGAGAGGAGTGGGAAACTTGACTGGTTCGGGTGCGGGGTGGGCCTACACTCGGCAGAGAATAACAGGAGGTGCAGAGGAGTGGAGGGATGGCCAGGCCATCGGTGGGGTAGCGTTTCACTGTGAGGCACGCAAAACAGCACCGCTGGACGCCGGAGGCTGGAGCAGGCGGTCCCAGTAGCGCTGGGGGAAGAAGACGAGAGATTGAAGAAGAATGCCGGCCGTTGGATGTAAATCCAACGCCGTGCTTAGGCTTAGACCTTTGTATTTTTATGTTTTGCGATAGTGCTTAGGCTTTGACCTACTGGCCCACATGTCAGCCAGTCCATTTGGTTTTTTTAGTCCATTTGGTGGGCTGGGTGGCACAATGATGTAGCGTCTATGCAGCCCATTTATATATTATGTTAGAATTTAAAGTCCATTTGCATTTTTCTCGAAATCCACAGACTTGCTGGGCTGGGTGAAAATATCATGTTGGGCAGGACGGAGAAATGTTATAAAAACATAAAGACATGATTGCACGTCTATTACTGCATTGGTCAGTAAAATCCTTGCAAGCTTAGGTACGCAATCACCAGGAGTTAACTTGCAAGTTATATATAAACAATTATTATTATTATTTTGTAAGAACATTCGATTTATGAAATAAAATATCATTTTAATTTGATGAGTTAATAGTACGTGGGGTATTATTATTTTTTAGGCTAGACGTGGGACAGTTGAGTTGGTTCAAGGGAAAGTACTGGGAGAAAACTCAGATTACATCGAAAAAGAAAGTGGGAGAAAATTCAGATATAGGATTAATAAAAACGAAAAATAAAGGAAGTGGGAAGGTCTATACAATGGTTGGACGAACGACAGGTTTAACGAAACCTTATGTTGTTTCTATTATATATATGTAATAAAATAAGATATAAATATAAATATAAATATATATACTATTATAGAAGGGAAAACATAGGTTCGGTTTTGCATTCTTATAGAAAAATAGAACTGAGATGTGCGTCGTCTTGAAAAAACAAACATAACTTGGGCTGCTGATGTTATAGACAAGCTAGGCTGGGAGGCCCAGAGGCCGCTTGATACCTGCTGGACCCCCAAAAAAATGTTGAAACCAGCTGGATCAACTGTGTCTGCATGTCGTGGGTTGCGCATGTTAAACAACAAAACCTAGGCCATGGACCTGGTGGGCCCGGGACTGTCAGCCTCTCGACGAACAATCGTCTTCCGATTCCTCTTGTTTTGCTAACCATGTTGGGAATGACAGACGGCGGTGCCGCGGCGAGAGCACCAAGGCGGAGGACGACGTTGAGACCTCGAACCGAACGAACCGAAGCAGGGGAAGATGCAGGCGGAGGGGAGTATGAGGGTTGACTTGTTCGGGTGCAGGGTGGGCCGGTGGAGCTGCCGCCGCTGCAGAATGTGTGGGAGTAGAGGGATGGCCTGGCCAGCGCCATAGGCTATGATGGGTCACCGAGGCGTGTGCGGTAGCACCGCCAGCCGCTCTAGGAAGTGGACGAAAGATTGAACAAAATAAAGAAATACAAATGGATAGGTGGTTGGTCCCAGATGTCTGTGTACGAGACCTGCTAGGTCCACCTGAGAAGGGGAATATGTTGAGAGGAAGGAGATTCAAAGCACGGCAGCCCAGTGAACTAATTACATACATAAGAAAATAGCCACTAAAAAAAGCAAACAGGTTAATGGGTTCTTAGAGGAAATATTTCGGACGAAACAGATAATTACGACACATAGGCTAATGCATGAAACACTCAGATGATAAAGGTGCTTAAACAGATAAAGTACATCATCTAGACCTTCCTGGCACGCTTGATCATGACGCTGTGTGTGACGCCCCCGACTCAATCATACACTAATCATACACGCAAACGTGTACGATCAAGCACAGGGACTCACGGGAAGATATCACAACACAACTCTAACACAATTTAAACGGAGGTCCACAATATTACAGACCAGGGATCCGAAGATCCGAATACACAAGTCAGTCATACAAATATTATCTGAGTACAGACATAGTTAGACAAGTTTTGCCTTAAGAAGGCTAGCACAAACAGCGACACTAGATCGAAAGGCGTTGGCCTCCTGCCTGGGAGCCTCCGATCCTACTCCTGGTCGGCTGGCTCAATCCAGTAGTAAGTGCCCTCTGGACCCTCCTGGTAGTAAGCTCCGGTGGCATCTGGCTCCTGGACTCCATCGTCTGATGTATCATCAAGGTGGGGTATGGGGAAAAGAGAAAGTAAAGCAACCGTGAGTACTCATCCGAAGTACTCAGCAAGCAAGGATCTATACTACATATGCAACATTATCAATGGAGAAAGGCTGTATAAGTGGACTGGGCTGCAGAAATGCCAGAATAGAGAGAAGGCCTAGTCCTATCGAAGACTAGCATCTTCAAACATCTTCTCGAGGCCATCATCTTGCAGCAGTAGAAGAGAGTAGAATAGCATTTTATTTAGCAAACATGTTGAAGTACAGCTTAAAGATCCTTCCTCGACTCCCAAGCGAGAAAGCGATCCCGAAGCTTCAATTAAGTAACAAGTATCCAGTTCAAGTAGTAGATCGGGATACACAAACTGAGCGTCCTTTACCGTAGGACCGGCTATCGATAGATGATTCATCCCTGCAGGGGTGCACTACTGTTACCCAACACGCTCGATCAACTCTGGCCGGACACACTTGCTGGGTAATGCCCGTCCTCGGAAGATCAACACGAAGCAGCGTCCTACCTAGGCTCGGCAGAGAGGTCAGCACGCCGGACTAACCTATGCACCCAGAGGTCTTGGGCCATCGCCCTGGGCACCCTGCGCGTTGCGATACTGGCCGGGGTGCAGGCGCGACACTAAGCTCGTCAGTGAAATATCCAGCCCAATCCCGACAATCAGCCCGCACGGTGAATCGTGACGTCAGACAAGCTTTCGGGAGAAACATACTTCGCAGAGGGTCCCATAACCATTATCCCGCGTGGTGGTAGTGCGTATAGGGCACGTCGACCCACTCAGATCACACACCCAAATCCAATAGGCTCAATTAGTATCTCGCGGAGACAATCAGAGTCTCTGATGCTCCGCCACAATATCACACTCGGGTGCCCTTCCGGCACACCCGACATCATAGATCCCCAGCGGGTACCCACCAGGGTGGACCCACCTGTAACAAAGGTCAAAGTAACCGTGTGGTCATAACATCAAGGGGGAAACCCGAGGAATCGCCCTCGGCGGATTCCACTCGATGAAATCATCAGGGTGAACATATGAGGCATCACCCTCGAGGTTCACACTGAGGGTTGCATGACAGAGTCATATTGGAAGTGGAGAAGGATGAATCACCCTTGATGACCACGATCGAACAGCTACACTGCAGAGTATTCATCGGGAGTGCGTTAAGAGGTATCACCCTCGGCACTCGATAGTAACTATGCAGAGTCGTAAAACTAAGGGGGTGTGAAGTGAGGTGTCGGTCTCTGGTCGACGATCACGTTGATCGAGTCGTCGATGATCAAGCAGGGGCAACAAGGATAAGGTGGTGGGGTCACTGATGGTTCACTACCAACCTATACTAAACAGTTTATCATAGGCAGGTAAGGTAACAATGAACAGGTTACAACAGCAGGCTATGCATTAGAATAGGAGCATACATTAACAGTAGCAAAATCTAATGCAAGTAGGAGAAATGGAATGGACGATATCTGGATGCTCAAGGGGGGGGGGGGGGCTTGCTTGGTTGCTCTGGCAAGAGAGAGAGATCGCCAACGGGCTGCTCGTCGGTAGTGTAGTCGTACCCAGGTGCAGCGTCATCGGTCTCGGCGTTTATCGAGAGAGAAGGAGGGGGAGAGAAACAATAAATTCATGGCAATAACGCAAACAATATGTCTGACATGCCTAAATGATATGCCGAGGTGTTCTACTGCCTAACTACATGATTTAGTTAATTTAGGAATTTATTCGGATTTATTTAATTGAAGTTGGGCACTATTCATTTATCGAAATCAGTCTAAAAGTTCAATGTTCTTATAGCTAGAGGCATCTGACAGGAATACGGAGGGCGTATTCGGGTTCGTATCGAAATTCTGAGCAAGTTTCATATATAAATTATTTTCATCGGAGTTACGGTTTATTTAATATGATTTTCTAAAGTTTTTACTAATTTCTGGAATTTATTTAAATATTTAAAATAAACATTATCCGAAACAGTGTGTGATGATGTCAGCATGACATCATGCTGATGTCAGTAGGTCAAACCCAGCTGGCCAGAGTCAAACCTGACCTGTGGGTCCAGTGGGACCCACATGTCAGTGACTCAGCTAATAACCAGAGTTAGTTTAATTTAATTAACCTAATTATCAGGTGGGGCCCAACTGTCAGCGACTGATTAATATACTAATTAACTAATTAATTATCAGTTTTATTTATTTATAAAAACATTTTAACAGGTGGGACCCACATGTCAGTGGGCCATTGCGCCCAGTCAGCACGTTGACGGGGGTCAACGGGGACCAGTGGGGCCCGTGGTCAGCGGCAGGGAGGCGGGGCCCGTGGTGCCAAGTGGCAGCCACGTCAGCACCGGCCACCGGAGCGCGCTGGCGAGCCCGAACGCGGCGCCGAGCTCCGGTGAGCTCGGGTTTCGCCCATAGGGCATCTCCGGGGCCGTGATTGGGCTCTATCGAAAGGGCGCAACGAGCCGCATCACGTGGTGGGGCTGGTTGGTCGCGGGGGTGGCCGGAACGGCGGCGGCATCGATTCTAGCAGCGACCGGAATATGGTAAGCTCGGCGTCGAGCCCAGGGGCTCGCCCGAGATGAACTACTGCGCGCACACGATGCCTGGGCTCTCTAGAAACACGGCGGAGGCGACGACTTAGCACGGGGTGGACGAGGGCGTGAGCCACGAGCTCCAGGGCGGAAACAGGAGCACGATAATGGTGACAGCTAGTTACGGCTCATGCTAGCGCAAGATGGAGGAAGGGGAGGATGCGGAGCTCACCGAGGAGCGTACGGAGTGCTCGTTGATCAGTTTAGGAGCAGCAGAGCAGGGGATCGACGAGGCAAAGTTTCAGTGGCCGCGGGCGTTGACGGAGACGATGCGGTGATGGCGCTGCTCCCCAAGACGAAGCAGGGCAGCAGCTTGACGGAGACGAGGGCTCCAGAGCTTCTGGACAAGACGCGGGGACGAGCGGGGCACGGCGGCCGCGAGCTTCAGCGGTGGCCGTCCATGGCGCCGTCGGGCGAAGCGGGGAGCGAGGGAGGAAGGGGGGGGAACTGGGCTAGGGTTCGCCAGGGGGGAGTGCGGGGTTGCTCTTTAATCCAGTGCGGCGCAGCGCGCTGTCGATCGCTCGGAGGGGGCCTGGCTCGCGCGCACCAGGTGCTCAACAGTAGCAGCATGAGCAGTGCCGGAGGAGGGGGATAGCGCGGGGGTGGTCTGGGCCGCGGCTGTAGCGGTAGGCCGATTGCATAGTAGATCCTTTAGGCCTTTTCCTTTTCCTTTTTCTCTTTTTCTGTTTCTTTTCTTTTCTGTTCTGTTAATTGTTTAGGCCCCAAATGGTTTTTGTAAAAAGTGTGACCTAGTCCATAAATACAAGTGCATTATACCCTAACACCTAAAATTAGTTTGGGCAAAACATCATTTCATATTTGATCTAGATTAATTAAAAAGGCTTGTAAATATTATTTCCAGCCACTGTTAAAAGTGGTATTGGTCACCTAATTAATTTATTCAATGTTGGTTATAATTTTAGAATGGCCTCTGTATTATTTGTTAGTTATTGAACATTTTAGTTTCTATGTTGAACAACTTTTATTTTCTACTTTCATTTAAATTTGAATTTGAGTTAGGAGTCAAAATGCAATATGATGCTAATGATGATTATGCAATGTTAAACATGCTGACATGTCATTATCAAAAGTGATTACTGTGGCTAATGACATGGGGTGTTACAATTCTCCTCATCTATCAAGAATTCTCGTCCCGAGAATTAAGAGGAAGACTGAAAGAAAGTGGGGTATTCTTCACGAAGACGATCCTCGCGTTCCCAAGTGGCCTCATCTTCAGAATGATTCAACCACTGAACCTTGAGGAATTTGATTGACTTTTGATGAGTCCGATGTTCAGCTTCATCAAGAACACGGATGGGATATTCTGGATAAGACAGATCTTCCCGTAATTCAAGCACTTAGTGATCCACAGCTCGAATAGGATCCTTGAAGCAGCGACGGAGTTGGGATACATGAAAAACATCATGTACTTGAGAAAGATTTGGCGGCAACTGTAATTGATATGCCACTTCTCCTCGACGGGCAAGAATACGGAACGGGCCAATGTAACGAGGAGCCAACTTGCCTTTGATTCCGAACCTATGAGTGCCTTTCAACGGAGTGACGCGGAGGTAAGCTTGCTCGCCAGGTTGATAGACCATTTCCTGGTGCTTTCGGTCATAGTTGCTCTTCTGACGAGACTGAGCAGTTTTCAAATGTTCACGGACAATGCGGACTTGTTCTTCAGCTTGCTGAATAATGTCCGGTCTGACGAGTGAGCGTTCCCCAGTTTCTGACCAATTCAGAGGGGTTCGACACTTACGTCCGTATAGAACTTCAAACGGTGCCATCTTCAAACTAGCCTGATAGTTATTGTTGTAAGAGAATTCGGCATACGGGAGAGATTCCTCCCATTTCTTACCGAAGGAGATGACGCAAGCTCGAAGCATATCTTCGAGCACTTGATTAACTCGTTCAACTTGACCCTGTGACTAAGGGTGAAAAGCGGTACTGAACGACAGATGAGTTCCCATAGCTTCTTGGAAACTATTCCAGAATCTGGAGGTGAAGAGGTTGCCACGATCAGAACTGATCTCCAACGGAACACCGTGGAGTGACACAATTCGGGAAACATACAAGTCTGCTAACTGGCTAGCAGTGATTGTCTCCTTAACTGGCAGAAAGTGAGCAACCTTGGAGAATCGGTCAATGATGACAAAAATAGCATCATGACCCTTCTGAGATCTGGGAAAACCAGTAATGAAATCCATTTGGACCTTGTCCCATTTCCATTCAGGAATTGCAAGGGGTTGCAGAGTTCCGGCGGGCCTTTGATGTTGTGCTTTAATGCGGCGGCAAACGTCACACTCAGAAACATAACAAGCAATATCTCGCTTCATATTAGGCCACCAGTATCTCTGACAAATGTCACGGTACATCTTTGTGCTACCAGGATGAATTGACAGAGGAGTTTCATGAGCTTCCATCATAACGTGTTCTCTCTCATCCTTGAACTTAGGTACGAAGAGACGGTGTTGGAAAAATAGGATCCCATCATTATCAAGATGGAACTCCGACGGTTTTCCTTTTTCAAGGTATCGCTTGATCCTTTCAACTTCAGAGTCATACCGTTGCATAGTCTTGATGCTTTGTTCTAAATCTGGTTCAACAACAAGGGTATTGAGATAACCCTGTGGAACAATATGTAGGTTCAATTTGCGAAGCTCTTCATAAAGAAGAGGTTGTGATTCCTGAACCACATGGTTGCTGCAATAAGCCTTACGGCTCAAAGCATCGGCCATTACATTTGCCTTGCCAGGGGTGTATGAGATATTCATATCATAATCGGCTATTGTCTCGAGCCATCTTTGTTGACGAAGGTTCAGATCCGGTTGAGTATATAAATACTTCAAACTTTGATGATCCGTATATATCTTGCAACGGTTACCGAGAAGGTAATCTCGCCATAGCTTTAGAGCATAAATAACCGCAGAAAGTTCAAGATCGTGCACTGGGTAATTTTCTTCGTGAGGACGCAATTGTCGGGAGGCATAAGCAATCACCTTGCATTCTTGCATTAGGACAGAGCCTAATCCTTGATGGGAGGCATCACAGTATATCACGAAATCCTTTGGGAATCCGGGGGTGCTAAGACTGGGGCAGATGTCAATTTATCTTTTAGTGTCTGAAAGCTTTCTTGACATTTTTCTGTCCACTCAAATTTAACACCTTTGTGAAGCAGATTTGTCAATGGTTTTGCAATCTTGGAAAAGTTCTCAACGAATCGACGGCAATAACTTGCAAGTCCGAGAAAACTTCTAACTTGCTTGACATTCTTCGGGGGAGTCCAGTCAAGAATAGCCTGAACTCGTTCGGGGTTAACAGCAATTCCATCCTTGAAAATTACATGACCAAGGTAAGTTACTTCAGAAAGCCAAAATTCACATTTGGAATACTTGGCATACAACTGGTGTTCTCGGAGCCTTTCTAGTACCAAACGGAGGTGTTCAACATGTTCTTTTCTATTCTTTGAATATATCAGGATATCATCCAAATAAACCACGACGAATTTGTCGAGGTAATCCATGAATATATAATTCATCAGACGGGAGAAAGTTGCTGGAGCATTCATTAGGCCAAATGACATGACGGTGTATTCATAGGAGCCATAACGAGTGACGAATGCAGTCTTGGGAATACCCTCTTCACGGACACGGATCTGGTGATAACCCAACCTCAAGTCGAGTTTAGAGAACACCGATGATCCAGCAAGTTGATCATAAAGATCATTGATCCAGGGCAGTGGGTATTTATTCTGGATTGTGGCTTGGTTAATGGGCCGATAATCCTGAACCAAACGGTTAGTTCCATCCTTCTTCTTAATGAAGAGTGAAGGTGCTCCCCAAGCAGAGGAACTGGGGCGGATGAAACCACTCTTAAGCGACTTGTCGATTTCTTCCTTAAGCTCGAGTAGGTGATGCGGAGGCATCTTATAAGGTCGCTTGGCAATAGGGATGGTGCCAGGCTTCAAGTCAATGACAAACTCGACAGCTCTAGCCGGGGGTATTCCTGGAAGTTCTTCTGGAAAGACGTCTAGAAAATCTCGAACGACAGGAACATTCTCGATCCCTTCCAGAGGTGAGGCGTTCAAAGCATTCAGAACATATATCTGAGCTTCAGCGTCCCGAGTAATGCGGGCGGTATAGTTCACTATCTCATCGGAGGGGTGAAGAAGTTGGACGACTTTAGTGGCACAATTGATCGAAGCAATGTGAGCTTTCAACCAATCCATTCCAAGAATGAGGTCTATGGTGGAAGACTTCAAGACGATGGGCGAGGCAAGGAATTCCAACCCTTTAATTTCGACGGTAATGTTAGGTGCTATCACGTCAGCATGACAGTAACCTCCGGGAGTTTTAATGACTAACGGAGTATGCATTTTCTCATATCGAATGCCATGCATAAATGCAAATTTTCCAGAGATGAATTAATGTGATGCTCCTGAATCAAATAAAACAGAAGCAGGTACTGAGTTAACAAGAAGGGTACCCATCACAGTAGCAGGTTGATCCTGGACTTCTTCAATGTCAATGTTGTAAGCATGTCCACGACCATGTGCAGCAGACCCGGTATTATAGTTGCGGGTCTGATTGTTGCCACGACCATTGCCACGGCGAGCACGAGGAAAAGCTAACTGGTTCTGAGTCTGGCGGCAGTCTTTAGCCTGGTGACCTGGTTTGCGGCACGTGAAGCACAGACCATCTTCAGGACGAAGAGGAGCATTGTTTTGAATAGCTTGAGCTTTTGGCTGCCTCGGTGGTGGAGGAGGCAGACGTGGTGCAGCATAGTTGTTCTTTGGCGCAGAGGTATTGGAACGGATCGCATTGTTGGGAATCCAAACTCGACGCTTCGATGCTGAGCCCGAAGATGAGCCAGCATCATGATAGCGCTTCTGCGAGTCCTTGTATTCCATCTGAGCGGTCTCAACAAGAATTGCCTTGTTCGTTAGAGTTGAAAAGTCGTTGAAGTCTTGAGCAGCAAGTGCAAGCTTGAGGTCGGGGTGTAGTCCACTACGGAACTTCTCTTGTCTGCGTGCATCTGTGGCGATGTCTTCTTCAGCATAGCGGGAGAGGTCTAGAAATTCCCGCTGATAAGCTTCGACAGTCTTGTTGCCCTGAGTGAGGTTACGGAACTGGGTCTTCATGTGTTCCATAATGGCCTAAGGGATGTAACGTGTACGGAAAGCAGCCTGGAACTCATACCAGGTGATGACTGTTCCAATAGGCAGAGTACGCTTGTGTGTGTCCCACCATTGAGCTGCGGGTCCCTTTAAGAAAATGGCCGCGAAGTTGACGAAGTTGGCAGGGGCGACATTAGCAGACTCCATCTCGTGAGTGATGTCGCGGAGCCAGTCATCAGCATCCAGTGGCTTGTCAGAGTTGCGGAACTGAGTTGGGTTGAGTCACATAAACTCTGTCAAAGTTATTGAAGCTGGGTTCTGGTTCTGGTTGTTCTGATGCGGAAACTGAGCCATGATTCCAGTCATGAACTGGCGGTTGAGCTCAAATTGTTGCATCATGGCTGCCATATAGTCTGGTGGTGGTGGGTGTTCAGGGGTACCACGACCACGACCACCTGGTCTAACCATCCTGCTAAGCATTAACAGGGGGTAGTTTAGTAAAAGCAATTGCGAGCGTTTAGTGACAAGCATGATGTAACTCGACAACAATTTAAGTAGTGTAACAGATACATAACGGTAGTCAATTAAGACATACAGATCCATACACAGAGTCGGGTACATGCGGACAGCATAACGGCGCAAAGTCAAAAGCTAGACATACTAGGCGGCGCGCAGGCACGCGGTAAGGAACTACACAACGAGACATAGCAAAGGCTACATCAACGTCGGAGAAAACCACCGAAACGGGGTAACTGCAAGTGCGGACGACGAATGTTCGTCGCGGAAGGATCCTGCGATCCATGTGCACTCTGATGCAGAATCCGGTCTTGAGCTGTAAGAAGAGGTCCACGTGCAGGTGTATGACCTCCAACAACAGGCCAATCAATACTAGCATACGTCTGAGTCCTGCGCGGATAAAGGATGTGCTCAGGATGTATCCCTGCACGAACAGCGGGTAGCAACTGCGTCATAGCATCGTAGAGACGTGATCGAGTGGCAACCAACTCGACGGCAAGAGCCCGAACAGTGCGATCCAGAGCCTGAGTGCACTAAATCAGAACGCGCGGGTCATAGCGACGAGGCTCGTACGGGGCACAGATAGCTGTGTAGTATCCAGTAGTATCTCCAGCAGGGGCATACGAAATGTATCGGAATTCAGAGTCATCCAAGATATCGCTGAACTGTCCTCGGAGACGTGCGACAGCAGAGTAGGCGGCATCATGGACTGCCATCTCAATCGTCATGCCGATACCGTGGAAAAGGTGAAGCTCGGTGTCTGAGTCATTTTGCTGATCATAGATATGAACGTCAGCATGGTACTGCTCCTGATTGAACTCGCGGTAATCCTCGTAAACCAAGTACTCAGGGAACCAACGGTAGCCAAGTCTGGTCATGAGAGCGATCAAGACAGCTGGAAACCCAGGGGCATCACGAGCCCAAGTGCAAAGCACAAGCTGTGTCATAGGACGTGGTGGAAACAAACGGTCCATCTGAAACAGAGGAAATTCAGATTTGTCAAATGACAATGAGAAGTTTAACACATCTCGGAGAGAAAGGTTAAACAAAACAATGGAAAGGAAAATGATTATCAGACTAATCAGATCAATGACAGGGAAATCGCACAGATATCCCGCTCTCCGGGTAGATGGGATTTACGAGATCCTAAGTGTCGGCGTTAGTAAAAATTTATTTAACCCGAGTAGAAGAGAGATTAGAGTCCCAGAATATAGACGAGGAATAAAAGATCCTAATACCACCCAATTGGCGACGTGGGCCCGTAAGCCACACAGCCAAGTTAGTAAATTAGTTTTTCGGTTTCTAGACTCAACTTCGGCCAAGGAATTGGAAGGGGGCTTCCTACAGGCAGTCGGCTCTGATACCAACTTGTGACGCCCCCGACTCAATCGTACACTAATCATACACGCAAACGTGTACGATCAAGCACAGGGACTCACGGGAAGATATCACAACACAACTCTAACACAATTTAAACGGAGGTCCACAATATTACAGACCAGGGATCCGAAGATCCGAATACACAAGTCAGTCATACAAATATTATCTGAGTACAGACATAGTTAGACAAGTTTTGCCTTAAGAAGGCTAGCACAAACAGTGACACTAGATCGAAAGGCGTTGGCCTCCTGCCTGGGAGCCTCCGATCCTACTCCTGGTCGGCTGGCTCAATCCAGTAGTAAGTGCCCTCTGGACCCTCCTGGTAGTAAGCTCCGGTGGCATCTGGCTCCTGGACTCCATCGTCTAATGTATCATCAAGGTGGGGTATGGGGAAAAGAGAAAGTAAAGCAATCGTGAGTACTCATCCGAAGTACTTAACAAGAAGGATCTATACTACATATGCAACATTATCAATGGAGAAAGGCTGTATAAGTGGACTGGGCTGCAGAAATGCCAGAATAGAGAGAAGGCCTAGTCCAATCGAAGACTAGCATCTTCAAACATCTTCTTGAGGCCATCATCTTGCAGCAGTAGAAGAGAGTAGAATAGCATTTTATTTAGCAAACATGTTGAAGTACAGCTTAAAGATCCTTCCTCGACTCCCAAGCGAGAAAGCGATCCCGAAGCTTCAATTAAGTAACAAGTATCCAGTTCAAGTAGTAGATCGGGATACACAAACTAAGCGTCCTTTACCGTAGGACCGGCTATCGATAGATGATTCATCCCTGCAGGGGTGCACTACTGTTACCCAACACGCTCGATCAACTCTGGCCGGACACACTTGCTGGGTAATGCCCGTCCTCGGAAGATCAACACGAAGCAGCGTCCTACCTAGGCTCGGCAGAGAGGTCAGCACGCCGGACTAACCTATGCACCCAGAGGTCTTGGGCCATCGCCCTGGGCACCCTGCGCATTGCGAGACTGGCCGGGGTGCAGGCGCGACACTGAGCTCGTCAGTGAAGTATCCAGCCCAATCTCGACAATCAGCCCGCACGGTGAATCATGACGTCAGACGAGCTTTCGGGAGAAACGTACTTCATAGAGGGTCCCATAACCATTATCCCGCGTGGTGGTAGTGCGTATAGGGCACGTCGACCCACTCAGATCACACACCCAAATCCAATAGGCTCAATTAGTATCTCGCGGAGACAATCAGAGTCTCTGATGCTCCGCCACAATATCACACTCGGGTGCCCTTCCGGCACACCCAACATCATAGATCCCCAGCGGGTACCCACCAGGGTGGACCCGCCTGTAACAAAGGTGAAAGTAACCGTGTGGTCATAACATCAAGGGGGAAACCCGAGGAATCACCCTCGGTGGATTCCACTCGACGAAATCATCAGGGTGAACGTATGAGGCATCACCCTCGAGGTTCACACTGAGGGTTGCACGACAGAGTCGTATCGGAAGTGGAGAAGGAGGAATCACCCTCGATGACCATGATCGAACAGCTACACTGCAGAGTATTCATCGGGAGTGCGTTACGAGGTATCACCCTGGGCACTCGATAGTAACTATGCAGAGTCGTACAACTAAGGGGGTGTGAAGTGAGGTGCCGGTCTCTGATCGACGATCACGTTGATCGAGTCATTGATGATCAAGCAGGGGCAACAAGGATAAGGTGGTGGGGTCACTGATGGTTCACTACCAACCTATACTAAACAGTTTATCATAGGCAGGTAAGGTAACAATGAACAGGTTACAACAGCAGGCTATGCATCAGAATAGGAGCATACATTAGCAGTAGCAAAATCTAATGCAAGCAGGAGAAATGGAATGGGCGATATCTGGATGCTCAAGGGGGGGGGCTTGCCTGGTTGCTCTGGCAAGAGAGAGAGATCACCAACGGGCTGCTCATCGGTAGTGTAGTCGTACCCAGGTGCAGCGTCGTCGGTCTCGGCGTCTATCGAGAGAGAAGGAGGGGGAGAGAAACAATAAATTCATGGCAATAACGCAAACAATATGTATGACATGCCTAAATGATATGCCGAGGTGTTCTACTGCCTAACTAAATGATTTAGTTAATTTAGGAATTTATTCGGATTTATTTAATTGAAGTTGGGCACTATTCATTTATCGAAATCGGTCTAAAAGTTCAATGTTCTTATAGCTAGAGGCATCTGACAGGAATACGGAGGGCGTATTCGGGTTCGTATCGAAATTCTGAGCAAGTTTCATATATAAATTATTTTCATCAGAGTTACAGTTTATTTAATATGATTTTCTAAAGTTTTTACTAATTTCTGGAATTTATTAAAATATTTAAAATAAACATTATCCGAAACAGTGTGTGATGACGTCAGCATGACATCATGCTGATGTCAGCAGGTCAAACCCAGCTGACCAGAGTCAAACCTGACCTGTGGGTCCAGTGGGACCCACATGTCAGTGACTCAGCTAATAACCAGAGTTAGTTTAATTTAATTAACCTAATTATCAGGTGGGGCCCAGCTATCAGCGACTGATTAATATACTAATTAACTAATTAATTAATTATCAGTTTTATTTATTTATAAAAACATTTTAACAGGTGGGACCCACATGTCAGTGGGCCATTGCGCCCAGTCAGCGCGTTGACTGGGGTCAATGGGGCCCAGTGGGGCCCGTGGTCTGCGGCAGGGAGGCGGGGCCCGTGGTGCCAAGTGGCAGCCACATCAACACCGGCCACCGGAGCGCGCCGGCGAGCCCGAACGCGGCGCCGAGCTCCGGCGAGCTCGGGTTTCGCCCATAGGGCATCTCCGGGGGCGTGATTGGGCTCTATCGAAAGGGCGCAGTGAGCCGCATCACGTGGTGGGGGTGGTTGGTCGCGAGGGTGGCCGGAACGGCGGCGGCATCGATTCTAGCGGCGGCCGGAATACGGTAAGCTCGGGGTCGAGCCCAGGGGCTCGCCCGAGATGAACTACTGCGCGACGCGATGCCTGGGCTCTCTAGAAACACGGCGGAGGCGATGGCTTAGCACGGGGTGGACGAGGGCGTGAGCCACGAGCTCCAAGGCGGAAACAGGAGCACGGCAATGGCGACAGCTAGTTACGGCTCGTGCTAGCGCAAGATGGAGGAAGGTGAGGATGCGGAGCTCACCGAGGAGCGTACGGAGTGCTCGTTGATCAGTTTAGGAGCAGCAGAGCAGGGGATCGACACGGTGAAGTTTCGATGGCCGCGGGCGTTGACGGAGACGATGCGGTGATGGCGCTGCTCCCCAAGACGAAGCAGGGCAGCAGCTTGACGGAGACGAGGGCTCCAGAGCTTCTGGACAAGACGCGGGGACGAGCGGGGCACGGCGGCCGCGAGCTTCAGCGGTGGCCGTCCATGGCGGCGTCGGGCGAAGCGGGGAGCGAGGGAGGAAGGGGGGGGAACTGGGCTAGGGTTGGCCAGGGGGGAGTGCGGGGTTGCTCTTTAACCCAGCGTGGCGCGGCGCGCTGTCGATCGCTCAGAGGGGGGGCCCGGCTCGCGCGCACCAGGTGCTCGACAGCAGCGGCGTGAGCAGTGCGGGAGGTGGGGGATAGCGCGGGGGTAGGCTGGGCCGCGGCTGTAGCGGTAGGCCGATTGCACAGTAGATCCTTTAGGTCTTTTCCTTTTTCTCTTTTTCTGTTTCTTTTCTTTTCTGTTCTGTTAATTGTTTAGGCCCCAAATGGTTTTTGTAAAAAGTGTGACCTAGTCCATAAATACCAGTGCATTATACCCTAACACCTAAAATTACTTTGGGCAAAACATCATTTCATATTTGATCTAGATTAATTAAAAAGGCTTGTAAATATTATTTCCAGCCACTGTTAAAAGAGGTATTGGTCACCTAATTAATTTATTAAATGTTGGTTATAATTTTAGAATGGCCTCTGTATTATTTGTTAGTTATTGAACATTTTAGTTTCTATGTTGAACAACTTTTATTTTCTACTTTCATTTAAATTTGAATTTGAGTTAGGAGTCGAAATGCAATATGATGCTAATGATGATTATGCAATGTTAAACATGCTGACATGTCATTATCAAAAGTGATTACTGTGGCTAATGACATGGGGTGTTACACTGTGGCTGTCCGTGTACTCGTCGGTTACGGGAAGCAGACACGCCCTCATGTCCAAGATCCGTCTGTACATGTCGTAGCATGCGTATGCGTCCTTGGCCGCATAGGTTATGTAGGCTAGATTCAAAGGTACCTCCCATGTGTTCAGGTCCTTAGTATCGTCGTCTTCTTTCATGTTGGCATAGCAGGGGTCGATGATGGTCGCAACGAGGTCAACCACGGAGTCCTTCTCCTGCCCGTTGCCGATGATCTTGTATTGCTTCTGGATGTCGACAAGCTTGTTGCACCAGATGGCCGAATCGTCGCGTTCTTCCTTCTCTCCACGTAGTGAAGGTGCAGTCGGCGCTGCCGATGAAACGGGCGAATGCTTCAGAACCTCTGATGGCCCTACAGCAGTGGTAGACAAGAACCTCGTCCCACACGCATACCTGGGCAACGGCGACGGTGATCCGCTGGTCCCTGTCAGGAGATGAATGGATGGGCACAAGGTCTAGTCCTGCGACCTTGTGCTTTCTCCTCCTGTAGGTTCTACTTGAACTCGGCGAGGCAGAGCTTCACCAAGTCCGGATCGTTGGTATATGTCACATTCAACTTGGTGCTGCCATGGGTCTGAATGGCGAACTTAAAGGTGAACTCCTTGCTGAAGTCCATATCCAGCAGGCTCACCCCTCGGATCGCCATTGGAGTCTCTTCAAGTGAACGAGTGGGTAGGCGGCGGCAGCAGTTAGTTTTTCAGCTCTTGGGGAACTGGATTCAACAGTAAAGTGAGTGTGTACAGGCGACAATAGTTACTACCCCTCCCTCACCCGCTGCACGCCCGGCAGAACATGCACCCTCGGCGCATTCAAACGCCTCCATTAAGAAACCTATTCCGGCCACACGTTGGTTCACGAGCGGGTCTGTATTGGTATTGTAATAACAAGTGTTAGTGGTCACTTTACTTAAATTTAATTAGCTTTAATTAAAATTTATTCTTAAAACAAGCAAAGCATTGGCTCGTTCTATCAGTGCCACAGGATCAACATGCACAACAATTAGAATTATTATTCTCAGGACGCACACGATCAGCACATTTGCCGCACTTTCACACAGACAATACTACAAAGTTTGAACAGTTTGTTATCGTTGCTGTCCTCTGCATCATCATGTCGTGTTTCCGAGCTTGCAAGATTCAGAACCAACCCATTAGAGCCTTTGGATAAATTGAATATCAGGATTAAATCCATCTTGGCTAGCCGTGTCATACAACCCAAGAACTTGCCGAATGCTCTTAACCATCACAACATCTGTAGTTGAGTATTCCTGTTTGCACAGATAAGAAAGAGCATGCTTACTATAATAGTGGTGGTAGTTGAAGCAAACTTTATTTCCAAAATGAGAAATGATTGCGATAGAATAGCTTTATTTAAAAAATATAACGTTGGCACAGTATGACAAAGCACAATCATGTTGATAAAGGACAATACTGACCTATGTGAGATGACTTTGGGAGATCAAGTTATTCTTCATGTCCCCATATCTTGCCATGAAAGCGATTCATTGACATTCATTAACACCTCAGTGTGGCAGTAGAAGGAGGAGCGTCGACTCATTTCAATCACTTTTTGTGTGCAGATCAACTAAAATTATGGCGCCCGCCAGTTAGAAAGGGGGCCCGCGCCACCTCTATAGTAGGCCTGATGAACTCAACTGGTTCAGTGCAGCTATATGATTGATGTAGTGCACATGGACTTCATTCTGCCAGATAGGCCTTCTGCAAATTATCTACATTGGAAATGAAATGGTAGCTAAGACAGTAGCTCTATTTTAAATGTATTATTACTTCATTTTATCAGTGGCAGTACACTAGTACAACGAGGTGCTACACAAATGGTTTTTAACCCCTTTCCCCGACGGCATTTGGACCGTCGCCTAGTGAGTGACTGCGATAGGGGGGTCCTTCCCACACGACCCAGAAACCGTTGGGGATATGCCCTCCTGGCACACACGCTCGGCAAAATGAGATCGTGTGCGACCGGCGAGCGATCAAATACGGTTATACGTACAGCAGTGCTAAAAAAATTCAATTATACATGCAAAATTGTTTCCGGTCGTAAGTTCATCCCACACAGTCAGTCCCCGCTAAACATTTCCGTTCATATATACATCCCACACAGTCGCTCCATGGAAAATGTTTTTGTTCGCAGGTACATCACACACAATTTTCCCCGTTAAATCGTTTGTGATAGCGTTTCCATTGCACACGGTATTAAGAATTTTATCGTTTGTGTTATTGAATGCATCACACACGGTGCATAGAAGAAACTGTGTGGCAAAGGATGTCCATCACACACAGTTTTTATGTGGTAAACGTTTGCGCCAGGTGGCCTAACGCAAACAGTTTTCAAGAGGATGTCATGTGGGATTGTTCATTAATCCAACACGGTTTATTCCTAGAAACAGTGTGTGTTGCCTGAGGTCATCACCCACGGTGTTTTCTCAATAACCGTTTGCAATAGAAAAACCCAATTAGCAGGCTAATTGTCCTATTATTAATAATCCATTTATTAATCTAATTGACATTTCATATTAAGCACACAACATATTTCATTTTCATATTAAGGAAGCAGGATTTCATAATTGAAATACATCAGAGTACAACATCATATAGCTTCAGCACTCAGCTACCCCATTACACAACTGTGCCAGCACCAAGTTTCACATGCAACATCTATAACCTTTCGAAATTAGCATCATAGATGGTACATAGACAGATGTATCTCATCTAGAAAACTGCTGAAGCGGAAGGCGAATATTGAGCCTTCATTGATGTCGAAGGTCTTTGCAACTTTAGGCCAGTGCCTGTGGATGATTGACTGTCCATCCTTCGTCCTCTTCAGGAACACTTCAATATTGAACCGTGGGTGTTGTATGAATACCTTCCTCGCCTCCTGACCATACTGGTGGTTTGAAAGGTAATCATCAGTGAACTGCTTTGGAAAGGCCTGAAAACAAGGATGCGCATAAATATCTTCTCTATATTGGAAATGGGGCAAAGGAATAAAAAAGGCAAGGTATAATAATTAGTACCATCCTGTTGTGAACTGATGTCTTCTTCATTGTGCAGACAAAGATCTTGTTGTTTTTTGTCGCTAATTTCTTTATCCTAACAATCTTTCTGAGTTTCTTGACTTGACTGATATTCATGGACAACTCATTTCCCCATATGCAAAAAGGGTCGAACAGTGGGTCAAAACCTCTGACAGTAGGACCTACATGTGCAAGACCAAATTGTTAAAAACCAAAATATTAGAATGGTTCCTGCAATTGCACAATAATGTGCTATTAGACAAAGGACCATGCATGTGCAAACCTCGATTGTAAACCTCAGTGCTTCCCATTGTTTCCCTGTAACACATATAAGGTAGTTAGTGATCAGGTTAAGTGAGTGTTCGCATGCTATTAGTAAAATAAGTTGATGAAAAATAAGCACATTGCAGATTCATCAGATTAATTCAAGCCACATGGAAAACCCATTTATCCAAACCAAGCATGATTAAGAACTAGGAAATATAGCAATTGTATATGTTTCTCATGTATTAAGGGCAGCCAAATTCGATTTATTCCTCACATGCACAACAATACAAAATTCTACCCACGACAATTGGACATCGCATTGCAGAATTGAACCAAGCAGTTAACAAAACACCACAACAAATGAACCAAACATTAACTGAGCACCACATTGCACAATATAACATACTCCTAATAGAAGATCAGACAGTTAACCAAACCAAGCATGCTTAACAACTTGGAAATATAGCAATTGTATTTGTTTCTCATGTATTTAGTACAGCCAAATTCGATTTATTTCTCATATGGTATACAATAACAGAATGCACCCACAACAATTGAACATCGCATTGCAGAATTGAACCAAACAGTTAACTAAACACCACAACAAATGAACCAAACGTTAACTGAGCACCACATTGCACAATGTATAACATACTAGAAGATCAGACAGTTAACCAAACCAAGCATGCTTGAAAACTTGGAAATATAGCAATTGTATTTGTTTCTCATGTATTTTGTAAAGAAAAATTCAATTTATTTCTCACATGGAAGACAATACAAAATTGCACCCTAAAGAATTGAACATCACATTTGCAGAATTGAACCAAACAGTTAACTGAACACGACAACTAATCAACCAAACAGTTAATCAGTGAGCACCACATTGCACGATAGATAGAACATATACACTAGAGCAACAGATTGCATGGTAAAAGTAGATAGCATAATTCACTAGAATTTATTAAGGAAAGGCAGTAGCTAGCAAACTGAACATGGGTCCTTATAGTGAGCTAATAAGACAAGCTACTCTTCATTGTCGGAGATATCGATGACGATTGGCTCCTTGGACATGGAAGAGGGCAAGGCCTCCGCATTGTGGGTGCCCTTGTCCTAGTGGTGAGTTGCCTGAGCCGCACCGGGCACCAACCTGCTGGCTCTCGAGTTGAGGTTAGCACGTGCACGCTGAGAAAACACCCCATAGTCTTCGTTGAAGGCATCGATGGTGGCCTCGAGAAAACACCACGAAATATCATTTAAAGCAGCTAACCGCGTCGCGACGTCGGTGCATGAGGCATCGACAGTGGCCTCGACGGCGAGGTGCTCCTCCAAGATCTAGGGGTCGGCACGAATGGTAGCCATCGCGACCTCATCCGCGCGTGCGGCCGTGATTTGCTTCTCTGCAGCCAAATGCTCCTTGAGCCCCTGGCTATACTGCGTGCACCATGGCTTAGGGCGGCGCTTATTTGGTGGAGTAGTCGGTGATTTGGGTGGAAGGTGTCATGCCGGCTGTTGGGGCATGTGGGATGTGGAAGGAGGAGGAGGATGGGGGTCGGGTGTGGATTACCTGCCTGGATAGACGAGGTCGAGCAGCGTGAAGGAGGGTCACCGGCGAGGAGGCGACGTTGCAAGCAAGGAGTGAAGGTTTCAACTTGGAAAGGAAGGCGGAAACAGTGGAAATGTGGCTTTTGGTAAGGGAGAGGGGGCGGGGAGGTAGATATTTCCGCGGAAGCCGAAAAATTTGAATCGGTTCAGCGAAAAAACTGGCGCGCAAAATGTCATCAGACACGGTCCCTTATTCAGCACTATGTACGATACGTGAACATCACAAACGATTCATATAGCTTAACCCGTGTGTGATGAGTTTGAACATGAAAAATTTTGGTTCGAATTTCCCTGGTTACAGTGGTCATCCACGTCATTGCATAATTTGCGTACACAAAGGAGACTACAGCACACCCACACTTCTTAATCGAGCAATTTCAGCAATTAAACAGAGCTAGCTGACCAAAACATTACTCTAACAAATTAAAGACCGGCTCTCTTAATTAAACAAAACAAAGAGTACTACTATGGCTGGTGCTCGTCGATCTCCGCCGCCTCCTCCATGTCCAGCTCGCGCCCGACGATCTCCTGGGGAAGGGGCTCCATGGCATCCATCGCACCATACTCAGCAAGCATCTTGCCATCCGCATCCGCCATATATTTGGAATAGGCTGCCACGAGCTTGGCGTGGGCGGCCGCGATCTTGGCTTGGGCGGGCTCCATCGTGGCAAGGTATGCCGCGCAGGAACGGACGGCTGCTCGAACGCTCTCGGCGATTGCCAAGTCTTCGGCCGTGGGTTGCCGACTATTGTCGAAGAAGCTTCGTTCGATTTGTGTGGTGACCGCCATGAGCTGGGTGTGGGTGGCCTCGACATGGTCATGGGCGACCCCCAACAGGGCTAAGGCCGCCGCCGCAGAACAAACAGCTGCTGTGCCACTCTCGCTAGTTGCTATCCCCGAGGCAGATGTTGCTGCCGCCACCTGAGAAGCAACAACAGCCGTTTGGGCTGCCTTGGCCGCCCGGACACAGATTGCGGCCGCGCTCATGAAGCTTGTTAGCACACGCCTAGCAGCTGCGGCCGCGCTCTCGCCGGAGCAGGCCGCCGAAGTTGCCCTCACAAAGCGGGTCCATGTCCCCATCTTTCACCAGCGATGATTGAACAGTGAAATGATATTTGGGGAGCGAGCTAGTGTGCTTGACACGCCGGCTGTGGACTGTAGCCGACGCACCTTCTCGCGTAAGCCGTAAGATATTTTTTGTTGTCTCTCACACGGTTGGTGGTAATAAACTGTGTGCGATCTACTTGATTTTTCGTCTTGATTTGAATTACATAATGGGGTCACAGCTGCAAACGATGGTGTTTGAATTGCTAGAACTTTTATCTGCAGTGAACATGCAACTATAGGTGTGTCGTAAAAAAAATTGGAATTATTCAGGGTTCGTTTGGACATTTTTATACATTAACTTGGTTTTCTAGGCATTTCAGGTGCACAATTCAAAATTAAACTACATGCACATGCTCCAGTGCACCAAAATGGGTTGTAAAATGACATATGTGTCCATGGGTTGATGCTTATGTCCCATTCAAGAAATGGGGATGAATTTCAAACACCACAGCACCGTGGCTCTCCGGCAAACGTTGAGGTGCTTGCTTTTGTAATGTTAGTAAATACAAAACTCATCTGAAATTCATGAACCTTGGCATGCTATCATGGAACGGCATCAACATGCTGGGGTAAAAAATAGTGTCCCATTTGGGACAGGTTATGGTATAAGCTTCTCACAAACCAGAGCTTCTCACAAGAAGCCTCATGGTTCCGTTAGGGAAACGTGTCACCTTTGTGGACAAAACAATATTCGTTGCCTCTTCTTCCTTTCAATTTTTTTCCTGGTGTCAACATAGAACAACAGGAGTGTCGTGTTAAATTTTGGATTTTTTTGGGGATCATTTGAACATTTTTATATGTTAACTGAGTTTTCTAGGCATTTATGTGCATAATTCAAAATTGAACTACATGCACATGCTCCAGTCCATAAAAATGGGTTGCAAAATCAAATGTTTGTCCTTGGTTGCAAGCTTAGGTCACATGCAAGAATTGGGAATGAATGTCAAACACCTTGACACTGTCGCTCGGCCGCTAACATTGAGATACATGGTTTTAAAATTCTAGTAAATCGAAAACTCATCTGAAATTCATGAAACTTGACATGATATCATGGAACGGCATCGACATGCCGTGGTAAAAATATTGTCCCATTTGTTGCAGGTTTGGGTATAAGCTTCTCGCAAACCAGAGCTTCTCTCACAACAAGCCTGATGGTTTCGGTAGGGAACGTGCCACCTTGGGGGACGAAACGATATCTGTTGCCTCTTCTTACTTTCAAATTTTTTCTCGTGTCAACATAGAACAACAGGAGTGTTGTGCAAATTTTTGGGATTTTTCGGGGTTCACTTCGACATTTTTATACATTAACTGAGTTTTCTATGCATTCATGTGCATAATTCAAATTTGAACTACATGCACATGCTCCAGTGCATATAAACGGGTTGAAAAATCAAATGTGTCTCCTTGGTTGCAACCTTAGGTCCCATGCAAGAAGTGGGAATGAATGTCAAACACCTTTGCCACTGTCGCTCGCCCGCTAACATTGAGATACATGGTTTTAAAATTCTAGTTAATCAAAAACTCTTCTGAAATTCATGAAACTTGACATGCTATCATGGAAGGGCATCAACATGCAGTGGTAAAAATATTGTCCCATTTGGGGCAGGTTGGGTATATGCTTCTCACAAACCAGAGCTTCTCGCAACAAGCCTCATGGTTATGGTAGGGAACGTTTCACCTTTCTTGACGAAACGATATCTGTTGCCTCTTCTTGATTTCAATTTTTTCTCTAGTGTCAACATAGAACAACAGGAGTGTTGTGTTAAATTTTCGAATTTTTCGGGGTTCGTTTGGACATTTTTATACATTAATTGATTTTTCAATGCATTTATGTGCATAATTCAAATTTGAACTACAGGCACATGCTCTAATGCATATAAATTGGTTGAAAATTCAAATATGTGTCCTTGGTTACATGCTTAGGTCCCATGCAAGAAATGGGAATGAATGTCAAACACCCTGCCACCGTCACTAGGCCGCAAACATTGACATACCAAGTTTTTAAATTCTACTAAATCCAAAACTTGTCTGAAATTCATGAAACTAGGCATGCTATCATGGAGCGGCATCAACATGCCGTGGTAAATTTTTTGTCCCATTTGGGACAGGTTTGGGTATAAGCTTCTCACAAATCAGAGCTTCTCACCACATGCCTGATGGTTTTGGTAGGGAACGTGCCACCTTTGGGGACGAAACGATATCCGTTGCCTTTTATTTCTTTCAAAAAATTTCTAGTGTCAACATAGAACAATAGGAGTGTTGTGCTAAATTTTGTAATTTTTTGGGGTTTGTTTGGACATTTTTATACACTAACTAGGTTTTCTAGGCATTTTATGTGCATAATTCAAATTTGAACTACATGCACATGCTCCAGTGCATATAAATTGGTTGAAAAATCAAATATGTGTCCTTGGGTGCATGCTTAGGTCCCATGCAAGAAATGGGAATGAATTTCAAACACCAGGGCACTGTTGATTGCCGGCAAAATGTTGAGATACTTTGTTTTTAAATTCTAGTAAATCCAAAACTCATCTGAAATTCATGAAACTTGGCATGCTATCATGGAATGGCACCCGACATGCTGTGGTATTTTTCGTGTCCATTTTGAGAGAAGGCGCACTCGAATAACAGCCAACAAAGGCATTTTGAAACAAATAGCTACCACTGTAACATCGCAAACGTTTTAGATAGAACACCCGTACGTGTAACATCCCCAGCATCACACTACAGTAATATCCCCCTTAATAGTGGCCATGTCATCATGATCACTAAGCTAATCTGCCACTTGCCCAAAAATCAAAGTCATTCTTTCCAATTTAAATTGAATGTCAAATATCTTTTTCATATGTCAGGCAATTAAAATAAGTTCATCCTGTTGCAAATATTCTTAAGGCCATTATAAAATTGAAATCAATATTTTTGGAATTCCCAAAATGCCCCTGGACTTTAAAACAGTAGTCCAGCAGCATTTAATCTCTCCTTTTCAACTTCTAAAAAAATATCTAACCTATTCCTTTGGCCTCCAAACTTTTGCTGGCAGTGCCAAATATTACCAAGAAATATTGGGGTTTAGTCCCACATTTTTCTAAAATGTTAGGTGGCCCACAAAAATCATTTCCTATCTCTGTTAATAAATAAAAACTAAAACATAAATTAGCAAAAGGGAAAAAGGCCTACCTGGGCTTACCTGCAGCCGGCCCAGCCCACCTCCACCAACTCCTCCCTCCGTGTCGTCTTCTCTGTGGCCGCACGCCTCTCCGCCGGCCACAGCGCGCCACCGCGATGAGGGCAGAGGAGCACGAGGGGATAACGGCGCCCCGAGCCCTCCCCCCTGGTCGCCTCGACCCACTCCCCCTGGCTCACTCTCTCCCTCCCCGTCGCTCTCTCTTTCCCTCGCTCGTCCTCTCCATCTCCACCTCGTCCGAGTGGAGACGTCGCCGTCGCTCGCCGTGGCCGTGGCCAACGGCCTCTCCGAGCCGCTCTATTGTGTCCGCCGGCTCCCTCGACATCAGCCTCATCTTTTGCGCGCCCGCGGACGGTTGGAGCTGCAGCCCTGCGACGCAACTGCCCCATCATCTACCTTGGGCCGGCGAGATAGCCGCGGCTACTCCGACAGCTCCGGTGCTTCCCCGAGCACGCTTGTCCACTCTGTTGCCCCGCTGTAAGCCTCCGTCGTGTCCCAACACCTCCTTGCCCCTCCTAGCGCACCGTAGCTAGCAATGCTCGCCACCGCGCCATAGCCGAAGCTCTGCTTCCGCCGCTACGCTCGCCGCGCTCGCGTTAGTTGTCGCCGTGCCTACCCGAGGCCTCCACCGTGCTCCTGGAATCCCAGGTAGCGCGTGAGCGCTTCAGCTCGACTCGAACGACCCCCTGAGCTCATGCCCGAGATCACCGATTCCGGCGGCCGCCTGCCATCATCGTGGCGGTCGACTCCGGCCACCCCCGTGCCAACCACGGCCACCATCGGATGTGGCGCGTCGCGCCCTTCCCATATGACCAAACCCCAGGCCAAACGGACCCCTGCGCGACGTTTCCAACCATCGCTGCCGCGTACTGCCTCGCCGGAGTGCTGCCGCCGGTGTGTGCGCAGTTTAAACACCGGCAGGACCCACCTGATAGTTTATTAGCGCTAACCCATCGCCTAATAGACACTAACAAGTGGGCCCTTCACTGTAGTTATTAATTTAATCTAACTAATGATGTTAAAAAGCTCACCCACTGACAGACAGGGCCAACGTTCTAATTAGATTAATAAAATTAGTCTAATCACTGTTAAAATAACCAGAGATTAACTTGTGGGTCCCGTTGGGCCCCGTTGACCGGTCAACCAGCTGACTGGGCAGCCCCAGTCACTGCCTGGTGGGCCCCAGTCGACCAGTCAACTGGTTAGCCGACGCTGACGCCAAGCCCACGTCATGCTGACATCATTTTCCTTTTTCTGGTTAATTCCGTTGATTTAAATAAATTCCAGAAAATACTTTAATCTTTGAAAATTCATAGAAAATAAACCGTAGCTCGGATCGAAAAACTTTCTACATGAAAGTTGATCAGAACGACGAGATGAATCTGATCGTGTCGTCTGTTTCCATGTCGGAACCCTCTACGTAGGTGAACCCGCAACTTTCCTTCCATTTCCGGTAGATGAATAGTGCATATACACCGGTTAATAAATCCCACTTTAATCCTAAAATAACTAATTTGACTTAGACAAATCTTTAGGCAACCCTGCACTGCATCTTAGGCATAGCATGCTCTGTGTGCATATGTTTGCTGTGTATTTATCTGTTTCCTCCCCCTCTTCTCTCTTGTTAGACCCCGACACCGATGTAGTCCCCGAGGGAGATGCAGCTCCGGAGTACGACTACGCCCATGACGACCAGACCCTTGCCGCAGAGCTTCCAGGCAAGCACCCCCCTTTTGAGCATACCGATATCGCCTATTCTTCTCTCTCTTATGCTTGCATTAGAAGTTGCTGCTGTTACTGTTATCCTATTTCTGCTGCATAGCCTGTTTATTGTAACCTGCTGTTGTTACCTACCTGCTTATCCAAAACTGTTTAGTATAGGCTGGGTAGAGACCCATCAGAGACCCCCACTTTGTCCCGACTGCCCCGCTGGATTATTGGAAGACCCGATCAATGGGATCCAAGACCAGGCCCCGGCACCGCACATCACTTCCCCCTTAGTTGCTTGACACTACTGGGTTACTATCAAGTGCCGAGGGTGATACCTCATCAGCACTTCTGATGTTAACCTTGTAGCTTAGTTCATCGGTTATGGTCATCGAGGGTGATTCCTCCTTCTCCATTCCCGGTAACGACACGGTCGTGCAACTCCTCAAGAGTGGACCTCCAGGGTGATTCCTCCTTCATTCACCTTGACGATAACATCAGGTGGAATTCCATCGAGGGTGATTCCTCAGGGTTCCCCTTGGTGTTAGACTCACGGTTACTATGGTTACTATGACTTTACACTGAACCATGTTACTAAAGATGGGTCGGCCCTGAGGGGTACCCGCATGAGTATATGATGAGAATGATGTGGAGTCGGGTTGACCTGGATGGTGCCCGCGAGATAACTACGAGGCGTGGCCAGGCATTCTTAGCCCTTGCCGCAAGTCCTCGAGATGGGGCGACGGGGTCACATCGATCATGAGTCTCTGCTCGTTACCGCAACCCCAATTCACTAACGATTTGGATATTTGATCCGAGGGGCCTCTGGCCCGATAGCACTAACCATCACGTGGGCATAGTATGGGCGTTCTGCATCGTATACATCAGCCGAAGCTTAATAGATGTCAGCGAGGAGTGGCGTGCACTGGATTGGACTGGTTAAGCCCGCGCTTGTATTAAGGGGGCTAGGTCTGCTTCCAGCCGCGTTTGCAACGCACAGTAGTCCCCGGGGCGAAGGCCCAAGACCCCTGGGCGCATAGGTTTAGTCTGGCGTGCTGACCTCTCTATTAAGTTTTCGGTCGGGTTGCAGCGTATCGTTTGGCCGAGGCCAGGCATGACCCAGTAAAGTGTGTCCGGCCGGAGTTAATCGAGCGTGGTGGGTAAGTTGGTGCACCCCTGCAGGGAAGAAAACATCTATTGATAGCCTGTCCTACGGTAACGGACACTCGGAGTTGTATCCCGATCGGTACAACTAGAACCTGACACTTGAGATGATAACTGGATAGTATGGCTCTGGGATTGCTTTCTCACAGGGAGTCGAGGAAGAATCTCTGGGCGAGGTTGATGGCACTACTATTACTTTACATTATGCTAATCTGCACTATTCTAATGCTGCAAGATAGCTGAAGATGCTAAAGATGCTAGTCTTCGATAGGACTAGGCCTTCTCTCTCTATTCTGGCATTTCTGCAGCCCAGTCCACATATATAACCTTCCTTTGAAAATGTTGCATATGTAGTGTAGATCCTTGCTTGCTGAGTGCTTCGGATGAGTACTCACGGTTGCTTTGCTTTCTTTTTCTCCCCATATCCGTTTGTCGCATCCAGATGACGGAGCCCCAGAAACAGCTGCCCCCGCCGACGGCTACTACTACTACCCTCCTGGCGAGTACTACTACGAGGAGTCGACCGACGACCAGGAGTAGGTTTGGAGGGTCCCAGGCAGGAGGCCTGCGCCTTTCGATCGTAGCTTTTGTTTTGCCCCGCCTTTCTAAAGGCTTATCTGTTTCTGTTTCATATATGTACTCAGATATCTGATGCTTCCGCTGACGCTTGTATGCGAGCTTATGTATTCGAGCCCTCGAGGCCCCTGGCTTGTAATATAAAGCTTGTATGACTGTATTTATGTTTTAGAGTTGTGTTGTGATATCTTCAAGTGAGTTCTTAGGCTTGATCGTGTGCATTTGCGTGTATGGTTAGTGCACGATTAAGCCGGGGTCGTCACAGGTTGGTATCAGAGCCGACTGCCTGTAGGAATCCCCCTTTCCAACTCCTTGGCCGAAGTTGAGTCTAGAATCCGAAAAACTATTTTACTAACATGGTTGTGTGGCTTACGGACCCACATCGCCAATTGGGTGGTATTAGGATCTTTTATTCCTCTTCCTTACTCTGGGACTCTGTTCTCTCTTCTATTCGGGTTAAAATGGATTTACTAACGCCGACACTTAGGTTCTCGTACCCACTTCCTCCCGGAGTGCCCCGACATTACCGATGATCGCTTGCTTCGCCAGAAGATTCTGCAAACACTCCTCGAAGTTTTCGAGACCCTTGTGCCCACTATCTTTGCAAAACCTTACCACCGATAATCACTATGAATAACTGCACTTCCTTGCCGTTTGTATCTTCATTCCCAGTTACTCCTTTATGTACCAGATACCCCGAAATACTCCTCATTAATCCGGGAATCCTTTGAGCCTACTGCCGTGCAGCTTCTTTCGCACTACGGCTAATTCCTCACATTACCGGGATTCGTTCGTCCCAGTTGCTCTTGTGTTTCCTGAAATATTTCATAATGCTATCCGATCTTCCGAGAATCTCCTGCAGCCTTCTACCAATGAGATTCTTCTTACCTGCTTTCATTATGGTTAATTCCATATGTCTATTAATCTTATCGGCATCCTTTGTCGCCATCAATTTTGAGTCCCTTGATTCATTATGTATGTGACTGCTTACTATTATCAATTAATCCTTTGGAATTTTCTTTCTGGCTCAGACATCATTCCAGATATGAGCTGGATCTTGCCCAATCAACATTCGATCGGTGTGCCTCTAAGTCTGTTCAACCTATCCATCTTCGATCGGAGCATCTGATTCTCATACACTGATCTAGAAATCAAATTTCTTTGAATTTAAGCATCGAATTATTCAGATGTTTCCATAAACCGATGCCCTTGCATTTCTTCTTCTTCTGGTTGAGTACCGCTACTCACGTCAGATCCTTTGTCGTCTACCTGATCTTTTGTTGGATTAATATCCGACAGTATCCTTCATATTCAAACATCTTATGAGCTCTTCCCTTGGTATTTAGTACCTCCGGTAAATTGTATCATCTGCTTTGACTTCGATACTCTGCTTTCGAATTCGCAGCCCTTGCTTTGGTTGATGGTTGTATGGATTCGTAAAATTGTCCTGATGGGTTGTATCTATGCTTTTGCCATCTGCGAGAACCCAGAAACTTCTACGAGTCATACTCTACTGGTGTTACGCCAGATAAATTTTCAACATTTTCAACTTCACTAAAACCGAGAAGTGAATGAGAGGTTATGCATTGAAGAAGTGGGAGTCGACCTTGAACCTTTGTGTTCATGCCCATGGACCCGATGTAGAACTCATCATGGAAGCTGCTCGTAAAAATAATTATTTCCTTGGTACAAGTTCATCTTGTATCTATGAATTGATCCTTTGCAATCGTGATTCCGACCATATTTCCTCCTTGATTCCATTTCCCCGGATAAGTTAAAATACTTGTCCTCTGCAGCTCATTTCATCCATCCAACCTCTACTCCAATTTACCTTCCGGTATTACCCCTAGTACTTGTTACTTGGAAGTTTAATACCCCATCGCATCATTCCTAGCCTGGTCGGCTATATCTTTATCGTGCCAACTTTTAACTGTGCTACCTGGTCCTTATGCCCGGAGCAACTTCCGACGATGAGCTAAGCTTACGTCGATCTTCCTCATCTTATCATTTCACCTCAAATAACAAGCTTGATTCCGAGTTTGTGTCATATCCGTGGTTCCAAAACTTTTGGCTCTATCATTCCTTTTGCTTGATGTCATCGATGATCGATTACATCTTCATGAAACCTCTCAACAAAATTTGTCGTGATCACCATCAATATACTGACTTGCTCTAAGATAACAAATGAAATTCATGATGAGAAATACTATCCTTGACCTTCGATTAATTGCGTTATCATTGACAATATCCTCGACTTCCTGCCAACACAGACTTGATCGTGTTGGGTTATACTTTACATTCCGAGATAATCTTGGAAGTGTTCCTTTGTATCTCTTGTGATCTTCAGATCCAACTCTTACCCGAAACACCATGTTATTGCTACCTCAAAGCATGACTATGGTACTCTGAATATCAACAAGAACATTGGAAGAGCATTGCCAAATGTTTCTTGTTCAATTATCCAAACACCGTTGTATGGGTAATATCATGATTCTTCCCTCGCCCCCTTTATCTAAATGTTTTTGAACTTGCTGTCATATCATGTATATCATGCTCTGCTTTTCCTTGGGAAGGATATACCCTCAATTCTTGTGTGCAAACACATCTTCCTTTCCTTTGGTCTGATTAATCCTGATAATCACCTTTTCCTTTCTATTGGTCTGTTAATCTTTCTTTTGATCTATATGATATAAGCAGAAATGATTCCCTTCTTATAAAACACCCCGATGTACCATCTTGTCAGTGAGACCCTGTTACTATTGTTGATGATATTTCGGTAACCACCGATGGACGAGAACTTTGCCTGTTGGTCCGCCTCGTTTTAACGAGCAGGAAAGTGGTTCTCTTTGTCCCTCGCCCTTGGTACCGACGTTGTTACCGACATAACTGACGGGCTATCCTCTGACCTACCTTGTTGTCATGACCGGTAATATGACACCGATCTCCCTAATCTCGATCGACCCTCCTCATAGTTCCACAGGATCGTAACCTGACTCTCTTGTACATCTTTAATTCTGAAGTATCTTATGCACTTGACTTTGTGTGTTATCACGAGTCACCCTCCGAGAGATGATCCATTCCCGATGCTATGAACCCCTTCCACACTCTGCTTCGAGCGTCGAACGATTGTCTGTCCGCCTGAAAACTCTTATTGAAACTTCTTAATTTGATCTTGATGTTTTCTTAAGTTTCAACTCGAGAGATACTTCTGCCACATTCCCTGAATTGTCCACCAGATAAACAACCATACAAGGGTCAGTTCTCCCGAAGTTACCCTTCACTTTTCCACTTAAATCTCGGGACGAGATTTCTTGTAGTGGAGGAGATTTGTAACATCCCCAGCATCACACTATAGTAATCTCCGCCTTAATAGTGGCCATGTCATCATGATCACTAAGCTAATCTGCCACTTGCCCAAAAATCAAAGTCATTCTTTCCAATTTAAATTGCATGTCAAATATCTTTTTCTTATGTCATGCAATTAAAATAAGTTCATCCTGTTGCAAATATTCTTAAGGCCATTATAAAATTGAAATCAATATTTTTGGAATTCCTAAAATGCCCCTGGACTTTAAAACAGTAATCCAGCAGCATTTAATCTGTCTTTTTCAACTTCTAAAAAATTTTCTAACCTATTCCTTTGGCCTCCAAACTTTTGCTGGCAGTGCCAAATATTACCAAGAAATATTGGGGTTTAGTCCCACATTTTTCTAAAATGTTAGGTGGCCCACAAAAATCATTTCCTATCTCTGTTAATAAATAAAAACTAAAACAAAAATTAGCAAAAGGGAAAAAGGCCTAGCTGGGCTTACCTGCAGCCGGCCCAGCTCACCTCCACCATCTTCTGCGCGCCCGCGGACGGCTGGAGTTGCTGCCCTACGACGCCACTGCCCCATCGTCTACCTTGGGCCGGCGAGATCACTGCGGCTACTCCGACAGCTCCGGTGCTTCCCCGAGCATGCTTGTCCACTCTGCTGCCCCGCTGTAAGCCTCCGTCGCGTCCCGAAACCTCCTTGCCCCTCCTAGCACGCCGTAGCTAGCCGTGCTCACCGCCACGCCATAGCCGAAGCTCTGCTTCCGCCACTACGCTCACTGCGCTCGCGTTAGTTGTCGTCGTGCCTACCCGAGGCCTCCACCGTGCTCCTGCGGATCCCAGGTAGCGCGTGAGCGCTTTAGCTCGACTCGGACGACCCCCTAAGCTCGTACCCGAGATCACCGATTCTGGTCGCCGCCTGCCGTCATCGTGGCGGTCGACTCCGGCCACCCCCGCGCCAACCACGGCCACCATCAGACGCGGCGCGGCGCGCCCATCCCATATGACCAAACCCCGGGCGCGCGCACAGTTTAAACACCGGTAGGACCCACCTGACAGTTTATTAGCGCTAACCCGTCGCCTAATAGACACTAACATGTGGGCCCTTCACTGTAGTTATTAACTTAATCTGACTAATGATCTTAAAAAGCTCACCCACTGACAGACTGGGCCCACGTCCTAATTAGATTAATTAGATTAGTCTAATCACTGTTAAAATAACCAGAGACTAACTTGTGGGTCCCGTTGGGACCAGTTGACCGGTCAACCAGCTGACTGGGCAGCCCTAGTCACTGACTGGTGGGCCCCAGTTTACCAGTCAACTGGTCAGCCGACGCTGACACCAAGCCCAGGTCATGCTGACATCATTTCCCCTTTTCTGGTTAATTTCGTTGATTTAAATAAATTCCAAAAAATACTTAAATGTTCGAAAATTCATAGAAAATAAACCGTAGCTCGGATCGAAAAACTTTCTACATGAAAGTTGATCAGAACGACAAGAAGAATCTGATCGTGTCGTCTGTTTCCATGTCGAAACCCTCTACGTAGGTGAACCCGCAACTTTCCTTCCGTTTCCAGTAGATGAATAGTGCATATACACCGGTTAATAAATCCCACTTTAATCCTAAAATAACTAATTTGACTTAGACAAATCTTTAGGCAACCCTGCACTGCATCTTAGGCATAGCATGCTCTGTGTGCATATGTTTGCTGTGTATTTATCTGTTTCCTCCCCCTCTTCTCTCTTGTTAGACCCCGACACCGATGTAGTCCCCGAGGTAGACGCAGCTCCGGAGTACGACTACGCCCATGACGACCAGACCCTTGCCGCAGAGCTTCCAGGCAAGCACCCCCCTTTTGAGCATACCAATATCGCCTATTCTTCTCTCTCTTATGCTTGCATTAGAAGTTGTTGCTGTTACTGTTATCCTATTTCTACTGCATAGCCTGTTTATTGTAACCTGCTGTTGTTACCTACCTGCTTATCCAAAACTGTTTAGTATAGGCTGGGTAGAGACCCCCACTTTGTCCCGACTGCCCCGCTGGATTATCGGAAGACCCGATCAACGGGATCGAAGACCAGGCCCCGGCACCGCACATCACTTCCCCCTTAGTTGCTCGACACTACTGGGTTACTATCTAGTGCCGAGGGTGATACCTCATCAGCACTTCTGATGTTAACCTTGTAGGTTAGTTCATCGGTTATGGTCATCGAGGGTGATTCCTCCTTCTCCATTCCCGGTAATGACATGGTCGTGCAACTCCTCAAGAGTGGACCTCGAGGGTGATTCCTCCTTCATTCACCTTGATGATAACATCAGGTGGAATTCCATCGAGGGTGATTCCTCAGGGTCCCCCTTGGTGTTAGACACACGGTTACTATGACTTTACACTGAACCATGTTACTAAAGACGGGTCGGCCCTGAGGGGTACCCGCACGAGTATATGATGAGAATGATGTGGAGTCGGGTTGACCTGGATGGTGCCCGCGAGATAACTACGAGGCGTGGCCGGGCAATCTTAGCCCTTGCCGCAAGCCCTCGAGACGGGGCGACGGGGTCACATCGATCGTGAGTCTCTGCTCGTTACCACAACCCCAATTCACTAACGATTTGGATATTTGATCTGAGGGGCCTCTGGCCCGATAGCACTAACCATCACATGGGCATAGTATGGGCGTTCTGCGTCGTATACATCAGCCGAAGCTTAATAGACGTCAGCGAGGAGCGGCGCGCGCTGGATTGGACTGGTTAAGCCCGTGCTTGTATTAAGGGGGCTAGGTCTGCTTTCGGCCGCGTTCGCAACGCATAGGAGTACCCGGGGCGAAGGCCCAAGACCCCTGGGCGCATAGGTTTAGTCCGGCGTGCTGACCTCTCTATTAAGTTTTCGGTCGGGTTGCGGCGTATCGTTTGGCCGAGGCCAGGCATGACCCAGTAAAGTGTGTCTGGCTAGAGTTAATCGAGCATGGTGGGTAAGTTGGTGCACCCCTGCAGGGAAGAAAACATCTATCGATAGCCTTTCCTATGGTAACGGACACTCGGAGTTGTATCCCGATCGGTACAACTAGAACCTGACACTTGAGATGATAACTGGATAGTATGGCTCCGGGATTGCTTTCTTGCAGGGAGTCGAGGAAGAATCTCTGGGCGAGGTTGATGACACTACTATTACTTTACATTATGCTAATCTGCACTCTTCTAATGCTGCAAGACCGCTGAAGATGCTGAAGATGCTAGTCTTCAATAGGACTAGGCCTTCTCTCTCTATTCTGGCATTTCTGCAGCCCAGTCCACATATACAGCCTTCCTTTGAAAATGTTGCATATGTTGTGTAGATCCTTGCTTGCTGAGTACTTCGGATGAGTACTCACGGTTGCTTTGCTTTCTTTTTCTCCCCATATCCGTTTGACGCATCCAGATGACGGAGCCCCAGAGACAGCTGCCCCCACTGACGGCTACTACTACTACCCTCCTGGTGAGTACTACTACGAGGAGCCGACTGACGACCAGGAGTAGGTTCGGAGGGTCCCAGGCAGTAGGCCTGTGCCTTTCGATCGTAGCTTTTGTTTTGCCCCGCCTTTCTAAAGGCTTATCTGTTTCTGTTTCATATCTGTACTCAGATATCTGATGCTTCTGCTGACGCTTGTATGCGAGCTTATGTATTCGAGCCCTCGAGGTCCCTGGCTTGTAATATAAAGCTTGTATGACTGTATTTATGTATTAGAGTTGTGTTGTGATATCTTCAAGTGAGTCCTTAGGCTTGGTTGTGTGCATTTGTGTGTATGGTTAGTGCACGATTAAGCCGGGGTCGTCACAGTACGTAAACCGACAGCTTCCCCTGTAAGCCAAGGGAAAATGTACCGAGCAGGATTTGTGCAGCTCTTCATCGCAAATGTTTTAGATAGAACACCTGTAAGCAAAGTGAGAGCTATGGTCTTCCGCAGTAAGCCAAGGGAAAATTTGCCACGCAGGATTTGTGCATCTCTTCAACGCAAACGGTTCAGATTGAATAAGGTATGCAAAGCGAGACTTCGGCGCTAAGACAAGAGAAAATTTGGCAAGCAGGATTTGTATCTCCCTTCAATGCAAACATTTTTTTCGGATGACCCGTGTGCAACCACGTACAGGCAATTTGGTAAGATTTGCATCTGTCATATTGGGTATATTGCCATTTGTCAAACTGGAAAGATTGACATTTGTTGATCTAGTAACATTGCCATTTATCAATCCTTGTAACACTGCGATTTGTCAAAATATGCAGCTAAAAATCACTAGCACTATCTAATTTTTGCAACTAAAATTCAGTAATTAAGCATAGATTTCATTCATAGATTAAGCAGTCGTTCTTAATTTATACAAACAGTTCAACTCGACAGCTGAACCGACCAAACTTTTCCCCAATTGTTGCCAACCACGTACTGAAATAGCTAGTTCAACTATATATACTAGCTAATTTTAAGTACGTTGTACAGTACCACCACATCTGTAGTCAGATGAACTGAACAAAATAGCCCCTAAATACTACTACTACTACAGAGGGGCTTTTTACTACTTCCGGCAGCCTCTCCTCTGCTGAGCGCGCTCAGTAAGAGGAAGAGGAGGAGGAGCCTACCGACGAGCTGGACAACTGCAATACAGTGCCTGCCGCTGCTGCACCTTCAGCGACGCTCACCTCGAACGCCCTCTGCCGCTCCAGACGACCCCTCTCGAAGCGGCTGGACTGCTCGTAGATCTCCTGATTCCTTGCCTCTGCGTCGGCATGTGCTGCGGCCACGGCTGCGGTAAGTTTCTTTGCGTGATCAGCGAGGCGCTCCTCCTCCTCCCGCAGGAACTCGATGTAGCGCGCAAGGTCGCTGACGCACGTGCGGGCCTCCACCTCCGCCTCCCTCCTTCGGGCGGCGGTGGCGGAGCGGGTGATGATCCTGGCGGTCGACGGTGGGCTGGCGGCCATGGCGACCGGCGATGGGGTGGCGGCCACGACCACCACCTCCTGCCTTCGGGCCGCGGTGGCGGAGCGGGTGATGGCCACGGTGGCCGGAAGTGGGATGGCGGCCACGACGGCCACCTCCCGCCTTCGGGCCGCGGCGGCGGAGCGGGCGATGGCCCTGGCTTTCGACGGTGGTGTGGCGGCAATGGTGGTGTGGCGGCAACGGCGGCCGGCAACTACTGCCGACGGGCAGCGGCGGCGGAGCGTGTGGTGGGTGTTCCGCGCACACCCAACAGGGACGCCACGCGCACTACACTACGCCGGGGACTGCGCCGCCGCCGCGGTGTAGCCTCCCAGCTGGAGTTGTCCTCTGATGACGGCGGAGTGGCTGAGCGACGACAACGGACCAGTGCCATTGGCAATTGTGGGAGAAGCAGACGAGATAAGCTACAAGGAGGGAGGGGAAAATGCGACGCAGGACTCGCCGGTCGTGAGGGTTTATATAGTAGGCTGGTAAGCATTGGGATTTTGGGGGATTTCACCAAGTCGGGTGGGAAGCTTGCATGGGAACCTGCGCGGTTGCGCGGGAACGGGCTCACCACTGTTTGGCCAAAAGAACGCCCCCGCGCGCTGCTCAAGCTTGCGCTCGAAGTCGTCTGCGGCAGCGGGGTGACAAGACGTGCGAGAGGAGGATGAAAGGACACGTACACATACGGTTAATAAAAAACGTTTGCGATTTAATTACCTACTATACCCCCATCCTGGTTTCTAAGTAGGATTTAACTAATAAAATACGAATGCATGTCGCCAAAGATTATATCGTTGGATTCGTATTTGAACATAGTTTCCAGTTATATAATTTTTGTAACATGCATTAACATTTTGTTGGTTAAATAAGGTTATATACCAGCAAGCATTTGCCCACAACAGACACAGCTTATTCCATTACAACCAGCTCAGATGGATCAACTGTATGTCACGTATCGCACACGCAACTCTAATCTGATTCGTGCTTGATGTCTCCGGCATCGCTCGCACAGTTCGTCTTATTTGCCACGTATCTCTGTGCCGGCCTCTTCTCGCGTCCCTCGGCAAGCTCTGCTCGCCGTTAGGCGCCGCAGCGCGCTGTGCTCGCCGTTAGGCGCCGTGGTACTCATGTCCGTCGGCGCGCTCGGCTTGTGGACAACTTTTCCTTGCGTGTTCAACTGCTATATGCATATATATGGTTGGTCGCCGTTGAGGCAACCACGGAGCCCTCTGCTCACGTCCCTCCTCGCGCGCTCTGCCAGTGGTTGGGCCTGTGCATGATAACGTCGGGGGCCCCATATGCATGCGGTTGCGCTGCACGCATCACCACGCGATGCAGTTACGTGTGGCACGATGGAGTTACGCGCTGCAAATTAGAACTGCCATCAGGGCGTGTCGATATTCCAGGCCGTCCGGCTTCCCCTTTAATTCCCGCGGCCATTATAACCTTAGTCTCTTCAACCTTTCGATCGCGCCCCACAACACAACAAGCACACCCATGATGACACATAGAGAGGGGATGTCTAGCGGCGCTCCAATGGAGTTCGGCGATCATAAAGTGGAGACCCACGTGAGGAAGATGGATCTCTCGGTGGTGTACACCATCGACCCGGCCGTGGTGGACGACTACATCAACACCGTTGAGTAGTTGCTTGCTTGAGACAAGTACAAGGTGGTCGGCATCGACCTCCAGTACACTGCCGGTCGTCCCAACATAGATCAGAAGGTTGCCGTCGCCCAGTTGTGCGTGCGCCATCATGTCCTCATCTACCACTACTGCATGGCCACAGAGCCTTCCGACCATTTCGCCAGGTTTGTCAACAGCACCGACTACAAGTTCGCTACGGTGGAAACCACCGACGATGTAAAAGCGCTCAGGGTTACGGGCTTGCCCTTTAAGAACCTTCTCAAAATCCGTGAGCACTACAGGGTCTGGGGCAGCACGAAGAAGGACTCCCTGGTTGAACTCGCCTCGGCCATCATCGACCCATACTACGAAAATATGAACAAGGATGCCAACAGAACACGTCCCGTATCCTGGCACGGGGCCTGGATGCGGCAACTGGATGAACCTCACCTCAGGTTCGCGGCCAAGAGCGTGTACACATGCTACGAGATGCACAGGCGGATCGTTGACATGAGGAAGTGCCTCGTTACCTAAATCAATGAGGCCGGATCGAGCCACAAGCAGAGCTCTAGTGGCAAGCGTCACAAGAAGTAGATGATGATCAGATGATCGTTTATCCTAGTTAATCATGCATGTAATATATAGTTTACTTTGGTGTGTGGAAATGGCATGTGTGTAGTAGCCACCTATGTAATTATGCATGTAATAGTTTACTTTGGTGTGTGCAAATGCCATGGTTGTAGTAGCCACCTAAGTAATTGGATGTTTAATTTGGTTATGCAACCATGTCCTTATAAGTGTGTATATATATATGTTGTTGTTCTGTATGCAATCCCATCGCACAACACACACGTCTTATTAGCAGCAATCGTCTGCATTATTATTGGTCTTCGCACACATTTCTGATTACAGACTTGTTTGCCGCGTATCACACACATCTTGTTATATTGAACCATTTCTGTTCTCTTGTCTCAACGCAAACAGTTCTTCCAAGTGAACCGCATGTCGTATATCGCACACACCTTGATCTGGCTGACCGTTTCTTTTGTGTTGCCTAATCACAAACAGTTCATTCGAGTGAACCGTATGTTGTATATCGCACACACCTTCATCTGGCTGCCCGTTTCTTTTGTTCCTCCTCATCGCAAATAGTTAATTGAACTGAACCGTATGCCCTGCATCGCACACGCAACTAAAATCTGAACCGTGTTTGATGCATCCGTCATCGCAAACGTTTTGCACCTTTTTTGACGGTTTTTTTACACCACTGTTTGCGATTATTGCATCGCACACAGTTTTGTCGAAGGGTCTTTGATCGTAGTGTCGCATTAGCAGCATCCTGCAGTAGTGGTAGCAGTGCCAAAACAGTAGCACAAGATCACTAGCTGGATGCAGAGTAAAAATCAACCAAAAAAGGAACATACTCGGTCATGGGAACCATATTTGAGAGAGGGGCCCCTACGCCGCCACGACTCGATGAGGTCAACTTGCAGCTCCATGATTCAATTCATGCGACTTTTTCTGCAGTTCACCTGAAACGAAGCAAAGATTGCATCATTCAACTAGCAAGAAGTAGTTGCTCTCATGAGCTGGCAGGCTCTTCTTTAGTAGTTGCACTAAAATTGAGCAACATTAAGGTTGGCTGTCCTGCTCATGTAAGGTGCAACTATAATTTGGTTATCCTTTTGTGCAGTTCCCCTAAAATAAAGTGCCATTGTGGTGACAGTGACGGCTCATCTTGGAAAGGCTAATAAAATGTTGCACAAGATTACCAGAAGAGTTTGACGGAGATTTTGGAAACTCCAATCACCATTTTGTGCAGTTCCACCAAAATTGAGAGACATTGCCCACGTGACATTTTAGTTGAACTGCACAAGACACTCATTCCAAAAAAAGTGTTTTGTGTAGTTCACCAAATGGTCACAATAGCAACGAGGTGAAATGGATATCCCTATATGCACAAAAAAATAGAAAGAAAATAGTTTCTGGTCAATAACAAGATACGAAATATACACGAAATGAAAAGAAGCATCTTGATTATGTTCATGGCAATCACCCAAGGACAGTAGAAATTTTAAAACGGCAGCATTGCTTCATGTTACCGGAAGCATTACGATCACCAATGACATTCTTCAAATATGGGATTACTTTAATGGTGGCATTGCTTGTTTACCAGATACAGTAGATCAACAGCAGCTAAAGAGTTGGTTTAAGGGCATGGGACAGTGAAGACAACAGGACACTCAGTAGCGTAAAGAAGCAACTTACTTATCATACTGGGGGAAACAGCAGGAGTACCATTTGTAATACAGTTTAATTGCATCATATTACTGGAGGAATTAGATTAAAAATAACACTGGTTAGACATGTCCTTAAGGTAACAGTGTGATTGCTTCATTTTACATGCGCCCTTACATTAACAACAACAAAAAGTTGGTATAAGGACATGCGACAGTGGACGCATCAGCACAATGTACCTACAAGGAGGCATAAAGTGGTGATGCCGAGTTTGTTCATACTCTGTGAGGGCAGCAAATCTAGTCCTGGAGACCTTTTACTATGTGAGGGCAGCAAATCTAATCCTGGACATACTCTGTTGACTTGTCCACCAGCCGCCACTTTCTATCCTTTTTTCAACCAATAATAGATATGTTCCTTATCTAGTTTGTACTGCCTTTTCCCTTTATTTCCCTTTTCAACCAAGAGACCGGTTGGGTATCCAGTCTCTACTACTTTCCCCCTGTTATTTCCTCTTTGAATCAAGTTCTAGATTCATGCCACGACTTTCCCCCCTTTCTTCGTTGTTTGAACCAAGTCCTAGATTCGACTGCATGAAGTAGCTTTACCTCTAATAATACTAAAAATTTAGGTGGCTTTGGAAGAGCTGATGGAAGTAGAAAAAGATCCACATGCAGACACGTGGGGAGCTGGGGCAGTAGAGCAAGGCCGATTTCGAAGGAACTTATACCTGAGGGTCGTCGGGATGTGGCTAGGAGGCCAGCGGTAGGTCGGATCTGCGCACAATACGGCAAGGAGGAAGAAGGGTCGAAGGACCTCCCGTGTCGGCGCTGTGTTGGAGAGAATGACATGGGCAGAGGATCAGGACCTGCTGGCAGCTATGGGTTTCCTCCCTCACCGCCGATGACCACGTGAACGATGCACCTAGTCCTCTACACACACCGGCCGAAGGGATCCGGCCGGATCTATGACCAGCGGTGAGCAGAGAGAAAATGTCGCTACCGCTGTCTTGCTTAGATCTGGAGAGGATGAGAGAATGAAGAGAGCAACCCTAGTAAAGCAAGTGCTCAAGCCCCTACCTATATATATAGTGGAATGATTATCTTTTTCTCTCCACAACAAGAGTTTCAATTTGTGTACGTGGCATTAAAGAAAAGAAACTCTCTATTTAACGTGACTAACTGTACGACTCCTACTTACTCCTGTTCTCTCGCTTTCCCCTCCTTCTTGGTCATGGTGCACAACCTAAGATGACTTATTCACCTAGACGGAGGGAGTAGTATTGTTCACTTGTGCTCCCCGGCCCTCCATTCATTGAACAACCCCACGGGTGAATAAACATATAGTACTAGTATTTATATAGAACAAACAAGCTCGAACAATTTTGGCTTTGAGATATCGATGGTACAGTTTGACCACATTGCATCAATGGACTTAGTACTTTGAAGTAACCTATATGAATAAACACATGCATGTAATTCGTGAGGTCTGAAATGTAAAGTACACCGGCATGGTTGCATATGCTCTGAGTCGTGCATGCACTACGACCCAGATGCTCTATGTCCCACATGTCGGCAAAAGGAAGCACGTGGAAATAGCCTAGGAGTACATATAGGAGGTTAAATGCGTGAAAAAATATGTACTATGAAGCATAGCTACGGTTCGAAAAGGAGACCTAAAGTGATGATAGGTATAGGTCGCACGTACCCAACTAGTGGTACTAGACGTACGACTACTTTTTCCCTCAAAAAAAAGAGGTACGAGTCCCATGAGTCCCATCTGACAACAGCATCCGTGCTATAGCTAGCTCTTCTTCCTCGTTTCTCTCTTCTAATTCTAACTCAACCGACGCACGATGAGCGGGGTGGGGATTTGCCGATAGTCGGTTTGCTCAACTGCGGCCCCACCTAACAGTGAAAATGCTAAGACAACAAGTGTTTCCTAGCTTGAGCGGCATGCCAGACAAACCGTGTTGGGGTGTGACGCGAACGGCACAGGCATGCTGTACTTGTTCCACTTTCTCATTTTGAACTCGTGACATGTTGTAACGCTCAGTTTTGAATATATAAGAATGGTTGTCGCGCCAATATATACAGTACTCCTTGCATGTAGGTTGGGTCGTTGAAGTCAAAATTAGACACAAAACACGATGGTGATGGACCAGCCTACCTCCGTCCTGGTTTATTGCTCCCCATCATAATCCGTGCCAAATTTTGACCATAAATTTGACTAACAAAAGGTTCATGCATGTCACCAAAATTATATCATTGAAAACTATGTTCAAATACAAATCAAATGATATAATTTTTGTTGACATGCACTAACATTTTGTCAGTTAAATCTTTGGTCAAAATTTAGCACAAATTACAAAAGGGACTAATAAAGCAGGACCTAGGTAGTACACCAGGACGAAGACAGTGATACTACATATAATTAACGCCAAATAAGAGCAAGGGATCACACATGTCATTTACGACTGGAATAAAAATTCCATACACTAATAAAACATTAAGGCCACGAGGCGATGCAGTGCTGGTTACAGGAGGCAAGAAGAAAGATGCATCCATCGAAGACGTCCACCTCCTCGACTCAGGGCGCCGGCCCACCGAACGGCAGCTAAGTAGTAGCGGCTTTCGTGGCCAGGTCGACGTGCTTCTGAACAATGGCATCCAAAGATTCTAGCCGCTGGAAGAATGCCAAAGTCTTTCTGTCCTTGCTGGCCTTGTAGTTGGCTAAGTAGAAGATTTCCTCGTAGATGTGGATGTGCAGGTCGATGGTTTCTTGCATGGCAAGGCGCTGCGCGGCGAGCGCGGCCTCGAATTGCACATTCTTTGTTGCGACCTCCGGCAGCTGCAGGGCCACCAGTGCTTCAAAGAGTTTGTCACCTTGGAGGCCGATGAGGGTGGCAGGCAATGAGGAGCTTGGACGCGCAGGCTAGAGTAGTACGGCAAGGTCGTCCGCGCGCTTCTTGACGGTGGTGAACTTGCGGATGGAGCCGACCATCATCTCGCACATGCGAGAGGTGAAGCCGGCGTCGACGAGGGCTATGACGCCGGCGGTCGCCAGCACCATCTGGAAACGCTGCACGGTGCAAGGCCGCAGGCCGGTGACTTGGACGATCCGGCACACCCGACTGCCGCTCGCGTCCATCGACGCCATGGGTGCTTGTGGCTTCTGGTCACTTGGTCTTGGTCTTGGATTGGAGTGGGCAGTGTTGCGCAGAGACTAGGAGTAGATGGATTGGAGTGGTGGGGCGCCTTTATATGAGAGTCCAAACCGCGTTGCATTCACATCGTGCTGGCTCCATTCTGCTTCTCCAATTACTTACCTCTGCATGCTAATTGAATGCGGAGGCATCATTGATCGTTCAACGTTTCGGGAACCGCTACCCTCTCCCTTGTTGGCATTCAAGACATATCAACGTAAATGTGTGTCAAAAAGAGACTAGTCAGTAGTAGTATAATCAATATTGTGTACCACGACCAAGGCGGAGAGAAAAATGAGAGAACTTAATATGTATTTATTTACGGTGTAGATTCACTCATTTTGCTCCGTATGTACTCATTTACGGTGTAGTCACTTGTTGAAATCTCTAGAAAGACAAATAGTATTTAGGAACGGAGGGAGTAGTCCCTCCTTTCTAGTTTACAGGGCTATACTATTAAGAGCTAGTACAATAGTGGGCTTATAGCCTGCTTACATGGCAAATTTGTCTATGTGGAAGAGAGAGACATAAAAAAGTAAGGGGAGTGGGCTCTCATGCAAGAGCCTGGCTATATGCGTGCTCCAAGGCAGATGCTATAAATGTGAGGAAAGAGATAGAGAGAAGATGAGAGGCAGATGCAATAAATGTGAGGAAAGAGATGAAGTACTAATCTTATAGACAACCTTATAGCTAAGCTAGTTGTATATCCAAGTGACTATATGTGTTGGCTATAAATGATATGGCAACATCTTATAGTCAGCAGTTGGCTGTATTATTAGCTTTTTTATGTCTCTCTCCTCCACATAGGCAAAGTTGCCATGTAAGCAGGCTATAAGCCCACTATTGTACTTGCTCTGAACTGACCGCTGCATGCCGTGCTAGGTACTACGTCCCACGTCTCTCATTGGTTGATTCCTATTCATGTCTACAAACAAGAAACATGGTCGGGTTTGTTTTGGGATTATTTGTTTTTCGTAAGATGACTATTACTAGCAATCGCCACAATAACCATAAGATCTGCATCCGACGGTGCACCTATTGGACGCAAACAACAGTAGAAAAGAATTGCCACAAAACTACCGCACCATGCAACACCCCTACACAGAGACTGCCACGCGAGCGTTCGCAACTACCACATTCGGGTTGAGCTTGGCTCTTCGCCTCTTCGAGAAGACGAACAATGATGTTACTACTTCTACAGTATCGAATCAACTGTTGGATGTCCGTCCACCGCGTGCGGGAGGGATAGCTTGTTGTAGTAAGCAAAAGCCTCTCCTCGTCTGCGAGCCACCGCGCGCATGGGCGAGGGAGAGGGCGTACTAATAGTAAAATCAAGCTTCTCCTCATTGTACGAGTTGACGCGACACATCATAGCACTGGCCCCACATGCTTGCCTCTAAACTTGGCTAAAAGACCCGCAGTGTACAATATATTTGCTGCAACCTCTAACATTTACCCCACCACAAATTAAAATATATATTCCTCTCTTGACCAGATCAGCATGCAAACTACAATAACCAGGATGATAGGTAGGGCCAGAAGATTATTTTAATCAAAAAATGCTTGGAGACGGCCTCATAGCATGGTGCCGACTCCAACGATTTTAAGCTTAGAGGCACGGTACATGCTATCCTAGACTATGTTACTATACTACCACCCCTACACATGAAACTGCCACACGAGCGTTCAGATTGTGCTTGAATCTTCGCCTCTTCGGTGGAGTACTACTAGTATGCTTCTGGCCATCTGACACCGAATGAACTGCTGCAGGTCCACCGCGTGTGGGAGGGCGAGCGTGTAGCAAAAGCTTCTCCTAGTCCTGTGATCCACCACGCTCATGGGCGAGGAAGAGGGCGTTGTAATCAAACTTCTCCTTGTTGTACGAGTTGACGCGACACATCAAAGCAGTGCGCTCGATATATTTCAATAATTTGCGTTTACCGATGCATTAATTACAATGCATGCATGCATGCCGTGACTTTCCTTTTGATACTTGCATGTGTTGATTTAATGCACCTTGAAGTAGTATGAATATGTGATGGTAAAACTTTCTAATGCCCGGCCCTAAAGCGAGAGATGGTGGTGCACGAAGAGGGTGAGATCATGCCGACGGAACAGGACCCGACGATGGAGCTCTCTATGGTCTCTATGGACCTCACCTTGCTCCACTACCCCTTGCGCCTCTGCCCCTTGAAGCCTCCAGTGTATGAGGTTTGAATACACCTCGTCCATTCGGCTGATCGAGCAAGGTGCAGGCTTCTTGATTGATGTGTTGTTCGATTGATTTATGCAGCGCAAGGTAGGGCACCTGGCCTGCGCGGACTGTCGCGGCGAGCGCCCCGGGAACCAGCGGTAGTGCCAGAAGTGCGAGCGCGGCGGCGGCTTCGACGTGCAGAACACGACGATGGACGCCGTCCTCTCCATGGTGAGGGTGGAGTGCCCGCATGAAGGTTGTGGGCTCTATGTCACTTACCACAAGCTCGCCGATCACCAGAGCGTGTGTCCGCTCGCGCCCTACAAATTCCCCGTGCCCGTCTGCGGCTACGAAGGCCCGCCGCCGGTGCTCCCCCACCACATTAGCACCATGCATCCCATGCCCGTGCACAGGATCCAGTACGGCAAGATGCTCCAGCTGCAAGTGTCAGTGTCGAAGCCGAGGCTCTTGTTGTTCGTGGAGGAGGACGGCCGCGCATTTTTCTTTGTCGGCGGCATGCTCGACATCGGTGCGCCTATCGCCGTGTCGGTCGTCTGCATCAAAGCGGGGGCGTCCCCACCGCCGCACTACATGGCCAAGCTATGGGCGAACGGCCCGCTGGGGGAGCCCAAAGGCAGGACCGATGCCATCAAGGTGGAAATCGAGGCGGCACGCAGCAAGGATCCCGGCGATGTCGCCGTGCAGGAGCTGACCTTCTTCACAGTTCCGCCCAAGCTGCTGTCCGGGGCTGGGTTGTCGAGGACGGTGTCCCTCCACATTTAGATTGACAAGCTCACCTCCTAAATGATTATATAGTGCCTTCTGTTTATCTTAGTAATATGCTAATATAGGGGTTAGCTCGGTCTACTTTATCTTGAGAGATGGTGGATTTTGGTAGCGATGCAGCAATTACTTCGACATCAAATCAGTAGTTAAAATAATTTCCAACAGTCGAACAGATATTTTGTGTCTGTTGGATATAAAGATCCTTTGGGTAAGAAGTATAAGCTGCTTATGTGCTTGTTTGTTGAGGAAGTGTTGCATACTTCTGCAAGTTGACGCGACACATCAAAGTAGTACTACTACTAGTAGTCCTCACCCGACTGCGCACCAGGTAGACGAAGCTCGTGTCATGTTGGTGCCGTGTGTGGCCCGCACATTAACCAAAACCTCGCGCCTCCAGCTTAGCTTCCGCGTTTTAAACTTCTCAATCTCAAGGCCAAGGAGCAACGGGAACCTATGATAGAGCCAATTGGATGGTGGACAACACTACAATTCGTAGCTACATATGCGGGTGTGAGAGAGGACGAGTGCGTGCGTGCACCTCTTATCTTCGTGTATAACATACTAAACCCAGAGTACGAGTGTATGTGGGTGGCATCAACCTAGGGAGCTAGAGATGGTGCGTGCGAGAAGTCCCGAGAAACTAGGTGTGTGCGTGGGAAAGTGGGAGAGAGATGATATGTGTCGGTATAATGCGTGTGAAAAAAAGACTAGTCTATAGCTCGCCACGAGGCTATTCCTGGCGAACGCCCCAATAACCGTAAGATATGTATCCGACGGTGCCAGTTATTGAATGTACACAGTAGTAGAAAAAGAAGTACCGTGGCATATTACAAAACTGCTACACCACGGCCGAGAACGCGTGCCCACGTTACACCATCCGGGAATAATGCCGCACTTCAAAACTAGAACCGTCAATAAACTTTGAGCTTGCATCTCGTCACATTCCAAATTACTACCACACTATATTTAATTGCAAACCTGTTCACACCGATCAAAACCTAAACGGTTTCCCACTTAGGAGCATATTAGTACTCGGTTATAAATACTCTACTCCAAGATGACTGCACATTCCTCCTCAGCTCCTCATCCACAAAAACAAACAAGTCTTTCATCATCATTCCCTTGCGTCTGCCATGGCCCACATGAGTTCTGGGTCGAGAGATTACTACTAGGGGGAGGCGGGCATGTAAGCGGAAGTATGAGAGATGTCCCGCCTCACCGCCGTAGCAGCCGACATGTCCCGCCACGCCGCCGTAGCAGCACAGAGGTCCCGCCATGCCGCCGAAGCAGCACAGAGATCCCGCCACACCGTCGATGCAGCAGACTAGTGATACGTCTCCGTCGTATCTATAATTTTTGATTGTTTCATGCCAATATTATATAACTTTCACATATTTTTGGCAACTTTTTATATGATTTATTGGACTAACCTATTGATCCAGTGCCCAGTGCCAGTTCCTGTTTTTTGCTTGTTTTTTGTATCGCAGAAAATCCATATCAAACGAAGTCCAAACGCGATAAAAATTTACGGAGAATTATTTTGGAATTTATGTGATTTTTGGGAAGTGGAATCAACGCAAACGAGGGCCCACAGTGCCCACAACCCACAAGGGCGCGCCCCAGGCCCCAGGCGCGCCCTGGTGTCTTGTGCCCTCCTCGAACGTCAGTTGGAGCCCTTCTTCTGGCGCAAGAAATATAATTTATGGAAAAAAATCGTGTTAAAATCTCAGCGCAATCGGAGTTACGGATCTCCAGGAATATAAGAAACGGTGAAGGGCCAGATCTGGGGAACGCGAAACAGAAGAGAACGGAGTGGGAGATCCAATCTCGGAGGGGCTCCCGCCCCTCCTCCAACATGGAGGCCATGGACCAAAGGGGGAACTCTCCTCCCATCTAGGGGGGAGGCCAAGGAATAATAAGAAGGAGGGGGGCTCTCTCCCCCTCTCTCCCGGTGGCGCCGGAGTGCCGCCAGGGCTAGGATCGTGACGGCGATCTACATCAACAATCTTGCTACCGTCTACACCAACTTTCTCCCCCTCTATGCAGCGGTGTAACACCTCTTCCCCCCGCTGTAATCTCTACTTAAACATGGTGCTCAACTCCATATATTACTTCCCAATGATATTTGGCTATCCTATGATGTTTGAGTAGATCCGTTTTGTCCTATGGGTTAATCGTGATCTTGGTTGGTACGATTGTATATTTTATTTATGGTGATGTCCTACGGTGCCCTCCATCTTGCGCAAATGTGAGGGGTTCCCACTGTAGGGTGTTGCAATATGTTCATGGTTTGCTTATTGTCGGTGTTGCGGGGGTGACAGCAGCCTAAACGCGGATAAGTGGGTTATGGCATATGGGAGTAAAGAGGACTTGATACTTAATGCTATGGTTGGGTTTCACGACCTTAATGATCTTTAGTAGTTGCGGATGCTTGCTAGGGGTCCAATCATAAGTGCATATGATCCAAGTAGATAAAGTATGTTAGCTCATGCCTCTCCCTCATGTAAAATTGCAAGAATGATTACCGGTACTTGTTATCGATTGCCTAGGGACAAATGACTTTCTTGTTGACAAAAGCTATCCACTTTTATTACCTTGCAATTTATTCATATTTTTATTCTCGCAAAGTACTCGTAGTTTTATTCTTGCAAAATAGTTTCATACTTGTTTTAGGTAAAGCAAACATTTAGTGTGCGTAGAGTTGTATCGGTGGTCGATAGAACTTGAGGGAATATTTGTTCTACCTTTAGCTCCTCGTTGGGTTCGACACTCTTATTTATCGAAGAAGGCTACAAACGATCCCCTATACTTGTGGCTTATCAACTGGTCCGGCCGCGCCGCGGAAGTAGCAGAGATGTCCCACCGCGCTGCGAATGTAGCAAGGAGGTCCTCCCGCGCCGCGGCGGCCTGGGAAAATGTCTCGCGGGCAGGCGAGGACTCTCATAGGCACATGCGTGCTATGCTTGATGGCCTGATGGGTCGGATCTCTGGCTGGATGAAGCTACAGGACAAGATGAATGCCTCGTTTGAAAATGCTACCGCAGTCATCCAGGGACTAGGGGAGGACAAGGCGAAGCTCCGCACCGAGTGCGACCTACTGAGGGTGAAGGTCGCCTCAAGGGCGAAGCAGGCGGAGGAGACTGCTGCCTTGTTGAAGAGGACGGGCGTCATCGTCAAGAAACTTATGACGAGAATGCCATGCTCTGCATCGAGCGCGAAAGGCTGGTGGAGTAATCCGTGGATGCTGCCAAGCAGAACTGATGAAAGAAAGCATCGCCCCTCGCCGCGAGAACTAGACTCCATGACCTGCAAAGCATCGCCCCTCACCGCGAGAAAGTAGAGATCAGCGAGCCATATTGTTGTATGCGTCTTCCTTCTTCTTTTGCCCTTGTGTATTTCGGGCGTAGCCGTATGTGGCTTTTTTAATTATCTTCCTAAATATGAAAGGCAATTGTTATCCACTGTCGTCGTCCTTATATATTCATCAGTCTTGCTATAAGTCGCAGTATATGCTATATAGGCCCGTCGGCTCTTACATCAAGATCCGTGCAAAATTTTCTTTTTTCTCTCTTAAATCTCAGTCGAGTGAGACATAGCCACGCCATTAAACAGGGGCTCAGGCACCATTAATGGAGACCTTGGGAGAGAGGTGGGTGGCAGATGGAGGTCACAGGGCTCTCCTCCCGATAAGCACGCGCAGGGGTCTGATCGCACGCCTCCCGTACTCAAATAGCTACCCCGCATGGCGCCTCCTATCCAATAAAAAAGGGGACGCGTGGCGGCACGTAAATGGTAAGTAGAACGCCCAAGGTTTCAATAATACTTGTGTTTCCGATTGTAACGTGACAACACTTGTTCCAAAATGACTTCATTGATTGTTAATGTGTGCGCCTTCGCAAATCGGACAGCAAAATTACCACAACATGTTGGTGCCATGTCATGACACCAAGCCAAGTTTCATGATTTTCATGCGTGTTTTGGATTTACAGGAATTAAAAACCAAGTTTCTCAATGTTTCCAGCCGAGCCACGACGCCCAGATGTTTGAATTTCATTCCCATTTCTTGCATGGGACCTAGAAATTTACCCAAGGACACACATGTGATTTTTCAACCAACTTTGGTGCACTGGAGCATGTGCTTTTAGTTCAAATTTGAATTATGCACATTAAATGATAAGAAACTCAATTATGTATAAAAAAGGCCAAACGAACCCCAAATAATTCCAAAATTCAACACGACACTCATATAGTTCTATGTTGCCTCTGTAAAGAAAATCAGGGGGCAGCATATATCGTTTCGCGCACAAAGGTCACACGTTCCCTCTCGGAACCACGAGCCTTCTTGAGAGAAGCTCCAGTTGGCAAGAAGCTTATACCAAAACTTGTTCCAATTCGGCCAATTTTTTTACCACAACAAGTTAGTGCCATGACATGACACCATGCCAAGTTTCATGATTTTCAGGCGTGTTTTGGATATACAGGAAATTAAAAACCAAGTTTCTCAATGTTCTCGGCTGAGTCACAACGCCCAGATGTTTGAATTTCATTCCCATTTCTTGCATGGGACCTAGAAATTCACCCAAGGACACACATGTGATTTTTCAACCAACTTTGGTGCACCGGAGCATGTGCTTGCAGTTCAAATTTGAATTATGCACATTAAATGACCAGAAACTCAATTAATGTATAAAAAAGGCCAAACAAACCCGGAATAATTCCAAAATTTAACAGGGCACTCATATAGTTCTACGTTGCCTCTGTAAAGAAAATCAGGGGGAGGCAGCATATATCGTTTCGCACACAAAGGTGACACGTTCCCTCTCGGAACCACAAGGCTTGTTGAGAGAATCTCCGGTTTCCAAGAAGCTTATACCAAAACTTGTCCCAATTCGGCCAAAAATTATACATATGAAAATAGGGTTTAGATTATCCCGAACATCTCGCTACCTAGACCAATGTACTGTGATTTGAATTCAACATAAAATGGATACAAATATTTGAATTGGAGATCGTATGGTACATGTAGTTCATATTGAAATATGATTACTACTATATGCATGTTTTCTGTTATCAAGATAATATTTAAATGATGGTATAACTTGACAACAATCGTATTCAAATAAGGAAAATTGATTCAAATTGCATCCATATGGTAGACGACAATTTCATAGGGTGGAGTAAAATGTTCATATAAGATGGAAGATCAAAATGTAGGACTACATCCATTATAAACCGAAAGATCACCTAACGATATATTCGAATTCGACATAACGTGGATTCAAAAATTGAAATTCGAGATCCTGGCATTTGTAATCATATAAAAACGGACATGACTCTTTCTTGTGGTGGGAATTGATTTGTTTTTTGTTGTTGTTGAGGGAAGAGCGAATTGATTTGGTACTGTACAGGCTAATCTTGTTCTCCCGATTTTTTTATATTTTTCTTGTAGTTTTTTCAATGGCATTTATATCAATATAGTAAAAGTGGACATGACTCTCTTGTGTCTTGTATGAATTGTTTTTTTTGTACACGTTAATTTTGGTCTGCCGAACATGGAATCTGCGCCTTGTTATCCCGAAATTTTCAAGCTCGAGTATCTTTTGTCTCTTCTACTATGAAACTCCCGCCTCTTCAACCCGCGCTACGCCTTGTTATCCCGAAATTTCGACGCGCGCGAAAACTCCCTCCTCATCCGAAATCGGTCCCGCAGCCCAGACACGTGAAATCCCCCTTCTACCCCTCAGCCGGAAATGCCGCCTCGACGTCGCGTGGTCAAAACCGGTGGGGGTACGTTCGTAACTTACCCCACATTTCGGACAAGCGCATCTCTAAGCGATGGCTCCCCCCTACCTTCCCCTTCGTCGCCCCCCCATTCGTACACCGAGGCTGCCAAAACCCGCGAAACCCCACACTCCTCCGTCGGCCTCCCGACCGCCGCCCAGCTGGAGACTCTTCCCCGACGACGTCATCCACAGCAATAGCTCGACGTCTCTCATCCACCGCACCGGATGAGGATCCGTCGTCGATCTCGTCGTCCCGTCGGATCAACCGCCCTGTCCTCCACCTCCAAGGAGCTGCCCCGATATTCGCCTTGTCTATCGCGCCACCTCCATCCCCACAACACCGTCTTGACCTGCCCCACCGAAACCGCAGCACCCTCACCAATTCCTCCGATGAAGCTGAGGCCTACTCGGTGCCACCAAGAAGGTTTTGCGCTCACCGCTGCATTTTATCTTTTATTCAATCTCACGGGGCTGCCGGTGCTCGATACCGAGCAGCCACGGCAGGTCTCCATCGATGGCGCTGTCACCGGCCACTTCCTCCGCGGTGTCTCTCCCCCATGTCATTGCTTCCTCGACAGCGACTTCCACACCAATACTAGTTGCTGCTGCTCCGGCTCTCGCTCGCAATGCGGCTCTGTTCTTGCTGTCGGTCGCGCTGTTGCACTGCTCTTACTTTTGTTCGTGCTGCTGCTCTGCTCTGCTATTGTTGTCGGTCGCGCTGCTGCTCCGCTCTTGCTCTTGTTCACGCTGCTGCTCTGCTCTGCTCTTGCTCTCGCTCGCGCTGCTGCTGCTGCACGACCTGCGGCAGCTACAGGAGTTGCTACTTTAGAACTCGCTCGCGGTGCTGCTGCATGAGTTGCTCTCTGCTAGTGCGTTCCCTGCTCGAGCGGCTGCTGATTTAGATCACTGCTTCTCTGCTACTAGTGCTCGAACGCCATAAACTTCTATCGCAATGCTCTGCTACTAGTTCAATCAATTTCGATAGTAAAATTCAGTTTCGACTGTAAAGTTCAGTTTCTTCAGTTAAGTTCTGAGTGAATAGTATTTACAGCATCTGTCGGAGCGGCCATGGCGCAGCTGATGCATTTTACATCTAGCACTTTTTGGTGATGTATTTTACATCATCTATTGCAGATGCTATTAGAGTCCCACTTCAGATTAATGTTGTCTGTCTTGTCCTGCTTCAGCCTCACCGTCGTACACCTCACCGGAGCTGCTCCAATGATGGAACCGTCCATCACAGCGGAGCAGTACCCTCGGTGCCATCTCCAGAGGCCTTAGATCTTCTTCCCCGCCTCCGACAATCACACCAGCATCACCATCCTCCACGTCCAACCCAATGATGATGAGGTCAACAAGGCTATGCCAAAGAGGTTGTACACTCGTCGCATCACTTTGTTACTCTACATTTATGTCGATCCCTCAGGGATCCTTTGGTTCAAAGTAGTTGCAAATCTAGAAATAAATGAATCATGGTCACAAAGTTAACAGGGAGAAAACTAAATGCTCTTTTGAACCACAATTTGAATCGGTTTAGCAAGATAGCCATTATATGATACTCATGTGGACCAATTCTAAGCTCACAAAATATTTCAAGGGCAGGCTTCAGCCTGTTGAAGACTGCCTACTAGAATCGCCACTGGTTCAAAGAAAAAGTGAAGAAAACATAGGAATTGGAAACTTTACTATGGTACTACTATTCGTGCATTTGGTTAGAAGGAATGGAGCAAAGCAAAACTGGAGGATTTTTTTTCCTTTGGTGTCTCTTTCAAATAAAAAATGTAGGAATTTTAATATCCACTTGGACGTCCTTTTCTAATTAATATGCATGAAGAACAGGACAAATTGCATTACTGGCATAATAAGATTCTTATTTTACATTTTCTTGTGGTTTGACTTTAATTTGACCATGTTTCTCCATTCCTGTGTTCTTCCAATTCATGTGAACCAAACACCCAGGTTGACAGAAATCCTATGTTTGCATATTCTCTGTTTTGCACGTGCATTCCTATCCTATTCCTGTGTTTTTCCTGTCCCTGTGTTTATAGAATCCTCCAATTCTAAGGAGCCCTTACAGACTTACTTCATTTTTTAGATAGGTGTCAAAGAAAACTCTGTGTGTTATGTCCTGCTCCTGCCGTGCCGTCATCCACCCCACCTGAGGTGCACCATTGACGGAAGCATTCACTACAGCAAAGATTCCCCCTGCAGACTTTCTTTCGCCACCTCAGATCATCTTCCCCGCTGCCGGCAGCCACGCCAACTGCATTACCATCATCGACTGAGCAGATGAACCTGAGGACTACACAGTTCCGGAAGAGAGGTCGCACTCTGTCGTGTCTGCTTATGTTATACATCGGTTATTATTACCTACTACTTTATCGTCATGTTCACCTCTTAGACTCCAAGTCAGGTCCAAACTAATGTTCAAACTTGAGTTTTAAAATGCCTGTGGGGCACATATCGAGGCAGCAACGAATAGTATCTATCTACTATCTAGTTCATTTGGGGTCTTCTATGTGGTTCATGTTGGGTGGGCAACAAACAGTAGATGATCCATCATCTATCTTTTTAAACTGAAGCTATAATCTGCCTGCTATCATTAGTTTTGGATCTATCCACTCTTTGCTAACATCAATCTTGATTTCTGCATGCACCCCTTAGGCCTTACATAATCTAACTATGTTTTTTATTTGGATAATTAGATTTATGCCCCTAGTTGTGTCCCACTCGGCTGTTTTACCCCTAATTTCCAAAAGTCACCGGTTCTGTCCAAGTCACTTCGCTCCTCTTATGCTTTTTCCCTTTGACCGTTTGACCGTTAGTTTGAAAAATTCATAACTAATTAATACTAAATCAGAAAAATGCAAATAAGATACCAAAATGTTCGGAAAAACATCACCTATATGTCAGTGTCATTTGCATTCATGAAAAAAGTGTTGGAAAGTGCCCATCCGAGTTTTAGCTCTTATGATACCACCATGAATAGTAAAATCTAAAAAAATTCAAAAAAAATGGTGGCAAAGAATGACAAATGTTTTAAGTGCTTGCCAAGTTTCATCAGGGAATGCCATTCGTGGATGTCGTGGCAAAAAAAACAATCAACACTCCAAAATAGATTATTTTTTTGCCACAACTTCCATGAATGCCATTCCCTGATGAAACTTGGCAAGCACTTAAAACATTTGTCATTCTTTGCCACCAATTTTTTTTGAATTTTTTTAGATTTTACTATTCATGGTTGTATCATAAGTGCTAAAACTCGGACGGGCACTTTCCAACACTTTTTTCATGAATGCAAATGACACTGACATATAGGTGATGTTTTTCTGAACATTTTGGTATCTTATTTGCATTTTTCTGATTTAGTATGAATTAGTTATGAATTTTTCAAACTGACGGTCAAATGGTCAAAGGGCAAAAGCATTAGAGGAGCGAAGTGACTTGGACAGAACCGGTGACTTTTGGAAATTAGGGGTAAAACAGCCGAGTGGGACACAACTAGGGGCATAAATCTAATTATCCCTTTTTTATTATGCATGTCAGTTATTGTACACAATCGTACTGAACATGTAGAAAAAAAAGAGAAGATCGTTGTGTGGGAATATAATGTCATGCAGACGCCGCTCCATGGTGGGCAAAGTGGGCCCCCTCCCCCTATTCCATATTATATTCCAGAGGAAGATAATTGTTTAGAGGGGGACTCAGAGGGAACCGAGCACTCGTATTTACCCCCTGAGGTATTTGCTCTAACCTGGCATGCTGATGTTGGTCATATCATGCATATGGTGCCTCGCATTGCTTACATTATACATCTTATATGTCATCAGCTTAGTTTAGATTTGCTTTGTGTGAATGCCACCTGTTTGGTTTCTATATCATACTCCCACCGTTCCTAAATATTTGTCTTTTTTGAGATTTCAACAAGTGACTACATACGGAGCAAAATGAGTGAATCTACACTCTAAAATATGTCTATATACATCTGTATGTGGTAGTCCATTTGAAATCTCTAAAAACACAAATATTTAGGAACGGAGGGAGTATATGTGAATTATGCAATGCCATCTTCTTTAGCGAGGCATCATATACGTGAATCATGCAATGCCATCCTGTTTAGCCAGTCATCGTATATGTGAATTGTATCATGCCATATTTTTTTCATAATGTATTCCATTTGTCAACAATGTTTATACATTCATCTACTCTTCCTGTGCATCATCCATTTGAGTCGGTCATGGGAAAATCTGGAGTGAAAACAAGGTCTTCTGAGCAGTCAGTGCTACATGTCGATGCAGATTTCTTGCTGGTTACAGATAGCTCCTCAGAGGAGGATTCAGAGACAGATGACCAGTCGTATCCCCCCCCCCCCCGAGGTGTATGCTCTAACTTGGTAGGGTTATATTGCTCATATCATGCATATGGTCTCTTGCATTGCCATGCCATCTGTTTAGATTAGACATGCTTTGTGTGAATGCCACATGTTTGCTTTCTATATCAGATATGTGAATTATGCAATGCCATGTTTTTCAGCCAGTTATCATATATGTGAATTATGCACCGCCATGTAGCCAGGCATCATATATGTGAATTATCTCATGCCATCTTGTTTTTCAATATGTATTCCATTTGTCGACAATCTATATATACTGAACTACTCTTCATGTGTATCAGCCATTTGAGCCGGTTATGGAAAAATCTGGAGTGAAAACAAGGTCTTCAGAGCAGGCAATGGTACCTGTTGAAGCATATATCTCGATGGTTACAGGTAGCTCCTCAGAGGAGGATTCAGAGACAGTTGACCAGTCCTATATCCCACCTGAGGTGTATGCTCTAACTTGCAATGTTTATATTTCTCATATCATGCATATGGTGTCTTGCATTGCTTAGTTTAGACATCATATACACAATATTCAATGCCATCTGCTTAGTTTAGAGATCAAACATGCGAGTGCCAGCTGCTTAGTATATGAATCAATTATGTGAATTATATCATGCCATCTTGTATACTTAGACAACATGTATGTGAATTATTTCATCCCAACCTATTTTATAAAGACATCATATAGTTTTGTCATGTCATCCTGTTTAGATACTCATCATATGTTGAAGTATGCCATTATATCCTATTAAGTTATCCATCATATATCTGAAACTGTGTCATGCTATCCTGTTTAGTTAGGCATCATATATGTGAAATTATGTCATGCTGTCCTGTTTGGTTAGACAACATATATGTGAATTACCACATCTGTCTATCATACAATGTCTGTACTTTCAATTTCTTTTCTTGTTTATTGGCCATTTGAATTGGAGGGGGTGATGGCAGTATCTACGGGAGTAAAAACCCATTCTTCACAAAAGACGGTGCTACCCGTCGATGCAGATAGAACCATGGTTGTACTGGCCCACGAACTAGCCCCACCATACATAATCAAGACTCTTCCAGATTGTACACTTACATCGTTGGACAGAGAACCAGCTACACCCCATCTAACCCAACCCCAGCGGATAGTAACCCACTTCTGGTTGACACAACACCATGTCCACCACAGAGTACCCCCACACGAGTAGTTTGTAAAGCAACTGTAGTGCCCAAAGCACGAAGACCACCACAGCGAACCCAAACTCCACGTTTAAAGCAGAAGAGCAACTGTTCTCAGGTCAGATTCCGTAGCTATGGTCTATACTCCTTTTCTCTTGCATCACTGTATTTACTCATACCAACTAATTTTGAATTTGAAGGATCCAATTGAAACTCCAATGGTGCAACAGGTATGTTTTAAACCTATTTCTTTAACTGGATTGCTGTTCTAACTTCTTGCTCTATGTTGATTTCAGTTTCAGTTGTATAAACAGTTATGTTCTCATGTCATGCACATTACAAGTGTTGCTAGTGTAGTGTAGTTTCCCACAGTTATATTATGTCTATGCTGCTATGTCTTAAAAATATATGATTTGAACTGTGTCTCTATCTTGATTTGGCAACATAAACTAGAATGATATGGACAATACAGTGACCATAGTACATAGATATATATTTGTTTCATGCTGTTATCCTGTCCACCTTACTAATGAACCTGTTTACCAAAATGAGTTTCATATACTACATGCTAAGCCTGTGATGTGTCTGCTTGTTTCTCTTGTAGAATGTGAACAGAATATTGGAGAAGAGCACCCCATTATGCAATGGTAGAGAAAGTAATGCAGATAAGGTTCAAGATAGTGAGACAACCATGTTGGTCTCCAAGAATGGTGATAAAAACTATCTTGTAGATAGTGAGACAACCCGAAAGTCCTGCGTTGATGTAGTGTTCGAGTTACTGGCCACTACCGCTGGCACAAGCTCTTTGAACTCGCTGCCTGAATCACTTCGCCTTCTTCAGTCTCAGCTACAAGCTGAAAGGCATCAGCCAGCTGTGCTGCGGCAAGAAGCTGAAGGACTGAGGAAGTTCCTGCAGAACTCAGATGCATACTTTCTGGTGCAACAGCAAGTGCTGGACGATTTTAGTGCCAAACAAGAGAAAACTAATAAGCTTGCTAACCTTCTTGCCGGCATTGTGGGTATCCAGGATATCGTTTCTTGAGCTCTTCTGAAGTGGTTTCAGTTCTGGACTTGTTTTGCTGCAGCATTTATTTTCACTGGTGGCCAATTTAGACGCCCAGTGTATGTAATATGCTGCTTTGTTCACTATATTTGCACTGGTGGTGAACTTTGATGCCCAGTGGATGTAATATTTGTAATAGCCGTAATAGCCTAGCGTAAGTTGCTTGCTTATTTATTTCCTTATTGTCTTGTTTATTTTTTTGCTGGTAGTCGCTGCGGTTCTTTTTCCGCGGTAACCTTTTTATTTATAACTAGGCCACAGTAAACATGGGCAACATACTGACCGTTGTAACCATGGTCCTGTTGCCTGCTGTAGTGGGCCTCCTAAGGTTCGTATGATCCATGGGCCTTCTATGGGCCGTAGATTCAATGGGACTTCTACGGGCCGTATGATCGATTGGCCAAACATGGGTCGTACTTTCGTGGACAATTAACGGACCGCAATATGGGCCGTAAACGGGCTATAATGGGAATCATCTGTTTATGGGTCGTTAACAGGCCCATGTGTACAATGGGCTTAATTCCAACGGCAGGCATAACAGGTCGTTAATGGGCCATATTTGATGATGCCATGAAAATGGCCCAACAGATTAAAGGGCCACAGACGGGTCGACTTTAACCACGGGCTGAATTTGGCCCACAAGCGGAACAGGCTAGTAACGGACCGTAAGTAATCGAATGCCGGAAATGAGCCCAATAATAAATGGGCCCTTAGAAGGCCGAAAGATAACACAGGCTTAAACGGCCCAATGGAATAATGGGTTGTTAATGGGTATAAAGCTATATACTGTTCATTATGGGCCAGTTTCACCACGTGCCGTTTATGGGCCAAGATTTAGAATGGGCCTCATATGGGCCGAAAGACGTCATGGGCCATACATGGGCCGGAAGTTACAATGAGCTAGAATCATATTGGACGGCCCATATGGCGCTACTGGGCCTAATTCGGATAGGCTATAATGGGACGTGAGTTAGCGGGTTGTAAATGGGCTATATGCGAACAGGCCATTAGCAGGCCTTTGGTGGGCCAGGCCGCTACCTTTTGACTAAGTCAAACGGGTCGGCCTTTTGACCTGAATGGGCCACTGTTGGGCCATGCCACGTGTCGACGTATCATAGGTGCGTCCCGTCCATTCGCTGGATGACATCTGTCCCAGCACTGAGCTGACACGTGGATACTCCGGCGAATGAGAATTTTACACGTGGAAAATCCCCACTGGTCAGTGCTGTTAACGGGTTATCGGATCCAAACCGGAACCCGATAGCTTAACGGCGACCTGTTACGGTGGATGCCACGTGTCGGTTACCCTTGATGAAAACACTTCCATGACGCGCAATTTATCGTCATGGAAGTGGAAACTTACGTGATGATAATTTTGGTATTGTCATGGAACACTTCTACGACAGCACATGTATGACTATCTTGATTCTGTCATAAAATCGTCATGGACGAACATGCATGACTGAAAAAATGACCTACTGTGACAAAGACGTATCATCACGGAAGTGTATTTTTTTGTAGTGTTGAACCCCTCAGAAAGAGAAAAAAACAGGATGGGGCGCTTTGGATCTATATTCCAAATGCTCTTTATATTCTGGACGTATCCGGTTGTTGTTCTTTTGCATGGTAATACGTTACATGGGGCAGATGGTATACCGAAGAAGAAGCGGGTGACGGATACAACAGTCCGTCAGGTGGAACGAAGGGCGCGTTTGACGTTCCGTTAACGTGGAATATGTGTACCAGAGGGGATGTTTGAAGCGCACCGCCTGTGCCGTGGTAGATAATTTATTTTTTTGGTCCATATGTAGTTATGTACCTTGTTACAAAATCCTTCATGACATAAGAAGGCATCGTCGACCCTTCGTTCTTGTGAAATATACAAACTCACATAGCCAATTAATATGGATTTTTTTATTACTAAGGAATTACTATCTAAATATCCATGATTTTTGACACATACTCAAAAAATAAGCATGCATATTAAGTCACTGTACTCGACTCGGCTGAGTTGCTCCATACTTTAGCTATGACATCATGCTGACACGAGCTTCCTCTAAATCAACACAATCTATCCACATTTATGCTCCATTAAATGCTCTTTTTAGAGGAGATTAATGCATTTTTATTACACTTAGCAAAAGTAAACACATTTTTAATTCCTTATAACTCATCCAATCTACATATAATTGTAACCAATACAATCTTTTATTACACTCAGCAAAATTTATCACATTTTTTATTTCATTATAACTCATTCTGTCAGCATACAATCAGTGCTAGCATACATTTCCATTACACTTAGCAAAATTAATAACATTTTTTACTTATTTATAACTTATTTTGTGTGTATGGAGTTTTAGCCAGCCTATTTGCCTTTTACACTTAGCAAAATTAATCACATTTGTTTCTTTTTATCCGTGCACAATCCCAAGTAGTACATCTTTCTATTTTTCTTAGCACAACACAAATCCAGATTAACATATCTTTCTATTAGAAATCAAGATTAACCATGTAATAATGTTGCTGAAAATTAAGGTAAGTTGTTATTTGTTACACACTTTAGCGCCTATCATTGTAAGCATGCTTGCACTCAATTTGAATTGCATTTTCCATAGATAGGTAGATTATTATTTTTATACCGAGACAATGCACTTTAACAACCTTCCACTAACTGGACCCTCTCAAATGTGAGAAAAAGTGAAAAGGGAATAATCATATGACTAAGTGGATTAGTTTATGCTTTAGAGGAATTATAGTTTATACATTGAGATGTGTTATCATTAGCTTCGGGATTCTTAATTATCTTGTAGAGTAGATATTTATTTATGTGGTCTAACAAATATCTCAATAGTGGTTTCTAGAGTATAGAATTTTGTATCATGTGTGTAAATAGCTAGCTGATTCTTGAGATGTCTAGATGATTTGTTGTTGAATTCTTGCCATTTCTTGTTAACTGTTTCTTATTTGTTTGCAAATATCTATCTATTTTTTCGTTCTTTTTTGCAAACACATGTCTTTCATGTTATTGCAACACATGCATACTCAGAATAGCGACGTGTGTGGTACAAATGCACGCAAATTTGTGCATCATGTGTGGTACAAATGTTAGACACAAACCACCCATAGAAAAAGAGACACGAACCAAATCAAGAAGCTGCCCACAAGGTGAACTTGGGAATGGATTTGACGCGGAGCTGATGAGTCCAAAGTTGCATCATGTTTTATGTTTGGTAATGTGTCGTAGTCGTAGTACACTAAATTAAGCATCTTTATGCTTCAGAAAAACAATAAGAGCCTCCCGCGACTTCCTCGGTTGAATAGAAGAGATAAACTACCGCGCAGTGTTATCATGCCTCCGCTGATAAATTGATTACTAAAGGTGTGGAAGCTTTCATAACTCTTGTCGATGACGATACGATAGAGCTCGACGCAATCGTGTATCTTATATGAATAGTATTTTTCAAGGTTGATTACATTAGTCATTTTATTGTGAGATGTTCATATTTAATATCCATTTGTAAACTGGACCCTCTTGGACTTTAGAAAAACTGAAAAGATAATGATTATGCCCCTTACATGAATTCTAGTTCATATATTGATATGGGTCGCGACTAACATCCAGTTGACTGGACGTTAAGCATCAGATCTGCATAATCGTCATCCGCCACCCTCCCGCGTGACCCGCTTCGCCAGGCCACCCACGATGACGAAGCCTTCCTTCGCGAGGCCCAGCACGCACAGTGCATGAGGCCCAAGACAAAGACAGCCCCTCTGGCCCACCTTGTGCTCACACGTGACTTACAGCCCCAAAACCCCAGTTTCTTACCTCCATCGCAAGAAACAGCCACCTGCCCCCGATCTGTTCTCCTCTCTCCCCGACGCGCCTCCATCGCCGACGAGCTGCGCCCCTGATTTGATCCACCAAAAAAACCCCACCAAAAACACTCCCAAACACAAGGATTTGAGAGAGGGCCTGGTTTACCACATCATCAATACAAGGGTTACCACATGCTACGGGACCAATTACCCCAGTTCGTCTGAATTTTGCCATAATCAGGCAAAAAATCAAGGAGGTAAGTGATTCAACCTCCATACACATGCTGCATTTTTATTTCATACCAAGAAAATCAAGGCAAAAAATCCATGGGATAAGAACAAAGCCAAAAAGATGCGGAAAAAGATAGCCCTTTTCCTAGCCTTCAAATCCTACATGTGTTGAATTCCTCCATCATAATTGAGTTACCATTCAAATTCACACAGGTTAGCAACAAGATTGTATTAAGTTGCCTTTTTAAAGCCAAAAAGTTGGCAAAAGCGATCCATTTTCCTAGCCTATAGATTCTACATTAGTTCTTTCATCCATCATCATTGAGTTACCATCATAATCCATATAGGTTACCATCATGATTCTATTAAGATATCTGTTTTGAAGCATGTTAAAACTACATGTACGAAGGACCTCGATGTATGAAATTTCTCATTAATAATTGAGTTACCATTTCAAATCAATATAGATTACCAAAGTGTATGCACTGAGTAATCAGTAAAAATGAAAAAAAGCATCCTTTAACACTTATTCACCGTAAAAAAATCTTTTTTATTGAAGAACCATTAGTGTATGTGAACAACAGAATGGACACAACAAACCCATGACAGAACAAGTAATCATGCTAATTCAGAAGAAATTACCAGAAAAACTCTATACCAACACTTATCAGCCCATGGATGCACACAGAACCAACGTGCTAAAACACTACAATAATACCATGCATGTGTTGATTTACATTGTTGCAATGAGAATTGATTGATAAGAAATGATGTTAATGAAATGAGGTTGTAGATACTATCGCTCTCATACTCTCATGCGCTGGTTACTCCCAAAATGATACTTGTTATAAAAAATGAAGTAATCAGTGCAAAAAAGAAAAAAAAATTATTGTGGAAAAATAATCAATATTGCTTGGCAGTGTGGAATTGATGGATGCGATTATATGTGCTAGCAGGTGCTGCAACACAAAAATGGCGCAGGATAATGGGGGTTATGTGGATATCATGATGAGTGGTGTGGGGACAAACCAACAGTGTGAGGATGCACACACGGCAAGCTTTGGTTCTGCCAACATCAATAAAACAGACGAAGGTAAACATTTACCATGCTACCACATTTTTATACACAGACTGGTTACCATCCAACTTGAATTGCAATTACCAACTATGTTGTTTACAACTACCACATTTACTACAATCTAGTTACTTTACCATGCATCAGTTCACAAAAAGAAATAATAACCACACTCACTGCATACAAATTACCACACTCACTGCATACAATTACCACACTCACTGCATACAAATTACCATGCCATCTGTATTACAATTACCATGCTTTTAGTTTACAACTACAAAACAGCTTACTGCATGCAAACTTTACCAGGCCAATGGAGTGCAAGTTACCACATATTTTGGTGTGCAAAATTACCACACAAACTAACATCTTCAAAAACATTACAGGTGCTACATCTAGAAGCAAGCCAATGGTCCGAGAACCAAGCAAAGAACTGACTACTAGCAGCATAGGGGGGAGGGAAAGCTTCTTTGATCAGTCAGTCAGCGAGCCAGCGAGTCCAGAGACAGGAGGGGTGAATGCTGATCAGGGAGAAAAAAACATCAAGGCCTACTCCACACCGAAGCCTCTTGATGAAACGATGAAGTTTGACACTTATGAGGAAGCTTATGATCACTACAAGCAATATGCGCTCAGACATGGGTTTGGGATAAGGCTGGGATACAGGAAAACAATTAAAGACGATACTGTAAGCAGAGTCCTCTTGGTTTCTGGGAAAAGTGGCAAGCAAAAAAAACAAGGAGGAGACACAGGATGTGCAGAACCCAAAAGGCATCGTGAAGAAGAGGAAAAGAGGGAAGGTTGTGAGTTCGGGATGTCTGGCCCACCTTTACATTACCCACACGGATGCGTGGTGGAGAGTCAAACACGTCAACGACAACCACAACCACCCTCTAATCAGAAAGCCGTCCCTGACAAACTTCCTTTCATCACATAGGAACATTCCCAAGGATGAGCAGGACTTCTTGAAGATACTACACGGATGCAACATAGAGACAGCAAGACAGATGCAACTAATGGCATGGTTCTACGGGTCTCCTAAAGATGTACCATACACGACAAAGGACATCGCAAACCAGCGAGCTAAATTCCGCATGGAGTACCGCCACGCTGATGTGGAAAGCACAATCTCATACTTCCAAGACATGAAGGCACATGATCTAGATTTCTATTTGAGAATAAAGCTTGATGACGAGGACAGAGTGGAAAATTTGTTCTGGATAGATGGTGCATCACGCAGGGCATATGCTAGATACAATGATGTCATCTCATTCGACACAACATACATGATAAACATGTACAAGATGCCATGTGCGCCCTTCATTGGCATTAATAACCATGGGCAGTTAATCCAGTTTGGTTGTGGATTTGTTCGAAATGAACTATCTGGTAACTTTGTGTGGCTCTTTAATGCATTCTTGCATGCAATGGGTGGAATTGCACCAAAGAACATAATAACAGATCAAGATTTTGCGATGAGGAGTGCTATTGATGAGGTGTTCATCGGGATAGTACACAGGAATTACCGCTGGCATATAATGAAAAAAGCCCAGGAGAAGCTTGGGAAGCTGATGGCTGATGATGAGCCACTAAACAAGGCATTCAAGGATTGTGTTGACAACAGCTTGACTGGTATTTTACTTCCCACGCTTACTACCTTAACACACAAAATGAGTTCGCATGCATGAGATCAACAGTTACCATGTAAGAAGGTGACAAGTTACCAAAGAATTATAACAAAGTTACCTCCATTATTTTCCGTACTGAACCTATCATGTTTGTTGCATGCATTTTGGTTGTACGCCTCACTAGTTACAAAATAACTTTGCATCCCCAACTAGTTGTGATTCAAAGGAATTTTGTTTTTTGCTAGTTAAAATGATTCTTGGACTACAGACACCGAGTGGTATTCGTCATGGAAAAAAATCATCCTATGTGAAATGTACTTACCATGTTGCTTGAACTAAAATAACCAAGTGTGTGTGATAGAATTATCAACAACTATGGTGTTCTAGTTACCAATCTATCTGAACTAAGGTTACCACCCTTCAAGACCTGATGTTACCATGTTTCTGTTTTGAATGCAGTTGAGGAGTTTGAACACAAGTGGTGGGTGATGATGGAAGCGTATGGCTAGACCGACAACGAGCATTTCCATTGGCTGTGGGAAAATAGGAAATGTTGGGTCCCGGCATACTATATGCACGATTTTTTCCTGTTCTTGCAGACCACAACAAGAAGTGAGGGGTTTAACTCTATGCTCAAGAAGTATGTCAACCCAAACAACTCACTGGTCGAATTCGCACAACAGTACACTGCATACAGGATAAGGTGATGGCTAGCGTGTCGAAAGAGCAGTTGGAAACAGTGTACAAAGAAACCGAAATGTACTCGAGGAACCCGTTGGAGATGCAGGTGCGGGGGCTGTACACACATAACCTGTTTTACAAGTTCCAGGTGGACATGAAGGTGAAATCAGCCAACAGATGCGACACATTGGATGATGGTACCTTCAAGGTCAGCTCAGTACGGGGGATAATACCAAAATATGGGGACATGGACTACCATGTGCAAGCAAACATGGATGAAGGGACATAATCGTGTTCTTGCTGCAAGTTTGATCATGACGGACTACTGTGCGCACACGTACTACGAGTGATGGACCAGATTGGGGTGTACGAGATACCTAAAAAGTACATCCTAAAGAGGTGGACTTGGGATCCAGAGGAGGATCTTATTCAACCTTATTTCGAACAGCCAACAGTTAAGAAGTCGATGCCAGAGGAGGGGAAAAGCATCATGCGATATACGTCAATTCTAAAAGAATTTAAGGCATCAGCCAAAGACACTTGCCTAACAGATGATGGAACCAGATTGGCAAGAAAACACCTGTATAATTTCAAGGAGGAGCTTGAAACCCTGAAGAATAGTCAACTTAAAAAAGCAAGAAAGGGAAAGGAAGAAGCAAAAAGATCGTTTCAAGGACAACCGGATCCCTGTTCGATACCCGTGGGATGGGTGAATGAAGACAACTCCGCCGCACTACACCAAATCGCCCCCGATGCACAGCAACAGGAGAACCCCCCCCCCCCCACACACACACAGAGCAAACAAGCGCACCTAATGCGCAGCGACAGGAGAACCCCGCCACACAGCAAGCAAGTGTGCCTGTGACGATACATGCTAGCAAAAACAATCATGCTTTTGTCATCCAGCCCCCACATCCTGATGCAGCTCAGTCCTCAAACACAAAGTTGATACTAGACCCTCCCAAGACTACAACGAAGGGGCGGCCAAAGTAAAAAAGGAAGCAGTCAGATTTTGACATTGCGAAGCCCAAGTCACAAAGGAAATGTGGTGTGTGCGGGAGCCTGGACCACAACAAACGAACATGCAACTCTCCCCTGGCAAGATAAATGAAGAAGGTGCTTTGAAAAGGGAAGATGGTGGCTACATTCTCTTCATGGACCATAATGTGCAAGCTATCAGCACCCTACTATGCCAGTTACCAGCATTGTATGATGAAGTTGTCATGGCTTTGTAATACAAGACTTTATATCTATATTTTTGTAAGCTATCAGCACCCTGCTATGCCTTTTACCAGCACTGTATGATGAAGTTGTCATGGATTTGTAATCCAAAGATTTTATATCTACATTTTTGTAAGCTACCGGCACTGCATTGTATTAGTTATGAACAAAAAATATGCCTGCTTGGACTTATAAAGATTAGAAGCAAGAAATCCCGGTCGCCGACCAAGATGCTCGTAGTTATCAAATAAAAAATGTGATCCAATTTATAATGACTGACAATGAATTTATCACATGGTCAATGAATTTGTATACTGTAGTAAACAACATGTCAACACTTTGCTCCATGACATTATCATGACATATTCATGTAAAAGTTATTAGGACAGTTTGGTAGAAGTTATCACAATGTGACAGCATCAGTTACCAACCCTCACATGAAGATATACATGTGATGATGTGCCTCTAATGCAACTAAACAAAGTATAACAACACAGTCGTAACAATTCTCACCTCATCATCCACTGCCAAATAGATGATAATGCCACTGCATGCATTTGTTTTGATCATGATCTAACCACCTCAATGTCAGAATTTTCCTGAGAGCTGGAATTTGTTCTTGAGTTAAGGCTGGGATATTTTTCCCATCCCACACCTCAAGATACATGCAGGCGAAAAATCCACAATCAATGCTGAAAACATTTTGATGAAAAACAAGCCACGATCAACTTCATTGAGGTTGCGAACGGTAAAAAAAAAGTGATCAGAATATATAGTGAGGTGTAAAAGAGAGTGAATAAGCCACAACTAACCCATTATCCTGTTTCATCACATCAATGTACACAAGTTCATAGTCCTGAATTTGCTTATGCGAGTCCTTGTAATTTATCAACCAAGCCTTCTTGATAGCGTTCATGTATTTTGTCGCATGCTCAATAAGAGAAGGACTATCTTGTTCGCACAATGAATCTAGAACTTCGAACCATTTTGCCCTGAGATTTAGTGACAACACGTACCAATGCCCGTCATTTGGACCGGCACCCAACTTTTGCAAAGCAGGGAATAGCAGCTACAATTTAAAGGCAGTAAGCTTGGCAGGGCAGAAAGAACAAAATTACCAAGGTAAAAAAGATACTGAATTTCATAGGGGGGGAAACTAAAAAATTATCAGGGCATTAAGGTCAAAGTTACCAGTGTGCACAAATAGGTTATCATGACAGAAAGAACAAAACTACCAGGGTTAAAAAATACTGATATTAAGAGGAAAGCAAAAACAAAAAACTTATCAGGACACTACTTGTAAAGTTACCAAGGAACTTATACTAGAGTAACCATGTATTGGAGAAAAACAACGCATAAAAAACAGTTAACATGTCAGAAAAGAGACATGGAAATGTGAAAAAAAATCCAGCAAACATAACATACCTGATCCTGGTGACTAAGAATGTAAAACTGGTCCAGTCGAAAATGCTTCAATACATACTTGGATTTGAAGTCTCCTATCAACAGATATACAGACAGCAGACAAGGGAAGATGACCCTTTTTGAGCTTTCCTTATACTGAAGAATGCGAACATGTAACTCAGCAATGCTGGTTGATAGTTGCCCAATTCCTATCACATAGTTGGCAAACTCGCCGAGAGTGACCCACCTCCCATCAATGTCGATAACCCTAACACTACAATATAAAAAGATTTAAAAAATACACTTCAAAAATGGCATAAAAATATTTTTTACGCTGAAAATGATGAAAAAAGGAAAGGTTCATTGTTACCCCTTAATCTTGGAGTTAGAATTAGTAGTATGCTTGATAACTTCATTGTAAACAAACTCTTCCTCATCGGTGGGTGTGAGGGTAGCAAAAGGCGGGGGCAGGTATTTGGACGGGTGGGTGACCCTAACTTTTCGAATAAAGGATTTAGGGGTTGCACTGTGTACTAATTGCTCTGTGCGAGGTGGTAATTCTGGTGTAACAAATGTTGGACTTTGAGAGTGGTCTGGTAAAAACAAAAAACAAAACTAAGATGTATAGTGTAACAAAGACATGAGTAAGCAAGGTCAAAAAACATTGAAACATAAGTTATCAGCAAATGGGTGAAGAACTTATCAAGTGGTGGGGCAGAACTTATCAACTGTCACAAGTTTTGCATGGTTGAAAAACAAAAAAAGCTATTTATACAAGGGTTGCAATGTTCAGGGAGCAGAGAAAAAAAATCACCTCTTTAAACATTGGATTTCCCTTTTACTGTTGGATTGTCATGTTCAAACTCTTCCCACCACATGAGAACCTCATCATCGTCAATCTCAACATCATACACTTGCACACGATGATCTTTCGGGGTTACATAAGGAAAAAAGAGGGATGAGGGCATGAACAATAGTGATAACCAAGATAATGTATTGAAAGAAAGTAGTATAAAAAATGAATCAATATACATGAAGTTAGCAGGCCCACATTACAAAAATTACTAGGTAATGTGAAGGTGGATTACCAGCACACTGGTATGGGCTTTTAAAAGAACATATTAGATGATGTTAAGATTGGGGAAAAATGAGGAGCAGGTGTGATAACCTGAAAGCATGTATTGAAAGATGAACAAAGAACTTTATGGGCTAGAATTGGTAAGGAATATATGTGGGTGGAGTTATCAGTCCATGTTACAGAAATTACCAGGATATGAACATTTGAGTTACCAGGATAGTGGCAAAGGACATATTAGTGTAATAAAAAATGAGGGGATAATAACAAATTACAGAGGAAAAGAGTACACAACTGGTAGTACTAGTGCAGTCGTGTTAGGTAAGCATGACAATGTAAGGAAAATAACTAGACAATGATAGGAGATGTATGTATCACACGCTTAATATAGTTAGTAACAGATAAAAGTGGTCAGTTACCAGGCCCATGGTTGGTGTCATATCAACAGCTTTCAACACTGACAGAGTTACCAGGGGGGAGGTTTGAGGTATCACAAATATGTTAAGCAAGTTACCAGAAGAAACATATTGTATGTTATCATCTCGGCTAGCATCGTACAACATATTTTATGGAACATGACAAAAATATATTCCGGGTACTGAAAGCACGAATGTTCATTTTCACATCATGCAAGCATAAAAAGTCGTTTTACATTCATCCATACACACGAAAGCATAAAAAAGCCAAAACACATAAATAAAAATAGCACAACCAACTAAAAAACAAAAGGTCTTCATTGACATAATTCCATCCATCACTCTCGCTGCAAAAAGCAAAGACGCAAGGTCTTCACTTACCAGAGTTGCGTGGCGCAGCCCAAGCAACCGGTTGCGCGTCGATAACTTTCCCTCCTTTCTTACCCTTGAAGTCAGCAGCACTTGGAGATGCAAGCCCTAGAACCGCGACAGGTCCATAAGCTGGTGTTGCATGTGGTACTTGAGCCGAGGTCGTCGCTGATGCTTGTCCTGCTGCATGTGGTACTTGAGCCGATGCCGCCGCCGCTGATGCTTCTGGTGCTGGATGTGGTACTTGAACTGATGCCACCGCTTCTGATGCTTCTGGTGCTGGAGGTGGTAATTGATCCGATGCCGCCGCCGTTGATGCTTCTGGTGATGGAGGTACAGCTTGACCCGTAGGAGCCGATGCTGGCGCAGCTTGAACCATTGGAGATGCTTCAGTCAATGGTGGTACTTGTGGAGTCGCAACAAAAATGGCATCAAGCCCAAGAGAGCAGCTGGGTGGCATAAAATCACCATAGGCTATATATACAGCGGCGTCTTCACCAGCTCCAGGGGTGCTCGACTCCACGACAGGGTCAACTTCTGCAATAAAAACCAAAAGTAACACAAAAATGGAAAAAGGCATCAGATAAACATGAAATGGACATTGTATTTTGTCATGGGAAACCACGGCCACCTATGGGGCCATGAGCCCCTTTTGGTTCGGCGGGGGGATGGGCACGTTGCACAAAGAGCGGAGAAGCGTCGCGCAGCACGGCAGAGATCACACAGGCAGTCTTTACCCAGGTTCGGGCCGCCGCGAGGCGTAAAACCCTACTCCTGCTTTGGTGGATTGATGGTGGATAATGGTGGTGAACGTAGCACACTCACCCGGCAAGGTCGCTCTGGGGGCGAGAGTGGCTATGCGCGTATGGATATGCGAGGGTCCAACCCTTTCTACGGGCGCCATAGGCCTCCTTTTATAGATTAAGGGGTCACCACAGTGGCAAATCAGTCTTTGTGTACTGATTAGATAGCTAACAGTGCTATCATATCTAACTCTGCAGGCTGACAAAGCGCATTGAATGCGCCGCTCAGTGTCACATCATAGCTTGCCCGGCAGGCCCTGCCGAGCTGTTTTGCTAGCTTCGCGCCTGCTTGCTTGACACGTCTCAGGACGGGTGTTATATGGAGGTGTTTGTTGTAGGAAGTGGCTGCCATGTGGCAGAAAGCAGCCACTTAGTCACCTTGGAGCTCGACACCACTTTGATTAATGACTTGCATCGCTTGTGAGGTGGAGTGGTGGAGTGGCTTGCCTCCGCCAGCCCCGGCAGGCCTGCCGGGACGATCTGGAGCTTGCTTCCGGGGCAAAACCCAACCCTGCTAGGCTCGCCTGCCCGGCAAGGTAGGTCCTTCCCTTAGCAATGCCTTGCTCCTCTGGCTCACCTTGGCCTTCTCGATTTGCACTTGGATCCTTCAAAGGAATTGATCCTCCTTGTTTGGTCTGATCTTAGTCTTGTAATCTTGTCTCTGGCCTGTGCACAGTCCGTGCAATGGACCCAGGGTCTGTTGCACCGACAGGAGCCCCCGGGCCTGGCACGGTCGCTCCACTGGGCGTCGTCGGGGTAGGCCCTAACTAGTGCACAGGCAGAAACGTAAGGACGGCTCCGCCCTTTGAGATCTTCTTTGCTTCTTCATTAACCTGAGCTTGGGTCTGTTTCCAGTTTTCCCGCACGTTGTGCAACGCCAATTGTGGTAGGGCCATTCTTGTAATGGCCCGTGAATGACTTTAACGCACGGGCAGGTAACTGCCAATTCACTCTTCCCACCGCGCCCTTATCCTTAGCCACGTATGCCGCATGCATTGAGTGGGGTAGGTAATGGAGGCGCGTGGTGCGGGAGAGCATCAAGGCGGGGACCCGATCTTCTTGGATTGGTGGAGGAGGACGGCGGGTACTCGCCGGGGAATCAGCCCCCACCTCCAGGCATTCATCCACATTCCTCTCCTCCTCAGCCTTCTGCTTCTTCTAGGTATGCTGAAAGGAAGAGCCCGGGGTCAAGCCCCGGGTCCTAGCTTGGAGTTGCTGACGATGTCAAATGCTCGTGCTGATGCTTGGGGAGTGAGTCTGGTCTGGTGCCGCGCGTCGCCGGGGGTCGCCACCCTGTTGGCGAGGTGTCCGGGGCTCTTGATGCTTGCCTGGGATGCAGTGTATGGGGTCCTTGGTAATCCTGACACTGCTCCTTCCGGTGGATCCCGCACTCTTGCTAAGGACGGTGATGTCTTCCTACCCGCCAAGGTGGGGAGTGGCACGCCTCGAGTGTCCTGCTCATCGCAGTCGTCCGCCGTCTCTTCGGGGGAGGTGTCGGGCTGGGGGCCCGGCGTCTTCCTGGAGCGGCGATGATGGAGAGAAATCGAGGGAAGGCGGGGGAGACGGGAGGCAGGGCGTCAGGTCGGAGTACGATGGCACCGACGCCTTCGTCTCGTATTGGCGACCTGCTGCCTCGTCTTTCCGCTCTTCCCCTCCCTCCCCGGCAGCAGCATCACCAGTCTCTTCGGGTGATAGCTGGGGAGGGATGTTCCCTTGGTGCCTTCCCCCTCCTCCAGCAGTCTTCCAGCTGGGCGTCGGTGGTTGATCCCTCCGGTGCTCGAGCTGGGGCTTCTTGCTGGTCTTGGAGGTGGTGACCAAGGCACCGTCGAGCTGCTCTTTGTGCCCCACCTTCGCAGCCTCGCCACTCCCGATCTTGTCAGGCCGCGCCCGGCAGGCCATGACGGGATCGGGGGTGGGCTCCTGCTTGGGTGTTCTTTCAGCTGTCTTCTCTTCCCACCGTAATACCTGGTGGAGGGAAAACGAAAAAAGGAGATCACAGGGCACTTATATTTTTTTCAATCTTAAATCTGTAGGCACTTGGCAAATTTTAGTTCAAATAATGTAATCTCTTGTATCCATGTTTATGTTCCGTGAGATTTGTACTTGTTGATCAGCATATTAATGAAAAAGATAAGCTTTGCCGGGCACTTGTGCATGTATGATATCCATGCGGAGGTGAAACGCCTCCCTACTTTCATGTAAAACAAGTAGATCCCGGTAAGCTACCTTGCTGGTACCCCATAGGAGTGCCGCCGTGAGGCTGAGCCTACCAGGCGCAGAACCCATTGGGAGAGACTAGCCCCCCGCCAACCCCTTTCAGCCAAAGGCCACTACGACCATCCTGACCGAAGCAGCGTTCGTGTCAGTAGATGGGAGCACCTTTGTTTCTGAGGCGACGAGGTTTTCATATGCACAAGTCCTACTCACGGAACATGTATGGATAAGAGATGGAACTTATCTATTTGGCTTGCCGGAGACCGCAGTGTTGGCTTGTCTTTGCATCCTCTTCCTAGGACTAAGTCCATGGCAGGAGCCTGCAGTTTATGCAAATGAAGATGATGCTAGATGCAATCTATCTACATGATCATGCAACCTATATACATGAATCATGCAATGCTTATGAAATGCTTATGCATGCATGCAACTTGTCAGGGGCCCCCAGCGCTTCATTTATTTCTCTGTTGCTCAGGGTCTGCGCCTGGCTTTGTACAAGAGGTTACATGCAGCTGAGGCAAGGCCTGTACAAAAGGGTGGCTGCCGGGCAGGGCCCGACAGCCGCGCCTTACGGGTAGAACTTGCAGAGATGCTCAATATTCCATGAGTTTTGCAATTGAATGCCATCTCCGGTCTCCAGACGGACTGCGCCAGGTCTGGTGACTCGTACTACCCGGTAAGGGCCATCCCACTTCGGCGACAGCTTGTTTGTACCCTTGGCGGACTGAACGCGCCTAAGGACAAGGTCGCCTTCCTCAAAACACTGGGCATGAACCCTGCGGCTATGATAGCAATGCAGGGCTTGCTGATAGCGTGCAGCACGCGTAGCAGCTCGGAGACGGTTCTCCTCGAGAAGCACGGCGTCGTCACGCATGTGATGTTCCTGCGCTACTTCATTGTAGGCAAGCACTCGAGGTGACCCGTAAATGAGTTCCGTAGGGATAACTACTTCTGCCCCATAGACTAGGGAGAAGGGAGTCTGCCCGGTAGCTCGGTTTGGTGTCATTCTGAGGGACCAAAGAACCACCGGCAGCTCATTGATCCATTACCTGCCGTGCTTCCATAGCTTATCAAACATTCTTGTCCTGAGTCCCCGTAGCACTTTGTTTGCCCTCTCAGCCTGTCCATTGCTTCTGGGATGTGCGACAGAGGCAAATGAGATCTTGCTTCCGAGGGCATGAACATATTGCATGAAGGCGCGGCTCATGAACTGGGTGCCGTTGTCGGTGATGATCCGGGCAGGGACCCTGAAGCGGCACACCAACCCTTTGAAGAACTTGATAGCTGACTGGGCAGTCACCTTTCTAACGGCATCTACTTCCGGCCACTTTGTAAACTTGTCGATTGCAACGAGCAAGAATTCAAAGCCCCCGGCAGCTCGGGGGAAAGGGCCGAGGATATCGAGCCCCTAGACCGAAAACGGCCATGACAAAGGGATTGTCAGGAGTGCTTGGGCAGGCAGATGGATATTTTTGGAATGGAACTGACAGGCTTCACACTTGGTGACGAGCTCAACTACATCTTGGAGGGCTGTGGGCCAATAGAATCCTTGCCGGAATGCTTTCCCAACCAAAGCCCTTGATCCAATGTGGGAGCCGCACATGCCTTTGTGTATCTCTGCCAGTAGTTCCTTTCCTCCTTCCCAGCAAATGCACTTCAATTTCACACCGTTGGGCCTTCTTCTGTATAGTGTGTCATCGACAAACTGATACATACTGGCCCTCAGGGCTACTCTTTCAGCTTCTTCTTGCTCTTCGGGAAGTTCTCCGGTTTGGAGGAAATGGACTATGTGCCTTGCCCAAGTTGGAGCTTGAGGCTCGGCAACGAGGACTAGCGGCACCTCCTCATTCGTGGGGGCGCATCCCTTGACTGCGGGGACCAGTGGCCCGGCAGGAGGGTGCAGCCCGGCAATCGAAAGGGAGTTGTTCCCGGCAGGGTCCCTGCCAGGAGCCCCGAAAGGCTCTACCGGGAGAGGCTTACCGGAGTCCAATTTCCTCCTCTTTCGGGCCATTGTTGTCGGGGATACGGAGGACTGAGTAAGATGGAGAAAAAAGTCCCTGGTTCCACAGGAAGCTTCTGCGCAGCGCACTTTGATAGGTGATCAGCAATGCTATTTTCCGCACGGGGTACGTGCTCTGTTTGCAACCCGTCAAAGTGCTCCTCCAATCTTCTCACTTCCTCGATGTATGCCTCCATCAATGGGCTTTGGTAATCCTTGTTGACTTGTCTCACCACCAGTTGTGAATCTCCTCGAATGATCAGCTTCTTGATTCCCAATTCTGTAGCAATCCTGAGCCCGGCAAGAAGCCCTTCATATTCTGCTGTATTGTTGGTCGCCTCCTCCTGGGGAAAGTGCATCTGGACGACGTACCTCAGGTGCTCTCTAGTGGGAGCCACGAGAAGCACGCCAGCCCCTACACCTTGTAGGGAGAAGGCACCATCAAAATACATGATCCATTCTTGGGGCGCTTCCTTGCCGGGGATAACTGTTTCCTATACTTCTTCATCAGGGGTTGGTGTCCATTCTGCAATAAACTCTGCCAACGCCCTACTCTGGATTGTTGATGTGATTTGAAACTTCAGGCCAAAGATGGATAACTCCAATGCCCACTCCACTATCCTGCCGGTGGCCTCTGGGTTTCGAAGTATCCTTTGCAACGGGAAGTGGGTGACAACCGTGATCTCATGGGCTTGGAAGTAGTGGTGCAGTTTCCTTGAGGCCATGACAAGGCCAAAGATCAACTTTTGCATGCCAGAATACCTGGATCTAGCCCCCTGCAACAGGGAGCTGACGAAGTATACTGGGCGCTGCACCACCTTCTTCCTTGTCGTGTCCTTGGGGTTGCTTCCGCTGCCGTGCTCTTCTTTGTCCTGATCCGTATCTGGCCTTGCCGGGCCGCTCACTTCCTCTTCCCGGGACGGGAAACTTGCTGAGGTGGCTACTTCTTCTACTTCCCGCTGCGCTACTAGGGCCGCACTAACCACTTGATTAGTTGCCGCCAGATATAGCAGCAACGGCTCTTGTGGTTTGGGTGCAACCAAAGTAGACACAGAAGACAAGTAGGCCTTCAAATCCTGCAGTGCTGCATCTGCTTCTGGGGTCCACTTCATGGGTCCTGCCTTCTTCAAAATCTTGAAGAATGGCAAGGCGCGCTCGGCAGACTTGGAGATGAATCTGCTAAGCGCGGCCACGCATCCTGTCAAACGCCTCACATCCTTAACTGTCTTGGGTGCCTGTATCTGATCAATAGCCTTGATCTTATCGGGGTTGGCCTCTATCCCACGGTGGACACAAAGAAACCAAGTAGCTTGCCGAAGGGAACGCCAAACACGCACTTCTCCGGATTCAGTTTCAAGTTGATCTTGCGCAGATTAGCAAATGTCTCTTCTAAATCCTGGATGAGGGTTGATCTGTCCTTGGTCTTGACCACAATATCATCCATATAGGCTTCAATGTTCCTATGCAACTGTGGTTCAAAGCCAATCTGGACTGCTCTTGCAAAAGTGGACCCGGCACTCTTCAACCCGAAAGGCATGCGCATAAAGCAGTACGTGCCGCATGGGGTGATGAATGAGGTCTTTTCTTCGTCTTCCTTGGACATAAAAATCTGATGGTATCCAGAGTATGCATCCAGAAAAGAGAGCAACTCACATCCTAAAGTAGAATCCATGATCTGGTCGATGCGCGGCAAGGGAAATGGATCCTTTGGGCATGCCTTGTTCAGATCCGTGAAATCTATGCAAAGCCTCCATTTTCCATTAGCCTTGCCCACAACCACTGGGTTTGCTAACCATGTTGGATGCAGTACTCCTCTGACAAAACCAGCTGCTTCAAGTTTCTTGATTTCCTCGGCAATAAACTGCTGCCGCTCCAAGGCCTGCTTCCGAACCTTCTGCTTGACGGGCTGGGCATGTGGGCAGACAACAAGGTGGTGCTCGATTACCTCCCTGGGAACACTGGGGATATCAGATGGTTGCCAGGCAAACACATCGATATTCGCCCGCAGGAAGGCAATGAGCACGCTTTCCTATTTGTCATCAAGGGTGGCGCTGATAGTGAAAGTACCGTCAGTGCCAGCCAGCCCTGCCGTGACCTTTTTCACTTGGGGTGGAGCAGCCTTGGATCTCTTGCTATTGGAACTCTCTGGCATGTCATCAACGGGCGCGGCACATTCCACAGAGGTACGCTTCCCGGATTCCTTGCCAGTGCCTCTGATATGCTTTTCCTTGGCGGGAACCGTGGCTTCCGCGACCTCTGCCGCGATCACGTCCCAGTACATCTTATCCACGCAAATAATTGCGTCTTTCTTGTCCGACGGAACGGAAATAACGCCCATCGGCCCTGGCATCTTCAAGGTGTTGTAGGCATAGTGGGATGCTGCCATGATATTGGCCAGGGCCGGGCGCCCAAGGATCCCGTTGTACGGCAGGGGAAGTCAACCACATCAAACACAACTTTCTCAGTCCTGTAGTTCAACTCCCCTCCAACTGTCACTGGCAACGTAACCTTTCCCTTAGGACGGCTCCTGCCGGGATTGACTCCTTGAAACGTGCCTGTGGCCTTAAGTTCTTCCTCTGCTATCTGGAGTTTGCTAATAACCTTTGGGGAAATCGGATTCAACCCGGCCCCGCCGTCAACCAGCATCTTTGTGACCTTGAGGTTGCGAATTGTTGGTGAGACCAACAACGGCAAGCACCCTACCGCAGTAATGCGGTCGGGGTGGTCATCTTCATCAAAGATGATGGGTGTGCGTGACCACTTGAGCGGCTTCCGAGAATCTGCAGCTGGCTCCACGGCATTGACTTCACGCGCCCACTGTTTAAGTTGGCGGTGAGAGGAGTGCAAAGATGCACCCCTGTCAATGCACAGGGCGTCAGTGGCTTTCTGGAACTCCTGCTCGTTGGTTCCCTCTTCATTCCCTCCATCACTCTCATTACTGCAATCCTCCTTCTCTCGGCCCTTGGCGGGTTTCCCTTGGTTCCGAGGAGCCTTGCCGGGGTGATTTGCTTCACCACCCAGGCCCTTCCCGCCAGCGCCATTCTGACCTTTTTCCTTATCGCACTTCTCATACTTAGCCTTCTGTCTCTTGACGAGCTGCTCAACCTGATGACACTCCTGGAGATCATGGCCCTTGGTCCGATGAATCTTACAGTACGTCCCATCACTTTTCCCAGCTTTCTCGGCAGCCGCCGCCTCCCGGCAGTCAGTGCATGCAGTAGCCTCCTTGCCGGGGGCTTCAGCCTTGGCCTTCTTGCCGGTACTAGGCGTGCCTGACCCCTCAACAGCCATCACTGTCTTATCCTTACGCTTCTTGTTGTGCTTCTTGTTCTTCTTCTTCTTACTGATGGTTTCGTCGTCGTCTTCTAAGTTGATGTCGATGCACTCTTCTTCTCCAGGAAGTTTCCTCCCCTCCTCCACCCGAGCACATTTGTCCACCAAAGTGTAGAGCTCCTTCACAGTCTTGGGCAACCGAACGTTAATCTTGGAACGCATCCTGTGGTTGAGCACGTTGGATTGGAAGGCAGCTATCACGGCAGCTGGGTGGATATCTGGGATATTTCTGTGGACTCGACTGAATCTCTGCAAGTACTTCCATAGAGTTTCTCCTTCTTTCTGCTGGAGAAGCTGCAAGTCGCTGGGCTGCCCTGGTTCTTGATGGCCGCCCGTGAAGACACGAATGAACTCGTGGCACAGGTCAGCCCAGGTCGAAATGGAGTTCTCCGGCAGGTGCATCAGCCAAGACCTCACATTTGACTTGAGGGCCAAAGGGAAGTAGTTGGCGAACACCTTCTCATCTCTTCCCCCGGCAGCTTGAACAGCGATGGTGTAGATGCTCAAGAACTCTGTCGGGTTTAGTCTCCCATCATACTTCTCAGGTATCTCTGGCTTGAATGTGCGAGTGGACGGCCAATGGACTTGCCGCAGCTCACGGGTGAAGGCAGGGCACCCAACCTCGAAAGGCAGGCACCCGCTATCTCCGAGCGCGGGCTCGTCGATGTCGGGGCCATCACACACATTGGACCGGCGGGGGTTGTCGCGGCGCCGCTCATCGATGATGCGCACGTCTTCCCTTCGCCCGCCCTCCGGGGCACGCTGTCGGCCTTGACGCACTCGAGGGTCTCACGAGGCCATCGAGACGTCATCGGGTGCTTGGTTTTGCGGCTCCCGGGCGGCTTGCCATGGTGGGGATTGCACCATGAGGGTGGCCCCTCCCGCACGAGCCGCCGCTGCTACCTGGGAAGGCCGTGGTGGTCCGGCCCGCTGTGATCCTTCTGCCTCGGCAAAACCAATCAAACTTTGGATGGTGGCTCGCCACTCATCCATCTGGTCTGCCGCCGGTGGAAATCTCAACAGCAGTTGGGCTCGCGCCATGGCCTCTGAGGCAGTGCTTGGCATAGGTGATGACGATGTAGATCGTAGTGTCGCTCGGCTCCTGACGTTGCCGGTGGCGACTGCGCCGCGCCCTTACTGCTGTGAACCAACAGTTTGGACGGCATGGTGATGCGGCGGGGGCGCCTGAGGGCCAGCGGTTCCGTTGGGCACGGTAGCTGGGTCAGCCCGCCCTGGGGGTGGCGCGTGCCCTGCGGTCGCGCCCGCAGCGGGGTCGGCCGGAGGATTGCGATTCGCCCCAGAGCAAGCATCATCACTGCGGCTGTGCCCGTTGGCGAGGAGAAGGGGTTCAGGTGGAATGATCCCTCCATCCGTACCTCGTGGAGCATGGCCGTCGGGATGTTGCTGATGCTGTCCTTCCCCGGTACCTCCCGTTCCTGCTTCGGCCGTGGGAAAGGTGGTGACGGCGCCGCCTGCGCCGACCATGTCCCCCGCAGCATCCACACCCTCGCGAGCCCCCGTATTCCCCATGACGTCGGCGGTCATGGGCGGTGGAGCCTTCGAGGTAGACGGGTGATTTGCAGCTCCGGGCTTCCTCTTGGGCGCCATAGTCGATGACGCTGTCGACGACGAAAATGTCAATGAAGATGACGCGCAGCGTACGCTCTTGGTTTCACGCAAGTGATCCCCCTACCTGGCGCGCCAAAGATGTCGTGGGAAACCACGGCCACCTATGGGGCCATGAGCCCCTTTTGGTTCGGCGGGGGGATGGGCACGTTGCACAAAGAGCGGAGAAGCATCGCGCAGCACGGCAGAGATCACACGGGCAGTCTTTACCCAGGTTCGGGCCACCGCGAGGCGTAAAACCCTACTCCTACTTTGGTGGATTGATGGTGGATAATGGTGGTGAACGTAGCACACTCGCCCGGCAAGGTCGCTCTGCGGGCGAGAGTGGCTACGCGAGTATGGATATGCGAGGGTCCAACCCTTTCTGCGGTCGCCATGGGCCTCCTTTTATAGATTAAGGGGTCACCACAGTGGCAAATCAGTCTTTGTGTACTGATTAGATAGCTAACGGTGCTATCATATCTAACTCTGCAGGCTGACAGAGTGCATTAAATGCGTCGCTAAGTGTCACATCATAGCTTGCTCGGCAGGCCCTGCCGAGCTGTTTTGCCAGCTTCGCGCCTGCTCGCTTGACACGTCTCAGGACGGGTGTTATATGGAGGTGTTTGCTGTAGGAAGTGGCTGCCATATGGCAGAAAGCAGCCACTTAGTCACCTTGGAGGTCGACACCGCTTTGATTAATGACTTGCGTCGCTTGTGAGGTGGAGTGGTGGAGTGGCTTGCCTCCGCAAGTCCCGGCAGGCCTGCCGGGACGATCTGGAGCTTGCTTCCGGGGCAAAACCCAACCCTGCTAGGCTCGCCTGCCTGGCAAGGTAGGTCCTTCCCTTAGCGATGCCTTGCTCCTCTGGCTCACCTTGGCCTTCTCGATTTGCACTTGGATCCTTCAAAGGAATTGATCCTCCGTGTTTGGTCTGATCTTAGTCTTGTAATCTTGTCTCTGGCCTGTGCACAGTCCGTGCAATGGACCCAGGGTCTGTTGCACCGACATATTTGTTAACGTCAGAACAATAACATGAGTTACCATGGCTATAAAGAGGCAAGTTATCAACAGAAAATAGACAAGTTACCAACCTGGGGCTACTTTCTCTTCATTAACATTTTTGGTCACCAGGATTCTAGGCATCATGCTCTTGACCTTCAGCTACTAACATATCACTAGGCACATTGACTCGGGTACCTCCCACAACATCTTCAATGACACGAATGGATGCAGCGGAAAATAGTGAACACAGCATCAACATAAATCATCACTACTACAGACAAGAGAAAGTGATGGGAGACAGAAATAACCTATAGCTTCAACTTCATCGTGTCCCGTAGTGGCAACATCTTCATCTTCAACAACAACGTCCATGCTGGCGATATCTTCTACAACAGCAGAAATAGTGGCCGCTGTAGCGAGCTGATCTACAGGGTCAGTAGAAACACCAGCAGATGTCGCCGCAACAGCATCAGATGCGCCCGAGCTAGCTGCTGCTGGTTCAGTAGAAGCTAACGAACCACCCGTCGCATCAAGATCTTCAACCGCAGACGGAGACGTCGCCGTGGGCGATTCGTCAAGATGGATAACTTCTGTTGTCTGCGATGATGCTGCTCTTAGTCGTGGAGAAGATCTAGTCTTGGAAAATCGCACCTTTTTTACAGCGGATTTCTCTTTTGAACGACTGAAATATGGGTACACAAGAGGAGTTGTGAGATTACACATGTTGTTAAACTTAAGTTACCAGATGTTACCAACACAAAAAGTTGTCACATACTTCGGCTATAAAAACTTCTAGGAAAATATTACTAAGTTATCAATGATTAGTAATATAAGTTATCAAATGATATGAACAAAAAATACCAGCATTTTGTTTTCGATAACTTGAAACAGAAAATAACTCAGTGCAAGAAATAAGAATGTACGGGGGAAATGCAAACAAGAAAGGTCTGGAAATACCTTGTTCCTAATACACCTGGCGAAGCCTTAGCAGCAGCAACTTGTTTCCTAGGTGCCCTGCATGGAAAAAAATTAACCAAAAGTTACAAGCAACAAAAAATTATCAAACTTGGTAGGTGTAAATTATAAGGGATGTCTAACTGAGTTATCAATGTTCATCAACTAAGTTATCACATAAAATGGGAAAAAAATTACCAGCATATTGTTCACACTAACGTAAAAAAAATTCCAAAACTATATTTCAGTGCTCATGAGATAGTACAGGAAAATGTAAACAAAAACAACAAAAGAACTACTAAACATAGAAAAAAAGTAAGAGGCATCAAAAGAATGGGATTACATTTTTACTGGTGCACTCGATGGATCCTTAGCCACAGCAGCTTGTTTGCCAGGTGCCCTGCAAGAAAAAGAAAAGGGTTAATCAGAACAAAAAAAGAGAGAAGGTGCTGAAAAATATGTGAAAGCTATTTATCAGGAGTTAACTACCCAAACTACCATACACAAACAACTGGATTTACCATGTAGTATCATGCATAGCAAAAAAACATGGAATAAACGAATTCACCTGTGTGGCGCCTGCTTCCGCTGGGTGGATGGTGGGACGGTGATACCAGTGCCTTTTTCAGCCACACAGATACCAAGCTCTTGGACAACAATTTTCTTCACAGATAAATGTGTGTCAGCTGCTGACGGGGCATGTGGTGAAGATGGCCTTTGCGGTGGGCTTGGTGGCATAACTGGTGAAGAAGGTCATGGCGGCACAACTGGTGAAGTTTGGTTGGGCGGCGCAGCCGGTGAAGCTGGACGACGGGGTGATGGTAGCTTCAGTTTATTGCGCCTCTTGTAAGCCAAATTTTTCAGAAGCTGAGAACCACACCGTTTGACAGAAGATTCAGCGGCCGCCTCAGCTTGCGTGTCTGTCAAATCTCGCTGGCTAAGCCTTCCATCACCTGACCGACTGATGTTGTATGAGAGGTGCCAGTGAGCATGATCTGAGACTCAGTAAGGTTCTCATCGCCAGTGCGGACAGGCGTGCCTTCGACATTTGCTGCTCGGCTGTCGTGAGCTTCGACAGTTGCATTCTCCTGGTGTGTGGTGGCATCATTAGCTGGCCCGCTGCCTGTAGCGACATTCGTGGTACCACTACCTAAAGCAATGAAAGGATCCTTACTGCGATGATGAACAACTCGATAATCCATATCATCATGATCATCATCGGAGTCATCATCAGAATCAACGTCATCGCCACCGTGGTACTCGTCATCACTATCAGAATCATCAGCAATGTTCTTTCCAGGGCTTTCTAGCCGCCTGCTATGTGATGAGCGCGTGGTCCTTGCCGTAGTACGAGCAGCAGAAGAAAGCACCTTCAATCCAGCGTCTAGCTGACGGGAGGCATCTGAATGGCCCTCATCATCCAAAGAGGTGAATGATTGCACAAGATCACCAAGTATGGCCGCCTTGGCAGACATGAATCGACCAACTATCTGAGTAGATTTGGCAAGTTTCTGCTCAATAGAAAAAATGCAAAAAAAGTTCAGATCACATTAAATGCTCAGTGGATGAAAAAATTCAGATGGTCAGACAAAAAATTTACAGTAAACACACACATGTAAAACCACACAGTATGTAGAGTGTCATAAGTTACCACCCAAATGCAACAAAAGTTATCAGGAGTTCAACATCAGCCACCGTGAACGTATCATGATTTACAACATCAGCCACCGTGAAAATGAAGAACAATATACGATGTCATAAGTAAACAACATTAGATAACAACAAAAAATTAAGTTATCAAGGCTTTACAAAAAGAATCACCACAAGAATGCAACCAAGTTATGAAGCTATGTGAGAACATATGCTGACATGAAAAATAAAAAACATGATGGCATAAGTTTCACATCACAAGTTAGCAAGACATTATAAGAATAATTATCACAAGATTGCAACAAAGTTATATCCTTTATAGAGCATATGCCACATTGGAAATAAAGAACAAAATCTGATGTCATTAGTAAAGAGCATAAAGTTGACAGCAAAAGAGAGTTACCACATTGAGTGCAACAAAAGTTATCAGCCTATTAAAAACATAGAATAGCATGAAAAATAAAATAGGTTACGTGCACACCTCCTGACTGCAGCTTGGGGCAGCATGAAAACGCATAAATTTATCAAGACCTTCCAGACCACCAAACAGACAGAAATTCATGCCAAACTTAGGCTTCAACTGGAAAAAATGAAGTGATAAGTCAGATAAGTAACAGCCAAAACAATGAAAAAATACAGTTGCAAGCAGTGTGTGAACTGAAAACATAGATAATATAGATAAATTACTGGTAGTTTCCCAAAATAAGTTGTGTCCGCCTGAACATCCTTGTTGAGGACAAGATTTATCAGCTTCTTCGTCTAGACATTGATAGGAAAAGGACCATCACGCAATATGATGCCGAGTCCAGAAATGTCAATCGCATGAATGTACAACAGCTGATAAGAAAGATACAATTGTCATGATAAACACGAACAACATCAGAGAAAAATGAAAAAGATGAAAAATGACAAAAAAGAAAGTAAAGGAAAGCAGCATCACTTACATTGTAGAAGAGAAGGCAACCCTTGGTAGGCTTGCGTTTCAGAAGTGCCTTGTGTAATTCATCAGCAATGAATTTGGACCAGTTGAGATTTTTAATATCATCAATGTCCCGCTGCAAGTTGAAAACAAAGAAAGTGAAGTTCACCGAATGGAACACAAAAAGTATGAAAGTTACCACACTAACATATAGTAAAGTTATCAGGCACACAAGAAAGAAAATGACAGAATTACATAACCACTTACCAACATAGCATACCACCTAGGGCTAACTTTGTTGGATGTGGTCGGGGTGATGACTGTATTGCCCGCAAGCAAAAGCCACATCCGCTTGAAAGTATTGTCAGCATTTATAGAACCCTTGATGAGATCAACAAGATCGGTCATTTTAGGGGCATATCTGAGTTCGCCAAACAACTCAAGCCCTAACTCAATATCAGCTTCGATAGGAAAGTTGTAAGGAGCATCCTTCCCTCCACGCGGCACGCCCATAACACGATGCACATATTCCTCATTAACCGGAAGCCTACCCCGCCCTGGTACGACCACCTCATGGGAATCAGGATTGTACAAGTCAGCAAGCCACACACTGAGACCGTTGAAGAGATGGTCGCACTTGATATTCCGAAGGCTTGTGAAGTCCATCTCATCAATGGCAACCTTCCTGTCATCATTCATGTCTTTGCATGCAACAAGAAGCGAACTAGGTGAGGCTCTGTTCCGCGGAGGAGGGTCCTTCGGCTTTTTCGAAGGAATCTCATCAATTCCGTCACCGTCTCCTTTGCACTTCCTCGGCATTGTGTCCCTGTCACATAAGAACATAAGATAAGGAATGAAACCAATTAGATGACATATGAAAAACTGATATCCCAATTAATAGCAACAATTATAGATTGGTGTTTGACAAAGGGAAAATACAGCTGATAAACATATCATTGTAGTTCATGGTGACACAAAAAAGTATCATGCCCCTGACAAAAAAATCAAGCAATATGCACTTGGTTACAGAAAAAATAAATAAAACACAAATGTAGTGGTTAAAAAACAAGACATTGCTACACCTGATAAACTATAGCAAAACAAATGACCCAGGTAAATTAAGTAGTGCAACTGATAATTCAGGCACAATTATTTGGTAAACGAGAAAAACAACATCAATTTGATGATGTACAGCCAATTTACCCCTGATAATTTTAGCATTGACACATGGTCATTAATAATCACAAAAATGATGCCGGTAAGCACACAAAACTACCAGACCACTGAATAAAAAAATGAGCATTGTGCTGCAGGTAGTTGGACCACAAAGATACTGGTAAGTACAGTAACAAGATCATGGTAATTACTTGCACATCATCATCGGGGATACCAAAAAATGAAAGCACGAAGCTTAAAAATCATGGGACTGTAGTCCGAAAACACAACCTAATATGAATTTAGCTATTTGAAAACCAATTGGTAATCAAAGCGCGATTGACCCACCCCCCGTTAAGAAATTAAGAATCAAAAAGGCTTAAGCACTTGATAAATTCAGCACTATGGCCATGATTAAAAAATCAAAAGCCAGAAGCACTGAAAAAACAAAAAAGCACCACACATCTCACAACATATAACACGGTGACCCTGGTAAATAAAGCACTATGCACATGATAATTCGGCCAACATGGTACCGGTAAGCGCAAAAAATCGTCCTAACTGATGATAATTCTAGAAATGTTACCATGGTAACTCAAGCACAATCGTGCTGGTAGGTACAAAAAATACCAACCCACTGAAATTTTATGCACAGACAACACTGGTGAAAACAGCAGTGATACACTACTGGTAATTTGAGCACAATGTCACTGGTAAGTACAATACCATGATCATGATAATTAATAGCACAAGAACACTGATAATCAAAGCATCGTAAACCTGGTAATTAGAGCACCATGTCCCTAATCAACAACACAACATATATCCGACATAAGGACATCTAGGGGAAAAACTTAGGGTTGCTGTTCAAATCCACAGACACTACTGCACATCCTAATCCACAACCACAAAATCAACAGAACAAAATCCCATGAGAAAATCCATGGGAAAATCTGTCAGAGAATCAACCAACGGCGCTCCGTCACGAATACCTATCCACCAACCACTCGCCGACCAAATTCGCACAAATTGAACCAAAATCCGAGCATACATCTAGAAGTAAGACTAGAAGGTGACCTAATCCAACCTAATAGCAACTTCAACCGGCCGGATTCGAAGGGGACACCGCTAAATCCGTGGTGGAACAGAGGGGATAAGCAACAGGGAAACAGAGGGGATGGGGAATGGTCCCTCACCGCCGAATCGGAAGACGTCTACCGAGTACCAGACCGCGCCGCCCCGAGGAGACGTTACTGATGAGGGAGAGGAGAGGAAGAGGAGAGGGAGATCAGTGTCGAATGGCAACTGCAGTGTGCGAGAGGGGAGAAGTAATGCGGGTGAACGAGGAGAGGGGGAGTGGAGTTCGTGCGCATTGGACGTGAGGGGCGGTTTTGATCGGGCCCACATGTCATCGACGTTAGAAACAGTAACGGCTATCAGCACTCCTCCGCGACGCGTGCTTCGCTCACAGTGAATCGTTGCAATCTGTTCAATTCAAAACGAGCGGCATCCGAGTCGTGCGGACCTGTTGCAGAAATCAGGACGGCAGGAAATTAGCTTTTCCGATTGATATGTGTTTGCGTCACTTTAGGATTAGTAAATATTTTCTCAGGGAGATCTACACTGTATAGTCTAAAGATACCATGATAGTGATTTCTAGAGTATATAGTTTGCTCTCGTGGGCGTACAAAAAGCTAATTCTAAAGAAGTCCGATATGATTTATGATAATGTCATGAACCAGGGGGTACCGTGAGCCACCGAAAGTCGGCCCGAGTAGGCCGGCTGTTAGACGAGTATTGCATGCGTGACAATTGATCCATTGTGTGCATGAGCACATATATAGGTACAAGGGGGTCCGGCCTCTACTTGTCTCCCAAGGAATACAAATATACGGGGGAGAGGGGAGGCACAGAGATACAAAATATACAGACCCTAGTACCATACATGTGCACCAAAAACGTCTACTCAACCCCCCCCCCCCCCCCCCCCCCCCCCGTAGTCGAAGCGTCGCCGGAGACGCAGAGACTGGACCGAAACTCCTCGAAGACAAAAGTCAGTAGTCCCTTAGTCATAACATCGGCAAACTGTTGGGCGGTGGGGACATGAAGAACCCGAACGCGCCCAAGGGCCACCTGCTCACGAACAAAGTGAATATCGAGCTCAATATGCTTCGTGCGGCGATGATGAACCGGGTTGGCGGAGAGGTAGACGGTGGAGACGTTGTCGAAGTAAACGAGCGTGGCCTTGTGAATATCACAAAGCAACTCCTGGAGCAGCTGACGGAGCCAAGCGCATTCGGCAATGGCATTAGCCACTGCCCGATACTCTGCCTCGGCACTCAAGCGGGAGACCGTGGGCTGTCGCTTGGACGACCAAGAGATTAGCGAGGGCCCAAGGTAGACACAATAGCCTGATGTAGAGCATCGTGTGTCGGGGTAGCCTGCCCAATCCGCATCAGAGTAGGCGACGAGGTCGGTGGAGGCGGAGGCCGTCAGTGTGAGTCCCAAGGACATAGTGCCACATATGTCATGGAGGATACGCTTCACCAAGGCCCAATGAGAGTCGCATGGAGAGTGCATGTGGAGGCACACCTCCTGAACAGCATACTGCAGGTCCGGGCGTGTCAGCGTTAGGTACTGCAAGGCACCAACAATGGAGTGGTAAAACGCTGCATCGGACATGGGAGAGCCCTCCAAGGCAGAAACCTTGGCCTTCGTGTCGACGGGGGTGGCGACGGCTTGCAGTTAAGCATGCCAGCACGCTCAAGAAGCTCGTGGGCGTACTTCTGCTGATGCGGAAAGAACCCATCGGCACGGCGGACCACCTCGATGCCCAGGAAGTAATGCAGGGGCCCCAAGTCCTTAAGGGCAAACTCATCACGAAGACGGGCTGTGATCCACTGGAGGATCTCAGGAGTGGATGCCGTCAGGATGATGTTGTCGATGTAAAGCAGTTGATATGAAATGGCAGCTCCCTGATGATACACAAAGAGGGAAGCATCGGAGCATGTGGACCGGAATCCAAGCGACTGCAGAAAAGCAGCGATACGCTGGTACCATGCCCGTGGCGCCTGCTTCAACCCGTAAAGAGAACGAGAAAGTAGGCAGACATGGTCAGGATGATCGGCGTCGACGAATCCAGTGGGCTGCTGACAGAAGACCTGCTCGGCGAGATGACCATGCAGAAAGGCATTGGAGACATCCAACTGGTGGACGGGCCATGCTCGAGAGACCGCCAGCTGAAGCGTCGTGCGGATGGTGCCTGGTTTGACAACCGGGGCAAAGGTGTCGGTGAAGTCCACACCCGCACGTTGCCGGAAGCCGCAAACCACCCATCGAGCTTTGTAGCGCTCAAGAGAACCATCCGGCCGAGTCTTGTAATGAAACACCCATTTGCCAGTGATGATGTTGGCGTGAGGGGGTCGCGAAACAAGATGCCACGTGCGGTTACGCTGTAAAGCGTCAAACTCCTCCTGCATCGCCGCAAGCCAATGGGGATCCCGAAGGGCCTCGCGAGCGGAGGAGGGGATGGGTGATGGTGCTGATGTCGAGGCCGTGCACGCGTACTCGTCCGAGGGATAACGCGTGCTCGGCCGGAGCACACCGGCGCGGGCGCGCGTCGTCACGCCAAGAGGCGGAGCCACGGGCGATGGTGACGGCAAGCCCATCGCACGAGCACTGGCCGGTGAGCCAGCAGGGATGGCGGCGCTGGTGGAGGGGGCGGCCGCGCCGGCCACAGGGGCACCCGAGAGGGATGCCTGGTCGGACTCGACCTCATGGGAGGGAGTCGCGGACCCGGGTTCCTGGTTGGACTCGACCTCATGGGAGGGAGTTGCGGACCTGGGTGCAGCAGGTGGCGGGGAAGATCGCCGAGCCAGATGGGCGGCGGGAAGCCGCGGCCGGGGCTCACACCGAGAGGGCGCCGCGGGAGCCGCCGCCGAGGGTGCTACAGCCGGAGGTACCTGAAAGAAAGGAAACACCGTCTCGACAAAATACACATGCCTCGAGGTGTACACGCGGTGAGTGACAGGATCATAGCACCGGTAACCTTTGGTGTTAGAGGGATAACCGAGAAAGATGCATGGGAGCGATCATGGTGCGAGTTTGTGGGGGATGGTGGATGCGGTGCTAGGATAGCAAAGACACCCGAAGGTGTGAAGGCCATCATAGGACGGAGGCGCACCGAAGAGAAGGTGGTGAGGGGCGTAGTTCCAACGAGGACGACACGGACGAATGTTAACGAGGAAGGTGGCGGTGGCAAGAGCGTCAGGCCAAAACCGGGCGGGTATGTTAGAGTGAAAGAGTAACGTACGAACGCAGTCATTAAGAGTGCGGAAGATGCGCTCAGCACGGCCGTTCTGTTGTGATGTGTAGGGACAGGTTAGACGGAACATGGTGCCGTGAGATGCGAGAAGATCGCGAACAACAACATTATTAAACTCTTTGTCGTTATCGGTTTGGAGTGCAAGAATGGGGCGACCGAACTGGGTGGTGACATAGGAGTAAAATGACGTGAGTGTGGTGAAGGCATCGGATTTGCGACGAAGAGGAAAAGTCCACACATAATGAGAATAATCATCTAAAATCACCAAGTAGTATAGGTTGCCTGTATTACTTGCAACGGGAGACGTCCAAACATCACTATGAAGTAATTGAAACGGAAAGGTAGAAACAGTTGTAGACGCGCTAAAGGGAAGACGAACGTGCTTGCCTAGGCGGCATGCCTTACAAGTATGCTCGTCAAGCTTATTACATGAGAATGAAAAACTCCTAAGAATTTGACGTAAAACGGTGGGGTTGGGGTGGCCCAATCGAGCATGCCAAAGGTCGACGCCGGCGGCGAGAGCGACTGGAGTGGATGTGGAGGCGCCGGCGTGCACGTGATAGAGCTCATCGGGACTGTCACAGCGGTGCAGTACCATCCGGGTACGGGCGTCCGTCATAGAAAAACCAACATCGTCAAATTCAACGGTAAGAGGGTTCTCACGAGTAAGACGACGAACAGAAACAAGGTTCATGACTAATTCAGGCGGAACAAGAACATTAGACATAGTGATGGGTGTGGAACTGGAGGGAAAATTAGTGTTGCCAACGGTGATGCGAGTGGGTGTGTGAACGGGAGTAGAGGAGGTTAGGTTACCGCGATGAGCTGTCATGTGCGCGGTGACACCTGAGTCCATGTACCAGTCGCCCCCACCACCGTAGCCACTCGGCGACGGCGCGGAGTGCAGGGCGGCGAGGAGGGAGGGATCCCATGGCGCGGGTACCGGCGGTGGCGGGAGGGCCCCGTAGGGTGGCGCCGAGGCGGGCTGCCCGTAGCCGCCGAGCGGCGGCGGAGCGAGAGGGGTGCCGTAGCCGGCTCTAGCCGGCTTGTGAGGCGCGCCGAAGAAGGCCTGGTGGCCTGCGGGACGAGGGCCGAGGAGACCCGGCGCGGGAGCCCTTGGGACGGGCATGTGGTATGCATGCACCACACCTGTCCAAGGGTTCTGGCCAGCGGCCCACGGCGGCGGTGGCTGCGGATAGCGCCCCCCCCCCCTCCCGGAGCACTGGTTCGGCTGCTGCTGTCGGTGGCCACCCCCGCCATGCCGGTTACGCAGGCCCCCGCCTGGCTACTGTTGTTGGGGAGGCGCGGGGGGTGTAGGAGGCGCAGGCAGCAGCGGGTAGTACCCGGGTGGCAGAGGAGGGCACGGCTGGGACAACGCGGCCGGTGGAGCAGGACCGCCGCGGGTGGTGCCGCCGGCGATGGCGGTGTGTTGCACCCGCTGTTTCACCTTCGTCATTCAGCGCTCCTCGAGCTTCAAGTACGCGACGATGCGCTGAAAGGTGGGCTGTGGCAACAAAGTGAGGTTAGACGTGGCATTGCTGAAGTCTTCGTTGAGGCCGGCGGTGAGGGTGCTGAGCATGAGGTCGTCGGAGACTTTGGCACCGATGTCACGAAGTTCATCAGCGAGCATCTTGAGCCGCATGCAGTATTCATCGATGGTGGAGTCGTCCTGATGGCAGCCGAAGAACTCCTGCTGCAAGAAAACAAGGCGCTGAAGTTTATTGTCGGTGAAGAGCGCGTTGATCTTGGTCCACACGGCGCAAGCATCGTCGTCCTCAGCGACGACCGTGTGGAAGATGTCCTTCGATACGGTTTGATAGAACCATCGTATGAGCGTGGCATCAATGGCGGACCACTCCGGATCACCCTTCATGAACTCACCGTCGACGGAGCCATCGATGTGCTCGGTGAGGTAGTACTCGCGGAAGACAAGGTTGAAGTAGGTCTTCCACGTGTAGTAGGAGGAGCTGGAGCTGTCGAGGTGGATGGGAACCCAGGCCTCGATGTTGAGGTCGCGGATAGCAACGACGGAGGGTTCGGGACCGACGAAGGGATTGGAGTCGGTGGACACCGAGGAGCTCATGGCGGCGACGGACAGCGGCGGGTAGGGGGAGATGGCGGCTGTGGTGTGGCTAGGGGAAGGCAGCGGCTGTGGTGGTGGCTAGGGGAGAGGGTGACGCGGCGGCTAGGGTTAGGGGAGGGGCGACGCGGCGGCTAGGGTTAGGGTTTAGGAGAGGTGGCAGCGGCGGGGGGAGAGGTGCGGCTGCGGGTAGGGAGAAGGGGGTGGGGATGCGGCGCGGCAGGGTAGGGGACGGCACGGCGGTGCGGTGGCAGCGGCGCTGGGAGGCAGCGGCGGCCGCGGCGGCGGCAAGAGGGCGCGCGGCTGGGGGAGCGGAAGCGATTAGGATCGCGCGGTATCTGATACCATGTTAGACGAGTGTTGCATGCGTGGCAATTGATTCATTGTATGCATGAGCACATATATAGGTACAAGGGGTCCGGCCTCTACTTGTCTCCCAAGGAATATAAAAAACGGGGAAGAGAGGAGGCACAGAGATACAAAATATACAGACCCTAGTACTATACATGTGCACCGAAAACGTCTACTCAACACCGGCCATGGGCCCATGCCGCTTCCCGCCCTGGCCTGCTATCCGGCACGTAGGCCTCGTGCGTAAAGATGTCTCGTTACTTGTAATGCAATGCGTGTAATCTGACTTAGATTCTTGTAACCCTACCCCTGTCAACATATATAAGGAGGGGTAGGGCTCTCTCAAGTCGACACCTCATAACCCACAGGATCCTAGAGATCCGACCTCTCATACGAGACAACTCTAATATCAACAATAAAGATCAGACATGCAATATGTAGGGCATATTGCCTAAACCTGGGATAAATCGTTCGTCTCGTGTGTAAATCTGATCCTCTATGCGTGCTTGACGCGTTCTCTTTATCGTCCGGTCTACTCGCATGGCCGGGATACCCTATGAAGGGATCTGCCGGAATCAACTCTGACAATTTGTTCTCGAATTGTTGGAATTTCTTGTATACTGTTTTCTTTTGATATTGTTTTCCCCCTCGTAGATCAGTTTTCTTTTATGTTCTTGCATCTGGTGCAGTTAGGTCAGCGGTATATAGAAGTCGTATGTAGGATCATATGTTGTTATAGATTAAGTACTTCTCTATGTTGACCATAATTACACATTATGTGATATAGAGTTGCACACAAGATACATTGTTCAACTTTAGATGTAGAAATGTCCAACTATCTACTTGACATTTGAAAATTGAAGTTTAAATTTTTTAGAATGTGCAACTGCGAGTTTTTATTGGATAAAATAATCAATGATTTTGACTGTTGACTGTTGACTTAGAAACAAGACTTGCTTAATCGACTTAGCAATATAGAATTGGATGCACAAGTCAGTTCACCCAAAAATCCGAAATGAGAAAGGTGAGCAACACACTTACTCGGCGATTTCTTTATATTTTCAATTGCAGTTGCTGCGTCTTGTGCTTGAGCTAGAGACCTCTTCGTTCCTATATAATGTGGAATTGCATGCAACAGTGAGTTCACTCAAAAGTCTAAACTGATGAAAAAAGATGGGCGATGCACTTATACACCAAAAGCAAATTGACACTCCCATACTATTATACAACAGAGATACCGAAAATTAGTTCTCTCACAAATTAGACTCAATATCGTTGAAAGCGATTTTTTTGCGGGCAAAAGCTTCGCCTTTTCATTATACAAACTAAAGGCTGGCAGCTCCTACAAGTCGATTACTTTCACGGTATGATGTAACCCAAATGCTTTGCTTCCAATATTTATTATACGGGTGAAGATTTGTTCCGAAAGACTCATGCATTTTTTCTCAACATACCAACAAGACAATGAAGGTGATGTTGATAACTCTTCTAGGGTAATTGCGATTCCCGTAATATTAATCCAGTAGCTCTTGATGGTTGAAAGAGATCCGAGCGCACAACTTGCACGACGACAATCACGAAGAACAAATATATACCAGAGATGAGAATAATGGATTGTGACCACCATTTTGGGTGGACTCTGGAGACAAGGATTAGGATGATTTTCTTCCGGATAGGCATGGAAAAGAGACACAGGAGTTGTAGACGAACCACACCTCACCAACTCCAACCTATAAAATAGTGAAGAAGGCACCCAATCATCCACACGGTTAATGACCAATCGTTTGAGTTTGCTCGAGGGGCTGAGGTGGAGTATGAGAAACATGTATGGAGTAATTCAATCATAGGGCAAGCAATGCAAGCGGCATCTGGTCTTTATCAAGTTTGTTGGCTCCCAAGAGCTAGCCAGGGCCCCAGAACGATGGATAGGTCCCCCGAGAGAAGAACAGATTATCTGGTAGGTATCCTTTTCTGGTGGTTCGCTCTTCCATTCGCTTGTGTCGGATGCCTTCCGTCTTTAGGCCTCCCTCTACCTCTACACAGCTGTGAAGATAAGGGCAAGGTACAATGTCACAGGCCACGGGAACAGGAAGTCAAGCCTCTCAAAAGGCAAATAAACTTAACAGCGATGCATGCAGCAGGTCTCAAGGCATCCGATTCGATATCATTTCGGTTCAAATAGCTCCCTCCCATCCATGGGGTCCGTTCAGAATTGTAGTAAACGTTACTTGGATCTCAGGAGAAATAAAAAAGTTAAGACGATGATGGGTACGTCCAAAATGATCAGCTTGGGGAATAAAAATGTCATCTGAACCCATTATTGGAGCTTAGTGTGCTTCAAGTCTGAAGATTAATGACGTTGAGATGAGATGCTCTTTTAATATGGTGTTGTACTAGCGAATGCAACACACCCCGGTGGTCACCAGCAAGTTGTTGATGATTAGTCCCCCATGATGAATACCAGGATGCATCTCCTACGTACCCAAGTACCGAACCACACACAGATTACGAGCTACCCATCCACGCATCAACATGTTATTTGGGACGTGGCTTAATGGTGTGAACATACATATATATAGTCAAACATATTCAGATATGAATATGTGCACTATTTTGGGCGATATGGAATACTAGAAATGATTTGATTTTTAATGGGACAAACTTCACTAATTATTTGCAGGTTATCTACAGAGCTACAGCTTGTATCCGTATGTGGTCATTACTCACTCATGAGGACTACAGGGAGCTTTTGGTTATTGGGTGCAACCGTTGAAAGACGGTTGCACGGGCTATCTTGAGCCGATTTGGATGGCGAGCTAATAATATGCTAGGTGTATAGACATCGTAGCATGTTCTTTATCGCTGGATGTGGCATCTGTTTTTATGTTATCTTCCGTTTTGCACTTGGATTGTGAAACTTCTGTGGATCTCAAACTTTGTTACGTTTTTATTAATAATATGGCTGCATGCATCGATTGATGCATACGCAAGGGGTTTTCCTCCACTTAAAAAAAAAAGTCCCTCTTGAGGCTTGACTCCCGCGCGCTTTTACAAGCAGATAATTCTACCAGTCTAATTTCAAACACAATCCGTGCTCATTGATATCGCATGTATTGCAAGTCATTCCGTAGGAGGCGCCAGGCTTCCATCAACATTTTCATGTCATCGCAAAAGAAAAGTGAAAAATTCTTTCTCCATGGGGTGTCGGTGTCGGCACAGCCATTAACTGGTTGCACAACAGGCGAATCACCAAAAACCTTATCCTGCACCCACACCACATCCATCAGAATCCGATCAAAGCCCCTTCAAAAAAAAAAGAATCCGATCAAAGCCTACATTTTACTTGACCGAATTAAGTGCCCATCAAAGATAGAACGTGTCGCCACTCACTCCCTCACACACTGACTCACGCGTCCATTAGCTCCCTGTTAATCCGCCTAAGCACCCCCCGATGGCCACTCACTCGCAGTCGCATGCAGTTGCAGCCTGGCAAGGCAAAGGCCGCAAGGCACACAGGCGCCAACACGAAAGCGAAGCGTGTTCGCCGCGCACACGGCAAGGAAAGGAATGCTCCTTTCTCGGGCTGGCCCCGGCTCCCCGGTGCGATGAACTTGGCCAGCGTGCGCGTGCGCGATCGGCCTCCACTGCCACTGCCACTGCCACTGAGGAGTGGACGAAAAGAGAGGCGGCAGCAGCCAAACCAACCCGTTGTGGAATTAATTTACAGGATCGAGTATCTATCTGTCTGTCTGTCAGCGTTCTGCGCTCCAGCTATCGGGGAGCAGAGACAGCGGACGAGGAACGAATTATTTGCAGAATCTTGACCGGGCGACACATGGCCCGGGCAGAGCAGGATCCAAAGGCACCACTGTGCGGTGTGCGCCACTCTGAACTGTCAACATTATTTTTCTCTAACTCTGCATTTCCCTTTTTTTTTCTTTTGCTGTACCAGCTACTCTCTTCGTTCAATAATATAAGACGTTTTTCGATCGTGTCAAAAAGCTGAAACTTAGTTTCGGCTTGGCTACACCTGCTTTGCATCACCGGGGGCTTGAACAGGCAGAGAAAAGAAAACCAGTGCGCAATGTGAGGCCAACTACGGACCGTCACAGTACTGAACATGGATGAAACCACCACTAATCCGCCTACTGTATATGCAAAGTATACAGCTGCCAGCTGCAGATTCCTGAACAAGGTTGGTTCATATCGTCGTACTGCACCGCACTGGACACGGCAGCTGGAGGTTCGCCATTGCGCACCAACCGGAGGTATGCATGCATGGAACCGGACGAGCGAGCACGAGCAGGCAGTCAAGCGGCACAGGCGAGTGACACGAGACCCGGCAGACATACGTCGAAAAAAGGCCTTGTCCAACGGAAATTGCTTTAGGAGGCCAAGCTCCATGAAGGCTTCCATTTGCAAAATTCAAAATTCATATTTTTACATTTCAAAAATTTCTAAAAGAATACAGATATATATATGGAGGCATAATGTAAATTTTCAGGACGAAATACGTTGAAATGTGGGTTGTGAAAAAAAAAATACGGTGCTTTTCAGCACATGATACTATTCATCTTCAAAGTCCATGATTTTTTTTGGTATGGGTCGCATTTCAAGGTATTCCATCCTGAATTTTTACACACACATACATTTTATCATTGTATACTTGCATATAGTTTTTCCAGTTTTTTATAAAAGCGAAAAGTTTAGACTTTTTTTTTAAATCAAGGGCTTCATGGAGTTCGGTCAACAAAACGCCCCACTCCTTGTCCAAGAACAAGTATAGATGGAGCTAAGTTGTGTCATCTAAGTTCTTAGAGCATCTCCGCCCACCCCCCAGACCCCCCCCCCCCCCTCCGCCCCCCCCCCCCCCAGGCTTTTTTTTGCGCCGGCAGTGAAAATTTACCCCAGCCACGCCCCACCATCTCGTTTTGCGCCGGATTTGGCCAAAATTACATCCGGCGATCCCAACCCAAACCCAGGGAGCCGGCGGTCCGCCGGGGGCGCCGGCGCTATTATTTACACGCAACAGGCCCACTGTCAGCCTCCCACTTCCCTCTCTCTCTCTCTCTCTCTCTCTCTCTCTCTCTCTCTCCTCTCTCTCTCTCTCTCTCTCTCTCTCTCCTTCCCCAGCTCTCCCTTCTCTTCTCTCTCTCCTCCTCTCTCCTCTCTCTCCCTCTCTCTCTGCTCTTCCGGTCTCTCCTCGTTCTCTCTCGTCTCCACGTCGCCTCTTCAGAAAGAGAAAGCAAGAGAAGAAAAGAAGAGAAGGGAAAACGCCTCGTGCCTCCGCCTCTTCCTCTGCGTCAGATCCGTCGCGTGTCTCTCATTCTGCGCCGATTCCGCGTCTAAGGTCTCCCCTTCTCGTCGTCTCGTCTCTCTCTCTCTCTCTCTCTCCTCTCTTCTCTCTCTCTCGTGCATGCAACAGGCCCACCCACGTGCATGCCTCCAGCTCGCCCACTGTCATCTCTTTTTCCTCTCATCTCTCTTGTCTTTTACTGTTGGGTGGGGGCACGGCTAGGAAACTCCCCCCTCCCCCCCTCTTGCCAAAATTTCCGCCGACATGACCCCAACCGGCTGAAAAAATGGCTCCTGGGGAGGCAAACGAGTGGAGATGCTCTTACTAATAATGCATAGGCTACCATTATTGTAATTTAATTTCTGCAAGGATATAGATGACAGAGATACATGTAAACTAAATAATCTACATGAAATGGAACCGATGTTTGTGGAACAACAATTTAACTATGACTTAAAATGTGAAATGCAAGAGAGTGTTCATCTAAGTGAACCTTAGAGATACTATATATCTCCTTATAAGTTGGTCTAAACTTTTGTACATCGGTATGCGTGACTAAATTCCACGTGTCTTCTACCCCTTTTTTTCTCCAAATTTCCAAAATTTAAGGGAGCGACTATTCTTCATACTGTTGGAAGAAACACTGCGTTAGCCACCTTCTTCTGCACCGACCCGCCCCTGTCAACCCTTTGTCTCCCCTTCACCGGCGACGCCACCGACAGTCCCATAATCATTGTCTTCGGCTCGCCATTGCCAGGAGGCCACGATCTGTCACCGGTTTTGGTGCCATTGGAGGAATTGACTGACACAAAAAAGATTTTTAATCACTTCATTAATAGCAAAAGCAGAAATTTAATTAGACCCAGGCCACTAATTCTTTTTTTTCCAGCTGCCAAGGCCACTAGTCTAATTCTAACACTAAGAATGTGTTTAATATCCTGCACCTTTTTGAGCCATTTGCATCTGTGATCCAACTCAGATTGGCTGAGTCAAACAGGCTAAAAATCATGTTGTGCAACTCATTTGGTCTCCTGCATCCCATCGCTGAGCAATTTTGTCTCTAGTGTTTGGACGCATGCGTGTGTGCTTTCGAGGTGACCAGATCTAGCACACAGATGTTTGTTTGTGTGCAATGTCTTGTTCTACTCACCCCATTCAAACATGGTAACCTTACAGCCAATATACACCCCACTAGCAAGTAAATAGCACATGAACATCAAACTAAAAACACACAATAGATGTGAAGGAAATATGCCCTAGAGGCAATAATAAAGTTGTTATTTTATATTTCCTTATTCATGATAAAGGTTTATTATTCATGCTAGAATTGTATTGATCGGAAACCATAATACATGTGTGAATACATAAACAAACACCGTGTCCCTAGTAAGCCTCTACTAGACTAGCTCGTTGATCAAAGATGGTTAAGGTTTCCTGACCATGGACATGAGTTGTCATTTGATAACGGGATCACATCATTAGGAGAATGATGTGATGGACAAGACCCATCTGTTAGCTTAGCATAATGATCGTTCAGTTTTATTGCTAGTGCTTTCTTTATGTCAAATACATATTCCTTCGACTATGAGATTATGCAACTCCCAGATATCGGAGGAATGCCTTGTGTGCTATCAAACGTCACAACGTAACTGGGTGATTATAAAGATGCTCTACAGGTATGTCCGAAGGTGTTTGTTGAGTTGGCATAGATCGAGATTAGGATTTGTCACTCCGAGTTTCGGAGAGGTATCTCTGGGCCCTCTCGGTAATACACATCATAAGCTTGCAAGCAAACGACTAAGGAGTTGGTCACGAGGTGATGTATTACGGAATGAGTAAAGAGACTTGCCGGCAACGAGATTGAACTAGGTATGAAGATACCGACGATCAAATCTCGGGCAAGTAACATACCGATGGACAAAGGGAATTACGTATGTTGTCATAACGGTTCGACCTATAAAGATCTTCGTAGAATATGTAGGAGCCAATATGAGCATCTAGGTTCCGCTATTGGTTATTGACCGGAGAGGTGTCTCGTTCATGTCTACATAGTTCTCGAACACGTAGGGTCCGCACGCTTAACATTCATTGACGATATAGTATAATATGAGTTATGTGATTTGGTGACCGACTATTGTTCGGAGTCCCGGATGAGAACACGAACATGACGAGGAGTCTCGAAATGGTCAAGAGGTAAAGATTGATATATAGGACGATGGTATTCGGACACCGGAAGTGTTTCGGGGGTCACCGGGTACTTATCGGGTCACCGGAAGGGGTTCCGGGCACCCCGGCAAAATATATGGGCCTTATGGGCCAAGAGGGGAAACACACCAGCCACAAGGGGCTGGTGCGCCCCCCATATGGGCCGGCAAAGTTGGAGAAGGAAAGGGGAAGGAGGAAAGGAAAGGAAGGGAATAGGATTCCCCCTTCCTTCCTCCTCCCCCCTCTTTCCTTCCCCCTCCGACAAATAAGGCAGGGGGCGCACCACTTGGGAGGACCCCAAGTAGGATTCGTCCTACTTGGGGCGCCCTCCTGGCTGCTTCCTCCTCCCATCCACCTATATATATGTGGGAGGGGGGCGCCTAGCACATCCAGACAATTGTTTAGCCGTGTGCGGCGCCCCCCTCCACCGTTTACACCCCCGGTCATATTTTCATAGTGCTTAGGCGAAGCCCTGCGGAGATCACTTCACCATCACCGTCACCACGCCATCGTGCTGACGGAACTCATCTACTACCTCGACGTCTTGCTAGATCAAGAAGGCGAGGGACGTCACCGAGCTGAACGTGTGCAGAACGCGGAGGTGACGTACGTTCGGTACTTGATCGGTTGGAGCACGAAGAAGTTCGACTACATCAACCGCATTGTTAAATGCTTCCGCTTACGATCTACGAGGGTACGTAGACACACTCTCCCCCTCATTGCTATGCATCTCCATGGATAGATCATTGCGTGTGCGTAGAATTTTTTTTGTTTTCCATGCAACGATTCCCAACAGTGGCATCATGAGCCAGGTCTATGCGTAGATGATATGCACGAGTAGAACACAAAGAGTTGTGGGCGGTGATAGTCATACTGCTTACCACCAACGTCTTATTTTGATTCGGCGGTATTGTGGGATGAAGCGGCCCGGACCAACCTTACATGTCCACGTACATGAGACCGGTTCCACCGACAGACATGCAACTAGTTTTGCATAAAGGTGGCTGGCGGGTGTCTGTCTCTCCTACTTTAGTTTAATCGAATTTGACTGCGGCCGGTCCTTGAAGAAGGTTAAAACAGCAAACTTGACGAATCACCGTTGTGGTTTTTGCCGAAGGTAAGAACGGTTCTTGCTAGAACCCCGTAGCAGCCACGTAAAATTTGCAACAACAAAGTAGAGGACGTCTAACTTGTTTTTGTAGGGTATGTTGTGATGTGATATGGTCAAGACATGATGTGATATACGTTATTGTATGAGATGATCATGTTTTGTAAGTTATCGGCAACCGGCAGGAGCCATATGGTTGTCTCTTTATTGTATGAAATGCAAACGCCACGTAATTGCTTTACTTTATCGCTATGCGTTAGCAATAGTTGTAGAAGCAATAGCTGGCGAGACGACCACGACGCAACGATGGAGATCAAGGTGTCAAGCCGGTGACGATGGAGATCATGACGATGCTTTGGAGATGGAGATCAAAAGCACGAGATGATGATGGCCATATCATGTCACATATTTTGGTTGCATGTGATGTTTATCTTTTATGCATCTTATTTTGCTTAGTACAGCGGTAGCTTTATAAGATGATCCCTTCACTAAATTTCAAGGTAAAAGTGTTCTCCCTGAGTATGCACCGTTGCTACAGTTCATCGTGTTGAGACACCATGTGATGATCGGGTGTGATAGACTCTATGTTCACACACAACGGGTGCAAGGCAGTTTTACACATGCAGAATACTTGGGTTAAACTTGACTAGCCTAGCATGTACATACATGGCCTCGGAACACTGGAGATCGAAAGATCGAACGTGAATCATATAGTAGATATGATCAACATAGAGATGTTCACCATTGATGACTACCCCATCTCACGTGATGATCGGATTTGGGTTAGTTGATTTGGATCACGTAACACTTAGATGACTTGAGGGATGTCTATTTAAATGGGAGTTCGTAAGTAATTTGATTAATTGAACTTAATTTATCATGAACTTAGTCCTGATAGTATTTGCATATCTATGTTGTAGATCAATGGCCCATGCTACCGTTCCCCTGAATTTTAATGCGTTCCTAGAGAAAGCTAAATTGAAAGATGATGGTAGCAACTACACGGACTGGGTCCGTAACTTGAGGATTATCCTCATTGCTGCACAGAAGAATTATGTCCTTGATGCACCGCTAGGTGACAAGCCCCCTCCCGCTAATGTAGACGCTTTGAACGCGTGGCAGACGTGGTCTGATGACTACTCTATAGTTCAGTGTGCCATGCTTTACGGCTTAGAACCGGGACTTCAAAGACGTTTTGAACGTCATGGAGCATATGAGATATTCCAAGAACTGAAGTTAATATTTCAAGCAAATGCCCGGGCAAGTAACATACCGATGGACAAAGGGAATTACGTATGTTGTCATAATGGTTCGACCGATAAAGATCTTCATAGAATATGTAGGAGCCAATATGAGCATCCAGGTTCCGCTATTGGTTATTGACCGGAGAGGTGTCTTGGTCATGTCTACATAGTTCTCGAACCCGTAGGGTCCGCACGCTTAACTTCGTTGACGATATAGTCTTATATGAGTTATGTGATTTGGTGACTGAATGTTGTTCGGAGTCCCGGATGAGATCACGGACATGACGAAGAGTCTCGAAATGGTCAAGAGGTAAAGATTGATATATAGGACGATGGTATTCGGACACCGGAAGTGTTTCGGGGGTCACCGGGTACTTATCGGGTCACCGGAAGGGGTTCCGGGCACCCCCGGCAAAAGATATGGGCCTTATGGGCCAAGAGGGGAAACACACCAGCCACAAGGGGCTGGTGCCCCCCCCCCCCCATATGGGCCGGCCAAGGTGGAGAAGGAAAGGGAAGGAGGAAAGGAAGGGAATAGGATTCCCCTTCCTTCCTCCTCCCCCCTCTTTCCTTCCCCCTCCGACAAATAAGGCAGGGGGGCGCGCCACTTGGGAGGACCCCAAGTAGGATTCGGCCTACTTGGGGCGCCTTCCTGGCTGCTCCCTCCTCCCCTCCACCTATATATATGTGGGAGGGGGCGCGTAGCACATCCAGACAATTGTTTAGCCGTGTGCGGCGCCCCCCTCCACCGTTTACACCCCCGGTAATATTTTCGTAGTGCTTAGGCGAAGCCCTGCGGAGATCACTTCACCATCACCATCACCACGTCGTCGTATTGACGGAACTCATCTACTACCTCGACGTCTTGCTGGATCAAGAAGGCGAGGGACGTCACCGAGCTGAACGTGTGCAGAACGCGGAGGTGCCGTACGTTTGGTACTTGATCGGTTGGAGCACGAAGAAGTTCGACTACATCAACCACGTTGTTAAACGCTTCCGCTTACGATCTACAAGGGTACGTAGACACACTCTCCCCCTCGTTGCTATGCATCTCCATGGATAGATCATTGCGTGTGCGTAGAATTTTTTTTGTTTTCCATGCAACGATTCCCAATAAGATGAACATGGCAGATTAACACAATCATTAGCACATACCATGCACAAACCTAAAGGGGAGTTTTAGACAACAGCGGCATCTCATGTCGCTACACAACATCAGGAGGGCATTCCCTGAGCAAAATATCAACAGTTTTCAGCAAACATACCGATCAGACTAACTACTACTACTACTTACTTAGTTGCCCTTCACAAAACTTCTGATAGCCTTAGCTAGGTCATAAGGCCCTTGACACGTCAGCTTCATGCATGTGTAGCGACGGATGGTGGAGTTCATGACGTCGTAGATCTGGAATTTCAGGCCAAAGTTGGTGGGCAGCTTGAGGACGATAATGTCATCGGCCTTGATCTTGTGCTTCTAGACAAAGTACCGTTGGCCCGGCCCAGCACAAGCTCATCGTTGAATTCCTAGACCTGCACGAAGTAGGCACACGACTTGTTAGCAGAGAGCTTGACAGCGCGTGTAAGGCGGACGTATATACAATTGTGTGTCACCGGCTAGAAAGCCCTGGGGACGACGAGCATGCCTTGATCCTCGGCGTCCCAGAACTGAATGCAGAGCCTATGTGGCACAGGTTCGCCGGCTCATGCCCAATCCTCGGAGGGCAGACAACATTGGGAAACAGCTCTGCCACCTCCTCCCTCCTCCCCAACAAGTTGGTCTTTGCTAGCCATCGATTCTCGGGAATGAAGTTCTTGGCGTCCTCCGCGCTTCGACGACTGGGGCCCTATGACCGACTCGGTCTTGATCACCTTGTCCGTTCAGAAGACAAAGGTTGAGGAACATTGTTTCACTGCACAACTAAGTACTTATCTAAACAATGCACATTGCTATGATGAGTGCACTAATCATAGCAATGTGCATACCTATCATCAATGCACTCATCAAAACAATGTGCATGCCCACTAGTCATAGACATGCACATTGCCTTGATCAGTGCACTGATCATAACAATGGCATTTGCCTTGATCAGTGAACAAACACATTTAGCAAGCATATCATTCATACTAATCATGCAAACATAGCATACCATTCCTACTCTGATCACACATGTTCTATCGATAGCATGTATCAAGCACTAGGCTAGCATTCCTAGTAATCATACATAGCATCAACATGTTTCTAGCATGGTTCAAAAAATCATAGTAATCATACATAGCATGGACACATTCCACATAAGCATACACATAAAATCAACACAAACACATTGTAAGCACATAGGAAGAGGTTCAAATATGTTCGACGTGAATCGACTCAATCTGAATCGAATCTATTTGAATTGAAGCAATTGTCTCAACGAAACCCTAACTACTCAAATTTTGAATATATAGAGATGAGATTTACTTATCGGGTTTGTCTGGGGTGCCCTCGGAGGTGGAGGTAGAGAAAACTCCGCCGGAGGTGGAGGTTTAGTAGACTGCGCCAGACCAAACCATGGCGGGAACGACAGTATGGCCAAGACGGATGTGATGACAACCAAAGCCGACGACCCCTACATTGTCGCGGCCGTCGTCACCACCACCACGTTGGAGGTAGAGGGAGCGGCTGGAGCGAGGGTAGAGAACTCTTGAACGGGACTAAAACCCACCGAACGTGGCATCCATCCAACCATTCACCGCGGCGGACACCAGAGCGAAGGCCAACAAAGGGTCCATTGCCGCAGATTGTAGCCTCCTGTAGAAGTGGGCATGGACCGGATAGCCGCCGGCCGTCGACCGAGTGGTTGTTTTTCTCGGGGCCCGCACGAATAGGATTAGGGCGGCACGGTGGTGGGGTGGCCATCAGAGAGACCGGAGCGGCAGTGAAAGATTGAGGAGCGAATGGGGGTATCAACGGTTAGGGAGTAAGGTGTGAGAGTTAAGGTGTGTTCGAGATGTCACATCCATTTCTTGTGCTTCCTTAGGGGTGCAAGCAAGAACCACGCGTGGCTTGCCAGAGCCTAGCTAGGGAAAACGACCGATTCGGCCATTCCCCCTCAACCTGGCCCGGGAGTGCTTTAAACCTCGTGCGGCTAGAAAATAGATGCAGCCCGCACAACCAAATGGTCTATTTCTGCATCGCAAGCCTGGTTGGGTTGAATGTAGGCTACCAAACGCATCCTAAGGGCATCTTCAAAACTGTCCATCAAAACCGACACCCCAAACGTCCGCACACGCAATTGGGGGGGGGGGCATCCAACCCTATGCACCAAATGCTCGTCCATGTTGTTTTCCTATATCTGGATCACTTGAATAATTAAAGATAAATATCATTCGTCGTCCATAATCATTTTGTGCAAACAACTAAAGATAAATATTACAATCCAAACATGGAGTTCTCCAATAAAATAGTTCAAATTTGAATTCAACTTATTCTGGCACATTTTTAGGTTCTCCCCTCGAAGTACCCACAAATGTTCAACTAGGACCATTCAGAAGCTGCTCATGAGTTGCTCGATGGCGAGCATTTGGATAAAATCCTCAAAAGTCGCCAGATTCTACTCTGGAAGTTGGATAGGATCACTCATGCGCTCAAATTCCAGACCATGGCGAACTCTACCATTCGCAGCCTCCACAATCATGTTGTGCATGATCACACAAGTTGTCATCACCTCCCACAATGTCTGCGGATCCCATATTTTTGCAGATTCTCGAACAACTACAAGACGAGCTTAGAGCACTCCAAATGCCCTCTTGACATCCTTTCGAACTCCTTGTTTTGGGCAAAGTGAGATCTTTTCTCGCCCCTTGGATCAGAGATAGTCTTGACGAAGGTCACCCACGAAGGGTAAATACCATCACAAAGAGACTAGCACATGTTGTGGTGATGTCCATTGATGTTATAGTTGCACGGAGGAGCCTCTCCTGCACACAACCTTGCAAACAATGGAGATTGTTGCAGCACATTAATGTCATTGTGAGACCCGCGCCTCCCAAAGAAAGAGTGTCAAATCCAGAAGTTTTGTGATGCAACTTCTTAAAGAATGTTGGTGGGCTTCTTGCAATGGCCCTGATATTGCCCTTGCATAGCATATGCACAATTCTTCCATTGCCAGTGTCATAGACAAGCATCTTCAATGCAGTTGTGCACTTATGGTTACCAGAGGACCCAATATTTTCAGCACATCCTTCTCCAAGATGAAGTAGTGACCATAGGCACGGACACAATTGTAGAGGCGATTGAACATGGTTCGGCTCATCCAGAATCAACGGCGGAGAGAGGACTTGAATAGCGCATGAGGGAGAAAGTAGTCGTCCATTAACATCAAAGTCCCCCATGCCCTATTTCAATTTAATACTCAATGTCCCTTGACCGATCCCTTGAAATTGAGAACATGCTCCTCTGCACGTTCCACATATTTAATGACCGCTTGCATCATCAATAAATTTGGCTATGGCATTTGATCGAACACTTGCTGGGCGTGGTGTCCGCCATGGACGACAATGTGCAGGGGCGGACGGTACCTAGGCGGCGGCCAAACCAGGAGCGAAAGGGAGGCGTACGCAAGTCGACAATGTGCAGACTGGGTGGTACAACGACGCCAACGGTATTAGACTACCCAGATAGAGAGCAAGGGGAGGGACCGAGTGAGAGGAGCGGGCTCCGGGTGGGGTTTTCTCTGGGTCCAGGGTGTCAGATGCCTATGCGGTGGCTGTCCAAACATTGGCAAACCTCCCCCGGCTTTGCTTCTGGCTCGTGGGAATCCCGAGGTGTGGACCTACCCGCAAACGTTTGATGCACGATATTGGATGGCACAAAGTGTCTGAACCACGCACTCGAAACGTTTAGGGGCGTTTTTTATGGACGGTCGTTGAAGATGTCCTAACTGTGTTAACTCATTAGGGCATCTCCAACACTGGCCCTCAAACCGCCCTCATACGTCCGGATCGCGTGGTCCGGACATGTTCTGCCATCCTACACGGGCCTGTATCGTTCCGTCGAGCGGTCCGGATGCACTTTTCCCACAAATTGGAAGCAAAGTTTGTGTGTGTGGGAGGGGGGGGGGCTTTGCGGGAGTCCGAACAGCAGCCATGTAGGACTCCGACACCCCCGACCCACTAAATGCCCCCTTTCGGTCTCATTCTCTTCCACTCCGCCCCTTCTTCCCCTTACTTTGCATTTGCACCCTCCTCCGACGCCGCCGATGTACCTCTCCGGCCGTCACACGGGCATTGCTGGACCTCCGCAACCAGCACCGACGTGCCCGCTCGCCTTTCACGGCGGCATCGTCCACCCAGGACCGTCCGTAGCCACGTACAATCCGCCCCACTTTCGATGATGTCCATGGTGGACACCACGTCCGGCAGGTGTTCGGCCAAATGCCATTGAGCTTATTTTTGAATGACATGTCATTCTTTTAGAGTACGAAAGATGGCGGGGTACTCAACCATGAAGGATGAGTTGTTGTGCGATGCATGGTTGACCGTATCTGCGGATTTCGTAGGTAGGAGCAGAAGGGTGCTCTTCTGGCAGAGCGCCCATGATGCGTTTCACGCGCAAAATCACATTGTGCCCTACGACATGCGCATTATCCAACAAAGCAATATGAGATCGTTATCGTATTGATGGTATTGCCATTCAGATTACCGTCACCAAGTTTTGTGATGTGGTTGCTCGGCTGGAGGCAAGGTGGCCATTACGCGTGGCAACGGAGGAGATCGTGAGTTTTGCTTCTTCTTGCTCAACTTGTCGATTGAATTATTGTGACGCCCCCGACTCAATCGTGCACTAATCATACACGCAAACATGCACGATCAAGCACAGGGACTCACGGGAAGATATCACAACACAACTCTAACACAATTAAACGGAGATCCACAATATTACAGACCAGGGATCGAGAGGATCCGAATACATAAGTCAGCCATACAAATCATATCTGGGTACAGACATAGTTAGACAAGTTTTGCCTTAAGAAGGCTAGCACAAACAACGACTCTAGATCGAAAGGCGAAGACCTCCTGCCTGGGAGCCTCCGATCCTACTCCTGGTCGGCTGGCTCGATCCAGTAGTACGTGACGTCTGGACCCTCCTGGTAGTAAGCTCCTATGGTGGCATCTGGCTCCGGGGCTCCATCGTCTGATGTATCATCAAAGTGGGGTATGGGGAAAAAGAAGTAACAAAGCAACAGTGAGTACTCATCCGAAGTACTCAGCAAGCAAGGATCTACACTACATATGCAACATTATCAAAGGAGAATGGCTGTATATGTGGACTGGGCTACAGAAATGCCAGAATAGAGAGAAGGCCTAGTCCTATCAAAGAGTAGCATCTTCAAACATCTTCACGAAGCCACCATCTTGCAGCAATAGAAGAGAGTAGAATAGCATTTTATTAAGCAAACATGTTGAAGTAAGCCTAGAGATCCTTCCTCGACTCCCAGCGAGAAAGCAATCCCGAAGCTTCAATTAAGTAAACAAGTATACAGTTCAAGTAGTAGATCGGGATATACAAACTGAGCGTCCTTTACCGTAGGACCGGCTATCGATAGATTATTCATCCCTGCAGGGGTGCACTACTGTTACCCAACACGCTCGATCAACTCTGGCCGGACACACTTGCTGGGTAATGCCCGGCCTCGGGAGATCAACACGAAGCAGCGCCCTACCTAGGCTCAGCACAGAGGTCAGCACACCGGACAAACCTATGCACCCAGAGGTCTTGGGCCATCGCCCTGGGCACCCTGCGTGTTGCGAGACTAGCCGGGGTGCAGGCGCGACGCTGAACTCGTCAGTGAAGTATCCAGCCCATTCCCGACAATCAGCCCGCACGGTGAACCGTGACGTCTAAAGAGCTTTCGGGAGAAACGTACGACGTAGAGGGCCCCATAAACCATAATCCCGTGTGGTGGTAGTGTGTATAGGGCACGTCGACCCACTCAGGTCAAATACCCAAATCCAATAGGCTCCTTTAGTAACACGCGGAGACAATCAGAGTTTCTGAAGCTCCGCCACAATATCACACTCGAGTGCCCTTCCGATACACCCGACAACATAGATCCCCTGCGGGCACCCATCAGGGTCGACCCGCCTGTAACAAAGGTCAAAGTAACCATGTGGTCATAACATCAAGGGGGAAACCCGAGGAATCACCCTCGGCGAATTCCACTCGATGAAATCATCAGGGTGAATGTAGGAGGCATCACCCTCGAGGTTCACACTGAGGGGTTGCACGACAAAGTCGTATCGGAAGTGGAGAAGGAGGAATCACCCTCGATGACCACGGCCGAACAGCTACACTGCAGAGTATTCATCAGGAGTGCGTTACGAGGTATCACCCTCGGCACTCGATAGTAACTATGCAGAGTCGTACAACTAAGGGGGTGAAGTGATGTGTCGGTCTCTGGTCGACGATCACACTGGTCGAGTCGTCGATGATCAAGCAGGGGCAACAAGGGTAAGGTGGTGGGGTCACTGATGGTTCACTACCAACCTATACTAAGTAGTTTAACATAGGCATGTAAGGTAACAATAAACAGGTTACAAAAGTAGGCTATGCATCAGAATAGGAGCAAACATTTAACAGTAGCAAAATCTAATGCAAGCAAGAGAAATGGAATGGGCGATATCTGGATGCTCAAGGGGGGGGCTTGCCTGGTTGCTCTGGCAAGAAAGAGGGGTCGTCAACGGGCTGCTCGTCTGGAGCGTAGTCGTACGCAGCTGCAACGTCATCGGTCTCGGCGTCTATCGAGAGAGAAGGGGGGGAGAGAAACAATAAATTCACGGCAAAAATGCAAACAATATGTATGACACGCCTAAATGATATGCCGGAGTGTTCTACTGCCTAACTAAATGATTTAGTTAATTTAGGAATTTATCCGGATTTATTTAAATAAAGTTGGGCACTATTCATTCATTGAAATCGGTCTAAAAGTTCCAGGTTCATCTAGCTAGGGGCATCTGACAGGAATACGGAGGGCGTATTCAGATTCGTATCGAAATTCCGAGTGACTTTCATATATAAATTATTTTCATCTGAGTTACGGTTTATTTTATATAATTTTTCAAAGTTTTAATAGAATTTCTGGAATTAATTAATTATCTAATTCGAATTATCCAGAACATTGTCTGATGATGTCAGCATGACATCACCATGACGTCAGCAGGTCAAACCCGGCTGACCAGGGTCAAACCTGACAGGTGGGTCCAGTGGGACCCACATGTCATAGACAGTAGCTTAATCCAGTGAGTTAATTTAACTAAAGGGGTTAATTAGCACATGGGCCCTGTTAGTCAGTGACACAGGCTTAATTAGGATTTAATTAATTGCTATAGTGCATGGGCCCACGTGTTAGTGACATGTTTTAATCCAAACGTTATTTTTACAGGGGCCCCACATGTCAGCGGCTATTTAACTTAACTAAACACAGATTAACCCTAATCTAACTAGCTGACAGGCGGGCCCGGTGAATAGTGCCAGTCGACGTTTAAATGTCGGCGCCACAGCACGCGGCGGCGACTCGCCGGAACGCGCTACGGGCGGCCATTTGCGGCGGGGCTTGGTCCATTCGGACGGGCGCGAAGCCGCGCATCCAGTGGGGGCATCGGCCGGACGAAGGGGTCACCGGAGTTGGCCGGACGATGAGCCAGGTGGCGGCGCGGCTACGACCATAGTGAAAAACATGCGCGCGAGCTCGGAAGAGAGGGGGAAGATGCGTGCGCTCACAGGGAACTCGTAGAGGGGGCCGGCGAGGCGTGGGGAGGTCGGCGTCGACCGAATCGACCGGAAGAAGCCGTCGGTGCCGAAGACGAAGGCGACCTCGGGGAGGAGGTTGCGGTGCGTCCCGGCCTGGTGGAGTGCGGGGAGTCGAAGGAGGAGACGCCCACGGTGCTGCCGGACACGGAGATGGGACACGGGGGATGCGGTGACCGCGAGATCTCACGGGGGCGCGGCCATGGCGTACGGTGAGCTCGAGGGAGAGAGAAGAGAGGCGGTGGAGAGGGAAGGAGAGAGACCAGAGGGTTCATGGGGGCCTTATCCATCCACTGCGAGCGGTAGGGCGCGGTGTCGAGCAGCAGAGTGGGGGCCAGGGGTGAGCGCGCGCGGGGGGGGCGATGTGGAGACGACAGAGAGGGGGTGAATAGCGCGAGGTGGGGGACGGCAGGCGGTGGGCTGGGCCGCTGGCTGTGGCAAGCAGGCTCGAGTGCACAGTAGCTTTAGGCCTTTTCTCTTTTTCTCTTTTTCTGTTTCCTTTTCTTTTCTGTTTTGTAAATTGTTTGGGCACTAAATGGTTTTTGTAAAATATGAGACCTAGCCCATAAATCATAGTGCAACATATCCTACCATCAAAAACTCGTTTGGGGTAAATACTATTCCATAATAATTTTGGATTAATAGAAAGGTTATTAAATATTATTTTCAGCCACTGTTTGAGATTGTTTGAGTCACTTAATTAATTTATTTACTGTTGGTTACAATTTTAGCATTGTCTCTAGAATATTTGTCATCTAATGAACATTTTAGTTTCTGCTTTGAGTAACTTTTATTTTCCGCTTTTAATTTTATTTGAAGTTTGAACTAGGAGCTGAAATGCAATATGATGCAAATGATGATTAGGCACTGTTAATCATGCTGACTTGTCATTATCAAAAGTGATTACTGTGGCTAATGACATGGGGCATTACAATTCTCCTCATCTATCAAGAATTCTCGTCCCGAGAATTAAGAGGAAGACTGAAAGAAAGCGGGGTATTCTTCGCGAAGACGATCCTCGCGTTCCCAAGTGGCTTCATCTTCAGAATGATTCGACCACTGAACCTTGAGGAATTTGATTGACTTTTGGCGAGTCCAGTGTTTAGCTTGATCAAGAATACGGATGGGATATTCTGGATAAGACAGATCTTCCCGTAATTCAAGCATTTCGTGATCCACAGCTCGAATAGGATCCTTGAAGCAGCGACGGAGTTGGGATACATGAAAGACATCATGCACTTGAGAAAGATTTGGCGGCAATTGCAATTGATATGCCACTTCTCCTCGACGGGCAAGAATACGGAACGGGCCAATGTAGTGAGGAGCTAACTTGCCTTTGATTCCGAACCGATGAGTGCCTTTCAACGGAGTGACACGGAGGTAAGCTTGCTCGCCAGGTTTATAGACCATTTCCTGGTGCTTTCGGTCATAGTTGCTCTTCTGACGAGACTGAGCAGTTTTCAAATGTTCACGGACGATGCGGACTTGTTCTTCAGCTTGTTGGATAATGTCCGGTCCGACAAGTGAGCGTTCCCCAGTTTCTGACCAATTCAGAGGGGTTCGACACTTACGTCCATAAAGAACTTCAAACAGTGCCATCTTCAGACTAGCTTGATAGCTATTATTGTAAGAGAATTCGGCATACGGGAGAGATTCCTCCCATTTCTTACCGAAGGAGATGACGCAAAGCTCGAAGAATATCTTCGAGCACTTGATTAACTCGTTCGACTTGACCCTGTGACTAAGGGTGAAAAGCAGTACTGAAGGACAGGTGAGTTCCCATAGCTTCTTGGAAACTATTCCAGAATCTGGAGGTAAAGAGACTGCCACGATCAGAACTGATCTCCAACGGAACGCCGTGGAGTGACACAATTCGGGAAACATACAAGTCTGCTAACTGACTAGCAGTGATTGTCTCCTTAACTGGCAGAAAGTGAGCAACCTTTGAGAATCGGTCAATGATGACAAAGATAGCATCATGACCCTTCTGAGATCTGGGAAAACCAGTAATGCAATCCATTTGGACCTTGTCCCATTTCCATTCAGGAATATCAAGTGGTTGCAGAGTTCCAGCAGGCCTTTGATGTTCTGCTTTAATGCGGCGGCAAACGTCACACTCAGAAACATAACGAGCAATGTCTCGCTTCATAATAAGCCACCAGTATCTCTGACAAATGTCACGGTACATCTTTGTGCTACCAGGATGAATTGACAGAGGAGTGTCATGAGCTTCTTTCATAACGTGTTCCCTCTCATCCTTGAACTTGGGTACGAAGAGACGGTGTTGGAAAAATAGGATCCCATCCCTATCAAGGTGGAATTCCGACGGCTTTCCTTTTTCGAGGTATCGCTTAATCCTTTCAACTTCAGAGTCATACTTTTGTATAATCCTAATGCCGTGCTCAAGATCCGGTTCAATAACCAGGGTATTGAGATAACCCTGTGGAACAATATGGAGGTTCTACCTGCGAAGCTCTTCATAAAGCATAGGTTGTGCTTCCTGAACCATAAGATTCTTGCAATAAGCCTTACGACTCAAAGCATCGGCCATTACATTAGCCTTGCCAGGGGTGTATGAGATATTCATATCATAATCGGCAATTGTCTCGAGCCATCTTTGTTGACGAAGGTTCAGATCTGGTTGAGTATATAGATACTTCAAACTTTGATGATCCGTGTATATCTCGCAACGATTACCGAGAAGGTAATGTCGCCATAGCTTCAGAGCATAAATAACCGCAGATAGTTCAAGGTCATGCACTGGATAATTTTCTTCGTGAGGACGCAATTGTCGAGAGGCATAAGCAATCACTTTACGCTCTTGCATTAGGACACAGCCTAATCCTTGACGAGATGCATCACAGTATATCACGAAATCCTTTTGGGAATCCGGGGGTGCTAGCACTGGGGCAGATGTTAACTTATCTGTCAGTGTCTGAAAGCTTTCTTGATATTTTTCTGTCCACTCAAATTTAACACCTTTGTGGAGCAGATTCGTCAATGGTTTTGCAATCTTGGAAAAGTTCTCAACGAATCGACGGCAATAACTAGCGAGTCCGAGAAAACTTCTGACTTGCTTGACATTCTTCGGGGGAGTCCAATCAAGAATGGCTTGAACTCGTTTCGGGTTAACAGCAATTCCATTCTTGGAAATCACATGACCAAGGTAGGTCACTTCAGATAACCAGAATTCACACTTGGAGAATTTAGCATACAACTGATGTTCTCGTAGCTTCTCTAATACAAGCCGAAGATGTTCAGCATGTTCTTCTTCATTCTTGGAATATATAAGGATATCATCCAAATAAACCACGATGAATTTGTCGAGGTAATCCATGAAGATATAGTTCATTAACCGGGAGAAGGTTGCTGGAGCATTTGTTAAACCAAATGACATGAAAGTGTACTCATAAGAGCCATAACGAGTGACAAAGGCAGTCTTCGGAATATCCTCTTCGCGAACACGGATCTGATGATAACCCAACCTCAAGTCGAGTTTCGAGAAGACAGAGGATCCAGCAAGCTGATCATAAAGGTCATTGATTCGGGGCAGTGGGTATTTATTCTGGATTGTGGCTTGGTTAATGGGCCGGTAATCCTGAACCAATCGGTTAGTTCCATCCTTCTTCTTAACGAAGAGTGAAGGTGCTCCCCAAGCAGAGGAACTGGGGCGGATGAAACCTTTCTTAAGTGACTTGTCGATTTCTTCCTTTAGTTCAAGGAGTTCATGCGGCGGCATCTTATAAGGACGCTTCGCAATAGGGGTAGTGCCAGGCTTCAAGTCAATGACAAACTCGACAGCTCTAACCGGGGGTATTCCTGGAAGTTCTTCCGGAAAGACGTCCGGAAAATCTCGGACGACAGGAACGTTCTCGATTCCTTCCAGAGGTGAGGCGTTCAAAGCATTCAGGGCATATATCTAAGCTTCGGCGTTCCGAGTAACCCGGGTGGTGTAGTTCACTATCTCATCGGAGGGGTGAAAAAGTTGGACGACTTTAGTGGAACAATTGATCGAAGCTATATTAGCTTTCAACCAATCCATTCCGAGGATGAGGTCTATGGTGGAAGATTTCAAGACGATGGGTGAGGCAAGGAATTCCATCCCTTTAATTTCGACGGTAACGTCAGGTGCTATCACGTCAGCATGACAATGAGAAGTATAATACAACTCGGAGAGAAAGGTTAAACAAAACAATGGAAAGGAAAATGATTATCAGACTAATCAGATCAATGACAGGGAAATCGCACAGATATCCAGCTCTCCGGGTAGACGGGATTTACGAGATCCTAAGTGTCGGCGTTAGTAAATTTATTTAACCCGAATAGAAGAGAGATCAGAGTCCCAGAGTATAGACGAGGAATAAAAGATCCTAATACCACCCAGTTGGTGACGTGGGCCCGTAAGCCACACAGCCAAGTTAGTAAATTAGTTTTTCGATGTCTAGACTCAACTTCGGCCAAGGAGTTGGAAAGGGGGCTTCCTACAGGCAGTCGGCTCTGATACCAACTTGTGACGCCCCCGACTCAATTGTGCACTAATCATACACGCAAACATGCACGATCAAGCATAGGGACTCACGGGAAGATATCACAACACAACTCTAACACAATTAAACGGAGATCCACAATATTACAGACCAGGGATCACGAGGATCCGAATACATAAGTCAGTCATACAAATCATATCTTGGTACAGACATAGTTAGACAAGTTTTGCCTTAAGAAGGCTAGCACAAACAACGACTCTAGATCGAAAGGTGAAGGCCTCCTGCCTGGGAGCCTCCGATCCTACTCCTGGTCGGCTGGCTCGATCCAGTAGTACGTGCCGTGTGGACCCACCTGGTAGTAAGCTCCTGTGGTGGCATCTAGCTCCGGGGCTCCATCGTCTGATGTATCATCAAAGTGGGGTATGGGAAAAAAGAAGTAACAAAGCAACCGTGAGTACTCATCCGAAGTACTCAGCAAGCAAGGATCTACACTACATATGCAACATTATCAAAGGAGAAAGGCTGTATATGTGGACTGGGCTACAGAAATGCCAGAATAGAGAGAAAGCCTAGTCCTATCGAAGACTAGCATCTTCAAACATCTTCACGAAGCCACCATCTTGCAGCAATAGAAGAGAGTAGAATAGCATTTTATTAAGCAAACATGTTGAAGTAAGCCTAGAGATCCTTCCTCGACTCCCAGCGAGAAAGCGATCCCGAAGCTTCAATTAAGTAAACAAGTATCCAGTTCAAGTAGTAGATCGGATTATACAAACTGAGCGTCCTTTACCGTAGGACCGGCTATCGATAGATTATTCATCCCTGCAGGGGTGCACTACTGTTACCCAACACGCTCGATCAACTCTGGCCGGACACACTTGCTGGGTAATGCCCGGCCTCAGGAGATCAACACGAAGCAACGCCCTACCTAGGCTCAGCAGAGAGGTCAGCACGCCGGACTAACCTATGCACCCAGAGGTCTTGGGCCATCGCCCTGGGCACCCTGCGCGTTGCGAGACTGGCCGGGGTGCAGGCGCGACACTGAACTCGTCAGTGAAGTATCCAGCCCATTCCCGACAATCAGCCCGCACGGTGAACCGTGATGTCTGAAGAGCTTTCGGGAGAAACGTACGACGTAGAGGGCCCCATAAACCATAATCCCGCGTGGTGGTAGTGCGTATAGGGCACGTCGACCCACTCAGGTCAAATACCCAAATCCAATAGGCTCCTTTAGTAACACGCGGAGACAATCAGAGTTTCTGAAGCTCCGCCACAATATCACACTCGAGTGCCCTTCTGGTACACCCGACAACATAGATCCCCTGCGGGCACCCATCAGGGTCGACCCGCCTGTAACAAAGGTCAAAGTAACCATGTGGTCATAACATCAAGGGGGAAACCCGAGGAATCACCCTCGGCGAATTCTACTCGATGAAATCATCAGGGTGAACGTAGGAGGCATCACCCTCGAGGTTCATGTTGGAAATATGCCCTAGAGGCAATAATAAAATGGTTATTATTATATTTCCTTGTTCATGATAATTGTCTGTTATTCATGCTATAATTGTGTTATCCGGAAATCGTAATACATGTGTGAATACATAGACCACAACATGTCCCTAGTAAGCCTCTAGTTGACTAGCTCGTTGATCAATAGATGGTTACGGTTTCCTGACCATGGACATTGGATGTCATTGATAACGGGATCACATCATTAGGAGAATGATGTGATGGACAAGACCCAATCCTAAGCCTAGCACTAGATCGTGTAGTTCGTTTGCTAAAGCTTTTCCAATGTCAAGTAACTTTTCCTTAGACCATGAGATTGTGCAACTCCCGGATACCGTAGGAGTGCTTTGGGTGCACCAAACGTCACAACGTAACTGGGTGGCTATAAAGGTGCACTACGGGTATCTCCGAAAGTATCTGTTGGGTTGGCACGAATCGAGACTGGGATTTGTCACTCCATGTAACGGAGAGGTACCTCTGGGCCCACTCGGTAGGACATCATCATAATGAGCTCAATGTTATCAAGGAGTTGTTCACGGGATGATGTGTTACGGAAACGAGTAAAGAGACTTGCCGGTAACGAGATTGAACAAGGTATCGAGATACCGACGATCGAATCTCGGGCAAGTATCGTACCGATAGACAAAGGGAATTGCGTACGGGATTGATTGAATCCTCGACATCGTGGTTCATCCGATGAGATCATCGAGGAGCATGTGGGAGCCAACATGGGTATCCAGATCCCGCTGTTGGTTATTGACCGGAGAGTCGTCTCGGTCATGTCTGCGTGTCTCCCGAACCCGTAGGGTCTACACACTTAAGGTTCGGTGACGCTAGGGTTATAGAGATATTAGTATGCGGTAACCCGAAGGTTGTTCGGAGTCTCGGATGAGATCTTGGACGTCACGAGGAGTTCCGGAATGGTCCGGAGGTAAAGATTTATATATGGGAAGTCCTATTTTGGCCACCGGAAAATGTTCGGGATTTTTCGGTATTGTACCGAGAAGGTTCTAGAAGGTTCCGGAGTGGGGCCCACCTGCATGGGGGGACCCACATGAACGTGGGTAGTGGGGGCAAGGCCCCACACCCCTAGTCAAGGCGCACCAAGATTCCCCCTTAGAAGGAATAAGATCATATCCCGAAGGGATAAGATCAAGATCCCTAAAAAAGGGGGATAACAATCGGTGGGGAAGGGAAAGGATGGGATTTCTTTCCTTCCACCTTTGCCAACGCCCCAATGGACTTGGAGGGCAAGAAACCAGCCCCCCCCACCCCTATATATAGTGGGGAGGTGCATGGGAGAAACAGCTCAGCCCCTGGCGCCTCCCTCTCCCTCCCGTGACACCTCTTCCTCCTCCAGTAGCGCTTGGCGAAGCCCTGCTGAAATCCCGCTGCTTCCACCACCACACCGTCGTGCTGCTGGATCTCCATCAACCTCTCCTCCCCCCTTGCTGGATCAAGAAGGAGGAGACGTCTCTGCTCCGTACGTGTGTTGAACGCGGAGGTGCCGTCCGTTCGGCGCTCGGTCATCGGTGATTTGGATCACGACGAGTACGACTCCATCAACCCCGTTCTCTTGAACGCTTCCGCTCGCGATCTACAAGGGTATGTAGATACACTCCCCTCTCACTCGTTGCTAGATGACTCCATAGATTGATCTTGATGATGCGTAGAAAATTTTAAAATTCTGCTACGTTCCCCAAAAGTGGCATCATGAGCTAGGTTTATGCGTAGTATCTTGCACGAGTAGAACACAAAGTAGTTGTGGGCGTCGATTTGTCAATCTTCTTGCCGTTACTAGTCTTATCTTGATTCGGCGGCACTGTGGGATGAAGCGGCCCGGACCGACCTTACACGTACGCTTACGTGAGACAGGTTCCACCGACTGACATGCACTAGTTGCATAAGGTGGCTAGCGGGTGTCTGTCTCTCCCACTTTAGTCGGATCGGATTCGATGAACAGGGTCCTTATGAAGGGTAAATAGAAATTGGCATATCACGTTGTGGTTTTGGCGTAGGTAAGAAACGTTCTTGCTAGAAACCTATAGCAGCCACGTAAAAACTTGCAACAACAATTAGAGGACGTCTAACTTGTTTTTGCAGCAAGTGCTTTGTGATGTGATATGGCCAAAGGATGTGATGAATGATATATGTGATGTATGAGATGATCATGTTCTTGTAATAGGAATCACGACTTGCATGTCGATGAGTATGACAACCGGCAGGAGCCATAGGAGTTGTCTTAATTTATTATATGACCTGCGTGTCATTGAAATTCGCCATGTAATTACTTTACTTTATTGCTAACCGTTAGCCGTAGTAGTAGAGGTAATAGTTGGCGAGACAACTTCATGAAGACACGATGATGGAGATCATGATGATGGAGATCATGGTGTCATGCCGGTGACGATGATGATCATGGAGCCCCGAAGATGGAGATCAAAAGGAGCAAAGTGATAATGGCCATATCATGTCACTATTTTGATTGCATGAGATGTTTATCATGTTTTTGCATCTTATTTGCTTAGAACGACGGTAGCATATATAAGATGATCCCTTACTAAAATTTCAAGAAAGTGTTCCCCCTAACTGTGCACCGTTGCGAAGGTTCGTTGTTTCGAAGCACTACGTGTTGATCGGGTGTGATAGATTCTAACGTTCGAATACAACGGGTGTAAGCCAGATTTACACAGCAATACACTTAGGTTGACTTGACGAGCCTAGCATGTACAGACATGGCCTCGGAACACAAGAGACCAAAAGGTCGAGCATGAGTCATATAGAAGATACGATCAACATGGGGATGTTCACCGTTGATGACTAGTCCGTCTCACGTGATGATCGGACACGGCCTAGTCGATTCGGATCATGTAATCACTTAGATGACGAGAGGGATGTCTATCTGAGTGGGAGTTCATTACATAATTTGATTAGATGAACTTAATTGTCATGAACTTAGTCTAAATGTTACATATCTATCTTGTAGATCAAATGGCCAACGTTAATGTTACCCTCAACTTCAACGCGTTCCTAGAGAAAAACAAGCTGAAAGACGATGGTAGCAACTATGCGGACTGGGTCCGTAACCTGAGGATTATCCTCATAGCTGCCAAGAAATCATATGTCCTTGAAGCACCGTTAGGTGACCCACCTGCTCTCCCAGCACTGCCAGACGATTTGAACGTTTGGCAGACACGCACCGATGATTACTCCTTCGTTCAGTGCGGCATGCTCTTCAGCTTAGAACCGGGGCTCCAAAAGCGTTTTGAGCATCACGGAGCATATGAGATGTTCGAAGAGCTGAAAATGGTTTTCCAAGCTCATGCCCGGATCGAGAGATATGAAGTCTCCGATAAGTTCTACAGCTGTAAGATGGAGGAAAATAGTTCTGTCAGCGAGCACATACTCAAAATGTCTGGGTTGCACAGCCGATTGTCTCAGCTGGGAGTTAATCTCCCGGATGACGCGGTCGTTGACAGAATCCTTCAGTCGCTTCCACCTAGCTACAAGAGCTTCGTGATGAACTTCAACATGCAGGGGATGGAAAAGACCATTCCTGAGGTATATGCGATGCTGAAGTCAGCGGAGGCAGAGATCAGAAAGGAACATCAAGTGTTGATGGTGAATAAAACCACTAAGTTCAAGAAGGGCAAGGGTAAGAAGAACTTCAAGAAGGACGGCAAGGGAGTTGCCGCGCCCGGTAAGCCAGCTGCCGGGAAGAAGTCGAAGAATGGACCCAAGCCTGAGACTGAGTGCTTTTATTGCAAGGGAAACGGTCACTGGAAGCGAAACTGCCCCAAGTACTTGGCGGACAAGAAGGCCGGCAATACCAAAGGTATATATGATATACATGTAATTGATGTGTACCTTACCAGCACTCGTAGTAGTTCCTGGGTATTTGATACCGGTGCGGTTGCTCATATTTGTAACTCAAAGCAGGAACTGCGGAATCAGCGTAGACTGGCAAAGGACGAGGTGACGATGCGCGTCGGGAATGGTTCCAAGGTCGATGTGATCGCCGTCGGCACGCTACCTCTGCATCTACCTACGGGATTAGTTTTAAACCTCAATAATTGTTATTTAGTACCAGCTTTGAGCATGAACATTGTATCTGGATCTCGCTTAATGCGAGATGGCTACTCATCTGAGAATAATGGTTGTTCTATTTATATGAGAGATATGTTTTATGGTCATGCCCCGCTGGTGAATGGTTTATTTTTATTGAATCTCGAACGTGATGTTACACATGTTTATAATGTGAATGCCAAGAAATGCAAGGTTGATAACGATAGTCCCACATACTTGTGGCACTGCCGCCTTGGTCATATCGGTGTTAAACGCATGAAGAAACTCCATGCAGATGGACTTTTGGAGTCTCTTGATTATGAATCATTTGACAGATGCGAACCATGCCTCTTGGGCAAGATGACCAAGACTCCGTTCTCCGGAACAATGGAGCGAGCAACCAACTTATTGGAGATCATACATACTGATGTGTGTGGTCCAATGAGTGTTGAGGCTCGCGGTGGTTATCGTTATGTTCTCACCCTCACCGATGATTTAAGTAGATATGGGTATGTCTACTTGATGAAGCACAAGTCTGAGACCTTTGAAAAGTTCAAGGAATTTCAGAGTGAGGTTGAGAATCAACGTGACAAGAAAATAAAGTTCTTACGATCAGATCGTGGAGGAGAATATTTGAGTCATGAATTTGGCACGCACTTAAGGAAATGTGGAATTGTTTCACAACTCACGCCGCCTGGAACACCTCAGCGTAATGGTGTGTCCGAACGTCGTAATCACACTCTATTGGATATGGTGCGATCTATGATGTCTCTTACCGATTTACCGCTATCCTTTTGGGGTTATGCTTTAGAGACTGCCGCATTCACTTTAAATAGGGCACCGTCAAAATCCGTTGAGACGACACCGTATGAATTATGGTTTGGGAAGAAACCTAAGCTGTCGTTTCTGAAAGTTTGGGGATGCGATGCTTATGTGAAGAAACTTCAACCAGAGAAGCTCGAACCCAAGTCGGAAAAATGCGTATTCATAGGATACCCTAAGGAAACTATTGGGTATACCTTCTACCTAAGATCCGAGGGCAAGATCTTTGTTGCCAGGAATGGATCCTTTCTAGAGAAAGAGTTTCTCTCGAAAGAAGTAAGTGGGAGGAAAGTGGAGCTTGATGAGATGACCCTCGAACCGGAGAGGAGCGCAGCACAGGAAAATGTTTCTGTGGAGCCTACACCGGCTAGAGAGGAAGTTATTGATAATGATCATGATCAAGCTACCACTGAACTTCGAAGGTCCACGAGGACACGTTCCGCACCAGAGTGGTATGGCAATCCTGTCCTGGAAATCATGTTGTTAGACAACAGTGAACCTTCGAACTATGAAGAAGCGATGGCGGGCCCGGATTCCGACAAATGGCTTGAAGCCATGAAATCCGAGATAGGATCCATGTATGAAAACGAAGTATGGACTTTGACTGACTTGCCCGATGATCGGCAAGCCATAGAAAATAAATGGATCTTTAAGAAGAAGACTGACGCGGATGGTAATGTGACCATCTATAAGGCTCGGCTTGTCGCTAAGGGTTATCGACAAGTTCAAGGGGTTGACTACGATGAGACTTTCTCAACCGTAGCGAAGCTGAAATCCGTCAGAATCATGTTAGCAATTGCCGCATACTATGATTATGAGATATGGCAAATGGACGTCAAAACGGCATCCTTAATGGTTTTCTTAAGGAAGAGTTGTATATGATACAACCGGAAGGTTTTGTCGACCCTGAGAATGCTGACAAGGTATGCAAGCTCCAGCGCTCAATCTATGGGCTGGTGCAAGCATCTCGGAGTTGGAACATTCGCTTTGACGAGATGATCAAAGCGTTTGGATTCACACAGACTTATGGAGAAGCCTGTGTTTACAAGAAAGTGAGTGGGAGCTCTGTAGCATTTCTCATATTATATGTGGATGACATACTGCTGATGGGAAATGATATAGAATTCTTGGAAAGTATAAAGGCCTACTTGAATAAGTGTTTTTCAATGAAGGACCTTGGAGAAGCTGCTTATATATTAGGCATCAAGATCTATAGAGATAGATCGAGACGCCTCATAGGTCTTTCGCAAAGCACATACCTTGATAAGATATTGAAGAAGTTCAATATGGATCAGTCCAAGAAGGGGTTCTTGCCTGTATTGCAAGGTGTGAAATTGAGCTCGGCTCAATGCCCGACCACGGCAAAAGATATAGAAGAGATGAGTGTCATCCCCTATGCCTCAGCCATAGGGTCTATTATGTATGCCATGCTATGTACCAGACCTGATGTAAACCTTGCTGTAAGTTTGGTAGGTAGGTACCAAAGTAATCCCGGCAAGGAACACTGGACAGCGGTCAAGAACATCCTGAAGTACCTGAAAAGGACTAAGGATATGTTTCTCGTATATGGAGGTGACGAAGAGCTCGTCGTAAAGGGTTACGTCGACGCTAGCTTCGACACAGATCCGGATGACTCCAAGTCACAAACCGGATACGTGTATATTTTGAATGGTGGAGCGGTAAGCTGGTGCAGTTGCAAGCAAAGCGTCGTGGCGGGTTCTACATGCGAAGCGGAGTACATAGCAGCCTCGGAGGCAGCACACGAAGCAGTATGGAGGAAGGAGTTCATCACCGACCTAGGAGTCATTCCAAATGCGTCGGGTCCAATGGCTCTCTTCTGTGACAACACTGGAGCTATTGCCCTTGCCAAGGAGCCCAGGTTTCACAAAAGGACCAGGCATATCAAGCGTCGCTTCAACTCCATACGTGAACATGTTCAAGATGGAGACATAGATATTTGTAAAGTGCACACGGATTTGAATGTAGCAGATCCGTTGACTAAACCTCTTTCACGAGCAAAACATGATCAACACCAGTACTCTATGGGTGTTCGATTCATCACAATGTAACTAGATTATTGACTCTAGTGCAAGTGGGAGACTGTTGGAAATATGCCCTAGAGGCAATAATAAAATGGTTATTATTATATTTCCTTGTTCATGATAATTGTCTGTTATTCATGCTATAATTGTGTTATCCGGAAATCGTAATACATGTGTGAATACATAGACCACAACATGTCCCTAGTAAAGCCTCTAGTTGACTAGCTCGTTGATCAATAGATGGTTACGGTTTCCTGACCATGGACATTGGATGTCATTGATAACGGGATCACATCATTAGGAGAATGATGTGATGGACAAGACCCAATCCTAAGCCTAGCACTAGATCGTGTAGTTCGTTTGCTAAAGCTTTTCCAATGTCAAGTAACTTTTCCTTAGACCATGAGATTGTGCAACTCCCGGATACCGTAGGAGTGCTTTGGGTGCACCAAACGTCACAACGTAACTGGGTGGCTATAAAGGTGCACTACGGGTATCTCCGAAAGTATCTGTTGGGTTGGCACGAATCGAGACTGGGATTTGTCACTCCATGTAACTGAGAGGTACCTCTGGGCCCACTCGGTAGGACATCATCATAATGAGCTCAATGTGATCAAGGAGTTGTTCACGGGATGATGTGTTACGGAAACGAGTAAAGAGACTTGCCGGTAACGAGATTGAACAAGGTATCGAGATACCGACGATCGAATCTCGGGCAAGTATCGTACCGATAGACAAAGGGAATTGCGTACGGGATTGATTGAATCCTCGACATCGTGGTTCATCCGATGAGATCATCGAGGAGCATGTGGGAGCCAACATGGGTATCCAGATCCCGCTGTTGGTTATTGACCGGAGAGTCGTCTCGGTCATGTCTGCGTGTCTCCCGAACCCGTAGGGTCTACACACTTAACGTTCGGTGACGCTAGGGTTATAGAGATATTAGTATGCGGTAACCCGAAGGTTGTTCGGAGTCTCGGATGAGATCCTGGACGTCACGAGGAGTTCCGGAATGGTCCGGAGGTAAAGATTTATATATGGGAAGTCCTATTTTGGCCACCGGAAAATGTTCGGGATTTTTCGGTATTGTACCGAGAAGGTTCTAGAAGGTTCCGGAGTGGGGCCCACCTGCATGGGGGGACCCACATGAATGTGGGTAGTGGGGGCAAGGCCCCACACCCCTAGTCAAGGCGCACCAAGATTCCCCCTTAGAAGGAATAAGATCATATCCCGAAGGGATAAGATCAAGATCCCTAAAAAAGGGGGATAACAATCGGTGGGGAAGGGAAAGGATGGGATTTCTTTCCTTCCACCTTTGCCAACGCCCCAATGGACTTGGAGGGAAAGAAACCAGCCCCCTCCACCCCTATATATAGTGGGGAGGTGCATGGGAGAAAGAGCTCAGCCCCTGGCGCCTCCCTCTCCCTCCCGTGACACCTCTTCCTCCTCCAGTAGCGCTTGGCGAAGCCCTGCTGAAATCCCGCTGCTTCCACCACCACACCGTCGTGCTGCTGGATCTCCATCAACCTCTCCTCCCCCCTTGCTGGATCAAGAAGGAGGAGACGTCTCTGCTCCGTACGTGTGTTGAACGCGGAGGTGCCGTCCGTTCGGCGCTCGGTCATCGGTGATTTGGATCACGACGAGTACGACTCCATCAACCCCGTTCTCTTGAACGCTTCCGCTCGCGATCTACAAGGGTATGTAGATACACTCCCCTCTCACTCGTTGCTAGATGACTCCATAGATTGATCTTGGTGATGCGTAGAAAATTTTAAAATTCTGCTACGTTCCCCAACAGTTCACACTGAGGGGTTGCACGACAGAGTCGTATCGGAAGTGGAGAAGGAGGAATCACCCTCGATGACCATGACCGAACAGCTACACTGCAGAGTATTCATCAGGAGTGCGTTACGAGGTATCACCCTCGGCACTCGATAGTAACTATGCAGAGTCGTACAACTAAGGGGGTGAAGTGATGTGTCGATCTCTGGTCGACGATCACACTGGTCGAGTCGTCGATGATCAAGCAGGGGCAACAAGGGTAAGGTGGTGGGGTCACTGATGGTTCACTACCAACCTATACTAAGCAGTTTAACATAGGCAGGTAAGGTAACAATAAACAGGCTACAAAAGCAGGCTATGCATCAGAATAGGAGCAAACATTTAACAGTATCAAAATCTAATGCAAGCAGGAGAAATGGAATGGGCGATATCTGGATGCTCAAGGGGGGGGGCTTGCCTGGTTGCTCTGGCAAGAAAGAGGGGTCGTCAACGGGCTGCTCGTCTGGAGCGTAGTCGTACCCAGCTGCAACGTCGTCGGTCTCGGCGTCTATCGAGAGAGAAGGAGGGGAGAGAAACAATAAATTCACGGCAAAAATGCAAACAATATGTATGACATGCCTAAATGATATACCGGGGTGTTCTACTGCCTAACTAAATGATTTAGTTAATTTAGGAATTTATCCGGATTTATTTAATTAAAGTTGGGCACTATTCATTTATTGAAATCGGTCTAAAAGTTCTAGGTTCATCTAGCTAGGGGCATCTAACAGGAATACGGAGGGCGTATTCAGATTCGTATCGAAATTCTGAGCGACTTTCATATATAAATTATTTTCATCTGAGTTACGGTTTATTTTATATGATTTTTCAAAGTTTTAATAGAATTTCTGGAATTAATTAATTATCTAAATTCGAATTATCCAGAACAGTGTCTGATGACATCAGCATGACATCATCATGATGTCAGCAGGTCAAACCCGGCTGACCAGGGTCAAACCTGACAGGTGGGTCCAGTGGAACCCACATGTCATACACAGTAGCTTAATCCAGTGAGTTAATTTAACTAAAGGGGTTAATTAGCACGTGGGCCCTGTTAGTCAGCGACACAGGCTTAATTAGGATTTAATTAATTGCTATAGTGCATGGGCCCACGTGTCAGTGACATGTTTTAATCCAAACGTTATTTTTACAGGGGCCCCACATGTCAGCGGCTATTTAACTTAACTAAACACAGATTAACCCTAATCTAACTAGCTGACAGGCGGACCCGGTGAACAGTGCCGGCCGACGTTTAAACGCCGGCGCCACAGCACGCGGCGGCGACTCGCCGGAACGCGCTACGGGCGGCCATTTGCGGCGGGGCTTGGTCCATTCGGACGGGCACGAAGCCACGCATCCAGTGGGGGCATCGGCCGGACGAAGGGGTCACCGGAGTTGGCTGGACGACGAGCCAGGCAGCGGCGCGGGTACGGCCATAGTGAAAAACATGCGCGCGAGCTCGGAATCGAGCTCGGAAGAGAGGGGGAAGATGCGTGCGCTCACAGGGAACTCGTAGAGGGGGCCGGCGAGGCGTGGGGAGGTCGGCGTCGACCGAATCGACCGGAAGAAGCCGTTGGTGCCGAAGACGAAGGCGAGCTCGGGGAGGAGGTTGCGATGCGTCCCGGCCCGGTGGAGTGCGGGGAGTCGAAGGAGGAGACGCCCACGGTGTTGCCGGACACGGAGATGGGACACGGGGGATGCGGTGACCGCGAGATCTCACGGGGGCGCGGCCATGGCATACGGTGAGCTCGAGCGAGAGAGAAGAGAGGCGGTGGAGAGGGGAGGGGAGAGACCAGAGGGTTCAGGGGGGGCCTTATCCACCCACGGCGAGCGGCGGGGCGCGGTGTTGAGCAGCAGAGGGTGGGCCAGGGGTGAGCGCGCGCGCGTGGGCGCTGTGGAGACGACAGAGAGGGGGGAGGGGTGAACAGCGCGAGGTGGGGGACGGCAGGCGGTGGGCTGGGCCGCTGGCTGTAGCAAGCAGGCCCGAGTGCACAGTAGCTTTAGGCCTTTTCTCTTTTTCTGTTTCCTTTTCTTTTCTGTTTTGTAAATTGTTTGGGCACTAAATGGTTTTTGTAAAATATGAGACCTAGCCCATAAATCACAGTGCAACATATCCTACCACCAAAAACTGGTTTGGGGTAAATACTATTCCATAATAATTTTGGATTAATAGAAAGATTATTAAATATTGTTTTCAGCCATTGTTTGAGGTTGTTTGAGTCACTTAATTAATTTATTTACTGTTGGTTACAATTTTAGCATTGTCTCTAGAATATTTGTCATCTAGTGAACATTTTAGTTTCTGCTTTGAGTAACTTTTATTTTCCGCTTTTAATTTTATTTGAAGTTTGAACTAGGAGCTGAAATGCAATATGATGCAAATGATGATTAGGCACTGTTAATCATGCTGACTTGTCATTATCAAAAGTGATTACTGTGACTAATGACATGGGGCGTTACAATTATTCATTCACTCAATGTTGCTCAACGCATTGTGTAGCCCATACGCACTGCCGTGATGTACCACGGGATTGAGGGGCGGCCATTTACATACATAAATTGTTGGATGAAGCTGAAGAGATAGTATGTGTGGAACGACATGATCAGTTCAAAAAACTTGTTGAACATCCGGTTAATCTCGTTGAATTTGAACTATTATTATACTAGACTTATTTGCATGCTTATGTATGATTTGTGCTATATTCTATCCGAATTTTGATGAATTCCGTCGGGTTTGCATGAACTATACGTCCGGTCTGTTGAAATGCGGATTAAAATATATGCTGGTACCGTTGGATGGCCGGCTCTCGCATCCGTGCTGTCCGCGGACAGATGCCAGGTCCAGCGTTGGAGATGCCCTTACTCCCCCGGTTCCAGAACTACGGCAGGTGCTCATCAGACTGGTGCATTTCAATTGCATCAAACGCAAGGAACAAACAAACAAAGATGCCGGTATGGCAACATGAAGGAAACACCGTACGTTGCACCTGGGCATCATCATAGGACGAAGAAGACACATCAATCCATGATCGGCATCAGTCCGCCCATCCATCCATCCATCCACCGATTGGACGGCCACAACTGGGATGGGCGTCGGCCGTCGGGTGCGGAATGATCGGGCGCGCCATTGGGCATTAATAATGGCGCTGATTCAGCGAAAAGCGAACGTTCAGGAGAGGACCGAGACGGGACGAAACCCAAAGTTGAGAGCCACCAGTAGTCCATACATGCATGCACGTAACAGGTCAGGTTCCCTGCACCGGGGGAGTCCGACAGCAAACGATCTCCGGAATGATGAATCACACCCGACCCGTGCTCTGCTAAGCTAGCCCGAGCCAATCATGGCGGCTGAATCAGCCGGCATGATTGCGAGCTTCGTTCGTCTTTCTTTTTCTTTCTGCTTTGCTCGGTGAACGATCGATCATGTATGGTGACATAAAAGGGAACAGATCTGCGATCCTTCGAGCACCGCCGGCCTGCCTGCGGACGGGTCCAGAGCACCTGGACGCCCAGCAATTGGCACAAACAAAGGCGATTGTGCAATCGCGAAGGAGATTGCATTTCTGCGTGATGGTGATGCCAGCCAAATTTCTTGATCGAGTGCGGCAGGACGGCTCCAGCTGACGACATGGCAACTCGTGTGTGTGTGTGTGTGTGTGTGTGTGTGTGTGTGTGTCTCATTGAACATCACTGATAAATTTCCACTTAGAATTACTAATCCTATCCCAAGGCATGAGATGGAACTCTTTTCTGGCAATAATAGGATGAGCCACTTGCCCTGGTTTGTTGAGATGAGACGAGTAAAATCTTCATTCATTTGGGGCTTTCCAGCTACCGTGGAACAGCAGGGTACACACAGAGAGGCAAACTTTTTGCCACACAAGGCATGGATGGAACTATACCAGCCGTCTTTCTTTACTTCTTATACACACATCTACAATCAGCAAGACTGACAAATCTGCTAACCAATATATACTGAAAGACTCGAGGATGATAAAGAACATCTCACCAAGCATTTCATTTGGGCAATACAACTGCTACTATCTATCCATGCCAAGAACCAAAAAAAGAACGGTTAGTGTTGTATACTAATATGTACAAGGCCTACAACCTCGATCCTCAAAACAGCGTCAGGGACCGAGGTTTCGAGAAAATGTTCAGCTTCCTCTGGAAAAAACCAGATGACTTCGATGTTGGCCGTCTGTGAATCGAGCTCTCGGTGGGAGGATCCTCTATCACGTCGGCGGCCGCCACTTCCTGGGAGCACGAGTTGTTGAGCTCGCTTTGCCTCATATCCCTCAGAAGATTCAGTAGCTTGAACGAGCAGCTCTTCGCTTCATCGATTCCGTTCACCGACAGGTCCACGAGGGCGGGGATTACGCCCTCCTTCATCACCTGGGAGCAATCCTCCACGCTACGGGAACATATTGCCAGAAGGATTATCACCGCAAGTTCTCGTTCTTTAGGGCTTCCTGTGTCTAGATACTCTGCAATTGAACCAAGACATCGATCTGTTCTGGTAATAAGCACCATAGCTTCTTCCATATCGCATAAGTTCCGCAAAATCTCCAAACAGCACTCGACGAAGCTTCCTTCAGTCAAAATGGGAACCAGCTTTGAGATTATTCCCAGTGAAATCAGCTCTGACTTCACATCAGCATCGGATGAAAGATCACAGATAATCTTCAAGGGAAGCTCAAGGCCCTCGATATCTTCAGGTGCCAATATGGCCAAAACTGGAGGAGTAACAACAGAGGCCATCTGACGGGATTGCTGATGACTCAGGTGTCGAATCAGTTCATGGAGTACCAACAAAGCTTCAGTTTTTAGCTCCGAACTGAGGAAGGACGTGATAAGACGGAATGCTTCTTCATCCATGGATGGAATCTTAGCCCTGCAACTCAAAACAATAATGTCTTTGAGAATGCTATCATGAGGCCTGAGATACGCACAAAACTAGTAGAATAGATAGATAAATGTAGTACTGCTTGAACCCCAATCTAAATTAATGAAAGGGTGACGTGGATTAGTCAGAGAAGATTGATTCTCTTACCTGCTGTTGGAAAGGAAATTAAGAAAAAAATGTAATCCAGCTTGTTGAGCTTTCATGCTGTAGCTGCTGCTATCATTTCTCAAGAATTCGAGGAATGCTTCTACAAATCCATGGGACATCATAGCCCAGGAAACATCATCGTCATCGTGAAGAATGTTCTTCAGATCTTTAATGGAGCTTCCTTGTATTTCTAATGGGAGCTTGCACAGCTCGCAGAAGAACCTCAGGAACATGCCCTGGTTGAAGTTGTGGAATGACAGATGCTTCTGATAATCTACACTCCAAGAGAACTGAGAAAAAGTATCCTTCTGCTCCTCCATATCCTTCACATGGGAGGAATCTGAGACATAACTGGCATCAGAAAACGCGACAGATGAACTGCTGTGATCGATCACAAAATTCCTGGCATTCCCAGTAATTAGAGGTACTGAAACATTGTGCAAACTTGACATAGAGTGACCATGCAATTGCTCTGGCAAATAACTGTAGGAATCTTTGCTTGGAAGAAAATCTGAGATTGTGAAACCATGCTCTCTGCACCAATTGCAAATGAGATCCCTCATGCAAGTATTTGGAATCATCGCAAAGTTTTCTAGCTTTTTTTGTGTCTTGGGACAAGTGTCGTATCCCTCACTGAACCATTTCTCAATATATTCTCTTTCGTAAGTCTGTCCAGATGTTATTATCACAGGATCATGCATTAGCTTTGTTGATATTGGGCAACAGAACTCTGTAGGTGGTGTGGTTTCTCCAGACATACTGCTCTGATACTCATATCCCTGGAAGTATGTTGGCTTGTCGCACTTTTCAGGAGTACTGGCATCGCTTGCAAGACTTAAGCTTGGACTCAAAGACTTACTTTCAGATTGTAAATTCTCATTCCGCTCACCACTGTCTGGTTTGACGTTCTTTCCATACTTTGTAACAAGATGTAGGAGAAACTTAAGAACCTGCTCCTTTTTTGGATCAGTACCAGTAATCTTATCGAGCAGTTTCCTGATCGCTCTTCTTTCAATTAAGATAGCTTTAGGAGATGTCAGGTTTAACTTTGAAGCTGCCTGCATGAATGTCTGAAGTAGAAGTTCTTCAGTTGCATCAGACTGCCGAAGCATCTCTAAAATTGATTTGCCAGCCTCTTGTTCCAGTGGATCAACAGAAAATTTTACATCTCGAAGATTATTGTGGACCTCAGCAATCTGTGTTACAAGCGAAGTATACACAATCAATCAAAGCAAAAATATAGTGAAGATGCTGTCATAAGAGTGCCTGAAATTGTGATAAGCAATACCAATAGGGACTATGGATATCCACTAATCCTATACATTTCCCACAACCAATCAATTAAAGCAAAAAGAATAGTGAAGATGCTGGCAAAAGAACGCCTGAAATTGCATGATAAGCAACACTGACGGGGACTATGGTATATTTACCCTAGCATAAGTTGAGTTGGTGACAAAATAAAAGAGTAAAACATCATAATAAATCAACTAACCTGATTAGCTAATACTGTTGGGACCATATTCTGAATCAGGAAGAGACTCCGTTTAAGTGAGTCTCTGACCCTTTCACACCGTGATAAAATCGCCTCTCCAGTAATTGCCTGAAACATAAATATCCAAAATCATCAAATAATCCTTCCAAAAGCACCAAATAATCACAACAAAGGGTCCAAGAATCAATAATAAATTTAGGATGTAAGAATCTTGAGTTTCCCATCAACACAGGAATAACATACCAAGTAGAGTTTACTACATTCGATGCAGTGCTGAGTTATGAGTCTTCCTTTCTCAACTATATGGTATAAGTTGCACAATTCCTGTATTCCTGCTCTACATCCTGGTCGAGCTGCCTCAATTGATGGAAGAATAGAGGAGATTTTATCTAGCATCATAGTCAGCTCACTGCACAACGAGCTGTGAACCTAACAAAAGCAAAACAATTCATATGAATGCATAAACAGAAATTTAGGTAACACGAAGATGAAACTGAAAGAACAATGAATGTCACCCTCACATGACTTCTATGAAATAAAAAACAGCATGATTTCCCCGCCATATGCGAGAGGGTTTCATCTTGCATAATAAAGGCATATAACCAAATGCCCCATGCCTGAATAAAAAGTAGAATGGTTGCAAAAATGGAGAGGTAATTCAGTATTCCACCTTTGGACAAGAGTTACGCCGTGATAAACCCGTGTTCGCCATCGACGAAGAGTGACCGCCAATCTTAATCTTAAGGGCCTTGAACTGTCCAACACAGAAGATAACAATGTCAGGAAAATGCTGTGAATTAAGTCACGGAAATTCAACCATATCATGACACTGAAGAACGGTAAGTTATTAAGATAGAATAAAATTCAATATGTGCTTGTGATGCATCAAGGGGACATTTTTCACCATGCATTTTTTCTGAATACTTTGTCCTTATCAGAATTAGATAATTCAGTAAGTGTTCATCACAACAACTTTATAGTAGCTATCCATTTTCATAACTATGCCGGGTGCGTGTGCTATTGTCAAAACCATGAAAGCAAACTCCCCTTACAGGACCAAAACCAAGATATGTCATTAGTAACAGATAGGATATGGCCCTAACCCAACTCCCAGTGACCCAGCCTAGCCAAAGAAAGAGTCAACTGATTGGTCAAAATACGGCTTGAACCAGCACAATTATTGAAAGTCAACAAATTGGCCCGCAGCCGGTCTTTTTGTTGTTTCAACAACCATGTGATAAAATAAGAATGAACCGAGTTGATTATAGGCCAGTAGACCATTTCGTCCCTCTACCTTATACAATTGGTTGAAGAAATCAAATCACGGATAAGAGCAAGAATAAAGAAACGAGATATATTCTGAATTTCAAAGGGTGCCAATGGGTGCGTACATGACAAACTAGCAGTCGTATCAGCTAAACAAACATACTTTTTGCGACTTCTAAGCTTGATGCAAGAAGCATAAGCACAGGGAAAAGGAGAACGGAGTTTTGCAAAAATCCATTGATCAGTTGGTCTAGTATTGTAGTATCAAGTATCAATATCAACCCAACCCGCATGAGGCATGGACCCCAACCTCCCCGGCCATTAGTGCAAAGTGGAAAGCACTGGAAGGGGAAGAGGAACGTAATAAAATTAGCCCCTTGGGTGAAAAGGAGTGGACCTAAACGGTGCGGACAAAGAAATCATAGAAAAAGATGAGTGTTTTGTTCCCGGGGAAGGAAGAACAGGGCAGGTCCAGCCGACGATTACTAACTCCATCAAGAAAGTGGTTAATGTTCATGGAAATGGCACCAAATCCTCCCAGATGATTAACAAGAGACGATGCACACAGGGGGACTTCGATCAAGCATCAGCAGCACAGGGGCATAACCAGATGGAATGGAATCAACTTGGAAGGGAGACGAGGCAACCAACCTGCTCGCGCGGGAGGAACGAGAAAGCAAAGAACCTCCTCCTCCTCCTTCTCGTTGCTGTTGCCCCTCGACGACAGGGGAACAGAGGGGATTGATAGAAGAGAACCCTGCTGCCTCCTGCAACCACAAAGGCGAAGGGAAGGAATCAATCAGACGACCTCCCTCGCAAGGCCGCAAAATCAAGAGCAAGAGCGACAGAGGCTCGTGGAGCGGGGGCAGGGGAGGGATCAAACCAAACCAACCTCCGCAGCGCAAGAACGGCAACCCTCCGCTGCTGGCTCACCGGAAGAAGGGTGGATGGGCCCTTTCGATACCGCAAGGGGGTGGGTTCGAGGAAGGGTGTGGGCTATGGAGTACGGAGGTGTCTGCTCTTTCTCCCTCCCTCCCTGGGTCGACCAGTCTCCTACTCTATCTAGTGTATAGAGGGAGACGGATAAAGGCGGCGCAGGGGAGGATGGTGGAGGAGGAGGAGGGGAGAAGGGGGCAGCGAGACAGAGAGAGAGAAAGGAATCGTGGAAATGATGGGAGAGACAGGCACCACCACCTGCACGCACCCATAGCGCGCGCACCAGGGAGTTAATATTCTTCTTCTCACTCGGTCTCGTGCTCGGGCTCGTGTCAATTTTTTCCACCATGACCCGCGCGCTGCCTCTGCTTTGCCCTGCTTTTCCCGGTCGCCGTCTCCGCCATAGCGGTTCGCGGGGCCCGCGCCCCCCGATGGCGCCCTGTCCATCTCCATCGGCTCGGTAGGGTATAGAGTAGAGACACGCACAAAGATTTGGGGTGACCGCGCGCGTGGACACGTACTTGCCATGGCAACCCCGCGCGCGCGCACGGTGCACCAGCCCCAGCGCCGAACCCGGCGGACCACACGCGGCGGGGCAGGCGGAAAGGCAGGGTCATGCGAGCTGCACGCCGCCGCCTGCTCATGATTCTCAGGGGCTTTGTTAGGCTAGGCGTTGAAACTTAAAAAAAAATGATTAGTGGTTGGGGGAAGATTCGGCTTCTGTTGAATGCTGCCGAAACGATCAACTTATCCCACCGGAAAGCTTGGGAGTATTCATACTACTACTACGTACCGGAAGCGAGCCTTTGCTTAAGGTGCTTAATCACTTGCTTCCAGCGGAAGCACGCGACGCAAGAATGTCTTGTCTTCGCCCATATTTGGAGGGATAAGCAGTCGTTCGGCTTAACTAAACACCCCTCCCTGATCGGGCTGTGGCTTCTACAATTTTTTTTCATGAATACGCAAAGTTTCCGTATCTTTTCATCAATAGAAGAAAATAGCACGAGTACATGAGATACAACATAGGTCACGAACACAAGATGACGTGAATAAGGTGCCCGGAGCAGAGAGAATGGATGCTTGACCCGAACAAGCAAACAACACAGCAAAACCCCTAACTTGAGAGGAAATCCTAACCCACGCAGCAACCGACAACCACAAATTCATCATCGGGAACGCCGCGAGCACACAAGACAACGCCTACAAAAAGGATAACGACGCCGTGGCGTCATCGCTGTCCGATCCGAAGAATCAGACCTAGGATTTCTCCTGATGCTCGAAGAGCGGCGCAGAGGGAGGCCATGGCTTCTACAAATGTCCGGCTTAACAAAGAAGCTTGTAGCTAGCACTAGCTCTTATTCCGTCCCAAGTACTCTTGTGCGTGTGCATGTAGAAACTTGACACGACACCCCGTTTCAGGAGTTTTAAATGGACAAAGATAACCCGAACGAACAATCACAAGTGGAGAGAGCAGTCCTCTGCGTCTTGACTCGAATAATCATCCTTCATGCATGAGTCATGATGCAATGCCAATGATATGCATCACGGATCATCATGTAAAGCCACGCTTGTGAATGGTGCATGCATGATTGATTCGGTAAGGGTGATCAGTTAGCAAACCACTGAAGTAGTACGCGTCATGCAGTGCAAGCAGCCGGCGGTTGCTCTCATGCAACAAAAAGGATGCTTCTCTCCTAGTCTTGTACTAGATCAGGATCGCGCCTTGGCGCGAGGGTGCCGGTCCCAACGTTTTCATCAAGCAGATAATGCGAAGTCAGTAGTAATCCAGATTCAGCATATACATTCATACATGATAACAATACAGTGAAGAAGAAACATTCAATTGTGATGGGAGCGAGACATAGTGATGCTCAATATCGGCACCAGAATATAAGGCATAATCAATTTTAGCGCGTTCATAAGACCACAAAAGATAGCCACTCGACAGGAAGTTTGAAACCAAAAGCACAGCCACTCGACATGAACTTCGATACCAAAAGTGCTATAATTGGAGAGGGGTTAATAAGAGCAGGATAGGAGAGACAACTACCGAGTCATAGCTACTAAGCATACTAATAAGTCTCTTCATTCAACTGCCTTTAGTGACATGTTTCAAGCGATCAAAAGGAAGCTTTGTACAAACTAAATGTTATCAAAGTAATACAACCTTATGGTGCAATCAACAAAAGGAAATATTGGTTTCGATGCAGCAATTTCCTTCAAAAAAGTTGAGCAAAACATGGCTAACAAAGCGCCCAACACATCTGTCGATACATCAAATCATCGACTAAACCAAGTCGATTTAGAGCTAAAGTGCAACTGCAACATAGCCTGGATGTAAAATGTATCAAACCAAGTGATGCACATGCCTAAAAAGGGCGAGATTTGTAGTGACCAGCAGAAGCAGTAAATAACAACCACAGTAACCAAAATAGGGCAATTGTTATGGAACAATTCACATTGATAAAATACAAAATTTAAGATGCACAAAAAATGAAAACATGGAGGGGCATAAGACTCCCCTCAGGTACCCTATCTTTCTCTCCGGACTTTAGGTACACAAAAAACCTCACCGTAAGAGTTTACCCCTATTGCCGCATCATGGTAAATTTCCATACTGCAACAACAAACATGCAGTTTCATAGCCTACAAGATTGACACTGCTGCTATGCATTCTTACTTTTGCTAATTTTGAATGTACTATACTCATGATCAAAGCATGAATTGAATATTCACATAGACTGCACCTCCCTCCACAAATCACACACTCGAGTGTAAACATGTGAATTAATGACCATTATCTGAAACAGAGAAATAGGAAAGAGATGCATAAACCACATGAAACAGGGAATAAGTTTTTTTTTTAATTCTCGGCAGAAAAGCACCACCGGCCACCCATCATGAATGAAGGAGCTAGTAAACTTAACAAACCCTAACCACACTACGAATCACAGCTGCCAAGGTATCATGCGGCATGAACACAGCAACGAGCAGCCGCTCGCCACCCTCGCAGCAGCATCCGATGAGGTTGGACAAGCGACCGCTCTGCAGCAGCCCAACTGCCCTAGCCTCCTCCTGTCCATCCACAAAAACGACAGCCAAATTCAGTTCAGACTCCGCAGCAGAGGCTAGTCGAACACTGGTGCATACGAGGTGACGATCCACCCCGGTGAAGCAAAGCAAACCAAAGCAAGGGGCATGAACCATGAACTGGCGTGCGTCAGGCCAGGCGGAGCGGTCGAAGCGCTTGATGGCGACGGTGGTGCCAGAGCTAAAGAGGGTGCCGTGGTAGACGGCGTTGGGCTCCTTCTCGCAGTGCTCGAAGACGATGTGGTCAGCTGCGAAGCCGTCGGTGGAGGCGCGGAGCTCGTCGAGGCTATACTCCGCGAACACGGGCACGCCGCTGCCGTCCTCCCCAGCGACGCCGTTCTCTGCAGGGGCACGGAGACAAACAGGTGAGCGTGTGTGTGCGTCGGGATCAGCAGCGGATCGAGCCCCCCACCAATCAGCAAAATAAGCCCAATGCAAGGTAAGCAATACATAGTCAATCCACAGGATAATTGATTTCCATGGTCACGACAAAAGCAAGAAGAGAATCGGTATTGACCTGGACACTAAAACTGAACATTTTTATGATATTCTAAAAGCTTTCATACACATAAACGATGCATTTCACAAGGACTGAAACATACCAGCACATGGGTGTTACATGATTAAACTGAAAAAACCTCGAAAGGACCACTTAAATCTAGAGTTAATCCAGCCAATTATCTGAGCACCTTCTCTGAACATAATTCTACCACATAAATCTAGAATTATCTAAATAGTAGCTACAATATCAAGTTTGAAACAATCGAACACAAAATAGAGAAGGGGGGAGGAGGAGCGAGCTATGGCGGGCTAGCTGTACCTACTTGAGTTGGCCCCTCCTCTTAGATAGGACAACGATCTGGTAGTTAAGCATCTTCCAGGCGCCATCCTTGAAGGAGAGGTCGACGATGTCCTTCCTGGTGCTGGCCACATCGCCGGCCAGGCAACACTGCTTCTCCGCATTCAGGAGTGACTCGATCGCCATGTCGAGGCTGTTGCCCTCCTGCCTCACCACAAATGACCATCGTCATACGTGCGGTAATAGCACATCAGATCGGAAACCCTAGGCACGGGGGCAAGAACATGTGAAGCAAAGCAGATCAGCGTGTTACCTCGTGTAAAGGTTCTGTCACACATACATGGATTTCTTTATACAATTGAAACTCTTGTTTTTTAGGTGCGGTGGCAATTCTCTGAAAAGATCCATTATACAAAAAGTTAGATATTTCAATGTGAGGCTACAAAAAGAAAAGGAATACAATGGGTCCTTGTACGCCTAAGTATCTACATACATCTAATTAAATTCATATATCCGGTGAAGTGTGTAAGGCTGAACCAAAATGTAGAACAAAGGAGCTGCTCGATCGAGTATTTTCCAAGCCCAATTCATACCAACAATGTTTAATGGGGTTTTGCAGTTCTGAAATTGGTCACGACCATCTTCAATCAGGAGAAGCACCAAAATTAATTAAAGAAAACTTGCACAGGTATTAGTACTATGAGTAATTCTACTTACTGCTAGCAACCTCTGAGATTATCCTAACAAAATCTCACCCAAGTAATCCGTTTAACTCGCACAGAGAAGAACCGCCGTTTCAGTGATGCTATTGGATGGGAAACTAATACAGAATTCAGTTTGCATGCATTTACTAATCAACATCTCTACGTATCTACACGAAATGCGCCATGGAGAAAAGCAGATAGCTACACATGTATAGATCAACCACTTCAGTTCCAGTGTTGTTGGACTTTTGGAACTACACAAAAATGTAGTACTGGTAGTAAATCTTTACCACAAATAGCTTCATTAGCATAAGGTTCTAAAGAGTAAGCCAGTAGTATTACCAGCTCCCAGTAAACACCAGGCTCTTTGATTAGTAATATAGTTAATTAATCAGTGTCTGAGATTAGAGCTAATGTATTATCCGTCTACAGTCTGTACAGGTAGGGAATGCAAGATGAAACATGTGCTTCACCAGATAATCTAATGTGTTAGCATAAAGTTAAATAAATGATAATTAAGCATTAATTTCTCACCCACCTGTTAGAAGCGTTGGCGCTCCAATTACGATCCAGAGATATACTACCTTCATAATTATCAGGTGGCAAAGAATTCCAAGTGCATGAGCCCAGCTATAGGACAATAGACAACAGATAAAGATGATTAATTACAGTTTACAGCACAAGAAATCACAAGCAAAGACCTGGCGAATGATAAAACATTTAAATTCAGATTGAATAAACATCTAAATTCAGTTAAAGATGACATACACATCCCAGTCATTTAGCCATTACTTAATAATGTATACATACATATTCAGCTCATGGTAAGTTAAAACTATATGAATCATCAGCCAACTCATCAAGGTCCTGAACCACTACACCACAACACTCGATTCGGGGCAATTAACTGCCGGGAGAAATACTGAAATAAGGGCACATCTCCTGCCGGGAACCTTGTTACTGCCAGGAGAAGCACTCAAGGGCAGTGAAACTGCCGGCAGAAGTTGATTAAAGAGGGCAAACAAACTGCTGGAAATGACGCATACATGTCAGGTCAGAGTAACTGCCAGGAGAACCAAGGCACAACCCGTTAACTGCCGGCGACTGTATGGCGCGAGACATTGGGCCTAAACACGCGCTAGCGCGGGATATACCGAAAGCCGCCGGCCCGAGCAGTTCTTCGCCAAATCGACAATCCCTCCGGCATCGCTAAAAAAAAGACAATCCATCCGGCCTTACCACAACCCCTTCCAAACCCTAGCTCTGGGCCGTCTGTGCTTCCCCAAATCGACAATCCCTCCGTGCGCCGCCGCCCCTACATCTCTTCCACTTCCTCTCCGATCCACTGACTCCCTGCTATGATCCCCCCCCTCATCCCCCCCCCCCCCCCCCCCCCCCCTCGCTGGCCTGCCTTTGGATGGAACCGTCCCGGCCTAGTCATTGCCGGATCTGGCCGCACCGGTCGTCGGTGCTGCTGGATATGGCCGCTTTGGGCCTCATCACCACCACCCCGAGTGTGCACCTCTCCACCACCACTTCCCCATCGTCTTCACATCCGCCTCGCCCAGATCTAGAGTATTCGTGTGTCTCCCGAGGAGCCCAACCCCGGCGGCCTCTCCGTGGACTCCCTCCACCACAGCTAAGGCAGCGCCACTGCGTCCAGAACACGGTTCAACCTCCAGAATGCTTGTGGCAAGCACCAAATCGTGAGTTCGAGTAGGTCGACCGCGAGCTGCATCGACATCGACCGATTCTCTTTTCTTTGGGGGCCTGCACCTTCCGCGCGGGCTGTGGAGGACGGATGGCGCGGTGCTGATAGGGCTGCATCATGACGGGCAGCGGTTCTACGTCCCCTCTCCGAGCAGCTCTTTCATGGTACTAGTTCCTCGGAGCCATCACTATATATCTTAATTACTTCCTATTTACAACTAGGTATTTGGCTTGCAAAAGGCGTTGTATACTCATAATTGTTGGGTAAAGCAGTGGAAGCATATCGATACTCACTGACAAACTTAATTAGCAAAGTGAATTATTTTTTTCAAAATTCAGAACTGATACAATTTATCGTACATGCTTTTACATGTCCTGGAACTGAGCATTTGCATGCCTTGTGTATTCTAAAGTTAGTCTTTTGTTATTGGGTTGTTCATGAAACAGAGTTGTTGGTCTGCCTGCCATAGAACCATTTATGAAGAGCATAGGTGATGCCTTCTTTTGTTTCCTATGCATAGTCCAGTGCATATTTTTCAGTTGTAAAAAGTGGTTGACCTGGCATTACAGTGTTTAGTATTTTGTACACATCAGGAATCTTGCCATAGATACACAGTGAAAGTCAAAAATGATGCTAGTAGGAAATAGGTGTTCTGTTAGTTTTGGGGGAAAAAGGAAGCATATCATGTTTACAAATTGTTTGACCTTGCATTTTATTGATTACTATTTACTATACATCAGGAATTGTACTTGGAAGTGTCAAAATATGTCATTATAATCAGCCGTAGTAATATTGCTATAGGTATATACACACTGAATGTCTGAAAGATTTCTAGCAAAAGTACATGTCAGCTGCCATATCCTTTCCTGTGTCCTGTTCATTTTTTCATCTTCTCTTGGTTTGATGTTATTAATTTTGTTACATAGTTCATAGATGTTGCTGGTTTGTACTTCAAAAATAGTTAAAGTTATTTATTCTCTCTGGTTCAAAAAGTTTTATATCAAGCTTGTAAGTTTTGTCACAAGGATGAGATTGTTCAATGCTACAAAACTTCATTCCCTTGCTGTCATAATTCCGTAAACTAAACCATTCTAAACTAAACCAACCAGATCATATCCTTAATTAACGGGTTTGTAGGGTAAGATCCACTTGGAACTATTTGGGTTATCTAACTTCTCGACATGTTAATTGGTTCTAGAGTCTCCCTCTTCCTTTCTTTTACAATTGTCATGATTTTATATTGCCTTAGACAATCTGTTTTGGCTGGTCTGATTTATTAGATAACTACAATGTGTGATGAATTCTTCAATTGATTAGGAAGGCTGTGTAAAACTTTGTTTATGGAGCTTGCACATGAGCATATCCATTTCACTAATTGAAGAATAAAAGACTCATGTTCTTGATGTTTGAACTGGGGATCCCATGGAATTCTTTTTTGTAACATGGTTCTCATCTCTAAACATCCACACATGTTGTTTTCATGTTAAGATATTTTTAAAATAAAATATAGTAATTGACATCTGTTTCATTAGCTTTTTTTACTAATGTTTTACTTCTTCGAACTAAATTCTTGCAAATCACATTGATCTCTTTTAACTAATTCAGTAGTTGAGGAACTGTATTAAGTTGATTGCTCTAGTGATAAATTTTGCATGATTTACCACAGATCTTATAATCCCATTCCATTGTGGTAGTGTCGGGGTCTACTTTTGCAGTCTGGGTCTTTGAATAGAGCAGAAGTGCTTGATCTAAACGAAGATTGAAGTAGGAATAGTGGAATAGTTCTTTTTGACTTGATGTTGAACACATGGTTGCTATCGGCAAGGGATATACTTCCACAATCATGTGGGGTGTGGTTGAGCTGCGATCTTCAAAGCATTGCAAGTTTGGTGACTCTTTGAATGATGTTGTTTCACAGGATGTTGGCAAGTTTGGTATTTAGAAGGCATCTCATGAAGTCATTCAACAAACATTTGCGAACAAGCAATTTGTCTTCCTGGACATGGCTTCAGCTGCGCATCAAAGCTCAAACCATTTGTTTAGCTTATTTGATGAAAAATAAAATCTTATTGTCTCGTGTAAATTCTGTTTATTGATGTAGCTAGATGCTACTGAACGCATGTATGTCATTTGTCAGTTCTGATGTTACTGAACGCATGTATCTCTTGTGTAAAATATGTTTATCGATGCAGCTGGATGCTACTGAACGCATGTATGAATGTTGAAGTACTGATATATACAAAGTCATTATGTGTTTGAGATCTGCTATTGAATCTTGAGTGAATTCTTATATGAATAGAAATTAGAAGAAATATATATGCTACCAGGATCCGAAAAACTATCGGGGTAAGTAAAAGTCAAGGGCAGATCGTCTGCCTGGAATTATTTTAACTGCCAGCAATTGGATTACCGGCATACACATGTATCTGCCGGGAGATCTGTATCTGCCGGGAAATATGATCCCCGGCAGCCGTTCTTGTGGCAGTTCTATCTGCCGGGAGAAACTCCGTCCCGGCAGATTTTCTGCCCTCTTAAGGCTCTTCTCCCAGCAGATTACATGCCATTGCATCCGTGTTGTGGTGTAGTGAACCTTGGTACAAGTAACAAAAACAACATGCCATGTTTCAGTAAAAGTACAGCTGAGCAGAGTATCGATTCTCAGTATAACCCACTGAATTTAGTTTGTCAATTAGGATAGCTTCAATTACTTCAAAGAAGATCCCAGTGTCTAAGCTAAAAAACTGAAAACAAAGAACCTGCCATACACCCATTTCACTATATACACAAAGAATTGTAGACTTATATGCATTAAGTAGGCGAAAGTATGAGCAGTGGAGGTCACTTGTGAGAGATTAAGCAGTAAAGGCGAAGCATATGAGGCATACAATGAGTCTGTGTATAGCATTTGTTCAAGAATACTATCATGTTTATTCCATTAGACAGGAATATCATGATGTTTAACAGACCATAGGCATCAGTGCAACACATGAACGCTCCCTAGAAGTCAAAGCGCCTGATGGATTTCAATCTGCATCTTAAAGTCAAATTTTGTTTCCCCCGGCAATTTTTTGTACAGCTTGTTGAATAGGATAGTGCGAAACTATTGAGCAATAAGTTTTTTTTTAATTTCTGAACAATTAATAAGGGCCCAACTCTTTATTCTGAGACTGATATAATCCTATCAAGGAATATCTATAATTCTGCTCAATACCACTCCTCTCCAAACTGGGACGGATCAAGATGGCGTGCCGCGTGGGCGCACCGACACACCCCAAAATTGTGAAGCTCGGTCTGATTTAACAAATCGCTAGGTGAAACAACCCCATACCTCGAAACCCAATCGCCTGGGACGGGGTGGAGACAGCGGGAACGCGACGTCCCGGCGAGGGAGGACGGGGAAGGCGATGGCGGCGGCGCGAGAGGTGAGAGGCGGGGGTGGGGGCGGGATTGAGGCGGCTGGGGAGGAAGAAGAGCGCATTGATGGCTTAGTTAAGCCATTAGAATTATGGCCAGATAAAAAAGAAAGAATCACTGATTGTTTCCATACATCAGAATTATGGCTGAAAAATGTAATTAGAGTTATGACTCTTGAACAAAGCTAAGGCCCATGAAACACACACTTTGAAACCACGAGTGCTACTAATTTATCTATGCAAACCTACAACAAAATTATGGCTGAAATGACATGCCATGAAACTGGAGGTGTAGTGCATGTTTCAGAAAAATGATCAAGGTTCCCTAATCCTAGTAATGTGAGCATGAACCCCTGTGTGACAACCTACCTTCAGTGGCAGAGCTATAAACTACCAAATGGACCAAAATGAAGCTATCGATAAAGTCAGTCATTTACCTAGGTAGAGAAACCAAACAGGAAGTAAAATCACAGGAGGAGGCTTTCATATCCACGGATAATCAATATCTGTCAACAGAGCCAACAGAGCGTTGGTAGAGAGAAACCTCACCTGCTGACATCACCAAGAGTAGCTCAAGTGGGCCTTGGAACTGCACACACCACCATGGAAGATCTGTGCACTGGGGATCAGTCCCAGAGGTGTTGTCACTTTAGCCTTTTACCTCGCTAACACACTTGTACCCCTCATTCAGGAGCCGCTGGAGGAAGAAGGCGAACGTCAATGAACACACATTGTTTGCTATAAAATGTAGAAATTTCCAATGAACACTAAATAACAAATTTTAGACTAACATGTGGTTTATTGTAAAATGTAAAATAGAGCAGAAACACCTTAAAACTATTTGATCCCGGTCATCACATTATTCCAAACAAATGCTTAGAATAGAATGTCAAAATATAACAGGCGAAGTCTAATACTTACGTGTGCAACATAAACTGATTCACACTAACTATGACAAGTGAGGATTAGGTCCAATTTTTGCTATTTCATAGCTCGATTTGTATATAGCTTCAGCCCACATGATAACACGAAATTAAGCACGAGCAAATGGAATTTTCTTTAGGCAGAACTAAGGAAGCAATAATGGCAACTCAGTAAACAATAACTATAGCAAATTAGGAACAAAGTAAAACAAGAAAAAGAGGCATGCAAGAGCAGCACCTAGCATTCGGGGCGACATGGAAGTGCTCACTCAGTTCCTTTATCTGAAAAACAACCTAGAATGTAAACCTATGTGAAGTTTCCTCTAAATATTAACATATCTAAAGTTTCCAAACAATGAGTATTATAGCACACAAGCTCTCCAAAAGTTCCAGCCTGATATTGTAAAGAGGTGTTATTCACAAATCAATTTAAAGGGTGGATCTGGTACCTAGAACTGTTAACTCTTCATTCCGATCAAATGCTCCATTACTTTTGAGATATTCAATTGCATTTTGTGCCTGGAACAAATACATTGGAATAATTTATCAGGTCGTCTGAACAAACGAAGGATAAAATGTGTGATTATGGTAACAAAGAGTGAAAAGAAAGGTACCGATAGAGACTCAGTTACTGCAAGCTCGAGATAAAAATTCTGAGATGCTCCCAAGCCGCAAGCTTTCTATTTGCAAACATGGGTTGGAGAGGGGTTCTCAGAAGTTCCAGTAACTGGTAGTCAGCTAACAAATTATATACACGCTCTGGATAGAGATGGAAGCATTACCCTGATTGAAACTAAGATGGATAATAAGGAGAAATTAAGATGAGCAATTAATGGTCACCTGATTCTTCTTTAATCTGTACTATAGAAACCTTGCAACAAATTTTTAGAACTGGACCAACAGAAGCACATGTGGACGGGAGAAAAAATGTTGAAAGTATCATCCACTTGTCATACTTGCATACCAGCCGATTTACTCCAAGGCCATGCTAATTGATCTTGAGACATCATTTTCTTTCAAATCATAGAGAACTGCATCAAACAAAGATTGATCTGGTTAGAGGATGCACAATCTGCATACGACAAAATGTATTGATGCAAAATAATGTAATGAAAGCTCTAATTCATGCACATGCAGCCAATTGAGCTATTACCTTTCGACTCCGTAGAAGTACTAAACTTGATGATAAACAAAGAGTATACATGGATTAGCCAATTGAGCTATTCCCACAGCCATTGCTAAGCGTCTTATCTGCAGAGAAACTTCTGGATACGTGCTCGTCGCACTAACCTGCCATGAATTAAGTAGATTTTATCAAAGGTGCAAATCATTGAACTATGCACACAATACTAAAGAGCTAGTCAGCAACTTAATTGAACAGATGGTGAACACCCTCCTATCAATGCAGTTGCAGGCCATTGGAATATTCAGTGTTTATGTGACTACTCGGCTAATCAATATTGCAGCCACTGAACACTGAATCATTGCAGCATATAAGTCAACTACTAATGAACAGTCCTCCCCCCTGTGGATCCTGCCAAAGACAGCAGAGCCACCCAGATCAGAAGCCTGCACACCACTAAACCAATCTAATACTCTGAAATTGAACGGGGCACATGATAAACTTGTCATGTGTAATAGAGAGTAAAAGAAGAGGAGCTACCTTCAAGCAAACTGGACCCAAAATCGGAACCCACGCTCGGGCCCTGGGCTCTCCCTCTCCCTTTGGCGCATGGTGGTGGATAGGTGGATGGGCGTGGTGTGTGTTTCTGCCAGAGAGCTCATCAAGGCGTGCCCATCATCGGTGGCTTTTAGTGTACCTCCTTGTCCACGCCGGCCGCTGCTCTCCGCAAACAGAGCCTAAGGGGAAGGAGCGGTAGCGAGACCATGGGGAGGAGGAGGCACACGCCCGGGATCGAGCTCGGCTGTGGCCGCCACCTCGTCCGGATCCAGATCCGGAGCGCCCTTCGACCCCTAGGTGCTCAGCAAAAGGAGCTCTGCTCGCCGCCGGCCCTCACGGGAGTGGTCGCCGCCCCGCCGTCTTTGGATCTTAACCCGCCACTCCCCCTGCACGCACCCCTCCTATGGCGGCGAGAGAGTGAGCGGATGAGACCTCTGCCGTCTCTGCGGCCGGCACACCTCCAGCTGGCCGTGAGGTACGGCGACGGCTCCACAGGCAGCTCGACGACCTCGTCATCTCCGTGGCTCGCACTGCTCCTCCTCTGCCTGGTCCCGATGGGGAGGAAAACGGAGGCATACAGGAGAGGTCGTGGCTTGGGCTGCAGAAAGGGAGGACGAAGGAGGAAGAACACGGGATGGAGATGGCGCTCCTGACGTCGACGTCGGCGCGAGAGAGATGCGAGGGAGAGAGACATGAAAGGAGAGAAAGGTGACCTAGGTCTCGCCCGATTGGAGACGAAGCAATGAATCGGGGGAAACCGCGTGGCAAGGGGGTAGGTGAAATCTCAATAATGCCCTCGGCGGGGCACCGAATTTACAGGCGGTGGCAGCAGATATTTACCGCTGGAGGTAACTATTCATTGCTACAGTGCTTCGGTTCTGATCCGGCGGTCTAGATCATCCGGGGGCTTGATCCGACGCCCAAAATTGCATCAAGCAAACGAATCCGACGGCCCACGATCACTGAACTCTGAGGAGGCTGGGTAGCTCCTGTCTCTCTTATTTCTCGATACTAGTGTACTAGTAGTTTTCTGTCCCTTGATCATAAAAGAAACAGAATGTCGAGCAAGAAAACAAATTATGGACCTTGGGCAAAGAATCAGTTTCTGATTAATGCTGCCGAAACGATAAACTTATCTCCCGAGACCTGCTCAGGGGAGTTAATTAGGAGTATTCATATACGTATGAGTCTTTGTTTAAGGGGCTTAGAGCATCTCTCAGCAGATCTTGTAAAATGGTCATCCAGAATAATAACCGCCGATTTAGCGGACGAGGGTGTTTTTTTCCGCCCTGGATAGATCCCACAAATTCGGCCACCTCGTAAGAAAATTGTGTGATAGTTCGGGCGGTTTCCGCTATATCTACGAGATTGGGGGCAATTTTTACACGAGCCTGAAAAACAAGAAACGGGTGGTGAGAGAACTTTCAGCTCCCGCCGCGGCCTTCCCTGAGCATGACCTTGCCAGAACGCCTCAACTCTGGCGACCAGCGGACCCTAGCTGCCGCCGCTGCTTGAGCTGCCCCGCGCCAGCCCGCTCCTGCTAGCTAGCTAGTAGCTCCTGATGTCGCTCCCACTAGCTTGCTCCCGCGAACTACCGTCGAGACTGTTGCTGCCACGCGAGGATCCAAATACTTTTATTTTTATATGTGAGGGTGCTTTGTGTTATTTTGCAAGGATCTTGTTATAAATTTAATTAGTTTATACTGGATCGGTTCTGCCGACGTAAAAATCGTACCATAAATTTCCACAAATTCGTTTTAGGGGGTACTATATACTGTTTTTAGAGGACGCGGTTTTAGCGGATCTGCTAGAGTAAAAATCGTACAGTAAATTTCCACAAATTTGTTTTAGGGAGTACCGTATTATGTTTTTAGAGGACGCGGTTTTAACGGATCTGCTAGAGATGCTCTTAGGCCAACTCTAACTGATCCCCTATCTGGCTATAAGGGAGGATAAATTTGATTTTACTCCTCTATGCGGCACTTAGCCGAAGTCCTAAAACCTATAAGGGAGAATAATTTTTTAAGATCTTTTACAATACATCTAATTAATATGAGTCGTACATTCTCAGTCATTCAATGGACTAGATCCATCAATACTACTGAACAAAACCAGTAGTATTTTCTATCACGGGCAACAAAAACAATAAAATAAAATAGGTCTGTCTGGGGGCACAGCACAACAAACCCCAAAAGAAAGCAACTAGCTAATCAGGCTCCGGGGGTGGAGGAGGTAACGGTGGCGCGAGGGAGATGGCGGTGGAGCGAAGTCCGGCGATGATGGTGTTGATGCCGTCCCGATGACGCCGCTTGCTAAGCGGCCGCCAGAGCTGCAAGAATCCGCACATTTTGTAAATGGCGTCAGTCGTCCGAAGTGGAATCACATTTTCAATCACAAGTTTATTGTGCACATTTCAGAGCGTCCAAGCTAGCGCACTAATCGCCACCCAAAGGGTGGGGCGAGTTCTACACGGGGAATCAATAATTTTCCGGAAGAGATCCGGGAGGTTGTCATGGGCCCAATTGCCTCCCACTGTCTCTCGAAGGCAGCTCCATAAGAAAATGGCAGCCGGACAGCGGAAGAAAATATGGTTAGTGTCCTCAGGTACACCGCACAGGGGGCAATTACCATCCCCAGGGCCATTGCGCTTGCGCACTTCCGTCCCGGATGGGAGGCGGCCCCGCACCCATTGCCAAAGGAAGATTCGAATCTTCAGTGGTACTCTAATCTCCCAAAGGAGATTTAACTCCTAAGGCCCAAGAGTAGCCAGGGCCTGGTACAAGGACCTGGTGGAGAAGTGCCCATTGGGCTCTAAATGCCAAGACATGGCATCCGGCTCAAGGGACGGAGCATGCAGGGCAATGCATTCTATCAGCTCCTCCCATTGGCCCCGCTCATGGGGGCCGAACGTACGCCTAAAGGTCATGCGAGAAAGGTCGGCCAGAGCGGCTCCCACCGTGAGTTGGGGAGTGACACATATCAGGAAGAGCGACTGGAACCGTTCCGCAAAGGGTCTATTGCCTGACCAACGGTCGAGCCAGAATAGCGTGTTCAAACCCGAACCAATCGTGATCGAAGACCCAAGCCGCAGGACCGTCAACAGTTGAATAATCGTCTGCCAGAACTGGGAACCGCCCACCCGAGGTGCAAAGGTAGTATTTTCTATCTAAAGGGTGAAATCGGAAGACAATCAAAACAAATGGTACTAAAACTTTACAGGCAAAATCGAATGTGTGTTTTCTTCTCGATGCACTCCATCCATTCCAGGACTGTTAGCGGAAGCCCGATTCCTGGATTACTTTCCAGTAGAGATGCAAGAAAGAGACGATTGTACCTCGCCAGCTCGCCCCAATCGATCCTTGCCGGTCGCTGGTCCGCGCCTTTTGCTGAGGAAGACACCACGTACGAAGCTAGCCAAGCTAGCGTCCTTGATTAGATCGATCATGTTCAGATGCATTAGTACGATACTAGAAAGGTCGGGCGCGCTTTGCTACGCCGTTGATGTTGTTGAGATCCTAAACTTCTTTACTCACTTTATTTCAAAATATATGATGTATTATTTTTTTGAAAAGTTAAACCTCTTTAAGTTTGATCAAATTTGTATAGAAATATTTTAAAATCCATAATATGAAATCAGCGTTATTAGATTCATGATGAAATGAATTTTCTTTTTTGGCTCTAAACTTGGTCGAAGTTAAAGAAATTTGACTTTCCAAAAAATAATACCCCTTATATGTTGAAACTGATGGAATATTTAGTTAGCCGGTGGGCCGGGAGATGATGAAGTGTGTTTTATGTTTATTTATAATGCGTTATTTGATGGGCCTTTCGCGGTGTGATTCTGTGTTATCCGCTAATCAACCCATATTTATGTGGGAATTTTTTTGCGTCGGTGGTTGCATGTACTATATTCGTGCTATAGTATCACATGGTGGCGCTTTTTTCTGGGTGATGGGAGTCTGGGAGGGGTTGATGTGTTTTTATAGGCCGGTTATTGTTGATTGATTTGAAAAATAGTTGAACCGATCAAAATGGTAAACCAATTTCAAAATTGAATACCTCAATCGAATGAAAGAGCTTTATAATTAGGTAACATAGAGAATTAAAATAATTAAATAGGGAAGCTCCTTGAGAAATTGTTGACCCGCTCAAAATCGGGTGACCTAGCTTTAAATTGAAGCCTTAAAAAATTGTGAAGATTTAAAAATTAGGAAGCATGGTGTATTTTAATAAAAAATTAATAGGAGAGTTTTAAAAAATTGTTGTTCCGATCAAAATTAGGTGATCAAATTCCAACTGAAGACCCCAATTGATTGTGAGGCCTCTAATCCTAGAAAGCTTAGTGATTAGTATATATGATGAGCAGCCAATAGATCCCGGCGATCACGCGTGGTATATCGTATACAAGTCGCTGCGCACAAACAACACATGTATACAAATGCAATCGAATCTCGCTAAAACAAAGGATGGACGAACGACGGTGGCAGCACAACATGACCGTGGCCGGGTGAGTGAGCACACAAGGAGTACATGATGGACTGTCGTACAGTATAGATGGATGCCGCGATGACCGCGACGGCAACGATGAGGCCAGACGCGGGTAGTCACAGCGAGGGGTTCTATCAATTACGAACCAAAAATTGACAAAATTACCCATCTAATCAATGGCTAAGATTATTTAATACTACTGGGTCTTAGAGGGAGTATGATGCACAGTAAAAGATCTCAATTTTTACTCCCTAGCCGAAAAACCCCTCCAACCTGCCTAAATATGCTCGGCACTTCTGTGGCCGAGTAAAAGTGGCGTGCCTCTTTCTCCCGCCCTCCCGCCCCCATCCCCGCCGCAGCCGCCACCAGGCGTTGCCATCGCCATTGATGACCGGCCCTCCAGCCGGAATGGGTAGCCAAGACCCTTCCGATATTCCCGCCGCACACGTCGTCGTCGCCACTGATGACCGGCCCTCCCGACGGAATGGGTAGCTAAGACCCTTCCGCCACCTTGCCGGCTTGTCGCCGCCAGAAACCACCCCCGCGCCACTGCACGCGCCGAAAAAAAAGGTCGGGGATGAAAAAAGTCCACCCGACTCAAGCACCGGCTCCAACCGCGCCGAAGGCCGCCGAAGTGAAGACAGTCGGCCGCCCTCCTGCCGCTCCCGCCGGAGCGAAGAGAACTAGAAAACCGACGGCGGTGGCGGCGGCCCTCGCCAAAGAGGCCGCGAAGAAGAAGAAGACCACTCTGGCGTCCCATCCACGTCTGACGCCTTGTGCAGCATCTCCGGCGACACCTATGGCCACTGCTCCGGCGCGTCCGGCGGCTGCAGCCGGCAAGAAGGGCCGCGGCCGCCAAGTGCTCGATGAAATGCCAACAAGGTAAAGAAAACCATCTTTCACATTTCGGCCAGCGAATTTTAGACTGTGATTGTTGCTGGCCAATGGTGATGGAGTTTGTTCGGTTTGTTGTGGAGTTGAACACGTCTGAATTCTTAGCGTCTTTGGAGTCCTCAGCTACGATAGGGCTAGATGATCTCAATTATGACTCAATTTGGGATCATTCGGAGGCGGCCGAAGAAGAGGAGGTGGCTGAAGAGATGGAAGAAGAGGAGACGGCTGATGAAGATGAAGCTGAGTAGGTGGCCTCCAGATGGGATCGCGGAAGAACAGAGACTTGTGGCGGTGGAATAATTGTTTCGGGTTTCGCTCTTGTGGTTTCTGGATTTTAGGGAATTTATACGCTTGGAATTAGGTCAAACGGAGTTACGAGGGGGCCACGAGCTCAGGTGGCGCGCCCCCTTGCACGGTGTGTGAGCTTGTGGCTCTCTCGTAGAGCGTCTGGTCTCCTCCCGAAGTTTCTAGGGTCTCCTGGTCCAGTAAAATCACCGTAAAATTTCATCGTGTTTGGACTTCCTTTTGTATGGTTTTCCTGCGAAACAGTAAGATAGGCAAGAACAGAAACCGATACTGGGCACTGAGTTAATAGGTTAGTTCAAAAAATAATACAAAATTACATATAAAGCATACAAGATTGATAATATAATAACATGTAGCAATCAAAAATTATAGATGCGTTGGAGATGTATTAGCGTCCGGTCCTCGACTTCGTCGTGCAAGCCGGAGAACATCGCCCGGAGGGACCGACGATGGAGGCAGCGAGAGATGGAAGCGGCGGCGGCACATGGAGCAAATGCGGACATTGACGAGCAGTTGTCCCCCCCCCCCTCCCCGGCCATGCCCAGGACCCCGCACCCCATCCATCCAGCCGCCGACAAGGATCGCGTCGTCGGACCAGGTTGGGACTAAAGAGGATCCGACTGGCGGTTGGGGCATTCTGGAGAGCTTTCCACCCACGCAGATGCCAGCGGTGGACGTGTGTCACTCTCCGCAGCTCGTTCGGGCGCGGACAAGCACGAGCACCGACTGCGCCCAGGCTGCCCACGACCACGGAATGACACAACAAGACTCGGTATGTTCTTGTTGCTCCTGTCTGATCAACTTTGCATATGCCATGTTCAATATTTTGCATAGATCGCTAGTTCATTTTGGACATGATCAGTGCTCGGAAACCATGATTTTAAGAGTTTATCATGTTGAACATGATCAATGATAATGAAGATTCGACCCAGATGCAGGGATCCAACTTGCCCTTCATTTGAAGTTGGGACAACATCCTATCTCAATCGAAGCAAGAAGAAGAAGAAGCCAAAGACGACAAAGGCAAGAGGTCCGTCATTCTCAACTTTTGAGGGAAACTTGCCCTTTATTTTGGCATGTCCGGATGTTGAATTATGATTTTTTTTTGCTTTATCGTAATTGTTTCAAACATTGAATTAGGACGATTTGTATTGTAAGATCGACGTGTATAAATTGCCTGGATTTGAGAATCAAAATTTAAGTTGTGTGGATGTGCGGCTGCCCAAATGAGGGGCTGTCCAGCGCTGTCCACGAACACGCTCGTGGAAGTATAGGGGCCGGATTTGTCAAGTCCGGCTATACATGCTCTTATGCAGGCTAGCAAACGTGTCCATAGTTTTTCTTTTCGAAAATGTTAACGCCCACACATGTGGCACGGAGCAATATGGCCCAAACGCCTTCATTACCATACATTTTGCCACGTCAAAATAGATGACATCAGCGGGAATTTTTTGGTTTTCGGCTTAAAAATGTTTTATCTCCTAATTAAAAAATCCAATTTAAAATCCATTTTTACCATTAAATCTGTCTCAACGAGATCTTCAAAACTAGATACCATGTTGATATGTTTCGACGAAAAAAAAATTGACCAAGAGTTGCCATGATGTTTACACTGTAGTTGCCATAGTGTTTACACTAAAATTGCCATGACATGTTTTATCAATTTTTTTCTTCTAGATTTAAAGCTACCGTTGTATTTTCAACTACTTTTTACGGCAATTTTTATTAATTGACCATGGCAATTTTTAGTAATTAACCACGGCAAATTTAATGCATGGATCATGGCAATTTTTAGTAATCTGTCATGACAAATTTAGTTTATAGATCATGACAATTTTAGTTTTTTATCATGAAAATTATTTTTTGTATGAACCATGGCAGATTTAAGTAATTCACCATGGCAATTTTAGTTTATGATTCATGACAAGTCTAGTTTCTTAATTCATCGTTTTATAATATGTCAAAATTTACTTTTAAAGGTAGAAGAAAAAATAGCTGAAACATATCATGGCAACTTTAGTGTAAACACCATGCCAATTCACGTGCAATAAACATGGCAACTTTTAACAAAAAAAAAGTCATCGAAACATATTGATATGAGATTTAGTTTCGAAGATCTCGTCGCGATGAATTTAATGATGAAAACAGATCTTCAATCGGATTTTTCATTTAAGAGATAAAACATTTTAAAAACTAGAAATTCAAAAAGATTCTCACCCGCATGCATGCGGTGACGTAGCGCAATTTGTGTGTTATAGAACGTGTGAGCGGGTGTTGCTACTACAACACGTGTGGACGGAACAACCGGCGGCATGCATGCGATGACGTAGGGCAATTGTGTATTATAAAACGTGTGAGCGGGTGTTGCTCCCACAACACGTGTGGGCGGAACAACTGGCCCGGCAAACACAGGACGGATACATGGATGCGGATGCTGTCCGCACCACGTCGATCGAGCGAATGCGAGCGCTGCTTTATGCAAAGGCGACGACCGATCGCCGGCCGCACGTCTCGATTAGCCAGCGGTTGCCTGCCGCGTCTCCCGATTCGACCGGAGCTGGCCAACACGGCGGGTCCACCTGCCCCGGCATGCCGGTGGTGGATCGCGAATCTCACCCTGCTCGATGGCCACATTTCGCGTCATCTTCCCTTCCCTCTCTCTCGTGTCTCCCGTGCGCGATAGGGTCGAGTGGCCGGAAGGCAAGCCGGTAAACCGAACTTAGCCATATCGTTTTGATATGATATCGCCGGTGCCTTTTGAGAGTGCGTTTCTGGGTCCTGGCCGGCCGGCTACACCTAAGCTGTGGCCGCGCAGTTGGCCACGTAAAGAAAGAATCCTCGTCGTCGGTCGTATCGTGGCCATGGAGGCCACCCTGGGCTTTTCTGATGAGGTTATGATGGCACTGGCACACATGTTCTGCAGCGCGCACGTCGACGTTACGATCATGGCACGACCCGCATGTGCATCGGAACAGACGACACGTTACGAGCGCTCCTTTGCGTAGGAGCAACGGTTGCCGGGAGGTGAACGTACGTATCGGCTGGGGTTGGGTGGTGGGCGCACGCACCCACGACGGTTGACCTCGATCAGGTACGTGTGCGCTCTCATCACCGGTCTCAAGTCTGATCATGTTGTGCATGTGCGGATCCTATCCTTATGGATCCGTCCCGAACATTCTGTGGGCATCGCGTATCTTGGAGCACTCAACAAAACATGAGTGCAGAACCATACATGATCCGTCCCATGAGCACGACGTGTGCCGGTGCATGGGAAAAAGAATAATAGTTGAGGCCGCGGGGTACGTGCCTACGCCTCGTACGTACTCCGTGCAAGCTAGCGGCGCCGTGCGTGCGTGCCAGCCACCGGCGTGCAGCATGGCGCCACGGCTTCAAATTCAGCCCCCATGCACGTCGTTGTCACTTGTCACCCGCATCGGCGGCCTGCGTCCGGCCGGCGTGCACCGCCCGTCCACGACTAGATCAGCGCGCCGTATATACTTCGTTTCCGTATGTACAATCCGGCCAACATTCCGCCGCCGGTCCATGTCCTTCTCCTCCGACCAGAAATGTATACGTGCGTGCGAGCGACGCGCTGTTGTCTCCATGCGTTTGGCCCATAGCGACGGACGGTCGACCAATGAATCAATCGGCCGGGACATCTCACACGTACGCAGGGCTTCGCGCGCGAGAGAGAGTCGTACGTAGCGCGTTCTGTTAGAATCCGTGTTGTATACGTCTTAGGATTTTAACATACCATATATACCCTGTATTTGTATTGATTCTTTGATATATATAAAGAGAAGCCCGCAGCCCTTTGAGGCGTGCGATCCCTCAAACCCTCTTGTTTCTAAATCGTATATGGTATCAGACTAGGTCACAATGACCTCCGCTGCTTCTTCGACCGTCGCCGTCGCTCCTTCTGTCGCAGCCACCGCGCCCTCGGCCGCTGCCACCGCAGGAGGGATCCCGTCCACCCTCGCCGCTCTCCTCGCCGGCACCAACGGCCTGCACAACTCCCTCGTCGTCAGCACCATGGCTGGCCCATCCAGCTTCGGCAAAAACCTCGGCTCTTTTCATGGCCGGGGTGATGCCCTCGGCTTCTCCGATTACTCCCGCGGCCGCCGCTGTCCAGCCTGCTCCTGTCCGTCTGCCCGCGGTGGCCGACGCGCCCGCACCTACGCCGTTCCACTTCGCCCATCTCCTCACCATCAAGTTATCAACGGAGAATTTCCTGTATTGGCGTGCGCAGGTCCTTCCTCTCCTCCGTAGCCATAATCTCCTCGGCTACGTTGATGGATCACTGCCATGTCCACCGTCGACCGTCGTTGCCACCACGGCTGATGGTGCGCAGCACATGGTTCCCAACCAGGCGCATACCATCTGGGTTCAGCAAGATCAAGCCATACTTTCGGCCATACAATCATCACTGACCGAAGGAGTGGCTGGCATGATTCTTTTAGCTGCTACTTCCCAGGATGCCTGGACAACTCTCGAGAGCAGCTTCTCCTCTCAATCCACGGCACGATTCATGGCGCTTCGTCGACAACTTCAGGGCGTCAAGAAGCTTGACCTCTCAGCCACGGTCTACTTCAACAAAGTCAAGACCCTCGCTGACACATTAGCTGCCATCGGGAAACCTCTCTCTGATGAGGAGTTCACTGGATTTATTCTTGGTGGGTTGGATGGTGACTATGATTCTCTGGTCGAGGTGGTCCAAGGCCATGACACTCCGATGCCGCCGCGTGATCTCTATGCCCGTCTACTTCAAACAGAACAGCGCATCGAATCTCGTCGCTCGGCTGAAATTCATGGTGGGTTCTCCTCTGCCAACGCCATGACCCGTGGTGGTTCGAGGCAGCCCTACCGTGCGAGTGGTGGCTCGTCCGGCGGCAAGGCTATTCTGCAGTCGCCACCACAGCAGCAGAACTACTCCAGCAACAAACGCATGGGTGGAGGCTCGTCATCAGATTGCCCTACTTGTGGTCGTCCCAGTGGTGGTCGCCCCACATGCCAGCTTTGTGGTTTCCAGGGTCATATTGCATCCCGCTGCCACAAGCGCTTCAAACGCGATTTCCTCGGGATCGGGAACGATGGACGCAACAATGAGCGCCAGGCAGCCATGGCTACTTCAGGTTCTGTTGGTGCCGCTCAAGGCCATACACCATCCTACCCCATTGATGCAAGTTGGTACATGGACACTGCAGCCATGGATCATCTGACGAATGAACTCGACAAGCTCCACTCTCGCGAGCCCTACCATGGTCAGGACAAGGTGCACACTGCCAATGGGTCAGGTATGCACATCGAACATATTGGTCAAACTTTCCTTCCAACTAGTACCTCTAGGAACCTTCAACTTCGTGATGTCCTTCATGTTCCATCTGTTACACGTAATCTTCTGTCAGTTCCTAAACTTACTCATGACAATGACGTTTTTGTTGAATTTCACCCTTTTGATGTCTTTGTTAAGGATCGTGCAACGAGGGACGTTCTTCTTAGCGGTCATTATCATCATGGTCTCTATCCACTTGATGAACCTACAGCTTTCCGGGTCTTCAGCACCGTTCGTGTCAAGCCGTCTCAGTGGCATTCGCGTCTTGGTCATCCAGCCTCTCCCATCATGCGCCATGTGCTTCGCCGCCATCAACTTCCTATCGTGTATAGCAATAAAGATGTCTCTGTGTGTGATGCCTGTCAACAAGGCAAAAGTCATCAACTCCCGTTTACATTGTCTACTCGTGTAGTTAAGACTCCTCTAGAAATTGTGTTCTCGGATGTATGGGGCCCTGCCCAAACCTCAGTTAGTGGTCATAATTATTATGTCAGTTTCATTGATGCTTATAGTCGTTTTACGTGGCTTTATTTTCTTAAACGCAAAGCTGATGTGTTCAATGTCTTTCTTCAGTTTCAAACTCATGTTGAGCGTCTCCTTAATCATAAGATACTTCACGTTCAATCTGATTGAGGGGGCGAATACCGCAACCTCAACACGTTTTTCGAGAAACTTGGGATTACATACCGTGTGTCCTGTCCACATACACATCAGCAGAATGGCTCCGCTGAACGAAAGCATCGTCACATAGTGGAAACAGGCTTGACTCTTTTGGCTCATGCATCTGTGCCCTTCCGTTTTTGGACTGATGCTTTTTCCACAGCGTGTTTTCTCATCAATAGGCTCCCCACACGAGTATTAGGCATGAAAACTCCCATTGAGTGCTTGCTTCAAGAAACACCTGATTATACATTTTTCAAAGTGTTTGGTTGTGCTTGTTGGCCGCATCTTCGACCTTACAACAAACGCAAACTTGAGTTTCGTTCCAAAAAATGTGTCTTTCTTGGATATAGCTCTCTTCATAAAGGATACAAGTGTCTCAATGTTCCTTCTAATCGCGTTTATATATCTCGTGATGTTATCTTTGATGAGAATCACTACCCTTTCTCTAATTTTTCTGAGTCGCACACTTCCTCTAATTCTATTTCACCATCACTTGTTTTGTCTAACCAATTTGTAGATGCTGCATATTCTCCTATTTTGCTTCCTCACTATGGTGCAGGTACTGGACGAGGAGCTCGCCTTGAATTACTAGAGGACACAGGAGATCCTGGGGCATCTAATGTCGATCGCCCGGTCATGCATGGCTCGGACGTTGATCGCATGCAAGTGCATGCGCGCCATGCAGCTGTGGCTCCGAACGAGTCCGAGCCAGCCGAGCCGTCCCCGGATTTAGCTGCCCATGACTTTGACGCAGCCGGGCCATCCCCTAGGCCAGGTGCGTCCACGGCGCGTGGCTCTAACGCCACCGAGGCGTCTTCGTCCACGGCTCATGATGAGCTTGCGCCCTCGACGCCCTTGTCTGTGCGCCCTGTCATCATGGCCCGTGATGTGGCTGACCCAGCTTCGCCGGTGCTGGTGTCTACTGGCTCTGCATCGTCTCTGCCCGTGCCGTCCCCGGTGCCACCAGCTACTATTGCTGCTCGTCGTATGCACACACGCAGCCAAAGTGGCATTTTTCAACCAAAGCAAAGGACGGATGGTACTGTTGCATGGCTAACGGCTTGTATGGCACATGCCATTGCTGATCCGATGTGTGAACCTCGTCATTTTCAAGAGGCGATGAGCATACCTCACTGGAGAATAGCTATGGAACAAGAATTTTTTGTTCTTCAGAAAAATGAAACCTGGAAACTTGTTCCTCCTCTTTCTGGGGTTAATGTGATTGACTCCAAATGGATTTTTAAAGTTAAGAAGCACGCTAATGGATCTGTTGAGCGCTACAAAGCACGTCTGGTTGCAAAAGGGTTCAAGCAACGCTATGGTCTTGATTACGAAGACACTTTCAGTCATGTTATCAAACCTACTACCATTCGTCTTCTCTTATCGCTGGCAGTTACTCGTGGTTGGTCTATTCGTCAGCTGGATGTTCAGAATGCATTCCTTCATGGTGTCTTAGACGAAGAGGTATACATGCGACAACCTCCTGGTTTTGTTGACCCTGATCGGCCACATCATCTTTGTAGGCTGATCAAGGCGATCTATGGTCTCAAACAGGCGCCCCGTGCTTGGCATGCTCGACTTGGTTCTGCTCTTCGGTCACATGGCTTTGTTCCATCTACTGCAGACACATCTCTGTTTCTTCTACAACGCCCTGAGGTCACGATGTATCTTTTGGTTTATGTCGATGATATCATTCTCATCAGTTCTTTGTCTGCGGCTGCTAATAAACTGATCTTAAATCTTCGACATGATTTTGCTGTCAAAGATCTTGGCCCCCTTCACTATTTTTTTGGCATGGAAGTTACTCATACTGCTGCTGGTCTCTCGCTCACTCAGAAAAAATATTCCTTGGATCTCCTTCGACGTGCTGGAATGCTAAAGTGTAAGCCTGTCTCTACACCCATGACCGTGACTGAGAAGCTTTCTGCTGATGTTGGTGTGCTTCTTACTCCTAATGATGCTACAGAGTATCGCAGTATTGTTGGTGGCCTACAGTACCTCACTATCACTCGACCAGATCTTTCCTTTGTGGTTAACCGTGTCTGCCAGTATCTTCATGCCCCTCGTGACAAACACTGGTCTGCAGTTAAGCGCATTCTGCGTTACGTTCGTCTCACTGTCTCTTTTGGTTTACACCTTCGGCCTGCTTCCTCTATGGTGTTGTCCGCCTTTTCTGACGCGGACTGGGCAGGGAGTCCAGATGATAGGCGATCCACGGGGGGATATGCCGTGTTCTTTGGTCCAAATTTGATTGCCTGGAATGCTCGAAAGCAGGCCACTGTTTCTCGGAGTAGTACGGAAGCTGAGTACAAAGATGTCGCCAATGCCACCGCTGAACTCATTTGGGTACAGTCCTTGCTGCGAGAATTGGGTATTCCTCAAGATGTGCCTCCTGTTCTTTGGTGTGATAATATTGGGGCCACTTATCTTTCATCTAATCCTGTCTTTCACGCACGGACGAAGCATATCGAGGTCGATTTTCATTTTGTGAGGGAACGTGTTGCACAGAAGCTACTACAGATCAAGTTCATCTCGTCTAAGGATCAACTTGCTGACATATTTACCAAGCCACTACCACTTCCCTTGTTTGAAGTGTGTCGACGCAATCTCAACCTTCTTGACACTGGTTAAGATTGAGGGAGGGTGTTAGAATCCGTGTTGTATACGTCTTAGGATTTTAACATACCATATATACCCTGTATTTGTATTGATTCTTTGATATACATAAAGAGAAGCCCGCAGCCCTTTGAGGTGTGCGATCCCTCAAACCCTCCTGTTTCTAAATCGTACACGTTCAAAGCTCAAAACCTCTGACCTCGTCGGCGATCGACGTACGTACCCGGCGGCATGGCATCCACCGTCGTCCGTTGTCCAGGTCAGCCGAGCGACTGGCCGCCGGCCGGCCGGGAGCGTCACAGCGACGGCTAGGCTAGCAGACCGTCGACCAGGACCGATCAGAGAAAGCGGCGACGTACGTGACATGATAAGCAATGCATTGCAGCCGGGCGCGCACGTACTAGTACGTCGTTGTTGCTTCAATTAACGGTTTTGCTAAAACTCATTCAGCTGAAAAATTGTTTGGTCTCATTCACTTTGTCTGTCGTCAGATCTAATCACACTGTGATTTGTTTTTTGTCGATGTGGTGAGCTTCGTGGCGACACGGCGCGGACCGTGAGTTGTTGGGCTAGCGGCCCATTGTCTCTTTTTATGTCGCACCCATTTTCGCTGACAACTAGCGCTTGTCAAAAAAAAAGAGGTGAACTTGTCGTAGGTTTGTCGAGCGTGGCTAGTTGCGGGTTACCTTGTCGCTCGTATGGGCCCTTTTTTCGGCCTTTTCCTTTTCTTTTTTTGCCGGGCCAAGCTGTGTTTTTACGAGCCTTTTCATTGACTGTTGGGATGGTTTATCACTTGTGCCAATTTCCTCCATCGTAGCAGACCAATGTTTGTTCCCTAAAAATATAGACTAACGTTTGCAATAAGTTTTCTTTTCAGACAATAGTGTTTTTGTAATAAGTAAACTAATGTTGCATAATTGGCTTTTTGTTGCGTCCAGGTTGGTTTTTCTCAACGCAATGTTTTTTTTTCTTTTTCTTGATTTTTTTTTCTTCTTTTTGGATAGAAAGTGGGAAAGAGTGGTGAGACAAAAGGGCCCAACTTTTTAATTTTTTCCATTGTCTTGTTTTGTTTTCAAAACTTCTACTATTTTACTCATATTGTTGTCCTCCGTGCGTAACTGCACGCGAACGCAAACCATGCACGGTTTGCCGGAAATGTAATACAGAGGTAACCTTGTTAATGTCTTTTATTTCTTCCTTTCTTTTTGGAAATATAGATTTTTTTGTATAATATGCATTATGAGATACTTGAATAATTTTTTATTCTAACATGTTTTTTGTATTTTTTGACTGGTTTTTTTATGTTTGTTTGGGTCCAATTATTTTTATTTTTTTCATCGTGAGAAAACAATTCATTAAGGAGAGACCCGCAACTTATTAAGTCTTGGAGGTTGTAACCGCATGTTTTCAAGGGGCTCGTAATTTCTTCTAATCAGAACGAACCGATCCTTTATTGGAAGTATAGGATTTTCTCCACACACAAAAAAAGGCTTCTCCGCAATACAATATAAGGCGACCGCAACAGGTATGTCGGGGCGGAGGGCTGTCGGCGCCGATGAAATCTGTTCCATTTATTTTGCTAGGTTTTTTTTTGTTGTAGTTGCAACCGCCTCAACCCGAGCGCAATCGCAACTCAGCACACCCAAGCGCAACCGGGGGTCGGGGCGGAGGGCTGTCGGCGCCGATGAAATCGGTTTCATTTTTTTTGTTTAGCGTTTTTTTGTTGTAGTTGCAACCGCCCCAACCCTAGCGCAATCGCTACTCAGCACACCCAAGTGCAATTGCAAGATATATAACATGACCGGTGGGGTGGGGTGAGGGCTGTCGGCGCCGATGAAATCGGTTCGTTTTTTTGTTAGGTTTTTTTCTTGTAGTTGCAACCGCCCCAACCCGAGCGCAACTACAACTCAACACACCCAAGCGCAACCGCAATACAATATAAGGTGACCGCAACTGGTGGGTCGGGGGGAGGGCTGTCGGCGACGATGACATCGGTTCCATTTTTTTGTTTAGGTTTTTTTGTTGTAGTTGCAACCACCCCATCCCTAGCGCAATCGTAACTCAGCACACCCAAGTGTAATTGCAAGATATATAACGTGACCGCAACTGCTGGGGTGGGGGAAGTGCTGTCGGCGCCGATGAAATCGGTTCATTTTTTTATTTTTTTTGTTAGGTTTTTTTGTTGTAGTTGCAACCGCCCCCACCCGAGCCCAACTACAACTCAACACACTCCCCCAACCACCAATACTATGGCAACCGCCTTACTGCTTTACTTCACACCGATGAAATTGGATCCATTTTTTTGCTAGATTTTTTTTGTTGTAGTTGCAACCGCCCCAACCCGAGCGCAATCGTAATTCAGCACACCCAAGCGGAACCGGGGGTCGGGGCGGAGGGCTGTCAGCGCCGATGAAATATATTCCATTTTTTTATTTTTTTTGTTAGGTTCTTTTGTTGTAGTTGTAACCGCCCCAACCCGAGCAAAACTTCAACTCAACACACACAAGCGCAACCGCAAAACAATATAAGGCGACCGCAACTGGTGGGTAAGGGGGGAGGCCTGTCGGCGCTGATGAAATCGGTTCCATTTTTGTTGCTAGGTGTTTTTTTTCTTGTAGTTGCAACCGCACCAACCCGAGCGTAACTGCAACTCAACACACTCAAGGGCAACCTCAATACAATATAAGGCGACCGCAACTGGTGGGTCGAGGCGGAGGGCTGTCGGCGCCGATGAAATCGGTTCATTATTTTATTTTATTTTGTTGTAGCTTCAACCGCCCCAACCCGAGCGCAGCTGCAACTCAACACACCCAAGCGCAACCAGGGGTCGGGGTGGAGGGCTGTCGGCGATGATGACATCAGTTCCATTTTTTTGTTTATGGTTTTTTTGTTGTAGTTGCAACCACCCCAACCCTAGCGCAATCGCAACTCAGCACACCCAAGCGCAATTGCAAGATATATAACATGACCACAACTGCTGGGCTTGGGAAAGGGCTGTCGGCGCCGATGAAATCGGTTCATTTTTTATTTTTTTTGTTAGGTTTTTTTGTTGTAGTTGCAACCGCCCCCACCCGAGCCCAACTGCAACTCAACACACCCAAGCGCAACCTCAATAAAATATAAGGCAACCGCAACTGGTGAGTCGGGGGGAAGGCTGTCGGCGCTGATGAAATTGGATCCATTTTTTTGCTAGGATTTTTTTGTTGTAGTTGCAACCGCCCCAACCCGAGCGCAATCGCAACTCAGCACACCCAAGCGCAACCGGGGGTCGGGGCGTAGGGTTGTCGGAGCCGATGAAATCGGTTCCATTTTTTTTAGGGTTTTTTTGTTGTAGTTGCAACTGCCCCAACCGTAGCGCAATCGCAACTCAGCACACCCAAGCACATTTGCAATATATATAACGTGACCGCAACTGGTGGGGTGGGAGGAGGGCTGTCAGCGCCGATGAAATCGGTTCATTTTTTATTTTTTGTTAGTTTTTTTTTGTAGTTACAACCGCCCCAACGCGAGCGCAACTGCAACTCAACACACCCAAGCGCAACCGCAATACAATATAAGGTGATTGCAACTGGTGGGTCGGGGGGAGGGCTGTCGGCGCTGATGAAACAGTTCCATTTTTTTGTTGTAGTTGCAACCACCCCAACTCGAGCGCAATCGCAACTCACCACACCGAAGCGCAACCGCAATACAATATAAGGTGACCGCAACTGGTGGGTCGGCGGGAGGGACGTCGGCGCCGATGAAATCAGTTCAGTTTTTTTTGTTAGGTTTTTTTTGTTGTAGTGCAACCGCCCCAACCCGAGAGCAACTGCAACTCAATACACCCAAACGCAACAACAATAGAATATAAGGTGACAGCAACTGGTGGGTCGGGGGGAGGGCTGTCGGCGCCGATGAAATCGGTTTCATATTTTTTTTCCTTGGGTTTTTTTGTAGTTGCAACCGCCCCAACTCGAGCGCAACCTCCCCAACCCAAGCGCAACTGCAACTCAACACACCCAAGCGCAACCGGGGGTCGAGGTAGAGGGCTGTCGGCGGCGATGAAATCGGTTCCAATTTTTTGTTTAGGTTTTTTTTTGTTGTAGTTGCAACCACCCCAACCCTAGTGCAATCGCAACTCAGCACACTCAAGCGCAATTGCAAGATATATAATGTGACCACAACTGCTGGGGTGAGGGAAGGGCTGGCGGCGCCGATGAAATCGGTTCATTTTTTTGTTAGGTTTTTTTTGTGTAGTTGCAACCGCGCCAACCCGAGCGCAACTGTAACTCAACACACCCAAGCGCAACCTGAATACAATATAAGGCGATCGCAACTGGTGGGTCGGGGGGGAGGGCTTTCGGCGCCGATGAAATCGGTTCCATTTTTTGCTAGGTTTTTTTTTTGTAGTTGCAACCTCCCCAACCCGAGCGCAAGTGAAACTCACACACCCAAGCGCAACCGCAATACAATATAAGGTGACCGCAACTGGTGGGTCGGGGGGAGGGCTGTCGGCGCCGATGAAATCGGTTCCATTTTTTTGTTGTAGTTGCAACCGCCCCAAATCGAGCTCAATCGCAACTCAGCACACCCAAGCGCAACCGCAATACAATATAAGGTGACCGCAACTGGTGAGTCAGGGGGAGGTATGTCGGCGCCGATGAAATCGATTCATTTTTTATTTTTTGTTCTAGTTGCAACAGCTCCAACCCGAGCGCAACTGCAACTCAACACACCCAAGCGCATCCGCTATACAATATAAGGTGACCGCAACTGGTGTGTCGGGGGGAGGGCTGTCGGCGCCGATGAAATAGGTTCCATTTTTTGCTAGTTTTTTTTTTGTAGTTGCAACCGTCCCAACTCGAGCGCAATCGCCACTCAGCATACCCAAGCGCAACCGGGGGTCGGGGCGGAGGGCTGTCGGCGCTGATGAAATCGGTTCCATTTTTTTGGGGGTTTTTTTTGTTGTAGTTGCAACCGCCCCAACCCTAGCGCAATCGCAACTCAGCACACCCAAGTGCATTTGCAAGATATATAACATGACGGCAACTGGTGGGGTGGGGGAGGGCTGTCGGCGCCGATGAAATCGGTTCATTTTTTATTTTTTTTGTTAGGTTTTTTTGTTGTAGTTGCAACCGCCCCAACCCGAGCAAAACTGCAACTCAACACACCCAAGCGCAACCGCAATACAATATAAGGTGACCGCAACTAGTGGGTCGGGGGGAGAGCTGTCGGCACCGATGAAATTGATTCATTTTTTTGCTAGGGTTTTTTTTGTTGTAGTTGCAACCGCCCCAACTCGAGCGCAATTGCAACTCAGCACACCCAAGCGCAACCGCAATACAATATAAGGTGACCGCAACTGGTGGGTCGGGGGGAGGGCTGTCGGCGCCGATGAAATTGGTTCCATTTTTTTGTTTAGCGTTTTTTTGTCGTACTTGCAACCACCCCAACCCTAGCGCAATCGCTACTCAGCACACCCAAGTGCAATTGCAAGATATATAACGTGACCAGTGGGGTGGGGTGAGGGTTGTCGGCGTCGATGAAATCGGTTCATTTTTTATTATTTCTGTTAGTTTTTATTTTTTTGTAGTTGCAACCGCCCCAACCCGAGCGCAACTAGAACTCAACACACCCAAGCGCAACCGCAATACAATATAAGGTGACCGCAACTGGTGGGTCGGGGGGACGGCTGTCGGCGACGATGACGTCGATTCCATTTTTTTGTTTAGGTTTCTTTGTTGTAGTTGCAACCGCCCCAACCCTAGCGCAATCGCAACTCAGCACACCCAAGCGCAATTGTAAGATATATAACGTGACCGCAACTGCTGGGGTGGGGGAAGGGCTGTCGGCGCCGATGAAATCGGTTCATTTTTTATTTTTTGTTAGTTTTTTTTGTTGTAGTTGCAACCGCCCTCACCCGAGCCCAACTGCAACTCAACACACCCAAGCGCAACCGCAATACAATATAAGGCAACCGCAACTGGTGGGTCGGGGGGAGGGCTATCGACGCCGATGAAATTGGATCCATTTTTTTGCTACGGTTTTTTTGTTGTAGTTGCAACCGCCCCAACCCGAGCGCAATCCAATTCAGCACACCCAAGCGGAACCGGGGGTCGGGGCGGAGGGCTATCGGCGCCGATGAAATCGGTTCATTTTTTTTAATTTTGTTGTTAATTTTTTTTTTGTAGTTGCAACCGCCCCAACCCGAGCACAACTGCAACTCAACACACCCCAGCGCAACCTGAATACAATATAAGGCGACCGCAACTGGTGGGTCGGGGAGGAGGGTTGTCGGCGCCGATGAAATCGGTTCCATTTTTTGCTAGGTTTTTTTTGTTGTAGTTGCAACCGCCCCAACCCGAGCGCAACTGCAACTCAACACACCCAAGCGCAACCGCAATACAATATAAGGTGACCGCAACTGGTGGGTCGGGGGAAGGGCTGTCGGCGCCGATGAAATCGGTTCCATTTTTTTTTGTAGTTGCAACCGCCCCAACTCGAGCGCAATCGCAACTCAGCACACCCAAGCGCAACCGCAATACAATATAAGGTGACCGCAACTGGTGGGTCGGGGTGAGGGATGTCGGCGCCGATGAAATCGGTTCATTTTTTATTTTTTGTTATTTTTTTTGTTGTAGTTGCAACCGCCCCAACCCGAGCGCAACTTCAACTCAACACACCCAAGCGCATCCGCTATACATTATAAGGTTACCGCAACTGGTGTGTCGGGGGGAGGGCTGTCGGCGCCGATGAAATCAGTTTCATTTTTTTTGCTAGGTTTTTTTTTAGTTGCAACCGTCCCAACTCGAGCGCAATCGCAACTCAGCATACCCAAGCGCAACCGGGGTCGGGGCGGAGGGCTGTCGGCGGCGATGAAATCGGTTCCATTTTTTTGGGGGGTTTTTTTGTTGTAGTTGCAACCGCCCCAACCCTAGCGCAATCGCAACTCAGCACACCCAAGCGCATTTGCAAGATATATAACGTGACCGCAACTGGTGGGGTGGGGGGAGGGCTGTCGACGCCGATGAAATCGGTTCATTTTTTATTTTTATTTTGTTAGTTTTTTTGTTGTAGTTGCAACCGCCCCAACCCGAGCGCAACTACAACTCAACACACCCAAGCGCAACCGCAATACAATATAAGGTGACCGCAACTAGCGGGTCGGGGGGAGGGCTGTCGGCGCCGATGAAATCGATTCATTTTTTTTGCTACAGTTTTTTTTATTGTAGTTGCAACCGCCCCAACCCGAGCGCAATCGCAACTCAGCACACCCAAGCGCAACCGCAATACAATATAAGGTGATCGTAACTGGTGGGTCGGGGGGAGGGCTATCGGCGCCGATGAAATCGGTTCCATTTTTTTTGCTAGGTTTTTTGTTGTTGTAGTTGCAACAGCCCCAACCCGAGCGCAATCGCAAGTCAGCACACCCAAACGCAACCGGGGATCGGGGCGGAGGGCTGTCGGCGCCGATGAAATCTGTTCCATTTTTGTATTTTTATTTTTGTTAGGTTTTTTTGTTGTAGTTGCAACCGCCCCAACCCGAGCGCAACTGCAACTCAACACACCCAAGTGCAACCGCAATACAATATAACGCGACCGCAACTGGTGGGTCGGGGGAGGGCTGTCAGCACCGATGAAATCGGTTCCATTTTTTTTGCTAGGGTTTTTTTTTTGTTGTAGTTGCAAACGCCCCAACCCGAGTGTAATCACAACTCAGCACACTCAAGCGCAACCGGGGGTCGGGGTGGAGGGTTGTCGGCGCCGATAAAATCGGTTTCATTTTTTAGAGTTTTTTTTGTTGTAGTTACAACCGCCCAAGCCGAGTGCAATCGCAACTCAGCACACCCAAGCGCAGTTGCAAGATATATAACGTGTTTTAATTTGTTCATATCTTTTTCTTTTTGAGAAGTGCCTGGAGTTTGTGTTAATGAGCATATTTCTGCAGCTAGTGCTAATTAGTGCCTAGAACTCCAGCCCAAAGGAACGTGACAGTGTGAAAGCCCATACACAGCTGTGGAAAAACAACGGATAACCAAGCAGCTTTGGTCCATTCGCAAAAGAAACAAGTCTGCTTCGGCCTACAGTAGAAATGGGCTGGGATAACAAATAGATGATGTCATCTTATGTTATACGAATGAGACCAATTTAGATCTATCTAGATAATATAAGTTCTAGTCACTCCCTTCACTTAATCCGTCGGTCCGGCCGGCCGGGTCAGAAAAGTGTCGCCATATTTTAGCGCGCTGTCAGTGTCAGGAGATTCGCCGTGGAGCTTCAGATCGTCCAGACCGGAAAAACGGATGCGGCGGCCGCGTCCGTATCGGAAAAGCCAAACGTCGCGGGTCCATACGAATTTGCGCGGTGGTGCCCGGAGCGGCGACTGGCCTGGCCTTGACCTGGGAATGGCACGTACGGCGGCGAGAGCGAGATTATTCTGCGACCAAAGCTGGCTGAGTCAAGCGGTAAAGTGATGATGCAAGTCATAATGCGCGCGGTAATTCGGTGACCTTTAAAATGGTTCTGTGATGATGATCAGATCAGTACGCCCGTCGACCCTCCCGGCGACCGAGTACGAGTGGTCTCCGTCTCCGTCCGGGATCCCAATTCCACGAGCACAAGGGAACATGCATATGTGTCCAGCGAGCAGTTTCAGACTTCCTGCAAGCGACACTTATCAATGACCGTCCCTGCTCGCAACAAACACGGTTAGTTAGTGCAACTCCAACGCGCGACCCCATGCCTGTCGGGGGTAAACGGACAGAGTAAGCCCTTCAACGCGCGGGAGCAAACAACCGTCGTTCGTTTTCTGTCTGTTTTCGACCCATTCTCGGCCCAACTTTGGACCAAGTTTGCGATCGAACGGACGCACGCGGACGGGCGGGGCGCGTGCCCTTGTCCTGCCTTGGCCCGCCTGTCGGGGACACAGACCCTCCTTTTCTTTTCCTCTACCTCCCTCCGTCTCCGACATTGCCGCCGCCACCACCCCCTCCGGCTGCGTCGCCTACCGTAAGGGCCGTCCGAACCACCACCACACCATGCCATAGCTGTCTCCACACCGGCGTTCCGAAAAGCATTTTGCCGGCATTCTCCTTGTTGCCGGTGGGAGAGAAGCTACGGTCACCGGCGTCGCCCGTCGTCCCCAACCTCTTCCGGACGGCTGTTCATTGCCGCAGGGCGCCCACCAGCACCACCGACCCCCAAAACCTTGCTTTGCTGCCTACGAGGGGAGCAGGACGTGCACTATCCGGCCGCGCCTCCAGCACGACCGCAAGGCGTTTGACGGTTTGCTCACAAGGTACAATGGATAACGGTGATGAGTTTTTCTTTCACAACTTCATTTGCTCATCAGATGATGAAGAGGTGGTGGTTGTGTTGGTCGTACATGACACATTAGTAGGAAGCGGCCTCGGTTCAGGGGATCAATCCCCGGCCATGCTCCGGCCTTGAACCGCAATAGGGAGAAAGGCCACACCCTTCTCTATGCCGATTACTTTAAGGATGATGCACTCTTCAAACCACATCAATTTCGTCGCCGATTTCGAATAAGGAGACATGTGTTCAATCGTATTCGGGAGGGAGTGGTCGCACATGACCCATACTTTGAGTGCAAAGAGGATGCCCCAGGCAAGCTTGGTTTCTCTTCATACCAGAAATGCACTGCGGCTATCCGCATGTTTACATATGAAATTCCTGGTGATCTTGTGGATGAGTATGTTCGTATGAGTGAGTCCACATGTCTCCTCTCAATGTATAGTTTTTGCACGGCTGTGGTGGAAGTGTTCGGCCCTGAGTACCTCAGAGAGCCAACTGTCGCTGATATAGAGAGGTTGTTGGCGATCAACGCCGAGAGGGGCTTTCCGGGCATGCTTGGTAGTATAGATTGTATGCACTGAAAGTGGAAGAACTGTCCATTTGCTTGGCAGGGGCAGTACAAGGGGCATGTGAAAGGTGCCACTGTTATACTTGAAGCTGTGGCTTCACAAGATCTGTGGATATCGCATTCTTTCTTCGGCATGACTGGTTCTCAGAATGATATTAGTGTTCTTCAGCGGTCTCTGGTGTTTGCAGTGTGCTTCAGTCTCGGTGGGGTATCGTTCGTAACCCTGCATTGACATGGAGCACTCAAAAGCTTTGGAAGGTGATGACTTCTTGTGTGATCATGCACAACATGATCGTGAAGGATGAGCGCAATGTTAGCATCTACGACCAAGGGTTTGATTTCCAGGTTGAAAATGTTGAACCTGAGCATCAACCTCCTGCAACCTTTGAACAGTTTGTCGAGTTTCATCGGGAATTGCGTGATTGGCATACTCATGTTTAGCTCCAGGATGACTTGGTTGAGCACATGTGGACTCACATTGACAACCAATAGATCTATCTATCGGTTTAATTTATTTTCGTGCAAACAAATTTCAATTGGATTGTAATAAGACTATTTGATATTATTTTTATTTCGATTGGGTTGTAATAAGACTATTTCGAACGTGCAACTATTGTCATGTTTAATTTCAGATATTTGTTATTCTTGAATAGACGAGATGCGGCCGAAATGCAGCCGTGCGTTGGGCGCACAGCCGACGTTTCCATAAATTCGGACGTTCACGACCCCATTATCACCCCCAAACGGACGAACAACGGATAAAACGGACATCCGTTTGAGGTCGTGCGTTGGAGTTGTCCTTACACGGGCTCCGCTTGGCTCCTGTACCCCATCTTTTAACGTATTTTTCTTGGACAACGCTAACGTCCACACGTGTGGTGGGAGTCAAACCTGCCCACACGCCCTATAACACACAGACTGCGCCACGTCATCGCATGCATGCATGTGGGAATCTTTTTGGATTTTCAGTTTTTAAAATGTTTTATCTCTTAAATGAAAAATCCGATTGAAGATCCGTTTTCACCATTAAATCCCTCGCGACGAGATCTTCGAAACTAGATCTCATATCAATATATTTCGACGAAATTTTTTTTTTGGCTAAAAGTTGCCATGTCTATTGCATATGAATTGCCATGATGTTTACACTGAAATTGCCATAATATGTTTCAGCTATTTTCTTCTACATTTAAAAGTAAATTTTGACATATTATAAAACGGGGAATTAAGAAACTAGATTTGCCATGAACCATAAACTAAAATTGCCATGATACATGCACTTAAAATTGCCATGGTTTATAAAAAAATAATTTTCATGGTCAAAGTACTGGAATTGCCATCATCAAAAAACTAAAATTGCCATGCTCTACAAACTAAAATTGCCACATGGCAACTTTAGTTTAAGCACTATGGCAACTACAGTGTAAACATCATGGCAACTTTTGGGCAAAAAAAAAAATTTCGTCGAAACATATCAACATGGGGTCTAGTTTTGAAGATCTTGTCGAGACGGATTTAACGGTGAAAACAGATTTTTAATTCGATTTTTTAATTAGGAGATAAAACATTTTTAAGCCGAAAACCAAAAAGATTCCTGCTGATGTCATCTGTTCATACATGCAAAATGAGTGGTGATGAAGGCGTGTGGACGATGTGCAAGATGCCACACGTGTGGGCGTTAGTTTTTTCGTTTTTCTTAAGATAAGACGAGGAAGTTTGACTCCACGGTCCAGCCCCGGTTTCTTCCCGTGCAACAATAAGCAAAAAATACTACTACGTGCATAGTGTTTGACGAGTGGTATTGGTATAGGACACCTGCTACGATCTCCGTGCATGCATGCAAGGATCCTTTTAAATTGAGTTAATTGCACAAAAGTACTACAATAAAGGCATCACATGCAGATTGATATCAAGATTGCTAATTTTTGCATGTCAGTATCAAGATTGTGTCAGGCCGTTGCAAATAGGTCTAAACTGTGTATAAATGCGTATTGACAGTGTATCTGACCGTTGGGACCCGACTGCCAGGTGCCGACGTGGCATATTTTTTGCAGAAAACCCCCTTGCTTTATACGTAATCACATAAAGACCCATTATTTTTGTGGGAAAAAGGTTCCAATGAGAGACTTTTTTTTTGGTTCGGACTTGTTTGAAAATTTTCCTCGAACTGGACAAATAAATAAAATAAACGAAAAACCGCGCGTCAGCAGGTTCCAAACCTGCGACCAGCAACACGCAAGCGGAGCGCACTAGCCACCAGGCCACAGGGATGCTCGCGTTGGAGTGCAGGCAGGATTTTCTTTATACGAACAAGCAAACGCTGGGCCGGTGGTTGGGCCAACCGAGGCCTGTAATTGTTTTTTCGTTTCGCGTTTTACTGACGCGCGTGCTGGGTTCGTTCGCCCAGGTTTCTTTTCTATTCATTTATCTTATTATGCTTTATTTTTGTTTCTGGTTTTGGCTTATTTTTAGGTTTTTCTTCCTTTCTTCTTTTATTCACTGGGTTCGTTTTTCTTCTGTTTTTAACATACTTACTAAACATTTTTTTAGATAGGCTTCAATACATGATGAACATGTTTTCGAATATGCATGAACATTATCTTAATGTACGCTGAGCACCTTTTCTGCGTATAGTGATCATTTTTTAATGCTCGATGAACTTCTCTTTGCAAACAGTGAACATTTTTTTAATATATTAAACTTTTGGTAATATACGTTGAACATGTTTAAAATGTAAATTGTACATTTTTGTAATATAAGTTGAACAATTTTCTTAATATACGATGAACATTTTTGTAATTTAGGTTGAACATTTTCTTAATACATGATGAATTTGTTTGACAATGTGTATTGGAGAAAATGTTCGGCATGTATTAAAAACTAATTGCGTAAAATCATTCTAGCATTTCGAGAAACACGTCGATTTTTTTAATAAAAGTTGAACAGTTTTAGTGCATTTCTAAAATTTATTATGATTACAATTTATTTTTAATACATGTTGTCAACTTTTTAATAATAGTGCGTTTACAAAAATATAATCAATATATGAGTAAGTTAAAAAAACTGTGTGTTGGGCATATTTTTTTAATAGTTACGTATTTGAATAATATAATGTGGATACACAATAATTGTGCATGCTTGGTCCTAGTGAAGATACATAAAATTTGGGCCGTGCGTGTGTTCTAGTTTGGTGCTCGATACTTAATAATATTAATATGTAATCGCAAAAAAAGTATTAATATTATGATTAAAAAAATAAGTAATTCAGGGCACGCAGCCGCGCTGGGCCCGGCCGCCGGCTCAGCGTGTCTACTATAATATAAAGGACAGCCCGCCTGTAATCTATCACGAGCTTCGCTGTGGCCTGGTGGCTAGCTCGCGTGCTCTTCGTTTGGCAGGTCGCAGGTTCGAAACCTGGCCTGTGCGATTTTTCGTTTACTTTATTTATTTGTCCAGTTCGTCGGAAACTTTCAAACAAGTCCGAACGAAAAAAAAAGTCTCTCATGGTAACATTTTTTCCGCAAAAATAACGGGTATTTATGTGATTACGTATAAAGCAAGGGGGTTTTCTGTAAAAAATATGCCACGTCGGCACCTGACAGCCGGGTCCCAACGGTCAGATACACTGTCAATACGTATTTATACGCAGTTTAGACCTATTTGCAACGGCGTGGCACAATCTTGATACTGACATGCAAAAATTAGTAATCTTGGTATCAATCTGCATGTGATGCTCCAATTGTGGTACTTCTGTGCAATTAACTCTTTCAAATTACAGCAAACGGCAAACGCTTTGACTAGCAGAAAGTGCAAAGACGTGTGTACGTATATAGTAGCTCCATCAAACTGTTCAACGACCATCTCCGTTAGAATATCTGCAGTTGGCGCGCAAAAGTACGTTCTAGAAGTCCCAAACCACGTGAAGACGGGGAAACCGCTACCCAATCCACCACAGTCCCAAATGTCCCAACCAACGCTGCGAAATCGAGCATAGAGAAACATAACCGAGTTCACGTAATCGCGTCGTCGTCGACTCTGAACCTTTCAGCACGAGAAACACCGACGGGGTACGTAGTAGCTAGGCTAGGCTCCACGGTGACGGACTGATCGACGACCCACCACGCGTATACGAACCATTCACTGCCAGTTTAGCATGCACATGTGGTGAGGCTATGTGAAGCACAGGTCGAATACACATGTGTTCCGATAGAGTTAGCAACTCAAGCTTTTATATCTAACCTCGGCCACTCGAGATTTACTGTTTTTGTCTGGCAACGAGTGTGTTTTTCCTCATTTGAATAACTACTCGAGAGGCTCCGTCTACGTGAATTATTTCTAGTTTTGAAAAACTTATTAGAGATAGTTGATCTTTAATTGAATTTATATATCGTCTATTTAGGGACGGAGGGAGCGATTTAATGAAGAGTACTTCGTTTTTTCTAGGCATTGCTACATTTATTATTGTTTTATATAGTGAACGTAGTCCTGGCCCATCAACACCTAAAACTTCAAAAGGCTCTAAGAATGGTTGTCCATGTGACGCTCCGGCTCAATCGTGCACTAATCATACACGTAAATGCACACGATCAAGCCTAAAGACTCACGGAAAGATATCACAACACAACTATAAAACATAAATAAAGTCATACAAGCTTTATATTACAAGTCAGGGGCCTCGAGGGATCGAATACATAAGCTTGCGTACAGGCGTCAGCGGAATCATCAGATATCTGAGTACAGATATAAAAGAAAGCACAGATAGGCCCTTAAAGGACGGGGCAAAAGAAAACACTACGATCGAAAGGGGCAGGCCTCCTGCTTGGGACCCTCGGAACCTACTCCTGGTCGTCGGCTAACTCGTAGTAGTATCCACCCTCGGGGTAGTAGTAGCGATCGTCGGCGTGGGCAGCTGTATCCGGTGCTCCGTCATCTGGTTGCATCAAAAGGATATGGGGGAAAAAGAAAGCAAAGCAACCGTGAGTACTCATCCAAAGTACTCAGCAAGCAAGGATCTACACTACATATGCAACATTATCAAAGGAAGGCTGTATATATGGATTGGACTGCAGAAATGTCAGAATAGAGGGGAAAGCCTAGTCCTATCGAAGACTAGTATCTTCAACAGTCTTGCAGCATTAAAAGAGTGTAGAGTAGTACAATATAGAGTAGTAGTATCATTAAGTCTCAGCCTCACCCAGAGATCCTTTCTCGACTCCCTGCGAGAAAGCAATCCCAGAGCCATACTGTCATCAACCTCGGCCAGAGATCCTTTCTCGACTCCCTGCGAGAAAGTAATCCCAGAGCCATAATATCCATATCTCATCTCATCAATATGTTCTAGTTGTATCGATCGGGATACAACTCCGAGCGTCCGTTACCGAGGATCCGGCTATGCATAGATTAGTTCTTCCTTGCAGGGGTACACCAACTTACCCACCACGCTCGCTTAACTCCGGCCGGACACACTTTCCTGGGTCATGCCCGGTCTCGGCCAAACGACACACCGCAACCCTACCTAGAGCTCAACAGAGAGGTCCCCGTCGGTCTACAACCTAAGCGCTCAGGGGTCTTGGGCCATCGCCCTGTGCACTCCGGGTCGTTGTGTGTAGGGTGGATACCAGCACCGCCTCGGATGGTCGGCACGATCCAACCGTGCCATAATACTGAACTGGACGTCTAACAGAGCTTTCGGCTGATGCCACGATGTAGAGTACCCATATTTATTCCCGCATGATGGTTAGTGCTATCGGGCCAAAGGCCCACTCAGATCAAATATCCAAATCGTAGTGTGTTGGTAGTGCGGTAACGAGCAGAGACTCACGATCGATGTGACCCCGTCGCCCCGTCTCGACGACTTACGGCAAGGGCCAAGAATGCCCGGCCACGCCTCGTATTCATCACTCGGGCACCGTCCAGGTCAAACCGTCTCGCAAAAGACTGTCAGGAGTGGGGGTTGTGGGGGGAGTGAGGTTTAGGGTTCGGTGGGAGTGGGGGGGGGGGGGGGGGGGGGTTAAGCAGGCGGGTGCAGCGGGCCGGCAGGACGGGCGGTTGGCCCAGCGGGGTTTCTTTTTTATCTTTGCATTTTTGTTTCCTTTTTCTTTTTACTTATTTTCTTTTCTGTTTTACCTCCATTTTTATTTATTTATTATAGTCTTTTAAAATACTATATTTAACTTTTAAATTAGAGTCATGGTCTAGCCCTCTGCCACAAAAAGTGGGAACCCCAAACAAAATAGTTTAACATTTTAATATTTATAAAGGCATTAAATTAATTTTTATAGCCACTGGTTTAGTAATTTTAGAGTATTTAAATATCTTATAAAAATTTGGTTTCTCCATCAATATTACCTACGATTTATTTGCTACATTTTGAACATTTTAGATTTGACATTTGAAAACTTTTATTGTTTGACTTCATTTCGAATTTGAATTTGAAACGGTTTTTTTTAATCGTCGCAAGATTAACAACAGTAATCGTGGTGACGTGACAACATTAGCAGAGGGTTACTATAGCTTAACTATCCGGGCATCACAGCCCAATACTAAATGACGCGGAATATAAAGATCTACGCAATGATAGAACTAAAACATGTATTTAAAAATGATAAACATGTACTCCCTCCGTCTCAAAATAAGCGTCTTAACCTTAGTATAACTTTATAGTACAAAATTGGGACACGTATTTTAGGACAGAGGGAGTATAAAAGATGTTCCTGCTCTATATGAAGACGTGTAATGTGTATGGTAAAAGGTAGAAAACTAGAAAGAAACAAAGAAAACCAAAGAGAAAAGGATAAATAAAAGAAGAAAAAAAATAAAAAAAATCGACGCAAAATAGTGGAATACAATGAAAAATAAAAAACATAAAAACGCAAGAAAGAAACAAATTATACCAAAGCAAAAGAAGGAACAAACAAAAGATCCGAACAAACTAGTGAAGAAAAAAAAAGAACCAAAATAAAAAATATACAAAAGAAACGCAGTGACTAGTCTGGACTCCGGATGGGACGAGCGACAAACACACGACCGAGAACGCTCTAGTGGGCCGGGCGTTGCGGGTGAGGGAGCTACCATTTCGCTTTACGCGAGAAATGTAATGAAATCACTAGTTAGCACTTTTTACAAAGGTCACTCCCACTTTCTTAGATTGTGATAAGTGTCGCACTACATGTATGTCACTTGTCGGAACCTGAGAGTTTTCATTTTTTTTTCGTAGATTCGTTTATTTGAAACATTTTTATCTCAAACCGTGCGTTTAAATCTCGAACCGTTTTCACCCTTGGATTCCTCTCGTCGAGATCTTCAACACTAGATTCCATGTTGATAGGTTTCGACGAATTTTTTTTCACGAAAAAAACAAACCGGGAGAATGTTTTTCCCTTTCCGAGAGGTAGAGCCGTGCCCCTCGCAGAAGCAAATCCGTGCCTCTCGTGGTAGAAAATAAAGAGAAAACGTGTTTATTCCCTTTTACAAGAGGCACGGTCGTGCCTCTCGCGTAAGCAAATCCGTGCCTCTCGCGAAAGAAAAAAACAAAATGTATTTTTTTGTTTCCGAGAGGCACATCGCAGAAGTAAAATCCGTGCCACTCGTGGTATGAAAAAGAAAAGAAAAAGCGTTTTTTCCCTTTTGTGAGAGGCATGGCCGTTCCTCTCGCGGAAGCAAATATGTGCCTCCACGAGAAGTAAATCCGTGTCTCCCGCGGAAGCAAAAAAACACGTCTTCTTTTCTTGTTCTCTCGCGAAAGCAAATCCGTACCTCTACAAGAAGTAAATACGTGCCTCTCGTCATAGGAAAAAAAAACATGTTTTTTTCCTTTCGCTAAAGGCATGCCCGTGCCTCTCATGGAAGCAAATTCGTGTCTCCACGAAAAGTAAATCCGTGCTTCTAGCGGAAGGAAAAAAAAGAAAATGCGTTTTTCGCGACAAATTTTTTCGATTTTTTTTCTAAAACCTAAGTAAAGCCGGGGGAAAACCGAAAGCGCGTGCAAAAAAATAAAAAAATTCCGGAGGGAGCACCTAAAGCGCAACACGTGGCGGCACCTGAGAGCGCGCGGCGCTCTCAGCCCACCCCAAGTGACCCTTGGGGAGGCTCCGGAAGGAGCACTCTTTGATTAGTTGCTCCCAACATATAGCTATTACGGTCCGTTTGGCCTCATAGAATAAGGTGGGGTAAATGCGCCCCGTTTGTGGGCGGGAGCGAGTCTTTTGGTCTCCGATTGGGGAGTGGGAGGTCCTATATGGTGCCTTTAGCGCTGGATCTCCTCCGTGGCGCTCACCCTGCCCAACAAAGGCTGGTTTCTTGGGACGCTGTTTGCTCTGGATCATGTCGCTCGGGATGCAGTATTCTTACGTTAGCTCACCCTGCCCAACAATAGAAGGAAGTGCAATAGATACTTCATCATATCCGCACCAGACATTCAAAGCCACACATAGCCTCGGTTACAATCCGGCATCACGACAGTTGAAAGGGAAGGGCTAGACATCCAGGCGGCGCGCAGGCACGCGGTAGGGAAGTACACAACGAGACATAGCGAAGGCTACATCAACGTCAGAGAAAACTATTGAAACGAGGAATCTGCAAGTGACAACACAGGGTGCCCTCGATAAAAGGATCCTGCAAGCAGAATCTGGCCCACAATCTTGAAGGAAGGGGGGGAAATTTTCAGAACACCGGGTGGATGTGATCACGAGAACCTAATGTTGAGTTAGTAAAAATTTAACCCGAATAGAAGAGAGATCAGAGTCCCAGAGTAAAGGTCGAGGAGTAAAAGATCCTAATACCACCAATTTGGCGACGTGGGCCCGTAAGCCACACAGCCAAGTTAGTAAAACAATTTTCGGTTACTAGACTCAACTTCGGCCAAGGAGTTGGAAAGGGGGGTTCCTAGAGGCAGTCGGCTCTGATACCAACTTGTGACGCCCCCGGCTCAATCGTGCACTAATCATACACGCAAATGCACACGATCAAGCCTAAGGACTCACGGGAAGATATCACAACACAACTCTAAAACATAAATAAAGTCATACAAGCTTTATATTACAAGCCAGGGCCTCGAGGGCTCGAATACATAGCTCGATGGCATACAAGCGTCAGCAGAAGCATCAGATATCTAAGTACAGATATAAAAGAAAACACAGAAAGGCCTTTAGAAAGGCGGGGCAAAATAAAACACTACGATCGAAAGGCGCAGACCTCCTGCCTGGGACCCTCCGATCCTACTCCTGGTCATCAGCCAACTCGTAGTAGTATCCACCCTCGGGGTAGTAGTAGCGATCGTCGGCGTGGGCAGCTGTATCCGGGGCTTCGTCATCTGGTTGCATCAAAAGGATATGGGGGAAAAAGAAAGCAAAGCAACCGTGAGTACTCATCCGAAGTACTCAGCAAGCAAGGATCTACACTACATATGCAACATTATCAAAGAAAGACTGTGTATGTGGACTGGGCTGCAGAAATGCCAGAATAGAGAGAAGGCCTAGTCCTATCGAAGACTAGCATCTTCAGAGGTCTTGCAGCATTAGAAGAGTGTAGATTAGTACCATATAAAGTAGTAGTAATGTATCAACCTCACCCAGAGATACTTTCTCGACTCCCTGTGAGAAAGCAATCCCAGAGCCATACAGTCATCAACCTCGTCCGGAGATCCCTTCTCGACTCCCTGCGAGAGGCAATCCCAGAGCCATAATATCCAATTCTAATTGTATCAATCGGGATACAACTCCGAGTGTCCGTTACCGAGGATCCGGCTATGCATAGATTAGTTCTTCCCTGCAGGGGTGCACCAACTTACCCACCATGCTCGCTTAACTCCGGTCGGACACACTTTTCCGGGTCATTCCCGGCCTCGGCCAAACGACACACCGCAGCCCTACCTAGAGCTCAGCAGAGAGGTCCCCGCCGGTCTACATCCTAAGCGCAAGGGGGTCTTGGGCCAACGCCCCTCGCCCTCCGGGTCGTTGCGCACATGGCTCAGATCCAAGCACCACCTCTGTCATGAATGGCACCAATCACTCCATGCCGCAATGCTGAACTGGACGTCTGACAGAGCTTTCGGCTGATGCATACGATGCAGAACGCCCATACTATACCCACGTGATGGTTAGTGCTATCGGGCCAGAGGCCCACTCGAATCAAATATCCAAATTGTTAGTACCTTGGGGGTGCGGTAACGAGCAGAGACTCACGATCGATGTGACCCCGTCGCCCCGTCTCGAGGACTTGCGGCAAGGGCCAAGAATGCCCGGCCACGCCTCGTATTCATCACTCGGGCACCAAACAGGCAACCCGCCTTCACAACACACGCGGGTACCCCTCAGGGTCGGCCCGCCTTTCCAAGTAACAATAGTACAGTCAAAATATCCGTGTGTCCAAAACATCAGGGGGAAATCCAAGGTATCACCCTCGTTGGATTCCTACTTGATGTAATCGTCAAGGTGAACTCGGAGGAATCACCCTCGCTGGGTTCACACTTGAGGTGTTGTACGACGGCGTCGTTATCGGAAGCGGTGAAGGAGGAATCACCCTCGATGACCACGACCGAATAGCTACTCTACAGAGTTAACATCAGAAGTGCTACAAGAGGTTTCACCCTCGACACTCGATAATAACGCTGCAGTGTCGTTACAACTAGGGGGGGTGATGTGCGGTGCCGGGGCCTGGTCTTCAATCCCGTTGATCGGGTCTTCGGATAATCCAGCGGGGCAGTCGGGATAAGTGGGGTCACTGATAGGTCTCTACCCAGCCTATACTAAGCAGTTTAGGATAAGCAGGTAATTATCAACAGCAGGTTACAATAAACAGGCTATGCATCAGAATAGGTAAAGCAGTAGCAGCAGCAATTCTAATGCAAGCATGAGAAATTAGAATGGGCGATATCGGTATGCTCAAGGGGGGGTGCTTGCTTGGTTGCTTGGCGGCAAAGGCAAGGTCGTCAACGGTGGCGTCGGGCTCCTGAGCTGCGTCGACCTCGGGGACTACGTCGGTGTCGGGGTCTATCGAGAGAGAAGGAGGGGGAGAAGAAACAGTAAATACAAAGCAACCAATGTAACACAAAGCATAGCATGGCATTAAGTTGTGCCGGGTGTGACCTAACGTAGCACCGGGTGATACTGGCGAAGGGGGAATTCATCCGGGAAAGTATTCCTGGTTCCGGACAAATGTCGGACAGGTGAACGGAGGGGGAATGTCCCATGTTCAGGTAGTTAGAGACGTGTTATGGACGAACGGACTGCGTATTCGGATTCGTCTCGAAATTCTGAGCAACTTTCATATATAAATTATTTTCATCGAAGTTACGGATTAAAAGATATGATTTTTTAAAGTTTTTATTGATTTTCTAGAATTATTTTTATTATTTAAAATCGGCTGAAAATGAATTGTGACGTCATCATGATGTCAGCACTGCGTCAGCGGTCAGCGGACCCGCTGACCAGTCAACTGGGCCCACGCGGGACCCACTGGCAGTGACTGGGCACTGCCCAGTCAGCTGTCCTGTGAGACAAACAGGTGGGGCCGGGTCAACGCCCACGTCAGCACAGTCAAAACTGACGTGTGGGGGCCACTGGGTTAAATCTAATCCTATCCAAATTAATTAGCTAGCGGTTTAATTTATGCGGGGCCCACTGTCATACTCACAGGGGCTAATTAATCGCGCGATTAGCGCCCTAATGGCAATGCCACATCAGCCTAAACCGGCGTCAGCCGCCGGAGCTAATCGGGGCCACCGGAGTTGCCCGTCCGGCCAACTCCGGCCACCGTTCGCTGCGCGGTTTGGCCCGGCGCGTTCCTGAGAGTGAGCCGCGCCATTTGGTGGTGGTTAGAGGCGCGGGGCGGGTCGGAATCGAGCTCAGACCCGGCCATGGCGGCGGCGGCGTTCGGTGGTCGCGCGGGGCGGCGTTTTAGCCCGAACCAGAAGAAACGAGGAGGCGCACTAGACACCTGCGGGCTCTAGTAGGGTCTTGGCGCAACCGAGGCAAACGGGCGAGCTCGGGGCAACGCGCGCAGCAGCAATGGCGGAGGCCAGCGCACGGTAGCAGCAGCCGCTGGCTAGCGTGTAACCCGGGTAGCAGAGAGAGAGAGAGGAGCTGATGGTGGTGCTCACATCGTTGTCGGGGAGCGTTCGGGGAAGCCGGGGTTGCCGGGGAGGAGCGGATCGATGGCGCGGAGCGGCGTTGACCCGAGGTAGAAGAAGGGGCGATAGCGAGCTTGGGGTGGTCTGCAGCTCGAACGGCTCCTCCAGGAAGAAGCGGTCGACGGTGGCGAAGCAGGCGGGCACGGCCGGGTGGCGAGAAACGGTTAGTGTCTACGAGCTTCACGACGGCCAGTCCATGGCGGCGTCGGGTGAGGAGGTAGAGAGGGAGGAAGGAAGAACGGGGCGGCTAGGGTTTGTCCACGGGGGCGAGGGGACCGGGGACAGTCTTATCCGTGCGAGGCACCGCCGGATGGCTGGCGCGTTGTCGATCGCGGGGCAGGGGGGCCGGCGCAGCGAGTGCGGGCGTGCAGACACGCGGGAGGAGGGAGAGAAGGCGTTGCGCGGGCTGGGCCGGCCACGGTGTCACTTAGGCCCAGTCGCTGGTGGCCCTTTTCTTTTTCTTTCTTTTCCGTTTCTGTTTTTCTGTTTTTTTTCTTTGTCTGTTTTGTCTTTTGTTTTTACTCCAAATGACTTTTGTAAAATATGAGACTGGTCCAACTATTAACAGTGCAAAATTAGTCACTGCTAGAAATTGGTTTGGTGTCCATATCTTTTTGTTTGGATTTTATATAATTGAAAAAGGATTAAATAGTGCTATTTTGCTGCTGTTTCTTGTTGTTTGAGTCCTTTTACAATTCCAATAAATGTTGCAATCATTTTTATGAATGCTATGGGAATATTTGCAACATGATGCACATTTTTGTTTTCCAATTTGAACAACTTTTGGTTTCACTTAAGTTTGAATTTTCCATTTTGAATTTAAATTGAAAAGAGATATGATCCAATTGATGTTTAAGCACTGTTGATCATGATGACATGGCATAATCAAAAGGGGATTACTGTAGTTAACCACTGGGGGTGTTACAAATCTCCTCCACTAACAAGAATTCTCGTCCCGAGAATTAAGAGGTAGAAGGAAAAAGTTCGGGGTATTCCGCACGAAGATTATCCTCGCGTTCCCAAGTGGCTTCATCTTCAGTATGATTTGACCACTGCACTTTGAGGAACTTGGTAACCTTCTGATGGGTCCGACATTAAGCTTCATCGAGAATGCGAATCGGATGCTCCTTATAAGAAAGATCATCATGCAATTCGAGCATCTCATGATCCACAGCTCGGTGCGGAGATTCCTTGAAGCATTTACGAAGTTGCGACACATGGAAGACGTCGTGGATATGAGAGAATTGCGACGGCAATTCCAATTTATACGCCACCTGACCACGTCTAGCAATAATGCGGAAAGGACCAATGTAGCGTGGAGCTAGCTTGCCCTTGATTCCAAAACGGTGAGTGCCCTTCATAGGAGTGACCCGCAGATAAGCCTGATCACCAGGTTGATAAGTCAAACCCCATCGTTTGCGATCGTAGTTGCTCTTCTGGCGGTCCTGAGCCGCCTTGAGGTTTTCACGGACGATACGGACTTGCTCCTCGGCGTGTTGAATAATGTCCGGTCCCACGAGTGGTCGTTCTCCAGTTTCTGACCAATTCAGAGTGGTTCGACACTTACGTCCATATAGTACTTCGAAGGGAGCCATTTTCAAACTGGCTTGATAGCTGTTGTTATAAGAGAACTCGGCATACGAGAGAGATTCTTCCCACTTCTTGCCGAAAGAAATAACGCAAGCTCGCAGCATGTCTTCAAGCACTTGATTGACTCGCTCGACTTGGCCTTGGGATTGGGGGTGATAAGCTGAACTCCAGGTAATATGAGTTCCCATAGCTTCTTGGAAACTTTCCTAGAACTTTGAAGTGAAAAGGCCACCACGGTCCGAACTAATCTCCTTCGGAATACCGTGGAGTGAAACAATTCTGGAGATATATAACTCTGCTAACTGACTAGCAGTGATCGTCTCTTTGACAGGCAAAAAGTGTGCAACTTTAGAGAGTTGGTCAACGACGACAAGAATAGCATCGTGACCCTTCTGTGACCTGGGAAGTCCTGTAATGAAATCCATCTGAACCTTATCCCATTTCCATAAAGGAATAGGTAATGGTTGCAGAATTCCAGCAGGCTTCTGATGTTCTGCTTTAACGCGACGACACACATCACATTCAGCAACATATCGAGCAATGTCTTGCTTCATTTTAGACCACCAGTACCTTTGACGGAGATCACGATACATCTTGGTGCTACCCGGATGAATAGACAGCGGGGTATCATGTGCCTCCTTCATGACTTTGTCAGTCATGAGTTCGAAGCGAGGTACCACAATGCGGTTTCTGAAATACAAGGTTCCATCTTCAGACAGCGAGAAATCCCTGTACTTTTCAAGGTGAAGATTTTCCTTCATCAGATCAACTTCAGCATCTTTAGCTTGCACATTCTTAACAGCTTTCTCAAGATCTGGTTGTATCACAAGGTTAGTAAGAGAACCCTGTGGAACATGTTGGGGATCATAGTAGTAAATCAAAAAAATTTCCTACGCATCACCAAGATCAATCTATGGAGACACTAGCAACGAGAGAGAGAGGAGTGCATCTTCATACCCTTGAAGATCGCGATGCGGAAGCGTTGCAAGAACACGGTTGGAGGAGTCGTACACGCAACGATTCAGATCGCGGTCGATTCCGATCTAAGCACCGAACAACGGTGCCTCCGTGTTCAACACACGTGCAGCCCGGTGACGTCTCCCGCGCCTTGATCCAGCAAGGAGGAGGGAGAGGTTGGGGAAGACAGCTCCAGCAGCACGACGGCGTGGTGGTGGAACTTGCAGTTCTCCGGCAGGGCTTCGCCAAGCTCAAACGGAGGAGGAGGTGTTGGAGAGGGGGGAGGGCTGCGCCAGGGATCAGGTGCTGCTGCCCTCCCACCCACCCTCTATTTATAGGGAGAAGGGGAGAGGGGGCCGGCCCCCTTAGATCCCATCTAAGGGGAGGGGCGGCGGCCAGGGGGGAAACTTACCCCCCAAGCCAGGTGGGAGGCGCCCCCACCCCTAGGGTTTCCAACCCTAGGCGCCTTGGGCCCCTTGGGGGGGGGGGGGCGCACCAGCCCACCAGGGGCTGGTTCCCTCCCTTGCTCAGCCCACTTGGCCCACCGGGGCAGGTGGCCCCACCCGGTGGACCCCCGGACACCTTCCGGTGGTCCCGGTACAATACCGATAACCCCCGAAACCATTCCGGTGACTGAAACTGGACTTCCCATATATAATTCTTCACCTCCGGACCATTCTGGAACTCCTCGTGACGTCCGGGATCTCATCCGGGACTCCGAACAACATTCGGTAACCACATACTATTTCCCATAACAACCCTAGCGTCACCGAACCTTAAGTGTGTAGACCCTACGGGTTCGGGAACCATGCAGACATGACCGAGACATCTCTCCAGCCAATAACCAACAGCGGGATCTGGATACCCATGTTGGCTCCCACATGTTCCACGATGATCTCATCGGATGAACCATGATGTCGAGGATTCAATCAATCCCGTATACAATTCCCTTTGTCTACCGGTATGATACTTGCCCGAGATTCGATCGTCGGTATCCCTATACCTTGTTCAATCTCGTTACCGGCAAGTCTCTTTACTCATTCCGTAATGCATGATCCCGTGGCTAACTCTTTAGTCACATTGAGCTCATTATGATGATGCATTACCGAGTGGGCCCAGAGATACCTCTCCGTCATACGGAGTGACAAATCCCAGTCTCGATTCGTGCCAACCCAACAGACACTTTCGGAGATGCCTGTAGTGCACCTTTATGGTCACCCAGTTATGTTGTGACATTTGATACACCCAAAGCATTCCTACGGTATCCGGGGGTTGCACAATCTCATGGTCTAAGGAAATGATACTTGACATTAGAAAAGCTTTAGCAGACGAACTACACGATCTAGTGCTATGCTTAGGATTGGGTCTAGTCCATCACATCATTCTCCTAATGATGTGATCCCGTTATCAACGACATCCAATGTCCATGGTCAGGAAACCGTAACCATCTATTGATCAACAAGCTAGTCAACTAGAGGCTCACTAGGGACATGTTGTGGTCTATGTATTCACACATGTATTACGATTTCCGGATAACACAATTATAGCATGAACAATAGACAATTATCATGAACAAGGAAATATAATAATAACCACTTTATTATTGCCTCTAGGGCATATTTCCAACAGTATCCCACTTGCACTAGAGTCAATAATCTAGTTACATTGTGATGAATCAAACACCCATAGAGTTCTGGTGCTGATCATGTTTTGCTCGTGGAAGAGGTTTAGTCAACGGATCTGCGACATTCAGATCTGTATGCACTTTACAAATATCTATGTCTCCATCTTGAACATGTTCACGAATGGAGTTGAAGCGACGCTTGATATGCCTGGTCTTCTTGTGAAATCTGGGCTCCTTGGCAAGGGCAATAGCTCCAGCGATGTCATAGAAGAGAGTCATTGGGCCCGACGCATTGGGAATAACTCCTAGGTCGGTGATGAACTCCTTCATCCAGACTGCTTCCTGTGCTACCTCCGAGGCTGCTATGTACTCCGCTTCACATGTAGATCTCGCCACGACGCTTTGCTTGCAACTGCACCAGCTGACTGCCCCACCATTCAAAATATACACGTATCCAGTTTGTGACTTAGAGTCATCCAGATCTGTGTCGAAGCTAGCATCGACGTAACCCTTTACGATGAGCTCTTCGTCACCTCCATAAACGAGAAACATATCCTTAGTCCTTTTCAGGTACTTCAGGATGTTCTTGACCGCTGTCCAGTGTTCCATGCCGGGATTACTTTGGTACCTTCCTACCAAACTTACGGCGAGGTTCACATCAGGTCTGGTACACAGCATGGCATACATAATAGACCCTATGGCTGAGGCATAGGGGATGACACTCTTCTTTTCTCTATCTTCTACCGAGGCCGGGCATTGAGCCGTGCTCAATCTCACACCTTGTAATACAGGCAAGAACCCCTTCTTGGACTGATCCATATTGAACTTCTTCAATATCTTGTCAAGGTATGTGCTTTGCGAAAGACCAATGAGGCGTCTCGATCTATCTCTATAGATCTTGATGCCTAATATGTAAGCAGCTTCTCCAAGGTCCTTCATTGAAAAACACTTATTCAAGTAGGCCTTTATGCTTTCCAAGAATTCTATATCATTTCCCATTAATAGTATGGCATCCACATATAATATGAGAAATGCTACAGAGCTCCCACTCACTTTCTTGTAAACACAGGCTTCTCCATAAGTCTGTGTAAACCCAAACGCTTTGATCATCTCATCAAAGCGAATGTTCCAACTCCGAGATGCTTGCACCAGCCCATAGATTGAGCGCTGGAGCTTGCATACCTTGTCAGCATTATTAGGATTGACAAAACCTTCCGGCTGCATCATATACAACTCTTCCTTAAGGAAACCATTAAGGAATGCCGTTTTGACGTCCATTTGCCATATCTCATAATCATAGTATGCGGCAATTGCTAACATGATTCTGACGGACTTCAGCTTCGCTACGGGTGAGAAGGTCTCATCGTAGTCAACCCCTTGAACTTGTCGATAACCCTTAGCGACAAGTCGAGCCTTATAGATGGTCACATTACCATCCGTGTCTGTCTTCTTCTTAAAGATCCATTTGTTCTCTATGGCTTGCCGATCATCGGGCAAGTCTGTCAAAGTCCATACTTCATTTTCATACATGGATTCTATCTCGGATTTCATGGCTTCTAGCCATTTGTTGGAATCCGGGCCCACCATTGCTTCTTCATAGTTCGAAGGTTCACCGTTGTCTAACAACATGACTTCCAGGACAGGGTTGCCGTACCACTCTGGTGCAGAACGTGTCCTCGTGGACCTACGAAGTTCAGTAGCAACTTGATCCGAAGTTTCATGATCATCATCATTAACTTCCTCTCTAGTCGGTGCAGGCACCACAGAAACATCTTCCTGAGCTGCGCTACTCTCCGGTTCAAGAGGGGGTACCTCATCAAGTTCTACTTTCCTCCCACTTACTTCTTTCGAGAGAAACTCTTTCTCGAGAAAGGATCCATTCTTGGCAACAAAGATCTTGCCTTCGGATCTAAGGTAGAAGGTATACCCAATAGTTTCCTTAGGGTATCCTATGAAGACGCATTTTTCCGATTTGGGTTCGAGCTTTTCAGGTTGAAGTTTCTTGACATAAGCATCGCATCCCCAAACTTTCAGAAACGACAGCTTAGGTTTCTTCCCAAACCATAATTCATACGGTGTCGTCTCAACGGATTTCGACGGAGCCCTATTTAAAGTGAATGCGGCAGTCTCTAAAGCATAACCCCAAAATGATAGCGGTAGATCGGTAAGAGACATCATAGATCGCACCATATCCAATAGAGTGCGATTACGACGTTCGGACACACCATTACGCTGAGGTGTTCCAGGCGGCGTGAGTTGTGAAATAATTCCACATTTCCTTAAGTGCATGCCAAACTCGTGACTCAAATATTCCCCTCCACGATCTGATCGTAAGAACTTTATTTTCCTGTCACGTTGATTCTCAACCTCACTCTGAAATTCCTTGAACTTTTCAAAGGTCTCAGACTTGTGTTTCATTAAGTAGACATACCCATATCTACTTAAGTCATCAGTGAGGGTGAGAACATAATGATAACCACCGCGAGCCTCAACGCTCATTGGACCGCACACATCAGTATGTATGATTTCCAATAAGTTGGTTGCTCGCTCCATTGTTCCGGAGAATGGAGTCTTGGTCATCTTGCCCATGAGGCATGGTTCGCACGTGTCAAATGATTCATAATCAAGAGACTCCAAAAGTCCATCTGCATGGAGTTTCTTCATGCGTTTGACACCAATGTGACCAAGGCGGCAATGCCACAAGTATGTGGGACTATCATTATCAACCTTACATCTTTTGGCATTCACACTATGAATATGTGTAACATCACGTTCGAGATTCAATAAAAATAAACCATTGACCAGCGGGGCATGACCATAAAGCATATCTCTCATATAAATAGAACAACCATTATTCTCGGATTTAAATGAGTAGCCATCTCGCATCAAACGAGATCCTGATACAATGTTCATGCTTAAAGCTGGTACTAAATAACAATTATTGAGGTTTAAAACTAATCCCGAAGGTAGATGTAGAGGTAGCGTGCCGACGGCGATCACATCGACCTTGGAACCATTCCCGACGCGCATTGTCACCTCGTCCTTCGCCAGTCTCCGCTTATTCCGCAGCTCCTGTTTTGAGTTACAAATATGAGCAACCGCACCGGTATCAAATACCCAGGAGCTACTACGAGCGCTGGTAAGGTACACATCAATAACATGTATATCACATATACCTTTGGTATTGCCGGCCTTCTTATCCGCTAAGTACTTGGGGCAGTTCCGCTTCCAGTGACCGTTTCCCTTGCAATAAAAGCATTCAGTCTTAGGCTTGGGTCCATTCTTTGGCTTCTTCCCGGTAGCTTGCTTACCGGGCGCGGCAACTCCCTTGCCGTCCTTCTTGAAGTTCTTTTTACCCTTGCCTTTCTTGAACTTAGTGGTTTTATTCACCATCAACACTTGATGTTCCTTTTTGATCTCCACCTCCGCTGATTTCAGCATTGAATATATCTTAGGAATGGTTTTTTCCATCCCCTGCATATTGAAGTTCATCACAAAGCTCTTGTAGCTAGGTGGAAGCGACTGAAGGATTCTGTCAACGACCGCGTCATCCGGGAGATTAACTCCCAGCTGAGACAAGCGGTTGTGTAACCCAGACATTTTGAGTATATGCTCGCTGACAGAACTATTCTCCTCCATCTTACAACTGTAGAACTTGTCGGAGACTTCATATCTCTCGACCCGGGCATGAGCTTGGAAAACCATTTTCAGCTCTTGGAACATCTCATATGCTCCGTGTTGCTCAAAACGCTTTTGGAGCCCCGGTTCTAAGCTGTAAAGCATGCCGCACTGAACCAGGGAGTAATCATCACTATGCGACTGCCAGGCGTTCATAACGTCTTGAGTTGCTGGGAAAACAGGTGCGTCACCTAGCGGTGCTTCAAGGACATAAGCTTTCTTGGAAGCTATGAGGATGATCCTCAGGTTACGGACCCAGTCCGTGTAGTTGCTACCATCGTCTTTCAGCTTGGTTTTCTCTAGGAACGCGTTGAAGTTGAGGGCAACATTAGCGTGGGCCATTTGATCTACAAGACATATTGTAAAGTTTTTAGACTAAGTTCATGATAATTAAGTTCATCTAATCAAATTATTCAATGAACTCCCACTCAGATAGACATCCCTCTAGTCATCTAAGTGATACATGATCCGAATCGACTAGGCCGTGTCCGATCATCACGTGAGACGGACTAGTCATCAACGGTGAACATCTCTATGTTGATCGTATCTTCTATACGACTCATGTTCGACCTTTCGGTCTTCCGTGTTCCGAGGCCATGTCTGTACATGCTAGGCTCGTCAAGTCAACCTAAGTGTTTTGCATGTGTAAATCTGGCTTACACCCGTTGTATTCGAACGTTAGAATCTATCACACCCGATCATCATGTGGTGCTTCGAAACAATGAACCTTCGCAACGGTGCACAGTTAGGGGGAACACTTTCTTGAAATTTTAGCGAGGGATCATCTTATTTATGCTACCGTCGTTCTAAGCAAATAAGATGTAAACATGATAAACATCACATGCAATCAAATAGTGACATGATATGGCCAATATCATTTTGCTCCTTTTGATCTCCATCTTCGGGGCACCATGATCATCATCGTCACCGGCATGACACCATGATCTCCATCATCGTGTCTTCATGAAGTTGCCTCGCCAACTATTACTTCTACTACTATGGCTAACGGTTAGCAATAAAGTAAAGTAATTACATGGCGTTTTTCATTGACACGCAGGTCATACAATAAATTAAGACAACTCCTATGGCTCCTGCCGGTTGTCATACTCATCGACATGCAAGTCGTGATTCCTATTACAAGAACATGATCAATCTCAAACATCACATATATCATTCATCACATCCTTTTGGCCATATCACATCACATGGCATATGCTGCAAGAACAAGTTAGACGTCCTCTAATTGTTGTTGCAAAAAATTTTACGTGGCTGCTATAGGTTTCTAGCAAGAATGTTTCTTACCTACGCCACAACCACAACGTGATATGTCAATTTCTATTTACCCTTCATAAGGACCCTTTTCATCGAATCCGATCCGACTAAAGTGGGAGAGACAGACACCCGCTAGCCACCTTATGCAACTAGTGCATGTCAGTCAGTGGAACCTGTCTCACGTAAGCGTACGTGTAAGGTCGGTCCGGGCCGCTTCATCCCACGATGCCGCCGAATCAAGATAAGACTAGTAACGGCAAGTAAATTGACAAAATCGACGCCCATAACAACTTGTGTTCTACTCGTGCAAGAAACTACGCATAGACCTAGCTCATGATGCCACTGTTGGGGATCGTAGTAGTAAATCAAAAAAAATTCCTACGCATCACCAAGATCAATCTATGGAGAGACTAGCAACGAGAGAGAGAGGAGTGCATCTTCATACCCTTGAAGATCGCGATGCGGAAGCGTTGCAAGAACGCGGTTGGAGGAGTCGTACACGCAGCGATTCAGATCGCGGTCGATTCCGCTCTAAGCACCGAACAACGGTGCCTCCGTGTTCAACACACGTGCAGCCCGGTGACGTCTCCCGTGCCTTGATCCAGCAAGGAGGAGGGAGAGGTTGGGGAAGACAGCTCTAGCAGCACGACGGCGTGGTGGTGGAACTTGCAGTTCTCCGGCAGGGCTTCGCCAAGCTCAAACGGAGGAGGAGGAGGTGTTGGAGAGGGGGGAGGGCTGCGCCAGGGATCAGGTGCTGCTGCCCTCCCACCCCCCCCCCCCTCTATTTATAGGGAGAAGGGGAGAGGGGGCCGGCCCCCTTAGATCCCATCTAAGGGGAGGGGCGGCGGCCAGGGGGGGAAACTTACCCCCCAAGCCAGGTGGGAGGCGCCCCCACCCCTAGGGTTTCCAACCCTAGGCGCCTTGGGCCCCTTGGGGGGGGGGCGCACCAGCCCACCAGGGGCTGGTTCCCTCCCTTGCTCAGCCCACTTGGCCCACCGGGGCAGGTGGCCCCACCCGGTGGACCCCCGGACACCTTCCGGTGGTCCCGGTACAATACCGATAACCCCCGAAACCATTCCGGTGACTGAAACTGGACTTCCCATATATAATTCTTCACCTCCGGACCATTCCGGAACTCCTCGTGACGTTCGGGATCTCATCCGGGACTCCGAACAACATTCGGTAACCACATACTATTTCCCATAACAACCCTAGCGTCACCGAACCTTAAGTGTGTAGACCCTACGGGTTCGGGAACCATGCAGACATGACCGAGACATCTCTCCGGCCAATAACCAACAGCGGGATCTGGATACCCATGTTGGCTCCCACATATTCCACGATGATCTCATCGGATGAACCACGATGTCGAGGATTCAATCAATCCCGTATACAATTCCCTTTGTCTACCGGTATGATACTTGCCCGAGATTCGATCGTCGGTATCCCTATACCTTGTTCAATCTCGTTACCAGCAAGTCTCTTTACTCGTTCCGTAACGCATGATCCCGTGGCTAACTCTTTAGTCACATTGAGCTCATTATGATGATGCATTACCGAGTGGGCCCAGAGATACCTCTCCGTCATACGGAGTGACAAATCCCAGTCTCGATTCGTGCCAACCCAACAGACACTTTCGGAGATGCCTGTAGTGCACCTTTATGGTCACCCAGTTACGTTGTGACGTTTGATACACCCAAAGCATTCCTACGGTATCCGGGAGTTGCACAATCTCATGGTCTAAGGAAATGATACTTGACATTAGAAAAGCTTTAGCAGACGAACTACACGATCTAGTGCTATGCTTAGGATTGGGTCTAGTCCATCACTTCATTCTCCTAATGATGTGATCCCGTTATCAACGACATCCAATGTCCATGGTCAGGAAACCGTAACCATCTATTGATCAACGAGCTAGTCAACTAGAGGCTCACTAGGGACATGTTGTGGTCTATGTATTCACACATGTATTACGATTTCCGGATAACACAATTATAGCATGAACAATAGACAATTATCATGAACAAGGAAATATAATAATAACCACTTTATTATTGCCTCTAGGGCATATTTCCAACAGAACAATACGCAGATTCAGCTTGCGCAGTTCTTCAAAAAAGACGAGGTTGAGCTCGCCTAACCATGAGGTTGTCTCAATAGGACTTGCGGCTTAAGGCATCAGCCATCACGTTAGCCTTGCCAGGGGTATAGGAAATACCCAAATCATAGTCCGCAATGGCCTCCATCCATCTTTGCTGACGGAGGTTTAGAGATGGCTGAGTGAACAAGTACTTCAGACTTTTATGATCCGTGTATACCTCGCAACGATTACCGAGAAGGTAATGTCGCCACAACTGCAGTGCATAGATGACAGCAGCTAGTTCTAGATCATGTACCGGAAAATTCTCTTCATGTGGGCGCAACTGACGAGAGCCATAGGCAATCACCTTACGCTCTTGCATTAGGACACAGCCTAATCCTTCATGGGATGCATCACAATAAATCACAAAATCTTTGCGAGAATCTGGAGGAGCAAGTACTGGGGCAGATGTTAGCTTGTCTTTGAGTGTTTGAAAACTCTCCTGACATTTTTCTGTCCACTCAAACTTAACGCCCTTGTGAAGCAGATCAGTCAACGGCTTAGCAATCTTGGAAAAGTTCTCGACAAATTGACGGCAATAGCTTGCAAGGCCGAGAAAACTTCTCACTTGCTTGACGTTCTTCGGAGGAGTCCAGTCAAGAATAGCCTGAACTCATTCCGGGTTAACAGCAATTCCATCCTTGGAAATCACATGGCCGAGATATGTCACTTCAGACAACCAGAATTCACACTTGGAGTATTTGGCATACAACTGGTGTTCTCGGAGCCTTTCCAGAACAAGACGGAGGTGTTCGGCATGTTCTTCTTTATTCTTTGAATAAACCAGAATATCATCTAGATATACCACGACGAATTTGTCGAGGTAATCCATGAAGATGTAATTCATCAGACGGGAGAATGTGGCTGGAGCATTTGTTAATCCAAATGACATGACGGTGTACTCATAAGAGCCATAGCGAGTAACAAATGCAGTCTTTGGAATATCCTCTTCACGGACACGGATCTGATGGTATCCCAATCTCAAATCAAGCTTAGAGAATACTGAGGAACCGGCAAGTTGATCATACAGATCGTTGATTCTGGGAAGCGGATACTTATTCTGAATTGTTGCTTGGTTAATGGGCCGATAATCCTAAACCAATCGGTTAGTTTCATCCTTCTTCTTAACAAAGAGTGAAGGTGCTCCCCAAGCAAAGGAACTGGGGCGGATGAAAACCTTCTTAAGTGACTTGTCGATTTCCTCCTTAAGTTCAAGAAGGTGGTGCGGAGGCATTTTATAAGGACACTTCGCAATAGGAGTTGTGCCTGGTTTCAAGTCGATGACAAACTCGACAGCTCTAGCAGGGGGTATTCCTGGAAGTTCCTCTGGAAAGACGTCTTGAAAATCACGAACAACTGGAACATTCTCGATGCCTTCGAGAGGTGAAGCATTCAACACATTCAGAGCATATATCTGGCTCTCAGCATCCTGAGCTATTCGGGCTGAGTATCTGACCGTCTAGCCAGAAGGGTGTGTGATGCGGACTGTTTTAGTGGCACAGTCAATCAAAGCTTTATGAGGTTTCAACCAGTCCATACCCAGAATAATGTCTATGTTGGAGGTCTTGAGAGCAATGAGAGAAACGGGGAACATCAATCCTCCAATCACAATGTGGTTACCGTGGCTTACCATGGTAGTTTGCCAATTAGCCCCAGGTGACTGGATTACTAATGGAGTGGACATCTCCTCGAAAGGTATATCATGGCTTCGCGCAAAACTTTCGGACATGAAGGAGTGCGATGCTCCAGAATCAAAGAGGACTGAAGCTGGGATTGAATTCACTAGAAGGGTGCCCATCACAATCTTGGAGTCCTATCGAGCTTCTTCAATGTTGACTTGGTTGACATGAACAAGCTGATTAGCAGGTGGTCTGGTTTCAACGTTCCTGGAAGGATGTTTTCGACGGCTCTTCCTGCAACCAGCAGAAGGACGTGATGCGTGTTGAGGCTGACTCTGACGGCAGTTGATAGTACGGTGCCATGGCTGTCCACACTGGTGGCACAGACCATCATTATGGGGAGAAACACCAACATTGGGTTGTCCACTTGCAATGTTCAGTTGTCTTGGTGGTGGAGGCAGACGAGGTGCAGCATATGACGGCCTTGGTGTTGGAGCAGGTCGATGATGAACATTGTGTGGGATCCAGACTCGACATTTCTGAGCAGGTCGACCGGAAGACGAGCCGACATCTCGAGTACGCTTGAGCGACTCCTGGTATTTAGTCAGAGCTGTTTCAACTTGGAAAGATTTGCTGACAAGCGTTGCGAAGTCTGTGCAATCATGGACAGCAAGTGCAAGCTTTATATCAGTACGTAGCCCTTCACGGAATTTCTCCTGCTTGCGAGCGTCAGTGCAGACGTCATCTTCAGCATAGCGGGACAATTCAAGGAATTTCCTCTGATATTCATCCACAGTCATTGTGCCCTGTGAGAGTTTGCGAAACTCCTGCTTCTTCTGGTCCATCAGACCTTGAGGAATGTACCGTGCACGAAAGGCTGACTGAAATTCCTGCCAAGTGGTTACAGTTTCAGCAGGCAACATACCCTTGTGGCTTTCCCACCATTGAGCAGCGGGACCTTTTAAATGAAATGTCGCAAAAGTGACGTAACTGTCAGGGGCAACATTAGCTGACTCCATCTCAAACAGGATGTCACGAAGCCAATCATCCGCATCCATAGGATTGGTGGAGTTGCGGAAAACAGACGGGTTGAGGCACACGAATTCTGGCAGAGTTATTGGAGCAGTCTGTTGCTGAGCATTCTGAGTTGGGAATTGAGCCAATACCCCGGTCATAAACTGACGGTTAAGCTCAAACTGCTGACGGTTGAGTTCAAACTGCTGCATCATTGCGGCAATATAGGGTAGAGGTGGAGGATTGTCAGCCATCCTGCCAAATCAACAGGGGCAGTTTAGCAAGAAAAACTGCAGGTGTATGGAATGATTCATGAAGTAAAACGCATAATAGAAGGAAGTGCAATAGATACTTCATCATATCCGCACCAGACATTCAAAGCCACACATAGCCTCGGTTACAATCCGGCATTACGACAGTTGAAAGGGAAGGGCTAGACATCTAGGCGGCGCGCAGGCACGCGGTAGGGAAGTACACAACGAGACATAGCAAAGGCTACATCAACATCGGAGAAAACTGTTGGAGCGAGGAATCTGCAAGTGACAACACAGGGTGCCCTCGATAAAAGGATCCTGCAAGCAGAATCTGGCCCACAATCTTGAAGGAAGGGGGGAAATTTTCAGAACACCGGGTGGATGTGATCACGAGAACCTAATGTTGGAGTTAGTAAAATTTTAACCCGAATAGAAGAGAGATCAGAGTCCCAGAGTAAAGGTCGAGGAGTAAAAGATCCTAATACCACCCATTTGGCGACGTGGGCCCGTAAGCCACACAGCCAAGTTAGTAAAACAATTTTCGGTTACTAGACTCAACTTCGGCCAAGGAGTTGGAAATGGGGGTTCCTAGAGGCAGTCGGCTCTGATACCAACTTGTGACGCCCCCGGCTCAATCGTGCACTAATCATACACGCAAATGCACACGATCAAGCCTAATGACTCACGGGAAGATATCACAACACAACTCTAAAACATAAATAAAGTCATACAAGCTTTATATTACAAGCCAGGGCCTCGAGGGCTCGAATACATAGCTCGATGGCATACAAGCGTCAGCGGAAGCATCAGATATCTGAGTACAGATATAAAAGAAAACACAGAAAGGCCTTTAGAAAGGCGGGGCAAAATAAAACACTACGATCGAAAGGCGCAGGCCTCCTGCCTGGGACCCTCCGATCCTACTCCTGGTCATCAGCCAACTCGTAGTAGTATCCACCCTCGGGGTAGTAGTAGCGATCATCGGCGTGGGCAGCTGTATCTGGGGCTCCGTCATCTGGTTGCATCAAAAGGATATGGGGGAAAAAGAAAGCAAAGCAACTGTGAGTACTCATCCGAAGTACTCAGCAAGCAAGGATCTACACTACATATGCAACATTATCAAAGAAAGGCTGTATATGTGGACTGGGCTGCAGAAATGCCAGAATAGAGAGAAGGCCTAGTCCTATCGAAGACTAGCATCTTCAGAGGTCTTGCAGCATTAGAAAAGTGTAGATTAGTACCATATAAAGTAGTAGTAATGTATCAACCTCACCCAGAGATACTTTCTCGACTCCCTGTGAGAAAGCAATCCCAGAGCCATACAGTCATCAACCTCGTCCGGAGATCCCTTCTCGACTCCCTGTGAGAAGCAATCCCAGAGCCATAGTATCCAATTCTAATTGTATCAATCGGGATACAACTCCGAGTGTCCGTCCGGAGATCCCTTCTCGACTCCCTGTGAGAAGCAATCCCAGAGCCATAGTATCCAATTCTAATTGTATCAATCGGGATACAACTCCGAGTGTCCGTTACCGAGGATCCGGCTATGCATAGATTAGTTCTTCCCTGCAGGGGTGCACCAACTTACCCACCACGCTCGCTTAACTCCGGCCGGACACACTTTTCTGGGTCATGCCCGGCCTCGGCCAAATGACACACCACAGCCCTACCTAGAGCTCAGCAGAGAGGTCCCCGCCGGTCTACATCCTAAGCGCAAGGGGGTCTTGGGCCACCGCCCCTCGCCCTCCGGGTCGTTGCGCACATGGCTCAGATCCAAGCACCACCTCTGTCGTGAATGGCGCCAATCACTCCATGCCGCAATGCTGAACTGGACGTCTGACAGAGCTTTCGGCTGATGCATACGATGCAGAACGCCCATACTATGCCCACGTGATGGTTAGTGCTATCGGGCCAGAGGCCCACTCGAATCAAATATCCAAATTGTTAGTACCTTGGGGGTGCGGTAATGAGCAGAGACTCACGATCGATGTGACCCCGTCGCCCCGTCTCGAGGACTTGCGGCAGGGGCCAAGAATGCCCGGCCATGCCTCGTATTCATCACTCGGGCACCAAACAGGCAACCCGCCTTCACAACACACGCGGGTACCCCTCAGGGTCGGCCCGCCTTTCCAAGTAACAATAGTACAGTCAAAATATCCGTGCGTCCAAAACATCAGGGGGAAATCTGAGGTATCACCCTTGTTGGATTCCTACTTGATGTAATCGTCAAGGTGAACTCGGAGGAATCACCCTCGCTGGGTTCACACTTGAGGTGTTGTACGACGGCGTCGTTATCGGAAGCGGTGAAGGAGGAATCACCCTCGATGACCACGACCGAATAGCTACTCTACAGAGTTAACATCAGAAGTGCTACAAGAGGTTTCACCCTCGGCACTCGATAATAACGCTGCAGTGTCGTTACAACTAGGGGGGGTGATGTGTGGTGCCGGGGCCTGGTCTTCAATCCCGTTGATCGGGTCTTCGGATAATCCAGCGGGGCAGTCGGGATAAGTGGGGTCACTGATAGGTCTCTACCCAGCCTATACTAAGCAGTTTAGGATAAGCAGGTAATGATCAACAGCAGGTTACAATAAACAGGCTATGCATCAGAATAGGTAAAGCAGTAGCAGCAGCAATTCTAATGCAAGCATGAGAAATTAGAATGGGCGATATCGGTATGCTCAAGGGAGGGTGCTTGCTTGGTTGCTTGGCGGCAAAGGCAAGGTCGTCAACGGTGGCGTCGGGCTCCTGAGCTACGTCGGCCTCGGGGACAACGTCGGTGTCGGGGTCTATCGAGAGAGAAGGAGGGGGAGAAGAAACAGTAAATACAAAGCAACCAATGTAACACAAAGCATAGCATGGCATTAAGTTGTGCCAGGTGTGACCTAATGTAGCGCCGGGTGATACTGGCGAAGGGGGAATTCATCCGGGAAAGTATTCCCGGTTTCGGACAAATGTCGGACAGGTGACCGGAGGGGGAATGTCCCATGTTCAGGTAGTTAGAGACGTGTGACGGACGAACGAACCGCATATTTGGATTCGTCTCGAAATTCTGAGCAACTTTCATATATAAATTATTTTCATCGGAGTTACGGATTAAAAGATATGATTTTCTAAAGTTTTTATTGATTTTCTAGAATTATTTTTATTATTTAAAATCAGCTGAAAATGAATTGTGACGTCATCATGATGTCAGCACTGCGTCAGCGGTCAGCGGACCCGCTGACTAGTCAACTAGGCCCACGCGGGACCCATTGGCAGTGACTGGGCACTGCCCAGTCAGCTGTCCTGTGAGACAGACAGGTGGGGCCGGGTCGGGGAGCGTTCGGGGAAGCCGGGGTTGCCGGGGAGGAGCGGATCGATGGCGCGGAGCGGCGTTGACCCGAGGTAGAAGAAGGGGCGATGGCGAGGTTGGGGTGGTCTGCAGCTCGAACGGCTCCTCCAGGAAGAAGCGGTCGACGGTGGCGAAGCAGGCGGGCACGGTCGGGTGGCGAGAAACGGTCAGTGACTACGAGCTTCACGACGGCCAGTCCATGGCGGCGTCGGGTGAGGAGGTAGAGAGGGAGGGATGAAGAACGGGGCGGCTAGGGTTTGTCCACGGGGGCGAGGGGGATCGGGGGCAGTCTTATCCGTGCGAGGCACCGCCGGATGGCCGGCGCGTTGTCGACCGCGGGGCAGGGGGGCCGGCGCGGCGAGTGCGGGCGTGCAGACACGCGGGAGGAGGGAGAGAAGGCGTTGCGCGGGCTGGGCCGGCCACGGTGTCACTTAGGCCCAGTCGCTGGCGGCCCTTTTCTTTTTCTTTCTTTTCTGTTTCTGTTTTTCTGTTTTTCGTTTTTTTTCTTTTTCTGTTTTGTCTTTTGTTTTTACTCCAAATGACTTTTGTAAAATATGAGACTGGTCTAGCTATTAACAGTGCAAAATTAGTCACTGCTAAAAATTGGTTTGGTGTCCATATCTTTTTGTTTGGATTTTATATAATTGAAAAAGGATTAAATAGTGCTATTTTGCTGCTGTTTCTTGTTGTTTGAGTCCTTTTACAATTCCAATAAATGTTGCAATCATTTTTATGAATGCTATGGGAATATTTGCAACATGATGCACATTTTTGTTTTCCAATTTGAACAACTTTTGGTTTCACTTAAGTTTGAATTTTCCATTTTGAATTTAAATTGAAAAAAGATATGATCCAATTGATGTTTAAGCACTGTTGATCATGATGACATGGCATAATCAAAAGGGGATTACTGTAGTTAACCACTGGGGGTGTTACAGCGCACGGCAGCGATGGTGGCGGCAGAGCGTGCCGGTCGGATTTGACTCAGTTTTTCCGGTGGGCGGCGTGGGTTGGGGCACCGGCCCAGCGTGGCTGCTGCTCCGGCTGTGGGCGGCGGCCGCGAGGTGGCTCGGCTCTCTCGGTGTGGAGGCTTCCATTCGCCGAGCCGGCATCACAGCGGCTCGACGGGCCGGCTACGGCGGCGGCTGGCTTTCCGGCGTCGGCTCGTTTGTACGCGACCCGTTTTGACCTTCGGTCCCTCTCCTTGTCGTCTGGGCTACCTTCGTCGAAGGGTTGGCCCTCCCCTGGCCGCGGTCCATCGCCTGTCTCGCGCTCGGCAGCAGGACCGACCTCGTCTCGCGCCCGGCAGCAGGACCAACCTCGTCTCGCACCCGGCAGCAGGACCACGCTCATCTCGCGCCCGGCAGCAGGACCGAGCCCGTCTCACGCCCCGTGCCGCAGGACGGGTTGATGGAGGCCAGTTTTGGCCGGACTATTGGGTTTCGGTGCTAGGGGCTGCCCAGGGGTGCGAAAGGCGGGTCCTTTTCGCCCGTATCTTTGGTTCGGGTAGCGGTGGGTCTCGGATGAGGTGGTGTCGAGGTCTTGGATGTCCGGACGGCGGCCCGGGTGGTGGTTCCGTGGTGCTCATGGGCAGAGCCCGTGGCTCAGTGCTGCCCGGTGGCCATGGGCGTGTGGGCTGCGTGGTCGCTGGGGTGTGGCGTTCGGTGGCGGTGAGTGTTGGCCGGGGTGAAAACCTAATCTATCTTTGGACGGACCTGCGGCGACGAAGCTCGTTCCCTTCTTGAAGGCGTTGTCGCGGCTCTCATTGCCCGTCGTGGGAAACTCTGATCCTCGAGTTGGGCGGTGGCGGCGCTCTGGTGTCGTAACCTTCCTGAAAGTGCCGCGGTTCGTCGTATGCGGCTTCATCTCTTCGCGGTGGTGTGTCCATGATTGAGGACTCCGGTGGCTATTGTAGTACTAGGGTGGTGTTGCTGCGCTCAGCGCCTATGTGGGTGTGTGCGTGTGTTGTGGTGGCGTGCGTTTGTATTGGGTCTGTGGATGGTCATTGCTTTGCTTTATATATAAAGCGGGGTGAAAGTTTTTTTTTTTGATAAAACCGAGAAAACTAGCCCTACAGAAAAAGAAAAAACGACAAAAGGAGCTGTGAGCCACCGATGTAAGAGACCCCGCGCTAAAAAAAACCCAAGAAAACCACCGTATTAGTGGGCTGCCCCACCGCGGAGAGCTGTAGTAGGCGAGTTCGGCCCCCTGGCGCTCCGATTGGGCCGGATGCATCCTCCCCATCGATCGACCAATGTGATTCCAGGGCCCACTCAAAAAAAAAAAAACCAACGTGATTCCAGGAACTCGTCTCTTTGCCCGCTCATCCTCCCCGCCACCGCTGCAGCCTGAGCGCCCCACTCTTCTCAAAGTTCAAATGCAGCGCGGGTGAGCAGGTGAGCTACGCGGCGCGGCGCGGCGGCGCCGACCGAGAGGCGCGAGGCGTCCTCGTAGCCCCCGCGGATTCCTTCGGCCGTTCGAGGTAATCGCGAGGGGAGGATACCCCCAGCATTCGCACGCACGCACGCACGCAGGCCAGGTGTTTGTTTCTATACGCCTGTGGGGGCCGAAGTATGGGCACCCATCTTTTGGCGTAGTTTTAGGATGTGTCCTCCAGAAATGCGACTCCTGCGAATCGTGAGGCGCCGTCCATATGCAACGGGTTCGGTGTGTGACGATGCCACTGCGATGGTTTCCTGTGGTTTGACTACAAATGTTTATGCATGAGGTCACTGTGCGACCGAGCCAATTGTGTCCTGCAGAAATAATGGCTTTGTATTTCTTTACAAGGTTTTTCTTGTTTTCGAAATACGAAGTAGAAGATAGATCATTCTCTACTTTATATATTTCAAAACCCACCGAAGCCTGGATGGCAAAGCCAAGTACAAAGCAAACTTGCAGCGACCACCGCATTCTTTACAAAAGGTACCATAGCATCTAACAGGTTTCAGCACTGTTACATTTGACGGCACACATTAGGTTCATCCAGTGCTCGTTTTCTAGATTCAGAACTCAGGAAACCACATAACTGGATCATGTTACAGTATTCATCACTGGACAAGTGTTTGTCTGAATGATACATGAAAACCCGTGTTTCATCGGTTTCCAAACATCTAACTGGATCGTACCAATATTTATGGATTATTTGTTGTATTCATGACAATGGCTTGTCCCACAAGTATTCTTACATTCATTTTAGTATTTGTGATCTTAGGCTTAGCATAGAGTTGTAACATGCTATCTGTATAATTCCAAGTTCAATCATTTTTTTCTTTCTAGAATCCCAAGTTCAATCGGTAATCTGAACCTTTGGAATTTGAAACACTTAAGTCAGCAAGACAGCTATCCAAGTTGATTCCCAAACAAATGAATTCATGTTCTTGAATCATGCCTCTCCATTGCTTAATCAGTTAATTCTATCATTGTTACAGACCAGTGTACTATTTGGCTGTCTACAAAAGATCGGACCACATATTCTGTACGCAGATGGAACATCATAGCTTTGGGATCTGCTGGATTCTGATTCTATTTTTATCTTTTTACTTCATCTCCTCTTCCTGACCTCTTCTCAGTCTTTTTATCATATCTTATCAAGGAATCATTCTTTAGCTCCTACGCCACACATCCATTATCAGGTACCTTTTCCTGTGAGATTCCCTACTTTTCAACAAGTTCACATGTTTTAGAATCCAACATCTCAGATGCTATATTTAATGATTGTTTTATTCTTATATGACATCACCATCACAAGATCCATGTTTGTTTTTAGAGAAATCACCTATTGCATTCTTTGGTGAGTGTCCGAAGATTAGGGCATCGGCATATGCTCCCTCTGTTGGACTCTCAAAAATTGATCTTTGACCACAAATTTCTCATACAATACATTGCTCATAATTGCAAAATCATAATCACATGAAAGTTATTTTTCAATACGAATTTAACGGTCTAAATTCTGTGTGGCACAACCCACGTATTATTGGACTAACTGCTGGTTAAAGATCAATTCTGCATGGTAAAAACACATCCTATATTTATCAACAAAGGGTATGCTATTCAGTCTGACAAGATTATAAGATATTTCCATAAACCCTACCTTTTGCAGATCAGCATTCCTAAGGGCATAGTTTGGATCTCTATTTTGATCCGTGGTCATTTCTGTGATGCAACACCTCCATTTATGCGACTGTGGAATTTGGTGCGCTTGAGCATAAACTTTGACTGTTTGTTTCTCCGTCCATCACATATCAAGGCAGGCTGACAGGTGTAGTGAGTTGTAATTCTGTTGGTCAACATAAATTCCATTTAGATATAGATATAGATTCGAAGAATGTCATGATTCTCTCCACCTTTCATAGAAAGGGAAAATAATTGAAGCAAATACCTTAGAAGACTGAAAAGAGGGTATCGGGGTAAGGATGTGACATAATAAAGGTTCAAATTGATATTTGGGTCTAATTTTGTTTAATACCAAATTTAAATTCGCCGAGAAGAGATAGTAAAGAGGTGTATCCCACTTGGATGTGAATCATAGCTACTAGCCTGGTGGGGGCCTTTTCCATCATCTCGAATCCACCTGTCCACACCTTGGGATGATGAGAACTCGAACCAAATCACATGAAAGATCCGCATACGCACAAACACCTTTAGTATTTGCTGATGTGACTTATGCAAAGGTGCAGTGGTGTTCCTTACCTTCATGGGATAATCTAATTTTGAACCAGCTTCCAATGTCTGCCTTTTGAGGCTTGCGGCATCTTTCTGAATGTAAATAGCCAAACAGAGAACAAAAGAAGACAACAGAAAAGCAATCCTTCTTCCAATGAATATATTATAAGTAGTTAGTAGTTATCATTTTAATACAAAATTGCTACTGCGTCTTCATTCTATTCTTACTATCTCTGTATATTATTTGCTTAAGTTCAGTAGTAAGTGCTGGTTGACAGGCTATGTTCTGACCTTGTATGTCCAAGATTTGTACCGAGTAAAGATTAGATGAAGCAACTTGGGGCAAGCTTTAAAAAGCCAGAAGCATCTTTTGAACTTCACTTTCCTGATACAAGTTTTGGAACAATGCAGGTTTGAGAATGTTATTCTAAATGTAGTGAAGCTCAAGACGGCAAGGTAACTTAAATGCATCTTTCTACAAAAGTGCAACCAAACGTTGGTAACCTTCACAGAATAATCAAGTTCGTGCGTAAATTTATTAAGAATTTCAGAGGCACAGGAATGGCTTATAGCTTTTTAGAAGTGATGATGTGTGCTTTATTCTAAAATTTGGTAAGCTGTTGCACTAGAAAGATCGTCATTTACTGCCATTTACTTCTTAGTTCTTACGAACTTGGTTAGGGATATGCTCTGGTTTACATAATTTTGCCCTCGAGTTAAAAGTCATATATACTAGTATATACTTAGGCATAGCTCTCTTTTCTGCAAGAACATTATATTTGGACTTGTTATGGAATAAGCTGGAAATTGATTGGCACTGCTTAAATTATCCAGAAGCATTCTATTTCTTAATTATAAATGCAGCCGTCATGCATGGTCTTGATTGTTCTACGGGAAGCAACTATTAAGATTTAGGAGCTGAGTTGTTAAATCAAATTTTGATGGGAAATTCGTATAAGCCAGTCACAGTTTCTGTTAGGAGAATATTGACATGGTACTAACATACTTAATGGGTTTACTAGTTTCCTGCAATATCCGCGGACACTTTAATTTTCAACTGTGTCATAGGTTTAGTTTTTAAGGAGCATAAAGAATTTGCTGTTCCATTATCCAAGAGGACTAGTACAAATAAAATTCCTGTACCAATGGCTGTTTGGATCCTGTAGTAACTCCAACAAACCACCAATCATTCTCCCATGGCAACTGAACATGTGTTCTCTTATAAAACAATAGGCTATCTCAGGAATCCCAAATCTTTATTTTTGAACTGAAACTGTAGGTGAGGCCCCAACAGTATTTTTTTATTGAAGGCGGCATGAAAAAAACACAAAGGGATAGTTAGAAGAAGAGGGGAGAATGTACAAAGGGAAGGGGAATATACAAGAGGGGGCTATACAGAGAGCTATACAAGGGAGTCATGAATCCCAAATCTAATTATTCCACTTCATTATACACTAGATCTTGCCAATCTATTTTTATATCATGAAACTTGTACTATTAAAGCAGCTGTTCTAATACAGTTTCTAGCAATGAGACGACTGTACAATATGTCCAGTTCTGCCATCATATGCTCAAAGTGGATAGGTACTAGGGACAGATATTTTTTTTGTGTTAAATTATTAGACCACAGACCACAGTTGAATAGTACATCCCATCTGCATAACATTCTTCTCTGTCCATCTGAAACCATATACCATCACTGATTAATCGAGTAGAAATATCATGGAAGAGTTAGGTGCTCCTATCCTTTTGACCTAATAATGTCTCTGTTATGACCGGCATATTAGGGGCTTAGCCCAGTGGGTTGTGGCCCAAGTTATCTTATCGTTATTAGGGGCTTAGCCCAATTATCTTATCGTTACTAGGATCGTTTGCTTAGGAGTCAAGTAAACCTCTCTATATAAGGAGAGGAGATGTATCAATCTAATCAAGCAAGAAGCAATCATTATTTGCTCGGCTTCCCTTAGGGAGCCGGGAGACCTAACCCTAGCCGCCTCTTGCGCCGCCGCCGCCTCTTCTCCACCACGCAAGGACGGCGCCCAGCCGCCGGCCGCCGTGCCCTCGTCCTCGTCTTCCTCCATCTTTTCCCTACAATCTCCGCCCTAGAACCGGCAGAACCCTAGCTCCTAACAGTCTCCTTTTCCCTGTGTTACAGAAAGACAAAGAGGCATATATAGGTGTGTGTTTTCAATTAGATATTTGAATATCTTTGTTACAGTGGGGAGGTCGTCGACAAAAAATGTTAGTCACTAGCTTTTCCTTGTACTTGCTATATTCACTATTCAGGGCTTCTGTTCCAAATATCCTCTGCTACTAAACATCATTGTTTTAAGTGATGTTGCAGATTGTATGTAGTTTGTACAGCCAATTAATTGACTGCAAATTGGTGGACAGCACCTTTGTTCAAAACATTCCGTAAGTTTGTAACATCGGCAAGGATGTTGCATGCTTCTATCCTGGCACAAATGGCCTTGTGATATTTTTTAGGTACAACTAGTTATGGTTAGTATGCACTCTAGGCCTCCTGACCACTAGCTTTGCCTGCGCTTACCCCTCTTCCTGTGACCTTTTTGCTTCTTTGTAGAGCTGTGTGTGTAGGCTTGTTGCTTTGCTTGTCTGGTTTTGTTAGCCTAGGTTGCTTTGTATATTGTGGTTTAATTGGCCTGGTAAGTTTTTGCATCTTCTCAGTGTGCTTCTTCCTATACAAAACGACACGCATGTTGATGTGAGTTTGAGAAAAATGTTGTGGTAAGTACCAAATGCACCCTTAAAGCATGGTTTCAAGTTTCAACATGGAAAAAAGGCAAGAATAAAGGATATCTATTAAGATTGTGGGATGAAATGAGATGACAAAGGTCTAGTCTCCCAGCAAATTTGAGTGATTTTAATTCCTCCCTACAAATTTAATACACACCAGATTAGTGTGGTGAGTCGGTGAAATTTCTCGTGGCTCCCTCCTACATAGGCGTGTCAACTCATTGCCTACTGCTAACACAAATCACCACCCACTCAATACTGGCTATTGTAGGCTTCCCCCTCTATATAAATAGCACATCTACGCTCACTCTTTGTTCCACAGAAACACAAGCAGCCACAAGTAGTGTCCATTACTAGTCCCCTGACCTTTCGTGGAAAATTTCTCCCTGCTGGGGAAACAGTAAAGGGGAAGGAGAACAAGAAAAATAGAGAGATAATGAGTTCATCTTGGACAGCAAAACAGAACAAGGTCTTTGAGAGGGCGCTAGCGACGTATGACGAGGACACGCCAGACCGCTGGCAGAATGTGGCACGAGCAGTCGGTGATGGGAAGTCAGTCGAGGAAGTGAAGAGGCACTATGAAGAGCTGCTGAAGGACCTGCATCACATTGAGTATGCAGGAGGCCATCGCGGATCCCTCTACAACATCTCCGGCGCTAGCAGTAGCAACGGCAACTCCTGGGGCAGTGCCAATGAGGACCACAGGTAATTAAGAAGCCCGTACTCTCATACACACATCATATCATTGTGCATCCTCTTCATATACCCATCTGTTGTTATGCACTACTTTTCATGGGTGTATGTTCAAGAACAGTGTTTCTGCATGTTATCACTTGATTTTATAGTTTTTGGTCATTTTACGATTCCTAACGTCCCACACCTTGATTATCTTTTTCCCTCTAGTTTGTGGCATGCCTTTTATAGTTTGTTCCTCCTATTCTGTTCTTCTGGCTTGTGTTTAAGTATCTGGGTCTGCCTTGATTATCTGTATCTTGTGCTATCTGAAATGTAAGTCAAATCCATTGTTCCTTGGATTTTGCTGAAATTGACTTATGCCTTGCATACCTTATTTGATTAGTTTGACAATTACATTCTTCTCGAAGTGTGGAATTTGACTAGCTCTGCAGATCACCCTTTTTCTGAACTTAGCTATATAACTGCTGGTCTGCTGCCCTGTTCCATTTCCATCTTGCGAGAAATTAAGCTTGTTTTAGCATGTGAGCCTTGTTTATAAGGAGTACTCCAAGTTCCAACTAGTAATACACTTTTGTGCTCTTTCTTCCTGTTTTGTGCACTCTGTTGACTGAGACTCCATTTGGCAAGACAAGTCAACTCCCTTTTGTCTGTCAACAATGTGCAAATTCAACTAAATGGAAGATACAGCAGAATAAACAGAAGTATGCTGAAACTTCAAACTCCAGGCAACATCACATGTCCAATACTAGTGGATAACTATAGCCACTATGACAGTATCTGATCCAGTCTAGTGTCGAATTACATTGTGAGCACAGTGGAAAAGATATGGATAAACACCCGTAATCATAGTTAGTTACTAATCTCTAAACTGGGCGGTGAAGCAGGTCAATCTGTTTACGGGAATGAAAATTCTTTAGCATAAGTATGTTTGTGCTGCTGCTGCTGCTGCTACTAGCGTGCTTTGAAAATTCAGCAATCAAATTATTATGCTTGTGAGAGAAATAGGCAGGATAAGGACACCAGCGATGGTGTTCCTCTTGGGAGGTTGCTCTTTGCATTCCTCTGCAAATAGGGAAAGGCATCGTTCCTACTACTCCCTGCACAGTGGTAATCAACCATGCACATTTTCCTAAAGTTTGCAAGGGAAATCATTACAGACCCCACTACCTTTAAGCTGTTTGCCTTTATGATGAATAGATCACTTTCAGAACAGTGTACATTTTGTACCCCCTCCTTTAATTTATTCGAACGGATAACGGTTTGATGTTGTGGTTTCTTTGTTCCAGGAGAAGATACCTCAATCCTCAGTGAACGCGATCTTGGAGGAGCTGATCCGAAGCCTATTGCAGCGGCGCTGCTCTTACCAGCAAAACCGAAACAAATAACCGAGTCTTCCTGAGATGTTACGTTTACTATATATTTTTCGGGCTTATGTGCTCTTGCGTTGTTGTGTGTGTCGTCATAGGTAGTAGACTTCCTACCAAAAGAAGAAGGGTACTAGAATTGTGTAGTTACTAGTGGTTTGTTGGAAAACTTCCAGTCGAGGTCAGGAGCGTGCACTCCCGGCTTGAAATAAAAAGGGATCCACACTGTTAAAATTCTTGAAAAAAGTCAGACATATACTTGAAGTATTGCAGCATGTATCTGCCAAGTTTGGTGCAAAAAGAATTTACATATCTGATGTTGGCATGTCACCTGGCGAAAAACCGGTTTTGGTCTATGTGCTTTAAGCAGATTTTCGCCGTTATCTCCTTCCTTTGCTGAGTGCTATCATGATAAAGTAGTAGGGCAGAACAGAAGGTTACCAAACTCGGACCACCAAACTCAGGCCCAGATACCCGACAGTCATAGGGTAATGAACATCGGCCATCTTGGACAGGTGACCAATGCTTGGACTGTGCAGGGTGGTCCACTGAAGCAGCTGCAGAGATCTACATGATCCTTCACCATCCAGTCTAGTTCTCCAAAGTGAATGGCTATGTCACTACGGTTGATCAGGTAGAGAGCTTTGCCAAGTGGCCCCGCGTTTCGACGAACGATGATCGGCGCCGGAGTCGTAGCAGCAAAGGAAGGAAACTATGGTGTGATCGGCCATATCCGCAGGTACAGTTTTTGGCGTGTGATCGGGCTCCACATTTTGTAGCTAGATAGAGTGAGACTGTAGCATGCCGACTGTGGGTGGATAGAGCCATAGAGGTGTTGATATAGTTGAATGGGTCCCGCGGAAATCTGAATAGAAATCAGTAGATCTTGGTGCACCCAGTTTACCCTTTACACTCATCGCGTCCATGATTGATGGGGGACAATAGAGATGCTATCTTAAGGGATGATCATTCTTATTTTTCGACAAAAGGTGAATTTTTTATTTTAAATGAAGCATCAAGAGGGTACAAACACAATGAGCACACACCAAACCTCTGCATAGCACCACTTTTTCTGAAAAGTGTCTGCATAGGCCGAGCTCCATTGAGCTCTTTACTTTTTTTTTCCAGCGAAAATACATTTTCCCCAACTCAAAAATATCTGGAAAAAAGTATACATGTAAACATATATTTGTAGTATACATGTACAAAATTTCATGAACATATATATTCATATGTGTTGTACACAAAAAAGACAAATACCCATATTAAAATGGGCTTTTCCTTTGTTGTATTTGGGCTAGATATGTGTCTATTTTGTGTAGCATGCAAATAATCAAATTAGTTGATGAAATGTTATATATACTTGAAGAATATGCATACGTATTTGTAGAATTTTTTTTGACATTTTTTGGAACTTTTAAACATATTTCCTTCTTTTCTGCGAAACGGGCTCCATGGAGCCCGGCCTCTACAACGCCGCACTCCACTTTTCCGCGATCCCATCAGCTACATATGCTAGGGCAGAAATCCCATCGTCCCCGCTGCACAACTATACCCTATGCATTAGGCCGTCGTTCGTAGATTGCATCTCACCGCCATAGGCAAATTGACCGAAGTGAGAGCTGGTTGCATCCGGCAACCTTGCCAGATCGAGCCACTGGCAGCAACCACCGGATCTCGGAGGCAAAGGATCCTCCCAGCCACCTGCAGCAGCCGCCGCAACCATTGCCACCAGGGGAACCACCGCCAGCTACCAACACCGTCGAAGCGCGCACGACTCTGTCATTTGATCGCGCACACATCAGCCATGTCGCGCCCCCGCAGCACCGCTGCCCCATGGCGGCCACCAGATCAGCTCGCCGGAGTTGGCTGATGTGACAACCCCGACTTAATCGTGCACTAACCATACACGCAAATGCACACGATCAAGCCTAAGGACTCACTTGAAGATATCACAACACAACTCTAAAACATAAATAAATTCATACAAGCTTTATATTACAAGCCAGGGCCTCGAGGGCTCGAATACATAGCTCGATGGCATACAAGTGTCAGCGGAAGCTTTAGATATCTGGGTACAGATATATTACAGAAAGAGAGATAAGCCTTCACAGAGGCGGGGCAAAATAAAACTCTACGATCGAAAGGCGTGGGCCTCCTGCCCTGGACCCTCCGAATCCTACTCCTAGTCGTCGGTCGGCTCCTCGTAGTAGTAGTACTCTCCGGGCTGGTAGTAGTAGTGGTCGTCGACGGGGGCGTCTGGCTCAGGGACTACGACGTCTGGTGGCATCAAAAGGGATATGGGGGAAAAAGAAAGTAAAGCAAACTTGAGTACTCATCCGAAGTACTCAGCAAGCAAGGATCTACACTACATATGCATCATTTTCAAAGGGGGCTGAATATGTGGATTGGGCTGCAGAAATGCCAGAGTAGAGGGGAAAAGCCTAGTCCTATCGAAGACTAGCATCTTCAACAGTCTTGCAGCATAAGAAGAGAGCAGAATAACATAATGTAAAGTATAGCAGTGTCATCAACCTCGGCCAGAGATTCTTCCTCGACTCCCTGCGAGAAAGCAATCCCAGAGCCGTACTATCCAGTTCTCATCTCAAGTCATGTTCTAGTTGTACCGATCGGGATACAACTCCGAGTGTCCATTACCGTAGGACAGGCTATCGATAGATGTTTTCTTCCCTGCAGGGGTGCACCAACTTACCCACCACGCTCGCTTAACTCCGGCCAGACACACTTTACTGGGTCATGCCCGGCCTCGGCTAAGCAACACGCCGCAACCCGACCAAATACTTAACAGAGAGGTCAGCACGCCGGACTAAACCTATGCCCCCAGGGGTATTGGGCCTTCGCCCCGGGAACTCCTGCGTGTTGCGTGGGCGGCCGGAAGCAGACCTAGCAACCCCTTAATACAAGCGCGGTTGCGTAACCAGTCCAATCCAGCGCGCGCCGCTCAGTCGCTGACGTCTATTAAGCTTCGGCTGAAGTATACGACGCAGAACGCCCATACTATGCCCACGTGATGGTTAGTGCTATCAGGCCAGAGGCCCCTCGAATCAAATATCCAAACCGTTAGTGGATTAGGAGCGCGCGGAAACGAGTAGAGACTCACGATCGATGTGACCCCGTCGCCCCGTCTCGAGGACTTGCGGCAAGGGCTAAGAATGCCCGGTCACGCCTCGTAGTTATCTCGCGGGCACCTCTCAGGTCAACCTGACTCCACATCACTTCGCATTCATGCTCGCGCGGGTACCCCTCAGGGCCGACCCGTCTTTAGTATCATGGTTCAAAGTCAAGTCATAATATCCAAAGTAGCTGTGTGTCTGACACCGAAGGGAACCCTGAGGAATCACCCTCGATGGAATTCCCGCGCGATGTTATCATCAAGGTGAACGAAGGAGGAATCACCCTCGAGGTCCACACTTGAGATGTTGCACGACGGCGTCGGTATCGGGGGTGGTGTAGGAGGAATCACCCTCGCTTACCACGACCGAGTAACTAACCTACAAGGTTATCATCTGAAGTGCTGCCGAGGTATCACCCTTGGCACTCGATAGTAACCCAGTAGTGTCGAGCAACATAGGGGGAAGTGACGTGCGGTGCCCGGGTCTGATCTTCGATCCCGTTGCTCGGGTCTTCTGATTATCCAGCGGGGCAGTCGGGACAAGTGGGTCTCTGATAAGGCTCTACCCACCCTATGCTATACAGTTTAGGATAACAGGCAGGTATCAACAGTAGGTTACAAGTAAACAGGCTATGCAACAGATATAGGATAGTAACAGCAGCAGTAACATCTAATGCAAGCATAAGAGGGAAGAGAATAGGTGATATCGGAATGTTCAAAATGGGGGTGCTTGCCTGTCTGCTCGACGGCAAGGGTCTGATCGTCGGGGACGTAGTCGTACTCCGGAGCGGCGTCTGCCTCAGGAGCTACGGCAACGTCGGGGTCTACCGAAAGAGAAGAGGGGAAGGAAACAAGTAAATATAATGCAATCAGATGCAACACGGGGCATGCTATGCTACGATGCAGTGCAGGGTTGCCTGACGTATGCCTAAGTCATTTTAGTTATCTTAGGATTAGTGTTGGATTTATCAACCGGTGATTAGGCACTATTCATCTATCAGATACGGGTTCGGAGTTATGAGTTCTCCTACGTAGGGGGTTCCGATATGGAAACAGACGGCACAATCAGACTCGTCTCGTCGTTCTAAGCAACTTTCATGTTTTAACTTTTTCGATCTGAGCTACGGTTTAAAAGTTATGAATTTTCGAAGTTTAAATGATTTTCTGTAATTATTTTTATTAACAGAATGAATTATGATGTCAGCATGAGGTAATGCTGACATCAGCAAGTCAACAGGTCGGCTGACCAGTCAAACCTGACATGTGGGTCCAGTGGGACCCACATGTCATACTCAGAGGCCCATTTAGAGTTTGCTTAAAATAAACAGAGGGTTAATTAGTGGGTGGACCCCATCTGTCAGTGACTAAGCTAATTATCAGATTAAGCAATTAAGTGTGATTAGTGATTAACCCAACAGGGGCCCACATGTCAGCTGCAGGGGGTGAACAGTGCCCGCATTGACCGTGGTCAACGCGGTCAACTGAGGCGCTGGGGCCCACCGGCAGCCTCACTGAGGTGGGGCCCCAGGTGCGCCACGTCAGCGACGGCCGACGGCACGTCGCCGGTGACGCCAGAACGCGGCGGAGAGCCTCGGCTCTCGCCGGAATTCATCTACAGAGCGTCGTTCGGCGCGCGGCTTGATCCATTCGAACGGGCGCTCGCCCGCGAGTCTAGTGGTGGGGTTGGTTTCGCCGGACCTGGCCGGAAACTTCGCCGGCGTCGAGGTCTGCAGCGGAGTGGCTACGGGCGTCGGCGCAAACGGCGCTGCAGCACGCTAGGCAGCAAATGGAGGGGCTGGGGAGGTGCTACGCGTTGCGTTGAGCACAAAGGGCTCGGCCCCGTGACCATTTGGTCACCGGAGAGGCGCCGTCGACGAGCCCCGCGGCGCTGCGTTCGGGCGCGCGTGGAAGAGGTAGCTAGGCTACGCGCCAGGACCAGCAGGGAGTAGGGAAGGAAGAGGAGCTCACCGGGGAGGCACAAGGTGGCCCGGTGTAAGGCTTAGTAGCGCAGAGGCGGCGCCGGAGATGAAGAAGGGCGGCGGCGACCGGAGATGGGGACGGAGGAATCCCGGCGCTGTGATGCCTCCCAGCTCCCGCTGCGACCACCAGAGGATGCGGAAGACGTAGACGAAGGCGACGGGCACGTCAGCGAGGTGATTCGATGGACGTGGCCGCGGATAGGAGCGAGGCGCGGCGGCGACCGCGTCGGACGTTGATGGATCTGAGGGGGGAAAGAGCGAGGAGGAAGGGGGGAAGTGGCAGGGAGGTGGCCAGGGGGGAGGAACGGGCCTGCCCTTATCCTCTCGGCCGTCGGTGGCTTTGGCGTCGTCGCCGTGTCGCCGCCCGGCTGGTGCGCGCGCGCGGCCATGGCGCGGCTGACACGGGGAGGAGGGAGAGAGATTGGGCCAGGTGGGCCGGCGGTCGGGGCACTATGCACTTAGGCCCAGTGCACAGTGCCTCGTGTTATTTTTCTATTTCTGTTTTGTGTTTTTCTTTTATTTGTTTTCTGTTTGGTATTAGTTAGGCCACTTGTGCACTTTTGTAAAATATGGAACTTGGTCCAAATAATGCAATGCAATATTACCCATCACCGAAAACTTGTTTCGAGAGATTTGGATTTCATTTGAATTTAATATGATTTTAAATAGATTTAATAATTCTGTTTTGGTGCTGTTTCAATTTGTTTGAGTCACTTAGCTTACTCCAATTATATTGATCATGGATTTATAAATATTCCTGGATTATTTGCCAATTAATGAATATTTTTCCAACAGTGTTTGATCAACTTCATATTTCACTTATAAATTTGAGTTGATTTTCAGAATGGAGTTTGAATTATTTTGGTTAACCACTATGACTAGGCACTGCAAATGATATGACTTGGCAATATTAGCAGGTGATCATAGTGGCTATTACACAGGGGTGTTACAGCTGAGCCGCGCCCATGGACGACACTAGTAACCGCTCGCACCGCGCCCAGTACGATGTCACTCCGCACCAGCACGCTCGCATCCTCAACCACCCTTCACGGATCTTCGCGCCGAGCAGCAAGGACGGCGTACGGACGCTCACGCCCCCAGCTGCCACCACAACCCTGCTCAAGGACAAGTCGCACCGGGTGCTGCCGCTGCTACAAGATCCATCGTTTGCAATGGAAGGAGGTCAAGCCTCGCCAGCGGAGCGCCCCACTGCCACCGTCCTTGGCTCCAGCGCCAGCTTTGCCGGCTGTAGCCTCTGGTGGTGGTAAGATGGGAGGCAAATATTGATGAAGACGGTGGCGGCGAAGATGGGATCCCCCGAATAGCCAGTCATGGGCGGCGCGGGGGGTTAGGTATCGCTTTGTTTGGAATGATACTAATTTTTTTTGGAGACATCATCCAAATGTGCCAAAAAAAATAAGAGTAGCAATTATAGGAATCTTATTGATTCGTAGGAACTTCATAGAACAATTCAATTTCTCTAGCAAACGGTAAAATTGTAGTGGATCAAACTAGCCTTAATTCTTCGAAAATGCTAAAAATCTGACGTAAAATTTTTAGGCATGAAAAATCAGACGTTTTTCATGTTAATTTATATTGGCATGAGGATGATAAATTTCGTTAGCGAGCATGATAATTGTTTGGCAAAAAATTAAACTGAGACGGATTTGCCATGCTCGCCAACTAAACCTGTCACTCTCAACAAATATAATTTGCCATGAAAAACATTCTATTTGCCATGCCTAAAAATATGACGTTCGCTGGATAATCGGGTCCTAAGTCTTTTACTTGGATAGGTAGTTTTCAATAGGATGCAAAATCATACACTTATTTAAGTATATCAAAAGTCAATCATATGTTTATCTCAAATAAAAATTACACTAGGTTAACTTTCTTGTATGGAACCCAAGCAAAAATTTGACTCTCCCTTCATGTTGTCGCGTCATCCTCCAGAGGACAACTTGGGGGCGATTAGGGTTTCCCCGATGCCGCTACCCCCTGCTCCTTCCTCTCCCTTACCAATGTTGGGAAACGTAGTAGAAAACAAACAAAAATCGCCCTACGATCACCCAGGAACAATATGAAGATGCATAACGGGTTTGGATCAACGATCGTTGCCGACTCCAGGGGTGCAGCAGAAGTAGACGAGTCGGTGTAGATCGTACTTGGAGTCCCTCGAACGTCGACGACGATATCGCGAACCGCCCTCGAACAGAAGACCGAAAACACGGCCTCTCTACTTGGTTGCAAGCATGCAGCCTTCACGATCCGGCAGCGCTTCGTCGTTCAGAGCTAATCATCGCCACAAAATTAGAGGGAGGAGATTAGAACCACACGGGACTTCTAATTATGAGGATTAGAGGTGGCTAGGGCTAGCTCTAATTAGTCAACTAGGACCAACAAGAACTAGAACTAGATCAACTAGAGGAGCCTCCAAAACTTGTGTCTCATAGGGTGGAAAATCCTCTAGTATATATAGGTTGGAGCAGGAGGAGAGGGTAGCCACCAAGGGGGAAAGTCCCCCTTGGGGCGCCGGCCTAGGGAGAGGGAGTTGGACTCCCTCCCCTTGTCCAATTTGCCCCCCCCCCCCCCTATTTGGGCCCTTGTGTCCCAAGTTGCCTTCCACCTCTTGGCCTTATTAGGCTCATTGATATTAAATTAAATATATATTTGTTCTAAACATTTTCAGAGCATTATATATATAATTTAACATCTCCAGAAACATTTTCCATATATATATTAATTGGTAATACCCGGTATTATCTGATATTCATCGAAACCCTTCCGGTGACCCCGAAAAGCTTCTGGAACCTCTCGGAACTATTCCGGATATTAATGAAACAATTTCACAAATATATTCTTATCACTCCCACACTACTAACACTCAGCAGATCATGATTACCTTAACCTTGTGACCCCGTAGGTTCGGTAAATCATAGATATGAACAAAAAAAACCTTTGTTCAATGACCGATAGCGGAACCGTGGACATCCATATCGGTCCCTATGATTACACGAATGATATTTGAGTGAACCTTTGGTTATCATGTGATGTTTCCTTTGCTTCACGATACTTTACAAAACCTGTTGTGCATCGATATCCTCCTGAGTCATCACCATGCTCATTATGTTGTTGCTCCCGTTACCGGTTTTGTTCTTCTTTCTCATTAACGTGTTCTGGCATCCCCGTCACGTAGTCACCTGTGTCTGGCCAGAAGACGATGGATGCCATCACACCGAGAGGGCCCTAAGAATATCTCTCCATCTTCGGAAGAGCAAATCACACTCTCGAGTTATCCGGTCACTTGTCAAACTTTCGATGAGCTTGGAAGTTGTCGTTATGATCACCTTGTTACAGATGACGTTTGAGCAACCCCAAAGCCCACCTTCTGGTAGGAAGTGACCGAGGCACTCTCATGGTCCGAGGAACTAAAACACATGCTAACACTCCGTGTTATAACAAATGATTTCAGACGATATAATCACAAAGTATAACAGACAAGTTTTGGGTCGATTCAATATGATCATTCTTCTAACGTCATACCCTCAATGTTGTTTTAGGACTATCGTTACACTTAACGATATCCTAAGATCCGGAAAACATGATCACCAACAACACTTGGCTAGTCTTAGAGGCGAGACTAGGAACCTTTTATTTACCGTTTATCATTCCACATGTGTGATGTCTACTACGCAACTTTATTCTTGTAGACTCGTGTTGGACCTCCAAGTGCAGAGTTTTGTAGGACAGTAGCAATTTTCTCTCAAGTGGATGACCTAAGGTTTATCAATCCGTGGGAGGCGTAGGATGAAGATGATCTCTCTCAAACAACCCTGCAACCAAATAGCAAAAAGTCTCTTGTGTCCCCAACACACCAAATACAATGATAAATTGTATAGGTGCACTAGTTCGGCGAAGAGATGGTGATATAAGTGTAGTAATGATAGTAGATATTGAAATTTGTAATAAGAACAATAAAAAACAGAAAGGTAGCAATTGATAAAAGTGAGCACAAACGGTATTGCAATGCTTGAAAACAAGGCCCAGGGTCCGTACTTTCGCTAGTGCAATCTCTCAACAATGCTAATATAATTGGATCATATAACCATCCATCAACGTGCGATGAAGAATCACTCCAAAGTTCCTATCTAGCAGAGAACATAAGAATAAATTGTTTGTAGGGTACAAAACCACCTCAAAGCTATTCTTTCCGATCGATCTATCCAAGAGTTCGTACTAAAATAACAGCAAAGCAAATTCAGATTCGTAATGCTCAATCCAACACAAAGAACCTCAAAGAGTGCCCCAAGATTTCTACCGGAGAAACAAAGACAAGAACATGCATCAACCCCTATACATAGATTACCCCAATGTCACCTCGGGAATCCGCGAGTTGAGTGCCAAAACATATATCAAGTGAATCAATATAATACCCCATTGTCACCACGGGTATTCGTATGCAAGACATATATCAAGTGCTCTCAAATCCAAAAGTATTCAATCCGATAAAATGAAATCTCAAAGGGAAAACTCAATTCATCACAACAAGGTAGAGAGAGGAAAACACCATATGATCCAACTATATTAACAAAGCCCCCGATGCATCAAGATCGTGCCATCAAGAACACGAGAGAGAGAGAGAGATTAAACGCATAGCTACTGGTACAAATCCTCAGCCCCGAGGGTGGACTACTCCCTCCTCATCGTGGTGGCCGTCGGGATGATGAAGATGGCCACCGGTGATGATCTCCCCCTCCGGCAGGGTGCCGGAACGGGGTCTAGATTGGATCTCGTGGATACAGAGGCCTTGCGGCGGCGGAACTTCTGATCTAGGGCTACCCCCAGGGTTTTTGGAATATTTGGCAATTTATAAGGCGAAGAGGCGGTGCGGGAGGCCACCGAGGTGGGCACAACCCACCTGGGCGCGCCTGGGCCCCCCTCGGGGCACCCCTCTGGCACTTCTTTGGCCCACTGGATGTCTTCTGGTCCAAAAAAAATCTCCAAAAAGTTTCGCTGCGTTTGGACTCCGTTTGGTATTGATTTTCTGCGATGTAAAAAACAAGCAAAAAACAGCAACTGGCACTGGGCACTATGCCAATAGGTTAGTCCCAAAAAATGATATAAAGTTGCTATAAAATGATTGTAAAACATCTAAGAATGATAATATAACAGCATGAATACTTTATAAATTATAGATACGTCGGAGACGTATCAACGTGCATATGGATTTTCCACTGAATCGCATATTCAGGATCATAGCAGTTATAGCACGAAATATAAATTCTTAACTATGAATAAAGAAAATATAATAATACAATATTATTGCCTCTAGGGCATATTTCCAACAACCACCACCTGAGGAGGCCACCAGGTAAGCCCCGCACGGATGCTGTCGAAGATGGCGGTGAGGATCCCATCACTTCGGTCCCACTCGGATGGCTTCGAATGCCGGGGGCGTTGACCCTAGAAAGCACGGTGACGTGCCGCTCGAGGGAAAGTGATGGTCGGCTTCCTCGGTTGCGCAGACGGCGACCTCAACATGGAGCCTTTTTTTCGCATCAAATCTGAATGTCGTGATCATCTCCTCATCAACTCACCCTCTGACGTCTGTTCTAGCTGCTAGCGGCCCTCGGTCGCCGAATCCAGAGAAGGAGGGGTGCCAATGGTGTAGGCTCAGGACTGAGGAAACCCTTGGTCAGATGGTCCCGCCACGGTGGTGGCGACGCCCGATGGTGTCGCTTTCCACCCGCGACCCCGTTCTCGGGTGAAGGCCCAAAACCCGCCTCGGGTTAGGCGGCGACGACACAATGGATGTGGGGTTCAAGCGGTAGCGGAGAAGTTGAGGTTGGCAGGTCCAACAAGTTTCCCGCTTATCCTCTAGTTGTATCTTTCGATCGCTCATGCTAGTTAGCCGTTGTCATTCCTAGCCAGTTGATGGATTTCATAATTCAAAGTTGGGTTCATCATGAGCCTCGTTTCTAAAAGGAAAGCCTATACATCTATGCGAGTTTACGCGGGCTCATGCTTGCATCCCTAGTTATGAAGTTTACATTTCACTAGAGTCCAACTTTTTTTTTAGCAAAGACAGTAACTCTTTTTCATCAAATAAAGGGGGCATATACAGATGTACAATGGGCAGGCATGGCCTGATTACAAAGCATGAGGGTTCACAAGTAGTCTAACCAAGATTGCATATCCTCCTTAAGACTAGGTTTACTTCTCTTAATGATCATGGCAAAGTTCTCTTTGAAACTATCTATGCAATGAGCTAGATCTCTCTGGATGTGGTCAAATATGAGTCCAACTTGTGAACGGGGGATCTGCAACGGGCAATAATCATGCATGATTTACTATGTGTGTTTTTCTATACACAAATAAAAAAGACTATGGATGCTGAAATAGGGTACGAGCATAAATGCATGAATATGTGGAGTCAGGTATAGCGAGTTCTATTTAATTTATTTCAATTAAATCAATGAATATTCTTTGAATAAAAAGTAAATGTATCTACCCTATTATTTAACAAGAGTGCTAGTTGCTAAAAGCGATTTCAGGATCAAAATTATTTAGCTTATTCTCTCGATCGAGGCGGATTTAGATCATAGGCACTTCATCCCATAACATAACTATCAGATGGCTATATATGATTTTTGTCGTTACCTGAAGCTATCATTATTAATCATTCAGGCTTTGTTTGGTAGAAGTCGATTGGGGAGGTTTCAAGAGGAGGGGATTTCAGGGGATTGGGTGAATCCCTTCCTTCCACCCAATCCCCTCAATTCCCCTCACATCCTCAAGTTTTCAATACCCTTCCATAAAAACTTGTTTGGTAGACGGGGTTTGCTATAATAAACTGAGATGGTACAAAATGGCAACAGTACAATTAAAAATCCAATCTTTGCAAGTTTAACAACTAGTACAAGAAAAAATGCTACAGAACTTCACTTGTACTTGCTCCCAGATTATGCAAAGTGGCAATATAACCTCATTCAATCAGCTACAAGTTCATGGTTCACATAAACCGAATACATAACCACTCCATAGACCAGTTGAACGTACAAGGTATATATAGCGAACGGTTATCACAAAGCGGACAACGGGCTAAGCAAGAGTGTGATATCCTTGTGACAGTCCTCCGAGTCGAGAGAGAGAAAAAGAGCATGTAGACCATGTACATGATGCCAAAGTGTAGCCGTTGATGGTGAGCAGCAAGCAGATGCAAAACTCCACCTCTTCAGACCAGATTAACACAGATGCATCAAACTCTTCACATGGAGATTATACTTTGAGATAATCTTGTGCAACAGCAAAAGCATGGTGCAGAAAATACTAAACTCATCAAATAGCACATAGACATGCAGTATACTAACCCTGTTTGTTTCCTGGCATCACAAGTACTAATCAAACAACATATATAGGGTAGGTTCAGCGTCAACAAGTTACTACATCATCCAGTTTGTTCAGCATCAGCAAGTTCTCTCTACTAATGTTTTTTTATGAATTATCTGCTCATATTGGACCTCCATGAATGCAAAAGTTAGCTAGCTAGCTAGATGAAAAGATGGATGAATGAGAAGCTAGCAACACTGCCACGAACTTTGTTTTTCATTTCAGCATCGATATGGTTCAGCATAAAAAAATGATTAGTATGATGAAGAAACTACAAACATAACTTCCTTGCACACATGTGTATTCTGCACTATGGGCATCCATGTAAAAATAGTGAAGTGAGATAATATAAATCTTACAATAAATAATTCTGAATGTTGACAAATAACATGAGCACAGCAACCATGTATAGATGTGTGTATGAGTATATCAACGACAGACTGGAAGGTAATAACCTAGCAATTTTTTATAACAAATCATCACAATCTGTAGGTGACACAGAAAAAAGATGACGTCTCCCTGGAATGGGATCATATTTCATTGTTGTACATTGATGTTGGCCTGAGCAACAACTGATGAAAACAGATTATGGTGCCTGTCAAGTTTGTTGTCATTGCACTGGTACACAGCATTTACATTACTTTCTAAAAAAAAGCACTAGCATGAATTTTTTGGAAGGGTGACACAACACTAACACCATCGAAGCAATAAACAGAAACAAGGTCAAATAAAACACCAACTTTGAAGGGTATCTCTGAACAGAAGTTAATCCGGAAATGAAACATGTTTGTACTGTCCTTTGCTAACCAACAAGGTTAAGTTTCAGTAACTATCTTCAGTACCATATACTTTTCTTCATGTAAAATTATGCACCTTAGTCCACATGGTCCAACGCAACAGTAAAAAGATGGTTAAAACTACGCCCATGTCATGTGAGGTGGATGGTCAAATGGAATCAGTCAGTCAGTTAACTGAACCAAAATGACAAGAGGAGTTACTATCACTAAGCATCAGCAAGATGTGAATCAATACATGAATTCAAAGTCAGGTTGATAGTTGATATTGTACGATGCTATAGACATGTGACTGGCATTATATTGGTTCAGTGTATGAACAATGCAATCATCAACTGAGCAAAGGTGTTGTACTGTGCAGCAACCAAGGAAATAAAATATAACAAATTGGCATACAAGATCAAAAGATGAGCATAGCTAGTTCGGTCCAAGAAAGCTTACCTTAGATACCACCGCGGCGCTCTCTTCATCTTGGCGGTGGAATTGAGAAAAATCTCACAATTCTCAGCATTTTTGAACAACACTTGGTTCTGCATCTAATGGAGGATCAGGAATCTGCAAACTTGGCCTGCATTGCTACGAATGCAAGCACAAACATGGCATAGATTAGTTTAAGCACCTAATAAAAATCAAAATCACCAATACAGAAATTCATCTCTATTTCTGAATCTTTGTTTGCACCACATAATTCTGTTCTTACTACCAACGAGTCAGCAAGCATTCAACGATTCCAATGAAATTCAGTGGTAGTACTACTTGCACATTAAGATTCAGATAGATCACAACAAACTAGCCAACGAAGCGTTGGCAATCATCTAGTAGCACACAGACGATTACTACTAGCACTACTTGGAGATACATAAGCAGAGTTAGCGACCACCAACAGGAGACAACAGCAGCCAACAACATTTGCCACAACAAGCGACGCAACATCAGTCTATGAGGAGGTGACGGCCTTGGTGCCCTCGGAGACGCCGTGCTTGGCGAGCTCGCCGGGGAGGACGAGGCGGCAGCCATGGCCGGGCGGATTGAAGAAACCTAGACGACGAGGGGAAAGGAGACGAGACGAGGCGAAGGGAGGCGAGGACTTACCGCCGGGGAGAAGTCCAGTATGCCAGAGGAGGTACGCCGGCGTCGAGGCGTCGGGCGGCGGTGTGGAGTCGAGCGGCGGCAGCGTCGTCTCCTCCAAATCCTCGAGTCCCCCCTCGAGGGCTGAGAACGGAAAATCCTATTTGACGCTAACTGCGTCAAAATGTCGACCATTCGCACAGGGCGATCCCCCGAGCGCGAGTATTGGGCCGGCCCACTTCCCCACAGCGAGACAGCCGGTTTTGGGAACCTTCTGGAAGGTTCCCTGAACCGGTTTTTTAATTTTTATACCAGTTTTATGGTTTTCTTTTGTTTTTCTGTTTCAATTCTTTTTTCCGTTTTTCTGTTTCTGTTTTTTTTCTTCTTCTTTTTTTTTCTGTTTTTAGTTTCTTTTGAAAATTGTTCGGAAAATTCAAAATTTGTTCGTGTTTCTAAAAAATGTTCATGTTTAAAAAGGTTTCATAAATTATAAAAATGTTCGCATTTAAAAAAAATTGGGCATTTCACAAAATGTTCTGGTTTAAAAAAATGTTTTGGGATGTTTTTCTTCAAATTTTTAACAATTTTTCAAAAATGTTACTATTTTCAAAAGTTGTCCACAATTTCCAAAAATTGTTCATATTTTCATTTTTCCAGGAGATTTAAAAAATGTTCCAGTTTAAAAAGTTGTTCAAAGATTAAAAAATCATGTTTGTAATTTTGTTCAGTAATTTCAAAAGATGTTCACGTATCAATTTTTTTTGTCATTTCGAAAAATGTTCCGTGTTTCAAAAAAATTGGCATGATTTTCAAGAAATGTTCTCCTTTCAAAATTTGTTAACAATTTCAAAAACAAATCTGTTTCAAAAAAAAATTCCGATTCTCAAAAATTGTTCACAATTGCAGGAAATGTTTTGTGTTTCAAAAAATGCTCTCATTTTCAAAAAATGCTCACAATTTCATAAAAATGTTCATGATTCATAAGTTTTGTAGGAATTTCAAAAAATGTTAGTGGTTTCAACATTTTGTTTGCATTTTAAAAAAATGTCCCCATGTTTCAAAAAAATTGTTCGCGTTAAAAAAATATGTTCTTCTATTACAAATAATGTTCAGATATTTTCAAAATATCTCAAAATTCTAAATATTGTTCCAATAATTTATGAACTATTTTAAAATTTCAAACTTTGCTCACATTTTCCAAAAAAATGGTTAAAACAATTGAATAATCTGCATGCTACAGTAAATAGGGCGCTGGAGTGAATATCAGGTTATATAGTTTAAAAATGGTTCACGCTGTAAATTGCCAACGTCGTCCATAAGGCCTAGTGGCTAGCAGCACGTGATCGTAATTGTGAGGTCGCGAGCTCGATCCTGGCAGCCGCATTTCCTTTTTGCGAGTTTCCCCTGCGATAGATGGGCCGGCCCAGTCGGAGAAACTCCTGTGCGTGAGGCCGCCTGTTTGCCGCAGTTAGCGGCGTATAGGAGCTCCCGCTGAGAACCGCGTGGATAGGAGGGGTTCGACGGGGATCGAGGGGGATGGGCTGTGGAAACCACGCGAAACAAATGGGCCGTTCAGCTTTCACGAGGTTTCTGGGCCTCGCGGGGTTAATCCTCTCAAAACCCTCTCAATCCCCTTGTATCAAACGAGGCCTCACGGGTTAACTAGAATAGTCATCCTTGACACTTTTTCTCTTCCCTCTGCATTTATCTTCTTACTTCTAAAATGTGATTATCTTCTTTGGTAACTGATGTTTTGTCCGGAAATTTAAAATAAAAGGTTCTTATATATATATTTTTCTTTTTCTTGACACTAATAAAAAGTTTTGTGCTATATTTTCTTTTTCGTTCCCCCCTCTGGGTTTTGCAGAAATTGCGAAGTTTACGTTGAAAAACGAAGGGGGGCGTTAGCCGGATTGGCAAATCGTCGGCGAGCGATACAAACTTGCAAAGACGCCCCCAAAAGGCCAAAACCAAAACACAAAGCTCGAGCCCTAGAGCCGCGACGAGAACCGATGGACTCAGGGGGCGGAGGAGGGGGGTCGCACAAGGCCGCGTCGGGCTCCGCGCCGTCGGCGGCCGCGGCGGCGGCGGCCCCGAACCCCACGGCGATGCTCTCGGCGCTGATGGGCAAGCGCGCCAAGCTCCAGGAGGAGGTCCGCTCCATCGAGCGGCAGGTTAGGTCTCCTCCAGCCCCTGTCCCTCTTTCGGGAGGCCTCCTCTGTTTGTTAGAATTTGCACATCTCCTATGTGTTCCTTTGGGAGGCTTTCCGTTGCTTAAGATTTCTAATTCAGTTCCATGAAACATTTGCTAATCTAGTAGTATACATGAAAGCAACATGAATTTATCTTATTTAGTGCACCACAACAATACAAGTCTGAAAGACGGACGTCTGAATCTATTGTGTCTGAAACCACAACGTGTTATTCCGTGGAGTGAATAGTTAGCGCAATTTGGGAGAAGTCCTATCGTGTCAAACTGAATTCCGTGATTGAATTAAATTTTGGATGCTGGGAGTTTGACAACAAATTTGCTGCTTCCATTATTTTTAGCAAAAGATTATTGCTTACTTACTTCATTTGATCAACCGATTGCGTGTGTGAAAACTGATTTCTATCATGTCAATCATATGAAACAATCTAATGCTCAAAATAGCCGGTTAAAGGTTTTATAATTTTAATCAAGCCTCAGTGTTGCAGTTATTGCCCTGTCTGTAAGAAATAAATCATAGTAGTAATACATCCACTTATACTATAGCCATAAGAACATTTTGAGCTATATTCTAGTACATTCTCTTATAAAGCTTTCTTAATGTTCTAGAGTAGCAAAAAAGGTCTGACCTTATATTCATAATGCTAAATCTTGTCATTTCATCCAAAATTATTGAACCATCGGAACAATTGGTCTAGTAGAATGGACAGTGTGTATAATCGAAAAAGTGACCAATGCATATTTGTTTTATTTCAAGTCTTTAATACATTCCAGTGTTAATATACAAATTAGACAAGTGCTACAAGTGGAGTAAAAACCAGTGGTAACATCCCGGTAATTTAATTACTAAATTGTTTTTTTGTCATCCTCTAAAGTTGTGCTATGATTTGTGCGCTGGCACCAGTTGGTAACTTACTGTAAATATTCCATGTGGTCGCCTCTGCTGTAAATAACGTGTTCATGTTAACGTTGGATGGTCGGATGAAATCAACATCAGCAGCCACACGTCCGCTCGACAGGTCGAGCAGAATCATTTTCCTGCTTAAACGGCACATTTCCTAGTAACGCCAACATATACTTTTGCCAAAAGAGCTCGTCCTCTATATCTGTTGTCTCACTAGACAGGGAAACTCACAGATCGAGTCAAGTAGAAAGATGCAAGACATTTGCACAAAAATCCTTGAGGTACCAAGGCTTAACTCCTCACACGAAGCCCCTCGTTCCAGCCCAAATGTAATCCCATCTCTCATGCATCAGCGTGGGTTGCCGGAGCACGCCGCTAACCTCGCCGAATCAACCTCTCTGAGCCTCACAACCACCAGATCTGGCCTTCCCGAGTCTCGCCGTCGGCAGTTCGGCCAGCCCATGACGTGACACTGCCATATCCTGCCATGACGAGGTCCACCGCCGGCTTCTCGTGCGCCGCTGTCACTTGTTCTTCCAAACCACCATGAACGCCTCTATGCACGCAACCCCTTCGGCCGAATATGTCCGCTGCCCGAGTGTGACCCTTCGGTGGTTGCATCTTCCTTGATCCCCGTCCTAGATTCGTATCTAGGTGAAGTTTCTTGTTCTGATCTGGGTGCGAGACTGAAGGTTCAGCAGGGTGGAAAATCGATTTTCAGTTCATGGGAGATCATGAATTGTTGGTATTTTTTGTTCATGTATTTTTGTAGTGTTTGTTCATGATCTGGATGTTTGGATCGGGTTTTAAAATTTGAATGAAATTTTATTCATGATCCAAGGTGGTTCGACTTTGCTGTTCATGATATTTGTACAGAACCTTATTCATAATCGTAAATGCTGTTATTTTTCAGTTTGTTAGTTATTTAACTTTGTATGGTGGAATTTTTGTATCCAACAAATTGCATGTGTTCATCTGTTCGTGTGTGCGCTGGGAAAACTCAGGCCAAGAAATATGTATGAATTCGTGGGAGAAAACCCATTCGGCAATTACTGTATGCGTTCATGGCAGGAACCTCGTCTTCAGTACTTTCTGTGAGTACTGAACTACCAAGTGCAGTTTGAACATGTATAGGTGATGGCTGACGGTGGGTGGATCACATGCAGCATTATGAGATGATAGCATGGGCTTTGCACAAAGTTATTAAGCCCTTCTGGTCTTGCTTAATCTGTACCTTGCCTTAAAATTCGAATGGTTGATATGGCTGGATCGCACGATCTCACGCCAAGTGCAGATCCTATACTAGTCTTCCTCTATTTTATAGTATCATCTTTTTCTTTATTGTTAGTACATTAGTAACATCTTCTAGGTGCCAATCTATCTTATAACTGACGAGGAAAAACATCAGTTATCCATTGGCCATGTGCGTATAAGTCAAATTTTCTTACTGTCCACTCATGTCGTAGAAACCATTTTTGGCAATCTATAGCTTGTATTAATATCTACTATTATCCAACCAGGTTTATGATATGGAGACCACCTACCTACAAGAGTCTAATCAATTCGGAAGCGTGCTGAAGGGTTTTGAATCATTCTTGTCATCGTCAAAAAACACTGCTAAGTAAGAGACCTTTCTATTATTTAGATTTGAATAAACCGATGAACTGTTAGGGGGTCTTCTCTGTATGGAGAACGTCACTTGTCCATCCTTTTCTATATCATTGCCTTTGATTACCATTTATATTTATGAGAACTCAGGTCTCAGATTTTGCTTAGAGTCTCTGTTTTATTATTACCATGAGCTATATTGATTGGATTACGGTATCTGACCTGGCTTGTATTTCTGTGCCACTGACCATACATATTAATTAGCTAACAATTGGGTCAATGATCAATAGTGCTAGATATACATCAGGGGATGAATGACCCTGAAAAACTAATTATGCCAGTGTTCTATGTTATCGTAGACTTAAAGTCAGTTTCTTTCTTTGTTGCGCGAGTACCTTATACTGAGCATAATCTGTTTCGGGCTGATGGCAACCGGTTGAGTATGTGGGACTGGTTGGATGTCACCATTCTGCAGAAGCAATATGTATTTACTATTTAGCATCCAGTTATGTTTTATTTTTTCAAGCAATTCAGACACTAGATCTCACATAGAATACTCATGATGGCTTGTGTCTGACACGTTTCAGCCTCAAGCGGTCCAGGAAGTTTCAGGTTGATGAGAGACTATTCTCTCTGTCATCAGTTACTTCTCCAGCGGTATGAGCAATAGTGCCAGTACCACTGGAAAGCACTAGCCTTCCTACTTATTACTTCCTTTCCCTATTCTAATTAATGAATTCGCTGATGTTGAGCGTTATTCTTCTATATAATTTCCAGGTTGAAGAACAACTGGCTGCACGAGATGGTAAGCTTTACTTTTTTCTGTTTTCTGTTGAAACCATTAGCAGATAATAAACTGAATTGAATACTTGCGCCATCCTGGCAGAGGCAAGAGAATATGCAGGTCGTTCAAAGGGTGCAAGCACTCCAGCTAATGGCCAGTAAGTTTCAGATAGCTCTGCCTAAAAACTTTGGCCCGTGCAGTGATTAACAAAATGTTTTGCAGTTTGCCTGTTTTTCTGATATCTCGTATATTCTTTTGGCAGAGGGAAACCAAAGAAGGGAGGGCGTCCTGGAGGGAGAGATGGCAAGAGAATACGTCCATCGAACGATCCAGACCTTGACGACGAAGATGACTACTAACCCTCGCATGTTTCAGGCATCTTTTAACTTTGTGACCGCGCCTAGTTCCGTGTCTTTGTGTTGTTGCCTTTAGGCTTTAGCCTTGTTCTCTTGCAAATCCAAACCAGCGATGAGGAATCTCCTGTATTATGTTCCCAGCTCATCTGCTTGCTTGAGCGTGCGTCTTTTCCATGCCTTTTTCCGTTTTGCCCTTTGTAACATATAAGGTAGCAGCAAGTTGATTAGATGGTGAAAAGTTGTGTGGACATTATTCTATTTCTTATAAACTAACTTGTTTCAACTCTCGTTGGCCGAGCGAATTAACTTCCCTGGTCTGGTTTTATATTTTAAGATTTGGTCTGGATCATTCTTTTTAAGATGTGGTTTTGGATGAAGTTGGTAATGGTAAAAAGGATGGAATCGATATGCGTCTATAAACATTGGATAGCATGTTCTCTTTGACGGGCTAAGTTTCTCGTATACTCCTTGAATACGTACATATTATCAATTGCAGTGATAGCATGCTTGCGTTGACGATTGTGTTTGAACTTCGGCTAAGATTTGGTTATGGCTTGGTAGATGCTATATTTATGAGATCTACATTGAGATCCGTGCTAAATCTTTTTCTTCAGATTTTTCCCTTTTACTTTCTTACTGCATCCGTCCCAAAATATAAGACGTTTTTGCAAGCTAACATATGTTTTTGCAAGATATGTTAGCTTGCAAAAACGTCTTATATTATGAAACGGAGGAAGTACATATATGTCACTTGACCGAAACTTGGTGAAGTATCAGTCAGATAAGACCTAGCCACAGCCTATGAGTTTTGGTTATGTTGGGATCTGAATTGTGTTCGAAATGGCTCTCCAGAAAAGTTGTTTCGTGTGTTTTTTAAGGAATTCATGATTTGCACATGCTGCTGAGTGCCCCTGAAACTAGATGTCCAAAAACACTGTACTGGAGCAATGCTTGGGATGCTGTTAGGCATCAATGGAGTGTTATCCAACAGACCAGGGAGCTATTAGACAGTCCAGCTAGCTCATGGGATTAAAGGCGTGCAGAAAATAGAGTGCAGGTTCATCCCAATTTTATTTTATTTTACCTGTAAACAAAGACGAGCTAAAAACACAATCAGGTAATCTGAGCAAATGGAAGACACATGGTACATAAGCAGAACATAAATATCTTGACAGTTTATCTTCAGGATTAACCCTGCGCCTGCAGCCAAGCTTGTACACAGGTCAGTAGTCAAACTCCATAAACGCCTTGTATTAACTAGTAAGCGTGCACGTGCAACGCACGTATCTGTAGTGGCATGTCAGGGCCACGACCCCAGAAGCGATACTGATTAAGTGCGCAAGGCGTGTTGGAGGAGTGGACGTCGGGGCAGCGGCCCCGATAGCTTTGCAACTTCAATGATATGGACCTTGTGTCGTGTGGGTTACAACTATTGCAGACATACGGAATGCTTGTCTCTTCATCGCCGCGGGAGAGTGCCTCATGACTTTTTTCCGACAGTAATGAAAGAGCGGCTTGTTCGGCGGAGCGAGCCCCCTAGCTAGTATGCACATGTAATGCACGTCTTAATAGAATTTAAATTTTGAATACACATATCTTATAATTTCAATTCACATGTACCTACTTGTGTTGCAATCCTACATGTGCAATAATTTGTAGAGATCAAATGCTGATGGGATCTACTTGTTTGCAAACATAATTAAATATCTAATTAATTACATTCACCTTCAGGCTTTATTCTGTTCTCATATCCCCTCCTGTTACCCGCTCCCCGTAATTCCATTCCCTTATAATCTCATCTACTTATTCGGTTAGCCCTAGGGAATCACACATGCACTATTTGATAACCATTCAAACGTTACAACAAATATATCTGTATTGTAAGCATTCAAGCGTTGCAAAATAGTACAGTGGGGTACATTTAACATAAAAGTGAACATTTTCATGCCCTGGTGATCTGATAATTCTATTTCCGCTACAGTTTTATTGCGATTCAAATAGGATCTGAAGGCATTAGGCATTACAAAAAAAAAAAGACAAAGAACTGCCGTAATTTACAACATGGTTTTCGTTTCTGGAACCATTTCATGCCCAAGTGATCTGATGCTTGTACTTTCGCTACAATGATACAGCGATACAAGTAAGATCTGAAAGCCTTAGGCATTACAACAAAAGGAACAAAGCTACTATAATTTACAACATGCTTTTGGTTTCTGGAACCATTTCATGCCCAAGTGATCTGATGCTTGTACTTTCGCTACAATGATACGACGATACAAGCAGGATCTGAAGGCATTAGGCATCATGCAAGTAGTATTAAGTTCACTTGTCAGGGATTGCCAGCCAGGTAAGGATTATCAACCGATCTCTAATTTCACAAGCATCGATCGACCCAAATTTAACAGAAGTTAAAAACCTGACAAACAAAAACACATTTTAGAGTCGTGAAACAAGTGAATCTTCTAACCATACAAGGAAATCTTAAATTATGCCACACACTTGGTTTTGACACCATATTCAAAGTTTCAGACAGCTACATGAAAATATTCTCTCTCTTTCTATAACCATGATCTATATGACTTGAAATATACAATTGTTACAAATAATATTAGTATTAGCTTAATTATAGTTACTACTGTAGCCTTGGCAACACATAGCTCATAGATGAATCCATTGGTGACACTCTACTCCCTGTATTCATGCCATTCACCGGCAACGCTGGTGCACTTTAGCTTTTTTTTTTTAGACAAACTCGCAAGCTTTATTAAGACGTCACAATGTTTACTGGGACGAAAAGAAGATCTCCGGGTTGGCCTAACCAAACATGGCGACCAACCCCTAAACTAAGATCATGCTTTGCGAGATTGTGAGCCTCCACATTCGAGGTTCTATACTCATGACTAATAATGCTAGAGAGAAAAACGGAAGAACATTCTTGAATTTCTGTAATGACTTTGTGATTCCTGGAAAGAGTTTGACATACCGAAGCCCCACTGCGAACAAAGTTACTCAGAACAGAGAAGGGGGTACAATTTACCTACTTTGACGATATACTTGAGATACCATTGTAGCTTATTATAAACCTTTATGGTGCCAAAATAATGACTCAGAACAGAGGAGGCAGATGGGGATTTGCATTACCAGAATGTAAAGCCTAGGGCGCCATGCAGCTGCTGCTGTCCAGGATATGGCATCCGAGCGGAGTTGGTCAGCATGGAGTTGGCGATAATCAAATTAAGTCCATGAAGTAGTGATTGCATTAGCCATACAATTCATGCTTTGAACTCCAAGACCTTGATCAAAGTAATATTTATACTGCATAGAAGTTATGATATGTAAGGGCGCAAATAAATCTATGAAAGGATTAATTATATATTACAGGGAAGCATGAACCTTCAAGATGCCAATTTTGTGTACCTCGGAGATTAGAAAGATGCACATCCAGTCCGGGCTAATGCTGCTTTTTGGATTTTAAACATCATCTGAAACAGCCACCAAGATCAAGTTCATCTTAAAAACAGATTGAAGCATATGTATGTATCTATCTAGAAGAGGTCGACATCACTCGAACCCAGCCAAGAGAGGACCTGATGCATTTGCATCCCGCCACTCACCCTGCACGGCGTTGAAAATCAGTAATCTACTCACATCCTTGAAAATTCTCAACGCTGTGCAGGGTGAGCGGCGGGATGCATATGCCTCAGGTTTGAAATCAACATTACTTTTCTTATCTTAGAAATTCTCTAAAGGAGGCAGGGGATACATTAAACACTCATTGTTGATTTCAAACCTTGGAAATTCTCTAGATAAGAAAAGTAATGTTGATTTCAAACCTTGAAAACTTAAGTACAGATAAAAAGGGGCAGGGTATACATTAAACACTAATTCATGTAATAAAAATCATGAGAATCTACTCACATCCTTGGTGTTCAAATGAATATACTGCGGAGAGCAACCAGGTTATAAGCCTCCAAGAAATCTGCGAGATCAAATTGAATAGGCTACTGCCTTGGATTGGATTGGAGAGGAGGTCACCTGAAGCTGCAGCTTTAGCCAATGTTTGATTATCTGTTAGGAGCGTTGCCTGCTGAATCAGCACATCTTGCCATGATCGTCCTGTTCTCTGCATACATAGATTCCAATGCTTGTACCAGGTTGCAGAGAGTTGTTCTTCAAGCAGGCATCTTGCAAAAAACTTAAAACCTTCATTGTTCAGGGTCACATTCATCCTCCAGATTCGGTCGATTCTATAATAATACAAATCAAGCCAAAATTGGTTCAGTGTTGTCACATGTCAAGAACACATTCCAACATCTAAGAATATCAACTCGAGGAAAAAATACAATTTGACATGAAAAGTTTCAGCATGGTTTCGCGGGTGCACCCACCCCTACCTCACAGTTCGGGGCATTCAAAATTCATAAGACGCCGATGCGAGCTTCTGCTAAAAACAAATGGAATCTGGCTTAATAGATTATGATGATTTTCTCAATAGCACTGATCCATCAATGTTAGTGTTAATCACACCATTACTTCATTTATTTTAGGAATACTGAAAACACAACATCTTACTGATTCGTTGGAGTTGTTACCTCTGCAGCTCTGTGTGCTCCCTTTCAATCGTTCAACCTGGATAGGATTTGAACAAAGGTCAGTGTTAAACCAAGCAAAAAAATTGAAACAAAATATCACCATACATGGATGAACCGAGGCATTGAGTATAGGAGCAGGGAGAGACTAAAATACAGAGGGTAGCTGTATAGAGAGATCAGCTTAAAAAAAACTGTATAGAGAGATCAGTTACATACATACATGGTGCAGCCCCTACCACCATGCCTCTCCCTGCTGGGGCGTTCACACGACGTGCTGCCACGGTTCTGGATGGCAGAGGCTGCGTCGTGTGCATCACCGTCGCGTAGAGGAACAGTGGCAGCGGCTTCCGCATCATCGGCTGTGCGAGGAACGGCAATGGCGGCATCTGCGTCACTGACCACGCAGAGGAACGGCCGCAGAGGCATATGCTCCCTGACGCGAGGTCGAGGAACAGAGGCCGATCCCGCTGCGCCCCACGCCGCCGCCGTTGCTCGATGGAGGAGAGGAATCCCGCCGCCGATGACCAAGGCCGAGCCCGCTGCGTCTTGCGCCGCCGCCGCTGCTTGAGGGAGGAGAGGGGAGGTGTTAGGATCCGGCTACTGGATTTCCTCAATCACCATGGACTGGTTGCAATTCAAGGATTACAAGAGGATGAACCAGGAAAGGGAGGAGACAGAGGAGGAAGACGATATAGGGAGGGAGGAACTCGCACGCCTCGCCAAGCCTAGGCCGAAGCCCATCTGTCCAAGCCACCTCCCCACGATGCCCTGTCCACATATTTGTATTTGTACTCCCTTGTCCTTCCAAGCAGGCCCGGCCCAAGAGTGACGGCCCGTCGTCCATAGATTAGGAAGAGTCGCTGACAATTCCTCCCCCTTAAATTTCGGCTTGTCTTCAAGCCGACAGTGTGGGAACCCTCCAAGATCCCATATCACTGGCATGCCGCCCTTCACAGTATCATCTTTGGCACCATGACCAGTAGCAGACATGACAGCAAGATTCTTCGAGATCAAGGCAGAGTCAAGCACAATTTCGGAGTCGCCTGGATCCCAAGTCAACTGCACCACTTCCAGCATAATAAGTTTGGCCCGAATACGTCTGGCGGGCCTATAAGGAGCAAAATCACAAGCTGTAACCACGGTGGAGTCACCCAAGTCCCATACGAACGACATAATTCCATGAAGGCTGGTATAGAACTGCTCTGGACTAAACAGACATGTACAGTTGTCACCCTCCACCCACATATATTTGATCATGGACAAGATAGCAATCCTCCCATCAAGAAAATATTTCTGGCACAGACGAAGAGGTCGGCACGCAATATCCATTCTGATGTTTAGTGCTCCACTCGTTCTAATCTCTGAAACTGGTATTTGACTCACTTCCAATTCAGACTCCTGTGCCCAGTGCTCCAGCCCTCTGCAATTTCTTAAGCCCAAGAAAATACCAAGACTCCAGTATAATTTTCCTCTGTTTTTGTTCCATATACAATCAGTTGTGGCAGGTGAATTATAAGGTGAAGAGGATTGACCAGTAACTTGAGCAAGCTTACTGTACGTAATTTGCATGTACCTACTTGTGAACTTCCCCCTTGCAATAGCCATTGACCTCAACGTGAAAGCACCAGCAGAGTGCCCCAACTTGAGAAACCAAGCTATTATCCATTGGGAAATTTTAGAATTATAGACAAGCAGCTCGACCCCACAAAAGAGCAACAAATCCATAGAAGTGTTAACTTCTCCAAAATCTGAACATGCAGTGTCCTCCAAAACAGCAGATACAGAGAAATACCAAGCAACAATCCACTGTGATACTTGAGAACTGGAGGTTGGAGACTCTCCAGCAGTGCAAAGCAAAAATTTCATCTCAAGAGAAGAGCACGGAACCATTATTTGCAGATATATGTTGCCAGAGAACTCAACATGCCCTTGAAAGAATGTGCACCAATTCACAGCCACGGAACGCTCACATATGAACCACATTGATATATTGTCGAAAAGAGAACACTCATAGCAAAATGACCAAGCAATCTTCCATTGAAATGTTTTTGAACTAGATGGATACACCATAAGAGCCCTTGAATCCGAGGAAAACAGATAAGTATTTGTTCTGATTAACTGGACATCATGAAGAGTGCAGACTGAGATATCACAAGGACAGACCATCACAGTAAAGATTGATAAATACCGCTGCCATGAGGGCCAAGGTTCAAGTCGCATTAACTCTACAAGCAACTTATGCATCAACTGAGCCTCCAGATTTGTGGTCCTCGCTGCTGAATAGTATTCAAAGATCTTATCCATTTTCAAGTGTAACCATACTATAACAACTCCAAGAATTATAACACCCAGGCTACTGTGAGGAGCCATAAGAGCACCAAAATTTCCATAAGTGTCAGGTGGTTTTGGTGGTGGCAGGGAGAAGGAAAGAATACCATACATGTCCATAGGAATCCATCTTCCTCCAAAATAAGTACGAGCATCAGATGATTTCACAAACAACCATACCACTGTGCAGAGAAAATATGCAGGACCAAAATATTTAGTACCTTCGGACCTAAGCCTGCTGCAGCTACCATACTGGAAAAACCAAGAATCCATCCAATGATAGCTAGAGGAAAATGGTAATGACCAGTATACCTGTACCTCATGCAATGGTCCATGAAAATGCATATTGACTGCTCCTTCTCCAATTTTTCGTTGAAGCAGCACAAGCTTGTGATCGGTGTCAGATACAACACTTGCCAATGTCACACTCAACATGAGTAGCTCACATGAAGGCGATGGCTTCAGTGCTACCAGGAAAACGAAATACTTCTGCAACTTCTCAATGTGATTTTCTAACCTGACAACAGACTTAGGTAATGGGAATGAAACTCTATCAACCCAGGCAAAATCTGAAATACTGGGGAAGCATCTGGCAAGTGTTTTGCACACTAGTTCAAAGTCGTTCTCACTTTGAGTAAAGCCAGTGTCAATAATGTGGCAGTCAGACTGAGGTTCATGAGCATAATCATCTTGCAACAATAACTTCACTTGGCAAAATTTGGACCCTGAATTCATTAGTACAGAATCCTTGAGAAGGTGAGGATTACCCGTTTCTTCTGCTTGCTTGTTGGTGATGCTGGCGCTGCCATTGATAGGGAACACAGCCAGGGCAGCGACATAAGTGTTGACAACATCAATGGAGTCATCATTGTCCACTGGTGTAGCGAGCTCAGGAACGATGCCGACGGTGGTCATGGATGAAGGTGTTTCCGCAGACGAGGTGAGCGCCGACTCCTCGGATGCGACGCAGCTTGGACACCCCATCGAACAGGTGGTGGGCGTCGGAGCAGGGGTAGCTGGGGCAACGACCGGTGCTGCACCGGTGTCCGTGTCTCCTCCGGGGCTCGTTGTAGACTCCTCGATAACAATCTGCGGCATGCTCTCAGAGGCGAGAGCCGCAGTACCAGCGCCATCCTTATCGGAACTGGTGAGGTCGATCTTGGGGACAAACTGAAGTTCATCGTTGCACTACAAGAAACCTGTTAATCCATGACGGATTTTCGTTGACGTTTTCAAAACTGTCATGGACGGCCTCGTACAGCCCCGCAAGCCCGCCAAAGCCCACTAAAGCCCGCCGAACGTTTACCCATATAAAAACCTAACCCTAACCCCCTCCTCTCTCGGTCCTCCACAGTCCCTCCTGATTCCCCATCGCCGCCACCCACCACCTCCCCTCTCTCCTAGAGCCACGCCCATCCCAATCCATCTTCCTCCTCCCCTCCGCCTCCACCTCAACCGCCCAGCAATGGCACATTGCCGCCGCCCGCACCCACCAGCCACCTTGCTCATGGGCTCGGCCCTCTCCCCCATCCTTTCCTGACGTTCTCTCCCAGAATAGATCGAGTAGCCGGCAGCCAGATCCGCAGCGGTCCTTCCAGTGGCCATGCCATGGAGCTCATCCACTAGGTCCCCTCTTCTCCCCGCGCCTCCCTCTCCCCCTTCTCTCACTGATTTGATTTGATTCGGTTTCGCAACCGTGATTCAATTTTGTCAAGTTGGTGATGTTGCTGCCTCGAAGGACCTGCCAAAGTGGAGAAGGAGGCCCACCGGCGCCATGGGCTAACGTGAACCAAGTCAAGACCTCCAAGACGCCATCAACCTCCAGCCCACATCAGCCGCAGCTCCTCCTCCCCTGTAGAGTGACAAGGTCTTTCTTCTCCTCCCCGCAACATGCATCTCTCTCTTTTGGTGAAGATAGATCCCATATTCTAGTTACGGTTGTACAATTTCGTGATACTTCTGTGATTAGAGTGAGTAGAACAATTGAAGAAATCTCATGGTGATTATGCATATGAATATATCCTTAGAAAGGATGACAGTAAATCTAGTCTGATGAGCTTGATTCAGCTAGTTATGGGATGAGCTTCTTGTCTGATTATGGGCATCATTTTTTGTTCTTACTGTATAATAGTAGTATGTTTTTTTACGTGGGTCACACATTTGTTCTTCTACAGCTCATACCTGAACCCAACTCTAGCAACACCACTAGCAGTAGGTCATGCCCAATTATGTCCCAAGTATAGCACCAGCAATTTCATAGCGACCAGTGCAGGATTACAATTTTTTTGCATTTATAGCAATCACGGATACTAGTTATGTATGTGTATTTCTTAAATGCTGCCATGTTCCTAGATGAAACTCCATTTCTCTACTCTGATGTTGATGTTGCTGAATAGAGACCCTTGACGACGCAGAAAAAATCATGCTTTTTTGTGCACTTTCCTTCGATCTGGTTGTGTGAAGAATGCCAACCATGGAGAAGCTGCTGCGGGGGTTAAAGGGTCAGGTGAGGACGCCTGGAATGCAGCTCAACATCACTACCAGAACTTCAAGTCCCCTGTACCAAAGGTGACTTGTCTCCTCCATACCCTCTCCCTCTGTTTGTTGTGATTCGGTAGTTGTGCTTCGCTGATGTTGTTTACCCAACAGAGATCCTCGATGACGACACTTAGAAAATCATGACGAACACCAACAAGTTTGTCAAGGTAACGACTTCTCTTGTCTCTCTCTCAACAAGATTTCTTCAGTTTCAAGATTCAACATACAAGTTTCTTGTTATGGTGGTATTTCACCCGCAAACTTTTAACATCAATAATGGCATTTACCTGGGAGTATCATCCAGCGTTGATTACATCTGTACATATTAATCATAACTCTAGAGCAGCTGTGGTATATTTGCTGTTATTGCTACAGTCATTTATTTTTTTTATCATGGCATGCATGTCTTTCCTTGTGTATTTGGAGATAAGAGTAGAGGATGGGAACCTTGTCTGCTTTGGGAAAATCACTTGTAAACATCCCTTATTTGTTACCCATCCTTGAATATAAGCGAAGCATGATCAATTCAAGCTGCGCTTTCCTAACTATTAGTTACTGTTTATGAATTATTTTCTTGGTTCATAGTTCACTACAGTACAGTTTTTGATTTTTTCATCCAATAACAAGTACAGAGCTTAGTACTCCACAAACAAACTATTATGCCCAGTTTGTGTTAATTATCTTGAAGTTAGTCTCTATCACTTGTTTACTGTCATTCCTGTTTGTTAAGGAATTGTGTGGTACAGTGTATATGCTGGCAGAATTTTCTGTACATAATTTTCATCTGATCGCTTGTATAGAAAATTATTTCACCCTTATTCTTTTGCGTTTCTGATTGAATCTTTAAGTTTTGTTTTAATATGGTTGCAAACAACGCTGATGCAAGTACATCTTCATCCTGCTGTACTCATTGTTTCTCTAGCATGCTAATCTTTGTCTGATTGCTTTTACTTGGTTCAAATAGGTGACACAAAGTGAAACCCTTGAAATGAACTTCATTACTGCCTTGATGTCGAATTATAGCAGAGGATTATTTGTATAACTATATTACCTGACTTCTTAATATAGTTGTATAAATAATCCTTTCACGAGCATATAAACTTGATTTTTTTGTTGTACTTATGAATAAGAAATGATCTATCCATCCATTTGTTTTAAACTGATGTTGACCTTTCAATGTTTGGATGATAAAATGTCACATTTATAGAATAATTTTTTGAACTTGTAACTAGTCTGCTTTTCTTCACGTGCGTTGCCCACATTTACATCGTACCTTAATATAGAAGTGGTGTGTCCATGGATGATTGCTTGGAAAACCAACTAATATTATTACTCTGGATTCATTTGGGAGCTGGCTTTTATAGCTTATTATAATTTTGTATGTGTTTTGATTCTATGCAGGTTTGGCAATTAATCTGTGTCATTGGAGATTGAAGTTTTTAGTATGAATTATTTGGGTCCGGATAGCTGCCTTGAAGCGGTGGTGTAGTTTTGGAGATTAAAATCAGCTAGTAGTCCATTTTCTCTGAAGTCGTGTTACTCATTTTTTTTAAATGCTTATGGCGCTTTCTAGATATGCTTGTAAGTTTTGATATTAAGCTTTTTTTCAATCAGACTAGATTGTTGGAACTCTGTGTTGTCATGTGAACAATTGCATTTCTTGAATGAATCCAATTTTGTTATCCTGTATTAAACTGTGTTGCATCGGGAAAACATGATGTACAAAAAATTGGCATTGGGTTGGACTGAAAAAAACAACCGGTTGGACTGTCCACCAAAAATATTGGGCAAATCCCTAATTTAGTTGGTTACAACACCGGCCACGTCAGATCCACGTAGACGCCTTGTTAGATTCACGTTGCAGCCATGTCATGTAAATCGGTGACGGCTTGTTCCGTCACAGCCTAGTTTGGGCTTGGCGGGCCTGGGGCAGGTCCATGACGGCCAAGAACCGTCATGGAAGGTCCGATGTCAAATTATGACGCGATATACATGACGGACGCGCATGATAGTTTTTGGCTGGTCTGTGACGGACTACGACTGTCATGTATTAACAAGTTTCTTGTAGTCCACCACCTCATCGTGGCGCTCGGCTGCGGCCAGCGCCTCAGCCCACTCTGCATACGGTGTGTCATCGAAGAAGTATGCCGGGGCTAGCTCGTCGTGGTCGGGCGTTGTGATGGCGGAGTAGATCGGTGGAACGAAGTTGACAGCGAGGAAGCAGCTCCCGTCGTAGATGGCTTGGCCGTCCAGAGCAACACGGGCTCTAGTCGCCTTCCACCGAGACCCGAACTGGACGTAGGCTTCCACGCCGTATATCCCATCCATCATGCGCTCGAATGCGCACAACATGTCGCCATTACCAGACTGACGGAATAATCGGCGAAGCACATCGACGGTCAGCTCCTGGTGTATGTTGCTGATCCGGAGGTGAAGAACTCCCTCAGGACAGGCGAGTTTGTGGGTTGGCATATTGTCGAACAGGTTGCAGGGAATGGCTGCAGAACAAATTTTGGTGAAGATTTTGAGAAATTTTGGAGGAGGATCGAACGGCTCTGATGCCAATTGTTAGGATCCGGCTACTGGATTTCCTCAATCATCATGGACTGGTTGCAATTCAAGGATTACAAGAGGATGAACCAGGAAAGGGAGGAGACAGAGGAGGAAGACGATACAGGGAGGGAGGAACTCGCACGCCTCGCCAAGCCTAGGCCGAAGCCCATCTGTCCACGCCACCTCCCCACGATGCCCTGTCCACATATTTGTACTTGTAGTCCCTTGTCCTTCCAAGCAGGCCCGGCCCAAGAGTGACGGCCCGTCGTCCATAGATTAGGAAGAGTCGCTGACAGGAGGCGTCGAGGCGGGTTGGGAGGAACGGTGCGGTGACGGCGTCAGAGTGCACCGAGGCCGTCGGTGGTTGGTGTTGTGGGGTAGGCTGCTGTGGGCGCCGATGGAAAGTGGAGATGGATGCCGGCATGGCGGAAGGCGCTGGCCGGGCGCCAGCGGAACGCCGGTGGGGGGATGGCGTCACGTGGCGCTTGTCGACGATTGGGGAGGAGCGCAGGCGTGCGCTGGTGGCGGCCGAGATGGGGGTAGAGCGCGGAGGGGTGTTGGCGGCGTCCGGGCGCGGAGGGGCGCAGTGGGGCAGAGATGTAACGGAGCGGCTCGTGTGAGGTAGGGGACGTGGGAGGCAGCGCGGGGTGGGGGCTGGAGCGATGGAGTGGCTTAATCGTGCGCTAACCAACCGTGGTTGATGGCTTGCTAGCGTTAAACATCAAGAGATTATGGACCATTAGATCGTGTGATTAGGCGGCTGAGATGATTTGGATCTGCCATCTCTTGTGCTTTTATAGGGGGGTAATAGATAATAAAGCAAACTGATGTACTTTCTTGATGACAAACATTTGCATCTTGTGCCTCAGTCTGCTCAAGGGATTCTTCACTTGCATACCAGTAGTCCTGAGATGTTTGGAGATCCCGGTAGCAAGGAAGCAGGGCATAAAGCCGTAGTGGTGGTCTGGTAGCTTGGCAACTCCTCGCAGAGTCTGCATCCTCATGTCAACGGCGAGCACCGTCGACATATTGGTGCCCTCCCTTGACAAAATGTAGACGATATCATCATCGTCGTCGGCGACGCTCATGGTGGGGTAAGACATGCGAAGACATCGCAGGGAGGACAAGATTCCCCCCTCGTCGGTGCGCAGCTTCTTATAACGGATTGCAAGGTCGGGAGCGATGTCGATTTCCGCCGAGCGGGCGGAGCATCGAGGCTGCCAGCCCTCCCATGAGGTGACCGGGACCGGCATGCTCCATGTGGTGGCCTTCCAGGGGCTAGGGATCAAGAAGTACATCAGGCATTCCTGCTGGCTCAGCCATTCATGATATGCCTTGTCCTCAGGCGTGAGCGGTTTAGCTTGGTAGATTTCCATCTCCACGTACTTGATGGTGTCCTTGCTCTGGTTGACGACGACGCTGCGAGAGTAGTAGGGGCAGCCATCGAGGTACATGTTCCGGTTGCCCTTGGAGGGCAATGGCAGCGGCATGTCGCGGAGCTTGGGGCTCTCCTCGAGCACGTCGCAGAGGAGGATGCCTCGCCAGAGATCCACCCAGCCGACCGTGCCTTTCGCGCCGCCGAGCGTGATCACGTCGTTTGTCCGGTGATGGAAGAGCCCCGGCGACGAGGGATGGATCGTCGGGCACACCTTGTCCCTCAGCGGCTTCTCCACCTCCACAACCTTGGACGTCCAAGCCCCTTGCTCGCCGTCGGGTCCAGAGCGGTACAGGTGAAGCGTGAAGGTGAACTTGCCGAGGCACTGGAGGGCGGCTACGGCGTAACCGCCGCCGCCGCCGCCGTCGCCGCATCTCAGTATGGCCATCTCCCGGTCTTGAAATTCAAAGCGATGGAGAGCGGACGTCGGGAGCAGGTCCAGCCTTGGGCGTCGGGAGTGCGCCATGTAGACGAAGTAGTCACAAAACTTGACGTTGAACCTGGCCGACTGGTGGACGGGGACGCGGAGGAGGATGAGGTCGGCGTCCGTGGCGATGACCTTGGGCGCCAGGGACAGGGGCTTGGGTTCCGGGCACGCGGCGCAGTCGACGGAGAAGTACGAGAGGACTGGCGGGCGGAGGGCGCAGAAGGTCACCGCGATGGGCAGGCCGGCGCTCGTCTTGGACGTGGCGGTGGTGGCGCTGCGTCTGGGGCCGACGTAGCCGAAGAGGTCGAGCAGGACTCTGCTTGGGATGTCGTGGCCCTCGAGCTCGAGGCTCCCGAGGAAGGCCGCGGCGGCCATGGGGTTCGGTCGATGGATCAATCTGATCGGGGAAGACTCGGAGCTTCAATTGGATTTGGGATATGGGGACGGCGGGATTTGGGGGGCAACGTGACGGGGGTTTTAGGGTCGGCTCATCCCATAAAAACAAGTTGTATGAACCAATTGTTTTTTTTTGGAAACTCTTCTAATCGCCCGACGGGCGACGGATTGCACAGTTTCGTCCACCGCCTCCCATGCATGACGCGTGTCCCCTGTGGCCGCCCAGAGCTCCTCTCTCAGCCTTGTCTCGAACTCTCATCCACTCGTCTTCTTCCCCTTCTCTTCCCTTTTCTTATCTCGTTCTTCACGTGGCTAAGAGGAGAGGAGCCGGCCACCGGAGTGCTATGTGCTGGCCGCAGGGGCGCTAGAAGCCGCTGGACTGTATCACCCGCCTCTGCGAGGCACGCCGTCGCCACAACCATGCCCGTTGTTCCACGTCGCCGTCGTCCTGGAGGAGCACCGACGTCCATGGCTACCGCCTCCTCGAGCTCCGCCGCAACCGCGGATGCCGCCGCAACAGTTCCTACAACATGACATATGTTTGCAAACATGATTTTGTTACAAACAAAAAAATTCTACATGACAAGACCTTTGTCGTAAAGAAATCTGCAACAATACCTATGTTGCAAAAAAAAAACTGCAACAAGACCCATTGCAATGGTGGAGGCATCGTTCGGCCACTCGATGCATCAGATGTGACAGCTCGCGACCCGGACGGTCTTTTAAAAAATCAGTCAGGGGAGACAGATCAGTCGGGGGCTCCCAGCAGTGCTTTCCTATCCACGTGAGTTCCACCATGGAATATGGATCCTGCCTTGCAGACGATTGTAGCCTTTATCAAAGTTATTCTCTTGCTCTCGACTCATCAAGCCCTGGATGGATGGCAGTTCTAGCCGATCACGGGGCCGTCTCTTTGTCCAATGAGAAGTGAGAGGATTCCCTCTCTGACGACTTTGGTGAACAATGGGCAACTCCTACTACTGAAGCTAGTGGATACTCAACCTCTTCCTCTCATCTCTTTCAGGGAATTTTTTCCTATGCATTACCTCTGCCAAGAAAGGCTACTGAACTCTATCATAAGCTTTTTCAAAGTCCAACCGGAGCAAAATTCCTTCAGAGTGAGAGATTTTCAACTCATGCAAAACTTCATGAAGAATTACACATCCGTCCAAAATGTACCTCCTTGGAATAAATTCAGTCTGGCAGAAAGCCGTCCTAAAACCATGGATCCGGGACGAAGACGGGCAGGGCAGGAACTGGATCGTGCCCCCACTTGTTCCCTGTACTCGAACTCCTAGCAGGGTGAAAAGCCACCCTGAACCTGCGGATCCGGGACGAAGAAGAGGTCACAAGCAATGGATTCAATAAATAGACTTTTTCTCCATATATATAAGCTTTATAATGCAGTAACTAGCAAAATATATTCTGTTGATTCGAATGTCTATCGGATGCCGTGGGTTAGCAATTCAGAGGGCCTCGTCGGTCCTGTGGTTTTCATGCGGCCGTTGGACGCCACCGGGGCTATAATTTTAAGGTAGTCGGTTGCACCGGGTCCAGATGGTTGGGCACACCCTGTGAATTTTGGGAAACATAGTAGAGAAAAAAATCGCCGTACTATCACCCAGGAACAATATGAAGATGCATTAACGGTTTGGATTTGATCGTTACCGACTCCGAGTTGTAGTGGAAGAAGACGAGTCGGTGTAGATCGTACTTGGAGTCCCTCAAACTGTACATGAACGATCCTGTGAATCGCCCACTAACAGCCCCTCGAACGTAAAACCGAAAGCATGGCCTCTCTACGAGTAGCAAGCGTACGATCTTCATGATCCGACAACGCTTTGCCGTCCAGAGCTAATCATCGCCGGAGAATTAGAGGAAGGAGATTAGAACCACATTGGACTTCTAATTATGAGGATTAAAGGATCTAGAACAAGCTCTAATTGATCAACTAGGACCAACAAGAGCTAGAACTAGAGAACTAGAGGAGGCTCCAAAACTTGTATAGAGAAAAGCTACAAAAGCCTCCAGTATATATAGGTTGGAGGGGAGAGGGAGGGGCACCACAAGGAGGGAAAGGACTCCCCTCCTTGGCCGGCCAAGAGGAGGGGGAATCAAAAGACTTCTTGTCAAAGAGTGTGCCACCATGTTTGCCTCTCTTGGGCCGTGAACAAAAGAGACCGATCCAATCCTCTGCGCTGTATGGAAGCAATCAACAAGGATAGTTGTATATGGACTGAGTATTTCAGTTACCCCATTGCAAGCATTAATAAGCTCTAGGCAATCAGATTAAAAAACAACTCGTGAGCATCCGAATTCATCACAAGTATCATTCCGTTTTTCAGAGCTAATCCCTTCCCCGAAGGAGCATCGAGCACATGATCAAATAAGAAAGAGCCACCTAACGTTGCCTCCCCTCGATGGTTACGAAGTACAACGGCTGTAGCTCCCCTTTCCATCGTCCATATAGCATGCATCAAAATTCATTTTATACACTTTTAGCTCTGATTTGATCCATTTAGCAACCTTGGTTTGCTCATCATCAATCGCCCTAGCTGAGTTAGCTATGATTGCATGTATCGCCAATGCAATTCTTGGCGGGCTAGAGATCCCACTTCCCTTAACAACTTCTCTCCTTTGCCACCAAATATACCATGCACCCACAATGATAGACTCCTGTATAGTACACCGAGATGTTAAATAGTTGGTGACCGTCAGCGTTGGTCCCTGAGTAAGTTTTCAACAACGATGCTGCGAGATCTATCAGCTCCAAGTGCCTGATCAACCACCTCCTTCAGCCCCAGAACTCTCCAAACTTCTCTAGCTCTTGTGCATGTGAACATTAGATGGCGGATATCCTCCGCACCCCTTTGGCAAATAGGACACTGCCCAGAAATAGGAATATGTTGATTTGCTAGCACCAAAAAGCATTGTATGATCCCATACAAAGCCTTCCAACCAGATAATTTGATTTTACTTGGAACGTTTAGTTTCCAAAGGATTTCCCACACATGATTGCTATGGGAAGGACCATCATCTGAACCTTTGAGGCGCCAAACAAAGTGATGCCTTTCATTCTTTTTTTTTCTGGGTCTAACCTTATAAAGACTTTGTGTTATGCCAAGCAACAAAATCATCAGCCATGTTTGCACTCAGGGGTATTCTCAAAATCCTTTCAACATCAACCGAGATGAAATTATCTCTGATTATATCCTCATCCCAATCTCCCGTAGTGTATAGTACGGTAGTAGCTTTTCCCCTCAAAGAAAAAAAAGGTGTTTCCTTTTCCCCTCAAAGAAAAAATAAATGTGTCTTTTTTTTTTTTTGCTTGCTTGAATCTTTGCTCCAAATGATACATGGGCCGTCACAAATCAAAGCGAATATAACCGAATGCTACCTGGCGAGGCCCAATACAGGCCCATCCAGCACTCTCGCTTGGAAAGCAAGAAAGAAGGTTACCGGAAAACTCCCCCATCGACGGGACCCGTCCTCCTCTCCTATTTCTCTCCAGTCGCCGTTTAGCCAAAACCCCCGAGAAAACCCTCGCGCCCCAAGCTTCCGCCCGCCCACCATGCGCCGCCTACTCCGGCCGGCGAAAGCGGCGGCCTCCGTAGCCGCCGGGGCCGCGGTATTGGCGTCGCTCGGCGAAGTCGCGTACGCGGATAGCATCTTCTCCTTCCGCCGCCAGCCCGCCGCTCCCCCTCCTCCCCCACCTCCAGATGCCCCCGCCCCCGCCGCCGCCTCTTCCGGCTCCAGCGGGTTCGACCCCGAGGAGCTGGAGCGTGGGGCCCGCGCGCTGCGGCAGATCAATGGCTCCCGGTACGCCAAGCTGGTAAGCTTCTCGCGCTCCTGCCCTTATCTGGAGTATTGCCCGTTCTGACGCCCCCTGCTGTTGTTGGTCTTGGCCGCAGCTGTTTGGGCTGATGCAGAGCCAGGAGGAGACGCGCCTCGCGGAGATGGCTGCGGAGAAGGTCCGCCACGAAATCTACTGGAAAGTCAAGGAAATCGTGAGTTATTCGCGGCTTTTCCCCTTTTGATGCGAAAATTGCTGGATGTCACGCGATTCCAATGATAGACTACTTGAATTTATTTTACCTATTCCGCCTTTTGAGCATTCTCTTCCTCTAGTGTTTGAGTTCGCAACTTCTCTGAAATGAAGAGCATCCGATTCGTTAACCATTAATTTGCTTAGAAAGCTTCCTGCAACAACAACAAGACCTGCTTAAGAAAGCAGAGCTGTTAACATTCTAGTCTGGAATAAAAAATCTAGGATCTGATCATTCAAGTGGTATCATAATTCATAGCAAATCACATCCTCGATCTTCGTGAATAGCAAAGATTCACGGATTTGGAACTTCATGGCAATTAAAACTGGAACAAATGTGTTATGTGGGATAAAATTTCATCTGTGCGTCTAACTATGATGATGCATTGAGCCGTTGTACATGGCTGCTGCTGCTGCCAATACACTCATATTTTCGTGTTGACCCTTATCTGACAGGAGGCAAAGCGGAAAATGGGTGAAGAATATAGAGAAAATTTGAAACAGCAATCACAACTTGAGGCACAAAGGTTACGCTACGAGGATGAGTTAGCTAAGAAAAGAAAGCAGGTATTGAATCTTCCACCCTCTTAACTACCTTTGTTAATGTTTATATCTATGTTAAGTTGGTGCTATTTTCTGTGGTGCATTGGGTTTATAAGGAGAACAATCAACACATGATTTAATCAAGCACCTATTTTGACAGGAAGAGCGTGAAGCTGAAAGACGACGGGATGCTGAACTTGTAAGGATGCAAGAGATTGGTGCCTTAAAAAGAGAACAAGCTAGGCGTGCCACAGAACAGAAGATTTTAGAGCAAGAGCTACAGACTCTGAAAGAAAGGGCTAAAAATGATCGGGAGACAAACAAAGAGAATGCTATTTCTAATGCTAAAGCTAAAGCTCATGAAGCAAAGCTGACAGAAGATTACGAAAGAAGAATGCTTGTGGAACTCATGAATGGCGAAAAAGAAAAGTGGCTTGCTGCAATAAATACCACCTTTCAACATATAGAAGGTTTATATACTCTTGCTACTCTGCTTAACTATTGTCGTTTATACTTATTTAAAGTCACATAACTACTTTGGTCAATCTTGCAATTTTCAATTATTTGATCAGTGTCCTTATGTTGAAATTTTCTTCCAACTTAAATGAATAAGATTACACATCACTTTGCGTCCTGTTTCTGCATTATACCATGTCTTCCTTCCTAATTTCACATCAAAACAGCTGGATGGTGTGTTTTCATTGGAGATCTTTCTTATGTGTGCTTTAGATTTCAGATATGGATTGGTATTTTGATCTTTTAAATAAAGAAATCATGATTAGTTGCAGTTTTGCTCTAATTTTGATACCAGTTTCTCATGTGGAAGTGCAGGTGGGTTAAGAACATTACTGACTGATAGGAGTAAGCTAGTAATGGGTATTGGAGGAGTTACTGCACTAGCTGCTGGAGTTTATACTACTAGGTTTGTCTGGCGATCATATCATTTTCGTTGTCACAAACAATGATATGGACATGTGATGGTTCTATTTGATTTTCATTCAGGGAAGGAGCCAGGGTTACATGGGGTTACATCAATAGAATTTTGGGTCAGCCTTCACTGATTCGTGAATCATCAATGCGAAAGTTTCCATTGCCAGGTCTTACGGCTCTTAAACCTAGCTCCACATCTCTGTCAGGAGGTGCAGGCTTTGAGAATGTTATTCTTCACCCTTCACTCAAACGGAGGATTGAACATCTTGCACGAGCAACTGCAAATACGAAATCTCATGATGCACCATTCCGCAATATGTTGTTCTATGGACATCCTGGAACTGGCAAGACTTTAGTAGCCAGGGAAATGGCTCGCAAATCTGTAAGTTGATACGTTTAATTTCTCACACTATCAATAGGGAGTTGTTTTGTTGCCAATGCTCTTTTTTGGTGGGACTGTTGAGTATATTCAAAACCTGACTGGGAGTAACTTGATTGTAAATTTAAATCTAACTAAAATGTGAATTTTACCAAAGAAATCCTGGCCAATCAACTTCAGCTATATGTCAGTTTTATTTATTTATTGCGAAGACATGTTTTCAGATTGAACCTGTGTCTGGGCTTACAAGGCTCATTTGCTTTCTCTTAAGTCAAATCTTTTTAAATTTGACTGTTTATCAAGAAAAACATCAACGTCTACAGTACCAAATCAGTATCACTAGATAGTATATTTCCATATGTATTTATATGAACTTGTGGCTGTTAATACTTTCTCGATAAATTTGAACAAGTTTGACTCAAGAAAAACCAAATGAGCCTTGTAAACCCGGACGGAGAGAGTATGCAGCAACCATACTGCTCATGCTTTCATTTTCGTATTGAATTTTTAAGTTCAAAAGAGAGTGAAATTGATGTAGGAGCTGTTAAAACTTTACTAGTGGGATACTTCTGTTTTGTAGGGAGATTTGTAAGAATTCCATTTCACATTGAAGATATTTAAGTAATTTATGCATGAAAAGCTTTCCCTGTATCCACCAATGCTCACACTGTATTACCCTTCACAGGGCCTTGATTATGCAATGATGACAGGAGGAGATGTTGCACCATTAGGATCAGAGGCTGTTACCAAGATCCATGAAATCTTTGATTGGGCTAAGAAGTCCCAAAAAGGCATGCTTCTTTTCATTGATGAGGCTGATGCATTCTTGTGCGAGTAAGTTTGCAACTCAATCACTTTCTGACTACTTGTAATTTTCTGTAATACGAATAACAATTAGTAAATTCATCAAATCTAAACCTTTTATTGAGGTGTATAATTATGTGCCCAAAAGTGAATTCAAAATCTGTTTATCAGGTTTTTTAGCTACTAGGTCTAAGCAAACTATATTTGGGGGGGGGGGGGGGGGGGGGGTGGTAATATATACACATCAATTTCGTTAATCTATTTGTTTGTTTTTTCCTTCTAATTCACTAGGCGTAACAGTACCCATATGAGTGAAGCTCAGCGGAGTGCTCTCAATGCACTATTGTTTCGAACTGGTGACCAATCAAGGGACATCGTTCTTGTCCTTGCAACCAACCGACCGGGTGATCTTGATGCTGCTATTACTGACCGAATTGATGAAGTTATCGAGTTTCCCCTACCTGGGGAAGAGGAGCGGTTTCAGCTGCTCAAGTTATACTTGAACAACTACATGCTCAAGGAAGATGACAAGAGTTCTCCTTGGAGCACACTGCTGAAGAAGCAGCCGAAGAAGATGCATGTACGGGACATAAGTGATGATCTCCTCAGGGACGCTGCGCGCAAGATTGATGGCTTCTCCGGCAGAGAGATTGCGAAGCTGATGGCCAGTGTGCAGGCTGCTGTCTACGGGAGTCCTGACTGCATATTGAATCCGCAGCTGTTTAGCGAGGTGGTTGAGTACAAGATCGCCGAGCATCAGCAGCGCATGAAGCTTGCTTCGGAGGCTGCTGCTTGAGCGGTGTTGTAGATTTATCTGGAGACCGCATTATTCCGGATTGATTGAGGCATGGCACTGAGATATAATCGCCTCCCACCTACTTCTGATAGCAGCTATGGTTTCGAATTACAGTAGAGACAGAAAATCTTGCGTGTCACGGGTTGGTTCTGTCAATTTTGTTCGATGTGTGCTTGCCTGTGGCGAACTTAGATAGAGTTGTCCTTCAGTCCTTCTAACAGGGTCGAGATATAGCCTCGTCTAGGTTTCTTACCTGTTCAGTCGGCCTTGGTAATAATCTGTACGCTTGTTTCACACACACTATTAAAGATGAGGGGATAATATTCCGGTGCGAATTGTTCAAATTGAGCAGTTGAGCTCCGATACTGTTTCTGTGTGGATTCCGTTCTCTTCTCTGGGGTTATCTTATTTGGAAGGTGTCCCAGTTCATTAGTTTCTTTCATCAGAAATTCAGAGACTCAATGCCGTTCATGATTTACAGTTGGTAAACCTGTGTGTTATCAACATGTGATTGTGTTTGAAACGGCTGTATGGAAGTGGAAGGAAATGAAAGCTATGGAGAGTTGTACAGAAGACAGCAGTGCCACCGGAGCATGGTCCCCCAGCATCAGCATCAATCATCTTCACATAATAAATGATGTAGTTTCCGTTTCCGGTCTCACCTTCCCACCTCTAGTACGTACCCCCATTGTTCTTCTCCTCTAGCAACAGCGCACTACTAGAACTACTAGTCTTCTGTAAATCTCATCTGTAACCCACCATCAAAGCTGAACTATAGCCAAGTACAGCGCGCCTGTTGATCTCGGCGTGGTATTGAAGTCGCTGTCATGGCGCAAGGCACGACCTGCTTAACCTCTCCCTACGACACCATACCACCATATTAATTTTCTGTAGGTTCCAGAACCCCATCACCAAGTGTTCGTGCAAGAATTCAACTCGTGATCAATCATTTTCCCTTCCAAAATACGCTGTTTTTTCTTCTTCTGAAATGTCCAAAGGACGCTTGGAAAACACAAGAAACTCCCCTTTCATCAGGACTATGGGGGAGGGAGATGGAAACAACCCATGCATCGTCATCATGCTGGTGACCGCGCGCACTCACAAAACAAAACAAAAAACAAACCATGGGATGAAATGTCATTGCCGAAATCGCACCAGATTGCAGGGCTGGATGGGCTTCGGATGCAAGCCTTCAATTTGCCGACAATGTACATATCATCATTCACTTTGCGCTGCCATCCACCCAACACACACACTCAAAACGCAGGCCGGTCCGGTCTCGCTACCCTTTGATCAGCTTCTGACACACACAGTCCACTCTCACATGCGCCTGCTGCCTTCTGGCCAAAGTCCAACAACTTGACACCACCACCACCGTCACCACCACCGGAAATCAGGGAGAGAAGAGGAGAAAAAAAACAAGAGCTTTGGCAGAAGGCCATCCATGGAAGCAGCAGCAGCAGCTCAAACAAAATTGCCCCCGAAAAAAGCTGCCAAGACAACTTAGGAAAGGGGGTTACCGGCGGCCCCCACCCAATCAAGGCAGAAAGCTAGGGCAGGAGCTTAGGAGCCCTCCTGTAATGACCCCCTCCTTAATTGTACTTTGCACACCAAATGACAAACCCCCACGCCTAAGTACATTCCAAGCAAGCAAGCAAAGGGCCCCTCCCTCACCCCAATGCATGCAGCGGCAACGCACACACCACAACACAATGCCCCTCTGCCAAAGGGAATCCAACAAGCCCGAAAAGCAAAGTCAAAAAGCAACGAGTGCCCAAGCCAAGACGGGTGGGTGCATTGGCAATGGCAGTGCCGCTGAAATTGCATCAAGAAATGCCACTGCAAGCCTGCAGCTGCATACATCCATACAAGCAAGCACAGGCACGCATGCACTACAGCACTATAGCAGAGAGGAGAGAGAGAGAGAGGCCCTAAATCAAATGTTGTAGTAGGATCTAAGCAAGAAGCAGTTGTCTCTCACCATGCTAACCTAACCATTGTTATTTATCCATGAGAGCAATGAGCAAGAGGAAGAACGAATGAATGCATGCATGCCGTCTCAGGGTTCAGGCTACCTCTTCCCACATTACTGGTCTACTCCCTCCTAAGTGACTGCCGATGCACGAGTTAACACCTGACGACGATGAGGTTACGGGAATTACACGGGAGAAATGATAAAAATGCTAATGGCTCATGCACCGTGCTGCTGCTGCTCGCTGGCTCATGCACCGTGCTGCTGCTGCTGGTGGTGGGGCGGCGGCGGGTGGTGCTGGTGGTGGGGAGGAGGACTAGGGTCGTGGTGGAGCGGCGGCGGCGGCAGCGGCTGCGGGGACGTGGCCGAGGTCTTGGCGAGGTGCTTGTTGTTGTGCATCCACACCTTGAGGACGCGGCGGGGGACGCCGACCTGGGCGCAGAAGGCGTCCACCACGCCGCCGTCGGGCTTCTGCACGCGCCAGCCCACGCGGTGCGCGAACTCCAGCATGCGCTCCTTCTGCTCCGGCGTGAACTTGGTCCGGAACCGCTTCTTGCTGGGCGCCGGGGGCGCGGAGGCCGAACCACCCACGGCCGCCTGCGCCTGGGGCGGAGGGGGCGGTGGCGGCGGGGCGCGCAGCTCCTCGCTCGACGACTCGGCCAGCGCGGCGGGCGCGGACATCGGGGACGCCGGGACGGCCGGGCGCTTCTGCTGCATGTGCGGCGGGGCGAGGAGGAGCGGCATGAGCCGGGAGTTGGCGCCGGCTGGGGTAGCGGAGGGGGACACCACGGCGGAGGCGGGGGACGGCGAGGGCGAGGGGACCACCACCACCGGCTCGCGGCGGTGGAAGCTGCGGTGGCAACCGCACGCGGCACAGGCCAGCGCGGCGGGCCCGTCGCCCGGGGACGGCATGAACTCGCCGCAGCCGTCGAGCACGTGCGCGCCCATCCGCGCGGCGTGGTTGCGCAGGCACTCCCTGTACCTCCACGGCAGCGGCTCCGGCCCCGAGACGCCACCGTGCTCACCTGGCGCCCTTGTGGCGCCGCCGGTGACGATGGCAAGCGTAGGCGGCGGGGGAGGCATGGTGCCACCACCAAGCACGCCATTTCTCGCCGGCTCCTGATGGCGCTGCTGGTGCTGCGGCTGCGGCTGCGGCTGGCGGTGGTCCTCCCCAGGCGCCTCCACCGTTCTCTCCCGCTCCCTCTCCCGGTCCACCCTTCTCCGGTGGGGATGCTGGTGCTGAGGCAAGAGGAAGCCGGGCGGCGCTTGCGGCGGAGGCGGCGGCGAGGAGACGAGGGAGGAGTTGGGAGGCAGGAGGGGCCTGGAGAAAGCGGCGGCCTCCATCAAGGAGGAGGGCGAGGAGGCAGCCGCGGCAGGCGAGCCAAGAACCTGGGCAGCTTGGCCGTGCAGGTGCAGGTGCAGGTGCTGCGGGGGCGCGGCCGTGGTGTAGTGATGGCGATGATGGTGCGGATGCTGATGCTGGTGCCGACGGTCCCTCATCGCCCCCTCCTCCTCTTCCTCCTCCTCCTCCTCATCGTCCTCCTCCTCTTCCTCCTCCTTCTCCAGCTCCTCGTCCTCCTCCACATGCGATGACCTCTTGTACTCCATGGGTGTCTCCGGCCAGGCCTCGCCGGAGAAGCGGAGGAGCCCTCGCGTTGTCGCCGGTGCGATTAGGACGGGCCTGAGATTCTTCTCTTTCCTGTGGTGTGTTCTTGGGCGGTGGGGTTGTTGGGGCGCGTTGTGTTGTGACCTGTTCTAACTTCTAAGTGGGAACCTTATAGTTGTAGCTAGGTTTGTGGTGGAGCTGGGAGGGAGGTGTTGGCCTCAAGGGGGAAAGAGCTGAGCTTAACGGAGGAGGGGTACAATACACCTACAGGGTGGTATGGCATGGCTGGTTAGCAATGGTTATTAAGGATGGTGGCAGTAACCACATGGCATCCATAAAGCGGGGAATGTCTCCTTGGGAGAGAGCTAGCTATCTCCTATCTATCTGTATCTATCTCTCTCTCACTAGGCCATCTTATCTATCCGTCCATCCGTCTCAAAAGAAAGAAACGAGGGCGAGCAGCAGGGAGGGAGGGGGGAGAAAGAGGGCGCGGGCAAAGGGGTTGGCGAGGTGACGGGAGAGGGAAAGTGGGCGCTGCTGGGGGTGAGAGTGGGGTGAACCAGTCTACTCTCGTGGTCGTGGTGGTACTACGCCACTGCACTGTGTGTGCACTCCACGGAGCGCTGAGCCGGTGGTTTTCGGAGAGAGGGGGAGAGAGAGGTGTGGAGTGGAGGGGAGGAAGAAGCCCATGCCCATGCCCTGCGCTGCCCACCGACAGGGCCATGTTTCACCACCACGCTCCCACGGGAAGACTGCAGCACCATGGACGACGGCATTGCCATTGCCATTGCCATTGCCATTGCTACCAACACCAGCAGCCTCCAAACCCAAATCAACCCCTCCATTGCTGCCGTTTCTCTCTGTGTGTGTGTGCGCATGGCGTGCCCTAGCTAGCTTCCTTAATTGCGCCCCGCTCCAATTCTCGCCCTGCAGCGACTGACCTACCGATCCAGCACCCCAATAACTGCACGCGCCGTGGCGTATTTGCTTGCACCATTGACCCCAAGTACACCCATGCCTCCCCAGTCCCCGCCCATCTTAACCGAGCCAGCCTCCTGTACCGGCCAAATTCAGTGTTTCGACCCAATTGAAAATGTTAAGCAAGATTTGACCCTAGTTTTTTTATAAAAAAAATCAAGATCTTGCCCTTTTCCTACCGCGGGTGTGGATGGTGGTAGGTTTAACGGCAATCGACGACGACCGTTGGGTGGGGCTGACGTGGCTTAACGACCTACCACGAACGAGGCTAGCGGTAGGTAGGTAAATCATACCGCCGACGAGTCTAGCGGTAGGGTGCCCACCCCCCTCTCAAAAAAACCCAAAACATGTACTGTTGCTAGGCAGGGAAAAAATTGTGCAGTAGGCACTGCAACCCTACCCCAACAAGCCTGAGCTCGGTGGTAGGGGGGCATCGGTGTTGTATCCAAAAATTCATATTGTTTTGCGGTAGGGTGTGCAACTCTACCGCCAGGGACTATGACGGTAGGGTCAATGTCTCATTTAAATTTTGATTTTTTGTGTGCAAAACTTAATCATTCAATTTAATTCATCACATAGTATAGTATAGTTTATAAATCAAAATTAGAATCTCACACATCATAATATACACCACACATCGAAAATAAAGGAAGTTCAACATATCAAACATAGCAAATAAGTTTACATGTCCAACATAGCAAATAGTTTAGCAAATCGACGATAGCAAGTAGTTCAACATAGCCAATAAGTTCTCGTTCACTGCTTAACACAAAGCAAATAGTTCTATCACTAAGTCTTCCTCCCCCTCCTGGTGATGTTTTCCTCGTTTCTCTTCGAGTGAGTCTCCTGTGTTGTTGTTGCACGACGAGGAAGACACTGAAACAGGGATGGACTCTTCCATTGCTTTTTTGGTTGTTTCCCCCTTTTGTCCTGGGTTGGCTGAATGGGTGGAGGTTTGTCATCCTCTTCGTACTCCTCCTCGCCACCCTCTTTCTCTTCTCCCTCGGCTTGCTCCTCTCACTCGGCTTGCTCCTCATCATCTTCTTCCTTGTCCTCCTCAACATGGCGAGACGACAAGGTGGCATGGCTAGAGGAAGCTCTGCCGACATGGCTTGATGAAGCGACGGTACGTGTCGACGGGCCAGGAACATGCACATCAGCCGAGCTAGCGCACCCAAGCATGCTCACTAGCTTGCGACAACGATTCATGAACTTCTGCAATAAAAAAATAAACAAAAACATGATATGGATCAAGTTTATGGTTATAGATCTAGTGGTGACAAATACCATACTAGATTATGGCTAGGTTCAAAGTAAGTGACAAAAACATGATATGGGCCAAGGTTGTGGTTAGTCGATCATATGGCTAGGCTCAAACTTACCTTCAACACTTCCCTTGGCTTGCTGGCAGATTCTGCGGTCCTGAGGTCGTGAAGTAGCGCATTCGAGGCATCGAAAATGCTTCTGTTCGGCTCAGAAGCCTACAAATGTCAGCATCGTGAATAATTTAGTGACATTGACTAAAGTAGATTATTCTTGAAATATCGGCACCAAACAATTGAACACAACTTACCACTCTATTCATTAGGGGTGCATACTCCCTAAATTCACTGAAGGACTCTCTGATGTTGGCATAGTAGGCTTCTTCATCGGGGTCATCCGCCTGTAGTGATGCGATATCCGTTGCCGGCCATTGTGGCCTCACGCGCACACAGTACTTTACGCCATCATCATACCAACTCACATGTCCATCGTACGCGTCCCAGTCAACCACCCTCTTCTCCCCATCTTTGCGATACCTTCTCTCGTCCCCACGCTTTCACGTACTCCGTGTGATCTTTTCCCCGGTCTGATATCGCCTGACAATTCTTCCTACTCTTCTTGCAAGGCATAAAAAATAATAAAACATAAAAAGAACAAACCATACGAAAACATAAATAGAGATTAATGCCCTCACCAATGAAGTTCGAAACCACCAGTGTCGATATCCTTCAGTGAGGTGTGTTGGAATTTACCAAATTGCAAGGCCATGCGTTGTGGTACGTGACTCTCGACAACATACACGCGTATCGAGAAGTGTCGCCTTCTTCGCCATACTCTGTCCATAGACGTCGGATATGTTTCTCAGGACGACCCACCGGCAACTGGTCCCACATCCAAATTGAGAGGGCCCAGGCACATCCACACATAAAGAACTTATCTCCGGTCCTCTGACATGCGTCGTCCAGCTACAAATGCTAATCCATGATTAGATGACACAATTCAAAGAGGCATACATACATCCATAAACGAATATTGAGATAGCTTCTTACTGGACGGCATAGGTACGTGAGGCCGGCAGACCCCCAGTTGTACCCTGCCTCCTAGTCGGCTAGGAAGTCCAGATACATCCATAGGGCAGTGTCCTCCGAGCAGTCTGGAAACATGACCTCTGTTAGCAGATACCACAAGTAGGACCTTGCGTATTGCTCCACGGTTCGCACGTCGGTACCTTGCGGGCATCTGGATTGCTTGGCAGCGAGCCATATTAGTGGTATACCAGATGTCCGATTATCCACCACGCCATGTGTTGGAGATATGCCCTAGAGGCAATGGTGTATGATGATATTTCCTATGTGTTTATGAATAAAGAAGTCCTTGGACATTATCAATTATGTGTATTAGCAAGTACGTGACTTGTTTGTGGGACTATGCATTGTATGATGACTGTCCTAAAAGGTCCCTAGTCGAAAGGGCTGTGTGGATACGCAGCCGACTAGACTAGCATATGACACGGTGGATGGCTCAGTCTCACTAGCCATGGAGCATTGGATGCTAACCGGATAATATGGACTCGGCAGGATCTGGTCGGATTCGACTTAGTCGGATCCGAGTCGAGATAAGGTCCGAGTCGGACAGACCCAACCATGAGACGCATCGATATGTCATATGTGAGTTTCTATGTCCTAAGACCTGAGTTGGCGCATGTACTCGAGATGGTGATGGACCTGCTTTGGGCCGACCAAACGCTACTCCGTAACTGGGTAGTTACAAAGGTAGGTTTCAGGCTTGTACAGACCCATGTTGTGAGACATGCTCGAGCAAGATGGGATTTGCCCCTCCGAATCAGGAGAGATATACTCTGGGCCCCTCGTGTGATCCGACCAAGATAAGCATGGCCATGCGACATGGATTATGAGATAATCCGGTTTGTGGTCGACATCACTGGAACGAGAAAGAGGTCGGGCTAGCACAAGGATGACAAACTCGCCTTGAGCCCGACAACATATATCGTGTGGCAAAGGGAACAGAACTATGATGTACAGGTTCGCCTAACCAGCTTCATCGAACACTTGGAGTCGACACGCTTTGCTAGAGGCCGCTATCGACTAGCCGAGTCGGATGTGATCTGACTCGCGACCAAGTGAATGAAAACCTAAGGGGTCGCGCTCTTAAGGGAAGGAACCTATGAGGCCCAGTCCGACTCCACGAGTCAGAAGTGATCCTACTCAGACTCGGATCCAGGCTGAACAGACTTTGGGCTTTAGGATCCGTGCGAGGCCCAAGTGTTGAGCCCGCGACCGATGCCTATATAAAGTGGGGGCACGGCACACTCATTCGGCTGATCGCTTCGGCGCTGTCACTAGGGTTTGCATGTGTTGCGAATAGCCACATCCACTCGCCGCCGACTGTGTGATCGGACCTAGCAGTCCGCCGCACAGTGTTCCTCCTGCACGCGCGGATACCGTTAGGGGCAGTGCACTTGCGCCGCTCCGGCGAACCTGTACGTGGGATTCGACGATCGGCTGTTCGAGAGAGATCGGACGAGCCGGATACGATCCACGTGGACGCGCTGCGCCAACTCTTCTTCCGCTGCACGGCACTGCGCGTCTAGTGGTAACGATCTGTGATCCATTTCCCGTAGCATGTTCTTGGTTGTTCTACGAGTAGGAAAACCAACAGTGGTATCAGAGCTAGGTTATAGGATTTGGATTCAGATCGTATGCATATTAGATATGTGGAGGCAGCAGATGAGATTTGTTGTCATTTATGAAATCGGCTATGTGCACAGTTGATGAGATCAACTGCACATGGGGATTGATGTGGCTATGTTTTCTGATGATCGGAATAGATGAGGTCGTGACACAACCTACCCCTACCGGTCGGTATCCGCCATCGGGGTTAACAGTGAAACGTAAATCCGAATCGGATTGACGATGATCGATAGGATCGCTCAGATCAGAAAATTCGGCGTGATCGGAGTACAAATGGGACCGCCGTGCGCGTAGCGCCTTGTATTTCGTACACGATCACTCAAACCTGTAGAATGAGATTCTATGCATAACTTTATTTTGCAGGTTTTGATGTGAATAGTATGGCTCATGTGTATGTGATGCATGCGTGTAAATTACATGGCCTGCGTGTCATGATTTGTCAGTCGGCAGGAGCCAAAGTGTTGTCATTATAATGTATAACAACATGCATGCCGACTTGTGATTCTCTATAAAATTCATTACTAGTTGTAGTAGTTGAAAGATAGAGATCAAGTTGGTGGCTTGGCATCCTGGCATGACGAACAAGATGGAGTTTCTAGCTTGTCATCGGAGTCGGAGCCAACCTGGAAGAACGTCCATGAAGGAGCCATACTATTTCACAATATCTGTTTACTTGTGATTGTTATGCTTCTTGTTTTCTATGCATGTTAATATGGTAGAATGATCCCTCGTTAATATCAAGCGAATTGCCATCCCCGATGTTGCACCTTCGCACGTCAAGTACGTCTAGTGGTGGGCTCATAAAATTGGGGTGCTACTAGGTGTCCTTGAACTGAAGGGTTCGTGTCGGACACGGACATGCACTGCATTAGGTTAACTTGACAAGGATATCAAAACGGTTTTGGGCCTTGCGGCAAAGAAGGTTGGGAGCCGGGGTATGAGATACCTTCCCGACCGATAGGAGTCGTATAGAGATACGATTAGCAAGGAGTTGCTTACCGGATAGGTATGTTGGCTAGCAGTGATGCTAAAGCTCACTAGTCGCATGCGCTAGTCGGATCCTGAATCACTGAGAGTTTGTGGAGGGATGCCAACTTCAGTGGGAGTATTTCTGTTTAAGGCTTGAATTATTATACATAAACACATTGCTTAGTGATTGCATATTTTTCTATTGTAGATCAATGGCAGCACCTGCTTAACCCAACTTTGCATTGAAATCAATTCTGGAAAAGGATAAACTGAATGGAACAAACTTTACCACATGGTATAGAAATTTGAGAATTGTTCTCAAGCACGATAAAAAGGAACATGTTCTAGAGGATCCACTTCCAGAGGAACCTGCCGATAATGCTAATGCCACAACTAGGAATGCCTACCAGAATCTTGTTGATGAATCAAACGAGATTAGCTGCCTTGTGTTGGCTTGTATGGAGCCTGAATTGCAGCAGCATTTCTTAGATGTTGGGGCTTTCGATATGATCAAGAGTCTCAAGAGCATGTTTCAGGAACAGGCTAGGACCGAAAGGTTCAACGTCTGGCGATCCTTGATGGATTGCAAGCTGAAGGAAGGTGATCCACTGTGCCCGCATGTGATCAAGATGATCGGATACGTGCAAGCTTTGGATCGGTTAGGCTTCCCGCTCTTGGATGAGCTGGCTACAGATGCAGTTCTGGGTTCTCTTCCGCCTAGCTATGGACATTCATCTCGAACTATCATATGCACATCATGGATAAGAAGCTCACTGAATTGCATGGGATGCTTAAGGTGGCAGAGCAAGATATAAAGAAAGGCACGCATCAAGTGTTGATGGTGCAGAACTCGGGCAAGTTCAAGAAGAGTTGGTCCAAGAAGAAGGCTAATGCAAAGGGCACGGAGATGGTAACCTCCGCCGCTGCGCCGAAGTCAGGACCGGACTCGAAGACCATTTGCTATCATTGCAAGGAAACTGGTCACTGGAAGAGGAACTGTAGCAAGTGGGTTGCTGAGCATGGCAAGAAGGCCGAAAATGCTGCTTCAGGCAAAGGTACACTTGTTACATATGTTATAGACATTTACCTTGCTGACATACCTAGTAGCTCTTGGGTATTTGATACCGGATCGGTTGTTCATATTTGCAACTCGATGCAGGGGCTGGTAAGAACTAGGTGTGTGGCACAAGGGGGGATTGACATCATGGTCGGCAACAAAGCAAGAGTTGTTGCGTTGGAGGTCGGCACGATGCAGCTCCAGCTTCCTTCTGGATTGATTTTGGAATTGAATAATTGTTATTACATTCCTGCACTTAGTAGGAACATTATTTCTGCCTCATGTTTGATGAGTCAGGGTTATGAATTCAATTTAAAGGACAATGGTTGTTCGTTTTATTTGAATAGAATGTTCCACGGCTATGCACCCATTGTTGATGGGCTTTTTATATTGAATATGGAACAGGAACCGGTCTATAACGTGAATGTCAAGAGGCATAAGCCTAATGAGATAAATCCGACATACTTCTGGCATTACCGGCTTGGACACATTAGTCTGAAATGCATGAAGAAGCTCCATGATGATGGGCCCCTGACTTCGTCCGACTTTGGGTCGTTCGAGACATGTGAATCATGCTTGCTAGGCAAGATTACTAAGTCTCCTTTTGTAAAGAGTTGCGAGAGGGCGTCCGAGCTATTGGAGCTTATACACAGTGATGTGTGTGCTCCAATAAGCACAACTGCCAGAGGTGGCTATCAGTACTTCGTGACTTTTACCGACGACTTGAGTAGATATGGGTATATCTATTTGATGAGGCACAAGTCGGAAACTTTTGAAAAGTTCAAAGAGTTTCAGAACGAGGTTGAGAATCAGCTCGGCAAGAATATAAAGCTTCTACAATCTGACCGTGGAGGTGAGTACATGAGCCAGGAGTTTGATGATCATCTGAAAAGCCGAGGTATAGTACCTCAGCTCACACCTCCCGGTACGCCACAAAGAAATGGCATGTCAGAACGGAGGAATAGGACCTTGTTTGACATGGTCCGGTCAATGATGAGCAAATTGGATTTACCCTTGTCATTCTTGGGATACGCTCTACAAACTGTAGCTTTCACACTTAACAGGTTACCATCAAAATCCGTAGACAAGACACCACATGAGATGTGGACTGGGAAGAGTCCCTGTTTGTCTTTTCTAAAGATTTGGGGTTGTGAAGCATTTGTCAAGCGACTTATGTCAGACAAGCTTACACCCAAGTTGGATAAATGCATATTCGTGGGATATCTGAGGGAAACCTTGGGATATAGCTTCTACAACCGGGAAGAGAACAAAGTGTTTGTCGCTCGGAATGGGGTTTTCCTTGAGAAAGAGTTTCTCAGTCGGGAAGCCAGTGGGAGGGCGGTCCGACTCGAAGAAATTCGAGGACCACTCGAGGACGGCTTGGCTAGTGATGAGATCATACCGGAGTCAGTCAGGGAACCCGTAGTGGAAGCGGCACCGGAACTACGGAGGTCGAAAAGATTGCGCAGAGTGCTTGATGTATTGTTGCTAGAAAGCGATGAGCCGGCCACATATGCGGAAGTGATGGTGAGCCCAGATTCTGAGGCATGGCTAGAGGCCATGAGATCCGAGTTAAAGTCCATGGATGAGAATCAAGTCTAGGACTTGGTTGATCCGCCGCCCGGCGTAAAGGCCATTGGCTGCAAATGGGTCTTTAAGAAAACCGACGTGGATGGAAATGTTCAGATCCACAAAGCTCGACTTGTCGCAAAAGGTTATGGACAAGTTCAAGGAATTGACTACGATGAGACCTACTCACCAGTGATGCTGAAGTCGATAAGGATCATACTAGCTATAGCTGCATATTTCGATTACGAGATATGGCAGATGGATGTCAAAATGACTTTCCTTCATGGAAATTTAACCGAGGACGTGTATATGATACACCCCGAGGGTTTTGTCGACCCGACTAGCGCTAGTAAGGTATGCAAGCTCAAGAGACCCATTTATGGGTTGAGGCAAGCATCTCGGAGTTGGAACATTCGTTTTGATGAGGTTGTCACTAGTCTCGGTTTCATCAAAAGCGAAGAGGACGCTTGTTTATACAAGCAGTTAAGTGGGAGCTCGATAGTGTTTTTGATCTTGTATGTGGATGACATACTACTGATCGAAAATGATGTTTCTATGCTAAACTCGATCAAGGAATCATTGAATGGCAAGTTTTCAATGAAGGGCCTCGGTGGGGCAGTGTATATTTTAGGCATAAAGATCTATAGAGATAGATCGAGGAGGCTGCTCGGCTTGAGCCAGAGCACGTACATAGATAAAGTGTTGAAGCGGTTCAACATGAGTGAGGCAAAGAAAGGGTTCTTGCCACTCTCACATGGTATAAGGCTAAGCGAGACTCAGAGTCCTTCGACATCTGATGAGCGAAGCAGGATGAGTAGGATTCCGTATGCCTTGGCAATCGGATCCATCATGTATGCCATGATATGTACACGGCCTGATGTTGCTTTTGCAATAAGCTTAACAAGTAGATACCAGGCCAACCCAGGTGAGAGTCACTGGGCGGCGGTGAAGAATATTCTAAAGTACCTGAAAAGGACACAGAAGCCGAATACATTGCAGCTTGAGAAGCTGTAAAGGAGGGTGTTTGGATCCGGAACTTTCTGGATGATCTTGCTATTTTCCTAGCCTCGGGGAAACCGTTGGACCTTTATTGTGATAATTCTGGTGCCATCGCACAAGCCAAGGAGCCGAGGAATCACCACAAGACCAGACACATAGATCGGAAATATCACCTGATACGAAAGATCGTAAAGAGTGGTGATGTAGAGTTATGCAAAATTCACACGGATGCAAATGTTGCAGATCTGTTGACTAAGCCGCTTCCACAACCCAAGCATGAGGGGCACGTTAGAGCTATGGGCATACGATGTCTGTTTGTTTGACTCTAGTGCAAGTGGGAGACTGTTGGAGATATGCCCTAGAGGCAATCATGTATGATGATATTTCCTATGTGTTAATGAATAAAGATAGTCCTTGGACATTATCAATGATGTGTATCAGCAAGTACGTGACTTGTTTGTGGGACTATGCATTGTATGATGACTGTCCTAAAAGGTCCCTAGTCGAAAGGGCTGTGTGGACACTCGGCCGACTAGACTAGCATATGGCACGGTGGATGGCTCAGTCTCACTAGCCATGGAGCATTGGATGCTAACCGGATAATATGGACATGGAAGGACCTGGTCGGATTCGACTTAGTCGGATCCGAGTCGAGATAAGGTCCGAGTCGGACAGACCCAACCATGAGATGCAGCGATATGTCATCTGTGAGTCTCTAGTACAACATACGTTTTAAGTCCTAAGACCTGAGCTGGCGCATGTACTCGAGATGGTGACAGACCTGCTTTGGGCCGACCAAACGATACTCTGTAACTGGGTAGTTACAAAGGTAGGTTTCAGGCTTGTCCAGACCCATGCTGTGAGACATGCTCGAGCAAGATGGGATTTGCCCCTCCGAATCAGGAGAGATATACTCTGGGCCCCTCGTGTGATCCGACCAAGATAAGCATGGCCATGCGACAGGGATTATGAGATAATCCAGTTTGTGGTCGACATTACTGGAACAAGAAAGAGGTCGGGCTAGCATAAGGATGAAAAACTCGCCTTGAGCCCAACAACATATATCGTGTGGCAAAGGGAATAGAACTGTGATGTATAGGTTCGCCTAACCAGCTTCATCGGATACTTAAAGTCGATACGCTTTGCTAGAGGCCGCTACCGACTAGTCGAGTCGGATGTGATCTGACTCACGACCAAGTGAACGAGAACCTAAGGGGTCGTGTGCTTAAGGGAAGGAACCTGTGAGGCCCAGTCCGACTCCACGAGTCAGAAGTGATCCTACTCGGACTCGGATCCAGATCAAACAAACATTGGGCTTTAGATCCATGCGAGACCCAAGTGTTGAGCCCGCGACAGATGCCTATATAAAGTGGGGGCACGGCACACTCATTCGGCTGATCGCTTCGGCGCTGTCACTAGGGTTTGCATGTGTTGCGAATAGCCACCTCCACTCGCCGCCGACTGTGTGATCGGACCTAGCAGTCCGCCGCACGGTGTTCCTCCTGCACGCGCGTATATCGTTAGAGGCGGTGCACTTGCGCTGCTCTGACGAACCTGTACGTGGGATCCGATGATCGACTATTCGAGGGAGATCGGACGAGGTGGATACGTTCCACGCGGACGCGCCGCCCCAACTCTTCTTCCGCTGCACGGCACGGCGCATCTAATGGTAACGATATGTGATCCATCTCCCGTAGCATGTTCTTGGTTGTTCTGCGAGTAGGAAAATTTTAATTTGCAGTCGACGCACCCTACGATAGATCCCAACACCATGGACGTTATCACGGATAGAGGCAGGGCAATCATCGATGAGGGCGACAATCCTCTTTGCTAGTTGCTCTTGTTCACTCGCCTAGTGAGAGCCTGGACCTAACGCGGCAGGTTCATGATCATGCCGAAGTCCTCGAGGGTCACCGTCATCTCACCACATAAGAGATGAAAATTGTTCGTCTCGGGCGCCGACGGTCTGCCAAGGCTGTGAGAGCTGAGTGGACGACCGTCGGCGGTGCACGCTTGAACTGAAGCACAAACGGCAGCAGCCCGGCTATCCTGAAGTATGGCTCGAAGCGGTGGTTGTATTGTATCTAGGAGGCCTTTGTGTGAGCCCTCGTACGCAATGGTGCTAGCATCTACGAAAATTTAGATGGAAGTAGTTAGTAACTTACTTTTGCAAAGCCAATTTTTTTGCAAGAATTTGATCATAGTTATTACCATTCCATTCTTGATAAAATGTGCGTGATGACCATTGTCGAATGCAGGGTCAAGCATGGTGTACTTAGTGCCTATGTTCAAATCAAGGTCCTCTATAAAAATTGCCAGTTCAAGTTAATTTTTTCACAACCACATAACTAACAAAAATGATCCAAATTTAATAAAATATCTAATCCACACATCTATATATAGGCACCACGACCATTCATCAACATTACTTCATCAACAACCATTCTAAATATAGCAATACCAAATGTGCATATGTACATCCATTGTAAATATATCCACACATCCATATATTTATCCATTCTAATTAAATTTAGTTAAAAATCGAATTCATATATACATATCAATCTAAACACATTCATCTTTCCAAATATATACATCCACACATATATGCATATGAATTCATTTTAAATATAGTAATACCACAATATGATCTAGGGTTCATCCACACATCCATATATCCATCACATTCATACACACATCAATTCTAATTAAATTTAGTTACAAAAAATCTTTACTTAATAATAAAGCACAGAGTGCTTCTGCCCATTCACCGTCATTAAAAGTGTCCCAAAAGTTGATAATATTTACCCCCACTGCCACCCGTAAGTAAAAAAAAATGTCGTCGTTTGGTATATTCACCCTGTGATCGCCGTGATCGATCCGGATCTAGGTGGGTCAATGAGCGTGCGGGGTGGTAGGGGGCTCTCACTCGATCCGATCAAGTGCAAAAGTAAAATCATCAGTGCTCGAGATCGAACTCTCCACCTGCGAACCAGTCCTCATAAGGATTCAACTTTACATTAGATAGTACCACCTCGCTATTTTCAATCATATTTCACCAATATATATATATATATACATTATATATATATATATATATGTGTGAGCGATCTGAAATCAACAAGCCGCCTCAAGAATCTAGGGAAGGAATTAACAAAGGAGAGAACCGACTCGAGGGGATCTATTGACTAAATAGAACGGAAAGAATGAGAAAAGAAAGATTGGATCTGACCTGAATCAAGCGTTGACAGCGGGGAAGGCGGCTGAGTCTGCGACTTCCCGACAAGGGCGCCATGGATGTTGATATGGCAGAGAGTAATAGGAGCCCAGCAGCGCTGGGTCGCCGCCAGCAGCCCTCACCGGAACGACCTGCAGGTGAGGCGTTGGTCCCCGTGGAGGTCACAGGATGGAAGAAAACGAAGGGGAGGCTCAGGAGGAGCTCGTCGGCGGCAATGCTTGCCCAGGGCGTGGGGGTGCACTCAGCCAATGCAGTGGTGGCCATGGGCGCCGGTGGTCGGAGGAGGTACAAAGGAGAAGGGGCGCAAGAGGGAGAAATGGAAGGAAGGGAGGGCCAGTGGGCAGGGCGAGCAGGTGCTCTGGCAGTGGCAGGTGCGCACGTGTGTGAAAGATCATTGATGTCGCCTATAGGGGGTTGAAAGCACAAGTGCTCCCTGGGTGATTTTGGTAATTAATGTCAACATATTTCTTGTTGGACTAATGGTTCTATCTAGTGTATTTCAGATAAGTTCAACAATGGCGTGGCAAAGACAAGAGGATGTGGAACCCCTTCAAAATGCTACGGACAAAGGTTGGAAAAAGCTCAAGACTCTTCATCTTTATTTTAGTGATCCAAGATCACATTGAGTCCATAGGATAGCCAATACTATTAAAAGCAGATGAGGTGTTGCTTAATGACTTACTTGCTTAAGTGCTTAGTGATATTGCTCCAAAACCCTCAACCACTTTCTCCATCCAAATATATCCAAACCCAAAACTCCAACTCGGTCCCATCGATTCTATCTATCCGGAGCCACCAAGTTCATATGACATGGCCACTGCCACAAACCCTAACAGTTCGGTCTCACCGAGATGGCCTTGCCAGCGCTCTGTGACTTGTTGCATTTATTTCGGTCTCATCGAGTTGGCTTGACATATTCTCTGTTGCTTATTGCTTCACTTCGGTCCCACCGAGTTTATGCAATTGGCGCCACTGAGATGATGTTTGCCCTAAGCCCTAGCACATCAGTCCCACAGAGTTGTTCCAGTCGGTCCCACCGAGATTCTTAATGTTCACATTTTTGAACTGATCGGTGCCACCGAGTTTAACCATTCGGTCCCACCGAGATGAGTCAAATGTGTGTAACAGTTGGATTTTGTGTGGAGGCTATATATACCCCTCCACCCCCTTCTCCATGCGTGAGAGAGCCATCAGAACGTGCCTACACTTCCACCATTCATTTTCTGAGAGAGAACCACCTACTCATGTGTTGAGATCAAGAGATTCCATTCCTACCATTTGAACCTTGATTTCTAGCCTTCCCCAAGTTGCTTTCCACTCAAACCATCTTTCCACCATAGCCAAATCTATGAGAGAGAGTTGAGTGTTGGGGAGACTATCATTTGAAGCACAAGAGCAAGGAGTTCATCATCAACACACCGTCTATTACCTTTTGGAGAGTGGTGTCTCCTAGATTGGTTAGGTGTCGCTTGGGAGCCTCCGACATGTTGTGGAGTTGAACCAAGAAGTTTGTAAGGGAAAGGAGATTGTCTACTTCGTGAAGATCTACCCGAGTGAGGCAAGTCCTTCGTGGGCGATGGCCATGGTGGGATAGACAAGGTTGCTTCTTCATGGAGCCTTCATGGGCGGAGCCCTCCGTGGACTCACGCAGTCATTACCCTTTGTGGGTTGAAGTCTCCATCAACGTGGACGTACGATAGCACCACCTATCAGAACCACGCCAAAAATCTCCGTGTCTTCATTGCGTTTGCAAACTCCAATCCCATCCCTTTACTTTCTTGCAACTTGCATGCTTTACTCTTTCTGCTGCATATACTCTTGTCATACTTGCTTGAAATGTATTGTGAGTGCTTTGACATGTGCTAAACTCAATCTTAACTTGAAGAAACTAAAAACTGCCACTTTTGCTTGTTAAGGGTCTAATCTAATCACCCTCTCTAGACCCCTCTTCTCGATCCTTTCAATTGGTATCAGAGATTGGTCTCCATTGCTTTGGTTTAGTCGCCATTTGAGGAAGATGGATGAATCTTCGTTCGGGAGTATTAGACATAGAGTGCCTATTCTTGATGGGGAGTTTTATGGTTCATGGAAGAATGAGACGCTTGAGATTTTTAATGAATATAATTTGAACAAGTATATTCTTAGCCCTTATGTGCCTCCCATTGATCCTTTGCATCCTACCCCCGATGAGTATCTTGACATGGTTCACAATCTTAGGACTATTGATCTTATCATTAGAGGATTGCCTAGAAATTTGCTTGTGTGCTTGCCTACTTTTGAATGCGCATATAGTATATGGAATTATCTTGAATAACGCTTTTCGTATAACTCCTTGAAAAATCTAGATGAGATTCTTCAAAAGTCCATTGCTTTTCCAAAAATGGAGCCTAGTGATCCCAAGTTTGATGAATGTCTATTTGAGCTCCGTGATCTTATGCGTGCCAAAGGAATTGTTGGAATCATTAGTAGCATCATTTCGGAGACAATTATAATTCATTAACTTGAACATTGTCATGGTCATAAATCTAACAAATCACTTAACCTAGGTGATGATCATATGGATGATAATGATGTTGAGCATGGTTATTGCGATGAAGACGAAGAGAGTGATATTGACTATGAGAATACTATGAGAAATCTTAGTCTCATGGCTAATCCTCATGACTATATGGCCGGAGGAAAGGAGTGGATTCTTGATAGTGGATGTACAGATCACATGACCGGAGAGAAAGACATGTTCCGCGAGCTTGCTAAGAATGACGGTCCACGCAAATATGTCACGTATGGAGACAACTCCAAGGGTAAGGTACTTGGCCTTGGTAAGGTGGCCATATCCAACGATAGCTCCATTCAAAATGTCATGCTCATTGAACCTCTTGGCTACAATCTCCTTTCCGTATCTAGACTAGCTGACTTTGGTTTAAATGTTCTATTTACCGAAGTAGATTGCCCAGTGTTTCGTCGAGATAATCATAATATGGTCTTTACAGGTATTTGTAGAGGTGATCTATACATTGTTGATTTCACTAAGAGAGCCCAACCTCATACTTGCTTGATTGCTAAATCTTCTAAAGGATGGTTGTGGCATAGACGGTTAGGTCATGTGGGCATGCGAAATCTTGATAAGCTTATTAAAGGTGATCATATCCTTGGTGTTAAAGATGTTATATTTGACAAGGATAGACTTTGCAGTGCTTGTTAAGCAGGGAAACAAGTTGGAGGAAGTCATCCCGTGAAGAACATCATGACTACAAGAAGACCACTTGAGCTACTTCACATGGATCTCTTTGGTCCCAATGCTTATAAGAGCCTCGGTGGTAACTCCTTCAGTTTGGTCATTGTTGATGATTTCAAGATTTACGTGGGTGTTCTTTCTTGATGACAAATCGCAGGTCCAAAAGATCTTCAAGAACTTCACCAAGAAGGCCCAAAACCAATTTGAAGTGAAGATCAAGAAGGTTCAAAGTGATAACGGAACGGAGATCAAGAACGCCAATGTGGATACCTTTTTTGACGAAGAGGGGATTTCACATGAGTTCTCGGCTACGTACACACCTCAACAAAATGAAGTTGTTGACAGGAAGAACCTGACACTTATCAAGATGGCAAGAATGATGCTTGATGAATACAAGATGCCAAGACACTTTTGGGCGGAAGCAGTTGAAACAGCTTGTCATGCTACGAATCGACTATATCTTCACAAGCTTCTCGGCAAAACGGCATACGAGCTACTCACCGGTAACAAACCCCAAGTTGGATACTTTCGAGTATTTGGCTCAAAGTGCTACATTCTTGATAAGCATCGTCGTTCAAAATTTGCTCCTAAATCTCATGAAGGTTTCCTACTCGATTACGATTCAAACTCTCACACTTACTGTGTCTACAACGTTTTCACCCGAAAGGTTGAAGAGATGGTAGATGTGAAGTTTGATGAATCTAATGGCTCGCAAGTAGAGCAATTGCCAATTGATGTAGGAGACAAAGACCCTTCGGAAGCAATCCAAGACTTGTCTATTGGCAAGATTCACCCAACGGAGGTGAAGGAGAGTACTTCGTCCATACAAGTGGAAGCCTCAAATTCACGTGAAGGTGAACCACAAGTTGACTTGGAGGCATCCACAAGTGGAACACGTCAAGATGAAGGGAATGAGGAAGTACATCAAGATGATCCACCTCGACCTCCCTCTCCACCTCCACAAGTGAATGACAACACCAACAACAATGTAGAAGAAGAAGATGATGATGAGGATGTTCCACCTCAACCCAAGCAAAAGCTTCCATGAGTTAGAGCAAGAATCTCAAGAGACCATCCCGTCGGACAAATCTTCGATGACATCCAAACCGGAAGAATTACTCGCTCTGAAACTCGTTTGGCTAACTTTTGTGAACATTACTCATTCATTTCTAGCATTGAACCCATGAAGGTTGAAGAAACCCTTGAGGATCCAAATTGGATAAATGCTATGCACGAAGAGCTCCACAACTTCGAGAGGAATCAAGTGTGGACATTGGTTGAAAAGCCCAACGATGATCATAATGTCATTGGAACCAAGTGGGTGTTTCGGAATAAGCAAGATGAAGATGGACAAGTTGTACGCAACAAGGCACATCTCGTCGCTCAAGGCTACACTCAAGTCAAAGGTATGGACTATGGTGAGACATATGCCCCCGTTGCTAGACTTGAGTCCATTCGCATTTTACTTGCTTATGACAGTCACCATGATATTGGTTTATATCAAATGGACATTAAAAGTGCTTTTCTAAATGGTGAAATTGAGGAGGAAGTTTATGTTAAACAACCTCTCGACTTTGGTAATCCCAAGAAACCTAATCATGTTTACAAACTTCACAAAGCTCTTTATGGTCTTAAACAAGCTCCTAGAGCATGGTATGAATGCTTGACCATGTTCCTAATTGAAAACGGCTTTGAAATTGGGAAAATTGATTCTACACTTTTTACTAAAAGGGTTAATGGTGAATTATTTGTATGCCAAATTTTATGTGGATGATATCATATTTGGTTCTACTAACCCCCATTTTAGTGAAAAGTTTGGAAGGCTAATGTCAGAGAAGTTTGAGATGTCTATGATGAGTGAACTCAAAATTTTCCTTTGTTTGCAAATCAAGCAAACTAAGGAGGGCACTTTTGTCTCTCAAACAAAGTATACCAAGGACTTATTCAAGAAGTTCAACATGCAAGAGAGCAAAGGTATGAAAACACCCATGCCTACTAGTGGACATCTTGACTTGACTAAGGATGGCAAACCGGTTGACCAAAAGGTTTACCGCTCTATGATTGGTTCATTGTTATATCTATGTGCCTCCCGTCCCGATATTATGCTAAGTGTGTGCATGTGTGCACGATATCAAGCGGCCCCTAAAGAATGTCATCTTAAGGCTGTGAAAATGATAGTGAGATACTTAATTCATACACCAAACTTTGGCATTTGGTATCCTAAGAGGTCTTCTTTTGATCTTGTTAGCTACTCCGATTCGGACTATGCCAGTGACAAGGTTGATAGAAAGTCCACTTCAGGAACTTGTCAATTTCTTGGTAGATCTCTTGTGTCTTGGTCCTCCAAGAAACAAAACTCTGTATCCTTATCCACCGCCGAAGCGGAATACATTGCCGCCGGTTCATGTTGTGCTCAATTACTTTGGATGATCCAAACTCTTAAAGATTATGGGATATATGTGAAACATGTTCCATTGCTTTGTGATAATGAAAGTGCTATTAAGATTGCTCACAATCCCGTGCAACATTCTCGAACTAAGCATATTGAAGTTCATCATCATTTCATTCGAGATCATGTTGCTAAAGGAGACATCGATCTTAAGCATGTTCGTACCGATAAGCAATTGGCGGATATATTCACTAAACCACTTGATGAAAAGGTATTTTGCTGGTTGAGAGGTGAATTGAATATCATTGATGCCTCAAACTTGGAATAGATATTCCATTTGGATACATGCAAGGCATGAGCCTTTGTGACTAATCCTTGATATTTCTCTTATGATGATAATCATTTGTCTTGGATATACATATTTGCATCCCTTCCATGTTATCTAACCATTGTAGGTACTTGGATGAGCCTAAATCTAGGAGATTGCAAGTCATTCACATCTTGAGCAATTTCTACATCACCAAGTATCTATGGTTCAGTTGTTGAATCCAAGGAAGCATGAACTCACTCGAGATATCCTTTAACTATTTCAATATGTCAAATTTCATGAATGTCAATTTGGATACACAAGTGCTATTCCTTGCAAGACTAACCCATGTAGGAAGATGAACTACAACTCCGAAGGGTGCTTCCAACTCTAGATGATCTACATCAACCTTGAGCATCCAATATAAGTTCAACTACATGATCAAGATCAACACCACAACCCAAGGTATGACATTCCATCTTAGAGAAGCTTTGCTCCAAGTCATGAGTTAAAGCAACTCAACAAGATGTGAATACATCAAAATGCTTAAATGAAAAATGGCAACCCCATTTTGAGCTTAACGATGAGTATGACCTATGATCAAGTGATCTCACTTGACTTCTAAGTCAATATACTCTAACATAGGTGACTATGTCGTCGACCACCTCTAGATGAAGTTCTTGTTGGGAAACGTAGCATGCAATTTCAAAAAAATTCCTACGCTCACGCAAGATCAATCTAGGAGATGCATAGCAATGAGAGGGGGAGAGTGTGCCTACGTACCCTCATAGACCGAAAGCGGAAGCGTTTGAGAACGCGGTTGATGTAGTCGAACTTCTTCTCGTTCCGACCGATCAAGCACCGAACGTACGACACCTCCGAGTTCTGCACACGTTCAGCTCGATGACGTCCCTCGAACTCTTGATCCAGCAAAGTGTCGAGGAAGTAGATGAGTTCTATCAGCACAACGGCATGGTGACGGTGATGGTGAAGTGATCCGCGCAGGGCTTCGCCTAAGCATCGTGAGAATATGTCTGAGGGTGTAATCTGTGGAGGGGGGCGCCGCACACGGCTAACTGTTGATGGTGTTTATTCTAGGTGCCCCCCTCCCCACATATATATAGGTGGGAGGGGAGGAGAGGCAGCCATGGGGCGCCCCAAGTAGGATCCGAATCCTACTTGGGGTTTCCCAAGTGGTGCGCCCCCCCTTCCTTATTTACCGGAGTGGGAAGGAAAGAGGGAGGAGGGAAGGAAGGGGGAGGCCGAATCCATCCCCTTCCTTCTCTCTTCCCCTCTTTCCTTATCCTCTGGTGCAGCCCATATGGGGGGCGCAACAGCCCCTACTGGCTGCTGCGTTTCCCCTCTTGGCCCATTAGGCCCATATCTTTTGCCGGGGGTGCCCGGAACCCCTTCCGGTGACCCGATATGTACCCGGTAGCCTCCGGAACACTTCTGGTGTCCGAATACCATCGTCCTATATATCAATATTTACCTCTCGACCATTTTGAGACTCCTCGTCATGTCCATGGTCTCATCTGGGACTCCGAACAACATTCGGTCACCAAATCACATAACTCATATAATACTAAATCGTCATCGAACGTTAAGCGTGCGGACCCTACGGGTTCGAGAACTATGTAGACATGACCGAGACACCTCTCCGGTCAATAACCAATAGCGGAACCTGGATGCTCATATTGGCTCCTACATATTCTACGAAGATCTTTATTGGTCGAACCGTTATGACAACATACATTATTCCCTTTGTCCATCGGTATGTTACTTGCCTGAGATTCGATCGTCGGTATCTTTATACCTATTTCAATCTCATTACCGGCAAGTCTCTTTACTTGTTCCGTAATACATCATCCTGTGACTAAGTCACTTTGCTTGCAAGGCTTCTTATGATGTGCATTACCGAGAGGGCCCAGAGATACCTCTCCGATACTCGGAGTGACAAATCCTAATCTCGATCTATGCCAACCCAACAGACACCTTCGGAGATACCTGTAGAGCATCTTTATAATCACCCAGTTACGTTGTGATGTTTGATAGCACGCAAGGCATTCCTCTGGTATCCGGGAGTTGCATAATCTCATAGTCGAAGGAATATGTATTTGACATGAAGAAAGCAGTAGCAATAAAACTGAACGATCATTATGCTAAGCTAACGGATGGGTCTTGTCCATCACATCATTCTCCTAATGATGTGATCCCGTTATCAAATGACAACTCATGTCCATGGTTAGGAAACCTTAACAATCTTTGATCAACGAGCTAGTCAAGTAGAGGCTCACTAGGGACACAGTGTTTGTCTATGTATTCACACATGTATTTAGGTTTCCGATCAATACAATTCTAGCATGAATAATAAACATTTATCATGAATAAGGAAATATAAAATAACAACTTTATTATTGCCTCTAGGGCATATTTCCTTCAGTTCTCTAGTGTTCCCTTGTATATTGCTTTTCAAATTGCTTTTCTTCTTGTGTTTCCCTTTCTAAAACATACAATATCAAAAAACTTAATCTAGATCTCTTTTCGATCTCTGCTTTATCAGTCTCTAGATAACTCATTGCAAATCCTTATGAAAATTCCTTGCAAATCCTTGTGAGATTCCATTTGCCAAGCGAGCTGAGTTGACAAAATTTTCATCTGCGTTGAACTCGGACTCATCGATCCAAGCCCGTCGGCCAGACCGAAATTCAAGGTTTTCTTGTACACAGTTCATCGCTACAACCGACACGGACTAACTCGGTCTCACCGATGAGCATCTTCAGTGGCTCTGCTATCTCGGAGTCACCGATTGAAACAGATCAACGTCACCGACTTCACTACTGAGAAAACATTTTGCCATCTTATATTGCATGTTTGCTTCAGCTCCACTCAATGATTCTTTTCCTCTATCAGCATCTTAAGCTACATGATGCTTTGTAGTGTCTCTCAAGGACCACATCTACCTGACTCATGTTCCGGAAGCTACCCTTCTTGGAAATTGATGTCAAAGGGGGAGAGAGAGCACATCAAAGCTTATCAAATCAAACTTATCAGAAGAAAGAGAGCACATCTAAGCTCTTCTAAAGATGCACATTAACAAGAGGAGAGAAGCCACATGTCTTTAAGAGGGGAAAGACATGTTAGTTTAATTGATTCTGTTTGCTCTGTTTTAATTGATTCATCCTTGATCTGATTTTATCTCACCCTACCTTCTCCCATTATCCAATGTTAGATTTAGGGGGAGAAAGAGTCTATGCTTAAGGGGAGAAAAATCCTTTGAACTTATTGAAAATCCTTAAAATCTTTGGGGACATGTCTATATCTGAATGGAGTACTCACTTTGTAGAACTCACCTATTACATGTCATCCCAGTCTTGGTATTCTTGTGGATCTTGATTTTTTTGGAGTATTCTTGTGTTATCTAACCCTGTTTTCTCAAGTTTATTCCTTCAAAATTTAGCTCAAGAACCACAAGGTAAGTATATGCATCACACTCATGTGCATGATGATCTCTTGCTGTTGCACACATTGTTTGCAAGAGGGATTCACAAACATGAAGGTACATCTTTCAATCACATTGTTTGCTCTAATGCATATAGCCAAGATACATGTAACTCATTACCTACTCAGTCATGCAATGCATTCACATGGTCTTCCATCTTATCTTTACATGATTGCATACATGTAGGGGGAGCTTATGCATGTTACATGTTCTTTCAAAGCTTTGCCTACTACTTTTCATATCATTTATTTAAAGCTTTGATGTATGTTGTCATCAATTACCAAAAGGGGGGAGATTGAAAGCACAAGTGCTCCCTTGGTGATTTTGGTAATTAATGTCAACATATTTCTTGTTGGACTAATAGTTCTATCTAGTGTATTTCAGACAAGTTCAACAATGGTGTGGCAAAGACAAGATGATGTGGAACCCCTTCAAAATGCTAAGGACAAAGATTGGCAAAAGATCAAGACTCTTCGTCTTTATTTTAGTGATCTAAGATCACATTGAGTCCATAGGAAAGCCAATACTATTAAAAGGGGATGAGGTGTTGCTTAATGACTTACTTGCTTAAGTGCTTAGTGATATTGCTACAAAACCCTCAACCACTTTCTCCATCCAAATATATCCAAACCCAAAACTCCAGCTCGGCCCCACCGACTCTATCTATCCGGAGCCACCGAGTTCATATGACATAGCCACTGCCACAAACCCTAACAGTTCGGTCTCACCGAGATGGCCTTGCCAGCGCTCTATGACTTGTTGCATTTATTTCGGTCTCACCGAGTTGGCTTGACAGATTCTCTGTTGCTTATTGCTTCACTTCGATCCCACCGAGTTTATGCAATCGGCACCACCAAGATGATGTTTGCCCTAAGACCTAGCACATCGGCCCCACCGAGTTGTTCCAGTCGGTCCCACTGAGATTCTTAACATTCACATTTTTGAACTGATTGGTGCCACCGAGTTTAACCATTCGGTCCCATCGAGATGAGTCAAATGTGTGTAACGGTTGGATTTTGTGTGGAGGCTATATATACCCCTCCACCCCCTTCTCCATGCGTGAGAGAGCCATCAGAATGTGCCTACACTTCCACCATTCATTTTCTAAGAGAGAACCCCCTACTCATGTGTTGAGATCAAGAGATTCCATTCCTACCATTTGAACCTTGATTTCTAGCCTTCCCCAAGTTGCTTTCCACTCAAATTATCTTTCCACCATAGCCAAATCTGTGAGAGAGAGTTGAGTGTTGGGGAGACTATCATTTGAAGCACAAGAGCAAGGATTTGATCATCAACACACCGTCTATTACCTTTTGGAGAGTGGTGTCTCCTAGATTGGTTAGGTGTTGGTTGGGAGCCTCCGACATGTTGTGGAGTTGAACCAAGAAGTTTGTAAGGGCAAGGAGATCGCCTACTTCGTGAAGATCTACCCGAGTGAGGAAAGTCCTTCATGGGCGATGGCCATGGTGGGATAGACAAGGTTGCTTCTTCGTGGAGCCTTCATGGGTGGAGCCCTCCGTGGACTCGCGTAGCCGTTACCCTTCGTGGGTTGAAGTCTCCATCAACGTGGACGTATGATAGCACCACCTATCGGAACCACGCCAAAAATCTCCGTGTCTCTGTTGCGTTTGCAAACTCCAATCCCATCCCTTTACTTTCGTGCAACTTGCATGCTTTACTCTTTCCGCCGCATATACTCTTGTCATGCTTGCTTGAAATGTATTGTGAGTGCTTTGACATGTGATAAACTCAACCTTAACTTGAAGAAACTAAAAACTGCCACTTTTGCTTGTTAAGGGTCTAATCACCCCCCTCTAGACCCCTCTTCTCACTACTGCAGGATGCTGCTAGCGCGACACTACGATCAGAGACCCTTTGATGAAACTGTGTGCGATGCATTAATCGCAAATGGTGATGTAAAAAACCCGTCAAAAAGATGCAAAATGTTTGCGATGGCGGATACATCAAACACGGTTCAGATTTTAGTTGCGTGTGCGATGCGGGGCATACGGTTGATCCATACGAACTGTTTGCGATGAGACAGAACAACAGAAACGGGCAGCCATATCATGGTGTGTGCGATATATGGCATACAGTTTGCTCCCATGAACCGTTTGCGATGAGACATAACAACAAAAATGGGCAGCCATATCAAGGTTTGTGCGATATATGGCATACAGTTCACTCGGATGAACTGTTTGTGATTAGGCAACACAAAAGAAATGGTCAGCCAGGTGAAGGTGTGTCCGATATACGGCATATAGTTCACTCGGATGAACTGTTTGCATTGAGCCAAGAGAACAAAAACGGTTCAACTTAACAAGATGTGTGTGATACGCGGCAAACAGGTCTGTAATCGGAAATGTGTGGGAAGACCGATAACAACACAGACGATTCCTGTTAACAAGCCGTGTGTGTTGTGAGCAAACGATTGCTGATATACAATTGTGAGTGATTGATGAAATCATCACCGACGGGTTCTATTGTTTAGTCCATGTGCGATGTGATTTGCTCTGTCTACAGAACATGTACATATATACTTATAAGAACAACATTGCATAACCAAATTAAGCATACAATTACACAAGTGACTACACACATAACATTTCCACACACCAAAGTAAGCAATTACATGCATACTAAACTAGGAGAAACGAGCATCAAATCATCTACATCTTGTTGCGATGACGCTTGCCATTGCTCTGCTTCCGGATGGATCCCTGGTCGTGAATGGTTAATAAAATCTAAGTCTATTGCATATTAAGGTCAAAATAGTACTACCAATATACGAGTCTCATACGATGCCATTTCAATGATTGTACCACAAAAGCCCGAAATATTACAAGGTTCAAATTCCAGAGTTACATGGCTCAAATTCGAAGATTACAAGGTTCAAACTGATATTAGAAATGAAATTCAGCTCATTCAGCTGCAAACGCCCGTGCTGATCAGCTGAACATGGATATAAGAGAGGTTCAAACGAAAAATACCAATAGTAAGTCTGGTTTCGTAACCTCGTCATTTCTGCAAAGGGATCAGCCGCTGACAAGTCATGTATGTGGTTGACACAATGACTTCCGATTACTTTGTCATATGCAGTTCCAATATGAAATTTTGCTTTTTTTGGAGCCTTTTCCATTCTGCAGTAGCTGCCGGCGTTGATCAACAAACCATTCATTTTTTTGATATAAATGCATGTCCAACCTCATTACCTTCAGGACCCTTGCTCTGATAACAAAGAACCTGGCGAATATAATCTCTGGTAAGGTCCCTCGGTAGGAGTTCAAAGTAATTTCTGAGAGATGTAGATCTAGGCATTCGATGTGATTGTTATATTGTATCACATTATCCACCACCGGGCCTATTATTATCTGCAAAAGAAGAGAACGTGTTAGTGCCTACATGCAGTTTTGAACACTACTACAGGCCTATTTGGCTTGCAGGATTTGTAAAATGCACCAACGTGCCATCTTCGATCTGACATGATTAACATGGGTATTTGATTACAATCTAGAAAAATGTAGCCTTCTTCGCAAGAGGTTGGAGTGGATGAAAAATTCCCTAAGAAAACTAGTACAGATGAATCCAAAGGAGAAATGCTTATGGATTGTAACCATATGAATCAAGCAACCAATATGGTGTGGGGGGTGTATGTCCTGAAATCCTCCAAAATTCCTTCAGAAATCGTAGTACATTGTCATTGTAAACTTGGGAAAAGGTGCCAAAAATTGAACTCCCTTATGGTTAACATTTAACAGGAAAGGAACATCACCTTGATATACAACTTCTCCAGGCACAGAAAGCATCTTAGGAAACTAAAAACTTCGTGCAGGTTGGGCCCAATAGATTCTAGTGTCAAGACCTTCACTGTGCACAAAATCTGGGTCAAGCTTTTCAGGATGACAGACGAACAGACATCTTCAAAATTAGAAATAATGTTGATATCAAGAAGGAGAGGTAGAAGGCGACTGCTGTAACTGAACGGGTGTGGATCCAATAACAAGTTCAGAGTATTTGACAGACGAGTAGCCCACCACTGTCAATTTCGGCGCAGAAATGACATTAATTCTTGTTGGACCTTGTTGATCAACTACAAGTAATCTTCAAGTGAAGGTGTGTCCTCAATTACCATATTTTGGTCCACCTTTTGTGATCTCTTGTTGCAGCACCAGCAACACACATAAATATTCCGGAGAGTGATGGAGGTGATGTGGAAGCTACTCGACCAATTCATCGCCTGAAGACGAAGGAACTCGAGTGCAGTACAGCCGCGGAGCAGGCGCTCCATGTCATCCTTTGGGATGCAGACAGCGATGAGCTCAAGGTGCTTTAGTCATGGTAGAAAAAGAGCGGGCGCGTCATTAAGGGGGGGGAGGGATGGCAGTTCATGAACTTGGCGAGGCGCAGCATGGGCGCGAAGCGGAGCGCGGACGTTGGCAGTGAGCGCATATGCCCATCATTAAAACTGAGCTCCTCGAGCTGATCTAGGGCGGGGGATTGGAACCACTCGTTAAGCTTGGCTCGGTCCTTGCCATTGGAATGGAACTTGCCCATGATAAGGCCTCTGATTGGGCCATGGTGCCTGCCGAGGATCTGGGAGAACGCATCCAAGCTTTTGCGATAGCCATGGCAGAGCTCGTGGGCGTCGATGAGGTCGAGAGGGGTGGAGAGCCATAGGGGGTGCCATCGCCGGGAAAGGACGGTTGTCCTCATCCCATATTTTATTGGGAGGAGGGATATGATGACTGTCAACATATCATCGGGGAGGCTGCTGATGAAGTCTAGGCCTGCTGGAGTCGCTTGCGGTTCTTTCTCGACCCGCCTCTGCTTGTTGGCAGCCTCGTTCTCCACCTCGTCGGTAGCGACGGCAACCTCTGTCTCCATATTCACACTGTGCTTCGGTGCTTCAGCAGCCCCGGCGTCGCCACTCCCTCCGATGGGGCGCTTCGGCAGCATCCTCATACACTGACGGCTTTGAGGACTAAGAGCGGTGTCGAGGATGCGGGTGGAGAGAGAGGATTGTGTGTGTGGCGAGGATGGGGGGTGCGGCAGCTCGGGTGCGCCATTAATACAGACCAGTGGGAGTGAGGCGGGCGGCGGTCAAAGGCTGTCTCGCCTCCCGGTGAGCCTGCGCGGCGGACTTCTTTCATTCCTATACCATCATTTCACTCAGCTACTCGCATGCCTCTCGGTGACACCGCGCAGCGAAAACGCCTCCCGTCAATTCACACACCTACACGCACGCCTCCCGGACTGCCTGCGCGGCGGACTGCTCGCATGCGTCCCGTCAACTCACGCCTGCTCGCACGCCACACGGGGCGCGTGGCGGCACATATTTTGTTTTTGTTTTTTGATGATTCATTCTGCTGCTTTACAGCTTAACCGAAGCATGGCACGGTCTAACGCACACGGTCCGAATAAATATTCCGTATGAGATATTGGTTGCCAGCTATTAACAATCTCCCATTTGTAAGTAGATTATATCAAAACTTGTCTCAAATTTGACGAAAAAATACAATATCACAGTCTACTGGTTTCCATATATGACACCACAATAAGTTTCATGAATTTCAACTAAGTTTTGGATTTACTGAATTTTAAAAATCAATATTCTCAATGTTTTGAAATTTCTTTCACGGGGAAACATGCACCCAGGGACACACATATGATTTTGCAATCCATTTTGGTGCACATGTAGCTCAAATTTGATTTTTGCACATTAAATCCCTAGGAAATCAATCAATGTATAAAATGGGTCGAATGATCTTTGTTTTTTTTCAAACTTTAACACGCCACTCCACTGGTCACATGTTCACTGCAAAAAAAGTTTGGCATGCCTCAGAGTGGAGGTGGTGGTGCGAGATGTGTGTGTGTGTGGGGGGCGGGGGTGTCCATCAGTACACTACTAGTCGCGAGCCTCCGTGACGTGGGATTATTGATCATTTCGTGAGTTATATATGCCACATCAAAGTCATGAGTTGGTTATTTAAAGCATTACACAACCCTTTCATACATACATGTTCGGGCCACATGCATGCATTGGCGGTCCTCTCGGACACTCCCTCGTGTGGTTAGCAGCGATGTGCCCATTCGTTAGCCCGCAAAGGTTTTTAGTTTCCGCTGACAACGAGAGGCATTGGACCGAAGGTGGATTCATCTTGGCATGTGTGTTACGGTCCATATCAAAGTTCGGGCACGTGCGTACACATGAGTACCTCCCACCGGCTCGAAGTGAGGGGGCTACGCATCGTGAACCTCTGTGTAGAGCGTTTTTGGTTTGCGAAGCATGTGCCACGTCAAAGTTGTGCATTGGATATTCAAATATCACACAACACACGACAACATGCACACGGTGGTTGTCCTATGACACTCGCTCGCATGTGACATTCTGTGGGCCCGTGAGGTATTCGTCGATCAATTGAACGTATAAACGAGAGAGAGGTTAATTTGACCAACAAGGATGGTTCTTTTTTCATTTGTGTTACGTATATGCATGGTAGGAGTATGTAGTACATGTCAAAGAGGGGGCAACATGTATACTCTCTGTATATATGTGTGTGTCATAACCTCGCTCCATGTGGGGACTTTCCGGTTCCCGAGGCAGGTGCCACATCAAAGTTCTGCATTGGTATTCAAACATCACGCAATACCATGCAGGCGGTGGTTGCCCTATACACTCGCGTGCGGCGCTTCCATCTGTGGGCCCGTGAAGTCATCCTCCATCACTTTGACCCAACGAGAGAGAGGCGCATTTGATGAACAAGGAGAATTAATTCTTTTAGGGCTGTGTTAGGGTAGGAGTATATATATAGTTCATGTCGAAGGGGGGATGGGACCAACATATACTAGGTGTCACACATGAACCTCACTCAGTGTGGAGACTTTGCAGTTTTTGAGGCAAATGCCACATCAAAGGTTGTGCATTAGGTATTCAAAACATCACAACCACACACCTCTCCATATATATGTTTTGGCACACATGCAAGCGATGGTGGTTGTCCTGTGGCACTCACTCACGTGGTTATCAGCGATGCTTCCATCTGTCGGCCCGCTTGGTCCATCACTTTCACCGACAACACGAGAGGTTAATTATTTTGACTTAGGAGGGGATTAATTTTTGTTTGTCTCGCGGTATAGGTCATGATGTGAGATTACATATATAATAGCGCATGTGTACACATGAATCCATCCCGCTGGATCGAAGGGGGGGGGGGGGGGCGAGCACACGACACGTCATGAACCTCTTGCTCTCTGTGGGGACGTGTGCGATTTTGAACGCATGCATCACATCAATGTTGTGCATTAGGTATTCAACACATATGCATGCATCACGCACCTCCATAAATATGTTTGCGACACATGCATGCAATGGTTGTCTTTGGACACTCTCACTCGCTTGGTTATGGGCGGCAAGCCTATATATATTCGTGGCCCCGCGTGGACGTCCATCATTTTGACCGACGACGAGAAAGGTTACCAGGGTGGATTCTTCTTCTTTGGTTCATGTTACCGTATAGTAGGTCGATCATTCTAGGCCTAATTAAGTTTGAGCGCATGCATGCTACACATCATGAACCCTCGATCAGTGTGGGGATATTACGGTTCCAAAGCATGGTGCCACATCAAATTTGCGCATTGCGTATTCAAACACCGTACACACCACTTCCATATACATAATTGGGCCACATGCACAGAGTGGGTTTTGTCTTCAGACAGTACTCCCTTGTAAGTTTATCGGCGACAAGCTAGCCCATTTTGCGGGGCCGTGTGGACGTCCATAACTTTGACCAACAACAAGCAAGAGAGGTTAGACGATCAAGTTGGATTCTGTTTGGTCCGTGTTACAGTACGTCTTGGTGAGATGCCCTCCCCCCGACACGTGTGTGTGTGTGTGTGTGGGGGACTACTTGGCACTACCCGCAACCTCCGTGGGGTCAGGGAAGTCCGGTTATTTTGCGAGGCACATGTGCCGCATCAAAGTTGTGAATGGTAGTTAAATATCACACCACACCCTTTTCATACATATAGTATAGGGCCACCCGCAGGTGGTTCGTATGTGGTCTAACCCATCTCCCGCCAGAAACACACATTTGTGGGTCGGCACACGGTCCACCTTTGTCCGGAAGCGGAAGGGGAAGTTTGACCATATATATGATGGACTCCTATAGGTTTTGTGTTACGGTAGGGTGAGATTTCAAACCTAACTATCTGGGGGCATGCATTCGTAGCTAGGATTCCCTTACCACCGACACGAAGTGGGGTTCGTAGGGGGTGGCTGCCTAGCAATACCGTGCACTTTGTGCGACAGGTGCCACATCAAAGTTGTGCATTGGGTATTCGAACATCAAACCACCCTTTTCATAGATATATTTGGTCCACATGCAAGTGTGTTCGTGTTCTGACCCTTTCTCACGTTATTCTTTTTGCCAAATTTATAAACAACACACGAGTTGGATGCAGAAACCGTCTGTGATTGGGTACGCAACAGACATGGTTCGGTCAGACTACCCGTGTGCCACGCTCGTGCCATGCAGTCACTCACATCAGCACAGTAGATTGGGCTCCACGAGGCTTGCCTCCCGCTCTCGAAAATATCTACTACCTCGTAATCTCAAAAATATCTACCGCCTGGAAGGTTTTTATGTTTGATAGCACATGATTAGTATGTGTGGACCGTGTGCGATGTTTGTTACTCCCGCTCTGCTTCAATCCCTTGGTTCAAATTTTTAGTAGCCCCGACATTTTACTCCCGCCTCTGCATCCCTCGCAATCTCAAAAATATCTGCTCGCCCTTGATTCAAATTTTCAGTAGCCCCACCTTGTTACTCCCGCCTCTGCATCCCTCGCAATATCAAAAATATCTGCTCTCCCTTGATCAAAATTTTCAGTAGCCCGGCATTTTACTCCCGCCTCTGCATCCCTCGAAATCTCAAAAATATCTGCTCGCCCTTGATCCAAATTTTCAGTAGCCCGGCATTTTACTCCCGCCTAGTAAAATTTTCAGTTGCCGTGGTATTTCCTCAAACACCCCTTGCCCCCTCCCCAAAACCTCCGCTCACACAGACACACACCACCCCTCCCTTGCTTGAAACCATTGGTAGGTCGCCGCCATCGCCGCCGCCGCCACCGCCGCCTCCATCCTCAACCTTTGCCTGTGTGCCGGGGAGCTTGAGGAGCCAATGGCCCAAAAGAGGTTTATCGCGGCCTCTTCACCCGACATCGCGCGAGGTGGCCGCCGAGGTGTCCCCGTTATCCTCCGCGGGCTCTTTATCGATCCGCTGCCACCGGTCGCCCGATCCGCCTGCCGCCACGCCCCTACGCCGGTTCGAGGACTTCCCTGTCCTCCCTCGGCCCCGGCCGCCGACAAGGTCCTACCTCGGTGTCCGGCAGCGACGGTGGGGGACGTGGGTCGCCGAGATTACGGATCGAGAGACCCACACCCGCCGGTGGCTCGGCAGCTTCCACACGGCCGAGCTCGTGGCCATGGAGTCCGACCGCTGGCAGGTCCGCTACCATGGTGCGGCGGCTAGGCTCAATTTCCCCTTCGGCACACGTCCGGTCGACCTCATTCCGCCGGATCTAGGGGTGGTGAGCTCGGCTATGGCGCGGGAGGACCGCGAGGCGTGGGAGCGCCTCGAGGCCGAGGCCGCTGACAAGGCCTACATGCAAGAGCTCCGCCGGCAGCACCCGGAGCTCGTGGAGCCGGAGCGGGTGATCTTTGCCGGCGCGGAGGGCGGCGAGGTTATCGTGCTCTCCTCCGATGACGAGGTCAAAGGCGGTGAGGACGGCGGCGTGGAGGGCGTCGAGGTGGGCGGCGAGGACGGGGAGATCGACGTCGACGAGTGGAGGAGTGTCTTCTCCAACGACCCCGACGACGGCACCGGCCCGGACCCGGCTCGCGGCACACCGTACCTGATGAGGAAGGATTGGCTCGACCTCCACTTCGACTGAAAGTAGTTTAGTTTAGTTTAAATTTATGTTTTATGTTCGGTTATGCAAAACTATCTATGTTTATGTTTGAATGCATGCTACTTTCGGTTGAACCTGCTTTGAACTTTATCAAATTGAAGTTTACAATGTTAAGTTTAGGTGATCGACTAGAAACGGCCAAAAATTGCTGGAGTATATATATATCCACTAAGGGTTTTAGTCCGTTAACTTTTAAAGGATCGGCTAGAGATGGCCTTATGCCTTGTTTATTTCAGTTCTTCACAATGTGGTGCTCTATATGTGCAACTATTTGCCGTGCAGTTCAATTTCATCAATAACAGTTTCAACAATACCACTATGAATTACGATATTTGGTTGTTGTTAAGGATGTTGCAGTTAACATGCCTTTTCGTTTTTTAACAATAACTAGTGTACTTTAGACCTGCACAATACCAGTTTGAATGACTATATTTGCTTGTTTTTAAATGTTATGCCTGTTGCAGTTAACACACCTTTCCATTTCTTGTTTTGCTTAACTATCATGCTTAAACCTACACACTGAAGCTATCATTTGTAGATTATGTTGTCTACCATGGATATATTTGGTTGATGTTTAGCCTGTTGTGCTTATCATGCCTTTATATGTATTCATACAGGACAATATTGAGAACAACTGTTGTTTTCCATCGAGGTTAGTTTCATCGCATTGCTTATATATATTCACTGTTCAGGATATCGGTAGCTGGTACCATATAGCCTGGGGGCTGATAAGGGATTAATCGTCGATTCGGACATTTCACTTAACATATCAGTAACCCATTTATCGGTAGGTTAACTAGGGCGATATTTAATATATTTGAGGCTACATAACAACATGCATTGTACTAAATGACTAAATATGCAATCCCAGGCTACATAGCAACAAGGAAGAGTGTTACCTTAATGTTCTGATGATGTCTAGATATACATGTAATAAGATCTTATATAATGGGATGGAGGGAATATTGTACTACATCATTTTTCAATTGTTGTTTAGCTTCTAATATTAACTTGGTGCTTTTAGGTACATATGTCATTGCCAAAGATCCACACTTTGACCCTTTCTGCTTATGGGGCAATGAGATATTCATGAACCAGCATCATGTGAGGAAACTGATAAAGATTGTTATTAAAATGGGTCAAAAGATGTCAATCGAACTATTTGTTTACACTTTATGCAAGACAACAGTGAACTACAGGATGGTAAGTAAGAACTCTGTAGCCTTCTTTTTACTGCCCGTAATGAGTTGTGTGAGATGACAATGTCTGAATCTTTTACCTTTGCAGTGGATCCTGAAGTAGTTTACTCAAGATTACCTCTCAAACTACATGATTGACGGCTGGCCATCACAAGGGGTTGGACTAGAGTCGTGCGTGCCTTCTACATCGAGGAGAGCACAATAGGGCCATTCCGCTTCATCTTGTTCATCAACCAGAATGTCTCTTGCCTCTTTCTTTACCATCTGTAATAGTACAAGTATACAACCTTGGTTCATCATTCTTTATTTGGTGCTTATGTAATTCTTGAACATATGTACCTGTGAATCGAATAATGCATTGGTTGTTTGAACCTAATGGATATGAATAAAGCTATAGCCTACTTTCAAATTCAAATTAGGTACAATTTTAAATAGCAGCAATTAAATTAGGGTGAAATTACGCTCTGCGGGTCATTATGGCGCACATGGTCTATAAAGCACAGCATGTGTGATACACATCATATTCCGACACGGTTCATGGAGAGGAAACATGTGTAACCATGCACACAGTTGCCGTTTGCAAAGCGTGTGTGATGTCAGACAATATCACAAACGGTGCGGGAAAACTAAATGTGTGTGATTGTCGACCTATCATACACGGTTTACAATCATGAATTGTTTGTGATGTGCCAGGCATCGTAAACGTAGAGCCAGTTTGGTACGTGCCTGGAAAAATCCCGTGCCTGGCATGTGCTTGGACTGCGCCTGGTTTTAGATAAAACCACAGAACTCCGACTACGATGGCAATGCGAGCACAAACGAGTACCAAGGATGAAGTGTTTGGGATATTCGAGATATCAGAAACAGTTTTATAGGGACAACTGTATGCATTAAGGCTCCCTATCCCCGACGGTTTCTGGGTGATGTGGGAAGGACCCCCCTATCGCAGTCACTCACTTGGCGACGGTTCAAAACACCATCGCGGAAAGGGGTTAAAAACCGTTTGTATAGCACCTCGCTGTACTAGTGTCTCGATCCTTTCAGAGGTGAATAGGCGCTTTAAAATAATTATGGTTTAAGCTTGAACAAATGCGGAATAAAACTAGCGCTTAATTTGTCAAGCACAAAACCTAAATCGACTAGGCTCACCTATGTGCACCAAGAACTTATGCTAAGCAAGATAAATAACTAAGTGATAGCAAGATATATAACATGTCATACTATGGGTATCACAAAGTAAAGTGCATAAGTAAAGAGCACGCATAAGAGACAATTGAGGCACACGGAGACGAGGATGTATCCCAAACATCACGCCGTTGCGGATTCTAATCTCCGTTTGGAGCGGTGTGGATGCCCAATGCTCCCCAAAATGCCACTAGGGCCACCGTAATCTCCTCACGCCCTCACACAATGTAAGATGTCGTGATTCCACTAAGGGAGCCTTGAGGGCGGACATCGAACTCATACAATTGGAAACCCTTGAGGCGGTCACCGGTACCCGTACAAATTGCTCGGGAATTCTCCACAACTTAATTGGATACCCCGATGTTGGAAATATGCCCTAGAGGCAATAATATTTGTATTATCATATTTCCATATTCATAATATAGAGTTTATATTCTATGCTATAACTGCTATGATCCTGGAATATGCGATTAAGTGGAAAACTCATATACACGTGTGGAATAATAAATGATTAAATAAAAGATTCCTAGGCTTGACTCTAGGACTAGCTCAAGTGTTGTTGGTGATCATGTTTTTCGAATCTTAGGATATCGTTTAAAGTGTTAAACGATAGTCCTAAAACAACTTTGAGATTATGACGTTGGAAGAACGATCATATTGAATCGACCCAAACTTGTTTGTTGTGAATTGAATTAATATCATTTGTATTCAATTGTAATAACACAGAGTGTTAACCTGTTTTTAGTTCCTCAGACCATGAGAGTGTCTCGGTCACTTCCTACTGGACAGTGGGCTTTGGGGTTGCTCAAACGTCATCTGTAACAAGGTGATCATAACGACAACTTTCAGGTTCACCGGAAAGTTTGACAAGTGAACGGATAGCTCGAGAGTGGGATTTGATCCTCTGACAATGGAGAGATATTCTTAGGGCCCTCTCGGTGTGATGGCATCCATGATCGTCTGGCCAGACACATGTGGCTACGTCACAGGGATGTCGGAACACATTAACGAGAAAGAAGAACAAAACCAGTAACGGGAGCACCAATATAGTGAGCATGGTGATGACAGAGGGGGATACCGATGCACACCGGGTTTTGTAAAGTATCATGAAGCAAAGGGAAAATCACATGATAATCAAAGGTTCACTCGAATATCATTCGTGTAATCATAGGGACCGATTGAAGGAAATATGCCCTAGAGGCAATAATAAAGTTATTATTTATTTCCTTATTTCATGATAAATGTTTATTATTCATGCTAGAATTGTATTAACCGGAAACATAATATATGTGTGAATACATAGACAAACAGAGTGTCACTAGTATGCCTCTACTTGACTAGCTCGTTGATCAAAGATGGTTATGTTTCCTAACCATAGACATGAGTTGTCATTTGATAAACGGGATCACATCATTAGGAGAATGATGTGATTGACTTGACCCATTCCGTTAGCTTAGCACTTGATCGTTTAGTACGTTGCTATTGCTTTCTTCATGACTTATACATGTTCCTATGACTATGAGATTATGCAACTCCCGTTTACCGGAGGAACACTTTGTGTGCTACCAAACGTCACAACGTAACTGGGTGATTATAAAGGTGCTCTACAGGTGTCTCCGAAGGTACTTGTTGAGTTGGCGTATTTCGAGATTAGGATTTGTCACTCCAATTGTCGGAGGGGTATCTCTGGGCCCACTCGGTAATGCACATCACTATAAGCCTTGCAAGCATTGTAACTAATGAGTTAGTTGCGGGATGATGTATTACGGAACGAGTAAAGAGACTTGCCGGTAAGGAGATTGAGCTAGGTATTGAGATACCGACGATCGAATCTCGGGCAAGTAACATACCGATGACAAAGGGAACAACGTATGTTGTTATGCGGTTTGACCGATAAAGATCTTCGTAATATATGTAGGAACCAATATGAGCATCCAAGTTCCGCTATTGGTTATTGACCGGAGACGTGTCTCGGTCATGTCTACATAGTTCTCGAACCCGTAGGGTCCGCACGCTTAAAGTTCTGTGACGATTTGTATTATGAGTTTATGTGTTTTGATGTACCGAAGGTAGTTCGGAGTTCCGGATGAGATCGGGGGCATGACGAGGAGTCTCGAAATGGTCGAGACGTAAAGATCGATATATTGGACGACTATATTCGGACATCGGAAAGGTTCCGAGTGGTTCGGGTATTTTTCGGAGTACCGGGGAGTTACGGGAATACGGGGAAGAAGTATATGGGCCTTATTGGGCTTTAGGGGAGAGAGAGAGGCAGGCCGCGCGCCCCCCCAAGGCCTAGTCCGAATTGGACTAGGGGGAGGGGCTGCGCCTCCTCCTTCCTTCTCTTCTCTCTTCCCCTTCCTTCTCTCCTACTCCTACTACTTGGAAGGGGGGGAATCATACTCCCGATGGGAGTAGGACTCCTCCAGGGCGCGCCATAGCTAGGCCGGCCCTCCCCCCTCCTCCACTCCTTTATATACGTGGCCAGGGGACACCCCATAGAGACAACAATTGATCATTGATCTCTTAGCCGTGTGCGGTGCCCCCCTCCACCATAATCCTTCTCGATCATATCGTAGCGGTGCTTAGGCGAAGCCCTGCGTCGGTAGCATCATCATCACCGTCACCACGCCGTCGTGCTGACGAAACTCTCCTATGAAGCTTTGCTGGATCGGAGCTCGCGGGACGTCATCGAGTTGAACGTGTGCTGAACTCGGAGGTGCCGTGCGTTCGGTACTTGGATCGGTCGGATCGTGAAGACGTACGACTACATCAACCGCGTTGTGCTAATGCTTCCGCTTTCGGTCTACGAGGGTACGTGGACACACTCTCCCCTCTTGTTGCTATGCATCACCATGATCCTGTGTGTGAGTAGGAAATTTTTGAAATTACTACGTTCCCCAACACCGATATGGATGTCCATGGTTCCGCTATCGGTCATTGAACGAAGGGGTTTCGTTCATGTCTATGATTTACCGAACCCATGGGGTCACAAGCTTAAGGTAATCATGATCTGCTGAGTGTTAGTTGTACGGGAGTAATGAGAATATATTTGTGGAATTGTTTCATCGATATTCGGAATAGTTCCGAGATGTTCCGGAAGCGTTTTGGGGGTCACCGGAAGGGTTTCGGAAAATATCGGGTAATACCGGGTATTACCGATTAATTATATATAGGTGGAAAGTCTTTCCGGGGATGTTAAATTATATATATAATGCTCTAAAATGTTTAGAACTATTTTATATTTAATTTAATATCAACGGGCGTAAAAAGGCCAAGTGGTGGAAGGCAACTGTGACGCCCCCGACTCGACCGTGCACTAATCATACACACAAATGCGCACGAACAAGATCAGAGACTCACGGGAAGATATCACAACACAACTCTAGACAAAAAATAAAATAATAAAAGCTTTATATTTGATAACCCACAAGTATATGGGATCGTAATAGTTTTCGAGGGTAGAGTATTCAACCCAAATTTATTGATTCGACACAAGGGGAGCCAAAGAATACTTGAAGGTATTAGCAGCTGAGTTGTCAATTCAGCCACACCTGTAGATTAATTATCTACAACAATATGATCAGTAGCAAAGTAATATGATAGTTTTGATAGTAGTGGCAATAATAGCGGTAAAAGTGACAGTGATATCAATAGTTTTGTAGCAAGTGTAACAGTAGCAAATGCAATAGTAACATAGCAGAAACAATATATGGAAAATTTGTAGGCATTGGATCGGTGAATTCGTGGAATGATATTCATGATATAACAGTCATAACCTAGGGCGATACGACACTAGCTCTAGTTCATAAATATAATGTAGGCATGTATTCCGTAAATAGTCATACGTGCTTATGGAAAGAACTTGCATGACATCTTTTGTCCTACCCTCCCGTGGCAGCGGGGTCCATATGGAAACTAAGGGATATTAAGGCCCCCTTTTAATAGAGAACTGGAACAAAGCATTAGCACATAGTGAATACATGAACTCCTCAAACTACGGTCATCACCAGAAAGTATCCTGAATACTGTCACTCCGGGGTTTGCGGATCATAACACGTAATAGGAGACTATAACTTGCAAGATCGGATCTAGAACATAGATATAATGGTGATAACATAAACGGTTCAGATCTGAAATCATGGCACCCGGGACCAAAGTGACAAGCATTAAGCATGGCAAAGTCATAGCAACATCAATCTCAGAACATGATGGATACTAGGGATCAAGCCCTAACAAAACTAACTCGATTACATGATGAATCTCATCCAACTCCCTCACCTACCAGCGAGCCTACGAAGGAATTACTCACTCCCGGTGGGGAGCATCATGGAATTGGCAATGGAGAAGGGTTGGTTATGACGAAGATCGAAGATTCCCCTCTCCAGGGCCCCAAACGGACTCCAGATCTGGCCTCCCGATGAAGAACAGGAGGTGGCGGCAGCTCCATCTCGTGAAACATGATAATTCTTTCTTCCCTATTTTTTCTCCAAAAATAGGATTTTATAGCGTCAGAGGTAGGGTCATCAGGGCCACCAGGTGGGCACAACCCACCTGGGCGCGCCAGGAGTGGGGGGGCACGCCCTGGTGGGCTGTGCTCCCTTAGGGACCCCCCTCCGGTGGTTCTTGGCTCCAGTATTTTTCTTTTATTCCATAAAAATCTCCAAAAAGTTTTGTTCCATTCCGAGAACTTTATTTCTGCACAAAAACAACACCATGGTAGTTCTGTTGAAAACAGCGTCAGTCCGGGTTAGTTTCATTCAAATCATGCAAATTAGAGTCCAAAACAAGAGTAAAAATGCTGGGAAAAGTAGATACGACGGAGACGTATCAACTCCCCCAAGCTTAAACCTTTCCTTGTCCTCAAGCAATTCAGTTGATAAAATGAAAGTGAAAAAGAAAAACTTTTGAAAACTCTTTTGCTCTTGTTTACATAAATAGGCTTAAGTAGCACCCAGGTTTTCAGCAAAGATCATGACTAACCATGCCAACAATAACTCTTAGAAATTATATTAACTCATACCAATGGCATAAGCAACTAGCAAGCAATAATAAAGTATCTCAAATGACAACACTTTGTCAAAACAATCATGATATAATATGACAACAGTGGTATCTCGCTAGCCCTTTCTGAGAACGCAAAACATAAATGCGGAGCACCTCCAAAGTTCAAGCAGTGACTAAACATTGTAATTCATGGTAGAAAAGATCCAGTCATGATGCATCCAACATTAGCTACACACAATGCATGAGGATGACAACAGTGCTCTCAGATCTAGTGCTTATTTGAGAAGGTGATGACTCAACATAAAAGTAAATAGATAGTCCCTTCGCAGAGGGAAGCAGTGGTTTGCAGCGGTGCCAGAGCTCAGATTTTTAAAACAGAGATAAATGAAATTTTGAGAAATGCACCCTTCTTGTTTACTTCGCGACCATTAGTTATCGATATCTTCCATGCTTAACACATTAGTGGCGGTTCCCAAGCAATAAAAGTAAAGGTTTACTCCCCCTCCACCAACAAACACACTCCACGGCTAGCCGAATCCACGGGTACCGTCCATACCAACATCAGTCCTGGCGGAGTTCTGTTTAATTAATTGCAATTTTTTTGAATTTGGGACTGGGAATCCCTATTACCACCCCTTTCGTGCAAGGACAAGTGAATAAACACTTATCATGAGAATAACCCGCTTAGCATGGAAGATATTGACTACCTCCTGCCACTCTATGAACAACCCAGGCACACAAAAACAGATGTTTATTTGAAGTTTTTAGAGGTGGCACATGCAAATTTACTTAGGACGGCAGGGTAATACCGCTTATAGGTAGGTATGTTGGACTGATCTGGAATAACTTGGGTTTTAGGAATTTGATGCACAAGCAGTAATCCCGCTTAGTACAGGTGAAGGCTAGCAAATAGGTTGAGAAGCGGCCAGCTAGAGAGCGAAAACGGTCATGAACATGCATTATGCATAAGTAACATTGAATACTAGCATGAGTAGGATATAAACACCATGAACATAAATATCATAGAGGCTATGTTGGTTTTGATTCAACTACATGCATGAACATGTGCCAAGTCAAGCCACTCAAACATTCAGAGGAGGATACCATATCATCATACTATATCACAATCATTTTAACACAACGTTGACCAAGATAAATCATTATCCATGCCTAGCTACTTAAGCACGGCATGAGAAACTATAATCTCTAATTGTCATTGCAAACATGTTTGATCATAATAGGCTGAATCATGGATACTAGGTTAAACATATTTACAAAAACAGAACAAGTTGAGTTCATACCCGTTTCTCTCTGCCACAGCCAGTTCATCAAATATCGTCATTATTGCCTTTCACTTGCACGACCGAATGATATGAAAATAATAATAGTGCAAGAGTGCCGTGGACTAAGCTGGAATCTGCAAACATTTTATTCAAGAGGAGAAGACAAGGCAATTTGAGCTCTTTGTTAGATCAACAATAATGCATATGAGAGCCACTCAATATTTTCATCGTGGTCTTCTCCTCGGTATGACTCAATAAAAGGAAAAGAATTTCAGAGAAACACACTGAAATATTTTTGGAGTTTTTAGTTTTTCTTGAAGAAAGCAAATTAAAGAGAAAAACAAAAATGAGAAAAACTATTTACACGGGAAAGCTCCCAACAAGCAAAAGAAGAACAAGGAAATCTTTTTGGGTTTTCTTTTAAAATACTACAACCGATTAAACTAGAAGGAAAAACCGAAAAGAAGGAAGAAATATTTTTTTTGATTTTCTCAAAGTTTTTCAAACACACAAGAAGAAAGCGAGAAAATAAAACAAGCATGGATAATACAATGAAAAAGTGTGAACACCGACAACTGGAATGAAATGTGTGAACATGAATGTAATGTCGGTGGAAATACGTACTCCCCCAAGCTTAGGCTTTTGGCCTAGCTTGGTAATCACTATCCGTGGCCTCCGTAATGATCAGAGTGATAGCTCACGGAGGCTCTTAGTGCAGCCTCCTCAGCCTGTCGGGCAGCCACAACCGCTGCGTTGTGTGCACGGGCCTCGCTCTCAAGAACATAATATGTTCCCTTGCTGTGATAATCAAAGAGAGCAGGAGCAGGCAAATAGGTGTGCATAACAGAATTTTTATTGAACAGCAGGTTATATGTATAATCAGTGATCTCGCCCTTAAGGAACTTATGCCGCTTCATGGCCTCAAAGTCTAAATACTGTATGGGTAGGATGGGGTCATTAGGCCAAGGTGATACACCACACTCCTCTGCTAAGTGTGAAGCATAAATCCCACCACAAAAATCTCCACTACTGGCATTGTGCTGCAATCTACGCGCAACAATCGCTCCAAGGTTATAACGTTTAACACCAGTGAGGGCAGTTTGTATGAGGCTCAAGTCAGGAGCACAAAGTATACTACAGTCTTGTTTGCCTACGATGCATTTTCCATTAAATAGTGCAAAGTATTGAATTGATGGGAAATGAATACTTTTTATTCTACCTTGCGTCACTCCTCTATTCTCACTGTAGCAAAGACTAGTTAAAAATACCTCATACTCAGACCTCGGTGGTTCGTCCAACAAACCCCAAAATGGAATTTTACATACACCACTAAACGCATCTAGAGACATGGTAATAGAACGGTCATAAAGTTTAAACGAGACTCTAGACTCACGAGGATGGAATTTAAACTCTTTAGTAAATGATTCTATGAGGCTGAGATACTGGTCTCACTTATCTTCAATGTAGGGACCGAGCTCGGCATTGTGAACATATTGCTCAAATTCTTCTTTAATACCTGCCATCAACATCAAGTCGTCACACGGCCATAAACATGATTTGGTGGCAGCATCTCGGATTGAATTTGCGCTTGGTTCAACATAAAACTGACGGGTCGAGCCACTACTAGAAGATGCCTCCGAGGATCTCCGTCTCGAAGAACTCCTTCCAAAGAAGTTTATCACATTTGCAGACAATTTTCTGGAAAAAAATTGGTCACAAAATTTTATTAACAAAACTTTGCAAGATTGATAGCAACTACTCATAGGGATATATTGAGGCTATATTGAGCATTAAAACTACTTACAACTCTAAGAATTCAACATGCAAGCACATCTACAGCAACACCAAGAGTAGCTAATTATTCAAAATATAATCCACAAAAGCAAAAACTAATTGGACCAATGGAGGAGTCACATACCGAGTAGCAATCCCCCAAAACAGTTTCGGAACCGGAGCTTCGAGCAAAGAGATCGAAATCCGCGGGTTTAAGAGCAAGAACACGAGAGAGAGAGAGCAATGATGATTTTTTCTGGAGGTAGGTGATGACATGGGCTAAAGAGATAAGTGAGGGGGCTCGCGTGGGGACCACAACCCACCAGGGCATGCCTGGGGCTGCTAGTGCGCCCTGGTGGGTTGTGCCCACCCAGTACACCCCCCTCTGATGTAATTTGCACTAGAAATTCTTAAATATTCAGGAAAAAAATTGTATTAAATTTTCAGGGCATTCTGAGAACTTTTATTTTTGGGTCAGTTTTTTATTGCACGGGAAAATCAGAAAACAGACAAAACATGGCATTTTATTTTATTTAACTAAGAAGAACAGAAAACAAAAGTTGGAAATAGAAAGTTGTGCTTACTAAATTCATCAACTTCATACCATTCAAAAATGATCCATTAATAAGGTTGATCAAGTCTTATTAATAACCACTTTCGGTTAGCATGAAACCGAAGAACTTTCGTAGAACACTAAGTTACCTCAACGGGGATATGTATGTCCCCCACAATAAGAATTTCATATTTCTTTTTGGCAGTAGGTAGAGGTAGTTGAAAACTTCCAATAGTGAGTGTAGGACATTTTTCAATAACATTAATACCATTCACTTGGAATTGTTTCTTCGGAAAGTGCACCGTATGCTCATTACCATTGATATGAAAAGTGACCTTGCTTTTGTTGCAATCAATAATAGCCCCTGCAGTATTCAAGAAGGGTCTACCAAGGATAATCGACATATTGTCGTCCTCGGGCATCTCAAGTATAACAAAGTCAGTTAAGATAATAACATTTGCAACAACAACGGGCACATCCTCACAAATACCGATAGGTATGGCAGTTGATTTGTCGGCCATTTGCAAAGATATTTTAGTAGGTGTGAGTTTATTCAAATCAAGTCTTTCATATAAGGAGAAAGGCATAACACTAACACCGGCTCCTAAATCACACAAAGCAGTTTTGACATAATTTCTTTTGATGGAGCAAGGTATAGTTGGTATTCCCGGATCTCCAAGTTTTTTAGGTACTCCATCCTTAAAAGAATAATTAGCAAGCATGGTGGAGATTTCAGCTTCTGGTATCTTTCTTTTATTGGAGATGATGTCTTTCATATATTTTGCATAAGGGGCCATCTTCAAAATATCAGTCAAGCGAGTGCGCAAAAAGACTGGCCTAAGCATTTCAGCAAAGCGTTTAAATTATTCATCATCTTTCTTCTTAGTTGATTTGGGTGGAAAGGGCATGGGTTTTTGAACCCATGGCTCTCTTTCTTTTCCATGTTTTCTAGCAACAAAGTCTCTTTCATCATATCTTTTATTTTTAGGTTGTGTGTTATCAAGATCAACAGATGGTTCTATCTCAACATCATTATCTGGCTCTTTATCATTGTCTGGTTGAGTATCTTCATGAACATCATCATTTTCTTTTTCATTATCACTAGGTGGGTGTTCATTACCAAATTGAGTTTCAGCATCAGAAATAGAAACATCATTATTATTTTCAGGAGGTTTTTTCCTTTAAAGGTTCACTAGAGGTATGCAAATTCCTATCATTTTTCTTCTTCTTTTTCTTTTTAGAAGGACTAGGTGCATCATTATTACTTCTTTATGAATCTTGTTCAATTCTTTTAGGGTGTCCTATAGGATATAGTAGTTCCTGAGTCATTTTACCTCCTCTAGTTGCTACTCTAACAGCAAAGTCATTTATATTACTATTCATTTCATCAAGCAATTCTCTTTGAGATTTAGCAACTTGTTCTAGTTGAGTTTGAACCATAGAGGCATGTTTTCCTACACCTCTAACATCATTGTAGATTCTAAGTAACAAGTCACTCAAGCGAGCAATCATATCAGAATTGTATTTCAATTGTTTCATAACATTTGCATTGAAGTGATCTTGTTTTCTAATGTAGTTGTCAAACTCATAAAGGCATTGGCTAGGATGTTTATTATAAGGGATATCACTTTCATCAAAGAGTTTACCTCTACCACCTTGAGTGGTGGTGTGTTAAGTCCATGAATCTCTTCAATAGGAGGTAAATTTTTAACATCCTTTGCTTTAATACCTTTTTCCTTCATAGATTTCTTTGCCTCTTACATATCTTCCGGACTAAGATATAAGATACCCCTCTTCTTCAGAGTGGGTTTAAGTGGTGGTTCAGGAAGGATCCAATCATCATAATTCTTCAATATATTATTCAATAATTCCTCAGGTTGTCCAATAGTTCGTTCCCTGAAAACACAACCAGCACAACTATCTAGGAAATCCCTAGAAGCATCGGTTAGTCCATTATAGAAGATATCAAGTATTTCATTTTTCTTGAGTGGATGATCAGGCAAAGCATTAAGCAATTGGAGAAGCCTCCCCCAAGCTTGTGGGAGACTCTCTTCTTCAATTTGCACAAAGTTAAATATTTCCTGTAAGGCAGCTTGTTTCTTATGAGGAGGAAAATATTTTTCAGAGAAATAATAAATCATATCCTGGGGACTACGCACACAACCAGGAGCAAGAGTATTGTACCAAGTCTTAGCATCACCCTTTAATGAGAACATAAATAGTTTAAGGATATAGTAATAGCGAATTTTATCCTCATGAGCAAAAAGGGTGGCTATATCATTTAACTTAGTAAGATGTGCCACAACAGTTTCATTTTCATAACCATGGAAAGGATCAGATTCAACCAAAGTAATTAACTCTGGGTCGACAGAGAATTCATAATCCTTATCATCAACAAAGATAGGTGAAGTAGCAAACCGAGGATCACATTTCATTTTAGCATTCAAAGTCTTTTCTTTATACTTGCATAATAATTTCTTCAGATCATCTCTATCCTTACAAGCAAGAATTTCTCTAGTTACCTCTCCATCCATAACATAACCCTCAGGTATCTTAGGCAATTCATATCTAGGAGAGCTAGGTCTAACAGGTGTTTCTTGATTTTCACGTTTAAGGTATTTCATCAGTTTTAATAATTTCATCAGTTTCATTAATTTCTTTCTCTCTAACTCTAGCTATTTGTTCATCAAGAAATTCACCTAGTGGCACATCATCATCAACCAAGGTACTAGCATCATCATGAGTAGCATTCATAGAAGTAGCATCATCAATAACTTGCGACATATCAGGATTAATAGCATGCGGTGGTGTTGCAAGTCTACTCATAACAGAAGGTGAGTCAAGTGCAGAGCTAGATGTTAGTTCCTTACCTCCCCTCGTCTTAGAGGGAAAAATCTTAGTCTTTGTATCCTTCAGATTCTTCATAGTGATAAATTGATAATAATCCCAAGTGACTCAACAAATATAGCTATGCTCCCCGGCAACGGCGCGAGAAAATGTTCTTGATAACCCACAAGTATATGGTATCGCAACAGTGTTTGAGGGTAGAGTATTCAACCCAAATTTATTGATTCGACACAAGGGGAGCCAAAGAATACTTGAAGGTATTAGCAGCTGAGTTGTCAATTCAGCCACACCTGGAGATTAATTATCTGCAGCAATATGATCAGTAGCAAAGTAATATGATAGTTTTGATAGTAGTGGCAATAATAGCGGTAACAGTGATTGTCATAGCAATAGTTTTGTAGCAAGTATAACAGTAGCAATGACAAGAGTAACTTATAAGAAACAATATATGGAAAATTCGTAGGCATTGGATCGGTGAATTCGTTGGATGACATTCATCATATAACAGTCATAACCTAGGGCGATACAGCACTAGCTCCAGTTCATAAATATAATGTAGGCACGTATTCCGTAAATAGTCATACGTGCTTATGGAAAGAACTTGCATGACATCTTTTGTCCTACCCTCCCGTGGCAGCGGGGTCCATATGGAAACTAAGGGATATTAAGGCCTCCTTTTAATAGAGAACCGAAACAAAGCATTAGCACATAGTGAATACATGAACTCCTCAAACTACGGTCATCACCGGAAAGTATCCCGAATACTGTCACTCCGGGGTTTGCGGATCATAACACGTAGTAGGTGACTATAACTTGCAAGATCGGATCTAGAACATAGATATAATGGTGATAACATAAACGGTTCAGATATGAAATCATGGCACCCGGGCCCAAAGTGACAAGCATTAAGCATGGCAAAGTCATAGCAATATCAATCTCAGAACATGATGGATACTAGGGATCAAGCCCTAAAAAAACTAACTCGATTACATGATGAATCTCATCCAACTCCCTCACCGAACAGCGAGCCTACGAAGAAATTACTCACTCCCAGTGGGGAGCATCATGGAATTGGCGATGGAGAAGGGTTGGTGATGACGAAGATCAAAGATTCCCCTCTCCGGAGCCCCAAACAGACTCCAGATCTGGCCTCCCGATGAAGAACAGGAGGTGGCGGCGGCTTTGTCTCGTGAAACGTGATAATTCTTTCTCCCCTATTTTTCTCCGAAAATAGGATTTTATAGCGTGGGAGGTAGGTTCATCGGGGCCACCAGGTGGGCACAACCCACCTGGGCGCGCCAGGAGGGGGGGCGCCCTGGTGGGTTGTGCTCCCCTAGGGACCCCCCCTCTGGTGGGTCTTAGCTCCAGTACTTTTCTTTTATTCCATAAAAAATCTCCAAAAAGTTTCATTCCATTCTGAGAACTTTTATTTCTACACAAAAACAACATCATGGTAGTTCTGCTAAAAACAGCATCAGTCCGGGTTAGTTTCATTCAAATCATGCAAATTAGAGTCCAAAACAAGAGTAAAAGTGTTAGGAAAAGTAGATACGACGGAGACGTATCAATATTACAAGCCAGGGGTCTCGAGGGCTCAAATACGTAAGCTCGAATACACAGGAGTCAGCGGAAGCAACAAAATCTGAGTACAGACATAAGATAAACAAGTGTGCCTTAAGAAGGCTAGCAAAACAATGACTTCTAGATCGAAAAGGTGCATGCCTCCTGCCTGGGAGCCTCCTATCTACTCCTGGTCGTCGATCTTCACGTAGTAGTAAGCTCCGTCGGTGTAGTAGTAGTCATCTGCGGGGTCAGCTGACTTCGAGGCTCCGTCATCTGATCGCAGCAATGGAGAATGGGGAAAAAAGGGGTAGCAAAGCAACCGTGAGTACTCATCCAAAGTACTCGCAAGACTTACATCAGATATATGCTAAGTATCCATCGGTATCAAAGGGAAGGGGCTGTATCTGTGGACTAAACTGCAGAAATGCTAGAATAGAGGGAAGCTAAGCCTATCGAAGACTAGCGTCTTGCAGCATCAGAAGAGTGCAGATTAGCATATAATAAAGTAATAAGTATATATTAGCAACGCCCAGAGATCCTTTATTGACTCCCTGCGAGAAAGCGATCTCACAGCCATAATATCAATTAAGTATCACAAGTATCCAGTTCAAGTTGCAGTTGATCGGGATACAACTCCGAGCGTCCTGTTACCATGGATACGACTATTCGAATAGATAACTTCCCTGCAGGGGTGCACCAACTTACCCAACACGCTCGATTAACTCTGGCCGGACACACTTTTTCGGGTCATGCCCGGCCTGAGCTGATCAACACACCGTAGTCCTACCTAGGCTTTGCAGAGAGGTCCCCGCCGGTCTACATCCTAAGAGCTCAGGGGTCTTGGGCCCATCGCCCTTTGCACTCCGGTTCGTTGTGTGCAGGGGGATACCAGCGCCACCTTTGCCTAGATGGCGCGATCCGGCCTGGCCACAATGCTGAACTAGACGTGTGATAGATCTTTCGGGAGAATCGTACAACGCCGAGTGCCCATAACTTATCCCGCGTGGTGGTTAGTGTGAAAAGGCCAGAGGCCTACTCAGATCAGATATCCAAACCCATTAGTGTGTTGGGAGCTCACGGTGACGATCAGTGCTCCTGTCGCCCTGTCTCGCAGACTTACAGCTAGGGCCAGGCCCATCCTTCTCCTGGGGCGGTCTCTGCCTGCCCGGCCATGCCACGTAATTATCTCGCGGGTACCCTCACGGTCAACCCGACCTCACATCTCTCACGGGTACCCCTCGGGGTCGTCCTGACTTGAACAAAGGATTGAGGTGAAGGTCAAGGTAACCATGTGTCCAAAACATCAAGGGTGAATCTGAGGAATCACCCTCGATGGATTCCTACTCGATGTAACCGTCAAGGTGACCTTGGAGGAATCACCCTCGAAGGGTTCTCACTTGAGGTGTTGCACAACAAAGTCGTCATCAGGAGTGGTGAATGAGGAATCACCCTCAGTAATCCATGACAGATTAGCTACACTACAGAGATATCATCAGGAGTGAGATATGAGGTATCACCCTCAGCACTCGATAGTAGCTCTGCAAAGTCGTACAACTAAGGAGGGTGCCGGTGATGTGTCGATCTCTGATCTTTGATCAAATTGATCGAGTCACCGGTAACAAAGCGGGGCAACAAGGACAAGGTGAGAGGTCACTGATGGATCACTAACCAACCTATACTAAGCATATAGGATAACAGGTAAAGTAACAACAGCAGGTTACAAAAGCAGGTTATGCATCAGAATAGGAGCTATCGAACAACAGTAGCAAAAATATAATACAAGCATGAGAGAGAAAGCATGGGTGATATAGGAATGATCAAGGGGGTTTTGCTTGCCTAGAAGCTCTGTTGAAAGGGGCTGGTCGTCAGGAGTGTAGTCGAACTCGGGAGCAGCGTCGGTCTCGGGGTCTACCGGAAATAAAAGGGGGAAGAAACAATAAATATAAAGCAAACAAATGCATCACGATGCATGACATGGCAATATGATGTGCTAGGGTGACCTATTGCAGTGCTACGCATTACAGATGGAGCGGGAAAATATCTGTGGATATTTCACCGGATTTAGGCAGTTATCGGACAGACGATCCAGAGGGGAAGGTTTCATGTTTGCTGTGTTAGAGACATGTGACAGGTACGTGGATAGCATATTCGGATTCGTCTCATTTTTCTGATCAATTTTCATATATAAATTATTTTCATCCGAGTTATAGATTATTTTATATGTTTTTTCAAAGTTTTAAACAATTTTTGGATTATTTATATTTCGAAATTTAATCAGTATATACTTTTTCACTTAGTGCAGTGCGAGCCACAATGTATGACAGGTGAGGTCAGGGTCAAAGTCAACAGTCCAGTCAGCTGTTGACTGGTCAAACTGGCTAGTGAGACCGAGCTGTCATAGACACACTGTAAATTAACAGTTTTAAATAATTTAACAGATTAGGGTGGGGGGGCACATGTCATTAAGTGTTAGAGGGGGGTTAGTGTAATTTTTGTTTAGCCACTAATTAAAAGGGGTTGGGCCCCACTGGCACAGGCCCAAGGGGCTGTGCACACACACAGGAGGGGCACGACCCTAGCCATGGCGTGGCGAGGGGAGGCGCAACATGGGCCGGGTGGAGCTGCAGCCAGCGGCGGTTGCGGGGCACCGACGGGCACGACAGCGGCCGGAGGCAGGCACGGCCAGGCGGAGACGGGCTCGGCCGTGAGCGATGGGGCGAGCAGCGGCAGCAGCAGGCAACGCGGCGGCGCTAACAGCAGCGACATTAGGTAGTAGTGGTGGCAAAGTAGCGCGCAGTAGCTAGCAAACAGTAGTGGGCGAGCAGCAACGCAACAATGGGCAGGGCAGCAGGTGGCTGGGGGGCGCGCGCGGCAGGGCGCCCAAGGCAACAGGCAGTGCAATGCAGGCGGGCGCGGGCGCACGCATGGGGCGCGGCCAGGGCGTAGCCGACGCTCGGCCTAGCGGGCAGGGGAGCGACCAAAGGTGCGCGAGAGGGCGGAAAGGGCACGGGTGTGGCGCGGTGAGCGCGTCCACCATGTGCATGTGTGCGGTGACAGTGGCGCCAAACGGCGGTTGATTCGACGGGAAACAAGGGGAATCGAACGAGGGCCTCATTGCAGTGCTCGATGACTAGCTCGGGAGGTCCGGGAGGCGCCGGTTGTGGAGATCCGGGGTGGGGCAGAGTAGGCCGCAACGGTTGACGACACGGGCGTGACGTAGGGGCGGCGGCGATGATGTTCCCTGGCTTGAGCTGAAGGGCGGAGCCGACATGTACGACGACGACGGTCCTCCGAGACGTCTCCGTGAGGTGAGGGGTGGCTAGTGGCCGCGGGATCGACAGCGGCGCGGCGCCAGATGTGCTCGAGAGAGAGCAAAAGGGAGCGAGGGAGGGGGATGGTTGGCGCTAGGGTTAGGAGGGGATCGAGGGGGGAGGGGGGGGTCTTGACGATGATCTTATCCAACAGGGGGGCCGGGGATGGCTGCCACGAGACCGGGCGCCATGGGATGGCCGCCACGATCCCCTGCCTCCCTGTAGCACGAGGTGAGAGACAAGTGGGGTTGTGGGCTGGTCCGGCACTGTGCACTTAGGCCCAGTGCACAGTGGCCTTTCACTTTTTATTTTCTGTTTTGCTTTTTCTTTCTATTTTTCTAAATCTTTGAGGCACTTAATGATTTTTGTAAAATATGAAACCTAGCACATAATTACAATGCAATTCTACGATGATGCTCACAAAGTTTCAGATCATTTGCAAACTTATAAAATTATGTTTATATTATTTTGTCTCCATTAAATGTTGTTGGTCCACTGTTATAATTCCTAGGGGCATTTTGGGAATTTAGGTGATGTTGTTTCCCTTAAAATTATTACTTTGGAATTATTTGCAAAATTATGAACTATTTTGTTTGTATTTTTGAAGATGTAATTATTTGACTTGCATTTGAATTTGAATTTGAACTTAGTTTGGAACAAAGTGAGGATTAGCAAAATAAACATGATGACATGGCCACCATTAGGAGACTACTATAGCATGATTCTCGGGGTGTTACAGCAACTTGGGCCAAAAAAGGCCCAAGTGGGAAAGTAACTCCTTCCCTAAGGAAGGAGGCCGAGGCAAGGAGGCCAAATTGGGGAAGGGGAGGAGTCAGACTCCTCCTTCCCTAGGCTGGCGCTCCAAGGGAGACTCCTTCCTCCTTGGTGGCAGCCCTCCCTCTCTCGCCAACCTATATATACTAGGGGATTTTGCTCTTTTGGACACACAGTTTTTGGAGCCTCGTATAGTTCTTCTAGTTCATGTTATAGTTGGTCCTAGTTGACTAATTAGAGCTTGGCTAATCCTTTTTTCCTCATAATTAGAAGCCCGCTGTGGTTCTAATATCCTCCCTCTAATTCTCCAGCGATGATTAGCTCTAGACGGCGAAGCGCTGTCTGATCATGAAGGCTGCACGCTTGCAACCAAGTAGAGAGGCCGTGCTTTCGGTCTTCGGTTCGAGGGACTGTACGTGGGCGGTACGAGGGATCGTTCATCGACGGTTCAAGGGAGTCCAGGTACGATCTACACTGACATGTTCTTCTTTCGCTGCAACTCGGTGACGGTAACGATCATGATCCCAACCCGTAATGCATCTTCATATTGATCTTGGGTAACCGTAGGTGCAAAATTTTTGTTTTCTACTACGTTTCCCAACAGTGGCATCAAGAGCGGTTATAGGAGTAGATGCAGGTAGCGATCTAGATCACATGTGATTTTTGGGGTTGATGTTCTTGCTATGCTTCCCTCGACTGTTGCTTCGATTCAATTCATCGACGGCATGGTGTCGCTTCTTACAAGGTTCTGACATTCCATCAGCTCTGTCTATCAACGATCTGCTAACAGTCCCTTGAGCTTCACCATAGTTGAGAATAGTGAACCGTCGCATACACAAGAGGGTGCCAAAGAAGGATGATCTTCTAGGGGTTCACGCGTATTGACGAAGTTTAGTGTGGGGCTAGAGATTTTTAATTAAGTCTCTTGTTTCACACACCCCAAAACTTAATCTAGAATCAAGTATCATCGCCTAAATTATGGACATAGGTAGCTAGTGTTACTTGTTAAAACTAGTTAACCACATAACTAAAATTTTGCTAAAACCGATTAGAGGACGTCTAACTTGGTTTTGCGGGGTATTCATATGATGTGGTATAGCCTTCGTTATGATAATGAGTTTATGTATGAGATGGTTATATGTTATAATGTTAAATGGCCAGCATGTCACGGCATGGTGGCTGGAGCCACGAGATTGCCATGTTAACGTAAATATCATAGAGATAGTTTACAGGTTACACGTGACGATGGCAAACGTACACGGAGGACCCCGACAAGGAGAAAGTGTACTTGGCGCGGGATGAGGAGCTATAATTTTGTGCCACAGCGGAATTTCTGAATTTGGTGCCTCGGCAATGTTTTCTAAAATGGTGGCCACGACAATGTTTTCTGAAATTACCACCAGATGTCTACTACACAACTTATTCTTGTAGACTTGTGTTGGGCCTCCAAGCGCAGAGTTTTGTAGGACAGTAGCAATTTTCCCTCAAGTGGATGACCTAAGGTTTATCAATCCATGGGAGGCGTAGGATGAAGATGGTCTCTCTCAAACAACCCTGCAATCAAATACAAGAAATCTCTTGTGTCCCCAACACACCCGTGGGAGGCGTAGGATGGCGAATTGTATAGGTGCACTAGCTCGGCGAAGAGATGGTGATGCAAGTGTAGTATGGATAGTAGATATAGATTTTTGTAATCTGAAAATAAAAAAACAGCAAGGTTGCAAGTGATAAAACGGAGCACAAATGGTATTGCAGTGCTTAGAAACAAGGCCTAGGGTTCATACTTTCACTAGTGCAATCTCTCAACAACGCTAACATAATTGAATCATATAACAGTCCCTCAATGTGTGACAAAGAGTCACTCCAAAGTTCTTATCTAGCGGAGAACATAAGAAGAAATTGTTTGTAGGGTACGAAACCACCTCAAAGTTATCCTTTCCGATCAATCTATTGAGCTATTCCTATAGGTGTCACAAACAGCCCTATAGTTCGTGCTAAAATAACTCCATATGACACACATCAACCGACTCTAATGTCACCTAGATACTCCAATGTCACCACAAGTATCCGTGAGTTGATTATTCGATATGCATCAAACAACTTCAGATTCATAATATTCAATCCAGCACAAAGAACTTCAAAGAGTGCCCCAAGATTTCTACCGGAGAAAGTAGGACAAAAACATGCATCAACCCCTATGCATAGATTACCCCAATGTCTCCTCGGGAATCGGTGAGTTGAGTGCCAAAATATACATCAAGTGAATCCATATAATACCCCATTATCACCACGGGTATTCATATGCAAGACATACATCAAGTGTTCTCAAATCCATAAAAGTATTCAATCCGATAATAGTGAAATCTCAAAGGTAAAAACTCAATTAATCACAACAAGATAGAGAGGGAGAAACACCATATGATCCAACTATATTAACAAAGCTCGCGGTACATCAAGATCATGCCAAATCAAGAACACAAGAGAGAGAGAGAAAACACATAGCTACTAGTACATACCCTCAGCCCCGAGGGTGAACTACTCCCTCCTCATCATGGTGGCCGCCGAGATGATGAAGATGGCCTCCGGTGATGATTTCCCCCTCCGACAGGGTGCCAGAACAGGGCCCCAATTGAGTTTTCTTGGATACAGAAGCTTGTGGCGGCGGAACTTCTCATCTAGGGTTCTTTCTGGGGGTTTGGGTATTTATAGGAATTTTTGGCATCGGTCTCATGTCAAGGGGGTCCACGAGGGAGCGACAAGCTCTCTAGGCACACCGTAGGGGGAGCGCCTAGCAGGTTTGTGGCTTCCTCGTGAGGCTTCTGGTCCTTCCTCAAAGCTTCAGGGGTCTCTTTTGGTCCACAAAAAATCACCATAAATTTTCAGCCCATTCCGAGTACTTTTATTTCTGCACAAAAAAGACACCATAGTAGTTCTGCTGAAAATGACGTTAGTCCGGGTTAGTTCCACTAAAATCATACCAAAACCACAAAAAATGTTGTAAATATGGCATAAATACTTCATAAAGTATAGATACGTTGGAGACGTATCAGCATCCCAAGGCTTAATTCCTGCTCGTCCTCGAGTACGTAAATGATAAAAGAAATAATTTATGAAGTGTGAATGCTAGCATAGTGTATTAGTTTGGTCAATGATAATTTCAATCACTTTTCCTAGCATCATAACAGCAACATTTTCTCATAGAACTCATCATGATAAAGTAGAAATCAATTCACATGTTATGGTTCGAGCAATGCATTCTCTTGAAACTTAACAACCTTTGTTCTTAGTGACCAAACAATTGCAATTCAACTTATTTTCAAAAAAGTCTAAGAAAGAGCTCCACATACTCAATTATCATATAGTCTTCTATGATTGCTAGTACTCAAAGCATATTTTTTGAACAAATGGCTTCCATCGAACATAGAGAAATATAGGGGCTTAATGTTTTGCCTCCTAACTCATTTATCATAGAGATAAATGTCATCAATAATAATTCATGATCAAATATATTTAACTGGCCATATGTGCCTAGATCTTTCCCCACCACATGATGCTTGTCAACTAGAGAATAATTGAGGTTGAAATAAGGAATACTATTGACACTTGCATAAAAGTAAATACATTAAAGTAAATGATAGGCCCTTCACAGAGGGAAGCAGAGGTTGTAATGCGCTTTTTATTTTTGGATGTGCAAGCCCTTAATGCAAAGGAACGCCATGTTATATTGCCCCTTGTGATAGGAACCTTTATTATGCAGTTTGTCGCTTCTATTTCTTTACCATCAGAAGTTCATACAACGCTTATTTTCCCTTACAATAAAAGAACATACATATTTAGGAGCAACTAGTATTGCTTTTTGCACCGATGACAACTTACTTGAAGGATCTTATTCAATCCATAGGTAGATATGGTGGACACTCATGGCAAGAAACTGGGTTTAAGGGTTTTTGGATGCACACGTAGTATCTCTACTTAGTACGATTTTTTGGCTAGCAAAAGATCCTAAGCAAGCACCACATCTTAGAGGATCCATAACAATATAACTTCTATACAAATATACCCAAACATAACTCATTACGTTGTCTTCCTTGTCCAACTTCAACTAATTTGCTCAAGTTTGAAAATAATTAATGGGTATTCACAATCATAAAAGATGTCCAAGGTAATATATTTGTATTTGAAAGTTCTCTTCCTTATACTAATCATTCATGAATTGCTTGTATGACCAATATTGTGATTGTCAAGCTTCAATAGACTTTACTTTCTAAACCCAATGTGAAATATTTCTAAGCATGAGACAAGCATATGAAGCTCATATAATTTCAACTTCATGATATTCAATTCATTCAACAATTTACTCATGGGATATAAGTGAAGCACAAGAGTAAATGACAAACTACACCAAAAAGATATAAGTGAATATCAAATGAGTAGTTTAAGTAAATAGGTAGCTACGTGAGGACTCTCTCTCATTAAAAAAAATCCAGATCTTAAGTATTTTATTCAAACAACAAAGAAAACAAAATAAAATGACATTCCAAGAATAGCACATCTCATGCGAAGAAGCAAAAACTTAGGCTCAACCGATACTAACTGATAATTGTTGGTGAAGAAAGGTGGGATGCCTACCGGGGCATCCCCAAACTTAGATGCTTGAGACTTCTTGGAATATTATCTTGGGATGCCTTGAGCATCCCCAAGCTTGAGCTCTTATATCTCCTTAATTCCTGTCATATCACGGTTTCCCTAAATCTCAAAAACTTCATCCACACAAAACTCAATAAGAACTCATGAGATAAGTTAGTATAAATCAATGCAAAACCTTATCATTCTCTACTGTAACAAATTACTAAAATTATTATTCAACATTGCATACTAAATGCCTCTGCATATTTAATACTTCTATCCTCAAATAGAATCATTAAACAAGCAAACATAACAGCAATCTATCTAAACAGAACAGTCTATAAAGGATGCAAGAAGGTTCATACTTCTGTAACTCCAAATATTCTGAAATTTTACCACACTGTAGAAAAGTTATCATAGCTTACTGTGTAAAAATTTAAAGATTTTATCACGTACTGACTTTCCGGAAGAATTCAGACAATAATAGAAAACTTTCTATTTTCAAACAGCAACATATAGACTTGCAAAATAAGCATGGTAAAGGCTATACTTGACACTTTTATTGAAATAAAAGACACCAACATTATTCTAAATGATAGCAAGTAAACCTCAAAAAAATAAAATGACACTCCAAGCAAAACAGAAATCATGTGACGAATAAAAATATAGCTCCAAGTGAGGTTACCGATAGTGTTGAAAACGAAAGAGGGGATGCCTTCCGGGGTATCCCCAATCTTAGTTGCTTGGGTCTTCCTTGAATATTACCATGGGGTGACTTGGGCATCCCCAAGCTTAGGGTCTTGCCACTCCTTATTCTCCTCATATCAATATCTCACCCAAAACTTGAAAACTTCGATGACACAAAACTTAACGGAACTTCGTGAGATAGATTAGCATGATAAAGAGAAAATCATTCCCTTTGGTACTGTCAAGACAAGATTAGTATTTTTTCTCACACAATTCCTACTGTACCCTATCGTTTCTACAATTTATATTGACCAATATAAGCCAGAGAAACTAGAAGACAAGCAGACTATGCATTGAAAAGTGCATTGAAAACATAATTTGTCAAAAACAGAATAGTTTGTAATGATCTGAACAATGACCATACTTTTGTAATTAGGACAACGTAGGCAATTTGCATATAAATCATGTGTAAAAAATTCAGAAATTTTTGACGCTCCAGTGAATCATATTAATTCCAGAACTGGGCGCAAAAGTTTCTGTTTTTTTTGCACAGAATCAAGTCAACTATCATCCACACTATCCCAAAGGCTTTACTTGCCACTTTATTTAAACAAAAGCTATAAAAAATGATTACTACAGTAGCTTAATCATGTGAACATGCAAAAACAGTAGGTATCACTACAAAAAAAAACACTTTCGTGATGATACGTGTTTGTCACAGTAGGTCACGTTTTCTGTCATGCATGTACATCCATGACGATTTTATGACAGAATCAAGATACTCATACCCGTGCTGTCATAGAAGTGTTCCATGACAATACCGAAATTATCATCGAAGAAGTGTCCACTTCCGTGACGATAAATGGTGCGTCATGGAAGTGTTTTCGTCAAGGGTAACCGACACATGGCAACCACCGTAACGGGTCGCCGTTAAGCTATCGGGTTCCGGTTTGGACCCGATAACCCGTTAACAGCCTGGACCAATGGGGATTTTCCACATGTAAAATTCTCATTCGCCGGAGGATCCACGTGTCAGCTCAGCATTGGAATAGATGTCATCTGTACAATGGATGGAACGTGCCTATGATACCTCGACATGTGGCACAGCCCAACAGTAGCCCATTTAAGATAAAAAGACCGGCCCAGCCAAGGACCCACAAGATTTTGTCATACTCTACTGGGCCGATGCGTTAACAGCCCGCCATGGTTTGGGCCAAATTAGGCCCACATAAGATCCGGCCCGTTAGATGTCTGTCACATTTTGGGCCAAATGAGAGCCCACATCAGATCCGGCCTGTTAACAGTCTGCCATGTTTTGGGCCAAATGACGTCCCATATCGGATCCAGACCGTTAACTGCCTGACATATTTTGGGCCAAATTACGACCCATATATGATCTGGCCCGTTAACAGGCATTGTGCTTTCGGCCCCATTGGGGGCCCATTTGAACTACGACCTCTTAAAGGCCCATGTAATAGTTCAACCCGATATTACTTTCGGCCTGTTAATGGCCATTGGTACATATGGGCCGTTGTCGGTCCGGTTTCACTTTCGGCCATTTAACGGCCTGTGCTGCATGTGGGCTTATTTCTAGGCCAAAGTGACTATTGGCCCATTAAAGGCCCGTGAGATAACTGGGCCTAATGATGACCCGCTTTGCATCCGTCCTGCTTTTGACCGATCATGTTATTGGGCCAACTATGGCCCGACACATATTTTGTCCTGTTAACGGTTTGTCTTGTGGTTGGGCCAATCATGGGCTCCGACACTGTTCAGGCCCAATCTACTTTTCAGACTGTTAAAAGCCCATTCTATTTTCTGGCCCAACTTAGGCAACTAGTTTACTCGGCCTATTAAAGGGCCAAAACTAATAGTTGGTGAGTTTACGTCTAGGCCTGCTATTGGCCGGACATGATTGTAGGCCCACGTTTTGGCCCATTTATAGCGATTGACAGGCCGGTCAGTTTTAGTACCATAATTTTTTTATATAATAAACCGAACGTTGAGGCCCATTGCGCTCCGTCAAAGCTTACGGCCTTTTCAGGGAGCGACGACAACATATACAGAAATTAAATTACAACATCATGACGAAGAATACACCTAGACTATACAACAAAGAAATTACTGCATATTACATGCACTTCGCATAAAAGTTCGCCGCCAGCGATAATAAAGCGCAACTAGACAGCAGATTACATACACTGGGCATCAAAGGTCGCCACCAATGCATATAAACACGCCGCCTAAAATAATATAAAGAACCGATAGCACTTCAACACGGTTCAAGAAAGGTTAGCCCTGCCTGGGAGCTACAACGCAAGCAGCTGAGCAAGCTGATGACTGCACTTGTTCGACGCTTATATCCAACTCTAGCTACATAGCATCAATGGCAATTCTTGGCGTCAGTGATATCACCCTAAAAGAGAAAAAAAGAAGACAGATAACATGCTTTGCACATATAAGCAAAAGTGATGTCGATTCATCCCATTTGTTAGTGGCAAATAAAGAGACCTGGATTAAAATAGAATAAAAATTGTTCACAGTTAAGACATGGCAGGAAATGGCATTATGCAGGTGTGGCCAGCTTCACCACACCACTGGATTACAGATCAAGAACACAAGCATACATGCAGTGCTAAAGAATGTATAAGCATCAATGGTGAGTGTACTGTCAATTTATCCCATTTCAGATTGGTAAATAAAGAGGCACGGTTTAAATAACATGAACATAATATGCATTGTTCATAGTTAAGACATAGCAAGGTATGACATTGTCCTGGAGTTGGTAGTTTGACCACACCACTGGATTATAGATCAACAACACAAGCATACATGCAGTGCTAAGGAAAATCACTTGCTATGTTTAGTTTAATTTACTTGGTATGAATAAGGAACTAGGTTGTACAACTAAAAACTGAAATTGAGAAGGAGAAACTTATGTTTATGAACTTCATAATAAACTTTGAACATGTAATTTGATGCAAATGACAAAAATAAAAAGCAGTTGCAGTCATTGCTATTCAAATATACACAACAAAGTTTGAAGGCTCGAGAAGGACAAACTTACGTTAGTAATGAAGACCAGCTCTATAATGCCCTTTTCCATGTTGATGGCGGGGGGGATTCAAGAAGTTTACCACAGAGTCTTCGTCATAAGCTTTGCCTTTATTCTACATTTTGTTAAGAGTAAATATAGAAGTGATAATATAGGAACAAATGGAGATTATTTAAGCTGAGATGTAGAGTGATGCTACATAAACAACAAGCTATAAATGTAGGTACAACATATAGCCAAAAGGTACTGGCAAGAGTAATGCAGAGCTAAACATCTTGAGTAGCATTGGTTTTATTCAACATTTTGGTAAGAGTAAACATAGATCTGATGTGTACAAAATGGATTCCAATGGAAAATAAGCTACAAAGTGATGGTACATGAACAACTAGCTGACAGTATAAGTTCAATGATAAAGGATAACAGATACTTAGAAGAACAATGTAGAGCTAAACTTCTTCGTAAGCATTGGGTTTATTCTACATTAATGTAAGCATTAATATAGATCTGATAATTAGGAGCGAACAGTGGATATGCAGGTTATCATGCACACTGATGTCACATAATGAACCAGGTATGAATGTAAGTCCAGCGATACAAGACAACAGGTACTGAAAAGAGCAAAGCAGCGAGCAGCATAGTTGTGATATCCTAGGTTTTGTGGCGCTAGTTCTATCGCTAATATAAGTGGGGTGCTGTCTGATTTCTGCGGTAGCACCACCTTTTTCAAGGACTTTGCTACTACTCCTTCCGGTTCTGCAATCACTCTCTTCCTTTTGGATGTCTGATACACAAGAACATCATTTGAATGAAAAAACATGGTATGATGACAAATGAAATGCGTATTAATAATGGGTGGGCATGACATCTTCACATATATGATGAGTAAACTAAGTAGAAGGTGGTGCAAAGAAGCAGAAGAAACACAAGACAGCTTACGCAAGTTACGTGCAACCAATAAAACCTTGCCAAATTAGAGTAGGCACCTTGTAGGGTGAACAAGATAGCCCATCTGCCTTTGACTCCTTGAGATCAAAATAGTCATTAGGATCATATTCTGAACATGAATCTGTAGGTGCAGAGTGTGTGGGCTTCATTCCATCCAGAATGGAACTCAATGCCTTGATGCCATGTTTGTTAGTCATTGCATTGTTCCGCGATACTCTTCTGATGTGCGCATTCTCATATTCATTGTGATTTTGTTCAATATCTGAGAAGCATGACAACATAAATAGTAGTGAGATTATCTTTGTAATGTAGAGGATATTCTAATATAATAGGGCTCGTTGTAAACCCTTGTGTGCTATCACTGGATTTTGATGAGAGAGCCCTTGTGTGCTATAATTTGGTGTGTACAATAATATAATCTGGCACAACTACAAAAAAAAATAGGCTCCCTGTTGGGAGTTCCAGAAGTAAGGATAGTTGGCAGATGATAGGTTTATAATATACTGTATTGAAAGTTTATTGCGAAACCATGACAACGAGAGTGCACAGAGAAATAGTATTCCAACATGTCTCTATATGTGGCGCACATGCATTTCAAAACTCACGTAGTAACATTAGCTGACCAATTAAATGTAGGCTTTGGAAAAATGAGTGGCATGCAGTTTTGCTTGAAGGATGGAGTGCTTCTATTACGACACAAAGCCACTACACAGATTGTAGTGTCGATAAAAGGGGGACACCATAAGCATCATAAATAAATCGGGGAAGTGGAAATCGATGGAAAATATGGGGTTGTATTGCCGCTACTAATCGAAAGCCTATCTATCACCTATAGGCCTGCTCTATTCACCTAAAGGCGCACTACTGTTACTATCAATCTAGTCTCTCAAAGGCCGCACAGCTCCCAGCATTTCCTCGATATTATGGCAGACCAACTCGAATTGCCGAAAGCAACTTGCAGAAGCGGCCAAATAGACCTGTCAATTGCAGATGTTCCTGCTTGCCTTCCTAACGAGGAACATACTGTACTTATTAAAGAACAGAAGAGGAACATGTTAAAGAATAGAAGAGGAATCATATTATGGAGATAGTTTCTTTCTATACAATGTTGGTTGCCCACCCATGATGAATCAGAGCATCCAAAGAAATGCAATTCCATGCTGTCTCTCTCTATGTGGCCACAGGCATTTGGAAACTCAAGTGGGAGCATTAGCTGACCAATTAAATGTATGTCTGTTAATTGATATGAATATCATGTCGCATTCGTATTGGAACAACTAAGCTTTGGAATTATGATTGGTGTGTTAGTTAGCTTTAAAGGGTGGACTGCTGCTAGTAGGACACAAAGCACCTATGCAGATCATAGTGTAGATATAATGGGAAAACCCTAAGCATCACGAGTAAAATCAAGAAAGTGGAACTTGCTGGAAAATATGTGCTAGTATTGCCGGTTAGGGATGAAAATGGAGTGGAAATGGACGGAACTGAGTGCTACCACATTTGTTTTCATATATTTTTGCAGAAGCGGAAACTAATATAGAAACCCGAGAAATGAATATGAAAACAGATACTACCGAACACGGACACGGAGGGAATACAAAGCAGACACAGAAACAGAAGTGGGCATTGACCGGAACTTAAAAACCCCTTGAATCATAGATAAATACACACAAACACAAACAAATTTAATGAATTGTTAACATGGCTACAAAATAATATCGTTATGTTAGCAACTTAGCGTCGTATTGTGTAGTACTGGACAATTGCGTATAGGGTCAAGCTGAGTACATGTGTGGTAGTAGAAGTTGTGCTCAAATGATCCATTCTACTCATTGTGTCATTGCTTGTTGTTTGGTGGTTGGACTATGAAGCAGCCATAGGTCTATTGTAAAAATGGAAATTTCATATTCACGAAAACGGAAAGTTCCATTTCCATGCCTGTTCCACCGAAAAACACCGTTCCATTTTTGTTTTCATTTCCACATAAAAAGTTCCACTTCCACTTCCTTTTTGGAAATTTCCGTTTCCGTTTTCATATTTCCTCTCTGTTTCCATTTTTCCTCCAAAAAAATGAAAGTTTCCATTCCATTTTCATCCCTATTACCGGTACGGCTAGAAAGGCTTCGGATACCAGCTCTCTACAACTGAAGGCGCAATACTGTTACTATCAGTCTAACTCTCAAAGGCGACACAGCTCCCAGCATTTACTGGATATTATGGCAGACCAACACGAAGAGTTGAAAGCGTCCATGACAAGCAACCGAATAGACCTGTACACTACAAATGTCCCTGCTCCTCTTCACTACAAGGAACATACTGTACTACTATTATATTCCCTCCGTTCCTAAATATAAGTCTTTGTAGAGATACCACTATGGATCACATACGGATGTATATAGATACGTTTTAGAGTGTAGATTCACTCATTTAGCTTTGTATGTAGTCCATAGAGGAATCTCTACACGGACTTATATTTAGGAACAGAGAGAGTACTTATTAAAGAAGAATAGAAGAGGAAATGCTTAAGAAGAGCAAGCAGATTTTGGATAATAAAATGTTCGTTCCCACACATGATGAACCAGAGAGCATAAGAATGTAACTCCCTGCTGTTCCTCTATATGTGGCGCACATGCTTTTTGAAAGTAAAGTTGGAACATTAGCTGATCAATTAAATGTTCTCTGTTTTAGTAATATCAGCATCATATCAGATTCGTATTGGAGCAACTAAGTTTGGAATTATGAGTGGCATGTTGTTTAGCTTGATGGGTTGAGGAGAAGTGCTAGCACGACTCGAAGCACATACGATGATGGAACTGAATATAAAGGGAATGTCTACATGCAAGTCGCCTGACTTTCGTCATTTGGGTCAGTCGACCATTTCAAGCGGTTGGATGAAGATCCTACGTCTCCTAACCCTACTTCTTCCTCGCCTATTATTCTTCCCCTACAGACCACCGCACGGGCCGCCGGCCGAACCACTGGCCCCCGCCCTCCCCTGAACCGCCCACCACCTCCGATCTTCCGCCGCCCCGACCATCCCTTTAGCCAACCCCCCTCCCCCCAGCATCGAGTTTTGCCTCCGACGAGGCCCCACCACAGCCCGACGACCGCCCCACAACCACTGTCCCCACTCGAAACCCTAAGATAGATACTGGGGCAGCCCTCCGGCGAACTCTGAAAAATGACTGACCCCAAATTGAAATTCAGTCGACTATCATGTAAGCTAATGTGGAATATAAAAGGGGAAAACCAATAGCATTGTGAGTATAGTGGTGAGCGTGCCATGGCGGATCTGAAGGTGCAAACCGGACAAAGGCAACTTCGCAGCCAATGTTTGCTTTCAACTAACAAGTAAGACTCTAAGTGATGGACAAGAAATCACAGTAAAGCAGTGGCACTATTTTCTTGCTGAGATAAATAACTTGAGCAGATACGAAAGAGTACCACCTCTGGTGTGGCGCCGTGTAAGCATCTGTTGAGACATTGAGGGTGTTGCGGTAGCGATGGCTATTGGCGGCGTGGAAGCAGATCTAGGAGGGCAGACGATGGCAGCGAGGGAAATATCTCGGCACGGTGGACGAGACGGTCGTAGGAGTGGCCTCGGCAAGGTGGACGACAACGCGGATGAAGCAAGAGGACGCGATGCAAGGATCCTGGTCCGAAGCTGTGGATGGGAGAGGTTGATCTCTTGTAATGGACAATGTCGTCGGGGTATCAGTTCCAGCATGGTGGAGGAGGACGGCGGTGGATGGAGTGGCGGACGGAGGAGACTAGGGTGGAGAGGGTGTTTTGGCTCCCACGGAGTACGAATGGGGAAATGGAGGGAGAGAGGTAGGGGGAACCATGTCTTCAGGACGCGCTTGTCTCAAATGTGAGGAAATTTACAAACTTAGCCCCCGTTTAAAATTTCCTACATCACAACAATATTGGTCGATTGGGGATAGGACAGTAATCTCGCATACACCGAATATTTGCCGATAGAGATTTTGGCCTAGGAGAGTTTGTTTTGGCGCTCACCGTCTATGAATAGGGGTGAGAGGCGATTTCGGCCGAGGAGAAACTGTACTTTGGTGCCACCGTGTATGAATCGGGGGAGGTGAGAGGCGGAGGCGGTTATGTCACGTTTGAGTGAAATTACAAGCCTACCCCTATCGAAACCTATAGAAATCGAGCTGATAGGCTTTGCGTGTCAGGGATAGGCAGTAATTTCCATCTCCCAGATTTTGGTTTCGGGCGGTCACTGCGAGTTACGCCGCTTCGTTCAAATTTTTGGAGAAAAAGATTGCACGTTTACCATGCCAACTCAATTTGAATCCATTTTGTATTCTTTTTTTCGGGCAGGATCCATTTTGTATTCGAATACAAATCTATATACATCATTTTTTATATGTAGTTTCAAAAGCACAACAAATAATTCTGCTGCTTTATATATAAAATATGGTTAACAAATGCAATGATCTCAAAATCATAAGGTTGAATTCAAATTTTTTGAAACCAAATTATGTTCAACTTTGAATTCAAATTTTTTAAGCCAAATTATGTTCAGCTCAAATGTATGGATTGGTAATATCAATATATTAAATAACATACACGTGCGCTAATTCAAATTAGTATGCATGTTTGATAGATCAATTTTGGTTCGAGTATGAATTACATGTATCATCATCTCGAATTCAAATTTTTGAATCACTTTTATGTTGACATCTTCTATATACGCAACTAAATATTTGAATCTCGTTTCACGCGCATCTCTCTCTAGGTCTCTCTCGCGTGCTCCTTCATGTAGCTATCACTCTCTTTTCTCCATCTCACCCGCACGCTCACTACATGCTTCTCCCTTTTTTTTGCAAATATGGCCTCTCTATCTTCGTAGATTACACGGTTTTCATTATCTCTCACGCCTCTATCTTTCTCTGGTATCACTATAGCTACCTAAGCTATCTTTTTCACCGCCACACACACACTCTCACTCGTCTTTCACTTTGCCTTTCTCTCCAGGGTTCTCTCACGCACCCTATATCTTTCTAGATATGACTCCTACCACTAAAATTGCTCTCTCCCGCACACACACACACTGTTTGTTGGGGTCTCCTTTCCGTCTTCATCGCCATTCCAAAACTGACATTATTCATTTGTTTACCGATCAGACAAACTCTCTCTCTCTCACTCACACACACACAACTCCCGCTTTAGATCCCCCTACCGACTACCGTCTCTCTCTCTCTCTCAGAAAACTCTTGCTTACGCACCCCCAACTCACATCTCTCTCACAAACATTGATCGACCAGCCTCTAGATAGGTTTATCCATCTAACGCACACTTCCGCTTCTTGTATCTATGTAGATTTTTTGTCCCTTCTTGAGACACGCCCTCCCGATCGTGCACACACACACTATCGCCTCATTTATGGTAATATTTGTTGCACACACACTCTTCGTGTCTTTGTCACACACGCACTTTGTCCTCCTCCTCTCTCCCTCTCTCTCTCACACACACATGGGCTTTTTGCAAAAATATCCCACTTCTCAAATCTTGAAACCAACCACATTCCTCCCTTATCTCATCAAAACAGCCAAAGGAATTTATTTTGAGTGAAACATAAGATATTTTTAGTGATATATGTATATCAAAACTAGACTATTTTCTATCAAATTGGTGAATATGTATTACTCTACTTTGGATGCGTTGCAACGCATTGGCACATTGCTAGTTATTACTGTATTATTTTTTGGACACCAGACAAACGCTGGAGTACATATACGAAGAGAAGAGGCGCACGCACACAGTCGATCTCTCGCTATCTCGCGCACATGAGACTTACGTAAGGCACGGTAAACAAATAAACCCATAGGTGCACGACTACGTGGTGGAGAGCACCTTTGTAGGAATAGTAAGCTCACGTGATAATTTGATCCGTAGGAGTTGATGTTCGGGGACCACAGGTGAACGACCTGGAGGCGGTGGCTCGCCAGTCGCCACTGATCGAGTTGCCATGTTTAAAATATCATTTTTTTAGCGGGTAAGAGTTCTGATTTTCAATGGCGTGTTATATTATTTTTTAGAACGATTGGTATGGAGCGAAAATGGAATTCATCACTACTACCCCCGTCCTGGTTTACTAGTCCCCATCATATTTTGGGTCAAAGTTTGTCCACAAATTTTAGTTGCAAAATGTAAATGCAAAATGAGATTTTCTTATACCCAAACAAAAAAGGATCGGAGGGAGTAATTGCTCTCACACGAACGCGACCTCTCACTGGTGCAGGCATTGAACCGGCGCGCCGGCCAAGAGGGCTCCACTTGCTACAAGCCAGGCTGAACTCGCCTCCTCGCCGGATTCAACCGGCTTCAGACTGCCCTGCCTACCTCCACTGAGTTCGCGCATGTGCCGGCAACACGTCCTTCTACGAGCTGGTCGGCATTTTAGAACACGACGCCGGTTGGCTCCTCTTATCCGCCCGCTATTTAAACGAGGCCAGACGCCTGGAAAGAACCGCACCACACCGCTGCTCCCCATATCCTCCTTGCACCATTTTATCCACACTCTCCATAGAATCCGGTGAGCAGGAAGACGAGTTCTCTGGCATGAAAGCCGGCTCGGTGCCTCGATGAGCCAGGAAACTCACTGCTCCACCTCCCTCCGTGCCCTAGGCTATCAGTACCATGGGCGAGGCTGCAGGCGGGCAAGCGGAGGACCAAGTTGCCGCTCCAAGCTGGCCCCTGGTGCATCAACTCGACGCTCCAAGCCTGCTCGCAGAGGAGTGGCCAGTTGATGCACACCGGTACACGGGAGACCACGACATCCAGTGCATCGTGGCTAGCCGCGCCATCCGATGTAAACATTGGCGGAACTGCGGCATGTCGGTGGAGGCGGCCAACACGTCCGCGGTCATCGTCGACGCCGAGGAATAGTAGACCACGGGAGCCGCCGCCGCTCCGAACCCATGAAGGCTATGACCACTGTGTCGCCAGCATAGACACCCGGTGTGTTGCCCAGTTTGGCTCAAAACTGTTGGAAATATTAGCACTTTTCCAACTAATCTAATCCACGAGTAAAACGTCACGGACCCAGCCGTGGCCGGCATTAGAAATTATACCTGCTTCCAGAAGCTATTCGCGTTTAGTTAAAAAATGTCCAAAATATAATTAATTTTGTATGGTCTTGTTTTTTTGTGCTCGCACTGATATGTTTCTTACTCTCGGCAACCAACTCTACCTTGCCAATTTATTGCCTCTATGGAGGTATTCTACAGGGTGTTGGCGCGCCCAATATCGGCATGCCCTTATATTCCCATTGTTTTATTGTTGTCAATGCAGTGCCACTTGTAAAATGATGCAATGTCACAGAGGGAATAATGTGCTGCTGCCAATCTAGTGCCATATAAATCCAATGGCACTTGTAAATGACACAATGGCATCGATAACCCTTTTACATATTTTTGCAAACACGGATGTCTATCTCTATCCCGAGCATGTTTGTGCAAACAGAAGTAGATACCTCAATTTTAGTGGATCTCCACAAAATTATACGCGAGTCCCTCCTCCACGCTTGGTAGAAAATGCACCTTTTTCATCAATGCTCTCAGAAGGAATGTGTTTTGGATCTGAACGAAATGCTGTTTTAGAGAAGTATTAATGTTGGTAGTAAGAACTAGAGATTTTTCTTTATTTCTAATTCTCCTCACATTTTTTTGCTTTGAAGTGAATCATGGTTCACTGGTGCAGAGACCTTCTATACAAACGGTTTTTAACCCCTTTCTGCGACGGTGTTTGGAACCGTCACCAAGTGAGTGTGGGCGATAGGGGGGTAGGGTCCTTCCCACACGACCCAGAAACCATCGGGGATAGGCCCTCCTGGCATACAGGCTGGGGCAAAATGAGCTCGTGTGCGATCTGGCAAGGCATCGAAGCCCAATCATTTCCGTTCGTATGTACATCCCACACGGTGAATCCTAGGAAAACATTTCCGTTCATATGTATATCACACACAGTTTTTTGTGTGGAAACGTTTGTACAAGGTGTCCTAACGCATACAGTTCTCTGCCGTAAGCCATGTGTGATTGTTAGTTGATCGAACACGCCTACTTTCTAGAAACCGTGTGGGTTGTTTGAGTTCATCGCCCACGGTGCTGTCTGAGTAACCGTCTGCAATAGAAAACCCCAATAAGCAGGGTAATTAGCCTATTATTTATAATCCATGTAGTAATCAAATTGATATTTCTTATAAAACACACTAGATATTTCATATCCGTATAACGGCAACCAGGATTTCATAATCGAATTACATCAGATAGCTTCGGCACTCAGTTACGCCATTACACAACAGCACCAAGTTTCACATGCAACATTGAAAACCTTTGGAAAGTAGCATCATACACGGTAAATAGACAGATGAATCTCATCTGGGAAACTGCAGAAGCGGAAGGCAAATATTGAGCCTTCAGTGATGTTGAATGTCCTTGCAACTTTAGGCCAGTGGCTATGGATAATTGCCCGCCCAACCTTCGTCCTCTTCAGGAAGACTTCACTATTGTACCGTGGGTGTTGAATGAATACCTTCCTCGCCTCTTGACCATGCATGTGGTTTGAGAGGTAATCATCGGTGAACTGCTTTGAAAAGTACTGAAAACAAAGATATGCATAAATCGCTGTTATAAATTTTGAAATGGCGCAAGGGGTAAAAACAAGGTAAAAGAGTTAGTACCATCCTATAGTTGACTGATGTCTTCTTCATTGTGCAAACAAAGATCTTGTTGTTATTCGTCGCAAGTTTCTTCATCCTAACAATCTTTCTGAGTTTCTTGACTTGACTGATATTCATGGACATCTCATTTCCCCATATGCAAAATGGGTTGAATAGTGGGTCTAAGCCTCTGACAGCAGGACCTACATGTGCAAGACCAAATTGTAAGAAACCTAAATATTAGAATGATTCCTGCAAATGCACAATAATGTGCTATTAGCGAAAGGACCATGCATGAGCAAACCTCGATGGTAAACCGCAGTGTCTCCCATTATTTCCCTGCAACACACATAAGGAAGATCTTGATCAGGTTAACTGAGAGTTGCCATACTATCAGTAGAATATGTATTGAGTATAGCCAAATTCGATTTATTTCTCACGTGCATAACAATACAAAATTGTACCCACAGCAAATGAAAATCAAATTGCAGAATTGAACCAAACAGTTAAATGGACAGCAGACCAAATGAACCAAAACAGTTAACTGAGCACGACATTGCAGAATAGAAACATGTACTGGATGATAAGACAGTTAACAAAACAAAGAATGCTTGAGAACAGTACTACGAAATGTAGCAATTGTTGGACCAAACTGTTAACTGAACATTACATTTCAAAGGACCAAACTGTTAACTGAACATTACATTTCAGAGGACCAAACTCTTAACTGAACATTAGATTGCATATTAACATTACAGAGGACAAATCACTTGAAGCCACTGGCGGTGGCCTCGAGAAAACAGCACGAACTGTATTTTAAAGTAGAGAACCGCGTGGCGGTGTCGACGGTGGCCTCGAAGATAAGGTGCTCCTCCAAGATCTGTCGGTCGGCACGCATGGCAGCCATAGCGACCTCGTGCGCGCGTGCGGCCGTGATTTGCTTCTCCGCTGCCAGATGCTACTGAGCTCCATGTTATACTGTGTGCAAAATGGCTGTGGGCGGCGCTTAATTGGAGGACGGGGATAGTGATTTCGGCGAAAGGTGTCGCGCCGTCGGTCGGGGCATGTGGGACGTGGAAGGGGGAGGATGGTGTGGGTGGGGTGTGGATTACCTGACCATATCAATGAGGCCGCGCAGAAGGGTCGCCGGCGAGGAGGCGGTGCTGCAGGAAGAAGGGTCGCCGGCGAGGAGGCGACACTGCAAGAAGAAGGGTAGCCGGCGAGGAGGCGGCGCTGCAAGAAGAAGGGTCACCGGCGAGGAGGCTGAGCTGCCAGTAAGCAGCAGTGAAGGTTTGAACTTGGAAAGCAAGGAGGAACAGTGGAAATGTGGCTTTTGGTGGGAGGGAGGGGGCGGGGAGATAGATATATCCACGGTGGCAGAAAAATGTCGCTCGGTGCCGCGAGAAACTGGTGCTCAAGTGTGGTTCAAGCGCGGGCGGTGGACTGTAGACGACGAAGCTTCCTGCGTAAGCCAGACAAGATGTTGCGCCAAGATATTTTATATCGCATCCCACACGATTCTTTCTAGTAAACTGTTTGTGGTATACCTGATTTTTTCATTATGTTTTGAAAGACAAAATGGTGTTACGGAGGGAAAGGATGGTGTTTGAATTGCTAGAACATTTATGTGCAGTAAACATGCAACTACATGAGTGTCGTGTTTTAATTTGGAATTATTCCAGGTTCGTTTGACATTTTTATGCATTAATTGAGTTTCTAGGCATTTAATGTGCATAATTCAAATTTGAACTACAAGCACATGCTCCAGTGCACCAAAGTTTGTTGAAAAATCACATGTGTGTCTTTGGGTGAATTTATAGGTCCCATGCAAGAAACGGGAATGAGATTCAAACATCTGGGCGTCGTGGCTCGGCCGGGAACATTGAGAAACTTGGTTTTCAAATTCCTGGAAATTCAAAACTCGCCTGAAAATCATGAAACTTGGCATGGTGTCATTTCATAGCACCAACATGCTGTGGTAAAAAAAATTGGCCGCATTTGGACAAGTTTTGGTATAAGCTTCTTGCAAACCGGAGCTTCTCTCGAGAAGACTCGTGGTTCCCGAGGGGGGACGTGTCACCTTTGTGTGTGAAATGATATACGCTGCCTCCCCCCTTGATTTTTTACAGAGGCAACATAGAACAATATGAGTGTCGTGTTAAAATTTGGAATTATTCTGGGTTCGTTTGGACTTTTTTATACATTAATTGAATTTCTGGTCATTTAATGTGCATAATTCAAATTTGAACTACAAGCACATGCTCCAGTGCACCAAAGTTAGTTGAAAAATCACATGTGTGTCCTTGGGTGAATTTCTACGTCCCATGCAAGAAATGGGAATGAAATTCAAACATCTGGGTGTCGTGGCTCGGCCGGAAAGATTGAGAAACCTGGTTTTTTAATTCATGTAAATCCAAAACACGCCTGAAAATCATGAAACTTGGCATGGTGTCATGACATGGCACCAACATGTTGTGGTAATTTTTTTGGCCGAATTGGGACAAGCTTTGGTATAAGCTTCTTGCAAACCGGAGCTTCTCTGAAGAAGGCTCGTGGTTCCGAGAGGGAACGTGTGACCTCCGTGTGCGAAACGACATACACTGCCTTCTCCCGCCTTAATTTTTTTACACAGGCAGATTAGACCAAATAGAATTATCGTGCTAAATTTTGGAATTATTCCGGGTTCGCTTGGCCTTTTTTATACATTAATTGAATTTCTAGGCATTTAATGTGCATAATTCAAATTTGAACTACAAGTACATGCTCCAGTGCACCAAAGTTGGTTGAAAAATCACATGTGTGCCCTTGGGTCAATTTGTAGGTCCCATGCAAGAAATGGGAATGGAATTCAAACATCTGGGCGTCGTGCCTTGGCTGGAAATATTGAGAAACTTGGTTTTTTAAGTCCTATAAATCCAAAACACGCCTGAAAATCATGAAACTTGGCATGGTGTCATGACATGGCACCAACATGCTGTGGTAATTTTTTTGGCCGAATTGGGACAAGCTTTGGTATAAGCTTCTTGCAAACCAGAGCTTCTCTTAAGAAGGCTCATGGTTCCGAGAGGGAACGTGTCACCTTCATGTGTGAAACGACATAACACTGCCTTCTCCCGCCTTGATTTTTTACACAGGCAGCTTAGACCAAATAGGAGTTTCGTGCTAAATTTTGGAATTATTCCGGGTTTGTTTGGCCTTTTTATATATTAATTAATTTTCCAGGCATTTAATGCACATAATTCAAATTTGAAGTACAAGCGCATGCTCTAGTGCGCAAAAGTTAGTTGGAAAATCATTTATGTGTACTTGGGCGAACTTCTAGGTCCCATGGAAGAAGTGGGAATGGAATTCAAACATCTGGGCGTCTTGGCTCGGCCGGAAACATCGAGAAACTTGGTTTTAAAATTCCTGTAAATCCAAAACTCGCCTGAAAATCATGAAACTTGGCATGGTGTCATGACATGGCACCAACATGCTGTGGTAATTTTTCTGTCTGATTTGCGAAGGTGCACACATTAACAATCAACTAAGTCATTTTGGAACAAGTGCTGTCATGTTACAAATCGGAAACACAAGTATTATTGAAACCGTGGGTGTTCTACTTACCAATTACGTGCCGCCACGCGTCCCCTTTTTTTATTGGCTAGGAGGTGCCGTGCGGGGTAGCTATTTGAGTACGGGAGGCGTGCGATCAGACCCCTGCGCGTGCTCATCGGGTGGAGGGCCCTTTGACCTCTATCCGCCGCCCACCTCCCTCCCAACGTCTCCATAAATGGCGCCCGGGCCCCTGTTTCACGGCATGGCTATGTCTCACTCGACTGAGATTTAAGAGAGAAAAAAGAAAATCTGAAAAGAAAGTTTTGCATGGATCTTGATGTAAGATCCGACGAACCTATATAGCAATAACTGCGACTTATAGCAAGACTGATGAATATACGGATGATGACAGTGGATAATAATTGTCTTACATATTTAGGAAGATAATTAAAAAAGCCACATGCGGCAACGCCCGAAATACACAAGGGCAAAAGAATAAGGAAGACAACGATCTGGCTCGCTGATCTCTACTTTCTTGATGCGTTGCTGCAGGCCGCGGGAACTAGTCTCCACGGCGAGTGGCGATGAGCTCTTTCGTGTCCTCAAGACGCTGCTTGAGAGCATCCACGGATTCCTCCACCAGCCTTTGGCGCTCGATGCGGAGCATGTCATTCTCGTCCATAAATTTCTTGACGATGATGCCGGTCCTCTTCAGCAAGGCAGTGGTCTCCTCCTACTGCTCCGCACTTCCGATGATCTTCGCCCTCAGCAGGTCGCGCTTGGCCCGGAGCTTCGCATTGCCCTCACTTAGTTGCCGGATGATGCCGGTAGCCTGTTCAAACGAGGCTTTCATGTCGTCCTGCAACCTCGCCCAGCTGGAGATCTGATCCATCTGCCTATGGACGATTACATTCATGCGCCTGTAAGAGTCCTCGCCTGCCCGCGAGACATTTTCCCACGCTGCTGCGGCGCGGGAGGACATCTCTGCTGCATTCGTGGTGCGGTGGGACATCTCTGCTGCTTCCGCGGCGCGGCCGGACTAGTCTGCTGCATCGACGGCGCGGCCGGACCTCCGTGCTGCTTCGGTGGCACGGCGGGACCTCTGTGCTGCTACGGGTGTGCGGCGGGACATGTCGGTTGCTTTTGCGGCGAGGCGGGACATCTCTCGTGCTTCCGCTTCCATGCTCGCCTCTCCCTGGTGGTAATCTCTCGACCCATAACTCACGCTGGCCATGGCAGACGCAAGGGAATGATGATGAATGACTTGTTTGTTTTTGTGGATGAGGAGTTGAGGAGGAATGTGCAGTCATCTTGGAGTAGTAGTATTTATAACCGAGTACTAATACGCTCCTAAGTGGGAAACCGTTTAGGTTTTGATCGGTGTGAACAGGTTTGCAATTAAATATAGCGTGGTAGTAATTTGGAATGTGACGGGACGCAGACTCAAAATTTATTGACGGTTCTATAATTTCTAAGTGCGGCACTATTCCCGGACGGCGTAACGTGGGCACGTTTTCTCGGCCGCGTAAGTGGCGTTTGCACCATAGGGTGCACCGCAATAGGCAATGTCAGCACACGTCTTGTTCCAACAACCGTGCGTGCTCGTTATTACCATCATGCATGCTTCTTTTAATTAGAATGTGTGCCCATCTAGTGCACACTCGTTGATCTGTCTAACTGTTTCTGTTTGTTGTGGCTAATCGCAAATAGTTCATCCGTGTGAAGTGTATGCCGTCAATCGCAGACACTTTGATCTGGCTAACTGTTTTTGTTCTATTGCCTAATCGCAAACAGTCAATCCTTCTGAAGCGTATGCCCTCAATCGCACACACCTTTATCTAGCTGCCCGTTTCTGTTGTTCTGCCTCATCACAAACAGTTAATCCGAGTGAACTGTATGCCGTATATCGCACACGCCTTCATCTGGCTGCCCATTTTTGTTCTTCTTCCTCATCGCAAACAGTTAATTGAACTGAACCGTATGCCCTGCATCGCACGCGCAACTAAAATCGGAACCGTGTTTGATGGCTCCGCCATCGCAAACGTTTTGCATCTTTTTTGACGGTTTTTTTACATCACCATTTGCGATTAATGCATCGCACACAGTTTTGTCAAAGGGTCTCTGATCGTAGTGTCGCATTAGCAGCATACTGCAGTAGTGGTTGTGGACATTATCTATGAATGTGAAGATATCTGTGAACATGAGTTTGATGTGGAAGTTGAACTTGGAATGTTGGGCTTGCGTGTGAACTATACCTTGTCCAATGGTTTGTCTGTTATTGTTCGGAAAGTAATGGATGTTATTATATGACCCAGAAAAAATATATTTTGTGCCACATCTCGGCATCAGACCTACATACATCTCAGTAGATGCACGGACATCACAACAGGCATGCTGACTGGATAAACATTTGAACCTAGATATTATGAATGTAAATTTGTATTGACAACAGTTTTAGATAGTAGGAGACGCCTAGCCCGCTCTGCCTCTGCTAGCTTCTTTCTGGCTTCTTCGGCTTGGGTGAAGAGAGCATCTGATTGCTCTTTTCGCTTCTTCAGGAACTCAGCTACATTCTCAAGGGCTGCTGCACTCTTTCTTTCAGCCTTTCCTAGAGGAACGAGGACACGAACAGTTGACGACTCCACCTGGCTTGTGAGTACTCCAGCATCATCTGGGAATTTGCACCTTGTGTCTAATCCAGTATCATTAGGGAACTGGCACCTTGTGTGTAATCCAGCCTCATTTTGGAAACATGATCTTGAGGTTGACCATACTTCCCTCCTCGCAGGAACTGCTTCCTGACATGAAGAAGTTACTTCTTTTTTAGATCAATAGTCAGAGCTCCCCAGATCCATTAAGTAGAAGCCCGATAAACAGGACTAGGACAAGTGAATTCAAAAGGAGAAATATAAAAACAGACTCCAAGGTCAAAACACCCACTTCCTAAATCTAGCTAAAAAGGAAAGCATTAGGACGATTAAGACTGTGGTTATTACATATCAAGCAGAGCCAACTTATAGAAACTACAACATATACATCAAAGAACACAAGGCTAAGAGAAATAGAAAAACCAGCAGAGGGGTGCAGTAAGCCAAGGGTTGCTGCAGCAAAACAACTGGCAACCAGATGATCTCCAGGGCGTCTGTAGCCGTGTTTGACTGACTAGCTTCAACATTAAATTACAAAGGATCCATCCTACAGCATGGTGGGTCCAGTGAGTAAATTGAGATCCTACAAATGATTGAGAGCCTAATCAAGTGTACAGGAAATTGTTTGTCTCGCCTATTATTTTTTAATAATCTGCCACACTGCTGAATTGCATGGCAAGAACCCTAGCCAAGCAGACAACATGGTTTGACGCTGTTTTCGGCTTGGGGCTTGCCAAGGGCCTGGCCTGGTCCTGTGTTCACTACTGTTGCCAGACACATACCATGTCAAAGTAAAAAAATGATCAAAAGAGGGGGCTCCCTCCGATTTCATTAATGAAACCATCAAGGACACACAAAGTAATTGAAAGGCTGTTACTTACCAAACCTCATTTTACAGGTTCGGTGCAGCTCCTCTTTAACTTGTGATGTTCCTTGAAGATGTCAGCAACATCCTGTATTTGGTCTTCATTGCTCCTCTGCATGTTCGCATTCATGGTTTTAAAATCTCAACATGGCAAGAAAAATATAGTAATACTCACACATCTTGTGGACAACATTAAAGCACTCACCTGCCATGTTAGCACGAGTGATTTTTAATATCCTACTAGGTGGCTATTCAACTTTGCTAGAACTACGTTGTGGTTTCAGTCTGAGTCAATAGAACAGGGGGATCACCTCCCTGGTATTCTAAAAAACTTTGCATCATTTGCCACACTACTGGTTACAGATGAAGAACCTACCCAAGCACAACGCAATACAGGAGCGACGCACAATTACAAGATGATATTCTGTTGGACAATGCAAGCTATAACCAATTACTTTTACTGGAACAATAGTAGCCAGGAAATTTGAAGGGTAGGTATGAACATAATCGGAACTGCACATGTACTACTAAGAGAATCAATATACACATTACCAATCGAGGGGTACGAAGGTCGCGTCGGCGTCTGTGCATCATGGTCGGCAACGGGAGTGAGTTCATTGTCGACGACGGTGGTGCTGCTTCGCTTGGCGTTGGCTTCCGGCAAGCAGATACGAGACCATGGAAGACGGCGCCGGGGAAGCGGCTCCGTGTACGAAGGCGATGGCGTACCGGCTCCAGTGCGGCGTATGACATCGTTGATGAGGCAGATGCGCTACGGTGGACGAGTGTGCTGATGAAGAAGGGGAGGGGCACGAACGTGCTGCGGTGCCGTGGAGAAGTCTATTTTGCGGTGGGGATAGAAAATGGGGAGTAATGAGGTGTACTCTGGTTGCTGGGGTGGGGTTGGCTGGGTGGGGTGAACATGAAGTTACCAAAACAGCCCTCGACCCACCAGCATCCATCGACCTGTTCGACCAAGGGTATGATGGTAACTTTGCATTGCTCGAATCTGAGTTGCGGGAGATCTCCATGGAAGCGGGAGATTTTGCCGCCGACCTGAAAATTTGTAACACGGTAGGAGTACTACTCCTTACTCCCCATCTAGTGTGTTGGGTGATTGGGCTAAGCATCTAGGAGTACTACTCATACTCCCTCCGTTTAAATTTACTTTGCATATTAGGTTTGCCTGAAATCAGACTTCCTAAAGTTTGACTAAGTTTATAGAAAAAATATAAACATTTACCATAACAAATTTGTACGATGTGAAAGTACAGTCAATAATGAATCTAATGGTATTGATTTGTTATTGTATATGTCAACGTTTTTGTTTATAAACTTTGTCAGAGTTTACAAAACTTGACTTTGACCAATGCTAATACGCAGACTTAAATAAAATCGGAGGGAGTACACATTTGTTTTCTTAGTTTGTCGTGGCATTACTTATTTGTTGTAATTGTGAAATAAATATATTAAGTTATTGACTTTGAATGTAATGGTTTATACAATTCAATATTTAGAATCATTGTTGAATTCCAATATGAATACCAGGTCTATGGTACTTCATAATATGCTCAAAGTCATATAATCCAACTCAAATGAAAATCTAAATGCATTTCATAGTTATTAATTTGTTGTATGCAACATAACCAACCATAACTCTACATGATCCAGTCTAAAGCAATTTTGAACACATCCCAATGTGTGAATGAAACATAGATAGAGAGTTTGTGAAGATGAGCAATTAATGGTGGGAGAGAGATGTGTACGCTCAACACACGAGATATACACCCAATGGATGTGTGCAAGAGAGAGTAGGGAGGAAAAAGTTAGGTCTGTGAGAAAAGATGGAGACATGTAATATAAGGAGTGAGATGCGTGTGCATCGGGATTTTGTACATGTGGAAGGAGAAGAGACAAAAGGTTTGATGAGAGAGCTAAAAAAATGGACGAGAGGGGAAGGATCTTGTGGGCTGAGGGATTGATAATTTTGTGCGGGAGGGAGGGAGAGGGAGAGAGAGAGAGAGAGAGGAAAGGAGTTACTCAGTCGTCGTCATGTCATCCTGCTTCCAAATGGCCCCGCAGTCTCTAGTGCGGTCTGGTCGCCTTCTTCGTTCTTCCCGATGCCCTCCTTGAAGATCGAGGTGGTGTGCATGTTGGGGTGCGGAGAAGCACAAGCGAGAGAGGGTGCTATATAACCTTGGATGGGGATGGATAGTGTGCTCGGGGGGGGGGGGGGGGGTTGCAGATACATCGTGTGCGTTAATGTTTAAGCAATATAGGGCGATCGTGTGCGGGATACAAAGAGGGGACTATGGGGAGTGTGTTTACGAGGCAAAGGAACATAGCGAGAGATAAATGTGTGTGTGTGGTACATGGTGTGTATGTGACGGAGAGGTACATGCCAAATAGGGTTTTCTTGAAGAGATTGTGTGTGCGAGATAGAGAGCGATGTAGGGGCCTTGAGGCGGGCAAGGCTGGGTGAGGGTGTCAAAATGTGTGCGTTGATGCATGTTACAAATATAAGACCGTTCTCTCATGTATACACAACATCTCGACACATCTCTATGTCTCACTCATACATGATCATTTGCACATTCACACCTCTCTATGACTCTATCACACGGACACCGTCTCCACATTGTCCTTCCACCACAACACACATATAGACACATACACGCGTTATCTGTTTGTTACACACACATAATCTCTATTAAAAAATATTTCTAGGGGGCACCTAAAACATCCAAATCCAAATAATCACAAACTGAAGCTAAATTCAAATATATGGAAATATTATAGCGTGAAGAACTTTTCCAGCAAAAACAATGTAGAGTAATATTCGGGGATTGTTTTCACACACACAAAAGGTTCGGTGGATGTCCTTCCAGCGCGACACCGTGACACACCGTTCGATCGACCGCGCGGTCGCGGTGCACGCGCTTGCACATGATTCCGTATCGATGTTGTGCTAACTAATGTGGTACTAGTATGTTTGTATGTGCAATGCACGTCTTAACATTGTTGTTTCTATGATTCTAGTTTATATCTATATCTATATCTATACCACTATATAGTGTATGAGTTTTGAAATGCAACTACAACATCAGTCCTAGCCATTGTCCCCATAGATCTAACGGCCGAGACTCAAGGGATTCACGGTGAATAGTAGCCCACAGTAGCATCTGCTAAGTTCTGGAACCATCACGCCATACCTTGTGTCTCTCTGCTAGGGCATGTACGAGAGACTGGCCAGGGAGGAAAAGCAAAAGTAAAACAATTTGTGGGTTCCACCATGTACATCTTCATTCTATTCCTATGGAAATTTCTGGGCGTCACTAGGCCACACGTGTTGTACCATGCTACCAATTAGTACTAAATTTCTATTACTTCATTTCTGTGTGCATACGTCAGTAGTAATTATTTTTCCTCTGAATTCATTTAAAGTACTATTTTCTTTGTTTATGTTTTACTAAAATAATAGAAACAACACTGTTAAGATGTGTATTACAGAAACAAAGCAAATAGATATAGATATAGATAAGCACGGCCGTGATGCACACGCTTGCACAGGATTACGTGTAGTACAGTGTTCTTTTAAGTTTGACCAACCCTATATAAAACTAAACTAAGCTCCCATGTGCGCACTCATCAATATGCCGCCGCCGGCGTTGCCCATGCAGGTTACGATCCTCTGCAGTACTGTACGGTGTAGTACAGTCGCTGCCATGTGGGACTCGGCCCCACATGTTATCCGCAGTACATACCGTACGCCGGCGCCTACCTGCTCTGGCCGACCATTTCTCGCCCATCACCGCCATGTACCCGCCATCCCTGTGCCATGAAGTTGCAGGCTCGCCCGCTCACGTCATCTGTAGTCCCTCCTCGTGACGCCACCGTGCTGCCAAGCACGTGAGCAGGTGGAGCCGCGTCTATGCCCGCAGCGTATGAAGAGAAGGAGGACGAGCGCGTGCTCCAGCACGCCGGCGAGGAGGAGCTAGCGGGTCATCGTCGTCTTCGCCCGCGCGGAGGAGGCCCGCATGGTGGTTGTCGCTGTAGAAGCTGGTCGCGCCCGCGCCAAGCCCGCAAACCGGGTGCAGATGTGGATCTACCTTCGAGACCTTGAATGCCACGTGGATCCTACAATCTGAAGGAACAATTTGGGTAAGTCGACTCTTGAGAGCTGTTGGATGCAACATGGATGACTGAAAATGATGCACTATTCATCTTCTCTCTCAACCATCGAGTCACCAGCCCGCCCCAGGCCTAACCGCCTGCCGCCTGCCGCCGTTGCCCCGCCCTCCCCTGAACCGCCTCCCACCGCCATGCTCCCCCCACCCCGCCATCCGTTTAACCCCGGGCACGATCCATTTTTTTCGTCGAACTGCATCCCACACCCAACACTCATAAGATAGATCATGGGCACCCTGCCACCCTAATATAGATACTGGGGTAGCTTCTCTGTTGTCTTCTTCCTTCGCTCCGACGAACTTCTTCTTTCACAAATCGTCTGACCCAAATAATAGTACTAGTACGTATTAAGTACATTAGGAACGCGAAGAAATGAGTAGTAGTACCAACTACAAGATGAACTGTAAGACATACTAGTACGTACTAAATAGTTCAAATAATGAGAAAGAACAGAACATAGTTGTGCAGGGGGCTCAGCACAACACGCCCCTGAAATAAAACTAAGCAACTAGTCCACTTGACACTACAGTAGAACCAGCATGAGCAACGACACTACCACCTTACTCGGAGTCCACGTCCATGTCCTCGACTTCGTCCTCGTCCCTCTTCCTCTTCCTCTTCGCCGATACTTCTTTGCTTGAACCGGACACTGGGCTCTTCTTCATCCAACCCTTGTAGATATTTAAACCAAGGTAGGCATCCGTTGTTGCGTAGAGGATGTGATCTTCACCTATTGCCTTCGACTCCCAGGCACGATGAACCTAGTGGCCAGGTTTCTTCAGATTACCGTACGAAGGATCAACCATGGCTCCTGCCAGGGTCAGCATTGAAGAATGAGAGGAGGACACCAGGCTTTCCTTCTGGAGATCCAAGGGCTGGCCTACAACGAGGCCTATCCGACCCAGGATTTCCTTGTCGTTCCTAAAGTCTACAGTAACGAATTTCACTCTTTTGTCCTTGAGGAAGTCCTTAAAATTCTGACATCTAATGTCGACATAGCATATGTGGTAGACCAAGCACACGTTATGTATGCAAACCTGGATCACGGCGGGCTTCTTCTTCTCTTCCATCTTTAGAAGCTTCTCCTTTTCCAGGACTGCAGTGTACTCAACATCTAACCTAGCTACCCACTCATCCTTTGAACTTTCGAACATGTGTTGGAAGCGACCAAGGCATGCTTCCACCGCCGCAGATCTACGGGTGTAGATGACGTCGAACTCATCGCCGGTGATGGTTTTAACCTTGAACTCACCGCCGATCATGGAGATTTGGGAGGCCATGGATTTTGGAGGAGGGTTAGGAGAAGTGGAATTGCTGTAATGTGAAAGGACAGGACGACTGGGAGCGAAATGCTGTAAGGTAAAAGATGGGGATGAGTAGGAGCAAACTGCGAGCAGTTTTTCGATTGTAAAAATGCTGAGTAAGGCGTGCGAACGGCGTGTGTACTGGCTTGCCCCATAAGATAAACAGTTGCATGCTCCCACAGAGTTCTCGAGTACTATGGGGGACCCACTAAATGTAATGACGACTAGTAGTAGACCAACTAGCAGGCCTGACGGTATAGCGTCCGCGTGTTCATACGCCATGCCGGCGTGTGCATGCAACTTTGACTTAATTGCGTCAAGCGTCGCGCCTCCCACGACCGTCTCCTTGCTCGCGCGGCCACTATAAATGAGCAATTTTTTTGCCTACTTCGCATCATCGCATGTATGATACTACTACTTCCTTCGTCCAGGTGCATTAGGTTATATGATGTTGCCATGCCATATATAGTCATCACTTATAGTCACTCATACAACAAGGTTAGCTATAAGGTTGGCCAAATGGAAACAAATCGACGAAATTTCGCTCATTTTGAGGGGCCTTGAAATATTTGTTTTTCGTTTAAATTATTTTGTTATTTTTGAAACTGAACGTATATCTGTAACAAGGCCTCCCTGCCCACTAGGGCGGCGACGCCAATCATGGACGAGGTGAATACTTGGGTAATTGCTGGGGCTAGATCATTGGGAAACATTTTACAGGGAGAGTAACCCTTTTTTGCTGGGCTTGCATGGCCCTGTAACAACTAAAACAATATTTTCCTCCTCCTTATTTAATGAGATGAGGCAAAGCTTTTGCCTCCGTTTAAAAAAAAAACTGAACGTATAATAAAATTAAGGAATCGACCTAAATCGTATTCCTTTGCATAGCACAGCGGTAGGCATTGGTTGTCCTCACTTTAGTGGCCACGATTCGAATCCCAGTCGTACTATTTATTAGTACTAATTATACTATGCCTCGTTAACCTCAACCGCCTCTCGATTTATTTTTCTCATTCACCCTTCCAGGAAACCCGTTCCCCTCCAAATCTTTTCCTCTCCATGTTTAAAAACAATCTGCATGCCTGACTCTCCTTCTCCCTCCCGCAGTCCCACCTCCTCCCCGTGTGAAAAGAATCTGCAAGCATGATTCTCCTCCCTCGCACGCTCGTCCAATCTCCTCCTGCCGAAACCCGAAACCGTTGTGATAAGAAATATCTCCACCCCTCCACCGTAATTTCCTCCAACAAAAATATTCCCACATAGCTGTTACGTTAATCACGCAACATATCTTATGTAGGTGTGGCATTGATCGCTATAAATAATGCGCCTCCCACGGCATTCGGAAGAACACTAACGTTCATCACCTTTATCTCCTCCCCTCCGTCTCAATTATGAACCCGTCGACCACCATGGCATCGCCCCTCCCTATCCCTAGGCGCCCCTCGCTACCCCGCGCGGAGGTTCATGCGTCGACATTCCGTTCCTCGCCGCCACTAGTCGAGGATGACACGTCGGTGTTCCGTTCCTCGCTGCCACCAGTGGAGGATGACGCGTTGATGTGGACGCGTCGGCGTTCCCAGTCTCGCCACAACGCGCATCAGAGGATGCATCGGCTCCCGATACGAGGAGGACGTCACGCCGCCCATCGAGCCCCACCAGTTTGGAGGAGCTTTGGAAAGAAATGGAGGTCGCCTTGTGGGAGGCTTTACCTCCGGCGGAGCGCGCCAAAAGAGAGGCAGAGAAGAAGGCTGAGGAAGAGAAGCTTGCTATGAGGGATGCTGTCTGGCGGGCCTATGTCGCGTTCGAGAGAGTCAGGAAATTGGCTCTTTGGCAGAAGGCTCATGCGAGGGCCATGTGGGTGGCAGAGGACACCCGTGCCAAATCCCTGAGTGCAGTCGGGTCCAAGCGCCTCATCTACGCTTGGCGGTACATGGACCGGGTGCATGCTTGCAACGAGGAGGTGTACCTGTTGGCGCCGGATCACCAGACCGGTGAGATCGCGCTCGCCCGTCGACAAGCCGCTAATCAGCACCTTGCGAGTTGCGAGGCCGATGAAGAGGTGTTGTGTCGCTGCGTTGGGAAACAGCCATGCACCAAGGCACCCATGGCTTTTATTAGGAATAATTTAGTGTCTTAAGGTGATCCTGTCGGATTCAGGGCTCCACAGACCCACAAAGGTTCGAACTCTGGGGCGTGTGCGAAGAACTCAACCTCTCGAGCCTAACAACTCATCGCCCCATAGCCTAGCCTCGCCGGATCTGCATGAGCAGGGAAGAAGATGAACACAGCAGTTTACCCAGGTTCGGGCCACCTTGCGGTGTAAGACCCTACTCCTGCTTAGTGGTGGATTGGCCTCACGAGGAGGTTTGAGAATGAACTAGTACAGTGGGTGAGCTGCCTCGCGAGGGCTCAGGGGGTGAGTCTAAGTCGACCCCTTCTACGGTGGTGGCTAACCTATATTTATAGTGGCCTTGGTCCTCTTCCCCCAAATCATAGGCGGGAAGGGATCCTACAATGGCCAATTTGAAAGGGGACAAGTAATACATCTTATCCTGACGAAAGGTGGTCTTCACCTGCAAAGCTTCTGGTCATGACGCGGCGGTGGGCTCAACGATGACATCCGTCCTGCCGAACCCGTGGTCTTGGTCTCGTAGCACCGGAATGGAAACCTTTGGCAGATTCCTCAAGAACCCATGCCTGTCCTTGCCTTCTTAGCACCAAAGAGGAAACTACCCCCTCTGCGCCCGCTGGCGCCCGCCTGGCCTTGGTCATCATGGCTTGTGTCATCGCAGCCTCATGAGGCTGGTACCTGCATAGAAATCTTCGCTCCTCAGGAGGTAGCCTGGGGAGGCCGCTCCCCCAGGACGTCTTGATGTCGTCCGCCTCGCGAGGCTAGGGGGCCCTCGCGAGGGTCTTGTCCCGGTGGTCTTGTAGATGGGCCGTACCAGGCCGCGGAGTGAGCCACGCCTTGGGCCGCAGGCAGGGAAGTCTGGGTACCCTGGTTCCCAGAATGCCGACAGTAGCCCCCGGGCCCAAGGCACGCTCGGGCTTGGCTGCGAGGAGAAGCTAAGGGGCAAGGACGAAGTGCTGTGGGCCCCAGCCGCCTGCGGGCCAGGCTGACGCGTGGCGCTTGATAGGAGACGGACGCCCTCGCAACCCCACGTCGCCTCGGCAACTGCCCGTGCTGACAAAAGGCTGGCGCCCGCTACCGAGCCATCATTGCTTTCCCTTTGCCTTACTCCAGATCCCCTTTCTCCCGGCCAAGAGCTTCTCCAGATCCGGTCACGCTTCTCCCCCTTCCTACACCTTCTCCGTCGTTGGGATTGCGCGAATGGCGTCCGTGAAAGCGAAGCCTGCCGCGCAGGCCGCGAGTTCCTCCTCTCCTGCGCCAGCCCTCGGCGTGTCCTCCATCACCGAGGCAAAGCATCTAGCCATCGTGCTCCCGCAGACGGCAAGCAACGGCAACGAGTGGAACGAGACCATCCTTTTGGCTGGCTCCGCCGAGCAGAGGACCTTGGCGCGGACGGTTTATCCTTTCTTCCTCCACAGCGTCTTCGCGGGGCTCGTCCTGCCTTTCTCCGAGTTCTTCGATGCCGTCCTCAACCACTACCAGATCCAAGCTCTTCATCTTTAGCCCAACTCCATCCTCCTCCTGTCCATCTTCAGCTTCTATTGTGAGGCTTTTGTGGGCGTGAGGCCCTCTGTGCCGCTCCTTCGCCACTTCTTCTCCCTGCGGCTGCACGACCCAACACAGCGCTCCGGCTGCGTGTCCTTCACCGCGGTCCACAAGACCAACGTGCCCATGAGGGCCGAGAAGAAGGTGGAAGGCTTTCGGCACCGCTGGGTCTTCCTGGACGCCAAAGGCCCCAACGAGCGGCTGGAGCTACTGACCGAGCTGCCGGAGAAGCTTGAGGGGTGGGGTCATGCGAAGTTCTCCGACCCCCGGGCCGAGCCCGTCTTGAGGAAGACGACCTTGGACATGGAAGCCCGGGTGCTGACGGGGGGCATGCTCGTAAAGGAGTTCCTGACGCAGCGCCTGGCACCGCTCCAGTCACACACGCGCCCCATGTGGGAATTCCAGGGCGCGACGGACGACATCTCGCGCGAGCGCTTGGGTGCCTCGCCTGCTCCCGTCATCTCGCCAGTGCTGCCTAAAGAGGCGTCTGCCGGGGGTGCCGGGATTCAGGGGGCGATGCCCCTTGACGCAGCCACAACTGTCCCCGTGCAGGAGGAGAAGACGGTCCCCCTTCCTCTCGCGGCGAAGCACGCACCTAAGGATGGTGATGCAGCCTCTGGAGGATCCAGCCCCCGTAGGCCGGCAGGCCGTGGAGCCGTCCGCCCTTGTGGCGCTAGAGGGGGGCTTGGAGCCTCCGATGCCCCTAGTTGCTCACGCTCGTGCTTCCTTGGCCGTGGCGGCGGCTGACGCGCCTGTGCTGCCCCCTTGCCAGTCTCTCGCGCTGGCCAACTGCGGCCCCCTCGTTAGGCCCGGCGCCCTAGAGGAAGCCTTCACCGCGCTCAGCCAACTCCGGGCTAACCTCCAAGACGCCGATAGGTGCTTCATGAGGGAATGCCTGGGGCTGGTCTTGGGGTGGCTCCAAGCCAACACATCTGCTAGGTCGGCCTGGGACCGGGCTGACGACGCCGCCGCAGAGAGCAGGAAAGAAGCCACCGAAGCCGTGAAGGCCCGTGACGCGGCGATGGCCAGCGCAACATCTGCCAAGGAGCGCTGCGACAAGGTAGAAGCCGAACTGAAGGCCCTTCGAGAGGAGCAGGCTGCGCAAGCCCAACGGCTCCAGCGGCAAGAGGAGGACCTCAAGGCCCGCGAAGCGACGCTCGCCGATCGTGACGCCAAGTTGGACCAGGTGACCACCGACCAAGCTGCGGAGCGGGACCGCCTGGGCAAGCTAAAGGTGGAGGTGGACAAGGCCCAGGCATCCCATGCTCAGCACATCTCCAAGGCGACAGCCCAGCTGGAGGCCAGGGAGAAGACCCTCGCCGCCGCGGAGAAGACAGCGGCCGTGGAACGCGAGGCCTTCCTCTCCCTCGAGCTCGGGACTCGCGAGGCGCTGTGCTCCATCTGCGAGGGAGGATACGAATAGCCGCTAGCGACCCCTGAAGACGGCCTTGCTGAGGAGCTTAAGGGTGCCGCCGCTGAAGTAGACTCCTTCTTGGAGGAGGAGTGCCGCTCGCTCTTCACCGCAGCTGCGACGCGCGTCTTCAGCCACCTTTACCTCCAGGACCCAGGCTTCGACCTCAACACGTTGATCCACCCGGTGGCTCCTGAGTCCCGCGTCGATGCCGTGGAGGCCGTGAAGGGTCCAGTGGACACGCTGCTGGAGAAGTTCATCTGCATTCCCGACCCCGAGGCGCTGGCAGCACAGGTCGGCGACGGCGAAGATGGTGGCAGCGACGTCGACGACGTGCTCCCGGTGACCAGGACAAGCGGCGGTGACGGCGAAGGCGGTGGTGGTGCTTCTTCCTAGTTTTATCCTGCATCATTTACCGTGCCTCGTGGAGGCGTAAAAACTTCTTCTTGAATTTGTGAAACATTTGTGCTTGTAATAACTGTTAGGGCTCTGCGATTTCCTTTTCGTGCTTGGTTTCCTTCTTGTTTGCTTTTGTGCTCTATGTTGGCAGGGCCCAGCCCAGCGCATACCTCGACCACCGTTGGGGCGTCTGGATCGCCAGGACGACACCAAGGCGCGAGGGGCTACGTGACTAGTGAGGCCCCTGAGTCGCGATGCTCAGGAGGTCCCCCTTGATGTGCGAGCAGCCCTCATGAAGGAAGCATAGGCAACGGCGAGGTTAATCCGCTTTTGTGCTCTGCGTTGGCAGGGCCCAGCCCCGCGCATACCTCGACCGCCGTTGGGGCGTCCGGATCGCCAGGACGACACCAAGGGGCGAGGGGCTACATGACTAGTGAGGCCCCTGAGTCGCGATGCTCAGGAGGTCCCCCTTGATGTGCTAGCAGCCCTCATACCTGTCCTCGTCACCTTCGTCTGGGAGGGACGCGAGAAGACCAGGTACCCGGACCTAGTAGGGTGGTGTGTGCCAGGCTTGGCCTAAGCACAACCCCCGTGTCTAGCCCCCTCGCGCGTACCTCCCGTGGGGAAAGCTGCACGGCATTTCCGGGTGAGGAGCCAAGAGGCTGTCCTGAGGTTGGTGCGGCCACTAGGGCGCCCTCAGTTCTTTATCCACCAGCGCAGAGCATGGGGCTTCCACTTAGGCATGGGCATAGTCGCTCCTCGACCGTGTCGTCCGCCAGCGTGGAGCATGGGGCTTCCACTGGTACATGGGTGGGAGTTCCCTCCGGGGAGACTCCAGGGCATGTACAGCCCCACGTCGTTCGTACACGTGGCTGGCATGGTAGAACTTGGGGAGGAGGTGTATCTGGGCACTCGTGAGCCAGCACGGGACTCAGGAGGCCCTACCTCAAGGCGGGTTGCGCCTGGATTTTTTAGCGTGAGGCGCTCATAAGAAACACGTGGGGTGTTGGGGAGGCCTACTCCGAATGAATCTCCGGAGGCCATCGCATGAGACGACCGAACACCAACGACCCCAGGAGGTGACATGAACGGGGCTGGCCCGCCAGATAGAGCTCAGCCATTGGGTTTATCGATGCTGCAGGGATGGACCCGAGCACAGACGCCGTGCCCAGTCTTCTCATGCAACAATCCTTAGGAAAGAACAACCGGTGCGCGGCTCCCGTGGCAGCGAGGCACCGGGTCGCGCGCCCTGACTCGCCCACTCTTGATTAATTCATGCGAAAACAAGGCACCAAGGAACCCGGGAGGTGACGTGCATAGGAGCTGGCCCGCCAGACAGAGCTCGGCCACTTGGATTTAACAACGCTGCAGGGACGGACCCGAGCACATACGCCGTGCTAGTCCTTAATCATGAGGCGGTCGCGGGCGGGGTTGTGAGAGCGCACAACATTCATGGTGATGAAGCACCGAGCATGCAGTTTGCAATATTCAGGAAATTCATAAAGGGCAAAGCCAGTTCTGATACATGCGCAAAATGATACAGGCTGCAGGGACGGCCCTAACAGCTTGAGGATAATGCAGCCCAAGGGGCGCCCTCAACTAAACAAACCAAGAAGTCACCTGACACTGGCGTTTTCGAGGCGTCGAGGTAGCTGAAGACACGTGCCACAGAGGTTGTTCCTCAAGAGCCGGCTGGCTCCTGAGGCCCGGAAGGCTCATGAGGTCCGGGGGGCCCACGCTGACCCGGGATCTCCTGAGACATGACCGCCAAGCACCTGGCCTTGTGAGACACCACAACACGCTGCGCGAGGCGCCGGTACATGGTGCCCATGTTCAGCAGACCAAAAGGGATGCGGATGTAGTTCCAAGAGTAGCCCCCACTCCGGCCGACACGGGACGGCCAGAAGAGGTCCTGCGAAGCGGCCCTGTTGAGGCCTGGGATGTCGACGGAGACGCGCAGCTCGCCACCCGTGTCGGGGGGCGGGGCTGCACTCGGTGGTGTGGGGCAACGCTCGCCACGCATGGCTCGCATCTCCTGAAGTTTCTCGATTGCCTTGGTGATGAATTCCCTTGCGCCTGGCGCCTCGCGCCTTGCTCCTTGCTCAAGGGGGCGCGCGTTGAAGCACGCCTCCAAGTGGTGCCCGAACACCTCCCTCGTCGCACTGGTCCAATCGGAGGCTCTCTAGACGGAAGCCCCCAAGCCCGTCCTGAAGGGAGCGTCGGGCCCGCCTCCCTATGCAAGAGGGAAGGGCACCCCAGCAGCGGGCACATGGCCCGAGGCACCCTCAGCAGGCGCCCCGGTCTCCTGACAGCTCTTGGGGAGGAGCTGCTTCTTCTTCTTGGGGATGGCCTCAGGAGGCGGGACGGCGCCTTCGTCGTCTGAGTTCTCGATCGTCGCAGCTTGGTAGGTGCGCTCGAGGGAGCACACCGCATCCTTTTCGTCACAGACGACCGTGATGATGCCGCAGCACCCTGGCATCTTGAGGACGTTGTAGCCATGGTGGGTCGCTGCCATGAACTTGGCAAGGGCCGGATACCCGAGGATGGCATTGTATGGGAGGCCGATGTGGGCGACGTCAAAGTCGATGAGCTTGATATGGTAGTTGTAGCGCTTGCTGAAGGTGACTGGGAGGCATATCTGCCCCAGGGGGACGGTGGAGCCATCGGTCACCCCTGAGAAAGGCTTGGTGGGCTGGAGCTGGTCATAGGGCACCTGGAGCGTCTCAAAAGTCTTGACGGAGAGAACATTGAGCCCCGCACCACCGTCGATGAGGGTCTTCGTGACGAGGACGTTGCTGATGGTCGGCGTGCAGAGCATTGGGAGTGCGCCGGCAGCGGCGGAGCACTTAAGTTGGTCCTTGGAGTCGAAGGTGATGGCGTGCTTGGACCACCTGAGGGGGCGCGTCGCCTCCAGCTTCGGGAGAGCCGCATTCACCTCGCGAGAGAACTGCTTGAAGATGCGATGTGAGGCAAGGGCCAGAGCACCACCCAGGATGCAAGCGATCGCCCGAGGCTCCTATAAGCCCCCAGCCCCATCATCCTGCTGATTGTCATCGTTCCTCCTTTGCGGCGGCAGCAGCGGAGGGAGGCCAGCATTGCCCTGAGGGCGGTCCTCACGAGGCTGGTCTCGCCAAGGACCGTCATGAGGCTGACCCTACCAGTGGTCCTCGCTAGGCTGGTCACGCCAGTCTTGACGAGGGTCGCGGTTGTCCCAGTGGCCTCCGCCGCGGCCTCCTCCACGGCTGTAGCCACGGTCGCTGCGCTCGGGGCGGTGGCCAATGCGCCCATCTCGGATTGCCCTGAGCTCCTGGCAGTCATTGGTGTTGTGGCTATGGACATTGTGGAAGACGCAGAACAGATGATTGCCCATGGGAGGCTCATCATGGTCATGCTCGCGCTTCATCTCAGGCTTGGCCACGAGCACAGCGGGGCCCTTGCGCTTTGCCTCCTTGGCCTTGGCCTTCTTGTCTTTAGGATCGACCTCGGGAAGCTCCAGGAGGGAGAGGCGGCCTTCCACGACCCTTGCACACTTGTTCGCCAGGTTGAACATCTCCAGGGCCGAGCACAGGTCCTCGTGGATGGCGAGCTCCTCCTTCATCTTGACATCCCGGACGCCATCAGTGAACGCTGAGATGATGGCCTCCTCCGACGCCTTCGGGATCTTAAGGCAAACATTCGTGAAGCACTGTATGTACTTGTGCAGGGTATCGCCCGGCTGCTGCTTCACACGCCGCAGGTCACCTACTGCAGGCGTGCGGTCGTGAGTGCCCTGGAAGTTGGCGATGAAACGCTCGCGAAGCTCGTTCCAGGAGGAGATGAACCCATCCAGGAGGTTCAGGAGCCAAGAACGCGCGCCGTCCTTGAGGGCCATGGGGAACCAGTTCGCCATGACCTTCTCGTCACAATTCGCTGCTTCGAAGCTGAGCACGTAGAGCTGGAGGAACTCAGCTGGGTCAGGGGTGCCATCGTAGCACGGAGGCAGATCCAGCTTGAACTTGCCGGGCCAGACGACGCGGCGCAGCTCCGGGGTGAAGGCGCGGCAGCCTGCCACGCTCACAAGCGCAGTGCACACGGGGGGAGCTCGGTCTTGATGCCCGCGTGCCACCAGCTCTGGCGGTGGGTGGTCCTGGTGCTGGTGTTGAGGCGCTGGGAGCGCGCGTGCATCGGCTTACCGACGCTGCACCACCTGGCAGCTTGCTTCATCCCTCGCCGGTGCTCCGCGCGGCAGGTCGCGCGGGTGTGCATCGCGCCTGGGCTCGGGGTCGTCGTAGAGGTCATTGACGGGGCGGTAACGTAGGAGCTCGTGCGCCATGAGCCGAGCAGCCTGCGCATTCGCCGGTCCACGGCGAACATGGGAGAACGACGCCGTGGCGGGAGTAGGCGACGGAGTGGCGGTGCGGCCATCACGCTGCACGGAAGGCGGCAGCGATGAGTCCTTCTGCTCGTGAGCCGCAGGATCAGTGGCAGCGTTGGTCGCGGGGGAAGCAGAGCGGCGAGGAGCACCGTTGCCCACGGGTGCCATCTGAGCGACACGAGCGGCCTGGCGCTCGACGCGGACACGGCGTGCGTCAGCCATGGGAGCGACGGAGTAGAAGCGGAGCGAAGGTGGAAGAAGGACTTCGACACGCCCCTGCCCGGCACGCCAAATGTCGGATTCAGGCTCCGCAGACCCACAAAGGTTCGAACTCTGGGGCGTGTGCGAAGAACTCAACCTCTCGAGCCTACCAACTCGTCGCCCCATAGCCTAGCCTCGCCGGATCCGCGTGAGCGGGGAAGAAGATGAACACAGTAGTTTACCCAGGTTCGGGCCACCTTGCGGTGTAAGACCCTACTCCTGCTTAGTCGTAGATTGGCCTCACGAGGAGGTTTGAGGATGAACTAGAACAGCGGGTGAGCTGCCTCGCGAGGGCTCAGGGGGTGAGAATGAGTCGACCCCTTCTACGGTGGTGGCTAACCTATATTTATAGTGGCCTTGGTCCTCTTCCCCCAAATCATAGGCGGGATGGGATCCCACAACGGCCAATTTGAAAGGGGACAAGTAGTACATCTTATCCTGACGAAAGGTGGTCTTCGCCTGCAAAGCTTCTGGTCGTGACGCAGCGGTGGGCTCGGCGATGACATCCATCCTACCGAACCTGTGGTCTTGGACTCGTAGCACTGGAATGGAAACCTTTGGCAGATTCCTCGGGAACCCACGCCTATCCTTGCCTCCTTAGCACTAAAGAGGAAACTGCCCCCTCTGTGCCCACTGTCGCCCGCCTGGCCTTGGTCATCATGGCTTGCGTCATTGCAGCCTCATGAGGCTGGTACCTGCATAGAAATCTCCGCTCCTCAGGAGGCAGCCTGGGAAGGCCGCTCCCTCCGAAGGTCTTGATGTCGTCCGCCTCGCAAGGCCAGGGGGCCCTCGCGAGGGTCTTGTCCCGGTGGTCTTGTAGATGGGCCGTACCAGGCAGCCGAGCGAGCCACGCCATGGGCCCAAGCAGGCAAGTCTGGGTATCCTGGTTCCCAGAACGCCGACAGATCCCATTAGTGTCGAGACGAAAATGATAAATCCCGAAAGTTCAGGAATTATTAGCGTCCTTAATTACGTATGTAAAACGAAAAGTTTGGAAACCTTTTGTATCTGTACGCATTTGTAAGGACGTGCATATAGCACAAACTTCACTATATATCTTCTCTCTATCCATGTAAAAAAAGTTCTTCTCTCTATATATACTACCTCCGTCCTGGTTTATTGGTCTCCTTTGTAATTTGTGCTAAATTACAAACCAAATATTTAACTAATAAAATGCTAATGCATGTCAACAAAAATTATATCGTTGGATTCGTATTTGAAGCTAATTCTCAATGATATAATTTTTTGTGACATCCATGAACATTTTGTTAGTTAAATTTATGGTCAAAATTTGGCACAAAATACAATTAGGACCAATAAACCAGGACGGAGGTAGTACTATCTATGCTTGTAGACTGTACTATTACGAGTATGTATACACACGTGCAAATGCACGTTTTAACATTACGATGCGGTTTTGGTAAAAGTAGAAAAACAACACTAGTCAAGCTTGTGAAACGATTCAATGCAAAAGAAATGCAAGAATGCTCGTTTGATTGTTTACTTTAGCTTCCTTCTCTCTGGTTTTTTCACTATCGTACTTTGTACGGAGCATCTCACTGGTCGGGAAGGCATGCAATTTTTTTGGCAAGTGCCCTTGCGATTGTTACAGAACAGTATGAGGGCAAGAACTAGTACTGTTCAAGTGAATCCGCAGGGATGTGATGGCAGCAGCTAGTGTGAGGAGTAATATCTAGGGATCGAGTGTGTGAGATGAACCGGAAAAAATAAATGCAGAGAGATGAAATGCAAAAAAGACTGACACTAGGAGTGATGGTTGCTTGTCCGTTCATTTTACCAGGCCACTTATTACTAGGAGTGGTGGGGTTTTGTGATTTGACGGCTTTACTGTCGCGCCACGAGCAGGGTGAGTCTCCCGTGCAGCGCCGCCCTCTACACTAGTACGTACTAGTGAGTTGTGAGTTGCACGTTCTTTCCACGTGAGTTGTGAGATATCGTTACAACACAATGTTAGTAACAAACAACTGACACTTACATGTTACCTCATTGAAAAAGGAAAACCTTAGCTGCATAGTGTTCCAATACATGTATATGACACATTATATGTATGGACCTCTCAAGGCTAAATTCATGAATATGCAAAGATAGTGTTGCGGCATTTGGTTGAAATTCTCTGAAAAATATATATGTGTTGTAAGAAATGGTTCATCATAAGTCTTTCACCATTAGTAAAAATTCAGAATTTATCTCATAAATGGCAAGCGAGAACTCTAATGGAGCAAGAGCATACATGGAAGATTCAAGACTAAACCATAAATGGATACACTTTTATCCAAGCGCGATACTCTAATAGAGCAAGATCATGCATGGAAGGTTCTATACTAAATAAGAAGTGTCCACATGCTTAGACAATGGCTTACATTGAGCGAAGACTAATGATGAATAGTTAACTTGGTAATGCATATGCCCAGGTGAACCTCCTTGGAGTCCCCGTGCATCATCTTGGGGTGAACAATCGTATGAAACCAGCCCTCTTCCATGTCCACATTGCCGGGAACGGAGCAGCTCGCCACAATCCCATTCAGCGTGAGGGAGGCGCCGAGGTCGCCCTCGTACGCCAGAGGGGCAGCAACAATGAGCACGCACCTGTACAGCAGCCTCGTGTCAGTGTCAGCGGCGTTGCCCAGACACACACGGCAGAGATGGGGCGGCGGCCTGCATGGGCCTTGCCGGTGCCCACTGCCAAGAGGAAGACGCTGTCGTCCTCCTCCGCGACTAGCAGGTGGCAGTGATCCTCTAGCGACTCTGGCACGGTGAACGGGTAGCATGTCTCATACTTGATGTTCACCGAGGGCCAGGAGTGACTGCTGGACGGTGCCGTGAGGTGATGCACGAGGCTCGCCGGCGAGCCCCCAAATGGCGACGTGCACTCATAGCAGTAGCAGGGCGCATGCGCGCATTTGGACCTATGCTTCACCACCGAGTGGTAGTCGACGTACCTCTCGCAACCGAAAGTATTGTAGATGCAGGGCTAGGCCGTCCATGAAACGGGAGTGGTTGTAGGGGACATTGCGCCCGCCGCATGGAGCGCATGAGTAGCACACAAAGCGGTAGATGGTGTACTTACTAGTACTCCCTACATTTCTTTTTACTAGTTTGCATATAATTCCAAACATCACGTAGACACGTTCGCTGACCATTTTACAACTATATTAGTATCATTGTTAGTGGTCAGTCGATGCAAGTTCTAGCCCTGGGTGTTTTAACCTTTTTTAGTAATGATATCTGGCGATTGTTCGCCACGAGCCCAATCCTGGCGAATGCCCACATAACCGTCAGATTTCCATCCGACGGTGGCCTTTTTTTAAGCCATAGTATTTGACAAAACTGCCACCCTTACACATGTACTAGTGTTGTAACTGCGACGCGGGCATTTGCAACTGCCATGTCTCCCAGCGAACGTTTGCTGGGGATTGGCATTAGCATCGATGGCGGTTCGTAGTCGTTCCACACGGGGGCATTGAAGTTTGTAACTTTTTACAATATACTACTCCTCCGATGCTAGTAGTCCTACTCCACTATACTACTCGGGCATAGTAGTAGGTACTGTAGTTTATTGTACCAGTACTGTGATCACTCAAGTTGTCTGACATCGATATGACCCTACACTGCTGGGATGTGTCTCATAAATCAAGCGGCATGCTGCTGCTACATTGTCGTCATCACCTGCCACTTCCCGCAGCACATATTCGCTTCTCCATCCTTGTCCACACATAATCGTCCAATCTTCCATCCCTGCTAGGCGCCTCCCCCCTCTTCCGAAACCCAAGCACTAACAATGGCAGAACCGAGCAGCGTTCATCGAAAGAGTGGCTGGAATTCGCTCACCACAGAGGTAATCAAACTCATTGTTTCATGTGTAGACAATCTCCGTACCATGCCGCTCGCCGCGTGCACGTCGGGGCTGTACAGTTTACTCAAAGCCCTCAGTTCGGAGCTTTTTAAGCCAGCTCCCTGCTTGCTGATGCCACTTGATCTTCAGAAACGGTGTGTCATGCAGCATAACGATCGTAGTGTGGCGAGCATCAACCCCCTTGACTGCAATCCGATCCCCGTCACCCTCAACTACATTAATGGTATGTACTGGGTCGGCATGAACACGTCTTGGATGGTGCTCATCGACGTTCGCGGCAGCTGGATGCTTGTGGAGGTGTACACCTGGCAATTGATCCCCCTTCCTTTGATTCACATTGCACTGCTTTGATACCGCGGCCTAGAATACTCGGAATCTTATAGTAGCGAACCAAGTTTGATTTGCTCAAGGTTGTAATCTGCCAAGTGCCCACAAGATCTGCGAATTATAAAGATTTCAGGCTAATTGTGTTCTTCAACCATGGTCTCTCCTATCTGACAGGTCACTGCGGTAAGTGGATAAATCTGCACGTCCATCGCAGGATCATACATCCTCCATGGCCCTCTGATGCCATTGAACACAAGACCTTCATTTACGTTGTGGACTCCTTCTATGGCTGGACGTATTGCTGGCCTACTCCAGTCATCGCTACGAAGGGTTGTTACAGTAGTATGTTACTTTCCTATGATATCATGATGGCTAGCTTATATTACTGTCAACATTTACAGAAAAAATATTCATGGTCATAACATGTTGTTCTTAAGATTGACTATAGTACGAGCCCTTTTTTAGTTGACTCCAACTTGATATGATGTTGTAGGCCGCCTGGTATCCCTACCCTTCCTAATCCCAGAACCTTTCAAAGAAAAGGGGCATGGCAGTTGCAGGTGGTTCCTGGCTCAATCGGACGACGGCGAATGATTAATGATTGTTCGCACATACCGGACATGTTGTTTCGCGGAATACAATCCTAGTCACCGCATGGTCTTTGAGCAGGATCCCAGCTTCTCTGGGCCTTCAGGAATTTTTGACTGGAGGCCGGTGTCGGTGTCAAAACTGGCGGATCTCGGGTAGGGGATCCCGAGCTGTGGATCTAGGATCGATGGGGAACAAGGGATGATGAACACAGTGTTTACCCAGGTTTGGGCCCTCTCGAAGAGGTAAAACCCTATGTCCTGCGTGATTTTATTTGATGTATGATATGGTTACAGAGTGGATCTACCTCGAGATCAGGTGAGCTAAACCCTAAGTCGATAAGGTGATGGATGTAGCTCTGGCCCTAAAGACCTAAACCCTCTGGTTTATATAGACACTAGTAGGGTTAGGGTTACATGCGATTGGTTACAATGAAGGAAAGATCACGCTAATCTTGACTTGGAGGGCACACCACGGCTCCAAAGATCTCCTGTCCGGTCATGGGTCCGCACTCTAGCTTGGCCCCATAGTGGCCCATCAGTCCGGCCCATATGTAATAGGTCGACGGGCCGAGGACCCCTTAGTCCAGGACAACCTCAATAGCCCCCGAACTAGCCTCCAATGCCAGGGCTTGTATCCGGCGTCCGCACATATCATGGTCTTCGGCTTGCGAGGCGAGTTCTTCATCTAGTCCCGATCGTGCTCGGAGTTGATACGTCTCCAACGTATCTATAATTTACTAGTAAATGCACATGTGCAATGCACGTTAATGTTTAGGCAATATATCAATTGCACGCAGATATTAGGTATGCTATTATTTGTGTGTTAATCATGTGATTAGTGCAATATTTGTATGATATTAATTGCACATTAAACACGTTTAACGCTCGCCATTGGAGCAGTCTAGGTCGTTGGATTGACTTAGTTTGATGACCGAGATCAGTTGGATCTACCTCTTTGGGTCTTTTTATATTGGTATAGATGAAGTATTCATGCCATGTTTACAACAATTTTATATGGTTTTGGTATGATTTGCATGGAACTAACCCGGACTGACGTTGTTTTCAGCAGAACTACCGTGGTGTTGTTTTTTGTGTATAAATGAAAGTTCTCCAAACGAGCTGAAACTTTTTGATGATTTTTTTTGGAACAAAAGAGACCCCCGAAGCTTCATGGGAGGGCCAGAATAGCCACAAGGAGGGCACAACCCACCAGGGCGCGCCTGGAGCCCAACCCGAGGTGTGGTGGGTTGTGCTCACCTCGAGGCCCATCTTCACGTGATTCCAATGCTGAAAAATCCTATAAATAGAGAAACCCCCAGAAATAACCCTAGATCAGAAGTTCCGCCACCGCAAGCCTCTGTAGCCACGAAAAACCAATCTAGACCCCGTTCCGGCACCCTGTCGGAGGGGGAAATCATCACCGGTGGCCATCTTCATCATACCGGCGGCCACCATGATGAGGAGGGAGTAGTCCACCCTCGGGGCTGAGGGTTTGTACCAGTAGCTATGTGTTTACTCTCTCTCTCTCTCGTGTTCTTGAGATGGCACGATCTTGATGTATCGTGGGCTTTGTTAATATAGTTGGATCATATGGTGTTTCTCCCACTCTATCTTGTTATGATGAATTGAGTTTTCCCTTTTAGAATTCGTTTTATCGGATTGAATACTTTTATGGATTTGAGAGCCCTTGATATATGTCTTGCATATGAATACCCGTGGTGACAATGGGGTATTCTATTTATTCACTTGATATATGTTTCAGCACTCAACTCGCGGATTCCCAAGGTGACATTGGGGTAATCTATGCATAGGGGTTGATGCACGTTTTCGTCCTTGTTTCTCCGGTAGAAATCTTGGGGCACTCTTTGAGGTTCTTTGTGTTGGATCGAGTATTATCAATCTGAAATTGTTTGATGTGTATCGTATAATTAACTCATGGATACTTGTGGTGACATTGGAGTATCTAGGTGACATTAGAGTTGATTAATGAGTATCATATGGTGTTATTTTAGTACGAACTCTTGGATAGATCGAACGGAAAGAATAACTTTGTGTTATTTTAGTATGAACTCTTGAATAGATTGAACGAAAAGAATAGCTTTAAGGTGTTTTTGTACCCTACAAACAATTTCTTCTTATGTTCTCCACTAGAAAAGAACTTTGGAGTGATTTTTCATCGCACGTTGAGGGATGGTTATATGATCCAATTAGATTAGCATTGTTGAGAGATTGCACTAGCCAAAGTACGGACCCTAGGCCTTGTTTTCAAGCATTGCAATACCGTTTGTCCTCACTTTTGTTACTTGCTACCTTGCTGTTTTTTATTGTTCCTATTACAAAAATCAATATCTACTATCATTACTACACTTTTATCACCATCTCTTCGCCGAACTATTGCACCTATACAATTTCCCATTGTATTTGGTGTGTTGTGGACACACTAGACTTTTTATTATTTGGTTAGGGTTGTTTGAGACAGACCATCTTCATCCTACGCCTCCCACGGATTGATAAACCTTAGGTCATCCACTTGAGGGAAATTTGCTACTGTCCTACAAAACTCTGCGCTTGGAGGCCAACACGAGTCTACAAGAACAAGTTGTGTAGTAGACATCAAGCTCTTTTCTGGCGCCGTTGCCGGGGAGGTGAGTGCTTGAAGGTATATCTTTAGATATTGCAATCGAATCTTTTAGTTTCTTGTTTATCACTAGTTTGGTTTATAAAAAGAAAATTACAAAAAAATTGAATTGAGGTGGTCTCATATTGTTCATCTTTATAATGTATTTCTTGAAAATGATGGATCGGTAAATTGTGCTCAATTGATAGAAGAAGAATTCAATAAAATGTTTGGCATAAAATCCTTGAATGATGAGCATGATTGCAATGTTGTTGGTATGAATTCTTTGAATATCCATGATGCTAGTGATATACAAAACTACAAGCTTGGGGATGCTATGTTTGATAAAAATGATATTTTTTTGTCCCTCAAGTTTTGATGTGCAAAATTATTATGATGATAGCATGCCTCCTATTTTTGATGATTATATTGATGAAAGTGGATTTAGAGAGGTCATGACTTTATTTAGTGATGAATCCACTATTTTAGAAGAGGTTTGATACGTCTCCAACGTATCTATAATTTTTGATTGTTCCATGCTATTATATTATCTGTCTTGGATGTTTTATATCCATTAATATGCTATTTTATATTATTTTTGTGACTAGCCTATTAACCTAGAGCCCAGTGCCAGTTTTTGTTTTTTCCTTGTTTTTGAGTTTTACAGAAAAGGAATATCAAACGGAGTCCAAACAGAATAAAACTTTCGCGATGATTTTTCTTGGACCAGAAGACATCCACAGAGCTTGGAGAGGAAGGCAGAAGAGTCCCGAGGGCTCCACAAGCCCTCAGGGCGCGCCCTAGAAGGGGGGCGCGCCCCCTGGCTTGTGGGCCACCCGGGAGTCCTCCAACCCTAATCTTTGCTCTATATATTCACAAATATTCCCAAACCACCAGAAGCGTCCACCAAAATACTTTTCCTCCGCCGCAAGCCTCTGTTCCCGTGAGATCCCATCTTGGAGCCTTTTCCGGCATCCTTCCGAAGGGGGATTCGATCATGAAGGGCATCTACATCAACTCTATTGCCCTTCCGACGAAGCATGAGTAGTTTACCACAGACCTACGGGTCCATAGCTAGTAGCTAGATGGCTTCTTCTCTCTCGTTGGTCTTCAATACAATGTTCTCCTCGATGTTATTGGAGTTCTATCCGATGTAATATTCTTTTGCGGTGTGTTTGTCGAGATCCGATGAATTGTGGATTTATGATCAGATTATCTATGAATATTATTTGCGTCTTTTCTGAACTCTTTTATGCATGATTAAATACCTTTGTATTTCTCTTCGAATTATCGGTTTGGTTTGGCCAACTAGATTGGTTTTTCTTGCAATGGGAGAGGTGCTTAGTTTTGGGTTCAATCTTGCGGTGTCCTCACCCAGTGACAACGTAGGGGTAGCGAGGCACGTATTGTATTGTTGCCATCAAGGGTAAAAAAGATGGGTTTTTCATCATATTGCTTGAGTTTAACCCTCTACATCATGTCATCTTACTTAAGGCGTTACTCCATTCTTATGAACTTAATACTCTAGATGCATGCTGGATAGCGATCGATGTGTGGAGTAATAGTAGTAGATACAGGCAGGAGTCGGTCTACTTGACACGGACGTGATGCCTATAATCATAATCATTGCCTTGGATATCGTCATAACTTTGCGCTTTTCTATCAATTGCTCGACAGTAATTTGTTCACCCACCGTATGTTTTGTTTCAAGAGAGAAGCCTCTAGTGAAACCTATGGCCCCCGGGTCTATTTTCCATCATATACTTTCAGATCAATAAACCCAAAAACCCAAAAATAACTTGTTGCAATTTATTTGATTTTACTTTGTTTTACGTTTTCGTAATCTTTTATATCTATCTCTATCAGATCTCATCCTTGCAAAAGACCGTGAAGGGATTGACAACCCCTTTATCGCGTTGGGTGCAAGTGTTTGATTGTTTGTGCAAGTGCATAGATTGGAGACTTGCTTGTACCTCCTACTGGATTGATACCTTGGTTCTCAAACTGAGGGAAATACTTATCTCTACTTTGCTGCATCACCCTTTCCTCTTCAAGGGAAAAACCAACGCAAGCTCAAGAAGTAGCAAGGTTGCAATTGATTATGACAACAAAGTTCCTATTTATGATGATTATGGTGATGCCATTTATGCTATAAAGAATAATGATAACCATGAAACTTTTCATCATGATTTTAATTTTCAATCATATGATAGTTATTTTGTTGAGTTTGCTCCCACTACTATTGATGAGAATAAATTTGCATATGTGGAGTGTAATAAAATTTCTATGCTTGTGGATCATGAAATGAATGCTTTATGTGATGGTCATATTGTTGAATTCATTCATGATGCTACTGAAAATTATTATGAGAGAGGAACATATGCTTGTAGGTATTGCAATAATATCAAGTTTCCTCTCTTTGTGTTGAAAGTTTTGAAGTCATGCTTGTTTTGCCATCCTATGCTAGTTGATTCTTGTTCCCATAAATTGTTTGCTCACAAAATCCCTATGCATAGGAAGTGTGTTAGACTTAAATGTACTTGCCATGTGATTCATGATACTCCCGTTATGTTTCAATTCTTATCTTTTAAATCATCATGCCTAGATAAAAAGGCATTAAAGAAAAGCGCTTGTTGGGAGACAACCCAACATTTACCCCTACTATTTTTGTGTGTTCACATGATTAGTCTACTGTAGTAATCATGTTTTATAGCCTTTGTTTCAATAAAGTGCCAAGTAAAGCCTTTGGGATAGTGTGGATGATAGTTGACTTGATTCTGTGCAAAAACAGAAACTTTTGTATCCAGTGCAGAAATTCCTATCTTTTACTGAACGTGGAAAAATTCTGAATTTTTTACAGTTGACGGGTATGCAAATTGTCCACTTTGTCCTAGTTTGCCAGAATTTTTGGAGTTACAGAAGTATGATCTTAATTCAGGTTCTATTTGCAATGCATAGTTTGCTTGTTTTATGGTTTTTATGGCTTATATTGCTTAATATAAATTGTGGAAATTCTAAAATAAATTAGGAATTATGTGGAAAGAATTATGAATCTTATATTGACAGTACCAAAGTGAATGATTTGTGTTTATCATACTAACCCATCTCATGAAGTTCTGTTAAGTTTTGTGTGATTGAAGTTTTCAAGTTTTGGGTGAGATATCGATATGAGGAGAATAATGAGTGACAAGACCCTAAGCTTGGGGATATCCAAGGCACCCCAAGGTAATATTAAAGGAATATCCAAGCAACTAAGCTTGGGGATGCCCCGGAAGGCATCCCCTCTTTCGTCTTCAACATTATCAGTAACCTTACTTGGGGCTATATTTTCATTTGTCACATGATATGTGTTTTGCTTGGAGCATCATTTTATTTTGTTACGATTTTCTTGATGTTATTTATATAATGTTTTTCATCTTTTATTTCAATAAAAGTGGCAAGAATAGCCTTCACCATGCTTATTTTGCAAGTATATGAGTTGCTGTTTCAAAACAGAAAGTTTATTGCTATTGCAAAAATTCTCCAGAAAAGTCAGAATGTGATAAAATGTTGAAATTTTTTGCAAAATAAGATAAGATAAATTTTCTACAGTATGGTAATTTTTTAGAATTTTTGGAGTTAGGAAAGTATGAGTGTAATTGCACTCTTTACAGACTGTTCTGTTTAGACAGATTGCTGTTATGTTTGCTTTGTTTGCATATGTTTGCTTGTTTAAAGATTCTATTTGAGGATAGGATTATTAAATATGCAGATGCATTTAGTATGAAATATTAAATAATAATTTTAGTGATTTGTTGCAGTAGAGAATGATAAGGTTATTGCATTGATTTATACTAACTTATCTCACGAGTTCTTGTTGAGTTTTGTGTGGATGAAGTTTTTAAGATTTAGGGAAAATGTGATATAAAAGGAATTAAGGAGACACAAAAGCTCAAGCTTGGGTATGCCCAAGGCATCCCAAGTTAATATTCCAAGAAGTCTCTACCATCTAAGCTTGGGGATGCCCCGGTAGGCATCCCACCTTTCTTCATCAACAACTATCTGTTAGTATCGGTTGAGCCTAAGTTTTTGCTTCTTCACATGAGTTGTGCTATTCTTGGAATGTCATTTAGTTTTTGTTTTTCTTGCTGTTTTAATAAAATACTTATATCTGAAAGTTTTTAAATAATAAAGAGTCCTCACATAGCTACCTATTTACTTAACTACTCGCTTGATCTTCACTTATATCTTTTTGGAGTAGCTTGTCATTTACTCTTGTGCTTCAGTTATATCCTATGAGTAAATTGTTGAATGAATTGAATATCATGAAGTTTAAATTATATGTTCATATCATGTCTAGTGGTAGCTTCACATTGGGTTAGAAAGTGAAATCTTTTGAAGCTTGACAATCACAATATTGGTCATACAAGAAATTCATGAATGATTAATATAAGGAAGAGAACTTTCACATACAAATATATTATCTTGGACATATTCTATGATTGTGAATACCCATTAATTATTTTCAAACTTGAGCAAATTAGTTGAAGTTAGACAAGGAAGACAACGTAATGAGTTATGGTTGTGTATGTTTTCATAGAAGTTATATTGTCATGGATCCTCCAACATGTGGTGTTTGCCTAGGATCTTTTGCTAGCCAAAAATTCGTACTAAGTAGAGATACTACTTGTGCATCCAAAAACCCTTAAACCCGGTTTCTTGCCATGAGTGTCCACCATACCTACCTATGGATTGAATAAGATCCATCAAGTAAGTTGTCATCGGTGCATAAAGCAATAAAAATTGCTCCTAAATATGTTTGATCTTTTATTGTAAGGGAAAATTGCGCGTTGTACGAACTTGTGATAGCAAAGTAATAAAAGCGACGGACTACATAATAAACGTTGCTATCATAATGGGCAATATAACGTGACGTTCCTTCGCATTAAGAGTTTGGGCATCCAAAAATAAAAAGCGCATGACAACCTCTGCTTCCCTCTGCGAATGGCCTATCTTTTACTTTTCAGTATTTACTTTTATGCAAGAGTCAATAGTATGCATTCTCATTTCAACCTCAATTATCCTCTAGTTGGCAAGCATCATGTGGTGGGGAAAGATCTAGGTACATACGGCCAGTCAAATATATTTGATAATGATTTATTATTGTTGACAATTATCTCTATGATAAATGAATTGGGAGGCGAAACATTAAGCCCCTATCTTTCTCTTTGTTCGATGGATGCCATTTGTTCTAAAAATATGCTTTGAGTACTAGCAATCATAGAAGACTATATGATGATTGTGTATGTGGAGCTCTTAGTTAGACTCTGTTGAATAAGTTGAATTGCAATTGTTGGGTTACTAAGAATATAGGTTGTTGAGTTTCAAGAGAATTCATTGTTTGAACCTTAACATGTGAATTGATTGCTACTTTAACATGACAAGTTTTATGATAAATAATTGCTATTATGATGCTAGGAAAAGTGATTGAAATTATCATTGATCAAACTTATGCACTTTGCTAGCATTCACACTTCATAAATTATTTATTTTATCATTTACCTACTCGAGGACGAGTAGGAATTAAGCTTCGGGATGCTGATACGTCTCCAACGTATCTATAATTTATGAAGTATTCATGCCATGTTTACAACAATTTTATATGGTTTTGGTATGATTTGCATGGAACTAACCCGGACTGACGCTGTTTTCGGCAGAACTACCGTGGTGTTGTTTTTTGTGCAGAAATGAAAGTTTTCCAAATGAGCTGAAACTTTTTGACGATTTTTTTGGAACAAAAGAGACCCTCGAAGCTTCGTGGGAGGGCCATCTGAGCCACGAGGAGGGCACAACCCACCAGGGTGCGCCTGGAGCCCAACCCGAGGCGTGGTGGGTTGTGCTCACCTCGAGGCCAATCTTCGCGTGATTCCAACGCTGAAAAATCTTAAAAATAGAGAAACCCCCAGAAATAACCCTAGATCAGAAGTTCCGCTGCCGCAAGCCTTTTTAGCCACAAAAAACCAATCTAGACCCCGTTCCGGCACCCTACCGGAGGGGGAAATCATCACTGGTGGCCGTCTTCATCATCCCGGCGGCCAGCATGATGAGGAGGGTGTAGTCCACCCTCGGGGCTGAGGGTTTGTACCCGTAGCTATGTGTTTAATCTCTCTCTCATGTTCTTGAGATGGCACGATCTTGATGTATCGCGGGCTTTATTAATATACACTACTAGGGAAAAGCCTAGCAGTAGCGCTGGTTTTTGTCCTAGCAGTAGCGCGGGGTACCGCGCTACTGATACGGTGCTACAGCTAAAGGTTAGCAGTAGCGTTGGTTTACCCGCGCTACTGCTATAGCTACTTAGTAGTAGCGATTGTTGCCGAAAGCGCTACTGGTAAGTACTAGTAGCGCCCCTCTCTGCCCGCGCTACTACTATTATTCCGTATTCTATTTCTTTTTTATTTTATGTCGTATTCATACACCATTATACAAGTTTTCATACAGCAGCAATTTAGAGATTGTTCTTACATCATAATGAGTTATTAAATCACTAGGTGAAAGAACTGTGGATTAGTTTCAAGTGGATGGATCCTAAGTGACCAAGTCATGGATTACCGTGATAATCCATGACTTGATCACTTAGGATCCATCCACTTGAAACTAATCCGTGGTTCTTTCACCCAATGATATAATAACTCATCATCATCATATTATTAACAACTTATCATCATAATACATCATTGTCATATAACAACTCCTCATGATCATCATTTTTGTCCATGAGACATCATACAACAACTTGGTCACTAGTCATAATCACAACTCGTCCTCATCATCATCATCAACTCTAACACATTGTAGCACATAATAACACATTGTACCTAGGACCTACTCGTCTCTCATAGGACCTACTACCCTCTCTAAGGTAAAATGGCATAAAACAAGATAGGCCCTGACTCTCCATTATGGAGAATGGAGACTATCCTGTCGCCAATTCTTGCACTTCGCACAATGTTGGTTCCAAGTAGCTCCCTACGATTATCCATATATTTTTTCCATTATTTGATTGTCATGTCTTGATTGGTTTTAGAAATCCGGTATGAACAATTGTGACCCCTAGGCAGATATGGCCATAAGCTAATAACATCAAGCCGTCCTTTAGGAAACATCAGATCAGGCACACAATCCTTCGGGATTTTCTGTTGAAAAACATAATAATAACATCGTAGTTAGCAATGTAGTTTAGCTTTAGAAGAATATATGCAAAAGATGCACGGATGTCATAATAGTAAAAAATCTTACCATGCCATCTCCATGGATGTTACCGTAGGTCAGCACGTGCACTAGTGGTACGTATTGACCATAATGTTAAGGAGTTTGATAATTGATATTGTAATTCTCAACATCAATAATAAATGAGATAAGATGATCTTTCTCCTGATAAGTTAATTCTGCGCCATCGGTGTAGTAGGTTCTGTCTACCATCTTACGTACATTCTTTGAAGAATGAAAATAAGCTATCAATGGAAATAAGTTGTCAACTATTTTAAATTAAACAATATAAATTACTTAATAACTATGTCTGAGAAACTCACATAATGGTAGAATTGGAAGCGTATCAACAAGGACCCAAATGCCCATATTATCTTCGTCAGGATCACCAAGATCCAAGGTGACAAGCATACCCTCATGAAAATCATACATCTTGCAAAGTGCTTCCCAATTCGGGCAACCAAAATGGGATACGCTCTCAGAATTGTATAGATTTACAGCAAAATCTATACCATGATGGGTCCTTAGGTGAACTATCTTTGTTTCCATACTTTCATGATCTTCAAAATCCATCCTATCCAAGACATAGCATCTTGCATGGCATGGGATAAGCTAGTCGAATTGTAAAAGACGAAAATTACACGTTGAAGAAGCAGAAGTCGTGCTTAATTACGAAAAAACACTTGTCATCGTTGCGTACCGTTTCAACATCGAAGGTCTCCTGGAGTTTAATACTGAAGCGCCGACCTTGTACCAGGTGAGGCCTGTCACACAGACCCCGGTCATCGCCGCACCAGTCGCACTCCGGGAGCCTATCGTCGTCGGACGACATTTCTTATGTTCATAATTCAAAGATTAAACTTCTAAAATTAAACATATGTACTACAAAAACTAAATTAGATCATTATTATTCATCATGGGTTGACTATCAGTCTGTTGAGTATTTTCTTGAAAACTCTCAGCTCACGTGGTGTATATATTCGACCGTCGGTGATGGTAGCTCCTCCCTTCGTTCCCGAGTGCATTACACCAAATTGTCTAGCACATGGGAACGAAGGAGAAGCTACCCCCACGACAACAGTCGGGATTCTACTTCTCTCATATATGGTGGAGACTCTCCCTCACTGATTCCTCTCTGATATTTGCGACCGTCGGTGATGGTCGTTCTTCTCTTCCTTCCCGTGCATTACCAAAAGGTCTATCACGAGAAAGAAGAGGAAGAACGACCCCCACGACAACAGTCGGCATTCTTCTTCTCTCATATATATGGTGGAGTCCCGACAGACTTAAAGTCAACCCGAAATGTCGTTTAATTATCTTTCTACAAAATCTGGGTCAGTCGATATTTCCTACATATTCTAGCACAAGTCATGTTAAAATTCACGGAAAAATCCGGCATGACCTTTGCTAAAAAGGACATATATCGAGCGCCTGAAATTTGCCGAAATGGAAATTAATCAACACTCCTGCAAAACATAGGCCACTGTGAGGTGTTCCCTGCAAACATAGGACACTTGGGCAAGCACTAGTACTACACAACACTACATATCACATGTCTAAATCTCCATCATATTTGAAAGACCTACATTGAAAATTTTCTATTCCATGAAAATTGTCACAGCTACTCATCTACATCATCATCAACATGGGGATTTGGCTGGTCGCACCTCGAGGTCGGAGGGGGTCGGTGACGGGGATGATGCAGGGCTCCTTGATTTCTGCAAAAAAAACATTATTATCCTCATTTTAGTACTTAGTGAAACCCTATAAGATATTAACTAAACATTATTATGTTGATTCAAAAGACCTACATTTACTAAAAATTTGTAAAACCTAGTTCTAACCCTAACAGTTATCCATCCATCCATCTATCTATCCTAAGCATTACTAAAAAAACTAGTTTAATCCATCTGTCTATCCATCTATCTATCCAAGCATTACAAAAAAAAATCATCCACCCATATATATGAACACCTAGGGTTAATTACATATAACTAGTTTAGTGCTCTAATGATGAAATGGGCTCATATATATGAACACCCAGGGTTCATATATATGAACAAAATTAGTAAAATACTACCTACCTATTCTACAATCAAATTCTAACTAATTTTTATTACTAAAAATTTGTATACCTAATTTTTTTCCTCAAAATTTCTATACAGAGAGAGGTGGGAGGAGGGAGGTGCAATGGGAAGAGGGAGGAGGGGGAGGGGGAAGGAGTGAGGAGGAGGAGGAGGGAGGAGTGAGGGGCAGTGGGAAGAGGGAGGAGAGAGGAGAGAGGAGGAGGGCAGTGGGAGAAGGGAGTAGGGCGATCGGAGGCGGAGGGAGGAGTGAGGAGGGCGCTGCCGGCGCTTATGATTTGAGTACATTGTTGTTGTGGTAGTTCTTTTTTCCTGTGTACGTTGAACCTATTATAGGAGGGGGGTGGCTTTTCCCTTGTGACTTTCTTCTTATGTTTCTTTTCGCTTACTGTTCTTTCATTTTCAAATCTTCGAGAGGCTGTGCTTCCTTCCTTCTTGGCTTGATATCTCTCTCTGTTTTGGTCGTTTTCCCTTAGGAGGAGAGAGGAGGGCGATGGAAGGAGGAGGGAGGAGGGGCCATACCGAGGAGGAGGAGGGTGGCGGCAATGCGGCAGCGGCGGCGGCAATGCGGCGGCGACGAGTAGGACAGCGACAGAGTGGAGAGGGAGAGTGAGAAGAGCGGATGAGAGGGAGAGTGAGAGGGTCGGCCGCGCGGGGAAGACGATGAGCTAGGGTTAGTAGCAGCGCTGGTTGGGGACAAGCGCTACTACTACGAAGCATAGAAATAGCGCAGGATATCAATCCGCGCTGCTGCTAAGTGGGGCTCGCCATGTGCGCCCAGTTCAAACTTAGCAGTAGCACGTTTCGCTAACACGCGCTACTGCTATGAAGATAGCAGCAGCGCCTTTTCCTGCCACGCGCTACTACTAAGTAGCAGTAGCGCGTGATTTTATCCAGCGCTACTGCTAAGGTTCTGTGTATAAGGTTTTCCCTAGTAGTGATAGTTGGATCATATGGTGTTTCTCCCTCTCTATCTTGTTGTGATGAATTGAGTTTTCCCTTTGAGATTTTGTTTTATCGGATTGAATACTTTTATGGATTTGAGAGCACTTGATATATGTCTTGCATATGAATACCCATGGTGACAATGGGGTATTATATTGATTCACTTCATGTATGTTTTGGCACTCAACTCACGGATTCCCAAGGTGACATTGGTGTAATCTATGCATAGGGGTTGATGCATGTTTTCATCCTTGTTTCTCCGGTAGAAATCTTGGGGCACTCTTTTAGGTTCTTTGTGTTGGATCGAGTATTAGGAATCAGAAATTGTTTGATGCGTATCGTATAATTAACTCATGGATACTTGTGCTGACACTGGAGTATCTAGGTGACATTAGAGTTGGTTGATGCGTATCATATGGTGTTATTTTAGTACAAACTCTTGGATAGATCGAACGGAAAGAATAAGTTTGTGTTATTTTAGTACGAACTCTTGAATAGATCGAACTGAAAGAATAGCTTTAAGGCGGTTTCGTACCCTACAAACAATTTCTTCTTATGTTCTCCGCTAGATAAGAACTTTGGAGTGATTCTTCATCGCACGTTGAGGGATGGTTATATGATCCAATTAGATTAGCATTGTTGAGAGATTGCACTAGCGGAAGTACGACCCTAGGCGTTGTTTTCAAGCATTGCAATACAGTTTGTGCTCACTTTTGTTACTTGCTACCTTGCAGTTTTTTATTGTTCCTATTACAAAAATCAATATCTACTATCATTACTACACTAGTATCACCATCTCTTCGCCGAACTAGTGCACCTATACAATTTACCATTGTATTTGGTGTGTTGGGGACACAAGAGACTTTTTATTATTTGGTTGCGGGGTTGTTTGAGAGAGACCATCTTCATCCTACGCCTCCCACGGATTGATAAACCTTAGGTCATCCACTTGAGGGAAATTTGCTACTGTCCTACAAAACTCTGCGCTTGGAGGCCCAACACGAGTCTACAAGAACAAGTTGTCTAGTAGACATCAGGAGTTGAGTAGTGTTCGTAACCTAGAGCGTTTACCTTACTTAGCCCCGGAGGCCAAAGTGCTCAAGTGTGAATAGTACCTGCATCTGACAACTTTTATCGAAGTGTCACATCCGGTCATAACACCAAACGGCCAGAGGTTCTCGATGCGCAGCTCGAGGCCGCCCCTCCATTGGCACATCACATCAAGGCAGAGATCGTGCTCCGTTTTTTAGAGGATATGATCAATAACCTTGATTCCCCACCCGCGCATAATGTTGCCAGCGTATCGGGAAGTGGAGAGGCCCGCGGCATGAAAAAAGGAGACCCTTGGCCTCTACAAGGTCTATAAAGAGGGGAACAACTACAGCTAACGCCTCACGCCTTCTTCCACCTCCCGTTGTTATCCTTCCAATCTCCAGAGCTCCAGCGCCCCACTTTGCTTTTCTGCAGCGATTCTCTTTCAGCTCCTCTCTAGCCCCAGCCATGGCCGGATCTGGCGCAAATGGCAAGTGAGACGCCTCCACCGTCACCAATGACGACATCGTGGAGCTGAAGCGGGCCGGCTACTTATCGACCGAAATCACCCATCGGCCCCCCGAGGAGGGCCAAATCATCCCCACACCCAAGCCGGGCGAGAGGGTAGTATTCCTTCCCCATTTTATCCGGGGGTTGGGATTTCCTCTGCACCCCTTTGTGAGGGGGTTGATGTTCTTCTATGGGCTAGATTTCCATGATCTAGCCCCCAACTCCCTCCTCCATATTTCGGCCTTCATCATTGTCTGTGAGGCCCTGCTGCGGGCTCAGCCGCATTTCGACCTGTGGCTGAAGGTGTTCAACGTCAAGCCTAAGGTGGTCAGTGGCGCACAGGCAGACTGCGGCGGAGCCATGATCGGTAAGCTGACCAAAGTCCAATGGCCGGAGGGTCGGTTTATTGACACCGTTAAGGTGTGGCAAAAGGAGTGGTTCTATATCATAGAACCAAGGGATGCGGCCTGGGCAACTGCTCCCGAATTCAGATCTACCCCCCAGCGAGATTGACTTTGTGGACCCAAAAGGGCCCTAACTGGGTGTCCGCTAGTGAGGTGAAGATGCTGCAGAAGTGTGTCGTTAGCGTGATGGAGACCGACGCCAAGCTCACCAATGTGGTCCAGATAATGCTCAGGCGCCGGCTCCTTCCTTGCCAGCAAAGGGTCAGCCCCATGTGGGCTTACAAATCCGACGACCCGGCCACTGTGCAGTACCTCTACGTGACAACCCACGACAAGGTGTGGGGTCAACTGTTCAAGTCCCGGGAGGACTGGCTGGCTGAGAATGAAGACATAGGCCTCGACGCCACAACCCAGCCGAAGAAGGTAATTGACCCCTTCCCTGGTCCATATTCGGCAAGGCGTACTGCATAGAATCCGGTCTGAACATCCGTTTGTGGTTTTTACAGGGCTGGCTCAAAAAGTCTGAGAAGGTCAGTAGCCCAGCTCCTCTACCCAAAGGGCCTCGACCAGCCCAACTGGAGGGGCTGCTGGTCGTGGCGCCTTACAAGGCGCCAGAAAAGAAGGGGAAGAAGAAGAAGGACTTATCGGAGGCCAGAGAGGGCCTCCGCTGAAGAGGTCGTCCGGACACCAAGTCCGGAGACACTGCCACCCCGTCTGCCCTAGATGGTGATGAGGAGGAGGACGAGGAGGAAAGCACCTCTTCCCACTCCAAGAAGAGGGCAGCGTCTGGGGACGTCGAGGAGGAGCAGCCTCCCCAGGCCCAGAAGAGGCAGTGCAGGCCCAAGGTGATCCTGCCTGACAGTTTGGACTCCGAAGAGGAGTCTGTGGCATCCGAGAAGGTTCCGGAATGGAACCTAGGGTCAAGCCCCCTGCTGCCAGGTACGTATTTTGGCGTTTGTAGTATCTTTATTTTTAACAGTCCTTCGCTTCATGGAAGCTGATTGTATGATGTCACAGCCCACCGCATGGCCACCCAGCCGAGCAGACCTCAGAGGGGACATCTCCGCCCGCCGAATTGGCGGACAGGGGATCCGTGTCGCGCTCCGCACCTCCCTTGATCCTCGAAGAGGTCGGGGAAGCGCTGTCCCGAAGGACCTCTCCCCGTTCGAACATGGGGGAGGAGTGCGATGCCACCATGGCCAAGGCTGACGCCTTGCTCACCGAAGACTAGGAGGATGCGTCCCTCCTGGCTAATGCGGGAGGAGGATCAGGGCCGTCCGGACGCTCCCAGCTGGCCGCACCTGAGCCCCCCAGGCCTTCACAAGTGCCGGTCCTGCCTTCCTATGGGGAGGGAGCTGAGGTCCTGCCACCCGCGCCGGACACCACCAACCAGGCAGTGACGGGCTGGCCGGACATGCTGGAGGAGCTGGTAAACAACTCCGTTATCGTTGATGGGCAAAACACCCTCATGGATGCGGTTCTATGGGGTGTTCGGTCCATCCAATCTGGACAGAACGACGCCATCCAAAGCCTTCTATTAGGCTTTGAGGTGAGTCAAGTAATGTACCTTTCCCGAGAGACGGTATTTACTTTTTTAGTCAAAGTTTGAGCAGGCCGTATATATAACAGCCCCTGAAACTCTGTGACGTTTGCGAAAAACCTCGCAGAGGGTCAAATATCCGTAGGCCAGCTTTTAAAGTGTCGTGATTGATTTGATATCGCAGGCATCATCCTTGGCCGCGACTGCTAATGCCGCTGCCTTGGAGGAGATGGATCGGAAGCTTAAATCCTCCGATGAAGAGCTTGACCTCGTCAACAAGCGGCTTGATGAGGCACAAGGTAAGCTCTTGTCGAAGTACATAGTTAACACTGCCGGATACTTTCAGTCCAGACTGTATGCTGAGCGTATGGTGTTTGGTATGTGCAGCTGCCGCCGCGGAGGTTGAGGGCCTGAAGGCAGCACTGAAGAAGGCCGAGGCTGAGGCGGCCAAGAAGAAAGCGGCTGCCAAACTTGAGAAGGCGAAGACCGCCGGAGAGAAGCACGAGGCTCGAGTGGCCGAAGTGCAGGTGGAGCTCAAGGATGCCATCACGAAGTTTGAGGCCCTTGAGAAAAGGCAAAAAGAGCAGTCCTCCAAGCTATCCAAGGCGGACAAAGAGCTCTAGGAGGCCAGGACGGAGGTGCGGGGTGTCCGGGAGGAGCTCCGCCAAGTGGGGCAAATCGCAGATGGTAAGAAGTACTTATTGTAGAGTGGTTTTGGCGGCAACAGGTTCGCCTTGCTAACGTGGGTCTGGCGCTCCGCAGGCGTTTTCGCCGAGCTCCCGAAGAGTGCGGCTGCAGCAGAGGAGCACTACGCGACGCGGGAGGAGGACTCCAAATGGCGGCTTTTCTGGTCTCAGTTCCAGGCACCCGAACACCCTCCGCTCTTGAGCAACCAAATGAAGCAGCTGATGGATCTGCATCGGATGGCCGAGCCAGCCCTGAATGATCTTTGTGTCCGGTTGTGGCCCACTGAGCCTATTCCGGACAGCTACTTTGGCTTGGTGCAGAGGCTGCGTGACGCATCACCGTGGATTGATGCCGTGAAGCGTTTCGCGTGCCTTGGAGGGGCGAGGCTGGCTTTCGCGAAGACCATGCTTCATTGGCTGGAGATCAAGCCGATGGATATGGCAACTGGTCCTCCGCCAGTTGGAAAGGAGCACCGCCGCCCCGAACTGTATTTTGCACAGGTTATGGACGGTGCTCGGGCGATAGAGGGCCAGTGTTCCAAGGATGTAATCATTGAGTGATTGTATTGAGTCGTCAGCTGAACCTTTTGCTTTATAATGCGGCTCACTTATATACTATGGCATTTTTTTGTGACTCCTGTGCGGCCGTTTATTATTCTGAAAGTTACCAGTCGTCGGCTTCAACCCTCAACTAAATGGTACGAGGGGTGTCTCGCATCCGCACTGTTAACCTTAGCAGACGTCTCGGTGCCCGAAGGCGGTAGTGCGTGAGAGGGACTAGGCAATTAGAATATTCGGATTTATTACTTTCACTTAGCCATAGGAGCTTGACGGTGGGAGCTAGCGACTAGCCCCCTATGTTTTGTGATGTACGTGGGAGCCTAAGCATGCCTTAGTAATCACATGGTTTGTGCTAAGACGAACCCTGCGTATGACACGGATAAATCGCCAACGATTACTTAGTTTAACACTTGTCATCGGATCACTGACCAGTTCTCGCTTACTATGACAGTCAGTTTTCGGCTTTCTCCCCTGAGGTGCTTAACTGGACTAGCCAGAAGTACAATCGCAAGGGTTCTCCCTTTACCTTCTTAGCCGAACATGCGGAGTGTAAGAAGGCAAGCATAGGAGCCGGGCAACCCAACTATTGACCCAAGACATAGTTCGGAAGTAATGCATATAGTGCAATATCCGAGACGCCGGACACTCAACGAAAAGTGGTGTCGGACTTAATATGTAGAGTTGATGGGAAAACCAAGCCTTTGGTCAATTAACTAATTTGTATTTATTACACAATGTGCGCCTGCCCAGCTGTTCGAAGAGCAGGAAAAAAGGAGAGAGAAAAGAAAGAGGGCTAGATAATGTGGATGCCCGAACACCGTGAAAGATGTTTTTATTTCCCATGAGCTCTGGACGTCTATCCGTACAATTCAAACTGCGGAGGCATTTATAATAGTGATGAAAAGAAAATTTTACAGAGAAAGGTTTACACAGGGCCTTGATGTGTGGGTCGAAGCCTCAACTGTGCCCTGCTGCACGTCTACGCCTTTTCTTCTGCGAGGTGGAGGGGAGTGAATTGGATATCCATTTAGAACACCACATACTGGCGAGGGGTGCCTTCAATAGGGACCTTGAGATGTAGCCTTGCCGACATAGCTTAATGCTGAGCGAGTCCGGAGTCCTGCCCGTTGTCGTCCAAGGACGCGGTGCTGCCATAGTTCGCTTGAGCCGAACACATGGTGTTGTGGGCCCCCCACGGCTGGGCATGGTATCTTGAGCGCGAAGTTGTGCTGACGAGGCCTATAAAGAGCGGTGAGGGCGGGCATGCCGTGGGGAGCGTACCCCTATTTGCGGCGTACGCAGGTGGGTTCCCATGACGGGGATCGGGCTCGAGCCCGTTTAAGTGTATCTTTTGCCTTTACGGGGGGCTGATACCTCGCCCTATTGGCGACTGATACGTCTCCAACGTATCTATAATTTATGAAGTATTCATGCCATGTTTACAACAATTTTATATGATTTTGGTATGATTTGATTAGAACTAACCCGGATTGATGATGTTTTCAGCAGAACCACCATGGTGCCGTTTTTTGTGCAGAAATAAAAGTTCTCGGAATGAGCTGAAAATTTACGGTGAGTTTTTATGGACCAAAAGAGACCCTTGAAGCACCGGAGCTGGGCCAGGAAGGGGACGAGGTGGCCACAAGCTGCCAAGCCGCGCCCTGGGGGTAGGGCATGCCCCTATGGCTTGTGGGCCCCTCAGGCCCCCCCTTGACGTGTTTCCAATGGCAAAAAATCTTATAAATATAGAAACCTCTTAAAAGAACCCTAGATCAGAAGTTCTGCCACCACAAGCCTCTGTAGCCACGAAAAACCAATCGGTACCCCGTTCCGGCACCCTGTCGGAGGGGAAATCATCACCAGAGGCCATCTTCATCATCACGACGGTCTCCATGACGAGGAGGGAGTAGTTAACCCTTGGGGCTGAGGGTATGTACTAGTAGCTATGTGTTTGATCTCTCTCTCTTGTGTTCTTGATTTGGCATGATCTTGATGTACCGCGAGCTTTGTTATTATAGTTGGATCATATGGTGTTTCTTCCCTCTCTATCTCTTGTTGTGATGAATTGAGTCTTGCTCTTTGAGGTTTCGTTATGTTGGATCGAGTATTGGATTTGAGAACACTTTATGTATATCTTGCGATGGGATATCTATGGTGACAATGGGATGTTCTATTGATTCACTTGATGTATGTTTTGCCACTCAACTCACGGATTCCCGAGGTGACATTGGGGTAATCTATGCATAGGGGTTGATGCACATTTTCGTCCTACGTTCTCCAATAGAAACTTTGGAGTGATTCTTTGTTGCACGTTTAGGGATAGTTATGTGATCCAAATATGTTATCATTGTTGAGAGAATTTGCACTAATGAAAGTATGAACCCTAGGCCTTGTTTTCAAGCATTGCAATACCATTTTTTATCACTTTTACTACTAGTTACCTTGCTGTTTTTATATTTTCAGATTACAAAAACCTATATCTACTATCCATATTACGCTTGTATCACCATCTCTTCGCCGAACTAGTGCACCTATACAATTTACCATTGTATTGGGTGTGTTGGGGACAGAAGAGACTCTTTGTTATTTGGTTTCAGGGTTGTTTGATAGAGACCATCTTCATCCTACACCTCCCATGGATTGATAAACCTTAGGTCATCCACTTGAGGGAAATTTGCTACTGTCCTACAAAACTCTGCGCTTGGAGGCCCAACACGAGTCTACAAGAAGTAGGTTGCGTAGTAGACATTAGCGACGGATTGGTCTTCGGATGCCAGGGCCGCAGTGTGTTCCTCAGTCCGGAGTGAACGCTCCGTGTTGCCATTGATTGCTATGATGCCCGCGGGACCATGCATCTTCAGCTTAAGGTATGCATAATGCGGTTGTCGAACGCCGTTCGGCCGAGGAGGGCGTGATAGTAACTGCGGAATGGGGCAATATCGAAGATTAAGTCTTCGCTTCGGAAGTTGTCTGGTGAGCCGAATACCACCTCCAAATTTATTGTGCCTGAGCAGCGGGCCTCTACGCCCGGAAAAACCACCTTGAAGGTGGTGCTACTGGGTTTGATCCTTGACGGATTGATCTCCATTTTCCTCACTGTGTCTGTGTAAATCAGATTGAGGCTACTGCCTCCGTCCATTAGGACTCTTGTGAGGTGGTACCCGTCGATAATAGGGTCAAGTACCAGGGCCACCGATCCTCCATGACGGATACTGGTCGGATGGTCCCTGTGATCGAAGGTGATCGGGCAAGCCGACCACAGGTTGAACTTCAGCGCTACGGGCTTGACGGCATACACATCCCGCAGCGCGCGCTTCCTCTCCTTCCTTGGTATATGGGTGGCGTAGATCATGTTCACCGTCTTGATCTCAGAAGGGAAGGGTTTTTGGCCTCCACTGTTCGGCCTGCGGGGCTCATCATCATCCTCGCTTCGTGGGCTTTTGCCCGAGTCTTTGGCTGTAAGCTTGTCGGCCTGCTTTATCACCCAAGAATTGCGGTTGGTGTGGTTGGCGGGCTTTTCGGTGATGCCATGAATCTGGCAGGGCCTCTCTAGGATTGCGTCCAGCTTAGTTGGGCCGTCCTGGTTGCCTTTAGAAAGCTTTTTCCGTGATCCAGACTTCAGGTTACGGAATCCGGCATTGACTGCCATTTCGTCTATTTCACCATCATTATGGCGGCGTTTGTTTTTGTTCCTTCGTGGCTTCCCATTCCCGTCCCAAACTTCAGAGGTGCCGGGGGTATCGGGGTTGGTGCTCCGACGAGCCAGCCAACTATCCTCTCCGGTGCAGAAGCGGGTCATCAGGGAGGTGAGGGCCGCCATCGTTTTTGGCTTGTCTTGGCCGAGCTGGCATGCTAGCCATTCATCCAGAATACTATGCCTAAAGGTGGCTATAGCTTTGGCATCTGGACAGTCAACGATTTGGTTCTTCTTGGTCAAAAACCAGTTCTAGAATTGCCGGGCTGACTCATCGGGCTGTTGGATTACATGGCTCAAGTCATCGGTGTCTGGGGATCATACATAAGTGCCCTGAATGTTAGCTCGAAAGGCGTCCCCGAGCTCCTCCCAACATCCTATGGAGTCTTCGGGGAAGCTGTTTAACCAGTGTCGAGCCGGACCCTTGAGCTTCAATGGTAGGTACTTGATGGCATGAAGGTCGTCCCCTCGTGCCATGTGAATGTGCAACAGGAAATCTTCGATCCATACAGCGCTATGTCGCGCCGGGGATCATTTGCCATCCGGGCTAGTTGTTGTTCCTGAGCTCTCTTATTTCTGTCTAACCAGGCTTGGTACCCATCCCGTCTAGTGGGGGGATCATCTCTAGGTCCGACAATGGACCTTGTCCGACCTGCCCGAGCGTCCAAGTCGCGTCGTAGGTCATATTCGTAGACTGGCCGTACTGGCTCCTTGCCTTGACGGCGGGGTGGGTCGGGAGGCGGTTCGGCTTTATCAGCTGTCCTGTCCCGTCCTCGAGGGGGCGGTCCAGCTAGTCCACCTGAGTGTGCCTTGGAGGCGCTGGCTCTATGGCCTCGTCATCGAATTGCGGCAGTAGCCTTCGCAAAGGGTAGCTTTTTGTCTACCGTGTGTGGCCGTTCTCTTCTTCGGTGGCTATGACCTTGGTCCACCTGTCGTTGAGGGTATCCTGCTCGGCCTTTATCTTCTAGCGTTGTTTCTTCAGGCTTCGCGCAATGGCAATTAGCTGCCGTTTAAACCGCTCTTGATCCAGCGGGTCTTCGGGGACGATGAAATCCTCATCGCCCAAACTAACCTCCTCTTCGGAAGGGGGAGGTAGTTGCTGTCTTCGGAGTCATCAAGGTGTTCGAGATCCAGTGGGTCCTCGTGCTCCTTGTGGTCATTTTGTGGCTGTTCGTCGGCGTCGGCATCGCCGAGGTCGTCCGAATTGTCCGGGGTGGCATTTTCTCCGGTGTCCGTGTTGCTCGCATGGCTTCGACGTGCCTTGGAGCGGCGGCGCTGTCTACGGCGTTTCGGCGGCTCATCAGTGGGCCTGCCGTTGTTCTTCCCGGGAGTGTCATCGTCTTTCGGGGTGTCCACCATGTAGACATCATAGGTGGACGTGCCCTACCAGCGGCCGGTGACGGGGGGAGCATCGTCGATGTTAGTCGTCGCTCTGCTATCCTCATGCATGTATCCGGCATTTTTCGAAGTGTAATCCAACATCTCAGTTAAGTCTTCGACTGTGGCCACTAAGTGGGTGGTGGTGGGACGTAAAATTCCCCGAAATCTGCCTCACAGGGCTGCTGAACGCAAGTCGAGGGTGAGTCCTCCCGAATAGTCATCATCTGGATTCGGTCCAACGCCTCGTTTAGTAAGGCAAGGGTCGCCAGACTGGTATGCGGTGGCCGTTCAGTGCCGGTCTTGGACGTGGCGGGGCAAAGAATGATCTGCGCCCTCACTAGATCTTGGTGTTCAAGGGCCGAGTTAACCTCAAGGCCTGGGACCGGATAGTCGTAAGAGACCGAGGACATGACCTGGTCTTCGGACACTGTTTCTATATTGGGGCTCGAAGCCGAGTTGACGAGGGGGAGTTTGGCCAGGGATGATTCCTGGCTACTGAGTGTCGACCCGTCATAGGGGCTCAAGGCCGGAGGTGTGTCGTGGGGAGAGGGTTCGGCCGGGAGTGACTCCTGGCGTCCGAACATTGCTCCCGCATTGAGGCCCAAAGTTGGGTCTTCGGCGGGCATTATCGGCGTGGTTGAAAGGGATTCTTGGCCTCCGGTCAGGGTGGAACCATCTGAACTAGAGGTCGACAGAAGGGTCGAAGTCGATCCGCAGATCGGATCAGGGGAGGACTCCGAAGCGGGCATAGCGGGGCCCATAGGGGTATGGGGAGAGGTTGCGAATCTGGTGAAGGCCAGATTGCCTCGGACGTCCGCAACGTACTCCAAGTTACCGAATCGAATCCGGTGATCCGGTGCTCAGGGGCAAAATTGCTAATTTGGTCTAGATGACCAGTTGGGTTGGTGTGCAGTACGATGCTGCCGAACGCGAAGAGTTGGCCGGGGACGAAGAGGTCCCCGAAGCAGACAACCTCTCTGATGATCAGGCGAGCCATCGATACTTCGGCGACCCAACAACGGAACTCTCAATGAAAGCACCAATGTCGGTGTCAAAACCGGCGGATGTCGGATAGGGGGTCCCGAGCTGTGGATCTCGGATCGATGGGGAACAAGGGACAATGAACATAGTGTTTACCCAGGTTCGGGCCCCCTCGAAGAGGTAAAACCCTACGTCCCGCTTGATTGTATTTTATGTATGATATGGTTACAGAGTGGATCTACCTCGAGATCAGGTGAGCTAAACCCTAAGTCGATAAGGTGATGGATGTAGCTCTGGCCCTAAAGACCTAAACTCTCTGGTTTATATAGACACCAGTAGGGTTAGGGTTACATGCGATTGGTTACAATGAAGGAAAGATCACGCTAATCTTGACTTGGAGGGCACACCATGGCTCCGAAAATCTCCTGTCTGGTCACGGGTCCGCACTCTAGCTTGGCCCCATAGTGGCCCATCAGTCCGACCCATATGTAATAGGTCGACGGGCCGAGGAACCCTTAGTCCAGGATTCCCTTAGCCGGTAAGTAGCCTTGGTACACGCTCTTTATTTCTCGGACCGAATTATCCGATTAACCAGGAGATAACCAACGACAAGGATCATCATGGCAGCATGGTTTCGTTCATCAAGCAAAACTGTGTGTACACAGCCTACCATGCGTCTCTCCATGCACAATACCCTGATATGTGCCGCCACGCTCTGCAGCCCAAAGTAGGAGAGAGGGTCGTAAGTATGAGACTTTGACCTGCTAGCTGGAGTTTCCCCCGCCAGTCACCCATATGGTTCAAGCCGTCAGTAAATCTCCACAACTTAATAAATAGTAATGTCAAACTGAGCCAGTTAGTTAGATGTGTACACTTGGTGTAGTAGGATCTTTATTTAGTTTTATGCATAAACTTGTTCTTTTTTGGTAGCCCTTTCGTAATGCTGGCTGATGTTTGGTTTGGAAGAGAGAGTTGCGTCTTTACTCCTCTGGCCTGCTTATTGCTTCTGTTGCACCCCCAGCCCTAGTTGCTGCTGCTATTTTCAATGTACAATCAGTAATATATTTCGTCTGTTGGTTGAATAAATGTGTTGTTAGAATGATCAACACAATGTTTTGGAAGTCGTTGCACGGTCTGATCCTTTAGTGCCCCGTACGTAGCGCATACTATTTTTTTTACTGAACACATATTCCACTTGTCGATCACATGCAACTCAATGATTGAGGCCCAATGGAGGAGCCCATAATTAACTGGAAGGGCGGATTTCACATGAATCCGGCCCAGGTACATGCTCATGGTCCCCTAAACATAAACAAATAAATAAAGTTAAATGCTCATGCACATGTTCTTTAAATTTACGATTTGAAAAGTCAAATTTTAATAGGAGGATATTATTTCCTATGAGAGTGTCATTACATTCAGTCGATATTATTATTAGGCAAAGATAGCGACCAGTCTTTTTCTCTCCCACCATTTTCTTCCTACAACCAGTGGACTATTATCGGGTCCCCACCAGGTTGTAGCCCATGCAAATTGTAGTCAACGTGGTCAAAATCTAACAATTTTTAGCGGCAAGTTGTAATAAATATCAGATTTTTTCCATAGCAATTGTTTGTTTTAGGGATTGTGCTGCCCAAGTATCCCATTCGAATCCCAAGTACCACAAGTTTTTTGGGTAACCAATTTTTTTTTCCTATGATAAATAGTTCTGGCCCATTATTATTTTTCGATAATAATGTCCAACCCAGCCCAACACATTGGCGACACCACTTTATCCCAGGGCTTCTAAATGTGATCGGCTTCACACCTCAAGAAGAAAAATGTCTCAAAAAATAAAAAACCTTAAGCAGAAAAAGGTGCTCCGCAACATTTTCCAGTAAGTTGTAGCCATATAAAATTAATTCTTATAATCTAGCATAGTGACTTTTTGGTCTGACCAGTCCAGCCGCCAAAATCAAACCTGCGCCGTCGGGAGCGCCTATCCCCGCCTTCTACAGCTGGTTCCGCTGCCGTGCATGCATCGCCGCCCTGTCGTACCCCGAAATGCTGGTCAGACGATCCCTCTACTCCCCCCACATCCTATTCTTCTCCGACGACGGCAGCCCACCCCGCACCAGAACCAGTGAACCCTCGTACTCCCCTCCGCATACGGTCACACTGCCGCATCTTCCCCGGCTCCTGTTCATTCCCGTCCGAGGCCTCGCCGTTGTCCTCCGCCTCGGTGCGCTCGCAGCGGCACCACCGTCCGACCTTGTCAACATAGTGAATCGGGAGAGGACTGTAGTTGTGAGTATGACAGTATGGACCCACCAGGTCCACTCTCGAATGCAAGCAAGTGCCTCTTTACTACTCAGATGCACCCCTCGATTTTTTACTCTAATCCACCCTGCTGATATCTGGGACCCACATCATTGTCAATGTATAGTCAATTAACAACGTAATTGCACAAGGAGTGGCTGACACCTGGGATCCAGTAGCTCTAGTAGTTTTTTCGTTGTTCAGACGGAGCATTTTTTTTGGATTTGTTCATACAGAGTAGGGTATAAACTGGGTTGTGCAGTCTCTGTGGCTCGTCTAACAACATGACCAGCCCAGTAGTTTTTTCTTTGGAAAATAGGTAAGCCACCATTTCTTTTTGAAGAATACCCAACCTAGGCCTATTTGTTTTCTCCAACTTACAAGGCTGCAAATCTTTCAAGACGAGGAGGGATGTATTCCGGCCTGGCCACAATATGGGTAGTAAATCTTAAAAGTAATATGAAATGGGCTGGAAATTCCAAAAAATATATATAGCAAATGGGCAATTAGTTTTCTTTTTTGTTTTTGTTCTTCATTGATATTTTATATTTCATTGGATTTTAACATAACATAGTATTAACTTATTTTTAAATTAGTTTTAATATGGCTCCTAATTTTGGGATTAAAAATATTTTGTACCCGAGCAAAAATATGGGATTTTTTTTAAATTTCGCATATTTTTTAGTTCAAATTTTTAACCCTGGTACTGACTAGAAAATGGGTAGCAATTCTAAAAATGGAAAATGGGCTGCAATAAATTCCATATGAATTAGCAAATGGGTTGTAAATTATAAAAATAATAGCAAATGGGTTGTACACGCAACAGATTTCGAGGTTGACTTGTTTACGCAAGGCTTCGTCAAGTTATAGTGAACACACGATTCTAGCAGCAGTGACTGTTGGATGTCCATCCAACGGCCGATGTGCTTCTTTAATCTCTGATCTTCCTGATTCAGCTGCCTAAACCAGCGCCGGTGGGACTGCCTGCTCCGTCCTCCCGTGGCCGGCTGTGATGCCGCGCAGGCTTCACCGGCCCACCCTACTCCCTCCGCTGGCCTGGCCATCCCTCTACCCACACGCACCTCATGTTATTCTCCGGCGACGGTAGCCTCATGCCACAGCCGAACCAGTCAACTGTCATACTCCCCTCAGCGTGGGCATCCACTACTGTGTCTTCACCTGCTCCAGGACGTTCCATTCCTAGGCCTCGTCGTCGTCCACCGCGTTGGTGCTCTAGGCACGGCGTGCTCAACATGGTCAACATTCAACAAACAAGAGCCATCAAAATAGGGATGTACGTGGAGAGGCTAACAGTAGGGACCCCCATGGTCCATGGCCGCACGCAAGCAACTACCATCTTATTACGTGAAAAATGATCCCTCCCCCTAACATCTAGGGCCCACCAGCTATACCTTCGCACGAAAGGAATTGCGTCCTTATTACGCGAAAAAAATGATTCCTCCCCATGACAACTGGGACTCACCGGATTCGTAGGCTGACCTGTGGGCCAACTAAGCTGAAGCGTATGCAGGGCTTTGTCAACAAACGATTCTAGCAAAAGTGACCGTTGGATGTTAATCGAACGGCCCTGCTACTTCTTCAATCTCTGATCTTCTTGCACCAGCCGCCCAAACCAGCGCCGGCGGGACCGCCTGCTCCCGCCTCCAGTGGCCAACTATGTTGCCGCGCAGGACTCACCGCCCCACCCTACTCCCACCGCGGGCCAGGCCTTCCCTCTACTCAACCACACCCCCTATTATTCTCCGGCAATGGCAGCCTCAAACCGCAGCCCAACCAGTCAACCCTCGTACTCCCCTCCGCGTGGGCATCCACTATCGTGTATTCCCCGGCTCCGGGTCGTTCCCTTCCTAGGTCGCGCCGTCGTCCACCACCTTGGTGTTGTCGGACGGTACGGTGTCATCAACGCGGTCAACTAACGACAACCATCAGAAGAGGACTGTACGTGGAGAGGCTGACAGTTGGGTCCATGGCCGCACGCAAGGAAGTGCCTTCTTATTATGCGCAAAATAATGATTCCTCTACCTGACAGCTCGGACCCACCGGAAGGGCCTCTACATTTCACGAAAAAAATGTTCCACCTGACAGGTGGGACCCATCGGCTTTATCTTCGCACGCAAGAAAGTGCCTTCTTATTACGTGCAAAAAAAGTTGATGACCCCTGACAGCTGGGACCCACCAAGTCGAAGCATACGTAGCGTTATCTGTCTGGTCGCGAACGTGTACGTACATAGCGGTTGATCGGTCTCTCTGCAGCGATGAACCATGGCCGAGTAAGGAGCGGCACCTCTCCTAGTAGAGCCGCCGATGTAGCATGTCACCGGTCCCATCTATATCATGTACACGTACATACAAACACGCTGCAAGAACGTAAATACGGTTGCATATGTGCATACTGGCAGGGTCTCGAACGCCTACAGCGATATCATCCTTTTCATCGACACCCAACCGGCTAGGTCGGAATGGAGGAAACGGCGTTGTGTTCATCGGGAGGCAACCGACTGGATCGAAATGTGTCCTGTTCAACAGGAGCCAACCGGCTTGGACGGAACAGCCGAAACAGGGTCTCGCATACCGCAGAACGGAGGAAACGACCTTTAGTTCAACCGCTTACGGTCGAAATGGGATCATGTTCATCGGGATGGGTCTGGCGTACCGCAAAACGAAGGAAACCGACTTTTGTTCGAGCGCCTACGATCGGTCCTGTTGAACGGGAGGGGTGTGGCGTACCGCAAAACAGAGGAAACAGACTTCTGTTGGAGCGCCTATGGTCGAAACGGGGTCCTGTTCATCGGGAGGGGTGTGGCGTACCACAAAAAGGGACTCCATAGGCTACTATTCATCCACCGTCTACTGCCTCACTCCAGCCTCTGCGGGCTACTGTTCATCCACCTTCGACTTCCTCCAGCCTCCAAGAGCTACTGTTCATCCACCGTCGACTTCCTCCAGCCTCCACCGGTTACTGTTCATCCAGCCTCCACGGGGTCATGTTCATCCACCCCCAACCGACTGGGGTACGGCGGCCTCCTCGGGGTCCTGTTCATCCAGCGGCAACCGCCTACTACAACGGGGGTCCTGTTCATCTAACCCCCATCGGTAACTATTCATCCACAGCCAACCAACCTGCTCGACTCACCACGTCTCGACTCGCTCTACGTATCATGCGCGCGGTAGCAACGGTCACTGTTAATCGAGAGGTAACCCAACACCGGCTGGCTACATCTCGCACAGGGGCTCGATCATCTTCAGTAAGCAGCAGCAGCGATCGATCGCTCGGGTTCAATTAGCAACAGCAGCGAAGGAATCGCTCGGGTTTAGTTTACAGCCAAGGGATAGGTCGCTCAGGTTCAGTAACATAGCTACTGCAATCGCTCAGGTTCAGTAAGCGAATGCCTCCCTCGGGTTATGTTAGAGCCAACTGTTGGGGAACGTAGCAGAATTTTAAAATTTTCTACGCATCACCAAGATCAATCTATGGAGTCATCTAGCAACGAGTGAGAGGGGAGTGTATCTACATACCCTTGTAGATCGCGAGTGGAAGCGTTCAAGAGAACGGGGTTGATGGAGTCGTACTCGTCGTGATCCAAATCACCGATGACCGAGCGCCGAACGGACGGCACCTCCGCGTTCAACACACGTACGGAGCAGAGACGTCTCCTCCTTCTTGATCCAGCAAGGGGGGAGGAGAGGTTGATGGAGATCCAGCAGCACGACGGTGTGGTGGTGGAAGCAGCGGGATTTCAGCAGGGCTTCGCCAAGCGCTACTGGAGGAGGAAGAGGTGTCACGGGAGGGAGAGGGAGGCGCCAGGGGCTGAGCTGTTTCTCCCATGCACCTCCCCACTATATATAGGGGTGGAGGGGGCTGGTTTCTTGCCCTCCAAGTCCATTGGGGCGTTGGCAAAGGTGGAAGGAAAGAAATCCCATCCTTTCCCTTCCCCACCGATTGTTATCCCCCTTTTTTAGGGATCTTGATCTTATCCCTTCGGGATATGATCTTATTCCTTCTAAGGGGGAATCTTGGTGCGCTTTGACTAGGGGTGTGGGGCCTTGCCCCCACTACCCACGTTCATGTGGGTCCCCCCATGCAGGTGGGCCCCACTCCGGAACCTTCTAGAACCTTCTCGGTACAATACCGAAAAATCCCGAACATTTTCCGGTGGCCAAAATAGGACTTCCCATATATAAATCTTTACCTCCAGACCATTCCGGAACTCCTCGTGACATCCAGGATCTCATCCGAGACTCCGAACAACCTTCGGGTTACCGCATACTAATATCTCTATAACCCTAGCGTCACCGAACCTTAAGTGTGTAGACCCTACGGGTTCGGGAGACACGCAGACATGACCGAGACGACTCTCCGGTCAATAACCAACAGCGGGATCTGGATACCCATGTTGGCTCCCACATGCTCCTCGATGATCTCATCGGATGAACCACGATGTCGAGGATTCAATCAATCCCGTACGCAATTCCCTTTGTCTATCGGTACGATACTTGCCCGAGATTCGATCGTCGGTATCTCGATACCTTGTTCAATCTCGTTACCGGCAAGTCTCTTTACTCGTTTCCGTAACACATCATCCCGTGAACAACTCCTTGATCACATTGAGCTCATTATGATGATGTCCTACCGAGTGGGCCCAGAGGTACCTCTCCGTTACATGTAGTGACAAATCCCAGTCTCGATTCGTGCCAACCCAACAGATACTTTCGGAGATACCCGTAGTGCACCTTTATAGCCACCCAGTTACGTTGTGACGTTTGGTGCACCCAAAGCACTCCTACGGTATCCGGGAGTTGCACAATCTCATGGTCTAAGGAAAAGTTACTTGACATTGGAAAAGCTTTAGCAAACGAACTACACGATCTAGTGCTAGGCTTAGGATTGGGTCTTGTCCATCACATCATTCTCCTAATGATGTGATCCCGTTATCAATGACATCCAATGTCCATGGTCAGGAAACCGTAACCATCTATTGATCAACGAGCTAGTCAACTAGAGGCTTACTAGGGACATGTTGTGGTCTATGTATTCACACATGTATTACGATTTCCGGATAACACAATTATAGCATGAATAACAGACAATTATCATGAACAAGGAAATATAATAATAACCATTTTATTATTGCCTCTAGGGCATATTTCCAACAGGAGTCATCTAGCAACGAGTGAGAGGGGAGTGTATCTACATACCCTTGTAGATCGCGAGCGGAAGCGTTCAAGAGAACGGGGTTGATGGAGTCGTACTCGTCGTGATCCAAATCACCGATGACCGAGCGCCGAACGGACGGCACCTCCGCGTTCAACACACGTACGGAGCAGAGACGTCTCCTCCTTCTTGATCCAGCAAGGGGGGAGGAGATGTTGATGGAGATCCAGCAGCACGACGGTGTGGTGGTGGAAGCAGCGGGATTTCAGCAGGGCTTCGCCAAGCGCTACTGGAGGAGGAAGAGGTGTCACGGGAGGGAGAGGGAGGCGCCAGGGGCTGTGCTCTTTCTCCCATGCACCTCCCCACTATATATAGGGGTGGAGGGGGCTGGTTTCTTGCCCTCCAAGTCCATTGGGGCGTTGGCAAAGGTGGAAGGAAAGAAATCCCATCCTTTCCCTTCCCCACCGATTGTTATCCCCCTTTTTTAGGGATCTTGATCTTATCCCTTCGGGATATGATCTTATTCCTTCTAAGGGGGAATCTTGGTGCGCCTTGACTAGGGGTGTGGGGCCTTGCCCCCACTACCCACGTTCATGTGGGTCCCCCCATGCAGGTGGGCCCCACTCCGGAACCTTCTAGAACCTTCTCGGTACACTACCGAAAAATCCCGAACATTTTCCGGTGGCCAAAATAGGACTTCCCATATATAAATCTTTACCTCCGGACCATTCCGGAACTCCTCGTGACGTCCAGGATCTCATCCGAGACTCCGAACAACCTTCGGGTTACCGCATACTAATATCTCTATAACCCTAGCGTCACCGAACCTTAAGTGTGTAGACCCTACGGGTTCGGGAGACACGCAGACATGACCGAGACGACTCTCCGGTCAATAACCAACAGCGGGATCTGGATACCCATGTTGGCTCCCACATGCTCCTCGATGATCTCATCGGATGAACCACGATGTCGAGGATTCAATCAATCCCGTACGCAATTCCCTTTGTCTATCGGTACGATACTTGCCCGAGATTCGATCGTCGGTATCTCGATACCTTGTTCAATCTCGTTACCGGCAAGTCTCTTTACTCGTTTCCGTAACACATCATCACGTGAACAACTCCTTGATCACATTGAGCTCATTATGATGATGTCCTACCGAGTGGGCCCAGAGGTACCTCTCCGTTACATGGAGTGACAAATCCCAGTCTCGATTCGTGCCAACCCAACAGATACTTTCGGAGATACCCGTAGTGCACCTTTATAGCCACCCAGTTACGTTGTGACGTTTGGTGCACCCAAAGCACTCCTACGGTATCCGGGAGTTGCACAATCTCATGGTCTAAGGAAAAGTTACTTGACATTGGAAAAGCTTTAGCAAACGAACTACACGATCTAGTGCTAGGCTTAGGATTGGGTCTTGTCCATCACATCATTCTCCTAATGATGTGATCCCGTTATCAATGACATCCAATGTCCATGGTCAGGAAACCGTAACCATCTATTGATCAACGAGCTAGTCAACTAGAGGCTTACTAGGGACATGTTGTGGTCTATGTATTCACACATGTATTACGATTTCCGGATAACACAATTATAGCGTGAATAACAGACAATTATCATGAACAAGGAAATATAATAATAACCATTTTATTATTGCCTCTAGGGCATATTTCCAACACCAACGCCTCACACACACACGCGCTTACGTACGAGAGAAACATGCAAACCACACTGCATCGCTCGGCCCCGACCACCCACCGTAACCGGCAACTCCCCGAAATTTTCGTCGTCCTCGGTTCTACCACAATTTTTTCCGTCAAGGATGGCCCAAAGAATGTCATGCAGGTGCGTCTCTGGCCCGCCCAGGACGAAAAGCCCAATTTCTGTCATGATTTTTTGTCATAGAAGTAGGAGCCCACCACATCTGTGATGATGCGTGTTTTTGTCACAATTATCATCATAGAAGTGTCATAACCGTGACAGAAAAAGTTTTAATTCGGGTCATAATGTCACGGATGTATCTTTTTTTGTAGTGTATAAGTATTGGGTTGTCTCCCAACAAGCATTTTTATTTAATGCCTTTTTAGCTAGGTGTGATGATTTCAATGATGCTCACATGAAAGATAAGAATTGAAATATAAAGAGAGCATCAAGAAGCATATGCCTAGCACATTTAAGCCTAACCCACTTCCTATGCACAGGGATTTTGTGAGCAAACAATTTATGGGAGCAAGAATCAACTAGCATAGGAAGGCAAAACAAGCATAACTTCAAAACTTTCAACACATAGAGAGGAAACTTGATATTATTGAGATATGTAAAATCATATGTTCCTCTCTCATACTAATTTTTAGTAGCATCATGAATGAATTCAACAATATATCTATCACATAAAGCATTCTTTTCATGATCCACAGGCATAGAAATTTCATTACTCTCCACATAAGCAATTTTCTTCTCATTAATAGTAGTGGGAGCAAACTCAACAAAATAACTATCATGAGATACTTGATTGACATAATCAAATTGAACATTAAAATCGTGATGACAAGTTTCATGGTTATCATTATTCTTTATAACATACATGTCATCACCATAATCACCGTAGATAGCAACTTTGTTATCATAATCAATTGAAACCTCTTCCAAAATAGTGGATTCATCATTAAATAATGTTATGACCTCTCCAAATCCACTTTCATAATTATTACAATAAGATTCAACACCCTCCAAAATAGTGGAATCATTATTACCTAGAGTTGACACTATTCCAAGCGCAGACTTTTGTAGGACAGTAGCAATTTTCCCTCAAGTGGATGACCTAAGGTTTATCAATCCGTGGGAGGCATAGGATGAAGATGGTCTCTCTCAAACAACCCTGCAATCAAATACAAGAAATCTCTTGTGTCCCCAACACACCCGACATAATGGCAAATTGTATAGGTGCACTAGTTCGGCAAAGAGATGGTGTTGCAAGTGTAGTATGGATAGTAGATATAGGTTTTTGTAATCTGAAAATAAAAAAACAGTAAGGTAGCAAGTGATAAAACGGAGCACAAATGGTATTACAATGCTTAGAAACAAGGCCTAGTGTTCATACTTTCACTAGTGCAATCTCTCAACAGTGCTAACATAATTGAATCATATAACAATCCCTCAACGTGCGACAAAGAGTCACTCCAAAGTTCTTATCTAGCGGAGAACATAAGAAGAAATTTTTTGTAGGGTACGAAACCACCTCAAAGTTATCCTTTCCAATCAATCTATTGAGCTATTCCTATAAGTGTCACAAACAGCCGTAGAGTTCGTACTAAAATAACACCATATGACACACATCAACCAACTCTAATGTCACCTAGATACTCCAATGTCACCACAAGTATCTGTTAGTTGATTATTCGATATGCATCAAACAACTTCAGATTCATAATATTCAATCCAACACAAAGAACTTCAAAGAGTGCCCCAAGATTTCTACCGGAGAAAGTAGGATGAAAACGTGCATCAACCCCTATGCATAGATTACCCCAATGTCACCTCGGGAATCCGCAAGTTGAGTGCCAAAACATACAACAAGCGAATCAATATAATACCCCATTGTCACCACCGGTATTCATATGCAAGACATACATCAAGTGTTCTCAAATCCATAAAAGTATTCAATCAGATAATAGTGAAATATCAAAGGTAAAAACTCAATTCATCACAACAAGATAGAGAGGGAGAAACACCATATGATCCAACTATATTAACAAAGCTCGCGGTACATCAAGATCGTGCCAAATCAAGAACACAAGAGAGAGAGAGAGAGATCAAACACATAGCTACTAGTACATACCCTTAGGCCCGAGGGTGAACTAATCCCTCCTCATCATGGTGGTCGCCAGGATGATGAAGATGGCCTCCGGTGATGATTTCCCCCTCCGACAGGGTGCCGGAACAGGGTACCGATTGAGTTTTTGTGGATACAGAGGCTTGTAGCGGTGGAACTTCCCATCTAGGGTTCTTTCTAGGGGTTTGGGTATTTATAGGAATTTTTGGCATCGTTCTCACGTCAAGGGGGCCCATGAGGGAGTGACAAGCTCGCTATGCGCGCCCTAGGGGGCGCCTAGCATGATTGTGGCTTCCTCGTGATGCTTCTGGTCCTTCCTCGAAGATTCGCGGGTCTCTTTTGGTCCACAAAAAATCACCGTAAATTTTCAGCCCATTCCGACAACTTTTATTTCTACACAAAAAACAACACCACGGTAGTTCTGCTAAAAACAGCGTCACTCCGGGTTGGTTCCACTAAAATCATACCAAAACCATATAAAATTGTTGTAAACATGGCATGAATACTTCATAAATTATAGATACGTTGGAGGTGTATCACCACCACGGCAACGTTTTTGAAATGGTTGCCACGACAACGAAATATTGGCTGTCTTGACGCTTTAACAGAAGATTGAAGATGTTCATGGAGGATTCCCGGCACCCAGGGTTATACCATATCATACTTTTTTGAACTCCCTAAGATGTTTATCCCTTTGTTGTTTTCACCTTTTGAATGCGCAGTAGTCAATTATTAGGGTGATCTCTCACTGTAAATATCAAGTCAAAAGGTGCTCTTTCGAGTGTTGCAACCGTCTGCGGCATTCTAGCTTGTCGGAGTGCATCGTGTACACATGAGTACAAACGATATGAGATTTGTAAGACGGAGATAGTCAGACCATGTATGCAGATAGCACTAGGTTGTCTTGAAGTTCTGGCGGAAGTGGAAGCGGTACCGGTCACCGAAAGTACCGCTTAGGCGGTACTACCGCTCCGGTGAGCAGTACTACGTACCTCTAGGAAGTAGCAAAACAGCTCAAATAAAACAGATGAATGCAAGGAAGACCAAAACTACCAACACTTCTGCAAAAGAATTCTGATTTTGACGAACTCAAGCTTGCTGGAAAGCTAATGACAAGAGTTGTCAAATCATGATTAGAAATCTTTAGAAGTGGCAAGGGGAGTATGCCTATGATATAGAGTTGTGAAACCTCCATCAGCGAAGAACCAGCATAAACTCGAACATCGAAAAAACAAGAGATGATGCATGCAAACTCCGTTTTCGATGAGCTTGAGCTTGTCATGAAGATGACCACAAGCTCAAAAACTCACAAAGAGAAAGCCAAACAAGAACCAAGAAAGATGATGCCAATGATGCAATGGTTTGAGCTCTCTATGAACGATACGATTAAGCTACTCGCTCAAGAGCCCCCCTTGATGGTAGAACTATCAATCCTATAACCCGGTCTACCAACTAACACCATGAGATCGGTAAAATAGAAAAACTATCAAGGACAAACCTTTGCCTTGCACATAGTCCACCTCAGCAAGATGATGATGATCTTGACTTCCTCAAGTTGGACCACCTTCCTTGATTGCGTTGTCTCGATGAAGACTGGTAGATTGCTCCCCCATACTTCAGTATGGGTGCGCCTCTCTTCAACACATCTTCACATGTCCATTGTCACCACAATGGAAGCCAAGCTTCAAGCAAGAGATCACTATATGATGCTCCACTTGAACTTGCACACCTTAATCTTGACGATGATCACCACTTGATGTCATCCTCCATGGGTTATATGATATCTTCCTTTTGATGCACGCCCATGGAAACATGCCTAACCCCACAAGGAAAACTCACATATGGATCATGGTTTAGTACACAAAGCATAATGGATAATGCTTACCATCCCATGGGATCACTTTATCCCACTCGGTACATTTTCTACGCTTTGTGTGTTGATCAACTTGAATCACTCTTTGTACTTAGTCTTGATCAACCTTGTATCTTTCCAACTCTCTTCATTAGGATGATGTCTTGAAGGTAAACATGAATGTTCACACAATCTTCTTCTTCAAGACGTGCTTGCAATAGGCTCAATCTCACATGACAAATCTTTGGATAAATCCTTGAATAGCGCATTGGTCAACACTTAATATCCTTCTTGTAACCTTGAAACCAACAAATGGTCCTCTGATGTCTACAACACAACCTTCTTGTAGACTCGTGTTGGGCCTCCAAGCGCAGAGTTTTGTAGGACAGTAGCAATTTTCCCTCAAGTGGATGACCTAAGGTTTATCAATCCGTGGGAGGCAAAGGATGAAGATGGTCTCTCTCAAACAATCCTGCAACCAAATAACAAACAGTCTCTTGTGTCCCCAAAACACCCAATATAATCATAGATTGTATAGGTGCACTAGTTCGGTGAAGAGATGGTGATACAAGTGTAATATGGATAGTAGATATAGGTTTTTGTATTCTGAAAATATAAAAACAGCAAGGTCACAAGTAGTAAAAGTGAGCAAAAACGGTATTGCAATGCTTGAAAACAAGGCCTAGGGTTCATACTTTCACTAGCAAAAAATCTCTCAACAATGATAACCTAATTGGATCATACAACAATCCCTCAACATGCAACAAAGAATCACTCCAAAGTTCCTATCACAGAGAACATAAGATGAATTTGTTTGTAGGGTACGAAACCACCTCAAAGTTATTCTTTCGATCAATCCATTGAGCTATTCCTATAAGTGTCACAAACAGCCCTAGAGTTCGTACTAAAATAACACCATATGATACGCATCAACCAACTCTAATGTCACCTAGATACTCCAATGTCACCACAAGTATCCGTGAGTTGATTATACGATATGCATCAAACAACTTCAGATTAATAATATTCAATCCAACAAAAAGAACTTCAAAGAGTACCCCAAGATTTCTATCGGAGAAAGGAATATGAAAACACGTATCAACCCCTATGCATAGATTACCCCAGTGTCACCACGGGAATTCGCAAGTCGATAACCGAAACATACATCTAGTGAATCAATAGAAGATCCCATTATCACCACGGATATCCCATTGCAAGACATACATCAAGTGCTCTCACATCCAAAAGATTCAATCCGACATAACAAAACCTCAAAGGAAAATATTAAATTCATCACAAGAACGTAGAGAGGGAAGAACACCATAAGATCCAAATATATTAACAAAGCTCGCGGTACATCAAGATCGTGCCAAATCAAGAACATGAGAGAGAGAGAGAGAGAGATCAAACACAGAGTACTAGTACATACCCTCAGCCCCGAGGGTGAACTACTCCCTCCTCATCATGGTGGCCGCCGGGATGATGAAGATGGCCTCCGGTGATGATTTCCCCCTCTAGCAGGGTGCCGGAACGGGGTCCAGATTGAGTTTTCATGGATACAGAGGCTTGCGGCGGCGGAACTTCTCATCTAGGGTTCTTTTTAGAGGTTACTGTATATATAGGGGTACTTTGCGTTGGAATCAAGTCAGGGGGTGCCCGAGGGCCCCACAAGCTCAGGAGGCGCGCCCTAGGGGGGTGGGCGTGCCCCCAGGCTTGTGGCCTCCTCGGTCACCTCTTGGTCCAGCTCCGGTGCTCCGTGGGTATCTTCCGGTCCATAAACTATCACCGTAGATTTTCAGCCCATTCCGAGAACTTTTATTTCTGCACAAAAAACGACACCAAGGTAGTTCTGTTGAAAATTGCGTCAGTCCGGGTTAGTTCTAATCACATCATACCAAAACCATGTAAAATTGTTGTAAACATAGCATGAATACTTCATAAATTATAGATACGTAGGAGACATATCATCCTCAAGCAAAGCCTATGGAGGAACCCTTCAAAAATAACTTAAGGCAACCATTAGTGCATAGGGATTGTCATCAATTACCAAAACCAACCATGGGGCACCATGCTCTTTCAGCGTGTGTGTCACCGGAGCGGGGCAAAGGAGTCCCAAGATCGAGAGAGGTGTGGGTGCCCTGGTGACGGGTGCGCGCGCATGGGATCGAGTGGGGATCGAGCAGGTGCTGACCCCCTGGCGCTAGGGTTAGCAGGGAGATGTGGGATGCAGTTGAGCCAGTTCGGCCAGTTAGTCCTTGGGAACGGCTGCTGTTGTGCTCACTGTGCCGGCCCACTGCGCATTGTTGAACATATTCTCATTTTTTTAAAGAAAAAGGAAGAGAAAAGAAGAATATCCCCTCAAATATTTTCTGATTGAGTTGAAAATTTGCATGTGGCCACTCTAACATATATCAAAGCTCCACAACTTAATTGGAGTAATGGAGAATAGAGCATGGATTTAAAAATATTTAGAAACATAAGGTATTTAAATTGCAAGTCTGTTTATAGGTAATTTTCAAATAATATTGGGAGGCTATGTTCATAGTTTATAAAGAGAACCACCATGTGAATTCCCTCGATTTAAATAGATCAAAGATCCATGCAATTTATTAATTCACATTTAATTTTGGTTAGCAATTTTTAGTTCAAGTTGAGGGTTTGAACAACCTGATTACAAATTAAAGCATCATGACATGATGAAATGCAAAATAAAATAAAACAAATATAATATTAATAAGAATTATGTAAAGAAACTAGAGAATGGTCTTGGGGTGTTACAACAAGCATAAATATGTGCAGGTGTTGCAAGGAGCTTGGAGTGGGGTACGAGATGGGCGTGTCTTTTTTCCACAGAATACCTTATACGCAAAATGCTTGTGTTTGGACCAAGTTCAAATAATGCAAAAAAAATGCATTTGAATATTGAAAAAAAACTATATAAAAACTCACACTCCGTCCGATGATAGAGCGAAGCTAAAGGAGGCGTCGTGGAAGAACATGAATACGGCATCGCAATTTTTTTAACCGTGGACGCCAAAACATCCTACCGTCGTTGACGACGATGGTGAACATCAAAAGCGGAAACATAGATGAGTCACTAAAAACATGCTATGATTTTTTTCCTTTCGATGCACCGATACATGCAAAAATTAAAAGAGAAACTTTTTTTGTAAACACAGTACAAACGTAGACGCTCACAGGTCACAAGCACGTATAGACAGTCACCCCTATGAATGTCTCCCTCTGTGAAGAAATATAAGAGCGTTTAGATCACTAAAGTAGTGATCTAAATGCTCTTATATTTCTTTACAGAGGGAGTACATCATATGCCCTTAAGAGGACTAATACGTCTCCAACGTATCTATAATTTTTGATAGTTTCATGCTATTATATTATCAATCTTGGATGTTTTATATGCATTAATATGCTATTTTATATCATTTTTGGGACTAACGTATTAACCTAGTTCCCAGTGCCAGTTGCTGTTTTTTTCCTTGTTTTTGCCTTTTACAGAAAATCAATACCAAACGGAGTCCAAACGGAATAAAACTTTACGATGATTTTCCTTGGACCAGAAGACAAGCACGAAGCTTCGGGAAGAGGCCAGAAGACCCACGAGGGGGCCACAAGCCCTAGGGGGCGCCCCAGGGGGCCGCCCCCTAGGCTTGTGCGGCCCCCGTGGCTCTCCTAACCCTAATCTCAGCTCTAAAAATACCCAAATATTCCCCTTACGTCAGAGGGCACACAAAAAATACTTTTTCGCCGCCGCAAACTTCTGTTCTCGTGAGATCCCATCTTGGGGCCTTTTCCGACACTCCGCCGGAGGGGGATTCAATCACGAAAGGCTTCTACATCAACCTTGCTGCCCTTCCGATGATGTGTGAGTAGTTTACCACAGACCTACGGGTCCATAGCTAGTAGCTAGATGGCTTCTTCTCTCTCTTTGATCTTCAACACAATGTTCTCCTCGATGTTCTTGGAGTTCTATCTGATGTAATGTTCTTTTGTCGTGCGTTTGTTGAGATCCGATGAATTGTGGATTTATGATCAGATTATCTATGAATATTATTTGAGTCTTCTCTGAACTCTTTTATGCATGATTAAGATAGCTTTGTATTTCTTTCCAATCTATTGATTTGGTTTGGCCAACTTGATTGATTTATCTTGCAATGGGAGAGGTGCTTTGTGATGGGTTCGATCTTGCGGTGTCCTCACCCAGTGATAGTAGGGGTAGCAAGGCACGTATTTGTATTGTTACCATTAAGGTTAAAAGATGGGGTTTATATCATATTGCTTGAGCTTATCCCTCTACATGATGTCATCTTACTTAAGGCGTTACTCCGTTCTTGTTAACTTAATACACTCGATGCATGCTGGATAGCGGTCGATGTGTGGAGTAATAGTAGTAGATGCAGATAGGAGTCGGTCTACTTGTCACAGACGTGATGCCTATATTCATGATCATTGCCTTGGATATCCTCATAACTTTGCTCTTTTCTATCAATTGCTCAACAGTAATTTGTTTACCCATCGTATGCGTTGTTTCACGAGAGAAGCCTCTAGTGAAAACTATGGCCCCCGGGTCTATTTCTCGTATATTTTCAGATCTATAAAACCAAAAATACCTTGCTGCACTTTATTTATATTTACTTTATTTTTCGCTTTTACTTATCTTTTATACCTATCTCTATCAGATCTCACTTTTGCTAGTGACCGTGAAGGGATTGTGTCGGTGTCAAAACCGGCAGACCTCGGGGTAGGGGGTCCCAAGCTGTGGATCTAGGATCAATGGGTATCAAGAGACGACAAACACAGTGTTTACTCAGGTTCAGGCCCTCTCGAAGAGGTAAAACCCTATGTCCTGCTTGATTGTATTGAATGTATAATGTGGTTTACAGAGTAGATCTACCTCAAGATCAGCATGAGCTAAACCCTAAGGCTATGAGGTGATGAATGTAGCTTTTAACCCTAATGACTACCACCCTCGGTTTATATAGACACCGATAGGGCTAGGGTTACCGAAGATAGATTACAACAAGGGTTTGAAGAGATCATGCGCCTTCTTGACTTGGAGGGCACACCACGGCTTCATAGATCTCCTGTCATTATACGGCGCCACCAGTCCGACCCATGTACAATGGGTTGTCGCCCCGAGGACCCCTTATTCCATGACTCCCTCAGCAGCCCCCGAACTTGCCTCCAACGCCGGGGATCGTCTTCTGGAATCTTCACATCATTGGCTTGCGAGACGAGTTCCTTTACTCCATTTGATGCCATGTTAATTTCGTTGAACTTGATCCAGAACCCGCTCTAATGTACTCGGGTCCGGACAGTCTAAAGATTCTAAGATCCGAAGACATCTCGAGATTGAGGTGGGACCATCAGAGTTTAATGCCGTTCTTCGGGGCAAGGGCTTCGCACACCTTTCCAGAGGGCGTGCGGCCCAATGTCATCCTTCCACGCACCCGTCCTTTCGGCTTCACGATAAGACGCTTATTTATAGATCCAAAGGGGTTGAGAACAGTTATCTTCCACTTCGCCAAGAACGACACCGAAAAAATTCTCCAAAGTCATGGCCGACATCCCAGGTTCTTCCTCGCGCCCTCACGGCCCGCTCCCAGGTGATTGGTCGAGCTGCTCGGTCTCGCATATCCAGCTGAGTCGCTTGCAGACGCAACGCTTCCTCCCTTCGGCCGATCTGGTCCCAGTCCGCACCGGTCTCATCTCCATTGATGGTCGCGCCCTTGCCGAGAAATCCCCCGCCCCAAGCAAGGAGGAGAGGGTATGCCTCGTGCCCTTCCTTCTAACAAGTTTGGGTTTTCCTATTCATCCCTTTCTACGGGGTCTGCCAGAGTTCTATCAGATCCAGTTCCACAACCTCACCCCGGGGTCGATATTGCACATTTCTGGCTTCGTCGCCTTGTGCGAGATATTTCTCAGTTGCGAGCCCCACTTTGACTTGTGGAGAAGTATTTTTGTCTTGTCCCCCGCCTCCGGGAGGGATCTATATTTGAGGTAGGCGACGCCGAAGTATGGCGAATAGCTGGGACAGGGTACCCAATCGGGACCCCACAGAAAGATCCCGAAGGATGGACTTCGGAGTGGTTTTATGTCGAAGATGTTCCCCTCACCGATCCAATTCGGCAAGGGCTACCCGAGTATTCAAATGATCTGCCTATAAAACGATACAACTGGCGGCCTAGAGGCATTTCCCAACAGGACAGCGAAGAAGTGCGTGCACTGTCGGCCATGATCAGGCTGCTAACTAGCAGCAAGCTGACCATGATCGAAGTTATGGCCATCACCATTACCCGATGCGTGCAACCCCTCCAACAGCGGGGTCACCCCTTATGGTGCTATAACGGGACCAACGATGTGGCACATCATCACCGGCAAGGGCCAGACAATAAGGCGGCCCTGGGCAAAATACTGGCAGATCTCTTCAAGGGAGATGAAGCAGAGTTTGCTCGCATGAGTATTCGAGAAGGCTGCTCCGGATACAATCCGGCGGACTTGGTAAGTCACAATCCATTACTTTGAGCCCACAGATCACACTGAATTCTTACTGATCGCCACTTGAACAGGGATGGAGGCGTCAGGTTGCGTCCATTAGTTGTCCTCCCCCTCAACCAGAGAATCACTCTCGTGATGGCAATCCAGGGTATCATGATGATCCAAAGACGTCAACGAATTTGAAGATGGGTTGTTCTATCAGGAGGGCCTTGATGGCGGCAAAGTGGCTATAACAGCCGATCACCCCGGGGCTCTTCCTTCTTCCACAGTAAGTGAAAGAAGACCCTCTCCCGAATAGGGCACTCATCTCGCGCTACCCCCCATGTGCTAACTTCTACTCCCAAGGGTCGTCGCACTACGCGTAAGAATGTCTCGGGAGGAGCGTGGACCGCGCCAGCTTCGGCCATTGACGGGAGAACAAAGCGGAAAGCTTCCGCCGAGGCGGAGGCACCTGCCCCCTCGGCCCAAAGGTAACATATTTCAGAATTGTAGCGAGGGTTGCCGCTGGCACTTTCTTATTAGAGCTTGTTCAATTTTGTAGGAGGCGTATGCCCCTACACCAATCCGAAGATATCCCGGATGCGCCGAGCTACAACTCCGGGCCCAAGACTTCAGCACAAGCAAGAGCCTCCTTCGAACACGCGGCGGCTGGCGTACCTCTGGCGAACTCCGACGATGTTTCGGTCACTAATTCCGAGGTCGAGAGCGTAATGAACCATCGCCGCCGGAGGGAGACTTTACGTCATACTGCCATTGCCGAACAGGAATTTAATGCTTTTAATTCGGTGGATTCGTACCTTGGAGCGGCCCGGATAGGCCTGGACGGGATTGCCGGTCTATTTGTCGCTAAGGTGCAGGTATATAGCTTAAAAGCAGATCATGTTCCCAAACCAACTAGCCCCCAAGCCTTAATTCGGGCGGGACGGCCAAGTTAAGGGTGTCTAATGATATTATTTTTGTAGGCCGCAAGAGAGAAGAACAAAAAGCTGTCCGAGGACCTTGAAGTGAGTCGGAAACAGTTGGTCGAAGCCAAGGCCGAACTAGATGCGGCTCGAAAAGCCAGCAGCGAATTATCCGGTGAGTAGTAAAGACTGTTTTTGTAGGTATACGTTGTGTGGCAAGCATTAACACCGTATTCTCCGTACAGTCGGGGGAGCTGTAAACGAGGTGCGGAGGGAGCTAGAGGCTGGTAAACGAGTAATGACGCGAAGTCAGGAGGAGAAAAATGAGCTCAAGGCAGAAAATCAACGACAAGCCAAGGAAATTAAGAGCTTGAAAGCTCAGTTGGCCCAGACCATGGAGGAAAACCAGAAGCTGAAAGGTGGTATATTCGGTAAGTGTTGATCGTACCGTGCTGTTGGCAAGTGTCATTGATGTGTTAATGATGATGTGCAACACCTGCTTGTTAGGTCTCCTGACTAGGCGGCCTGAGGAAGAAGTAAGCGCTTATGACGGGAACCTTCTAAAGGAACTGCCGAAGACCTATGAAAAGGCCCGGAAAGCCATGAAGAGCATGGCGAAGGCGTTATGGCCGTCAGATGCGCCACCAGAGAGTATGGCCGAACTAGCCAGTCGCTTTAAAGGGGCGCGGCGAAGGTTTGAGTTATGGAAGATCTCGGCCTGCCGAGAAGGAGCGCGCGAGGCGTGGGCTATGGTAAAGACCCGCTTCACCAAGCTAGACCTGGTGCATATGGCCCGGGTTGGTCCCGTGGGCCCTGACGGTCAAGAGATACCACTGAGCTTGGTGTATGATGAAGTGATGCAAGCCGCTCGCTATTCTCAAAAGGATTGTGCTTTAGAACAGTTGATAGACAATGTCGAGAATGAGTAGTCTTGTCAATTCTATGTATTGAAACGTCTCCAACGTATCTATAATTTTTTATTGTTCCATGCTGTTATATTATCATTCTTGGATGTTTTACAATCATTTTATAGTAACTTTATATCATTTTTTGGGACTAACCTATTGACATAGTGCCCAGTGCCAGTTGCTGTTTTTTGCTTGTTTTTTACTTCGTAGAACATCAATACCAAACGGAGTCCAAACGCAGGGAAACTTTTTGGTGATTTTTTCTGGACCAGAAGACACAAGTTGGGCCAAAGAAGTACCAGAGGGGGGCTCCGAGGGGAGCACAACCCACCAGGGCGCGCCTGGGGGCCCAGGCGCGCCCAGGTGGGTTGTGCCCACCTCGGCCACCTCCCGCACAGCCTCTTTGCTATATAAATACCCTGGACGTCCAAAAACCCTAGGGGAGTCGACGAAAGTCAATTTCAGCCGCCGCAAGTTCCAGAAACCACAGATCCAATCTAGACACCATCACGGAGGGGTTCATCATCCTCATTGGTGCCTCTCCGATGATGACGGGTCCGTAGGCAGTAGCTAGATGGCTTCCTCTCTCTATTTTGATTCTCAATACAATGGTCTCTTGGAGATCTATTTGATGTAACTCTTTTTTGCGGTGTGTTTGTTGGGATCCGATGAACTTTGAGTTTATGATCAGATCTATGTTTTTATCCATGAACGTTATTTGAGTCTTTTGATCTCTTATATGCATGATTACTTATAGCCTCGTATTTCTTCTTCGAATCTTTGGTTTAGTTAGGCCAACTAGATCGATTTTTCTTGCCATGGGAAGAGGTGCTTTGTGATGGGTTCGATCTTATGGTGCTTGATCCCAGTGACAGAAGGGGAACCGACACGTATGTATCGTCGCTATTAAGGATAACAAGATGGGGTCTATTTCTACATAAATAGATCTTGTCTACATCATGTCATCGTTCTTATTGCATTACTCTGTTTCTCCATGAAATTAATACACTAGATGCATGCTGGATAGCGGTCGATGTGTGGAGTAATAGTAGTAGATGCAGGCAGGAGTCGGTCTACTAATCTTGGACGTGATGCCTATATAATGATCATTGCCTGGATATCGTCATAATTATTTGAAGTTCTAACAATTGCCCAACAGTAATTTGTTTACCCACCGTATTCTATTTTTCTCGAGAGAAGCCACTGGTGAAATCTACGGCCCCCGGGTCAATTTTCTCATCATATATTTTCAGATCTATTTTGCTGTTTGCCTTCTTATTTATTTGCCACTTTTATTTCCAGATCTATATTTCCAAAAACCCAAAAATACCTCGCTGAATTTTATTTGCTTTTATTTGCATCTATCAATCTACTACAATTTATCTCACGTCCATTTGCCAATTTCCGGCGCCGTTACCCGAAAGGGATTGACAACCCCTTTAACACGTCGGGTTGCAAGTATTTGTTCTTTGTGTGCAGGTGTTGTTTACGTAGTGTTGCTTGGTTCTCCTACTGGTTCGATAACCTTGGTCTCATCACTGAGGGAAATACCTACCGTTGCTGTGCTGCATCATCCCTTCCTCTTTGGGGAAATACCAACGTAGTTCAAGCCAACATCAAAAGGAATTTCTGGCGCCGTTCCCGGGGAGGATCAAGTCAAGATAGTCGCCTGTTAACTAGCCATTTCTGGCGCCGTTGCTGGGGAGACATCATCAATATCTACCAGGTTCCTAATCACAAATCTCATCTCATTGCAATTTACATTATTTGCCATTTGCCTCTCGTTTTCATCTTCCCCACTTCACAAAAATTTGCCGTTTTATTCGCCTTCTTTTTCGTTTGCCTTCTTCTCGTCAGATCTCTTATTTGCTTGTGTTGCCATGTGTCTTCTATTTGCTTGCATCTTTGCTTGCTAAAAATCTATTGATATGGATCCTCATCCACTTACTAATCATTTTAAAAGATCCAATTATGACGAACCAATTGCTAGTGAATTGAATTCACTAGATTATCTTTATGAAGTTTTGGTTGAGATTTATGAATCTGAAAATTGTGATGAAGTGTTAAACGAACAAATTTATGAAGTGATTCATGATAGCTCCTTGAATGAAAGGCATGATTGCAATGATTTTACTATAAATTCTATTAATGTCAATTGTGTCAGTGATATGCAAAACCCCAAGCTTGGGGATGCTTGTTTTGATATGTCTACTACTTATTGCAATGATCATGATTGGGGTGATAATGTTTCTTATGATCTTGAAAATTTATTTAAGCCTCATGATGATTATAATATTGATAATAATGTTTGTAATAATATTGAAAGTGGGTTTGGAAGAGCATCAACTTTAGGTAAAAATAATCCCACATATTTGGAGAGTGTTCAATCTTATGAATTTTTTTATGAAAGTGGGTTTGGAGAGGTCATGACTTTAGTTGATGTTAATCCCACTATTTTGGAAGATTATAAAACTTTTATGCATGTGGATCATGAAGAGAAAATTTTATATGATAGCTATATTGTTGAATTTGATTATGATCCTATATATAATTATTATGAGAGAGGGAAATATGGGTGTAGAAATTTTCATGTTACTAATTTACCTCCCGTTATGTTGAGATTGCTATTGTTTCTTTCTTCTTCCTTGCATATACTATATATTTCTTGTCTTGATAATTTGTTTGCTTATAAAATCCCTATGCATCAGAAGTATGTTAGACTTAAATGTGTTTGTTACATGTATGATGATGCTCTCTTTATGTTTCAATTCTTGTCTTTCATGCGAGCATCATCAAAATTATTATGCCTAGCTAGGGGCATAAAACGATAGTGCTTGTTGGGAGGCAACCCAATGAATAAAATTTATTTTTGTCTTTTTATTTCTGTTCTTGAGTGTTTGCACAATTATACGACTGTTATGATTGTGTTTTAATTAGTGTTTGTGCCAAGTAAAATCTTTGGGATACCTTTGGTGATAGTTGATTTGATCTTGTTTTAAAACAAAAACTTTTGCATCCAGTAAAACAATTTTTATAATTCACATAAGCGACGAAAAATTCTGAAGTTTTTACAAAAATTTAAATACAAATTCCCTCTGTTGTCCTAATTTTTCAGAATTTTTTGAGTTACAAAAGTACAAGAACAATTCGCATCTTTACAGACTGTTCTGTTTTTGATAGATTCTGTTTTCTTTGCATTGTGTGCTTATTTTGACGAATCTATGGTTTGTATTGTAGGTTATAAGCCATGGTAAAGTTAGAATATAGTAGATATAATGCAAGAACAAAATTTGAATGGGTTTTCTACAGTACTTAAAGTAAAGATTGTTTTTCTTATACTAACGGATCTCACGAAGGTTTTGTTAAGTTTTGTGTGATTGAAGTTTTCAAGTTTTGGGTGAGATTACGATGGATGAAGGAATAAGGAGTAAGAAGAGCCTAAGCTTGGGGATGCCCCATGGCACCCCAAGCCATTATCCATAGAGAAGCAAGCAGCTAAGCTTGGGGATGCCTGAGTGGCATCCCCTCTTTTTCTAACGACCATCGGTATTTTACTTGGAGCTATATTTTTATTCGTCACATATCATGAGTTTTGCTTGGAGAGTCTTGTTTGATATGGGTCTTTGCTTGTTTTGCTTTTTGTTTCAAGTCATGAATCCTTGCTGGACACACCTATTTGAGGGAGCCAAAATTATGCTATGACTTGTTAGAATTGCTCTCTATGCTTCACTTAAATCTTTATGAGCTATGGAATTGCTCTAGTGCTTCGCTTATATCTTTTTGAGCATGGTGTGCTTTAGTATTTTTGAAGAAATGCTCTCATGCTTCACTTAGATTTATTTGAGAGTTAGTAATTTTTTTTTATAAATTCTCTCTTGCTTCACTTAAATTATTTTGAGAGAAGAAAAAAATTATGCTCATGTTCTTCACTTAGATTTGTTTGAGCTATCAAAAGCAACACATTAAACTAGTCCCAGAGTGACAGATATTCAAGAGGGATATAATAAAAACTTTCATGAAGATCATTGGACAAAATAAACCGGATTCCTTGTAATAGTTTTGCGATATGTTGATATAATATGTGAGTCATGTTGATGAGTAATTATGCTTTAGTAAGAATATTGGTGTTAAGGTTTGTGATTCCCTATGCAAGCACGAAAGTCAATACTTATGCAATGAAATTACATCCTACTTGTGGTGCATTATTCGGTGTTCGTTATGCTTAATGCTCGCTTATGAGATTTTTCGTTTCTTGGTTGCATGCTTCTCAATCTTTTGCTAGCCTTCATTTGCACTAAGTATGATCACTACTTGTGCATCCAAAATCCTTAAACCAGTTTTGCCATATGAGTCCACTATACCTACCTATATGCAGTATTTCCATGTCGTTCTAAGCAAATTTGTATGTGCCATCTCTAATTTCAAAATAAATTTCTCTTTTGTGTGCTCGTACCGCTCATGAAACGGTAGGGGGTGGCTGATATATTTCCATGCTAGATGTGTTATTCTCAAGATGAGTGTTTATTCACTTGTCATTGCACGAGACTATGGAAAAGGTATTAGGGATGCCCAGTCCCGAAATGAAAAATGAATTTACTTTATGTTATCAAATAATAAATTCCTTGGAAAGTGTTGGTATGGAGGGCACCCGTGGATACGGCTAGCCATGGAAAGTGAAAGTATGGTGGAAAAAGGAATCAATTTTATTTTCTGTTTGGGAACCACCTATGATATATCTAGCATGGAAAGTATTGGGAACTACTCGATCGTTTTCGTTGACAGGAAAAGCATGCCACCCAAAATGTTTTATCTCTACTTTTTCCGCTTTGAGCTCTGGCACCTCTACAAATCCCTACTTCCCTCTGTGAAGGGCCTTTCTTTTACTTTATGCAATTTTTATTTTATTTTGAGTCTCCATCTTCTCTTATAAAGCACCAACTAAGGGGCACTATGATCGTACTTGAGCATTGGGTGTAGCTAATATGCGAGTGTGTTTCATGAATGGATCAATGATTGAGCATAATGGGCTTGGGATAACTTGCTTTAGTGCTGATATTTTGAAAGACATGGTTGCTTGTTGATATGCTTGAGTATTGAAATCTTCATGTCAAAACTAGACTATTGCTTTGAATCATATAAAAGTCCAAATGTCCATGCTACAAAGAAAAGAATATGTGATGAACATGTTAGGCAGCATTCCACATCAAAAAAATTATTTTTCTCATTTACCTACTCGAGGACGAGCAGGAATTAAGCTTGCGGATGCTGATACGTCTCCAACGTATCTATAATTTTTTTATTGTTCCATGCTGTTATATTATCATTCTTGAATGTTTTACAATCATTTTATAGCAACTTTATATCATTTTTTGGGACTAACCTATTGACATAATGCCCAGTGCCAGTTGCTGTTTTTTGCTTGTTTTTTACTTCGCAGGAAATCAATACCAAACCGAGTCCAAATGCAGCGAAGCTTTTTGGTGATTTTTTCTGGACCAGAAGACACCTGTTGGGCCAAAGAAGTACTAGAGGGGGGCTCCGAGGGGAGCACAACCCACCAGGGCGCGCCTGGGGGCCCAGGCGCGCCCAGGTGGGTTGTGCCCACCTCGGCCGTCTCCCGCAGTGCCTCTTTGCTCTATAAATACCCTGGACATCCAAAAACCCTAGGGGAGTCTACGAAAATCAATTCCAGTCGCTGCAAGTTCCAGAAACCACAGATCCAATCTAGACACCATCACGGAGGGGTTCATCATCCTCATTGGTGCCTCTCCGATGATGCGTGAGTAGTTCATTGTAGACCTACGGGTCCGTAGGCAGTAGCTAGATGGCTTCCTCTCTCTCTTTTGATTCTCAATACAATGGTCTCTTGGAGATCTATTTGATGTAAATCTTTTTTGCGGTGTGTTTGTTGGGATCCGATGAACTTTGAGTTTATGATCAGATCTATGTTTTTATCCATGAACGTTATTTGAGTCTTTTGATCTCTTATATGCATGATTACTTATAGCCTCGTATTTCTTCTTTGAATCTTTGGTTTAGTTAGGCCAACTAGATCAATTTTTCTTGCCATGGGAAGAGGTGCTTTGTGATGGGTTCGATCTTACGGTGCTTGATCCCAGTGACAGAAGGGGAACCGACATGTATGTATCGTTGCTATTAAGGATAACAAGATGGGGTCTATTTCTACATAAATAGATCTTGTCTACATCATGTCATCGTTCTTATTGCATTACTCCGTTTCTCCATGAACTTAATACACTAGATGCATGCTGGATTGCGGTCGATGTGTGGAGTAATAGCAGGCAGGAGTCGGTCTACTAATCTTGGACGTGATGCCTATATAATGATCATTGCCTAGATATCGTCATAATTATTTGAAGTTCTATCAATTGCCCAACAGTAATTTGTTTACCCACCGTATGCTATTTTTCTCGAGAGAAGCCACTAGTAAAATCTACGGCCCCCGGGTCTATTTTCTCATCATATATTTTCAGATCTATTTTGCTATTTGCCTTTTTATTTATTTTCCACTTTTATTTTCAGATCTATATTTCCAAAAACCCAAAAATACCTCGCTAAATTTTATTTGCTTTTATTTGCATCTATCAATCTACTACAATTTATCTCACGTCCGTTTGCCAATTTCTGGCGCCGTTACCCGAAAGGGATTGACAACCCCTTTATCACGTCGGGTTGCAAGTATTTGTTCTTTGTGTGCAGGTGTTGTTTACGTAGTGTTGCTTGGTTCTCCTACTGGTTCGATAACCTTGGTCTCATCACTCAGGGAAATACCTACCGTTGTTGTGCTGCATTATCCCTTCCTCTTTGGGGAAATACCGACGTAGTTCAAGCCAACATCATGTATCTATGTACTTTACGTTGACCGTGCTTAATCCGCCTTCTTATTGTTATTTTTGAAAGAATGTTGTCTTGACCGGCCATCGGCTTCTGCCTCTCCGATCAGAGATCGGGGAGTGTTCCGTACTGTGTGCCATAGGAAACAAGGCAACAATTCAGGAACCAGGCAATCCGGCCCTCTGGTTTAAATAGACGAAACATATGCGGAGAGCGATGTTATATTACTATTTAACGGAAGAAACATCTTCCGATGAAAATAGTTCCTCCAAGAGTTCCTTTCATTAGGTAAAATTACAGTCCGGACACGTAGGGTCAACGGACACTAATGGCTTTAAAAAAGAACCCTGGTTTTAAGCTCGAGGCTATATTCACTTCCCTTAGGCCGACTTGTTGTATCTATAAGAACGCTAGCTTTCGGTTTCACCCGTCTGAGGTACGGTCCCGGGTGACCCGGTCGTAACAATCACAGAGGTGCTCCCTTTACGCCCTAGCCGAACAATCGGGAACGTAGGGGTAAGCACAGGAGCTAGGCAACCCAGCTTGGCAAAGATCTTAAGGCAAACAAGTGCATATGTTGGCTCAACAAGTGTGAGAAGGATGCAATCAGTACGAATGTGGTTTATACATTTATACGGCTCTTCTGAGGGGGCCCCCAGGCAAAGCTGGGTGTTACATTCAATGATGTATATAATGCGAGCTTGGTATGGTTCGGTTTAGCCAGACTAGCACCATGTCGAAGAGAAAAAAGGAAGAAGGGAAAGGTGGAGATGTATGTCAAGCTCAGGCATAAAAACGCCGCAGCCTTGCTGTGTTCCACGGGTTCGGCTCTAGGCCGTCATCGGACGGGCGGCAAAGACGATATGCTCCTCCAGTGAGTACTTCATCGATGATGTACGGTCCCTCACATTTAGGCAAGGGTTTATTCTTCTGTTTTTCGGGGAGTTGGAGAACGAGGTCTCCCACGTTATATGTCTTCGCCCGGACCTCGCGGTTGTGGTAACGCCGTGCTTGCTATTGATAGAACGCGGACCAAGCTCGAGCTATGTTTCATTCTTCTTCTGGAGCGTCCAGATCATCCTGCCGATCGAGCTCGGCTTCCTTTTCTTTGTACATGCGCACTCTAGGCGCGTCATGGATAACGTCGCATGGGAGGACTGCTTCCGCACCGTATACCATAAAAAATGGTGTGTATCCAGTTGACCGATTAGGACTGGTGCGCAGCCCCCATAGCACGGAATCGAGTTCGTCGACCCAATGGTAGTCTGATTGTTCAAGGGATCAAACTAGGTGAGGCTTAATGCCGCTCATGATGAGTCCGTTGGCTCATTCGACCTGTCTGTTGGTCTGTGGGTGGTACACCGAGGCGTAAGCGAGCATAATGCCCATTTTACTGCACAAATCTTTAACTTCCTGGGCGGTGAAGTTGGTACCATTATCAGTAATTATGCTGTGGGGGACACCATAATGGTGTACGACATCGGATAAGAAGTCGACGACTGGTCCGGATTCTGCCGAAGAGACGGGTCTTGCCTCGATCCACTTGGTGAATTTGTCGACCATGACCAATAGGTACTTCTTTTTGTTTGTCCCCCCTTTGAGTGGTCTGACCATGTCGAGACCCCAGACCGCAAAAGGCCACGTGATCGGTATCGTCCGAAGAGCTGTGGGGGGCATGTGGCTTTGATTTGCGAACAGCTGGCATCCGACGCAGTGTTGGACTAATGTCCGGGCATCTTCATGGGCGGTAGGTCAGAAAAAACATGCTCGGAAAGCTTTGCTGACCAAAGCCCGAGCTGCTGCGTAGTGTCCGTCCATGCCTGCGTGTATCTCTGCCAAAAGCTGATGCCCCACTTCTTCGGAGATGCACCTTTGTAAAACTCCTGTGGTACTCTTCTTATAGAGTTCACCCTCATGGACCTTGTATGCTTTAGAGCGGCAAACTATGCGTCGTGCATCGGTTTGATCCTCCGGAAGCTGATGTTGTGTGAGGTAGGCTAGCAGGGGTTCTATCCAAGGTGGGATTACGGCCATTACCTTGTGTGCGGAAGGTGTTTTCTCGAGTGCGGAGCCGCCGATGACGTGCTCGTCTTGTTCATTTTCGGGCGAGGCATTGCAAGCGGGCTCGTTGGATGGTGCACCGGTGATGTCGTCCTGCCATACCACAGAGGGCTTAAAGAGCCGCTCGAGGAAGGTGTTTTTAGGAACCGGGTCGTGCTTGGCGCCCATGCGGGCGAGGACGTCGGCTGCTTGATTGCTGTCTCTAGCGAAATGGTAAAATTCTAGGCCCTCAAATCGAGCAGATATCCGGAGGACCGCATTTCTATTCGCCGCCATCTTGGGGTCTTTGGCGTCGAATTCACTGTTGACTTGAGAGATCGCCAAATTTGAGTCTCCCCTTACCTCGAGGCACTGCACGCCCATTGATGTGGCCATATGAAGACCATGTAGTAGTGCTTCGTACTCGACTGCGTTGTTCGAGTCCATGTACATTATTTGGAGGACATACCGAACAGTGTCGCCTATGGGGGAGATGAGGATGACCCCAGCCCCCAGTCTGGCTAACATCTTTGAGCCGTCGAAGTATATTGTCCAGTGCGAGTATGTAGAGTATTCCCGGGGTAGTTCGGCCTCGGTCCATTCAGCTATGAAATCAGCCAGCACCTGAGATTTAATGGCTCGGCGTGGCTTGTATGTTATCTCAAAGGGGAGGAGCTCGATAGCCCATTTGGCAATGCGGCATGTGGCATCCCTATTATTGATTATATCATTCAAGGGGACCTCTGACGCTACTGTGACCGAACATTCTTGAAAGTAATGACGTAGCTTTCGAGATGCCATGAAGACCGTGTAGGCTATCTTTTGATAGTGAGGGTATCGTGATTTGCATGGCGTAAGCACCTCGGACACGTAGTAGACCGCCTTCTGGACATGGAACTTGTGGCCCTCAGATTCCCGTTCTACGACGAGCACCGCGCTGATCACCTGATTGGTGGCCGAAATGTATAGTAGCATGGGTTCGCAGATGCCGGGTGCGGCCAGGATAGGGTTGCCGGCGAGGAGTGTTTTAATCTCCTCGAGTGCCATGGTTGCTTCATCTATCCACTAGAAGTTCTTGGTCTTGTTAAGCAGTTTGTAGAGTGGCAATGCCTTTTCTCCGAGGCGGGATATGAAGCGGCTCAAGGCGGCCACGCATCCTGCCAGCTTGTGGACATGCTTAAGCTCCGTTGGTATTGCTAGCTGAGATAGCACTCTAATTTTGGCCGGATTGGCTTCGATTCCTCTATGGGAAACTATGAATCTGAGTAGCTTTTCGGCAGGGACCCCAAAGACACATTTGTCCGGGTTGAGCCGTATGTCGTAGGCCCGCAGGTTGTCGAAGGTTTGACGTAGGTCGTCTATCAGTTGGTCGATGTGTCTGGTTTTGACAACCACGTCGTCCATGTATGCCTCGACTATTTTGCCAATTTGGTTTTTGAGGCATGTTTGAATCATGCGCTGGTATGTGGCTCCCGCATTTTTTAGTCTGAACGGCATGGTGTTGAAGCAGAAGAGGCCGTAGGGGGTGATGAATGCGGTTGTTGCCTGATCGGACTCCTTCATCTTGATATGATGGTATTCGGAGTATGCGTCGAGGAAGCATAACGAGTCGTGTCCGGTGGTGGCATTGATGATCTGGTCTATCCTTGGCAGAGGGAATGGATCCTTAGGGCAAGCTTTGTTGAGGTCTTTGAAGTCGACGCAGAGCCGCTAGGACTTATCCTTCTTGGGTACCATAACCAGATTTGCTAACCACTCGGGGTGCTTGATCTCGCGGATGAATCCGGCCTCTAGCAATTTTGCAAGCTCTTCGCCCATGGCCTGCCGTTTGGGTTCGGAAAATAGGCGCAGGGTTTGTTTCACTGGCTTGAAGCCTTTTAAAATGTTGAGGTTGTGCTCTGCTAGTCTTCGTGGGATTCCTGGCATATCTGATGGGTGCCAGGCGAATATTTCCCAATTTTCACGCAGGAATGTCCTTAGCGCCTCGTCGACTGCGGGGTCCAGCTGTGCTCCTATGGATGCCGTTTTATTGGGATCTGTTGGGTGCACTTGAAATTTGACTATTTCGTCCGCTGGCTTGAATGATGTGGGTTTTTGTCTTTTACTGAGAACCACGTCATCCCTGTCGACTGTAGTGCGTAGCGCTGTCAACTCTTCGGCCACGAGGGCTTCTGATAGTGCCTCTAGGGAGAGGGATGCCGTCTTATTTTCGGCTCGCAAGGCTTTGCTCGGGTTGCTTTTAAGAGAGATCACCCCGTTGGGCCCTGGCATCTTGAGTTTCATATACCCGTAATGTGGTATGGCTTGAAATCTTGAGAATGCCTCATGTCCTAGAAGGGCGTGGTATCCGCTACAGAAGGGCACAATGTGAAATAGCAAGGGTTCGGATTTGTAGTTGTCGGGTGTACCGAAATCAACGTCCAGGGTTACGTGTCCCGAGCAGTGTACCTCCCTTCCGGGTATTATACCTCGGAATGTGGTATGACTGTGTTCGATGCGAGACCTGTTGAACTGCATCTTGTCTAGAGTATCCTCATAAATGAGGTTGAGGCCGCTGCCTCCGTCCATCAGCAATTTAGTCAGCCGGAAACCGTCGACAATGGGGTCGAGGACCAGTGCGGTTGGTGCGTGGTTATTACGGGGTTTTGGCTCATCCTTCTTGTTGAAGGTGATAGGCGTGGCCGCCCATGGTTGTGTGGCCATCACTTGATATATTTGATTGAGCTCTCAAAGAGCCTTTTTCCTTTTATTGTTTGAGGTGAACGTCTCGTATACCGTAAGGACATTGTGTTCCTGCGGTGAAGTCGAGGACTGTTTATCTGGGGGTGTAAGGCCCAAGATTGGCTCGCCATATTTGGCCACTTGTCTTACCACCCAACAAGCTCGAAGTCTGTGGGTTGGGTTTGCGTCTAGCAAGACCGAATGTATTGGGCATGGTTTATCCAGCAACTCGTCTAACACCGATCTGGGCCTAGTTTTCCTTTCATTAGGCTCGTGCTCAGGTGACCGATTTGTGTAAGCCCGTTTAAGGCGGGGCCTTCCATGACGCGCGGCAGGTTGTGGCCCCATGTTCAGCTGTTGCGCCCTCCACGTGTTCTCCATGGCGCAATATTTGCATACCATGTCTGAGAGTTCGGTGAAGCTTTGAATTCGGAGACGCTGAAAGGATCGAGAAGAGGTGTCTAGAGGGGGGGTGATTAGACACTCAACTAGCAAAAGTAGCAGATTTTAAGTTCTTCAAGTTGAGGTAGAGTTTTAGCACAAGTTTAAGCATTCACAATACATTTGAAGCAAGCATGATAAGAGTATATGAGCAGCGGAAAGTAAAGCATGCAATTTGCAAGAAAGTAAAGAGATGGGATTGGAGTATGCAAACGCAATTGGAGACACGGAGATTTTTGGCGTGGTTCCGATAGGTGGCGCTATCGTACTTCCATGTTGATGGAGACTTCAACCCACGAAGGGTAACGGTTGCGCGAGTCCACGGAGGGCTCCACCCACGAAGGGTCCACGAAGTAGCAACCTTGTCTATCCCACCATGGCCATCGCCCACGAAGGACTTGCCTCACTCGGGTAGATCTTCACGAAGTAGGCGATCTCCTTGCCCTTACAAACTCCTTGGTTCAACTCCACAATCTTGTCGGAGGCTCCCAAGTGACACCTAACCAATCTAGGAGACACCACTCTCCAAAAGGTAATACATGGTGTGTTGATGATGAACTCCTTGCTCTTGTGCTTCAAATGATAGTCTCCCCAACACTCAACTCTCTATCGCAAATTTGGCTATGGTGGAAATTTGATTTGAGTGGAAAGCAACTTGGGGGAGGCTAGAGATCAAGATTCTTGTGGTTGGATTGGAATGTCTTGGTCTCAACACATGAGTAGGTGGTTCTCTCTCAGAAAATGAGTAGTGGAAGTGTAGGCACGTTCTGATGGCTCTCTCTTGAATAGAAAAGGGGGTGGAGGGGTATATATAGCCTCCACACAAAATCTAACCGTTACACACATTTGACCCAACTCGGTCAGACCGAATGGAAGAACTCAGTGAGACCGATTCAATTCAAAATGTGAACGCTAGGATTTTCGGTGGGACCGATAAGATCAACTCGGTGGGACCGATGTGCTAGGGTTAGGGCAAAACCTCATCTCGGTGTGACTGATTGCATGAACTCGGTGAGACCGATTTTAGCAATGAGCAAACAGAGAGTTGATCAGGAAAACTCGGTGTGACCGGTTGCACATTTCGGTGAGACCGAAATAGTTGCAACAGGCAACAGAGAGTTTGCAAGGCGAACTCGGTGAGACCGATCGCTCATCTCGGTAAGACCGAAATGTTACGAAGGGAAACAGAGAGTTTGCATTGCCATCTCGGTGAGATCAAGATACCTATTGGTGAGACCGAACTGATTAGGGTTTCTGGCAGTGGCTATGTCAAAGGAACTCGGTGGCGCCGGATAGATCAAATCGGTGGGGCCGAGTTTGACTTTAGGTTTAGGACATATCTGGAATTGAGAAAGTGGTTGAGGGCTTTGGAGCATATCACTAAGCATTTTGAGCAAGTAGACCATTAAGCAACACCTCATCCCCTTTTAATAGTATTGGCTTTTCCTATGGACTCAATGTGATCTTGGATCACTAAAATAGAAATGTAGAGTCTTGTGCTTGTGCCAATCTTTGTCCTTAGCATTTTGAAGGGGTTCCACATCCTCTTTTCCAGGCCACGCCATCGTTGAACTATCTGAAATATACTAGATGAAAGTATTAGTCCAACAAGAGATATGTTGACATTAATTACCAAAACCACCCAGGGAGCACTTGTGCTTTCAATCTCCCACTTTTTAGCAATTGATGACAACATACATCAAAGCTTTAGATAAGGATATGAAAGGTAACAAGTAAAGCTTCGGAAGGACATGTAACATGCATAGGCTCCCCCTATACGTATGCAATCATGTAAAGATAGTATGAAAGATCATGTGAATGCATAAGCATGTCAGAGCAAGCAATGAGTTACATATATCGTGGCTATATGCATCAGAGCAAATGATGTAGATACAGGGAATGTACCTTCATGTTCATGGGTCCTTCTTGCAAACAATATGTACATCAGCAAGAGATCATCATGCACATGAGTTTGATGCATATACTTACCTTGTGGTCTTGAGCTGGCTTTGGAAGAGATGACTCTGAGAAAACAAGGTTAGATAACATAGAAACACTACTAAACAAAGCAAGTTCAGAAAACCACAAGAGTACCAAGACTGGGATTACATGAAGTAAGTGAGTACTTAGTACTCTATTTGGGTATAGACATGTCCCCAAAGATTAAAGATATGCAATGAATTCCAAGAATTTTCTTCCCTTATATATGAAATCCCTCTCCCCCTGAATCTGATATTGGATAATGGAGAAGGTAGGGTAAGAGAAAATTAGAGCAAGAAAAATCAGAGCAAAAATAAACATACATTCACATGTCTTTCCCCTCTTAAAGACATGTGACTTCTCTCCTCTATTGTTAATAAGCATCTGGAGATGTGCTTTTTCTCTCCCATGTGATAAGCTTTGTTGTGCTCTCTCTCCCCCTTTGACATCAATTTCCAAGAAGGGTCTTCTGGAGCATGAGTCAAATAGGATTGGTCCTTGAGACACACTAGATGACCTGTCGCGCCATTTGGCGCGAAGACGAATTTGAACCAAGAACTAAAAGAGATTACTTTGCTTTTTTTTGTAGCATACGATGTTGATATATACTCTTTTGTGAAGTGTTGTGGATCAGTATAGAAGTTAGGGGACTACATATCAACTCCTATCTTGCTCTTAAAACAAAACAAAAAAACATATCATTTCCTCTCTTTAGAGCATTCTCCTCTTCTCCTCGGGTGCTCTGTTTGGCGCGCAACAAATCCTGCACCACCACCGCCAAAGCCAAGGGAAGTGTTATTTACATAGCAGAAAAACAATGCATGATACGGTTATATAGACATCTCTAGGAAAATAATGAATTGCACATGTAGATGGAGACTAAAACAAAGAAGGCATTAAGAATCAAGACGAAGGTCTGGTCATAGTATCTATACTCAGCCAGGAGTCTCAAATGAAATACCAGCCATGACATAGTTAAGTTTCAGTTCAAATATCACGTAAGAACTTTTCAACTGAACTTAAAAGAACATACTGAGACTCCACCATTTGACACCCACTGAGAAGGTTCTCATATAGATGGACCCACGAGACAAACTTACGACGGGTTAGACCAAAAATAGGAAACATTTTCCTGTCAAAGGTATTTCAGAATTAACGGGAGGAAAACACAGAAAAATTACTGCCTCTCGTCTTGTCATAATTACAACTGTTCTACTATCATCAAATGGTGGACGGCCAGCCCTCCCACACATCGATGAATGACTAAAAAAAAGAGGCTCTGTCAGAAGCAAGGGCATTATCACATACCATTGTTCCCTATCTGAATTACAAAACATAAATTTTTAACTAAACGTAATAATGTATTACAGGATAACCAAATCAACTTGTATGCATGAAAAAGAATTTAGCGTATCCAATCATTTGCGGCAACAAGACCAACTTATATTATTCAAAAGAAAGTCAACATATAATAATACGGATTTCAGCAAGGATTGCGCTAAATTTATTAACCTGTGTTTTAAATTTATATTCATTTGTTAATCAGGTAAACAAGTAAAAACACCTTGAGCAACAGGCATATCAATAAGGTTGGAAGGGAAAAAATACTCAACAAACTGCTTGGCGGTGCATATCCTTTGTTTATTAAGGTGCTATTTTGCAGGAGCAACCGAGACTTAATAGCACACCTTCAGCACCATGGATGTCGCATATTCTACATAAGATCCCTCCTCTTTGTTCCTACAAAATGTATGAAAAGCAAAAAATATCATAAAAGAGAACATAGGGCAGGTAGAATGCTGTCATATTAAAAAAATAGGTTCTCAGAAAAATTATGTCGACTTTATCACTACTGTATGTGCAGGTAAGGAAGTAACTTGAGTTGTGACCTATGAGCAAGTATATATCTCAATAATAGGTGAAAAGAAGTCAATCTCTGAAGATTCTTACCATATGTATGTCAGCTAGATGTCTTTGCTTCGAGCAAATCTTTCAGTCCTTTCATCGCCGTCACAACTTCTTTAGCTTTTCACTGTAAAACCTACGTGGAGCAGGGTAGCATAACTAAGAAATGAGAAAACTAACAATTTTCTGTTTCTGATTCAAAGACGGGAGTTTATGCATCTCAAAATTCTTTCCATTTGCATCCCTTCTTCAGCCATACGGTCGCTGGAGCGCAGCCCCTGCCATCAACCAACTCCGATTGGACCAGCCCGCAAAAGCCCATGCGCTAGGATTACAGCCATGACAACTAAAGACCACAATGATCATCACTTCTAAACACCTGATATGGTGTGAGAATTTAGGAGCGGATAGCACGTAGGCATGAACCACAGTTGTATAGATGACTGACAGGGTGTTAGGGACGACAGACTTGCTAACAGCTAGGAGCAACAACCAGTTAATTGTAGATGACTGACAGGGTGTCAGGGATGACCCGTTGTGCCCATGGCGCAAAAAGCAAGAGCAAACCATGTATTCAAACCATGCAAGTAATATATGTTTAAAGACTAATAATAAAATTCTTGAAGCATAAGAAAATAGACACTTAGATAGCATGTTCATACATAGTTCATAATAGCATGATGGCCCAAAGGAAAGTTCTCAGCAGTTGATGACAGGAAAGCAAGCTATATAGATAGCCATATATCATATAGATAACTCCGGCCTTTCAGCCCATGGTTGAGTTTTTTTAGCTTCTGCTGGTATGTATGACCAAAATATGTAGTCATCGATATCAGGTAGAGTCGTCACTGCATGTTCCATCAGTATCGAAAATGACCTCATCGTCTAAGGAGCTCTTCATGGTAGATGTGTTTGGTGGGCTGCCATTGGCGACCCGTTGCACCCCTGGGAGAAGTAGCCAAAGCAAACCAAACATTGGAACCATTTATGAAAGCTGGTATTTATATGGCATCTTTATACATAATTAGGCATATGTGGCTTATTTAAGTAGTATGAAAGGAGATACTATTTAAATAGTATGGAAGGTGATACTTAGGTGTCATATGTATCCAACATCATGGTTGAGGAAACCATGTAAGGAGATACTTAGATGGCATCATAATTGGATCAGGCATATCCAGCCTGGTAATAGCATGGATAGCTCGATAGAAGAAAAGCATCAACTTAAATCGAAAGAAAGCTATGAAGGTAATTTGCGATAGCTTATTTAAACTGCCATTATAAAAGCAAACTATATAGCTAGCTATATCATATAGATATCCATGTCCTGTTGGCTTCTGGTTGAGTTTACTCATGTGCGTTGATAGCTAGATCTATTTTAAGACTGTTTGGTGTCAGCAAAGAATTTATATAGTGTATATGCAGAAGGCAACATGAAAAGCAGAAAGTATTTATTAATTGACCTTATGAAAGGTTGTGCACAGTGGTTCATAGCGTGCTTGCCTTCAAAAACAAAGACACAGATGTCACCCTTTTTAAACCTTGCTGCCTAGACAAGCTTTATACATTAGCCGAACTTGCATCTGAACACATCCACACAGGGGCGGAGCTTCATTGAGGCAGGCCTGGGCCATGACCCGCCCATGATTTATGTGTTTTTTCTCAAGAGCTCTGCCAGCTAGTTAATGTCCCGTTGCGCTAATGGCGAAAGTACCAGATTTAAACAAAATTTATTTACCTAGCAAGTCTAGCTTATTAAAATAGTCAGAAATATGATTTTACAATGTTTGTGTCATAAAGTAATTAAATGGGACCATGGATAGAAGACTCATAGCCTGGACCGATTAGCAACCAGTCTGTCACTGCTCTTAGATTATGTGTATTGGCAATACAAACAAAAAGGTTGGGATGTATAGCAAAGGAGGAGGCAGGAATATATGGCAAAGCAGAACACACTTCAAAACGGTAACTAAGAACAAAATTATTGACATAAGTCATCAACTCCTAGTACAAATTATAGCCGCAAAATATTCAAAAACATCTATCTGCTCAAGTGTTGCAGTCATCATGCGCTCTGACAATAGTTGATGTTTTATCATCTAATGACTATCTTGCTATATAACCTATACGACTAACAGAACAAATATCCCAGAGCGTAGGATGGATACTCAAGGAAAATGTTAGTGGAAATACTTTTTTGTATGATGGTGTTTGGAAAATAGTTGAATGGTTTTTTGTTAGAAGGAATGCTCTGTGACAGTGGCGAGATGCTGGAAGGATGTTCCTATAGGTGCAGGTACAGAGGAAATAATTAGTCATCCAGCAGAGCTCCTGGAGCCTGGAGAAAATAATAAATAATGTTACTTGCAAAGAAGTTGCATTGTGAGGCATATACAGGTGCAGACATGGTAACAGCTAGATATGCAAGTTCATGCAAGGCTTCTTAGGAAAATCAAAGATTTAGCGGTTTGTTCTAGGAGCGCTAGTCTGATACAGCTTAACCAGGAATTAAATCTAGTGCACAACTTATCATTCTTAGTCACAGTTTCAAGGTCAGTTATAGTATTTAATCTCCAGCGTCAGAGCATGGTACGAAACTAAGCAAATTTTAGCTAATTGGTTGGTCACCTAGTAAGTAAAACACATTGATCGAATACAACCTTAATCGTTCTCAACATTTCAACCATATATATATGATCCAAATCTTTAGGTTACAGATGTCACACAGAAAGTGGAACCAAGCACCCACCAAATTGTAGAAAAATAATTAATCATAGTTATATACTTAACAGGCACGCTGATAGCATTTTTTGCATAACCATGGAGAAGAAGTTATACGGTACTACAAAATGGCATTGTAGAAAAACAATATAACCACAATTACATACTTAATAACTACATTGATACAATTTTTTGCATAATCGTGGAAAAGATCTACAATACTGGGTTAGAGTGGTAGATCAAAGAAAAGATTGCAAGCGGGCAATAACTAACTCCCAAGTATAGGTTCATAACAACTTGGTAGTTGGGGACGAATGAGAAAAACAAGCAAGGAGCTGAAGAAATAAAAGAAACTCAAGTGTGCAGGAACAAGAAACAACAGTAATAGCACATAAAGAAAGATAATGCATCCATGGACAACAATACTCAGAAAACATTTAAGTAGATAGATTTCAGTTCATAACCTAGACAAAGGAATCAAACATGCAACTTCACATTCTCTAAGTCACATATCAAGCAACTCAGAAATTCTTTAATCAAGAAGCAAGAATGAGACCATATTTAATGGTAAAAAATATTCATGGCTAATGTTAAAAGGAAAAAAATTAACTACCTTTGGTAGGTAAGCCTTGTGGAAACTTTAACCCTACTAAAGAGCACATAATTCATCATATAAATCTGAAACTTCCTGAAGAGTTACTTTGTATCAAGGGGAAATCTTCTTATATATGGAATCCCATATAGATAATCACAAAGAGAAAGGTGTGAACCTTGACACAAAATTGCTCTGGATTTTGCTTCTGAAACAGTGTGGAATCGTAGTATTCCCCCTCCCTAGAATGGAATATATTTGTCAGACTGGAGGGGAAATCAAAGGTAAGAAATAACAAGGTACAAAAAAGGTCTCAGAACACCTATGGATAGAGTCACTATTCACAGCCCATTGTGGCAACCACATATAAAAAAAAACATCATTTCTTTTCAACTATAGGAATTTACCAATGCAGCAATACCTTGACAGCAAGATAGGGAACCGGCGAGCTAACAGAGCAGTAGACAACAAAGCAAGTGAAGGCAGCAACAAGAGGGCCTGCAAAATAAAGGAACCAGGGACCTACATGAGGGACAATGTTCAAGATGCAGTGTTGAAGAGACAGTTACAAACAGGAAGCACAAACCTCAGTAGGCAAAGCAGCCGACAAGACAATCGGAAGAGATAAGGTACCCCGAACTCCCAAGCGCAGTAAGAACCTAGAGACAAACGCGGTTGAAATCAGACAGTTACAATGGAACAGAAAGAACAAATCCATCACACTCCAGAACGGAAAAATGGACACTTGGACAGTGAACATAGTTCACAACACATAAAATGCCGCAAATTTCATAACCAATGTGCTTTTGTTGTAACATGATACTTGAAATCTATTTAAGATATGGAAAAAGATTAATGTATGATTCAAAGAATAGAAGCTACAGTTACCTCATATGAGCAAGTACCTGATAGTATGCAAACATTTTTAATGGAAATACAGAAATATAGTGTAATTCTTATCCAAGAACACAAAGATTAAAGTTATTAGCATTCATGACGAAGAATTCTAATAGAGGTATTGACCTGGAGCTTGCAGTATTGACTGGTTGACGAAGAAATCTATGGTCAGCAGCGAAGCTCAAACACAACTTCCGATATTATGACATCCTGAAATCAAAATCATTAGTATGAATTACAAAACCAGTCAATTAACTAACTCATGTAATGCATAATACAGTCCCTGAAAAGAAAATATGGGGGGCTATGGTACCACTGAAAAAGAAAAGCTGGTATGCTCGGAGGGCGGGGTTGTGGAACTCGAGGGATATGCCGCTGCTAGCCGATGTTGTTTAGGAATCAATCCCCAACGCAAACCTAGATGCATAAGAAAAAAATAGGAAGATATGAATTAGAGGGAGGAGCGTGGGTAGACAAGGAAAGGAGGAAGAAAGCGCTCACTTGCCATGAGTCTCCTCCATGAACTGGGGATTGTCCTCGAGCTTCCTGCAGCCACCGAAGTGAGGGTTTGACCTAGGCTCCTCCGGATTTACCTGTAGGTCGGCTCCCTTCCAGATTTCACTGGTAGGAATCAATCCCCAACGCAAACCTAAAAAATAGGAAGAGATGAATTAGAGGGAGGAGCGTGGGTTCATCCAGCTCAGAAATAGGGCGGGGGAAAGATAGATCAAGGGAAGAAGGAGGGAAGGGGAAGTACCTGCGCGTGTGGGGGGGGGCGACTCGCCCTCCCCTCTCCCGTGCCCCATCTCCACAACCCCTCCTCCGCCCGGTCCGCGGACCAGGGGTCGCCCCACCGCGGCCTCCACCTCCAGCTGCCCGGCCTGTGGATCCATCCCCCGTCGCCTCTGACGGAGACCACATCAACGAGGGAGAGTTGCAGGCAGAGCGAGAGAGAGGCGCCGCCAGGGAAGCGCGCCTCCGCGCCCGCACACCTCGGATCCCGGGGTGGACGAGATGCGGAAGAGGGAGGGCGTGACTGGCGCGGGAGGATGGAGGAGGAGGCGAGCATGGAGGCGGCTAGGGTTCGTGAGGGAGGAGAGGAGAGGAGGAGTGCGTGGAGGAGTGGGGGAGATGTGGTCTTGCCGTCCCGCTCTCGTTGGTCGCTACTCACGCGCTGCCCGCTCGCTCTCGTTGGTCGCTACTCGCTGGCCCGTGCTGCCCGCTTGCACGAGACCGACATATGGGGCCAGCCGCCGCTGAAGCGGAGACGCCGCCGTCGGGTGCGAACGACGAAGGTAAAAAAAAAAGCCCTGACAACCCATGATCCGCTGGCCACAGCCCATGATCGACCCGCCCCTGCTTTTTCATCAGACAGAAACATGCACCGAGCGTGTCGCTGCAAGGCTGGCCCACGCGCAAGCGTGGCCCACTCATCAGCTGCTCCTGGGCCAATCACGGGGCGTATAGAAAAACGAGCGGCGGGATACTTACCAGGTCGACGAAAAGCACTGCTACCATACCAGCGAGGAGAAACATGCGCGTAGGATCATTTTGAAATCGCGATGGCGCTGGATCGGCGGGTACTCTAGGAGGCTTTATATGTTCAATTACAAAGCAGCATGTAGTGTAAGATGCTAGAGGATAAGAATCATCGAGTGGAGCTGGAGAAGAAATGACGTTTGTAATGGCAACAAGTTTTCTCAGTAGTGAAATCGGTAACGCTGATTCATTTTCATCGGTGACACCGAGTTGGCAGTGTCATAGATGATGCAAATCGGTCAGACCGGGTTAGTCCTTGTCAGTTGCACCGATGAACTATCTACAAGGTGTTCTTGTGGTTCGGTCTAGCCGATTGGCGTGAATCGGTGAGGCCGAGTTCAGTACAGAGGAAAATTTTGTCACCTCAGCTCACTTGGCAAATAAGATCTCACAAAGATTTGCAAGGAATTAACTAAAGGATTTGCAATGAATTAGATGCAGAAAATGCATAGAAAAATAAAAGAAAGGATCTAGATGAAGTTTTTTTTTTGAAAAAGGGGAACAAACAAGCAAGAAACATATGCAAGAACACAAAGAAACAATAGAGAACTTCATCTAGAAGGTGTCGGCGACAAAGTCGCCTATGTTAGAGTATATTGACTGAGGAGTCAAGTGATAACACTTGATCGTAGGTCATACTCATCGTTTGAGCTCAAAATGGGGTTGCCATTTTTCATTTAAGCATTTTGATGTATTCTCATCTTGTTGAGTTGCTTTGACCCATGACTTGTGGTAAAGCTTCTCTAAGATGGAATAACATACCTTGGGTGGTGGTGTTGATCTTGATCATGTAGTCGAACTTGTGTTGGATCCTCAAGGTTGATGTAGTTCATCAAGAGTTGGGAGCACCACTTCTAGTTTGAGTTCATCTTCCTACATGGGTTAGTCTTGCAAGGAAGAGCACTTGTGTATCCAAAATGACAATCATGAAACTTGATACCAAATGAAATTTGATATATAGAAATTGTCAAAGGATATGTTGAGTGAATTCAAGCTTCCTTGTCTTCAACCACCATATTGTAGAGACTTGGTGATGTAGAGATCGCTCTAGATGTGAGTGGCTTGCAATCTCATAGATTTGGGTTCATCCAAGGACCTACAAGGGTTAGATAACATGCAAGGGTACAAGTATAGATCCAAGACATATGATCATCATCATAAGAGAAATATCAAGGATTAGTCAAAAAGGCTCATGCCTTGCATGTATCCACATGGAGTTTCTACTCCAAGTTTGAGGCATCAATGATGTTCAATTCACCTCTCAAACGACAAAATACTTTTTCATCAAGCAGTTTGGTGAATATATCCGCCAATAGCTTATCGGTACGAACATGCTTAAGATCGATGTCTCCTTTAGCAACATGATCTCGAATGAAATGATGACAAACTTCAATATGCTTAGTTCGAGAATGTTGCACGGGATTGTGAGCAATCTTAATAGCACTTTCGTTATCACAAAGCAATGGAACATGTTTCACATATATCCCATAATCTTTAAGAGTTTGGATCATCCAAAGTAATTGAGCACAACATGTACCGGCGGCAATGTATTCCGCTTCGGCGGTGGATAAGGATACAGAGTTTTGTTTCTTGGAGGACCAAGACACAAGAGATCTACCAAGAAATTGACAAGTTCCTGAAGTGGACTTTCTATCAACCTTGTCACCGGCATAGTCCGAATCGGAGTAGCCAACAAGATCAAAAGAAGACCTCTTAGGATACCAAATGCCAAAGTTTGGTGTATGAATTAAGTATCTCACTATCATTTTCACAGCCTTAAGATGACATTCTTTAGGGGCCGCTTGATATCGTGCACACATGCACACACTTAGCATAATATCGGGACGGGAGGCACATAGATATAACAATGAACCAATCATAGAGCGGTTAACCTTTTAGTCAACCGGTTTGCCATCCTTAGTCAAGTCAAGATGTCCACTAGTAGGCATGGGTGTTTTCATACCTTTGCTCTCTTGCATGTTGAACTTCTTGAATAAGTCCTTGGTATACTTTGTTTGAGAGACAAAAGTGCCCTCCTTAGTTTGCTCGATTTGCAAACCAAGAAAGAATTTAAGTTCACTCATCATAGACATCTCAAACTTCTTCGACATTAGCCTTCCGAACTTTTCACTAAAATGAGGGTTAGTCGAACCAAATATGATATCATCCACATAAATTTGGCACACAAATAATTCACCGTTAACCCTTTTAGTAAAAAGTGTAGAATCAATCTTTCCAATCTCAAAGCCTTTTTCATTAAGAAACTTAGTCAAGCATTTATACCTTGCTCTAGGAGCTTGTTTGAGACCGTAAAGAGCTTTGTGAAGTTTGTAAACATGATTAGGTTTCTTGGGATTAACAAAGCCGGGAGGTTGTTTAACATAGACTTCGTCCTCAATTTCACCATTTAGAAAGGCACTTTTAACGTCCATTTGGTATAAAGTGATATCATGGTGATTGGCATAAGCAAGTAAGATGCGTATGGACTCAAGTCTAGCAACAGGGGCATATGCCTCACCATAGTCCATACCTTCGACTTGAGTTTAACCTTGGGCGACGAGACGGGCCTTGTTGCGTACAACTTGTCCATCTTCATCTTGCTTATTCCGAAACACCCATTTGGTTCCAATGACATTGTGCGTTTCATCGGGCTGTTCAGCAAGCATCCATACTTGATTCCTCTCAAAATTGTGTAGCTCATCATGCATAGCGTTCACCCAATCCGGATCATCAAGAGCTTCTTCAACCTTCATAGGTTCAATGTTAGAACTTAGAAATGAATGAATAATGTTCACAAAAGTTGGCTAAACGAGACTTAGATCGAGTAATTCTCCCGGTTTGAGTATCATCAAAGATTTGTTCAACGAGATGATCTCTTGAAACTCTTGCTCTAACTCGCGAGAGCTTTTGTTTGGGTTGGGGTGGAACATCCTCTTCATCATCTTGTTCTTCCTCTTGTCTTTCTTCATCGTTGTTGGCGTTGATGTTCTCTTGTGGAGGTGGAGAAGGAGGTCGATGAGGTTCATCTTGGTGTACTTCCTCGTTTCCTTCATCTTGACATGTTCCACTTGTGGATGCCTCCAAGTCAACTTGTGGTTCACCTTGGCGTGAAGTTGAGGCTTCCACTTGAACGGACGAGGTACTCTCCTTCACCTCCTTTGGGCGAATCTTGCCAATAGACAAGTCTTGTATTGCTTCCAAGGGATCTTTATCACCTACATCAATTGGCAATTGCTCTACTTGTGAGCCGTTAGATTCATCAAACTTCACATCTACCGTCTCTTCAACCTTTCGGGTGAAATTGTTGTAGACACGGTAAGTGTGGGAGTTTGAGCCATAACCGAGTAGGAAACCTTCATCAGATTTAGGAGCAAATTTCGAACGACGATGCTTATCAAGAATGTAGCACTTTGACCGAAATACTTGAAAGTATCCAACTTGGGGTTTGTTACCGGTGAGAAGCTCGTATGCCGTCTTGCCGAGTAGCTTGTGAAGATATAGTCGGTTTGTTGCATGACAAGCTGTCTCAACCGCTTCCGCCCAAAAGTGTTTTGGCGTCTTGTATTCATCAAGCATCGTTCTTGCCATCTCAATGAGTGTCCGGTTCTTCCTCTCAACAACTCCATTTTGTTGAGGTGTGTACGTAGCCGAGAACTCATGTGAAATCCCTTCTTCGTCAAGAAAAGTATCCACATTTGCGTTCTTGAAGTCCGTTCCGTTGTCGCTGCGAACCTTATTGATCTTTACTTCAAATTGATTTTGGGCCTTCCTAGCGAAGTTCTTGAAGATCTTTTGGACCTGCGATTTATCATCAAGAAAGAACACCCACGTAAATCTGGAAAAATCGTCAACAATGACCAAACCAAACGAGTTACCACCGAGACTCTTGTATGCATTGGGACCAAAAAGATCTATATGAAGTAGCTCAAGCGGTCTTCTCGTGGTCATGATGTTTTTCACGGGATGACTTCCTCCAACTTGTTTTCCTACTTGACAAGCACTGCAAAGTCTATCCTTGTCAAATATAACATCTTTAACACCAAGGATATGATCACCTTTAATAAGCTTATCAAGATTTCGCATGCCCACATGACCTAACCTTCTATGCCACAACCAACCTTTAGAAGATTTAGCAATTAAGCAGGTTCTAGGTCGAGCCTTTTTAGTGAAGTCAACAATGTATAGATCACCTCTACGTATACCGGTAAAGACCATATTATGATTATCTCTTCGAAACACTTGGCAATCTACTTCAGTGAATAGAACATTGAGACCGAAATCGGCTAGTCTAGATACAGATAGTAAATTGTAGCCAAGAGATTCAACGAGCATAACATTTTGGATGGAGCTGTCATGCGACATGGCCACCTTACCAAGGCCAACCACCTTACCCTTTGAGTTATCACCAAAAGTGACATACTTTCGAGGGCCGTCGTTTTCAGCAAGCTCACGAAACATATCCTTGTCTCCGGTCATGTGATATGTACATTCACTATCAAGAACCCATTCTTTTCCTCCGGCCATGTAACCACGAAGGTTAGCCATAAGACCAAAGTGCCTCATAGACTCTTCAAGATCAAAGTCACTATCATCAGCCTCGTCATAATATCCATGTTCAACATCATCATCATATGAATGATCATTACGCAGAGAAGGTAACTCATAAGATTTATGACCACGACAATGTTCATATTTATGAATTCTAATAACTTGAGAGATGATGTCACTAATGATTCCAACATCTCCTTTGGCTTGCATGAGGTCACGAAGTTCAAATAAACAATCACCAAACTTAGGATCACTAGAATTCATCTTATTTAAAGCAATGGACTTTTGAAGAATTTCATCTAGATTTTTCAAGGAATAGTTTGGAAAGCGTTTTTTGAGATATCTCCATATAGTGTAAGCACATTCAAGTGTAGGCAAGCACACAATCAAGTTTCTAGGCAATCCTCTAATGATAAGATTAACAGTTCTAAGATTGCGGATCATGTCAAGAGACTCATCGGGGGTAGGATGCAAAGGATCAATAGGAGGCGCACAAGGGCAAGTAATATACTTGTTCAAATTATATTCATTGAAAATCACAAGCATCTCATTTTTTCAATCATGATAGAACTCTCCATCAAGTACAGGTACTCTACGTCTAATACTCCCAATCGTAGACTCATCCATCTTCCTCCAATGATGATTAAACCAAAGCAATGGAGACCAATGCTTTGATACCAATTGAAAGGATCGAGAATAGGTGTCTAGAGGGGGGGGGTGATTAGACACTCAACTAGCAAAAGTAGCAGATTTTAAGTTCTTCAAGTTGAGGTAGAGTTTTAGCAAAAGTTTAAGCATTCACAATACATTTGAAGCAAGCATGATAAGAGTATATGAGCAGCGGAAAGTAAAGCATGCAATTTGCAAGAAAGTAAAGAGATGGGATTGGAGTATGCAAACGCAATTGGAGACACAGAGATTTTTGGCGTGGTTCCGATAGGTGGTGCTATCGTACATCCACGTTGATGGAGACTTCAACCCACGAAGGGTAACGGTTGCGCGAGTCCACGGAGGGATCCACCCATGAAGGGTCCACGAAGTAGCAACCTTGTCTATCCCACCATGCCCATCGCCCACGAAGGACTTGCCTCACTCGGGTAGATCTTCACGAAGTAGGTGATCTCCTTGCCCTTACAAACTCCTTGGTTCAACTCCACAATCTTGTCGGAGGCTCCCAAGTGACACCTAACCAATCTAGGAGACACCACTCTCCAAAAGGTAATAAATGGTGTGTTGATGATGAACTCCTTGCTCTTGTGCTTCAAATGATAGTCTCCCCAACACTCAACTCTCTCTCACAGATTTGGCTATGGTGGAAAGATGATTTGAGTGGAAAGCAACTTGGGGAAGGCTAGAGATCAAGATTCTTGTGGTTGGATTGGAATGTCTTGGTCTCAACACATGAGTAGGTGGTTTTCTATCAGAAAATGAGTAGTGGAAGTGTAGGCATGTTCTGATGGCTCTCTCTTGAATAGAGAAGGGGGTGGAGGGGTATATATAGCCTCCACACAAAATCTAACCGTTACACACATTTGACCCAACTCGGTCAGACCGAATGGAAGAACTCGGTGAGACCGATTCAATTCAAAATGTGAACGGTAGGATTTTCGGTGGGACCGATAAGATCAACTCGGTGGGACCGATGTGCTAGGGTTAGGGCAAAACCTCATCTCGGTGTGACCGATTGCATGAACTCAGTGAGACCTATTTCAGCAATGAGCAAACAGAGAGTTGATCAGGCAAACTCGGTGTGACCGGTTGCACATTTTGGTGAGACCGAAATAGTTGCAACAGGCAATAGAGAGTTTGCAAGGCGAACTCGGTGAGTCCGATTGCTCATCTCGGTTAGACCGAAATGTTACGAAGGGAAACAGAGAGTTTGCATTGCCATCTCGGTGAGACCGAGATACCTATCGGTGAGACCGAACTGATTAGGGTTTCTGGCAGTGGCTATGTCAAAGGAACTCGGTGGCACCGGATAGATCAAATCGGTGGGGCCGAGTTTGACTTTAGGTTTAGGACATATCTGGAATTGAGAAAGTGGTTGAGGGCTTTGGAGCATATCACTAAGCATTTTGAGCAAGTAGACCATTAAGCAACACCTCATCCCCTTTTAATAGTATTGCTTTTCCTATGGACTCAATGTGATCTTGGATCACTAAAATAGAAATGTAGAGTCTTGAGCTTGTGCCAATCTTTGTCCTTAGCATTTTGAAGGGGTTCCACATCCTCTTGTCTAGGCCATGCCATCGTTGAACTATCTGAAATATACTAGATGAAAGTATTAGTCCAACAAGAGATATGTTGACATTAATTACCAAAACCACCCAGGGATCACTTGTGCTTTCACAGGGAGCACTTGTGCTGTCAGACTCGCAAGGGCGTTTAAGAGGCCCTCGTCCCTGCAGTTAAACTGGAAGGCTTTAATTATTTCTTTGTCACAGCAAGGTGCCATCCTGTTCTTTACCAAGAGAAATCTAGCCCAATAATGGTGGACTGTCTTGTTTGGCAGCTGCTTGACATACATGAGGTCCCATATGTCTGGGTTTCTCGAGTCCGGATTATATTCCGTGTGGTGGGCAGGCGGGGAAATTTCGAGAATTCCCTCCTGCCGCGGATCCGGACTATCCTTGATGGGCGGTTGTGTCATGTCCGGTTCTGACCGCACAGGGCTCGGATCCGAACTAGTGTGCGACCGAATAGGCTCGAGTCCGGGACTTGAGCTAGAGGTTATGTCCGAGCTGGTGTCTGACTCCGAGCTGGGGATTCGAGTGTACACCATCTTTAGCTTGCAAGGCTGTGGCCGCTCCTGGGCCTCTTCGACTGTGGTGACGAGGTGTTGATTTCTCGGTCGTCGGGTCTAAGCCCGATCCGATCATAGGCCGCAAGCCTGGTAACAGAGATTCCCATTGCATGAAAAAGGCTCGCCAGGTGGTCTGCTGGCTGGCCACATTGGGGTGCCGGACACTCTGGCGATTCGGCCAGAGATCTTTGGGGTGGTCTATCGGAGTCAGGCTTCAGGGCCGGACTCTGAGGGATACCGGATTTTTGTGAGTCTGCTGGTCCTAGGGTCGATGCCCCTGAATCGATGAACCCTTCGACGGGGGTGAAGCCTTCGATCTGGTCGAGGCGACTAGTGGGATCGGCGCGCGCTAGTATGCCGCTGAAGACGAGGAGATGACCAGGGGCGGGGAAGCCCTCGGTGCGGGTGTGGTCTCCAACGACCGGTTGAGCCATCGATTCCTCTGGTGATCCCATAGCGTAACTCTCAATGAAAGCACCAATGTCGGTGTCAAAACCGGCAGACCTCGGGGTAGGGGGTCCCGAGCTGTGGATCTAGGATCGATGGGTGACAAGGGACGACGAACATAGTGTTTACCCAGGTTCAGGCCCTCTCGAAGAGGTAAACCCCTACGTCCTGGTTGATTGTATTGAATGTATAACATGGTTTACAGAGTAGATCTACCTCGAGAACAGCATGAGCTAAACCCTAAGGCTATGAGGTGATGAATGTAGCTCTTAACCCTAATGACTACAACCCTTGGTTTATATAGACACCAATAGGGCTAGGGTTACCGAAGATAGATTACAACAAGGGTTTGAAGAGATCCTGCGCCTTCTTGACTTGGAGGGCACACCACGGCTTCATAGATCTCCCGTCATTATACGGCTCCACCAGTCTGGCCCATGTACAACGGGACGTCACCCCGAGGACCCCTTAGTCCATGACTCCCTCAGATTGACAACCCCTTTTTCGCGTTGTGTGCAAGTGCTTGTTAATTTGTGCAAGTGCAACTATTGGAGACTTGGGTTTCCTCCTACTGGATTGATACCTTGGTTCTTAACTGAGGGAAATACTTATCTCTACTTTGCTGCATCACCCTTTCCTCTTCAAGGGAAAAATCAACGCAAGCTCAAGAAGTAGCAGGAAGAATTTCTGGCGCCGTTGCCGGAGAAGTTCTACATCAAGCCTACCAAGTACCTATCATAAACTCTCATCTCTTGCACTTATATTATTTGCCATTTGCCTCTCGTTTTCATCTCCCCCACTTCTAAAACGTTTTCAGATAAACACAAAAATATTTACCTTTTTATTTGCCTTCTTTTCGTTTGTCTTTTTGTTTGCTTGCGTGCTAGATTATTTTACTATCATGGCTAGTTACCCTATTGTGGTTAGTACCCCGGAAAGTGAGGTTCTTATATTTAAACAAAGGGGGGAGAGAATTTGTAAGATGCTTGGTATAGAATTTGCGATGCTCAAAATAGATCTACTCGTAAGCAATCCACTACTGTTCTTCTTCGAAACTTTTATGTGGGTGTTAATACTTGGTATAGATATGTGTTAGATATAGTTACTGGAGGTAATTCCTTGGGTAGTCACACTATGGATGATTACAATGCTATGGTAAATTTGGTGGAATCACCACCAATTATGATTAATGAAATAGCTTTAACTTTGGAACATGTTATGCAAAGGCTTGATATTATTGAGAAAAAGATTTCCACCGTAGAACATATTGAAAATTTGGATAAAAAGATTCATAACCTTATTACTCAACTCGGATCAAAGGTAGGAGTCACTTTAAAAACCCTAAAAGTGAAGGAACCTATAATTGATGAGAGGGTAGAACAAGGTTCCGCTAGGATTGAGAAGTTAGAGGATATTATTACCAATTTGGGTTCTGCTTTTGCCGCTGTCAAGACTACTCCAAAGTTTCCTCCTATTAAGACTACCAAGTTTATTTATGTTCCAAAAAAAAGGGGGTGAATCATCTAGTAAAGGAAACGAGGATCTTAAGATGATAAGTATTTGCCTTAGCGTTATCAATATTATTAAGGAACCAATTCCTACGAACGAATTTCTTGATTTCCTACCTAGGAGTGTGATCATAGACAAACCTAATGAAATCCCTAGGAAGTATGGATGTTCAATTTAGGAATTGAATACCAAAGATGACAACACCTGGATCTTTGCATTATGCCTAGCTAGGGGCATTAAACAATAGCGCTTGTTGGGAGGCAACCCAATTTTATTTTGTGTTTTTTTTGTTTTTGCTTCTGTTTTTCAATAATTACACAATATTACTCATGTAGTAATTGTGTTTTAGTGTTTTAATTAGTGTTTGAGCCAAGTAAGACCTTCGGGATGATCTATGGTGATAGTTGATTTGATTTTGCTGAAAAATAGAAACTTTTGCGTCCAGTAGAAGAATTGTTAAAATTCACAGGAACGTGTTCTGGTTCTGAATTTTCTACAAAAGATTGATATACAAATTTCCTACGTTGTCCTAATTTTTTAGAATTTTTGGAGTAACATAAGTATGAGTAATATTCAGGTCTTCGCAGACTGTTCTGTTTTTGACAGATTTTGTTTTCTATGTGTTGTTTGCTTATTTTGATGAATCTATGGGTAGTATCGAGGGGTATGAACCATGGAGAAGTTGGAATACAGTAGATATAACACCATTATAAATTTAGAATGAGTTCACAACAGTACCAAAAGTTGTGATTTGTTTTATTATACTAACGGAGCTTACGATTTTTCTGTTGAGTTTTGTGTTGTGAAGTTTTCAAGTTTTGGGTAAAGTTTTGATGGACTATAGAATAAGGAGTGGCAAGATCCTAAGCTTGGGGATGCCCAAGGCACCCCAAGGAAATATTCAAGGACAACCAAGCATCTAAGCTTGGGGATGCCCCGGATGGCATCCCCTCTTTCGTCTTCAATCCATCGGTAAAATTACTTGAGGCTATATTTTTATTCACCACATGATATGTGTTTTGCTTGGAGCGTCTTTTATTATATGAGTCTTTGATTTTTAGTTTGCCACAATCATCCTTGCTGTACACACTTTTTGAGAGGGACACACATTAATCATGAATTTGTTAGAATACTCTATGTGCTTCACTTATATCTTTTGATCTAGGCAGTTGCTCTAGTACTTCACTTATATCTTTTTAGAGCATGGCGGTGGTTTTATTTTGTAGAAATTGATTAACTCTCATGCTTCACTTATAATATTTTTAGAGTCTTAAAAATAGTATGGTAATTTGCTTAGGTTATGAATTTAGTCCTAATATGATGGGCATCCAAGAGGGATATAATAAAAACTTTCATATAAAGAGCGTTGAATACTATGAGAAGTTTGATTCCTTGCATTTGTTTTGATATATAAAGATGGTGATATTAGAGTCATGCTAGTGAGTAATTGTGGATTGGTAGAAATACTTGTGTTAAAGTTTGTGATTCCCGTAGCATGCACGTATGGTGAACCGTTATGTGATGAAGTCGGAGCATGGTTTATTTATTGATTGTCTTCCTTATGAGTGGCGGTCAGGGACAAGCGATGGTCTTTTCCTACCAATCTATCCCCCTAGGAGCATGCGTATTAGTACTTTGCTTCGATGGCTAATAAAATTTTGCAATAAGTATATGGGTTCTTTATGACTAATGTTGAGTCCATGGATTATACACACTCTCACCCTTCCACCATTGCTAGCCTCTCTAGTACCGTGCAACTTTCGCCGGTGCATTAAACCCACCATTTACCTTCCACAAAACAGCCACCATACCTACCTATTATGGCATTTCCATAGCCATTCTGAGATATATTGCCATGCAACTTCCACTGTTCCGTTTTATTATGACACACACCATCATTGTCATATTGTTCTCATATGCATGAGGCATTCATATAGAGTCATATATTTGTTCTAGTATCGAGTTGTAATTCTTGAGTTGTAAGTAAATAAAAATATGATGATCATCATTATTAGAGCATTGTCTCGTGTGAGGAAACGATGATGGAGGCTATGATTCTCCCATAAGTAAAGATGAGACTCCGGACTTAACAAAAATAATAATAATAAGAGGCCAAAGAGTCCAAAATAATAAAAAGAGCCCAAAAAAAAGGCCAAAGAGCCCAAAATAATAAAAAAAATGAGAGAAAAGAGAGAAGGGACAATGTTACTATCCTTTTCCACACTTGTGCTTCAAAGTAGCACCATGTTCTTCATGATAGAGAGTCTCCTATTTTTTCACTTTCATATACTAGTGGGAATTTTTCATTATAGAATTTGGCTTGTATATTCTAATGATGGGCTTCCTCAAATTGCCCTAGGTCTTCGTGAGCAAGCAAGTTGGATGCACACCCACTTAGTTTTCTTTTGTGCTTTCATACACTTATAGCTCTAGTACATCCGTTGCATGGCAATCCCTACCCACTTGCGTCGATATCAATTGATGGGCATCTCCATAGCCTATTAATTTGTCTAGTTGATGTGAGACTTTCTCCTTTTTGTCTTCTCCTCACAACCTCCACCATATTCTATTCCACCTATAATGTTATATCCATGGCTCACGCTCATGTATTGCGTGAAATTTGAAAAAGCTTGAGAACATTAAAAGTATGAAACAACTGCTTGGCTTGTCATCAGGGTTGTGCATGATAAATACTTTGTGTGATGAAGATAGAGCTTGATAAGACTATATGATTTTGTAGGATAACTTTCTTTAGCCATGATATTTTGAGAAGACATGATTGCTTTATTTAGTATGCTTGAAGTATTATTGTTTTTATGTCAATATTAAACTTTTGTTTTGAATCTTATGGATCTGAATATTCATGCCATAATAAGAAAGATTACATGATAAACATGTTAGGTAGCATTCCACATCAAAAATTATGTTTTTATCATTTACCTACTCGAGGACGAGCACGAATTAAGCTTGGGGATGCCTAATACGTCTCCAACGTATCTATAAATTTTGATTGTTCCATGCTATTGTATTATCAATCTTGGATGTTTTATATGCATTAATATGCTATTTTATATCATTTTTGGGACTAACCTATTAACCTAGTGCCCAGTGCCAGTTGCTGTTTTTTTCCTTGTTTTTGACTTTTACAGAAAATCAATACCAAACGGAGTCCAAACGGAATAAAACTTTACGATGATTTTTCCTGGACCAGAAGACAACCACGAAGCTTCGGGAAGAGGCCAGAAGAACCACGAGGGGGCCACAAGCCCTAGGGGCGCACCCCAGGGGGGCGCCCCCTAGGCTTGTGGGCCCCCCGTATCTCTCCTAACCCTAATCTCAGCTCTATAAATACCCAAATATTCCCCTTACGCCAGAGGGCACACCAAAAATACTTTTCCGCCGCCGCAAGCTTCTGTTCTCGTGAGATCCCATCTTGGGGCCTTTTTCGGCACTGCGCCGGAGGGGGATTCGATCATGGAGGGCTTCTACATCAACCTTTCTGCCCTTCCGATGATGTGTGAGTAGTCTACCACAGACCTACGGGTCTATAGCTAGTAGCTAGATGGTTTCTTCTCTATCTTTGATCTTCAATAAAATGTTCTCCTCGATGTTCTTGGAGTTCTATCCGATGTAATCTTCTTTTGCGGTGCGTTTGTTGAGATCCGATGAATTGTGGATTTATGATCAGATTATCTATGAATATTATTTGAGTCTTCGTTGAACTCTTTTATGTATGATTAAGATAGCTTTATATTTCTCTCTGATCTATTGATTTGGTTTGGCCAACTAGATTGATTTATCTTGCAATGGAAGAGGTGCTTTGTGATGGGTTCAATCTTGCGGTGTCCTCACCCAGTGACAGTAGGGGTAGTGAGGCATGTATTTGTATTGTTGCCATTAAGGATAAAAAGATGGGGTTTATATCATATTGCTTGAGTTTATCCCTCTACATGATGTCATCTTGCTTAAGGCGTTACTCCGTTCTTGTTAACTTAATACACTAGATGCATGCTAGATAGCAGTCGATGTGTGGAGTAATAGTAGTAGATGCAGGCAGGAGTCGGTCTACTTGTCACGGACGTAATGCCTATATTCATGATCATTGCCTCGGATATCATCATAACTTTGCGCTTTTCTATCAAATGCTCAACTGTAATTTGTTTACCCACCTTATGCGTTCTTTCAAGAGAGAAACCTCTAGTGAAAACTATGACCCCCGGGTCTATTTCTCATCATATATTTTCATATCTATAAAACAAAAAATAGAAATATACCTTGCTGCACTTTATTTATATTTACTTTATTTTGCACTTTTACTTATCTTTTATACTTATCTCTATCAGATCTCACTTTTGCTAGTGATCGTGAAGGGATTGACAACCCCTTTTTCGCGTTGTGTGCAAGTGTTTGTTAGTTTGTATAGGTGCAACTATTGGAGACTTGGGTGTCCTCCTACTGGATTGATACCTTGGTTCTTAACTAAGGAAAATACTTATCTCTACTTTGCTGCATCACCCTTTCTTCTTCAAGGGCAAAATCAAGGCAAACTCAAGAAGTAGCAAGGACCTTCGAGAGAGTGAGCTGACGAGTCCCGAGATTAATTAAGTCACCATAAGCGTAATAGACATTAAAGTATGATATGCATTTCTTCTATACCTCGGCATGCGTCTCCCTGCCCCACCGCTGCGATGATGAGTGTTTTGGTGGACAAATCAATTTTCTTCCATGTTGCAATGCACGGGCATGTGTGCTAGTTAAAACTAAAAGATGAACTAGGGTTCACCTATATCCATTCATTCATCCACACATCCAACATATCCAACATATATCTATCCATTCATTCATCCAAATTGAAAACTTTAAGATGAACTAGGGTTCAACTAGTGTAAAAAACCCCATCAAAACTATAGCTATTTGACTAAAACTAAGTGGAGGAATCGGAAGAGCTTACTTCTCTTCGTGGAGGCATCTCGATCCGCAAGAATGACGAAGAAACAGAGAAGATCGAAGGGGGAGTGTGGAGAGAAGAGAGACTCCACCCCTCTCTGTTTCTCAGGCAGTAGGAGGAAGAAGCGGGGCTGGCTTGGTGGATGGGACCCGCCAACCGCCCCCTGCGGGCTTTACTGTTCAAACCCTACTGCCGGGGTCTATAGCGATAGGGTATAACAGCCTACCGCCCGAGACCTCTGCGGTAGGCCTGACAGCAGGGTCGGGCGGGTCGTTAAGGGCGCTGACGTGGATAAGTTCCCTATCGCCAGAGGACCCGACAGTAGGCAGTTAGAGCAACTCCAACCAAGCGACCCATTTTATCCGTTTGGGTCATTCGGACAAAAAACTTGGCCCAACCGGGTGACCCAAACGGACAAGGTGTCCGCTTCGTGTCCGTTTATCATCCGCCCCGACCCAAACTGGGCTCAAATATGGGCGAGAAATGGGTCCGCGACAGACAGAAGCGAACGCTGTCATCGTCTGCTCTTGTCCGCTCGTGTCCACCCTGGTCCACGTACCACTGACCGCGGTCTTCTGCCTCCACAACTACCGCATCGAGGACCAGCGCACCAGCGAGGCCACCTGGGCAAGCCGCCGCCACGCTCGCCGGCGAGCCCCCCTGCGCAGGTCGTCGCCGCGCTCACCGGTGAGCCCCCCTGCGCAGGCCGCCACCGCGCTCACCGGGGAGATCTCCGCCGTCGCCGCGCTCACCGAGGAGATCTCCGTAGCCGCAGCCCCGTCACGAGCTCCGGCGCGACGCAGCACACCACCTCCCGCTCAGTCGCCGTGGAGCAGGCGTCGGTAGTGGCACAGGGTGTGGTCGCTTGTGGTGCAGGACAAGGACAGACTCCATGCCCGGCGCGTGCAGCCCCTCGGCAGCCAGGCGCTCCCACTCGCGATGACGGGCACTCGGGGTCGAACGGGATCTGGTGCGGGGTGGCGCCTCCGTGCCTGAGGTGGGCATCACGCAGGCGGAGGTGGAGGTGGGGGTGCGGGTGCGCGGATGGCGATGAAATAGAGAGGTGGACTAGTTGGAAGAGGAGGCCCGCGGAGGCGAGAGCTAGGACAAGTGACGACGATTGGCGCTGTCGAGGGCTTCCTCGCCATGGCCGACGAGCGCGGTGGTGCAGGCCATGGTCGCCTGTTGCGACGAGCGCGGCGGTGATGAGCACGCGGCTCCCCATCCCCGTCCACACAGGCAGCTCCGCTATCGTCCGCTTCATGTGCTCCTGTTGGGTGCATCCACCGTCCGCGCATGTCCGCCGCATGTCCGCTAGGCGGACAGGTCATCCAAACGGACAAAATCGGTGTTCGTTTGGGTCACCATGTTGGAGTTGCTCTTATAACCTATCGGCGTCAACTCGACGTAGGAAAAAGGTCATATCACGAAAAGAAAAAAAAAATCAGGATCAAATTTTGCTAAAAGGGTCAAAACGCTGAATTTGACCGCTTGTAGCTGCGGCTGCGTCCATTTGCGCTCGCGCCGGCCCGTCCGCGTCGCACGAACGCGAGTGGTGCCGTGGAGCTCCATCCCATTCCCAGGTGTAGCGGTGCACGTACCACTTGCGTTCTTCTCTGCGCTGCGCTGCACGGGGTACAGGGGGATACGAGGATACGATCATACCATGTGCTAGCCGGGTACGTACGTGGTGTGGCGTCTACGTACCTAGAGGGCCGAGCATAGAGAGTGTTTTGAATGTGCGATGTTAGTGCGCCTTAGCCGATGAGAAACTCAAGCGATAGGCCGTATCAGAAGGTAAACTCTTATCGCCATGTGCCTGGGTCTGAATTCTGAAACAAAGGCTCTAGTAGTAGTACTTGTCACTTGCCGTAATCAAACCTCCTGACTGATGAGACAACCACCGATAAAATCGTACTGCTAGGTGGATTCGTGGTGCAAAATAATTGGATTTCAGGTCATTTTGAGCGGTGGACATCTCCTGCAACGGGAATCTACAGTGTCCTCCGCGCAGAGAAAATTCAAACCGACCGGGAGCCAAAACGGGGTACCAACGTTTTAGAAGCTGAAAACATCTCGATCTACATACTCACGTAGTACTTGCTTGCACACGTAGTAGTACAGCAGGAAATGACAAAATGTCGGTACGTCCCGGCCCCAGGATTTTACAAGCACTGTCGCAGAGGCAGTGAGTAAAAGATTAACAGCTCGGGAGAAATAAGCCGCGTGGTTTCAAATAATTTCGCACCACGTACATATACGCGCGCTCTATACGCCGCCAAACATTTACCGCGTAAAATAAGACGCGCATAGATCGACAGACAGGTGGAGGTGGTGCACTTGATGAAACTGTTTCCGACCGACCGACTTGCCAGGGCTGCTGCAAGATCGTACGTACAGATCCATCGCATATATACGTAGGCCTATGTACGGCTAGCACACGTAGAGCGATTTACTTACAGATCCATCGCGTTTGAGGAACCCGAGATTAGTTCAATAGGGGCATGTTTGGTTGCCCGCATGAGGCTTCATCAGGTCCGCACGAAAAAGAAAACTGTCTGTTTGATTACCTGTGTTCACTATTTGATCTGCGTCGCATGATGTTTAATGTACCTTCGAGTCAGGCCCGCTAGGACCCTCGAATCGGCAGTATTTTCACATTCAGTCCGGCAGGATGCACATGGGCGGCAGCTGCTGCACGCGAGGAGCCACGTTCGAGAAGTCGCATTGTCTTACTTCCCAAAGCGCCGATAACAATTACCCTCACCTTCCCACACCGCTCTCTCCCCCCTTTCTCCGCTCTCCCACTCTCACATCAGCGGCGGCGATCAGCGGAACGGAGAACAACAAGGCGAACACCGGCCTCCATCACCGGCATCAGCAACATTACCCGCAACACTTCGGCAATGGCGGTATGCCCTATTTTCACCTTCTCACATACTATTTCGCATTTGATCCGCGTTTAGATTCGTTCCGCGTAATCCATCTGCGTTCTAGGGGAATGGGGAATCGGGGCAAATAGCCATAGTATTGATCAGAACTTCTTCATGAGTACTAAGTAGCGATGGGTTTTAGGGTTCCGATCCGGATTGAGTACAAGGGGAATGGGGATTCGGGGTTATCTTACACGGTAGCTTCAGATCCTCACCGCGACAACCCTGGAGGCGCTTGGAGCGGCGGGGGCCCATGGCCTGGTTGTTGTCCTCCGGCTGGACCATAGTATGCACCATCTCGTCATTCTCATCGTCGTCCAGATCGATTGGCAAAGTATGAGACCTGGCTCCGGCGCCCTGACCACAACCTCCACCGCTTCTTCTTCCTCCTCTGGCTCCAGAGCGATGACCTCCGGCGCCAGCAACGTCCTAGTCCAGAGAGTTGCGGCACGTTGGTCTTGAAGAGCCCTGTACTTGGCCCACCTTGCCCTCTGTCCAGCATCGCCGGAGTCGACTTGATTCATGGCCCAGCGCAGGATGTCGACTGACATAGCATTCTTCATTGGGTCAAGAATCAGCATCTTCAACTCCCGCTCTGTCGCCTTCTTCACCATAGCGTCTGCCTGTTTGTGCATGTCTTCGATGCTGGTGAAGTTCGAGCACACTTCCATGATGTTACCGAACTTGGTGCGGTCACCAAGTGAGCACCCAAGGAAGAATGCCCTACATCCAATGCCCCAGGGGTAGGGGTTGGGCTTGGAGTTCATGACATTGGAGAGGTGGAAGAGGAGTGAGAGACAAAGAACGTTAACCGAGTGCGGTGCTGGATAAGTCGTGAGCATTTGGGTGGGTAAATATAGGGGGTTCGACGATATGATTTAATGTTGATCAAAGTTTGAACTTTGTGTTGTTCATAATGCAGATCGAGACGAAGAACAAGAGCAAGGAGGTGGTGCCGGCAATAGAGAAGGGAAAGCAGGGGGTGTCAGTAATGGAGAAGGGCAAGGAGGTGGTGTCGCCCTTGGAGGAGGTGCCTGTTGGGGAACGTTGCATCGGAAACAAAAAAAATTCCTACGCTCACCAAGATCAATCTAGGAGATGTACATCAACGAGAGGAGAGTGGTGTCTACATACCCTTGTAGACCAAAAGTGTTAACGATCTAGAGATCGTGGTTGGCGTAGTCGAACTCGCATCGAGATCCAATCCGATCCAAGTACCGCACGTGCGGCACCTCCGAGTTTAGCACACGTACGGCTCGGCGGTGTCCTCTCCTTCTTGATCCAGCAAGGGGGAGAGAGTAGGTAGATGAGATCTGAACTAACACGACGGCGTGGTGGTGGTGGTGGCAGCGGAACTCCGGCAGGGCTTCGCCAAGCGCGTACTGGTGAAACGTGGGATGAGTTGGGAGAGGTAACGGGCAAGGATCGAAGGGAGGCTGCCCCCAACGCCTCCCCACATTTATATATGCATGGAGGGGGCTGGTGGCTTGCCCTCCAAGACCCTAGGGTCGTTGGTCAAAGGGGGAGGAATGAAATCCCTCATTTCTTTCCCCACCGATCTCTATCCCCCCCTTTTAGGGATCCTGATCTTATCCTTTCGGGATATGATACTATTCCTTTTAAGGGAGGATCTTGGTGCGCCTAGACCAGGGTTGTGGGGACTTCTCCACTACCCACGTTCATGTGGGTCCCCCATGCAGGTCGGCCCTGATAACCCACAAGTATAGGAGATCGCAACAGTTTTCGAGGGTAGAGTATTCAACCCAAATTTATTGATTCGACACAAGGGGAGCCAAAGAATATTCATGAGTATTAGCAGTTGAGTTGTCAATTCAACCAAACCTGAAATACTTAATATCTGTAGCAAAGTGTTTAGTAGCAAAGTAGTATGGAAGTAACGGAAACGGTGGTAACAATAAAAATATCATTTTTTTAGTGATTGTAACAGCGGCACGGCGAAAGTAACTTAGCAAAGATCAATATATGAAAAGCTCGTATGCATTGGATCAGTGATGGATAATTATGTCGGATGGCATTCATCATGCAACAGTTATAACCTAGGGAGACACAGAACTAGCTCCAATTCATCAATGTAATGTAGGCATGTATTCTGTATATAGTCATACGTGCTTATGGAAAAGAACTTGCATGACATCTTTTGTCCTACCCTCCCGTGGCAGCGAGGTCCATAAGGAAACTAAGGGATATTAAGGCCTCCACTTAATAGAGAACCAGAACAAAGCATTAGCACTTAGTGAATACATGAACTGCTCAAGCTACGGTAATCACCAGATAGAATCCCAATTATTGTCACCTTAGGGTATGCGGATCATAACTCGTAATAGGTGTCTACAACTTGCAAGATAGGATCAATAACACACATATATTCATGAAAACATAATTGGTTCAGATCTGAAATCATGGCGCTCGTACCCTAGTGACAAGCATTAAGCATAGCAAAGTCATAGCAACATCAATCCCAGAACATAGTGGATACTACGCATCAAGCCCTAACAAAACTAACTCAATTACATGATAAATCTCATCTAACCCATCACCGTCCAGCAAGCCTGCGAAGGAATTACTCACTCAAGGTGGTGAGCATCATGAAATTGGTGATGGAGGAAGGTTGATGATGACGATGGCGACGGATTCCCCTCTCCGGAGCCCCAAACGGACTCCAGATCGGCCCTTTCGATGAAGAACAGGAGGCGGCGGCGGCTCCGTATCGTAAAACATGATGAATCCTTCTCTCTGATTTTTTTCCCTCCGCGAATAGGAATATATGGAGTTGGAGTTAGGGTTGCCGGAGCTCCAGGGGCCTACAAGCCTGCAGGGCGTGCCTAGGGGGGTAGGCGCGCCCCCAGGGCTTGTGGCTCCTGGGTGGCCCCCCTATGGTATCTTTTTCCGCCAATATTTTTTATTTATTCCACAAAAATTCTTCGTAAATTTTCAGGTCAATCCGAGAACTTTGATTTCTGCACAAAAATAACACCATGCCAATTCGGCTGAAAACATCGTGAGTCTAGGTTAGTTTCATTCAAATCATGCAAATTAGAGTCCAAAATAAGGGCAAAAGAGTTTGGAAAAGTAGATACGATGGAGACGTATCAACTCCCACAAGCTTAACCCATTGCTTGTCCTCAAGTAATTCAGTTGACAAACTGAAAGTGACAAAGAAAAAAAACTTTTACAAACTCTGTTTGATCTTGTTGTTGCAAATATGTCTATCTGATGTTCAAGTTTTCAGCAAAGATTATGAACTAACCATATTCACAATAATATTTAGGTCTCACATTTACTCATATCAATGGCATAATCAACTAGCGAGCAATAATAATATATCTCAGATGACAACACTTTTTCAAAACAATCATGATACAATATGACAGAATGGTATCTCGCTAGCCCTTTCTGAGACCGCAAAACATAAATGCAGAGCACCTCTGAAGTTCAAGCACTGACTAGACATTGTAATTCATAGAAAAAGAGATCCAGTCAGTCTCATACTCAACATCAACTAAAAACAAAGCATATAAATGACAATAGTGCTCTCAAGCTGGTGCTTTAATAAGAAGATGATGACTCAACAATAAAAGTAAATAGATAGGCCCTTCGCAGAGGGAAGCAGGGATTTGCAGAGGTGCCAGAGCTCGAAGCTTTTAAAACAGAGATGAATATAATTTTGAGAGGTATGCTTTCATTGTCAACATAACAACCAAGAGATCTCACTATCTTCCATGCTAGACACATTATAGGCAGTTCCCAAACAGAATGGTAAAGTTTTTACTCCCCTCCACCAACAAACACACTCCACGGCTAGCCAAATCCACGGGTGCCGTCCATACCAACAACAATCCGGGGGAGTTTTGTTTCATTATTATATTTTGATTTTGATTTTGATCATAGACTGGGCATCCCAATTACCAGCGACTTTCTCATGAATGATAAGTGAATAAACACTCATCATGAGAATAACCCACCTAGCATGGAAGATACTGACAGCCCCCATTCACTACATGAGCGATTCGGGCATACGAAACAGATTATTATTTGAATGTTTAGAGTTTGGCACATGCAAATTTACTTGGAACGGTAGGTAAATACCGCATATAGGTAGGTATGGTGGACTCATATGGAACAACTTTGGGTTTAAGGAAGTGGATGCACAAGCAGTATTCCCACTTAGTACAAGTGAAGGCTAGCAAGAGATTGAGGAGCGGCCAACTAGAGAGCAACAACGGTCATAAACTTGCATTGAGGTTAATCAACATTGATACAAGCATGAGTAGGATATAAATCACCATGAACACAAATATCATGGAGGCTATGTTGGTTTTGATTCAATTACATGCGTGAACATGTGCCAAGTCAAGCCACTCGAAACATTCAAAGGAGGATACCATCATATCATACTACATCATAACCATTTTGAATGCATGTTGGCACACAAGATAAACCATTATACACTCCTAGTTAATTAAGCATGGCATGAATAACTATAATCTCTAATTTTTATTGCAAACACGTTTCATTCATAATAGGCTGAATTAGGAACGGTGAGCTAATCATATTTACAAAAACAAAATAGGTCGAGTTCATACCAGCTTTTCTTCATCTCAATCATTTCATCATTATTGCCTTTCACTTGCACGACCGAACGATGTGAACAATAATAAGAGTGGACTTGCATTGGACTAAGTTGGAATCTGCAAACAATTTATTCAAAAGAGAAGACAAAGTAATATGGGCTCTTCATTAGATCATCAATAATGCATATGAGAGCCACTCAACATTTTCATCGTGGTCTTTGAGGGAGTCCTGGATTAAGGGGTCCTCAGGCCGTCGACCTATTACATATGGTCCGGACGGATGGGCCACTATGGGGCCAATCTAGAGTGCGGATCCGTGACGGGATAGGAGATCTTTGGAGTCGTGGTGTGTCCTCCAAGTCAAGGTTTTGTGTGATCTTTCCTTCATTCTAACCGATCGCATGTAACCCTAACCCTACTGGTGTCTATATAAATCGAAGGGTTTTAGTCTTTAGGGCTAGAGCAACATCCATCACCCCATCAACCTAGGGTTTAGCTCGCATGATCTCATGGTAGATCGACTCTGTAACCATATCATGCACATCAAATACAATCAAGCAGGACGTAGGATTTTACCTCTTCGAGAGGGCCCAAACCTGGGTAAACACTGTGTTCTTCGTCCCTTGTTCCCCATTGATCCTAGATCCATAGCTTGGGACCCCCTACCAGAGATTCACCGGTTTTGACACCGACATTGGTGCTTTCATTGAGAGTTCCGTTGTTGGGTCGCCGAAGGATCAATGGGCCCGATTCGCAGCCTCTCCCCATACACCTATGGGCCCCGCTGTGCCCGCTCTGGATCTTTCTCCCGATCTGATCTACGGATCGGCCTCAACCCTTCAGCCGGCCTCGAGCTCGGACGGCTCCACCTCGATCGGAGGCCAGGAATCCCCTTCGACCACGCCAGTGATGCCCGTCGAAGACCCAGCATCGGGCCTCAACGCGGAAGTAGTGTTCGGACGCCAAGCGTCACTCTCGGCCGAACCCTTTCCCCATGACACGCCTCCGGCCTTGAGCCCCAGCGATGGTTCGACATTCAGAAGCCAGGAATCACCCCTGGCCAAACTCCCCCTCATCAACTCGACTTCGAGCCCTAATACGAAGGCAGCGTACGAAGACCAGGTCTTGTCCTCAGTCTCTTATGTCTGTCCGGCCACAATCCCGACCCCGGGCCTCGAGACCAACTCAACCCTGGAAGGCCAGGACTCAGCTCAGACCTGGATCACCCCTCTCCCCACCACGACGGAGTCCGATCCAGAGCGGCCACCACATGCTAGCTTGGCGAGCCTCGCTCTGTTAAACGAGGCGCTCGATTAAATCCGGATGATGGCTATTCAAGATAGCTCACCCTTGGCCTTCGTTCAGCAGTCCCTTGAGGCAGATTTTAGGGAATTTTACGTCCCACCCACCACCCACCTAGTGGCCATAGTCGAGGAGTTAACCGACATGTTGGACTACACCTCGGAAAACACCTATTCCATGGATGAGGACAGTGGAGCCATGGTTAATACCGATGCTGCTCCCCCCGTCACCGGCCGCTGGACGGCCACGTCCACTTAAGATGTCTACATGGTGGACACCCCAAAAGACGATGACGGCACTCCCGGGAAGAATAACGGCAAGCCCAGCGATGAGCCGCCAAAACACCGCAAACAACGCCGCTGCTCCGGAGCACGGCGAAGCCCTGCGAGCAATACGGACACTGGAGAGAACGGCACTCCAGACAATACGGACAACCTCAGCGACCACGACGCCGACGAACAACCACAAGACGACCATGGAGAGCATGAGGACCTGCTCAATCTTGAGGACAGCAACTACCTCCCCCTTTCTAAAGAGGAGGCCAGTTTGGGTGGCGAAGATTTCATCGTCCCCGAAGACCCGTTGGATCAAGAGCGGTTCAAACGACAGCTCATTGCCACCGCGCCTAGCCAGAAGAAATAGTGGCAAAAGATAAAGGCTGAACAGGATACCCTCAATGACAGATGGACCAAGGTCCTAGCTGCCGAAGAGGAGTATGGCCATGATACATCTCCGTCATATCTACTTTTCCTAACGCTTTTGCTCTTGTTTTGGACTCTAATTTGCATGATTTGAATGAAACTAATCCGGACTGACACTGTTTTTAGCAGAACTACCATGGTGTTGTTTTTGTGCAGAAATAAAAGTTCTCAGAATGGAGCGAAACTTTTTGGAGAATTTTTATACAATAAAATAAAAATACTTGAGCCAAGAACCACCGGAGGGGGGTCCCTGGGGGAGCACAACCCACCAGGGCCCCCCCTCCAGGCGCGCCCAGGTGGGTTGTGCCCACCTGGTGGCCCCGCAGACCCTATCTCCGACGCTATAAAATCCTATTTTCAAAGAGAAAAATCAGGGAGGAAGAATTATCACGTTTCACGAGACGGAGCCGCCGCCACCTCCTGTTCTTCATCAGGAGGCCAGATCTGGAGTCCGTTTGGGGCTCCGGAGAGGGGAATCTTTGATCTTTGTCATCACCAACCCTCCTTCATCACCAATTCTATGATGCTCCCCACCAGGAGTGAGTAATTCCTTCGTAGGCTCGTTGGTCGGTGAGCAGTTGGATGAGATTCATCATGTAATTGAGTTAGTTTTGGTAGGGCTTGATCCCTAGTATCCACTATGTTCTGAGATTGATGTTGCTATGACTTTTCCATGCTTAATGCTTGTCACTTTGGGCCCGGGTGCCATGATTTCAGATCTGAACCGTTTATGTTATCATCATTATATCTATGTTCTAGATCCGATCTTACAAGTTATAGTCACCTATTACGTGTTATGATCCGTAAACCCCGGAGTGACAGTATTCGGGATACTTTCCGGTGATGGTCGTAGTTTGAGGAGTTCATGTATTCACTATGTGTTAATGCTTTGTTCCGGTTATGTATTAAAAGGAGGCCTTAATATCCCTTAGTTTCCTTATAGACCCTGCTGCCACAGGAGCGTAGGACAAAACATGTCATGCAAGTTCTTTCCATAAGCACGAATGACTATTTACAGAATACATGCCTACGTTATATTTATGAACTGGAGCTAGTTTTGTATCGCCCTAGGTTATGACTGTTATATGATGAATATCATCCAACGAATTCGTCGATCCAATGCCTATGAATTTTTCGCATATTGTTCTTGCTAAGTTACTATTGCCATTGCCACTGTTACACCTGCTACAAAATTATTGCTATCACTGTTACCGTTACCGCTACTGTTACCACTACTATCAAAACTATCACATTACTTTGCTACTGATCATATTGCTGCAGATAATTAATCTCCAGGTGTGGTTGAATTGACAACTCAGCTGCTAATACTTGCAAATATTCTTTGGCTCCCCTTGTGTCGAATCTATAAATTTGGGTTGAATACTCTACCCTCGAAAACTATTGCGATCCCCTATACTTGTGGGTTATCAAGACCTTTTTCTGGCGCCGTTGCCGGGGAGCATAGCTATATTTGTTAAGTCACTTGGGATTATTATCAGTTTATCACTATGAAGAATCTGAAGGATACAAAGACTAAGATTTTTCCCTCTAAGACGAGGGGAGGTAAGGAACTACCATCTAGCTCTGCACTTGATTCACCTTCTATTTTGAGTAGACTTGCAACACCACCACATGCTATTAATCCTGATATGTCACAAGTTATTGATGATGCTACACCTGCTATGAATGATCCTTGTGATGATGCTATTACCTTGCGTGTTTATAATGTGCCAATAGGTGAATTTCTTGATGAACAAATTGCTAGAGCTAAAGATATTGAGAATGCTGAAACTGATGAAGTACTTGAAACTGAAAATCTTGAAACACCTGCTAGACGTAGCTCTCCTAGATATGAATTGCCTAAGATACCTGAAGGTTATGTTATGGATGAGGAGACAACTAGAGATTTTCTTGCTTGCAATGATAGAGATGATCTTAAGAAATTATTATGCAAACTGAAAGAGAAATCTTTGAATGCTAGAATGAAATGTGATCCTAAGTTTGCTACTTCACCTATCATTGTTGATGATAAGGATTATGAATTCTCTGTCGACCCAGAGTTAATTACTTTGGTTGAATCTGATCCTTTCTATGGTTATGAAACTGAAACTATTGTGGCACATCTTACTAAGTTAAATGATATAGCCACCCTTTTTGCTCATGATAAGAAAATTCGATACTACTATATTCTGAAATTATTTCCGTTCTCATTAAAGGGTGATGCTAAGATATGGTACAATACTCTTGTTCCTGGTTGTGTGCGTAGTCCCCAGGATATGATTTATTACTTCTCTGAAAAATATTTTTCTGCTCATAAGAAACAAGATGCCTTACAGGAAATATTTAACTTTGTGCAAATTGAAGAAGAGAGTCTCCCACAAGCTTGAGGGAGGATTATCCAATTGCTTAATGCTTTGCGTGATCATCCACTTAAGAAAAATGAAATACTTGATATCTTCTATAATGGGCTAACCGCTGCTTCTAGGGACTTCCTAGATAGTTGTGCTGGTTGTGTTTTTAGGGAACAAACTGTTGAACAAGCTGAGCAATTATTGAATAATATATCGAAAAATTATGATGATTGGACTCTTCTTGAACCACCGCCTAAACCCACTCCGAAGAAGAGGGGTATCTTATATCTAAGTCCTGAAGATATGCAAGAGGCAAAGAAAAGTATGAAGGAAAAAGGTATTAAAGCAGAGGATGTTAAAAATTACCTCCTATTGAAGAAATACATGGACTTGGCACACCACCACCAAAGGTGGTAGAGGTAAATTCTTTAATGAAATTTGATGAAAGTGATATCCCTTACAATAAACATCCTAGTCAATGCCTTTATGAGTTTGATAATTATATTAGAAAACAAGATCACTTCAATGCAAATGTTATGAAACAATTGAAATATAATTCTGATATGATTGCTCGCTTGAGTGACTTGTTATTTAGAATCTCCAATGATGTTAGAGGTGTAGGAAAACATGCCTCTATGGTTCAAACTCAACTAGAACAAGTTGCTAAGTCCCAAAGAGAATTACTTGATGAAATGAATAATAACATAAATGACTTCGCTGTTACAGTAGCAACTAGAGGAGGTAAAATGACTCAAGAACCACTTTACCCTGAGGGACACCACAAAAGAATTGAACAAGACTCTGAAAGAATTAACACTGATGCACCCAGTCCTTCTAAAAAGAAAAGGAAGAAGAAAAATGATAGGACTTTGCATACCTCTAGTGAACCAGAAAAAGAAAAACCTCCTCAAGATAGTAATGATGTTTCTATTTCTGATGCTGAAACTCAATCTGGTAATGAACATCCACCTAGTGATAATGATAAAGAAAATGATAATGTTCATGAAGACACTCAACCACACAATGATGAGGAACTGGATAATGATGCTGAAATAGAACCAGCTGTTGATCTTGATAACCAACAACCTAAAAATAAAAGGTATGATAAAAGAGACTTTGTTGCTAGAAAACATGGAAGAGAAAGAGAACCATGGGTTCAAAAACCCATGCCCTTTCCACCTAAACCAACTAAGAAAAAATATGATGAAGAATTTGAACGCTTTGCTGAAATGCTTAGGCCAGTCTTTTTGCGCACTTGCTTGACTGATATTTTAAAGATGGCCCCTTATGCAAAATATATGAAAGACATCATCACTAATAAGATAAAGATACCTGAAGCTAAAATCTCTACCATGCTTGCTAATTATTATTTTAAGGATGGAGTACCTAAAAAACTTGGAGATCCGGGAATACCAACTATACCTTGCTCCATCAAAAGAAATTATGTTAAAACTGATTTATGTGATTTAGGAGCAGGTGTTAGTGTTATGCCTTTCTCCTTATATAAAAGACTTGATTTGAATAAACTCACACTTACTGAAATATCTTTGCAAATGGCTGACAAATCAACGGCCATACCTATCGGTATTTGGGAGGATGTGCCCGTTGTTGTTGCAAATGTTACTATCTTAACTGACTTTGCTATACTTGAGATGCCCGAGGACGACAACATGTCGATTATCCTTGGTAGACCCTTCTTGAACACTGCAGGGGCTGTTATTGATTGCAATAAAAGCAAGGTCACTTTTCATATCAATGGTAATGAACATACGGTGCACTTTCCGAAGAAACAATTCCAAGTGAATGGTATTAATGTTTTTGAAAAATCTCCGACACTCACTATTGGAAGCTTTCAACTACCTCTACCTACTGCCAAAGAGAAATATGAAATGCTTATTGTTGGGGACATGCATATCCCTGTTGAGGTAACTTAGTGTTTTACGAAAGTTCTTCAGTTTCATGCTAATCGAAGGTGGTTGTTAATAAGACTTGATCAACCTTATTAATGGAACATTTTTTAGAGGTATGAAGTTGATGAATTTAGTAAGCACAACCTTCTGTTCCCAACTTTTGTTTTCTGTTTTTCTTAGTTAAATAAAATAGAATGCCATGTTTTGTCTGTTTTCTGAATTTCCCGTGCAATAAAATAATTGACCCAAAAATAAATGTTCTCAGAATGCCCTGAAAATTTTATACTATTTTTTCTGAATATTTCTGAATTTATGATGCAAATAACATCAAAGGGGGTGCACCAGGTGGGCACAACCCACCTGGGCGCGCCAGCAGCCCCAGGCGTGCCCTGGTAGGTTGTGGTCCTCATGTGGGCCCCCTCACTTATCTCTTTACCCATGTCATCACCTACCTCCAGAAAAAAATCACCATTGCTCTCTCTCTCGTGTTCTTGCTCTCAAACCCGTGGATTTCGATCTCTTTGCTCGAAGCTCCGTTTCTGAAACTGTTTTGGCGGATTGCTACTTGGTATGTGACTCCTCCATTGCTCCAATTAGTTTTTGCTTTAGTGGATTATATTTTGAATAATTAGCTACTCTTGGTGCTGCTGTAGATGAGCTTGTATGTTGAATTCTTAGAGTTCTAAGTAGTTAGAATGCTTAATATGGCCTCTATGCATCCCTATGAGTAGTTGCTATCAATCTTGTGAAGTTTTGTTGACAAAAAAAATTGTGACCCAAAAATTTCAGAAATTTGTACACGAATAAATGAACTTCTTCGGAAGGAGTTCTTCGAGGCAGAGGTCCTCGGAGGCATCTTCTAGTAGTGGCTCAACCCGTCGGTCTTATGTTGAACCAAGTGCAAGTTCAATACGGGATGCCCCTTCCAAATCATGCTTATGGCCGTGCGACGATTTCATGATGAGTGCAGGTATTAAAGAAGAATTTGAGCAATATATTCACAATGCCGAGCTCGGTCCCTACATTGAAGAGCAAAGGAAGGTATTATGTTCTTGAGAGCGAGGCTCACGCACACAACGCAGAGGTCGTGGCTGCTCGGCGGGCTAAGGAGGCTGCACCAAGAGCCTCCGTAAGCTATCACTCTGACTACTATGCAGGCCGCGAGTGGTGATTACCAAGCTAGGCCAAAAGAAAAATACTTGAGCCAAGAACCATCGGAGGGGGGGTCCCTGGGGGCGCACAACCCACCAGGGCGTGCCCCCTACCCTCTAGGCGCGCCCAGGTGGGTTGTGCCCACTTGGTGGCCCCGCAGACACTATCTCCGATGCTATAAAATCCTATTTTCGGAGAAAAAAATCAGGGAGGAAGAATTATCGCGTTTCACGAGACGGAGCCGCTGCCACCTCCTGTTCTTCATTGAGAGGCTAGATCTGGAGTCCGTTTGGGGCTCCGGAGAGGGGAATCTTTGATCTTCGTCATCACCAACCCTCCTTCATCACCAATTCCATGATGCTCCCCACCGGGTGTGAGTAATTCCTTCGTAGGCTCGCAGGTCATTGAGGAGTTGGATGAGATTCATCATGTAATCGAGTTAGTTTTGTTAGGGCTTGATCCCTAGTATCCACTATGTTCTGAGATTGATGTTGCTATGACTTTGCCATGCTTAATGCTTGTCACTTTGGGCCCGGGTGCCATGATTTCAGATCTGAACCGTTTATGTTATCACCATTATATCTATGTTCTAAATCCGATCTTGCAAGTTATAGTCACCTATTACGTGTTATGATCCGTAAACCCTGGAGTGACAGTATTCGGGATACTTTCCGGTGATGACCGTAGTTTGAGGAGTTCATGTATTCACTATGTGTTAATGCTTTGTTCCGGTTCTCTATTAAAAGGAGGCCTTAATATCCCTTAGTTGCCTTATGGACCCCGCTGCCACGGGAGGGTAGGACAAAAGATGTCATGAAAGTTCTTTCCATAAGCACGTATGACTATTTACGGAATACATGCCTACATTATATTTATGAACTGGAGCTAGTTTTGTATCGCCCTAGGTTATGACTGTTATATGATGAATATCATCCAACGAATTCACCGATCCAATGCCTACGAATTTTCCGCATATTGTTCTTGCTAAGTTACTATTGCCATTGCCACTGTTACACTTGCTAAAAAATTATTGCTATCATTGTTACCGTTACCGCTACTGTTTCCACTACTATCAAAACTATCATATTACTTTGCTACTGATCATATTGCTACAGATAATTAATCTCCAGGTCTGGTTGAATTGACACCTCAGCTGCTAATACTTGCAAATATTCTTTGGCTCCCCTTGTGTCGAATCTATAAATTTGGGTTGAATACTCTACCCTCGAAAACTGTTGCGATCCCCTATACTTGTGGGTTATCAGGCCACACGCGACAGACCAAAAGCTACCCAATGTGAAAACTACTACCGCAATTCGACGATGAAGCCATAGAGCAAGAACCTTCAAGGCACACTCAGGCGGAACAGCCGGACCGCCCCCTCGAGGACGGGACAGGACGACTGATAAAGCCGAATAGCCTCCCGCTCCACCTCGCCGTCAAGGCAAGGAGCCATTACAGCCAGCGTATGAGTATGACCTACGACGCGACCTGGATGCCCGGGCGTGTCTGACGAGGTCCATTTATGGACAGAAAGATGATCCTCCCGCTAGACGGGATGGTTACCAAACCTGGCTAGACAGGAATGATAGAGCTCAGGAGCAGCAACGGGCCCGGATGACAGACGACCTCCGGCGCGACGTAGCCCGAGTCCGGGGCGCCGCTCACCCTCTATGTTTCACGGATAGGGTAATGCAGCACCAATTACTGGAAGGCTTCAAGCCTGTAAATATCGAGCCATACGACAGAACAACATATCCGGCAGTATGGATCGAAGATTTTCTGTTACACATTCGCATGGCACGAGGAGACGACCTCCACGCCATCAAGTACATACCATTAAGGCTCAAAGGTCCGGCTCGACACTGGTTAAATAGCCTTCCCTAAGACTCAATAGGAAGTTGGGAGGAGCTTGAGGAGGCCTTTCGAGCTAACTTTCAGTGCACTTATGTCCGGCACCCGGACGCCGATGACCTGAGCCATGTAATCCAGCAGCCTCAATCTGATTTATGCAGATACAGTGAGGAAAATGGGGATCGATTTGTCAAGTATCAAACCCAGCACCACCACCTTCAAGGGGGTTATTCCGGGCGTAGAGGCCCGGTCCTCAGGCATGGTAACTTTGGAAGTGGTATTCGGCTCACCAGGCAACTTTCGAAGCAAAGATTTGATCTTCAATATCGCCCCATTCCGCAGTGGCTACCATGCCCTCCTCGGCTGAACGGCGTTCGCCAAATTCAACGCAGTCCTGCATTACGCATACCTCAAGTAGAAGATGCATTGTCCCGCGGGCGTCATAACAATCAATGGCAACATGGATCGCTCACTCCGTACCGAGGTGTATACTGCGGCCCTGGCAGCCGAAGACCAAACCGTCGCCAACGGGCCGAAGTATCAGCCCGCCGTAAAGGCTAGAGATACAATTAAACGGGCTCGAGCCCGATCCCCTTCATGGGAGCCCGCCTGCGTTCACCGCAAATAGGGATACGCGCCCCACGGCATGCCCAACACGGTATCGCTCTGCGTGCCTCGACACCACAATTTCACACTCAAGATACCATGGGCAGCTGTGGGGCCATGATACGTCTCCAACGTATCTATAATTTTTGATTGTTCCATGCTGTTATATTATCATTCTTGGATGTTTTACAATCATTTTATAGCAACTTTATATCATTTTTTGGGACTAACCTATTGACATAGTGCCCAGTGCCAGTTGCTGTTTTTTTGCTTGTTTTTTACTTCGCAGGAAATCAATACCAAACAGAGTCCAAACGTAGCAAAACTTTTTGGTGCTTTTTTCTGGACCATAAGACACAAGTTGGGCCAAAAAAGTACCTAAGGGGGGCTCCGAGGGGAGCAGAACCCACCAGGGCGCGCCTGGGGGCCCAGGCGCGCCCAGGTGGGTTGTGCCCACCTCGGCCACCTCCCGCACTGCCTCTTTGCTCTATAAAGACCCCAATATTCCAGAAACCCTAGAGGAATCAATGAAAATCAATTCCAGCCGCCGCAAGTTCCAGAAACCACAGATCCAATCTAGACACCATCACGGAGGGGTTCATTATCCTCATTGGTGCCTCTCCGATGATGCGTGAGTAGTTCATTGTAGACCTACGGGTCCGTAGTTAGTAGCTAGATGGCTTCCTCTCTCTCTTTTGATTCTCAATACAATGGTCTCTTCGAGATCTATTTGATGTAACTCTTTTTGCAGTATGTTTGTTGGGATCCGATGAACTTTGAGTTTATGATCAGATCTATGTTTTTATCCATGAAAGTTATTTGAGTCTTTTGATCTCTTATATGCATGATTACTTATAGCCTCGTATTTCTTCTTCGAATCTTTGGTTTAGTTAGGCCAACTAGATCAAAAAAAATTTGCCATGGGAAGAGGTGGTTAGTGATGGGTTCGATCTTACGGTGCTTGATCCCAGTGACAGAAGCGGAACCGACACATATGTATCGTTGCTATTAAGGATAACAAGATGGGGTCTATTTCTACATAAATAGATCTTATGTACATCATGTCATCATGCTTATTGCATTACTCCGTTTCTCCATGAACTTAATACACTAGGTGCATGCTGGATAGCGGTCGATGTGTGGAGTAATAGTAGTTGATGCAGGCAGGAGTCGGTCTACTAATCTTGGACGTGATGCCTATATAATGATCATTGCCTGGATATCGTCATAATTATTTGAAGTTTTATCAATTGCCCAACAGTAATTTGTTTACCCACCGTATGCTATTTTTCTCGAGAGAAGCCACTAGTAAAATCTACGGCCCCCGGGTCTATTTTCTCATCATATATACTCAGATCTATTTTGCTATTTGCCTTTTTATTTATTTGCCACTTTTATTTTCAGATCTATATTATCAAAAACCCAAAAATACCTCGCTGAATTATATTTTCTTTTATTTGCATCTATCAATCTATTACAACTTTCTCACGTCTGCTTGCCAATTTCTGGCGCCATTACCCGAAAGGGATTGACAACCCCTTTAACACATCGGGTTGCAAGTATTTGTTCTTTGTGTGCAGGTGATGTTTACGTAGTGTTGCTTGGTTCTCCTACTGGTTCGATAACCTTGGTCTCATCACTGAGGGAAATACCTACCGTTGAGGTGCTGTATCATCCCTTCCTCTTTGGGGAAATACCGACGTAGTTCAAGCAAATATCAAAAGGAATTTCTGGCGCCGTTGCCGGGGAGACATCATCAACATCTACCAGGTTCCTAATCACAAATCTCATCTCCTTGCAATTTACATTATTTGACATTTGCCTCTCGTTTTCATCTCCCCCACTTCACAAACATTTGTCGTTTTATTCGCCCCTCTTTTTCGTTCGCCTTTTTCTCGTGAGATCTCTTGTTTTCTATCCCTACTTATGTTACCATGTGCCTTCTATTTGTTTGCATCTTTGCTTGCTAATAATCTATTGATATGGATCCTTATCCACTTGCTAATCTTTTCAGAAGATCCAATTATGATGAACCAATTGCTAGTAAATTGTGTTCACTAGATTATCTTTATGAAGTTTTGCTTGAGATCTATGAATCTGAAAATTGTGAGGAAGTGGTAAAAGAAGAAATTTATGAAGTGATTCACGATAGCGCCTTGAATGAAAAGCATGATTGCAATGATGTTACCATAAACTCTATTAATGTCAATTGTGCTAATAATATGCAAAACCCCAAGCTTGGGGATGCTAATTTTGATATGTCCACTACTTTTTGCAATGATCATGATTGGGTGATTCTTCTTATGATCTTGAAAATTTATTTATGCCTCATGATGAATATGCTATTGATAATAATTTTTGCAATAGTATTGAAAGTGGGTTCGGAGAGGTCATGACTTTAGTTGATGTCAATCCCACTATATTGGAAGAGTGTCAACTGTGCATGCATGTGGATCATGAAGAGAAAATTTTATATGATAGCTATATTGTTGAATTCGAATATGATCCCACCTGTAATTATTATGATAGAGTAAAATATGGTTGTGGAAATTTTAATATTACTAAATTACCTCTCTTCATGTTGAGATTGCTATTGTTTCTTTCTTCTTCCTTGCATATGCTAGATCTTGCTTGTCTTGCTAATTTGTTTTCCTATAAAATTCCTATGCATAGGAAGTATGTTAGACTTAAATGTGTTTGTCACATTTCCTATGATGCTCTCTTTGTGTTTCAATTATTATCTTTCTTGTGAGCATCATTTAATCTTATGCCTAGCTAGGGCATAAAACGATAGCGCCTGTTGGGAGGCAACCCAATGAATAAAATTTATTTTTTTTTCTTTTTCTTTCTGTTCTTGGGTGTTTGCACAATTATGCTACTGTTATGATTGTGCTTTTTGTGTTTTAATTAGTGTTTGTGCCAAGTAAAGCCTTTAGGATAGCTTTGGTGGTAGTTGATTTGATCTTGTTGGAAAACAGAAACTTTTGCGTCCAGTAAAACATTTTTGAAAATTCACATAAGAGACGAAAAATTCTGACGTTTTTACAAAATATTTATATACAAATTTCCTCCGTTTTCTTAATTTTTCAGAATTTTTGGAATTAAATAAGTAGGATAACAATTCGCATCTTTACAGACTGTTCTGTTTTTGACAGATACTGTTTTCTTTGCATTGTGTGCTTATTTTGATGAATCTATGTTTTGTATCGGGGGGTATGAGCCATGGAAAAGTTATAATACAGTAGATATAATGCAAGAACAAAATTTTAATTGGTTTTATACAGTACTTAAAGTAAAGATTAGTTTTCTTATACTAACGGATCTCACGAAGGTTTTGTTGAGTTTTGTGTGATTGAAGTTTTCAAGTTTTGGGTGAGGTTACGATGGATAAAGGAATAAGGAGTAAGAAGAGCCTAAGCTTGGGGATGCCCCATGGCACCCCAAGCCATTATCCAAAGAGAAGCAAGCAACTAAGCTTGGGGATGCCCGAGTGGCATCCCCTCTTTCTTCTAACGACCATCGGTATTTTACTTGAAGCTATATTTTTATTCGTCACATATCATGAGTTTTGCTTGGAGCGTCTTGTATGATATGAGTCTTTGCCTGTTTTGCTTTTTATTTTTAGTCATGAATCCTTGCTGGACACACCTATTTGAGAGAGTCAAAATTATGCTATGACTTGTTAGAATTGCTCTCTATGCTTCACTTAAATCTTTATGAGCTATGGAATTGATCTAGTGCTTCACTTATATCTTTTTGAGCATGGTGTGCTTTAGTATTTTTGAAGAAATGCTCTCATGCTTCACTTAGATTTATTTGAGAGTTAGTAATTTTTTTTTAGAAATTCTCTCATGCTTCACTTAAATTAATTTGGGAGAAGGAAATTTTTATGCTCATGTTCTTCACTTAGATTTGTTTGAGCTATCAAAAGCAACAAATGAAATTAGTCCCAAAGTGATAGATATTCAAGAGGGATATAATAAAAACTTTCATGAAGATCATTGGACAAAATAAACTTGATTCCTTGTAATAGTTTTGCGATATGTTGATATAATATGTGAGTCATGTTGATGAGTAATTATGCTTTAGTAAGAATGTTGGTGTTAAGGTTTGTGATTCCCTATGCAAGCACGAAAGTCAATAGTTATGCAATGAAATTGCATCCTACTTATGGTGCATTATTCGGTGTTAGTTATGCTTAATGCTTGCTTATGAGATTTTTCGTTTCTTGGTTGCTGCTTCTCAATCTTTTGTTAGCCTTCATTTGCTCTAAGTATGATCACTACTTGTGCATCCAAAATCCTTAAACCAGTTTTGCCATATGAGCCCACTATACCTACCTATATGCGGTATTTCCATGCCGTTCTAAGCAAATTTGTATGTGCCATCTCTAATTTCAAAATAAATTTCTCTTTTGTGTGCTCGTACCGCTCATGAAATGGTAGGGGGTGGCTGATATATTTCCATGCTAGATGTGTTATTCTCAAGATGAGTGTTTATTCACTTGTCATTGCACGAGAGTCCGGCAAAGGTATTAGGGATGCCCTGTCCCGAAATGAAAAATGAATTTACTTTATGTTGTCAAATAATAAATTCCTTGGAAAGTGTTGGTATGGAGGGCACCCGTGGATACGGCTAGCCATGAAAAGTGAAAGTATTGTGGAAAAAGGAATAAACTTTATTTTCTGTTTGGGAACCACCTATGATATATCTAGCATGGAAAATATTGGGAACTACTCGATCGTTTTCGTTGACAGGAAAAGCATGCCACCCAAAATGTTTTATCTCTATTTTTTCGCTTTGAGCTCTGGCACCTCTACAAATCCCTACTTCCCTCTGCGAAGGGCCTTTCTTTTACTTTATGCAATTTTTATTTCATTTTGAGTCTCCATCTTCTCTTATAAAGCACCAACTAAAGGGCACTATGATCGTACTTGAGCATTTTGAGTCTCCATCTTCTCTTATAAAGCACCAACTAAGGGGCACTATGATCGTACTTGAGCATTGGGTGTAGCTAATATGCGAGTGTGTTTCATGAATGGATCAATGATTGAGCATAATGGGCTAGGGATAACTTATCTTAGCATTGATATTTTGAAAGACATGGTTGCTTGTTGATATGCTTGAGTATTTAAGTTATCATGTCAAAAATAGACTATTGCTTTGCATCATATAAAAGTCCAAATGTCCATGCTATAAAGAAAAGAATATGTGATGACATGTTAGGCAGCATTCCACATCAAAAATTTTGTTTTTATCATTTACCTACTCGAGGACGAGCAGGAATTAAGCTTGGGGATGCTGATACATCTCCAACGTATCTATAATTTTTTATTGTTCCATGCTGTTATATTATCATTCTTGGATGTTTTACAATCATTTTATAGTCATTTTATATCATTTTTTGGTACTAACCTATTGACATAGTGCCAAGTGCTAGTTGTTGTTTTTTGCATGTTTTTTACATCGCAGGAAATCAATACCAAACGGAGTCCAAACGCAGCGAAACATTTTGGTGATTTTTTCTGGACCAGAAGACACAAGTTGGGCAAAGAAAGTACCTGAGGGGGGCTCCGAGGGGAGCACAACCCACCAGGGCGCGCCCGGGTGGGCTGTGCCCGCCTCGGCCACCTCCCGCACCGCCTCTTTGCTCTATAAATACCCCAACATTCCAGAAACCCTAGGGGAGTCCACGAAAATCAATTCCAGCCGCCGCAAGTTCCAGAAACCACAGATCCAATCTAGACACCATCACGGAGGGGTTCATCATCCTCATTGGTGCCTCTCTGATGATGCGTGAGTAGTTCATTGTAGACCTATGGGTCCGTAGTTAGTAGCTAGATGGCTTCCTCTCTCTCTTTTGATTCTCAATACAATGGTTTCTTGGAGATCTATTTGATGTAACTCTTTTTGCGGTGTGTTTGTTGGGATCCGATGAACTTTGAGTTTATGATCAGATCTATGTTTTCATCCATGAAAGTTATCTGAGTCTTTTGATCTCTTATATGCATGATTACTTATAGCCTCATATTTCTTCTTCGAATCTTTGGTTTAGTTAGGCCAACTAGATCAATTTTTCTTGCCATGGGAAGAGGTGCTTTGTGATGGGTTCGATCTTACGGTGCTTGATCCCAGTGACAGAAGGGGAACCGACACGTATGGATCGTTGCTATTAAGGATAACAAGATGGGGTCTATTTCTACATAAATAGATCTTGTCTACATCATGTCATCGTTCTTATTTCATTACTCCGTTTCTCCATGAACTTAATACACTAGATTCATGCTGGATAGCGGTCGATGTGTGGAGTAATAGTAGTAGATGCAGGCAGGAGTCGGTCTACTAATCTTGGACGTGATGCCTATATAATGATCATTGCCTGGATATCATCATAATTATTTGAAGTTTTATCAATTACCCAACATTAATTTGTTTACCCACCGTATGCTATTTTTCTCGAGAGAAGCCACTAGTGAAATCTACGGCCCCCGGGTCTATTTTCTCATCATATATTCTCAGATCTATTTTGCTATTTGCCTTTTTATTTATTTGCCACTTTTATTTTCAGATCTATATTATCAAAAACCCAAAAATACCTCGCTGAATTTTATTTGCTTTTATTTGCATCTATCAATCTATTACAACTTTCTCACGTCCGTTTGCCAATTTCTGGCGCCGTTACCCGAAAGGGATTGACAACCCCTTTAACACGTCGGGTTGCAAGTATTTGTTCTTTGTGTGCAGGTGTTGTTTATGTAGTGTTGCTTGGTTCTCCTACTGGTTCGATAACCTTGGTCTCATCACCGAGGGAAATACCTACCGTTGCTGTGCTGCATCATCCCTTCCTCTTTGGGGAAATACCGACATAGTTCAAGCAAACATCAGGCCACATCAAACAAACAGAACCATGTGTCCGGCTTAACCGAACCATGGTATTCTCGCGTCCTCGGACGACAAGGGGGACGACTCCGGACTCACCCAGCATCAAGCTGTGTCGACACAGCCACCCATCATGGTTCTTATTCAAGGCCCTCCTTGCCGGCATGCGTTTTTCCACACGGAGGAGTCCCTTACCCAGCAGAAGCAAAGGCGCACACGTGCAATAGGGCACAGTGGAGGCTTCGACCCACGCATTAGGGCCCTGTGTAAACCTTTCTCTGTAAAATTTTCTTTTCTCACTCATTATAGACACCTCGGCAGTTCGAATTCTACGGATAGACGCCCAGAGCTTATGAAAAATAAAAACATCATTTACGGTGTTCGGGCATCCGCATTATCTAGCCCTCTTTTTTCTCTTTCTCTTTTTTCCAGCTCTTCGAACAGCTTGGCATGCACACATTGTGCAACAAATACAAATTGGTTAATTGACCAAGAGCTTGATCTCTTCATCATCTCCAAGCACCAAGTCCGGTACCGCTTTCCGCTATGTGCTCGGCGTCTCGGATATTGCAATATATGCATCAGTTCCGAACTATATCTTGGGTCAATAGTTAGGTTGCCCGGCTCCTGTGCTTACCTTCTTACGTTCCGCAAGTTCGGCTAAGAAGGTAAAGGGAGAACCCCTATGATTGTACTTCTGGCTAGTCCAGTCAAGCACCTCAGGGGAGAAAGCTGAAAACTGACCGTCATAGTAAGCGAGAACTGGTCAGCGATCTGATGACAAGTGTTAAACTAAGAAATCGTTGGTGATTTATCCGTGTCACACGCAGGGTTCATCTTAGCACAAACCATGTGATTACAAAGGAATGCCTCGGCTCCCACGTAAATCACAGAACATTGGGGGCTAGTCATTAGCTCCCGCTGTCAAGCTCCTATGGCTAAGTGAAAGCAATAAAGCCGCATAGTCCGATTGCCTAGTCTCTCTCACGCACTACCACCTTCGGGAACCGAGACATCGACTAAGGGTAACAGTGCAGAGACGAAACACCCCTCGCAATATTCACTTGGGGGCTGAAGCCGACGACTAGTAACTTTTAGAATAATAGACGGCCACACATGAGTCAAAATAAAAATACCATAGTATATCACATACAAACGGGCCGCATTATAAAGCACAAGGTCCAGTTGACAACTTAATACAATCAGTCAATGATTACATCTTTTGAGCACTGGCCTTCTATTGCCCGAGCACCATCCATAACTTGGGCGAAATACAGTTCGGGGTGGCGATGCTTCTTTCCAACCGGCGGGGGACCCGTGGCCATGTCCATTGGCTTGATCTTAGGTCAATAAACTATGGTCTTCGCAAAGGCCAGCCTAGCTCCTTCAAGGCACGCGGAACGCTTCACAGTATCAATTCGGGGAGATGCACCACGCAGCTTCTGTACCAGGCCGAAGTAGCTGTCCGGAATAGGCTCTATGGGCCACAGCCGGACGCAAAGATCCTTCAGGGCCGGCTCGGCCATCCGATGCAGCTCCATCAGCTGCTTCATCTGGTTGCTGAGGAGAGGAGGGTGCTCGGGCACCTGGAACTGTGACCAGAAAAGCCGCTGTTCGGAGTCCTCCTCCCGCGTGGCGTAGTGCTCCGCCGCAACCGCCGCACTCTTCGGAAGGTCGGCGAAAACGCCTGCGGAGCGCCAGACCCGCGTCAGCAAGGCGAATCTGTTGCCGCCAAAAACACTCTGCAGTAAGTATTTCTTACCATCTGCGATCTGCTTCACCTGGCAGACCTCCTCCCGGGCACCCCACACTTCCATTCTTGCCTCCCAGAGCTCTTTTTCCGCCTTGGATAGCTCGGAGGACTGCTCTTTCTGTTTTTGCTCAAGGGCCTCACATTTCATGACGGCATCCCTGAGCTCCACCTGCACTTCGGCCACTCGAGCCTCGTGCTTCTCGCTAGAGTTTTTCCCCGTCTCAAGTTCGGCCACCGCCTTTTCGGCAGCCGCTTTCTTCTCGGCCGCCTCGGCCTCAGACATCTTCAGTGCCGCCTTGAGGCCCTCGACCTCCACCGCAGCAGTTGCAGTCACCAAACACAATGTGCTTAGCATACAATCCGGAACGTAGGTGTCCGGCGGTGTTCACTATACATTTTGATAGGCGCTTACCTTGCGCCTCATCAAGCCGTTTGTTGACGAGGTCAAGCCCTTCATCGGAGTGCTGGAGTTTTCGATCCATCTCCTCCAGGGTAGCGACATTAGCAGCTGGAGCCAAGGACGATGCCTGTGATACCAAAATCAATCATGGCCCTTTAAATACTGGCCTACGGATATTCGACTCTCTGTTAGGTTTTTTGCAAATCCTTACAGAGTCTCGGGGGCTGTTATGTACAAGGCCTACTCAAACTCTAGCCAAAGGATAAATCCGTGTTGCGGAGAAGGAGCATTACTTGACTCACCTCGAAGCCTGTTAAAAGGCCTTGGACAACGTCGTTCAGTCTGGTGTGGACGGACCGAACACCTTGTAGAACCGCACCCATAAGAGCGTGGTGCTCGTTGACAATGACGGAGTTGCTCACCAACTCCTCAATCGTGTCTGGCCAGCCCGCCGCTGCCTAGTTATTGGTGTTCGGTGTGGGCGGTGGGACCTCAGCTCCTCCTCCGTCGGAAGGCGGGAACGGCACCGTTCAGGGCCTTAGGGGCTCAGGTGCGGCTGGCTGAGAGGGCCCGGATGGCCTGGACTCTCCTCCCGTATTCGCCAGGGGGGACACACCCTCCTGGTCTTTGGTGACTAAGGCATCAGCCTCAGTCATGGTTGCGTCGCCCCCCCTCCCCCGTGTTCGGATGGGGAGAGGTCCTTCGGGACAGCACCTCCGCAGCCTCTTCGGGGACCAAGGGAGGTGCGGAGCGCGATGCCGACCCGCTATCCGCCAAGTCGGTGGGCGGAGAGGTCCCCTCTGAGGTTGGCTCGGTAGGGAGGTGAGACGACCCCGGCTTAATCGCGCACTAACCATACATGCAAATGCACACGATCAAGCCTAAGGACTCACTTGAAGATATCACAACACAACTCTAAAACATAAATAAGTTCATACAAGCTTTATATTACAAGCCAGGGCCTCGAGGGCTCGAATACATAGCTCGATGGCATACAAGCGTCAGCGGAAGCATCAGATATCTGAGTACAGATATATTACAGAGAGAGAGAGAGAGAGATAAGCCTTCACAGAGGCAGGGTAAAATAAAAAGCTACGATCGAAAGGCGTAGGCCTCCTGCCCTGGACCCTCCGATCCTACTCCTGGTCGTCAGTCAGCTCCTCGTAGTAGTAGTACTCGCCAGGCGGGTAGTAGTACTGGTCGTTGGCTGGGGCGTCTGGCTCAGGGGCTCCGTCGTCTGGTGGCATCAAATGGAATATGGGGGAAAAAGAAAATAAAGCAAACGTGAGTACTCATCCGAAGTACTCAGCAAGCAAGGATCTACACTACATATGCAACATTTTCAAACGGGGCTGTATATGTGGACTGGGCTGCAGAAATGCCAGAATAGAGGGGGAAGCCTAGTCCTATCGAAGACTAGCATCTTCAACAATCTTCGACAGTCTTGCAGCATCAGGAGAGAGCAGATGAACATAATGTAAAGTAGTAGTAGTAGTATCATCAACCTTGACCTGAGATCCTTTCTCGACTCCCTGCGAGAAAGCAATCCCAGAGCCGTACTATCCAGTTCTCATCACATGTTCTAGTTGTACCGATCGGGATACAACTCCGAGTGTCCGTTACCGTAGGACAGGCTATCGATAGAAGTTTCTTCCCTGCAGGGGTGCACCAAGTTACCCACCACGCTCGCTTAACTCCGGCCGGACACACTTTTCTGGGTCATGCCCGGCCTCGGCTAAGCAACACGCCGCAACCTGACCGAATACCTAACAGAGAGGTCAGCACGCCGGACTAAACCTATGCGCCCAGGGGTCTTGGGCCTTCGCCCCGGGAACTCCTGCACGTTGCGTACGCGGCTAAAAGCAGACCTAGCAACCCCTTATACAAGTGCGATTGCGTTCCCAGTCCAATTCAGCGCGCGCCGCTCAGTCGCTGACGTCTATTAAGCTCCGGCTGAAGTATACGACGCAGAACGCCCATACTATGCCCACGTGATGGTTAGTGCTATCAGGCCAGAGGCCCCTCGGATCAAATATCCAAACCGTAGTGGATTGGGAGCGCGCGGAAACGAGCAGAGACTCACGATCGATGTGACCCCGTCGCCCCGTCTCGAGGACTTGCGGCAAGGGCTAAGAATGCCCGGCCACGCCTCGTAGTTATCTCGCGGGCACCTCTCAGGTCAACCCGACTCCACATCACTTCGCATAAAGCTTGCGCGGGTACCCCTCAGGGCCGACCCGTCTTTAGTAACATGGTTTAGTGCAAGTCAAATCAACAACAGTATTTGTGTGTCTGACACCAGGGGAGCCCTGAGGAATCACCCTCGATGGAACCCCACCTGATGTTAAAGTCAAGGTGAACGAAGGAGGAATCACCCTCGAGGTCCACACTTGAGGAGTTGCGCGACGATGTCGTTATCGGGGGTGGTGTAGGAGGAATCACCCTCGCTTACCATGACTGAGTAACTAACCTACAAGGTTAACATCAGAAGTTCTGACGAGGTATCACCCTCGGCACTCGACGGTAACCCAGCAGTGTCGGCAACTAAGGGGAAGTGACGTGCGGTGCCAGGGTCTGGTCTTCAATCCCGATGATCGTGTCTTCTGATATCCAGCAGGGCAGTCGAGATCAAGTGGAGGTCTCTGTCGTGTCTCTACCCAGCCTATACTAAGCAGTCTAGGATAACCAGTAAGGTAGCAAGGCAGGTTACAATAAACAGGCTATGCAGCAGATATAGGAAAACAGTAGCAGTAGCAGTTCTAATGCAAGCATAAGAGAGAAGAGATTAGGCGATATAGGCATGCTCAAAATGGGGGTGCTTGCCTGTTTGCTCTGCGGCAAGGGCAAGGTCGTCGGTGGTGTCGTTGGGGACGTAGTCGTACTCCTGAGCTACGTCTGCCTCAGGAGCTACGTCAACGTCGGGGTCTACCGATAGAGAAGAGGGGGAAGAAACAGGTAAACATAATGCAAACAGATGCAACACAGTGCGTGCTATGCTACAATGCAGTGCAGGGTTGCCTAAATATGCATCTAAGTCACTTTAGTTATTTTTAAGGTTAAAGTGGTATTTATTCACCGGTGATTAGGCACTATTCATCTACCGGAATCGGGCTCGGAGTTACGAGTTCTTCTACGTAGGGGGTTCCGACAAGAAAACAGACGGCACGATCAGATTTGTCTCGTCGTTCTAAGCAAGTTTCATGTTTTAACTTTTTTGATCCGAGCTACGGTTTAAATTTTATGAATTTTCAAAGTTTTGGCAATTTTCTGAAATTACTGGAATTAACTAAATCCGAAAATAATTAAATAGAAAAATGCTATGGGTACACAAAAGTGTACCCAGCATTTTGCCCATGTGGCTGACAGTGGGTCCACCTGTCAGTAGTTAATTAGGTTAATTAACTAAATTAACTAATTAACTAAATAATTAACTAACTAACTAACTAATTAATTAAAACATTAATCATTTTTATTATTTATTATTTTCATTTTCATTTCTCTTTTTTTTTCTGGGCCGGCCCCACTGGGCAGTGGCCCAGCCGGCCACACACACTCGCGCACACACACACAGCACGCACACCACACAACAACACACACACACGCGCGCACACACACACAGCCACGCACATGGCCATGGCCATGGCCGTGGCTAGCAGCAGCAGCAGCCACTAGCAGGAGCAGTTAGCACAAGCAGCAGCAGGCGAGCGTGGGAGCAGCGGGCGAGGCACAGGAGCCGCGGCCATGGGCAGGAGCAGGCGGCAGCAGTAGCAACAACAACACATACGCGTACGCGAAAGCGAAGCTCCGGCCATAGCCGTGGTACGACAACATACGACAACGGATCGAAGGGGAAAAGAGGGGGAATAGGCAGAGGAGCTCACAGCGATGCTCGTAGACATGGTCAGGAGGCGCGAGGGTGGCCGGTCGTGGTGAACGCGACGACGAGGTGCGGCGGCCGTGGCGGGAAAACGGCTCGATCCCGAGCGTGCGGCACGGCCCAGCTCGGTTTCTTCGGTGGAGACGAAGGAGACGACCGCGGGGAGGCTCATGGACATCTTGGCGCGGCGAGGGAAGGCCGGTGGCCGCGGGATCGACGAAGTGCGTGACGACAGTGGCTTCGGGCGACGAACAGAGGAACGGGATGAACGAGAGAGAGAGAATGGGGAGGCTAGGGTTTGTCTATGGGGATGGGGGCTATCTTATCCAGCTAGGGGTGTCGTGGATGCTCGACACGAGCTCATCGGACGCGTGGACGGCGTGCGCCGTGGCCACGCCATGGCTCTGCCTTCCTCTCTGCACGTGAGGGAGGAAAAGGCCGGTTGTGGCTGGGCCATGCTACTGTGGAATTTGAAGCCCAGTCACACAGTAGGTCTAGTTCCTTTCCATTTTCTTTTCTGTTTCATATTTTGTCTCTGTTTTACAATTTCTTTTGTCAGCAACTGATTTTTGTAAAATGCGTAACTTGCCACATAAATATGATGCAATGCTATGTGTATGCTCAAAAAGTTTCAGGGCCATAGCTTAACTTATAACATTTTGTTCAAATAAATTTAATCTATTTAATTGTTGTTGGCTTGGTTTTGTTGATGCTAGGGTCACTTAAGGAATTTTTGTGATGTTGTTTTCCTGAACATAATTAGTTATGAATTATGTGCTATTGAATGAACATTTTTATTTCCAAATTGGAACAACTTTTATTTTCCACTTTGAATTAAATTGGAGTTTGAATTAGGAGTTGAAATGCAATATGATGCAAATGATGACTAGTCACGGTTAAACTTGCTGACATGGCATGATTAGGTGGTGATCACTGTAGTGTGATGCTGGGGATGTTACAAATCTCCTCCACTGCAAGAAATCTCGTCCCGAGATTTAAGTGGGGAAGAAAAGGAAAACTTCGGAAGAACTGACCTTTGCAAGGTCGTTTATCTGGCAGACAACTTAGGGAATGTGGCAGATGTATCTCTCGAGTTGAAAATTAGGGAAACATCGAGAGCAAGGTAAGAAGTTACAATAAGAGGTTTCATGCGGATGAACATCCGATCGATACCTGAACAGAGTGTGAAAAGAGGTTCAGAGCATCGGGAATGGATCATCTCTCGGAAGGTGACTCGTGACATGATACGAAGCCAAATGCAAGAATATTTCGGAATCAAGGTTATACAAGAGAGTCAGGTTCCGGTCCTGTGGAACGGTGATGAGGGTCGATCGAGAGTAGGAAGAACGGTGAGATTTTACCGGTCACACCAACAAGGTATGTCAGAAGGTAGCTTGTCAGCTATGCCGTTAACATCGTCGGTACCAAGGGCGAGGGACGAAGAGAACCATTTTCCTGCTCGTTAAAACGAGGCAGACCAATAGGCAAAGTTCTCGTCCATCGGTAGTTACCGGAATGTCATCAACAATAGTAACAGGGTCTTACTGACGGAGTTGTAGACCGAGGTGTTTTATAAGCAGGGAATTATTTCTGCTTACATCATATAGATCTCAAGAAAGGTTAAACAAAACAATGGAAAGGAAAGGTGTTTACACACAATAAATGGTAAGTATATCCTGTCCAAGGAAAAACGGAGCATGATATACATGATGGGACAGCAAGTTCAAAAGCATTTAGGTAAAGGGGCGAGGAATGAATCATGATATTACCCATACAACGATGTTTGGATAATTGATGAAGGGACATGCAACGTTGCGTTTTCACTGTTCTCAATGATATTCGGAATACCATAGTCATGCTCCGAGGTAGCGATAACATGGTGTTTCAAGTAAGGTTGGATCGAAAGATCACAATAGATACGAAGGAACAATTTCAAGATTATCAAGGAACTCAATGTATGAGCAAAACATCATCGGGTGAGTGTTGGAGGAAGTCAAGGATGTGGTCGATGATAACACAGATCATCGAGGGGCAAGATTGGTATTTCGCATCATGAATTCAATTGATTCCTTGGATGAAGTCAAAGTGTTGACGATGATCACATCACATCTGTCAAGGGGTTTCAAGAGGATGCAATCGAACCGCGACGATATTTAGCTAGGAAATGACGAAGCGAAAGGTTATTGGAACCACGGACGCGACACAAGCTCGAAAACAAGCTTGCTGTTCGAGGTGAAATGATAAGAGGAGGAAGATCGATGTAAGCTTAGCTTATCGCCGGAAGTTGTGTTCGGAAAAGAAGGACCAGGTAGCACAGTTAAAAAGTTGACATGATAAAAACATAGCCGATCAGGCTAGGAATGTTGTGATGGGGTATTAAACTTCCCAGTAACAAGTACTAGGGGTATTACTGGAAGGTAAGTCGGAGTAGAGGTTGGACGGGTGAAATGATCTGTAGAGGACAAGTATTTAACTTATCCAGGAAATGGAATCAAGGAGAAAATATGGTCGGAACCACGATTGCAAAGGATCAATTCATAGATACAAGATGAACTTGTACCAGGGAAATAATTCTTTTTACGAGCAGCTTCCATGATAAGTTCTACATCGTTTCCATGGGCATGAACACAAAGGTTCAAGGTCGACCCCCACTTCTTCAATGCACAACCTTTCATTCACTTCTCGTTTTCGAAGAAATTGTAGTGCTGAGAATTTATCTGGTGAAGCACCAGAAGAGTATGACTCGCATAACCTTCGAGTTCACATGAATTAGGGAAAGCATAGGTTCAACCCATCGGGACATTTTACGAATCTATACAACCATCAAACAAAGCAAGGGATATGAATTCGAAAGCAGGGCATCGAAGTCAAAACAGGTGGTATAGTTTACCGGAGGTATCAAGTACCAAGGATAGAGCTCTCAAGATGTTTGAATATGAAGGATACTGTCGGATATTAGTCCAACAAAATATCAGGTAGACGACATAGGATCTGACGTGAGTAGCGGTACTCAACCAGAAGAAGAAGGATGTGACGGTATAAGGTTATAGAAACATCGGAACAATCCGACATATAAGTACAAAGGAGTTGTGGTTCAGAAACGAAGGATTAGAAGCAAAAGCTCTGATCAAAAGACGAATAGGTTGAATAGAATTAGATGGACAACTTTAGCGTTCCGTCTTGCAGAGATTTCCACCCATGGTTATGGGACATGTCCTGGTCAGTAGTCAGTCCCAAGTAAATAAGGAGAAAGAATGCACTACCTCTCCGGGCCATGCAAGCTGGGCGGATATACAGACGGCAAGAAGTAGAGAATACTTTAGTGCCAAAGGCAATGTCATCGGGGAAGGAACCGATATGGTTCTTAGTATAGAAAGGAATCGGTCGGATAACTGTCCACAAAAGGAATCAAGTAATCCGTGAGAACTAACGGGGTAAGGTTTTAATGCCTGGTTCCACCTGAGAGTCCTCCGAGAAAGGACGGGAGGCAAGTACATCTAATTAAGGAAGCACTTGAACAACCCAGGTTTAAAATTCGGGGGGTTCACGAATTCCAAAGTCAGGAGTGACAATTAGTTCACCTGGGCAGAGGGACGAGTGATTTGTACAAGCTTAGCTAGACAATCAACCAATATTTGATTGGCCGAAAACCACCTCATGTCCGAAATTATGACTGGGCCGGAAGGATGAATTAGTAGGGAAGAGCTGATGATTGCGAGTATTCGCACACATGTTGAATCAATAGGATCGAAATGAGAATGACAAGGGATATCAACAACAATTTCTTGACGTATGGAGCTAACCATAATATAAGCAAGCAAGAATTTCAGGAGTAGTAGGATGCATAGGATTCTCGAAAGATCAGATGATATTTCAAAGTGTTTTAGGAATCACAAAAACAACTGGGGATGATCGGATCCCCGGTACTGTGAGTAATTAACCGCAGTGCGAAAGAAACTGCACCGCAGTAGGTTCAAAGGATTCTCGGTTTAACGAGGAGTATTACGGGGTACCTCGTACAGGCATGATTGACTGGCCATGATGATACAACGGCAAGGATGTGTAGATATCCACGGGGATTATCGGTCTTAGTAAACTGCAAAAGCAGTGGGTAAAGGGGTCTCGGAAAACTTCGGGAAGTATCTTCGGAGCCTTCTGATGATGTCACGTCATCTTCTGGAATGAGGGGGCTCTCTGGGAGAAAACGGTTACGAGATCCTAATGTTGGAGTTAGTAAAATCTTTAACCCGAATAGGAGAGAGATTAGAGTCCCAGAGTATAGACGAGGAATAAAAGATCCTAATACCACCCAGTTGGCGACGTGGGCCCATAAGCCACACAGCCAAGTTAGTAAAATAGTTTTTGACCACTAGACTCAACTTCGGCCAAGGAATTGGGAAGGGGGATACCTAGAGGCAGTCGGCTCTGGTACCAACCTGTGACGACCCCGGCTTAATCGTGCACTAACCATACACGCAAATGCACACGATCAAGCCTAAGGACTCACTTGAAGATATCACAACACAACTCTAAAACATAAATAAGTTCATACAAGTTTTATATTACAAGCCAGGGCCTCGAGGGCTCGAATACATAGCTCGATGGCATACAAGCGTCAGCGGAAGCATCAGATATCTGAGTACAGATATATTACAGAGAGAGAGAGAGATAAGCCTTCACAGAGGCGGGGTAAAATAAAACGCTACGATCGAAAGGCGTAGGCCTCCTGCCCTGGACCCTCCGATCCTACTCCTGGTCGTCAGTCGGCTCCTCGTAGTAGTAGTACTCGCCAGGCGGGTAGTAGTACTGGTCGTCGGCTGGGGCGTCTGGCTCAGGGGCTTCGTCGTCTGGTGGCATCAAATGGAATATGGGGGAAAAGAAAATAAAGCAAACGTGAGTACTCATCCGAAGTACTCAGCAAGCAAGGATCTACACTACATATGCAACATTTTCAAAGGGGGCTGTATATGTGGACTGGGCTGCAGAAATGCCAGAATAGAGGGGGAAGCCTAGTCCTATCGAAGACTAGCATGTTCAACAATCTTCAACAGTCTTGCAGCATCAGGAGAGAGCAGATGAACATAATGTAAAGTAGTAGTAGTAGTATCATCAACCTTGACCTGAGATCCTTTCTCGACTCCCTGCGAGAAAGCAATCCCAGAGCCGTACTATCCAGTTCTCATCACATGTTCTAGTTGTACCGATCGGGATACAACTCCGAGTGTCCGTTACCGTAGGACAGGCTATCGATAGAAGTTTCTTCCCTGCAGGGGTGCACCAAGTTACCCACCACGCTCGCTTAACTCCGGCCGGACACACTTTTCTGGGTCATGCCCGGCCTCGGCTAAGCAACACGCCGCAACCCGACCGAATACCTAACAGAGAGGTCAGCACGCCGGACTAAACCTATGCGCCCAGGGGTCTTGGGCCTTCGCCCCGGGAACTCCTGCACGTTGCGTACGCGGCTGAAAGCAGACCTAGCAACCCCTTATACAAGTGCGATTGCGTTCCCAGTCCAATTCAGCGCGCGCCGCTCAGTCGCTGACGTCTATTAAGCTCCGGCTGAAGTATACGACGCAGAACGCCCATACTATGCCCACGTGATGGTTAGTGCTATCAGGCCAGAGGCCCCTCGGATCAAATATCCAAACCGTAGTGGATTAGGAGCGCGCGGAAACGAGCAGAGACTCACGATCGATGTGACCCCGTCGCCCCGTCTCGAGGACTTGCGGCAAGGGCTAAGAATGCCCGGCCACGCCTCATAGTTATCTCGCGGGCACCTCTCAGGTCAACCCGACTCCACATCACTTCGCATAAAGCTCGCGCGGGTACCCGTCAGGGCCGACCCGTCTTTAGTAACATGGTTTAGTGCAAGTCAAATCAACAACAACATCTGTGTGTCTGACACCAGGGGAGCCCTGAGGAATCACCCTTGATGGAACCCCACCTGATGTTAAAGTCAAGGTGAACGAAGGAGGAATCACCCTCGAGGTCCACACTTGAGGAGTTGCGCGACGATGTCGTTATCGGGGGTGGTGTAGGAGGAATCACCCTCACTTACCACGACCGAGTAACTAACCTACAAGGTTAACATCAGAAGTGCTGACGAGGTATCACCCTCGGCACTCGACGGTAACCCAGCAGTGTCGGCAACTAAGGGGAAGTGATGTGCGGTGCCAGGGTCTGGTCTTCAATCCCGATGATCGGGTCTTCTGATATCCAGCAGGGCAGTCGGGATCAAGTGGAGGTCTCTGTCGTGTCTCTACCCAACCTATACTAAGCAGTCTAGGATAACCAGTAAGGTAGCAAGGCAGGTTACAATAAACAGGCTATGCAGCAGATATAGGAAAACAGTAGCAGTAGCAGTTCTAATGCAAGCATAAGAGAGAAGAGATTAGGCGATATAGGCATGCTCAAAATGGGGGTGCTTGCCTGTTTGCTCTGCGGCAAGGGCAAGGTCGTCGGTGGTGTCGTCGGGGACGTAGTCGTACTCCTGAGCTGCGTCTGCCTCGGGAGCTACGTCAACGTCGGGGTCTACCGATAGAGAAGAGGGGGAAGAAACAGGTAAACATAATGCAAACAGATGCAACACAGTGCGTGCTATGCTACGATGCAGTGCAGGGTTGCCTAAATATGCATCTAAGTCACTTTAGTTATTTTTAAGGTTAAAGTGGAATTTATTCACCGGTGATTAGGCACTATTCATCTACCGGAATCGGGCTCGGAGTTACGAGTTCTTCTACGTAGGGGGTTCCGACAAGAAAACAGACGGCACGATCAGATTCGTCTCGTCGTTCTGAGCAAGTTTCATGTTTTAACTTTTTTGATCCGAGCTACGGTTTAAATTCTATGAATTTTCAAAGTTTTGGCAATTTTTTGAAATTACTGGAATTAACTAAATCCGAAAATAATTAAATAGAAAAATGCTATGGGTACACAAAAGTGTACCCAGCATTTTGCCCATGTGGCTGACAGTGGGTCCACCTGTCAGTAGTTAATTAGGTTAATTAACTAAATTAACTAATTAACTAAATAAATAACTAACTAACTAACTAACTAATTAACTAATTAAAACATTAATCATTTTTTTATTTATTATTTTCATTTTCATTTCTCTTTTTTTTTCTGGGCCGGCCCCACTGGGCAGTGGCCCAGCCGGCCACACACACTCGCGCACACACACACAGCACGCACACCACACAACAACACACACACGCGCGCACACACACAGCCACGCACACGGCCATGGCCATGGCCGTGGCTAGCAGCAGCAGCAGCCACTAGCAGGAGCAGTTAGCAGAAGCGGCAGCAGGCGAGCGTGGGAGCAGCGGGCGAGGCACAGGAGCCGCGGCCATGGGCAGGAGCAGGCGGCAGCAGCAACAACACGTACGTGTACGCGAAAGCGAAGCTCCGGCCATAGCTGTGGTACGACAACATACGACAACGGATCGAAGGGGAAAAGAGGGGGAATAGGCAGAGGAGCTCACAGCGATGCTCGTAGACATGGTCAGGAGGCGCGAGGGTGGCCGGTCGTGGCGAACGCGACGACGAGGTGCGGCGGCCGTGGCGGGAAAACGGCTCGATCCCGAGCGTGCGGCACGGCCCTGCTCGGTTTCTTCGGTGGAGACGAAGGAGACGACCGCGGGGAGGCTCATGGACATCTTGGCGCGGCGAGGGAAGGCCGGTGGCCGCGGGATCGACGAAGTGCGTGACGACAGTGGCTTCGGGCGACGAACAGAGGAACGGGATGAACGAGAGAGAGAGAATGGGGAGGCTAGGGTTTGTCTATGGGGACGGGGGCTATCTTATCCAGCTAGGGGTGTCGTGGATGCTCGACACGAGCTCATCGGACGCGTGGACGGCGTGCGCCGTGGCCACACCATGGCTCTGCCTTCCTCTCTGCACGTGAGGGAGGAAAAGGCCGGTTGTGGCTGGGCCATGCTACTGTGGAATTTGAAGCCCAGTCACACAGTAGGTCTAGTTCCTTTCCATTTTCTTTTTCTGTTTCATATTTTGTCTCTGTTTTACAATTTCTTTTGTCACCAACTGATTTTTGTAAAATGCGTAACTTGCCACATAAATATGATGCAATGCTATGAGTATGCTCAAAAAGTGTCAGGGCCATAGCTTAACTTATAACATTTTGTTCAAATCAATTTAATCTATTTAATTGTTGTTGGCTTGGTTTTGTTGATGCTAGGGTCACTTAAGGAATTTTTGTGATGTTGTTTTCCTGAACATAATTAGTTATGAATTATGTGCTATTGAATGAACATTTTTATTTCCAAATTGGAACAACTTTTATTTTCCACTTTGAATTAAATTGGAGTTTGAATTAGGAGTTGAAATGCAATATGATGCAAATGATGACTAGTCACGGTTAAACTTGCTGACATGGCATGATTAGGTGGTGATCACTGTAGTGTGATGCTGGGGATGTTACAGGAGGCCGCGCGGTGGGTTGTGATATCACACAATCCATTTCCGTCAATAAAAGACTAGTAAAAATGAAACAAGGAATACTGAAGCTCATACCTTGTGGCGGGGGGCTTGACCTTGCGGTCCTTCTCCGAGACCTCTTCAGATGCCACGGACTCCTCATCGGAGTCCAGGCTGTCGGGCAGGACCACCTTGGGCCTGCAATGCCTCTTCGGGGCCCGAAGAGGTTGTACCTCCTCGACGTCTTCGGCCGCCGCCCTCTTCTTGGAGTGGGAGGAGGCACTTTCCTCCTCGTCTTCGTCCTCCTCCCCGTCTTGAGCAAATGGGGCCGCTGCATCTCCAGCATTGGTGTCCGGACGCTCCCTCAAGCGGAGGCCTCCCGAGCCTCCGGCAGATCCTTCTTCTTCCCCTTCTTCTCTGGGGCCTTGTAAGGCGCCTCCACCAGCAGCTCCCCCAGTTGAGCTGATTGGGGCTCTTCGGGCAGCGGAGCCAGGCTGCTGATCTTCTCGGCCTTCTCGTGCTAGCCCTGTTAAGGCAACAAAAAGGGATTTAGACCAAACTTTTGACAGTATAAGCGCCCGAATACACATCGGGCAAAGGATTAGTTACCTTCCTCGGAGGATTTGCGGCGTCGAGGCCGATGACTTCTTTCTCGGCCGGCCACTCCTTCAGGGGCTTGAACAACAGACTCCACACCTTGTCGTAGGTGGTGCCGAAGAGGTGTTGCACGGTGGCCGGGTCTTCGGGCTTGTAAGTCCACATCGGGCTCACCCTCTGCTGGCAAGGAAGGAGGCGGCGACGGAGCATTATCTCAACTACGTTGGTCAGTATGGTGCCGGTCTCCATCACATTGGAAACACGTTTCTACAGTTTGATGTCGCTTGAACTACGTCGGTATTTCCCCAAAGAGGAAGGGATGATGCAGTACAGCTACGGTAGGTATTTCCCTCAGTTATGAAATCAAGGTATCAATCCAGTAGGAGAACCAAGCAACACTGTGTAAACGGTACCTGCACACAAAAAACAAATACTTGCAACCCGACGCTTATGAGGGCTTGTCAATCCCTCTACGAATAACGGCGCCAGAAGTTGTCAAGTTGACGGGATAAAAATTTGGTGTAGATTGGATAAATAGATCTCGATAAAACATGAAATAAAATAAATAGCAAAAAGTGCAGCAAGGTATTTTTGGGTTTTTGGAATAATAGATCTGAAAACAAAAGCAAATAAAAATAGATCTCAAAGCAAATATGATGGAGAATAGACCCGGGGCCCGTAGATTTCACTAGTGGCTTCTCTCAAGAAAATAGCACACGGTGGGTAAACAAATTACTGTTGGGCAATTGATAGAACATCGAATAATTATGACGATATCCAAGGCAATGATCATTATATAGGCATCACGTCCAAGATTAGTAGACCGACTCCTGCCTGCATCTACTACTATTACTCCATACATCGACCGCTATCCAGCATGCATCTAGTGTATTAAGTTCATGGAGAAACGGAGTAATGCAATAAGAACGATGACATGATGTAGACGAGATCTATTCATGTAGGAATAGCCCCCATCTTGTTATCCTTAATAGTAACGATACATGCGTGTCTTGCTACCCTTTCTGTCACTAGGAAAGAACACCGCAAGATCGAACCCATCACAAAGCACCTCTTCCCATGGCAAGAAAAATCGATCTAGTTGGCCTAACTAAACCAAAGATTCGAAGAAGAAATACGAGGCTATAAGTAATCTTGCATATAAGAGATCAAAGAAGACTCAAATAATACTCATGGATATAGATCTGATCATAAACTCAAAGTTCATCGGATCCCAACAAACACACCGCGAAAAGAGTTACATCAAATAGATCTCCAAGAGACCATTGATCTACAACATAATTTGCAAAGATTACTCAGACTATTGTTCAAGATAATGAGTTCAATTAATCATATTATCTAAGAACTCCCACTCAAATTAACATCCCTCCGGTTGTTCGAGTGTAACATAATCCAAATTCACCAAGCCAAGTCCGATCCTCATGTGAGATGAGGTGGTTTCAATGGTGAACATCTACATGTTAATCATATCTACTATATGACTCATGTTCGACCTTTTGGTCTCTTGTGTTCCGAGGCCATGTCTGTACATGCTAGGCTCGTCAAGTTTAACTCAAGTGTTCCACATGTGCAAAACTGGCTTGCACCCGTTGTATGCGAACGTAGAGTCTATCACACCCGATCATCACGTGGTGCTTCGAAACGACGAACTTTCGCAATGGTGCACACTTGGGGAGAACACAATTTTATCTTGAAATTTTAGTGAGGGATCACTTTATAATGCTACCATCATAGTAAACAAAATAAGATGCATAAAAGGATTAACATCACATGCAAATCATAAGTGACATGATATGGCCATCATCTTGTGCTTTTGATCTCCATCTTCAAAGCACCAGCATGACACCATGATCTCCATCATCGTGTCGCCATCTAGGTTGTCACACCAACCATGCTTCTACAACTATTGCTACCGCTTAGCGATAAAGTAAAGCATTACATAGCGCTTAATGATTGACACGCAGGTCATACAATAATTAAAGACAACCCTATGGCTCATGCTGGTTGCCGTATTCATTGACATGCAAGTCGTGATAATCTATACAAAACATGATCATCTCATACATCAAATATATCTCATCATGTCTTTGGCCATATCATATCACAACATACCATGCAAAAATAAGTTAGACGTCCTCTACTTTGTTGTTGCATGTTTTACGTGGCTGCTATGGTCGACTAGTAAGAACCATTCTTACCTACGCAAAGCCACGACGGTGATATTCAAGTTGCTATTTAACCTTCTACAAGGACCGCCTTTGTCAAATCCGATTCAACCAAGGTGGGAGAGACAGACACCCGCCAGCCATCTTTATGCAACAAGTTGCATGTCAGTCGATGGAACCGGTCTCATGTATGTGGACATGTAAAGTTGGTCCAGGCCGCTTCATCCCACAATACTGCTGAATCAAAATAAGACTAAGGAAGGAAGCAATCTGAATATCAATGCCCACAAACTCCTTTGTGTTCTACTCGTGATGTCATCTACGCATAGACCTAGCTCATGATGCCACTGTTGGGGAACGTGCATGGGAAACAAAAAAAATTCCTACGCTCACCAAGATCAATCTAGGAGATGTGTTGGAAATATGCCCTAGAGGCAATAATAAATTAGTTATTATCATATTTCCCTGTTCATGGTAATCGTTTATTATCCATGCAAGAATTGTATTGATCGGAAACTAAAATACATGTGTGGATACATAGACAACAACATGTCCCTAGTAAGCCTCTACCGGACTAGCTCGTTGATCAAAGATGGCTATGGTTTCCTAGCCATGGACATGAGTTGTCATTTGATAACGGGATCACATCATTAGGAGAATGATGTGATGGACAAGACCCAAACTATAAATGTAGCATATGATCGTGTCAAGTTTATTGCTATCGTTTTCTGCATGTCAAGTATATGTTCCTATGACCATGAGATCATGCAACTCACTGACACCGGAGGAGTACCTTGTGTGTACCAAACATCGCAACGTAACCGGGTGACTATAAAGGTGCTCTACAGGTATCTTCGAGGGTGTCTGTTGAGTTTGCATGGATCAAGACTAGGATTTGTCACTCCGTATGACGGAGAGGTATCTCAGGGCCCACTCGGTAATACAACATCACTAGAAGCTTGCAAGCAATGTGACTAATGGGTTAGCCACGGGATCTTGTATTACTGAACCAGTAAAGAGACTTGTCAGTAACGAGATTCAACTAGGTATGGAGATACCGACGATCGAATCTCAGGCAAGTAACATACCGATAGACAAAGGGAACTGCATACGGGATTAGCTGAATCCTTGGCATCGAGGTTCGACCGTTAAGATGTTCGTAGAATATGTAGGAATCAATATGTGCATCAGGTCCCGCTATTGGTTATTGACCGTAGAGGTGTCTCGGTCATGTCTGCATAGTTCTCAAACCCGCAGGGTCTACACACTTAACGTTTGGTGACGATATAAGTATAGTTGAGTCATTATGGTGGTTACCGAAGGTTGTTCGGAGTCCCGGATGAGATCCCGAAAGTGACAAGGAACTCCAGAATGGTCCAGAGGTGAAGATTGATATATTGGACGAAGGGTATTGGCGTCCGGAATTGTTCCGGGGGTACCGGGTGATGACCAGCATCACCGAAAGGGGTTTCGGGGGGCCCCGGCAAGTGTTGGGGGGCCCCATGGGCCAAGGGGAGGGGGCAAACCAGCCCACTAAGGGGTTGTGCGCCCCCTCGCCCTTTCCCACGTAACCAGAAGAGGTGGGGCGCCCCCTCTAGGGTTCCCTCCACCTGGCTTGGGGGCAAGCCACCCTAGGGTTTCCCTAGGGGGCGCCTCCATCTGCCTTGGCCGCCGCCTCCCTAGATGGGATCTAGGGGCGCCACCCCTCCTCCCTTCCCCCTATATATAGAGGGGTGGAGGGAGGGCAGCTGCACCCATCTATGCCATGGTGCTGCCCTCTCTCTCCCTCGTAGTACTTCTTCTTCTCCGTGAGGCTTGGCGAAGCCCTACTGAGATTTCTCCACCACCACCGCCATCACACCGTCGTGCTGCCGGAGGACTCGAGCTACTACTTCACCATCGCTCGCTGGATCGAGGAGGTGAAGGCGTCATCAAGCCGTACATGTGTTGAACGCGGAGGTGCCGTCCGTTCAGCACTTGGATCGGGAGTTCGCGGGACGGATCGTGATTGGATCGTGAAGACGTTTGCGGGACGAATCGTGATTGGATCACGAAGACGTTCGACTACATCAACCGCATTTCTTAACGCTTCCGCTTAGCGATCTACAAGGGTATGTAGATCCAATCTCTCCTCTCGTAGATGGTCATCTCCTAGATTGATCTTGGTGAGTGTAGGAAAATTTGTGTTTCCCATGCAACGTTCCCCAACAGTGGCATCAGAGCTAGGTCTATGCGTAGATGACATCATGAGTAGAACACAAAGGAGTTCGTGGGTGTTGATATTTAGATTGCTTCCTTCCTTGGACTTTTCTTGATTCAGCGGTATTGTGGGATGAAGCGGCCCGGACCAACTTTACATGTCCATGTACATGAGACCGGTTCCATCGACAGACATGTGACTTTGTTGCATAAAGATGGCTGGCGGGTGTCTGTCTCTCCTAACTTAGTTGAATCGGATTCGACAAAGCCGGTCCTTGTAGAAGGTTAAATAGCAACTTGCATATCACCGTTGTGGCTTTGTGTAGGTAAGAATCGTTCTTGCTAGATACCCATAGTAGCCACGTAAAACATGCAACAACAATTAGAGGACATCTAACTTGTTTTTGCAGGGTATGTTGTGATATGATATGGCCAAAGACATGATGAAATATATTTGATGTATGAGATGATCATGTTTGTAATAGTTTATATCGACTTGCATGTCGATGCATATGGCAACCGGCAGGAGCCATAGGGTTGTCTTTAATTATTGTATGACCTGCGTGTCAATCATTAAGCGCTATGTAATGCTTTACTTTATCGCTAAGCGGTAGCAATAGTAGTAGAAGCATGGTTTGCGTGACAACCCCGATGGTGACATGATGATGGAGATCATGGTGTCATGCCGGCGACGATGGAGATCATGCTGGTGCTTTGGAGATGGAGATCAAAAGCACAAGTTGATGGCCATATCATGTCACTTATGATTTGCATGTGATGTTAATCCTTTTATGCATCTTATTTTACTTAGGACGACGGTAGCATTATAAGGTGATCCCTCACTAAAATTTCAAGATAAAATTGTGTTCTCCCCAAGTGTGCATCGTTGCGAAAGTTCGTCGTTTCGAAGCACCACGTGATGATCGGGTGTGATAGACTCTACGTTCACATACAACGGGTGCAAGCCAGTTTTGCACATGCGGAACACTTGGGTTAAACTTGACGAGCCTAGCATATACAGACATGGCCTCGGAACACAAGAGACCGAAAGGTCGAACATGAGTCATATAGTAGATATGATCAACATGGAGATGTTCACCATTGAAACCACCTCATCTCACGTGATGATCGGACTTGGGTTGGTGAATTTGGATCGTGTTACACTCGGATAACCGGAGGGATGTTGATTTGAGTGGGAGTTCATAAGTAATATGATTAATTGAACTCATTTTCATGAACAATAGTCTAAGTTGTCTTTGCAAATTATGTTGTAGATCAATAGCTCACGCTGTAGCTCCTTGTTTTAATATGTTCCTAGAGAAAGACTAAGTTGAAAGATATTGTAAGCAATTATGCGGACTAGGGCCGTAGTCTGAGGATTGTCCTCACTGCTGCACAGAAGGCTCATGTCCTTGATGCACCGCTCGGTGTGCCAACCCCTCCAGCGTCGTCTGTGGATGTTGTGAACATCTAGCAGACACGGTCTGATGACTACTTGATAGTTTTGTGCGCCATGCTTTACGGCTTAGAATCGGGGCTCCAGAGGAGTTTTGAACGCCATGGAACATATGAGATGTTCCAAGAGCTGAAATTGGTATTTTAGGCTCATGCCCATGTTGAGAGGTATGAGACCTCTGACAAGTTCTTTCCCTACAAGATGGAGGAGAATAGCTCAGCCAGTGAGCATGTGCTCAAAATGTCTGGGTGCTACAATCACTTGAATCAAGTGGGAGTTAATCTTCCAGATAAGATAGTGATTGACAAAGTTCTCCATTCACTATCACCAAGCTACTAGAGCCTTGTGATGAACTATAACATGCAAGGGATGGAGATGATCCCAGAGCTGTTCGCGGTGCTTAAGGCCGCGAAGCTAGAAATCAAGAAGGAGCATCAAGTGTTGATGGTTAACAAGACCACTGGTTTCAAGAAGGGCAAGGGCAAGAAGGAAAACTTCATGAATGGAAAGCTAGTTGCCGCTCCAGTGAAGAAACCCAAGGTTGAACCTAAACCCGAGACTAAGTGCTTCTATTGTAAGGGGAACGGTCACTGGTAGCGGAACTACCCCAAATACTTGGTACATAAGAAGGCTGGCAACTTCAACAAAAGTATATTTGATATACGTGTTATTAATGTGTACCTTACTAGTACTCCTAGTAGCACCTGGGTATTAGATACCGGTTCAGTTGCTAATATTGGTAACTCGAAACAAAAGCTACGGAATAAACGGAGACTAGCTAAGGGCGAGGTGATGATGTGTGTTGGAAGTGTTTCCAAGGTTGATGTGATCACCATCGCACGCTCCCTCTACCTTCGGGATTAGTGTTGAACCTAGATAAATGTTATTTGGTGTCTACGTTGAGCATGAACATGATTAGACCGTGTTTATTGTAATATGGTTATTCGTTTAAGTCAGAGAATAATTGTTATTCTGTTTACATGAATAATACCTTCTATGGTCATGCACCCAAGGTGAATGGTTTATTGAATCTCGATCGTAGTGATACACATGTTCATAACATTGATGCCAAAAGATGTAGAGTTGATAATGATAGTACCACTTTCTTGTGGCACTGCCGCTTAGGTCATAATGGTGTAAAGCGCATGAAGAAACTCCATGCTGATGGACTTTTGGAGTCACTTGATTTTGAATCACTTGACACATGCGAACCATGCCTCATTGGCAAGATGACTAAAACCCCGTTTTCCGGAACAATGGAACGGGCAAGTGACTTGTTGGAAATCATACATGCTGATGTGTGCGGTCCGATGAGTGTTGACGCGTGCAGTGGATATTGTTATTTCCTCACCTTCACCGATGATTTGAGTATATATGGGTATGTTTACTTAATGAAGCATAAGTCTGAAACGTTTGAAAAGTTCAAGCAATTTCAGAGTGAAGTTGAGAATCATCGTAACAAGAAGATTAAATTCCTACGATCCGATCGAAGGGGAGAATATCTGAGTTATGAGTTTGGCAATCACTTAAGACAATGTGGAATTGTTTCACAGTTGACGCCACCTGGAACCCCACAGCGTAATGGTGTGTCCGAACGTCGTAAACGTACCTTATTGGATATGGTGCGTTCTATGATGTCTCTTGCCGATCTACCACTATCGTTTTGGGGTTATGCATTAAAGACAACTACATTCACTTTAAATAGGGCACCATCCAAGTCCGTGAAGACGACACCGTATGAACTGTGGTTTGGCAAGAAACCTAAGTTGTCGTTTCTTAAGGTTTGGGGCTGCGATGCTTATGTCAAAAGGGTTCAACCGGAAAAGCTCGAACCCAAAGCAGACAAATGCGTCTTCATAGGATACCCAAAAGAGACGGGTGGGTATACCTTCTATCTCAGATCCGAAGGCAAAGTGTTTGTCGCTAAGAACGGGTCCTTTCTCGAGAAGGAGTTTCTCTCGAAAGAATTGAGTGGGAGGAAGATAGAACTTGATGAGGTTGTTGAACCTTTACTTCAACCAGTGAGTAGTGCAGCACAGAAAGATGTTTCTGTGACACCTGCGTCAGTTGAAGAGGAAGCTAATGATAGTGATCATGAAGTTTCGGATCAAGTTACTATCGAACCTCGTAGGTCGACAAGGGTACGTACAGCTCCTGAGTGGTACGGTAACCCTGTCTTAGATGTCATGTTGTTGGACAACGATGAATCTAGGAGCTATGGAGAAGCGATGGTGGGCCCGGATTCCGACAAATGGTTAGAGGCCATGAAATCCGAGATAGGATCCATGTATGAGAACAAAGTATGGACTTTGGTGGACTTGCTCGATGATCGGCAAGCCATTGAGAATAAATGGATCTTTAAGAAGAAGACAGACACTGATGGTAATGTCACCATTTATGAAGCTCGACTTGTCGCAAAGAAGTTTCCGACAAGTTCAAGGAGTTGACTATGATGAGACTTTCTCACTCATAGCGATGCTAAAGTTTGTTGGAATTATGTTAGCAGATGTTGCATTTTCAATTACGAAATCTGGCAGATGGATGTCAAAACAAAGTTTCCTTGACGGTTTCCATGAGGAAAGGTTGTATGTGATACAACCAGAAGGTTTTGTCGATCCTAAGGATGCTAAAAGGTATGCAAGCTCCAGCGATCCTTCTATGGACTGGAGCAAGCATCTCGGAGTTGGAACATACGCTTTGATGAGGTGATCAAAGCTTTTGGGTTAATACGAAGTTTGCAAGAAATTTGTATTTACAAGAAAGTGAGTGGGAGCACTATAACATTTCTGATAAGTATATGTGGATGACATATTGTTGATCGGAAATGATGTAGAATTTCTGGAAAGCATAAAGGGTTGTTTGAAAGGAGTTTTTCAAAGGAAGACCTGAGTAAAGCTGCTTACATATTGGGCGACAAGATCTATAGAGATAGATCAAGACGCTTGATAAGACTTTCACAGAGCACATACCTTGACATGATTTTGAAGGAGTTCAAAATGGATCAGTCAAAAAAGGAGTTCTTGCCTGAGTTGTAAGGTGTGAAATTGAGTAAGACTCAAAGCTCGACCACGGCAGAAGAAAGAGAAAGGACGAAGGTCGTCCCCTATGCCTCAGCCATAGGCTCTATATGGTATGCCATGTTGTGTACCGCACCTGATGTGTGCTTTGCCACGTGTCTGGCAAGGGGGTACAAGAGTGATCCAGGAGTGGATCACTGGACAGCGGTCAAAATTATCCTTAGAGGAATAAGGAAATGTTTCTCGGTTATGGAGGTGATAAAGAGTTCGACGTAAAGGGTTACGTCGATGCAAGCTTTAACACCAATCCGGATGACTCTGAGTAGTAAACCGGATATGTATAGTGGAGCAGCCATTTGGAATAGCTCCAAGTGAAGCGTGGTAGCAGCATCTACAATATGACATAGAGATTTGCATAGTACACGCGGATCTGAATGTTGCAGATCCATTGACTAAAACCTCTCTCACAAGCATAACATGATCTAACCCCAGAACTCACTGGGTGTTAATCACATGGTGATGTGAACTGGATTATTGACTCTAGTGCAAGTGGGAGACTGTTGGAAATATGCCCTAGAGGCAATAATAAATTAGTTATTATCATATTTCCCTGTTCATGATAATCGTTTATTATCCATGCAAGAATTGTATTGATCGGAAACTAAAATACTTGTGTGGATACATAGACAACAACATGTCCCTAGTAAGCCTCTACCGGACTAGCTCGTTGATCAAAGATGGCTATGGTTTCCTAGCCATGGACATGAGTTGTCATTTGATAATGGGATCACATCATTAGGAGAATGATGTGATGGACAAGACCCAAACTATAAACATAGCATATGATCGTGTCAAGTTTATTGCTATCGTTTTCTGCATGTCAAGTATATGTTCCTATAAACATGAGATCATGCAACTCACTGACACCGGAGGAGTACCTTGTGTGTACCAAACATCGCAACGTAACTGGGTGACTATAAAGGTGCTCTACAGGTATCTCCGAGGGTGTCTGTTGAGTTGGCATGGATCAAGACTGGGATTTGTCACTCTGTATTACGGAGAGGTATCTCAGGGCCCACTCAGTAATACAACATCACAAGAAGCTTGCAAGCAATGTGACTAATGGGTTAGCCACAGGATCTTGTATTACGGAACGAGTAAAGAGACTTGCCAGTAACGAGATTGAACTAGGTATGAGATACCGACGATCGAATCTCGGGCAAGTAACATACCGATAGACAAAAGGAACTGCATACGGGATTAGCTGAATCCTTGGCATCGAGGTTCGACCGATAAGATCTTCATAGAATATGTAGGAACCAATATGGGCATCCAGGTCCCGCTATTGGTTATTGACTGTAGAGGTGTCTCGGTCATGTCTGCATAGTTCTCGAACCCATAGGGTCTACACACTTAACGTTTGGTGACGATATAAGTATAGTTGTGTCATTATGGTGGTTACCGAAGGTTGTTTGGAGTCCCGGATGAGATCCAGGACGTGACGAGGAACTCCGGAATGGTCCGGAGGTGAAGATTGATATATTGGACGAAGGGTATTGGAGTCCGGAATTGTTCCGGGGGTACCGGGTGATGACCAGCATCACCGAAAGGGGTTTCAGGGGGCCCCGGCAAGTGTTGGGGGGCCCCATGGGCCAAGGGGAGGGGGAAAACCAGCCCACTAAGGGGCTGTGCGCCCCCCTCACCCTTTCCCACGTAACCAGAAGAGGTGGGGCGCCCCCTCTAGGGTTCCCTCCACCTGGCTTGGGGGCAAGCCACCCTAGGGTTTCCCTAGGGGGCGCCTCCATCTGCCTTGGCCGCCGCCCCCCCTAGATGGGATCTAGGGGCGCCACCCCTCCTCCCTTCCCCCTATATATAGAGGGGTGGAGGGAGGGCAGCCGCACCCATCTATGCCATGGCGCTGCCCTCCCTCTCCCTCGTAGTCCTTCTTCTTCTCCGTGAGGCTTGGTGAAGCCCTGCAGAGATTTCTCCACCACCACCGCCATCACGCCGTCGTGCTGCCGGAGGACTCGAGCTACTACTTCACCATCGCTCGCTGGATCGAGGAGGTGAAGGCGTCATCAAGCCGTACGTGTGTTGAACGTGGAGGTGTCGTCCGTTCGGCAGTTGGATCGGGAGTTCGCGGGATGGACTGTGATTGGATCGCGAAGACGTTCGCGGGACGAATCGTGATTGGATCGCGAAGACGTTCGACTACATCAACCGCATTTCTTAACGCTTCCGCTTAGCGATCTACAAGGGTGTGTAGATCCAATCTCTCCTCTCGTAGATGGACATCTCCTAGATTGATCCTGGTGAGCGTAGGAATTTTTTTGTTTCCCATGCAACGTTCCCCAACAAGATGCACATCTAGGAGAGGAGAGTGGTGTCTACATACCCTTATAGACCGAAAGCGTTAACGATCTAGAGATCGTGGTTGGCGTAGTCGTACTCGCGTCGAGAACCAAACCGATCCAAGTATCGCACGTGCGGCAACTCCGAGTTTAGCACACGTACGGCTCGACGACGTCTTCTCCTTCTTGATCCAGCAAGGGAGGGTGAGGAGGTAGATGATATCTGAACCAACACGATGGCGTGGTGGTGGTGGTGGGAGCGGAACTCCGGCAGGGCTTCGCCAAACGCGTACCAGTGAAATGTGGGAGGAGTTGGGAGAGGTAATGGCCAAGGGTCAAAGGGAGACTGCCCCCAACGCCTCTCCACCTTTATGTAGGCATGGAGGGGGTTGGTGGCTTGCCCTCCAAGGCCCTAGGGTCATTGGTCAAAGGGGTAGGAAGGAAATCCCTCCTTTCCTTCCCCACCGATCGCTATCCCCCTTTTTAGGGATCCTGATCTTATCCCTTCGGGACATGATACTATTCCTTTTAAGGGAGGATCTTGGTGCGCCTAGACCAGGGTTGTGGGGACTTTCCCCAGTACCCACATTCATGTGGTCCCCCATGCAGGTGGGCCCTACTCCGGAACCTTCTAGAACCTTCCCGGTACAATACCGAAAAAACTTGAACTTTTTCTTGAACCCCGATAAAACCTTTCCATATATGAATCTTTACCTCCAGACTATTTCGGAGCTCCTCGTGACGTCCCGGATCCCATCTGGGACTTCGAACAACCTTCGGATTTTTCACTATTAATATCTCAATACTACCCTAGCGCTACCGAATGTTAAGCGTGCGACCCTACGGGTTCAGAAATATGCAGACATGACCGAGAATCCTCTCCGGTCAATAACCAATAGCGGGACCTGGATGCCCATATTGGTTCCTACATATTCAACGAAGATCTTTATCGGTTGAACCACGATGTCAAGGATTCAGCTAATCCCGTATGCAGTTCCATTTGTCCATCGGAATGTTACTTGCCCAAGATTCGGTCGTCCGTATCTCCATACCTAGTTCAATCTCGTTACCGGCAAGTCTCCTTACTCGTTCCATAATACAAGATGCCGTGGCTAACTCCTTAGTCACATTGCTTGCAAGCTCATTGTGATGTTGTATTACCGAGTGGGCCCCGAGATACCTCTCCGTCATACGGAGTGACAAATCCCAGTCTCGATCCATGCCAACTCAACAGATACCCTCGGAGATACCTGTAGAGCATCTTTATAGTCACCTAGTTACGTTGCGACGTTTGATACACACAAGGTACTCCTCCGATATCAGTGAGTTGCATGATCTCATGGTTATAGGAACAGATACTTGACATGCAGAAAACTATAGCAATAAACTTGATACGATCATATGCTACGTTTATAGTTTGGGTCTTGTCCATCACATCATTCTCCTAATTATGTGATCCCGTTATCAAATGACAACTCATGTCTATGGCTAGGAAACCATAGCCATCTTTGATCAACGAGTTAGTCCGGTAGAGGCTCACTAGGGACACGTTGTTGTCTATGTATCCACACATGTATTTGAGTTTCCGGTCAATACAATTATAGCATGGATAATAAACGATTATCATGAACAAGGAAATATAATAATAACCACTTTATTATTGCCTCTTGGGCATATTTCCAACAGTGCCGCCCATGGACGACTACGTGGTGCTGGAGGACCCCGCAGTGGCAAGCGTCCGAACTACGTGCACTACCATGAGGAGGGTCGGCCAACTCACTTATGCAAGGTGATCCTTGCCCTGAAGCTGGAGTGTCTCCCTATGCCCCTAGACTTCACGAAGCACTTCCCGGCCGTGCCGAAAGAGTTCCAGCTGAAGATGAACATCGGCTGTGCATGGAGGGTCATTGCCCGTCTGTTGAATGGTCGGGTCACCCTCGATCAGGGTTGGGCCCCGTTCGCCGCCGTCCACCATATCAAGATCGGTTACATGGTGACCTTCAAATTGCTGACTCCCGGCACCCTGAAGGTGGCCATCTTCAACGACGACGGCATTGAAGTGGTGACCAAATGCGAGAGGGGCGGCGACGCCTTCGCCGTGAACGTGTAGGAGAGCTCTCTGTTGTGTGTGTTGGTTTGGTTAGGACTATGTCGTACTGGTTCGGTTGAAAACTGCTTACTGTAAATGCCGTACTATGTTGAGAACAACTTGAATTGGTTTAAACCTAGTTTATATGCTATCTATTTGTGTGTCTTTTTGTTTGTTCTACCTGTGTAAGTGCATCTAGTGCCCCTTAGTGATTTTGGTGTATTGAAGACTTATAGGTTAAGGGACTAATGTGTTTGTGAGTGTACACAGGTCTATAAGTCTATGAGGAGTTTGTTAATTACGATGAATGTCGACCCCTAAAAATGAATGTCTTCAACTGAAGACTTTGGTTTTCTTGAAGACTTTGAAAGTGAAGAAATTGGTGTGACCCTGAAGGCTTGATATTCATGCGAGGATTATGAAGCGTGAAGACTTTTGTTTTCGTAGTTTCATTTTCTTCTTCTTGAGTCATAGGAAACACCGTACTGTTAAAGGGGGTCGAGGTAAAACTAAGGAAAAGTTTCCAAGTGATGCTCAACTCAAAATCCTACACCTACCCAATCCTTTCAAGTGAAGCCATTGGAAATCTCATACAGTTTAGTCAAGTTCTTCAGTGACAGAGACGAAGTTCTTCTGTTCTCTGAGGAATTTGTTCTGACTGCGGAGTTAGAAATTCGCCAGTGCGGATTGCCTAGAAGTGAGGATTATGATAGCCCTGAGGAATTTGATACTCAAATTTCCGACCGTTGCTGTGCTACGCGCCAGCTGTCCAAATATCCTACCCACCTAACAGTCATATCATTGAAGGGCATTTATGTCTTATCAGGTTGGGCTGCTCCCTAGGCTATAAATAGCCGCCCCCTTCAACCACTAGCTGGTTGGCTGCTCCGAGAGATAGATTGACACTTGTCATTTAGAGCATCCCATCCTCCGAGGACTTTGAGCGAAAATCATCAAGTGAGGAAAAACCCAAAAACCCAAACACCTACAAACCCAAAGTGATTGAGCATCACTGAAGAGATTGTTCCTGTGTGGAACCGACGCTTGTTACCTTTGAGGATTGTGCATCCTCCAGACGGTTAGGCATCATGGTCTAGAGCATCCAAGAGGAAATTGTGGATTGCCGAGTGACCGAGTATGTGAAGGTTTGGAAGTCACCTGAAGACTTACCACGAGTGGTTGGGCGAGGTCTGTGTGACCTTAGCTCAAGGAGAATACGGTGAGGACTAGGTGTCCTGGACTGTGTGTTCAGGACTGGGTGTCCGGGACTGTGTGTCCTCAGGTTTAAATACCTAGCCGCTCCAACCAGACGTACAACTGTCACAGCAGTTGGAACTGGTCTACCAAATCAGTGTCTTCACCGAGCTACTGGTTCTATTTCCTCAACCCTTTCATTTCCTCGCATACTTGCTATGTATTTGATCATTACTGTTTGAAGACTTTGTCTGAAGACTTTCTCAATTTCCTCAGTTCAAATTCTTCAGTCAGTTTGTCTTCAGCCTGCTTATCCTGTGTTTACGCTACTCGTACTCTGTGCTTGTTTTCATTTCATCATAATGACTGTGCTACTGCTCTGTTATGCTTGCATCTGAGTACTCATTCCGCTGCTAAGTAGTTCGTCGCTTAGGAATTTCCTCACCTTGAAATTCCTCAGTGACGAATTTATAAAAATCGCCTATTCACCGCCCCTCTAGTCGATATAACGCACTTTCAACCTGCCTAGTGTGCTAGTAACCTCACCACGCATGTTATAGCCAAACAACATGGTTTGTGTTTCCGCCTAAACAAACAGGCAACCAAACAACTTACCTTTAGTTTCGTCCCACGCGGGCTAGAGGGTATGCAGTCAACTAAACAACATGCAGATATTATTATTATTTTTTGCCTGATTACCCTCAGCCAGGCTCAAGTGAGACACATATGCAAAGCAGACAAAAATAGATACGGCAACTAAACACGCCCTAGAGTCTGATGTGCTAGTACATGATATGCCACAGGCACTTTTGAAATTTCATGGAAAAAATAACAGATTATGCGCCTATAAAAAAGGAAGCAAATGATTAGTGTAGCAATTATACAGAGACTGTACACAAGATTGTCCTTTTAAAAGTTGAGTACTGTACACAAGATTGTCCTTTAAAAAGTTCACCATTGTCATATTATCGTCAGATAGTTTTCTCCAAAACGCATATTATAATGCATTGTGCAGCATATAAGAAAATAGCACATTTTTCAAAATCTTGCAAAATATACTTTGGAAATTGTGCAGGTAAACAGTCTTGTACTCCCTCATGTCCTTTTAATCTGCGTATGAGTTTTGTCCGAAGTCAAGATATCTCTACCTATAAAAACGCACAACATTCACAATATGGAATCAATATCATCAGAGTCAACATGGAATGTAGTTACAATTTTTTTTTTCTAGATGTTGATATTTGTAATATAAATTTGATCAAACATTGCAAAGTTTGACTTGACCCAAATCTTATATGCGGAGCAAAATTGACCGGAGGAAGTACATGGAAAGTTATGTGTTTCTAGTTTTCTCTAAATTCAAAGAATCATCACGTCCATCTTCTAGACGATGGAGGGTTTATTTTATTTTATTTTATTTATTTTCTGCATTGGCATCGAAGATGCTCATACGGTCATGCTCTAAGATTATTAGGTAGTACGGCACGTGCCAAGTAGTGCATCATCAAGTTTACTATCCGATATTTTACTTTTTATATTTTTTCTAAATGGAGACAACTTTTTTTCTGTATTAGTATATTTACGAGGTTACTTCCAAACTATTTCCTTCATTTTACAATGTAGTGCATAGTAGGCTATGCAAAAGTCAAACATACATATGTTTAAGTGAAACGCGTTATTAGTTTATTAATTCAAACTAAATGCTCGTTTTAGACCAACAATTTAGAATTGGATTAGATTTAGTCTATGAACTCATTTATTTGATCAAATAAAACCAAATCCAATTAGAAGAAAAAACAACGTATACATTATTGTGAATAATAAACTATTGACATGTAAATACCAAATAAATAAAGTACAAAATATGCTTCATGTTAGTTCTATTGATACTAATTTATTTTATTGTGGATGATAGACAATCTTTCTATAAACATGTCAAGCATAGGCATATTCGATGTTGTTGAAACGCTAATACCATGAAGTACATTTTGTTGAAGGAACGGAAGGGGTATTGGATGTGCTACGTTGAACCCTAAACTATTGCTTTTAGGGCATCTTTAAGGCGGACCCGCAAACCTCCTGCAACCGTCCGGACCGCGCTGTCCGAATCGCCGAAGTCATTCAACACGGTCCTGTATCGGCCTGCGGGGCGGTCCGGACGTGATTTCTCCCGCAAACCGAAGACAAATGCGGGGGAGCTTTGCGGGAGTCCGGACCAATCCCACGCACGCTTCTGACCGCCCTGGCCCACAAAAAAACCGTCACTCACCCCTCCCGTGCCTTCCTTCCGATGCACGAGCCGCTTACCGTGCCGCGTTCGGCCTAGAGCACATGAAGGATGGCATTGATCCCGTGATATGACCGGGGAGGGATGGAGGGTGGCGCTGACCGACGCGACCTCTCGGCAGCCGCCGCTTCAATGTGGACGCAGGTTCCTGAGAAACCAACTCCGGCCGCTGCGCCGCATTGAAGGGGCTGACCGGCCCTTCGTCTGGGCCTTGCCGCGTCTATTTAAACCGTGTGTCGGAGATGCACAGAGATGCACCACCCCATGCTCGAGCACCGCCCCCTCCCCCGTCTCCGTGCCCGAGCCCCTCCCTCCCCCTCTTCGACCCAAACTCCGGCGATGCCGAAGTCGTGGTGCTCCGCGCCGGCTGGCGGAGTAGGCAGAACCTCCTCCTCCGGCGGTTCTTGGCGCCGCCGTAGATGCTCTCCGGGCCCATCAGCATCCATGGTGGTCGTCTCCTCCGCCAAGGAGGAGATCGTCATCTCCTCCGGTGACGAGGAGAACCAGACGCCGCCGCAGGAGCCACCACGGCAGCCGCCCCGACTCCTCAAGGAGGTCGCTCTACGGATGAAGATTTCGTCCGTCAGATCGAGATAATGACGGAGCGGTCGCTCCATTACATGGGGTCATCGCCGCATGGCCGGCGCGTGTGAAGGAGGAGTCGGGGTCCCCGTCGCGCCACCGCGTCAAGCCCGAGCCGGCATCCATGCTCCTGCTGGTGAAGGAGGAGCCGGCCTCGCCCAGGCCCAACTGCGGCGTCCAGATCGGAAGCCGCGTGAAGGAGGAGCCGGCCTCGCCCCCACACCACCGCGACATCCAGATCGGAAGCCACGTGAAGGAGGAGCATGCGTTCGCGCCACGCAGCCGGTACGGCCGCATCAACGCGACGTTGTCGCCGCCACGCCGCCACCGCCTCATCATTAAGGAGGAGCTGCCGCCCGCGATCAAGAAGGCGCGAGGCCACCTCCTCCACTACCTCGACGGTCGCTCGGGCTCGAGGGCCGTCGTGTCTGAGGCGGAGCTCGCGGCTCGGCAGCAGGAGCGGTACGGCCGGCGCAATGCCAGTCGCCGCTCGGCGTTCGCCAAGAGCGACGTGGTGCCGGATTGGGTCCGCAACTACCTATACCTCACCGCTGCGTGGCGCTCGACCGCTCCGTGACCACCGCCAAGCGTCGCCGCCGCCTTGACAGCGAGCTCGCCAAGATCGGCGAGGATTGGTCGCTTAGCGATTGCTTCGCCAACGCCAGTCGTGGCAAGGCCGCCGCCAGGGCTCCGAAGGCCACGTCGGTAGTGTTCGCGGCGGCACTCCGCACGACGCAGCAAGAGGCGGGGCGGCTCCTCCGCGAGCGGTAGGCAGCCGCCGGACAAGGCTGTCGCGGCCCTCCGGCGCCGTACCGTCGCCGGAGGGACCACCACCACCACCACCACGACACCGATGGAGACGGCGGTGCAACAGGGCAGGGCAACCACGTGTACGAAGCGGTCGTCCTGTATAGGGTATGGATTTTTTTTTCTTCTAGTTTTTTTGTTAAACGATAGAAATATCGACCTTTTTATGTAAGTTATATCCGAACTTGAATGAAATTCGTCCGGTTTGATCGAATTTTGTGAGGTTGGTTTGAATTGTTAGCCGGATATATGTGGCTAGCGTTGGATGTCGGACTTCCATATTCGTGTCCGCGGACTGATTCCTATATTTGGGAAAAGAGGTGGGCATGCCCTTAGTACTTAGAGAAAGGATTAAACAATGGTTGTACGCACACTCATACAGGGCGCGAACATCTTAAAATAACGACGAAACGTTCTCCGGAGAGTGGATTGACGGCCTCGGGAATTGCACCGTTGGCAAACACAGAGCGAGGCCACTCCAATGGGCGTGCCATGGTCTGCCACTACCGTTCCACGACGACGACGCCCCCCTCTCTCTTCTCTTCTTCAGCTTCTTGCTCGCCGATGCGCTGCGGTGAAATGATGCGAGCCCAGGCCATGACTCCTCCCGATCGATCGCGAGTGGTGCACTACGGCCGGCGTGCTGTTTACCAGCAGGAGCGAGCAGCTCGGTTGGGCCCGGGGAAAAGCGGGATCGGAGGAACGGGGGGAGGCAGTGTCTGTCTGTGTTGGCGCGTATCCACGAACGTACCAGTATTATGCATAGTACTTCCTCCGTTTCAAAATGTAGTGCGCCCGTGCTTTCCGAGGTTCAATTTTGACAATAAATTTAACCAACGAGACCGACTGCGGCGGGAGGAAAAATTATATAATTGAAAACTTCGTTTGAATACGAATTCATTGGTATAACTTTTGCTCCCGTTGCAGTTGGTCTCATTGGTTAAATTTATGATTAAAGTTGAAGCACGGAAACCGAGGACGCACTATATTTTGAAACGGAGGAAGTATGTAGTAATACGTGCTCCAGCTGCTGGTGTCACTCACGCATCGTCATGCGTGTTGGTGTGTTGTGCACAACAGCTGGATTCCAACTTGGCTGCCAGAAATACGCTCGTCTCTTCTCTCTCTCTCTCCCGCCGTTTGCTACTGGTTGCTATGGCTACGTCGCAGGTGGCTCCTCTTCTCTTGCTGTTTCGGATGAAATTAATCATGGCATCTTCAAGGCTAACCCGCAAATTTACTTCGGCATCCGTACGCGGATATGAATGTCGGATCCGGTCATCTAACGCTATCCGCATATATTTCAAACACTTTTTCATAGGCAGAAGTATGGATTCCGATGGTTCGTCTTACGAGTATGAAATGATGAAACTTGATGAAATAATTCAGAAGAAATCCGGCACATCAATGCTCCCCTCCTGAGGGATATGGACAGCAGAGAAGACTCATATTGACTGTTAGAACGGATAGAGAGGTATTGGTATTGGTGGAATCGTTGATTATTGCTTAATTCTTATGAGCGTATATATAGTGTGTACATGACCTGTTTGGAGTACAAGACAAGGTAGAAATAAATCCTACGCTATCATGTGTTTTCTAACTAATCACGATACTTAACATCCCCGCAGTCACAACGGTAGCGACGCAGACGGTGAGACTGAAAAATAATCCGAAGGTAAGACGGTTGATGCATCGTGAAAGTCGTGGCTGGAGTGGACGGCCTCAGGGCGGCGAAGTGGACCGCGGGCCGTGGCACTACGGCCCGAAGGGGCGACGCAGCAGCAGCACACGCATCGGTGCAGCCGCGGAGAGAACCACGGGCGGTGGCAGGGACCGCGTGCCACGCTCGCTATGATCCGATGGGACGACGCAGCGGTAACATGAGGGTCGCTCCAGCCACAGGGACGGCCTCGGGGCGGCAGTGGACCACCGGCCGCGGCGCTACGGCCTAAAGGGGCGACGCAGCAGCAGCGCGTGGGTCAATGCAACGGCGGGAAACCATTGGACAGCTACACTGCAGTCTAAAGGAATGACATAGCGACAGCCCGTTCCTCGATCGATGAAGGATGCGTTGTAGTTGATGACGATCTTCACGGAACGTGACGATGAGGTACCCGGGTCGTGCGTTCCCCGCCGGATGTAGGAGAAGCGTGCAACCCAACATGGACACGAGATGTGCAATGAGATCGATTGGGTGTGTAGCATGTATGTGAAAGGCACACGCATAGGACGCAACCAGCAGCCAATCCATGCATAGACGTGTTATCCACTGGATCAACGCGAGCGGCCGGCCACACCAGCGCCAACCACGCCCGCGTGGGATGCGTGCGGTGGCCTCGTGGAACGCCGCGCGGGACGACTGGCCAGACGTCCACCGTAGAGATCGCGAGTGGCTGCCGCGCCACCACGCCACACGCGTTGCATGTGGGATGACCGTGCAGCAACCGATCTGGACTAGAAGGGTCCGCGTGCTTTGCTGCGCCGTTTTTCTCTTTGACGTTTAGATTCTTAGTTTTTTCATATAAGAATTTTAAGTGGACATGGGATACCTGGTAATAAGAATGCTTGCTAGATCCAAAGTAACACAAGAAAACCAATACATCATCAATAAGTATGGCCCTGAAAATATAGGCCATAACTTGTAAGCTGAGAATGTCCAGATGACATCAAAACCAAAATAACTGGCATGGTTAACAAACCATAATCCTCCTCCCGTTAGACACATACTTGGCAAACTAAAACATAAAACAAGGTTGTTTTCATTCTTGTCTATTTCTTCAATAAGTCTTTGGTGTGGTTGACCAGTTGCTCCATTAACAATATGTGCTCCAATGATCCCATGCACAGGCACTTGATGGCCGCTTCTGAACATGTAATTTTCCCACACCGTTACCCAAATTAAACTCCTATTTGTACATCAATAAAATGTTATTCTGGCTGTTAAGGCGAACGACACTATACAACACAAGAACTCTTTAGTAAACTGGAACTAACTAATTTGCACGGTTTTGAAACATCAATCTATGATCTTGTTTTACCAACCATAGAGTAGATACACTTTGTTATCTCATGACACAAGGTGATTAATATTTGGATTGAACAATTCCCACATCAGGGAGTAATGGAGACCATTTGATTTTTTTAGTAAAGAATGCATATGTGCTAACAGTTGCACAACTCAAAGCAAGAAACTAATTTCTCCTTATGAGCTATAAAGAATAGTGTTTTAGGCTATATTTTCACCTTCGAAAATATCAACCAAGGGCATGCGATGGACAACTTTATTCGATGGACAACTTTATTCGCAGTACCTTAAGATGCAGAGTCATCTAATTACTTACAAATTGTATGTATATATCTAGAGTCCTCCAGTTTACATCCTTCCATATTTCTTGTTCTGATTCACAAACTCACCACATCCAAGCAATCAACCACATGTGGAACTTAGCTGCAATAAAGCAATCGCCATTGCTCATTATTTTGCATAATTACCATGAAAATAATACCTTGGATCTAGAGAGCCCAAAAAACATCCCTTGCATGATGTCCTGCAAATTTCATATAATGAATTCATGAGAAGGCTAAGCTAGTGTGATAGATAAATAGTAGCATGTCAAACTATATCCTTGCGCTGTAATGGTACTGATCAAATGCCAAAAAATTAAAGGTGATTTATTAGCTTGGCTGGCATAATACTTAATTCAAAGTAAGATAAATTAGTGCCTATTTTGGTTTCTTCTTGACCATCACAAGAACATACCACTACTTCAATGACCAAAAACTGGAACAGCCTCGTCCATCTTGCGTCAGCAAGGGAAATATCACTGCGACATGCCAACAAAATAACATAACCAAGCACACAGACAAAAAAGCAAGAAAATGACATGTTCCCCTCGACATCAGAATCTACCCAAAACACGCGCAAACTGAGGACCAAGCACCATGGCCCCTTAAACTGAACACCTAGCACCCAAATCCAGAGAAATAGGCAGGCAAGGTCATCCTCCCCGACGTCGGCATGCAGACCACTCCACAAATACGTGCCCCCACAGCGATTTAATGGGTCGTGCAACCCAGAAGCGCAAAAGAGCATCCACCGTGGCGCCGTGGCGCAAAAGCATCCACAAAACCATACCATGAACATATTTAACACAATCCGGCGACGCAAAATCAACCAACCATGGAAGGACACACACAGAAAGAACAACACATGAACGCGTTATCCACCAACGCCTCATGCAGGAGAAACACACATGAAGTAAGCACGCGAACCGGTAGGCTAATCCAGAGGAGAAGAAGAAACCGTTCCAGGAACCCAGAAATCAGGCCCAAAATGAACGAGCGCAACCCGCCACAGCACTATGGCAGCCCCTCTACAGCGTCACAAGAAGCGCCATATGCTAGGAGTATCTGCCTCCAGCATATCTGTCCATGCTTGTGTTGCATGCATATGTGGTTCAGGTTACCAGTATTAGAAGTATGACAAATTTAGGCAGTACTATTGGAGATCTTTTTATTTGATAATGTAAAATATTGATTGCGAGATGGGTAGACGACCCAGATTTTAAATTAGTGATCAGCACAAACTACCGATGGAACAAAAATGTCCGTAACAACATGCTAGTAGCCCAGAAAATTGTTGGAAAAAGTTAATTTATCATTTCTCAAATAGATCCATAATCCATGATAAATTATATTGTGTATCTTCAGACTAAGCAGTTCTAAAGTTCACATGAAAAAAAAAGTTTCCTAGCACAGAATGCTTCCATGTTGAAAGTCGATTGGGAAAAGTAGGGAATTTTACCAAAGTAAATCAATGTTTTCCTGAAGCCTACATGCTTCATTTTCCAAGGGAACAAGAGTTGGAGTAGGACTCAATCCAACTGAATTGTCTCCACTTCACAATATAGAACAAGTGATAATTGTATTCATATCCTTAGTTGTGCCCCCCTCAACCGCATTGCCCCTAGTTTTTGAAAACACATGGTCTTGCCAACCCACTTTGTCGTCTTGTGCTTTTGCCCTTTGACCGTTTGACCGTCACTTTGAAAACTTCATAACTAATTCATACTAAATCAGAAAAATGCAAATAAGATACCAAAATGTTTGGAAAAACATCACCTGTATGTCAATGTCACTTGCATTCATGACAAAAGTGTTGGTAAGTGCCCATCTGAGTTTTAGCTCTTATCATACCACCATGAACAGGAAAAATCTAAAAAAATTCAAAAAATTTAAGAAAAAATTGGTGGCAAAGATTTGCAAATGTTTTAAGTGCTTGCCAAGTTTCATGAGGGAATGACATTCATGGAAGTCGTGGCAAAATTGTTTTTTTTTGCCACGACTTCCATGAATGTCATTCCCTCATGAAACTTGGCAAGCACTTAAAACATTTATAAATCTTTGCCACCAATTTTTTCTTGAATTTTTTGAATTTTTTTAGATTTTCCTGTTCATGGTGGTATGATAAGAGCTAAAACTCGGATGGGCACTTACCAACACTTTTGTCATGAATACAAGTGACATTGACAGACATATGATGTTTTTCCAAACATTTTGGTATATTATTTGCATTTTTCTGATTTAGTATGAATTAGTTATGAAGTTTTCAAAGTGACAGTCAAACGGTCAAAGGGCAAAAGCACAAGATGACAAAGTGGGTTGGGCAAGACCACGTGTTTTCAAAAACTAGGAGCAATTCGGTTGAGGGGGACACAACTAAGGGTATGAATACAATTATCCCATAGAACAAAGTAATCTGTTGTCCAGCCCACAACGGATGCCAGACATCACAAAATAGTCACATCAAGCAGGTATTGAATACTCACCTGATATTTGTGAAAACTGAAAGAAATGTAGATGAAAGGAAAAGCAGCAAACATGTTTTGCAAGGTGCAGGCACGGCCAGAGGGGTTCAGGATCTTAACTTGAATGCAGAGAAATTAAGCCCAAGCTTAGTTTGAGTCGGAGCCAAATCTACAAGAGCAATGTCATGCAAGCAACACACATAACTCATACCGATGGATCCACTCATGTCTATTTCTATACACAAATTGCTTTACCACTAACCTGAGTAGCTCTGTAGGGGTGATCTCGACGACTTCCTTGCTCACCGCACAGGCGCCCATGTCCGAGTTCCACCGCTGGCCGCACCCAACCTGCGCTTCACCGTCCCCGTCCCTGTCGCCACCTCGAGCACGCCCGGGCCGGACATGAGCACCGCCGCCCACGTGGTTCGCATTCGCACGGGTCAGCTAAGCAGAACGACATCGGGCACGGGAACCGCATCATGCCCGTCCCAACCAACCGACGGACCACGCCACGCCACACTTGTGGCTCAGCCCGGGCGTTCGGCCTTTTCGGTTTGTTCGGTTCGGTCTTTTCGGTCTTCCAAGAATTCGGTATTTCATAATTGAAGACCAAAATAATTTCGGTCTTTTCGGTCCTTCACTATTCGGTCTTCGGTCTTTACTATTCGGTCTTCGGTCTAGACCAAACAAACCAAACTAATTGGTACGACTCAAATTCATGTTACTTCCAGTACCAAACTTCATGTAGTATAGAGGTGCATATATACAAAGACAACAAATATGTGTATAGAGGTGCGCATGTACATTAGAAAAATTAAGACAAGTAGCAATTGTATTGTATGCAATCTTCATGGAGTACAATACACATGCACAACACAAAATCTGGACATCATAGAACTTGAACATCACAAATTCTGGACATCACAGAACATGGTCTTGCACTCTTGCATATGGGATTTTTTAATTCGGTCTATATGGTCTATTCGGTCATGAAGATAGGAGGACCGAATAGACCGTAATTATTTCGGTCTTCTATTTGCGCAGACTGTATTTTATTCGGTCTTTTCTAGCTCGGTCTTTTCGGGTTCGGTCTCGGTCTTTTCGGGTTCAGTTTTCGGTCTTCGGTTTTTATGCCCAGGGTGACTTGTGGCCATGGGCGACCGGAGGCGGGGCGAAGGCCCCAAAGACGTCCGCCAGCGCCGCACGTAGAGTACGACCGCATCCGCGCGCGCACCACACAAGAAAGAAACGAAAAGAGTGACCCGACCCAACCCGAGCCATCCTACTCCAGAATCCAGACCCCGTCGTTCCACTGCGCATTCCCGAGCAGCCAAGCCACACGCACGCGCGCCGCAGAGGGAGAGAGGAGGCGGAAACCCTAGCTCGCGTAGCGCACCTACCACAGTGCGCGCTCAGCAGGCCTACAGTCAGTCGCGGGGGTCTGCGCGCCGGCCGTCGGATGGTATCGATGAGCACAACGCCCAAGCCGCTCGAGGCCACGACGGCCGCCGTGGGAGGAGGCGGCGGGGGCTGCGGAGGGGGAGGGGGGAAGGGGAAGGAGCAGCAGGTGGCGATGGTTGCGGGGCCGCCGATGGCCGTGCCGGCTGACGCGGCGGTGGAGGAGGCCAAGATGAAGATCAGGAAGGCCTACACCATCACCAAGTCCAGGGAAGCCGGATCGAGAACAGGGAAGGAAGGGACGTGATCATGTGAGAGAAGGAGGGGGCGGAGCCTGCAGCAGCTAGGCTAACGGCGGCCGCAAACCCTAGCGTGGCGGCGGCTGGAAGAAGAGAAGAGAGATGGGAAGGTGAAGACGGGAAGGTGGGAGACGGGCTTGGGCCTTGGGGTCATACGAGGGCAGCGACCAGCGAATTACCGACTGTAAACCAGGTGCCAAGTGGTCCCAACAGCCGCGATTAACCACAAGGCTCCAATTCGAGGGAGCTTAGTAACTGTACTGATGGAGGCGATAGCTGCTGTAGGCTGCGATCTAATGTTGGAGTAGTTGCGCAGATGGATGACAGCGGATGGACGACTCAATCCGATCTTAGATTGAAGAACCAAAAAATATCACCGACCAATCGATCGGTGAGAAAGAAAAACCACAATTAACTGATCGGGGAAAAGACTCTTTAGGACAGCCGATCAACGTAATCGGCGGACGAACCCTCTCATTAACTACTTCATTTTCATTTATGAATTTCATAGTGATAGAAATCCATGTCCTACCGAAATAGAATTTAGAACTTGCTATCCTCTTGCCTAATAGGCAAAGATTGACCTCTGTAGAAAGACTGATTCATTCGGATCGATATGAGGACCCAATTCCGTTGCATTGCTAGAATCCATGTTCCATATTTGAAGGTACGAGCGGCGCGGCCCCCGGTGGCGGCGATCATGGAGATCGACCTCCCCGAGGGCGACGCGGTGCGTAAACGACGGCGACGGCTAGGATTTGGATCGGTTAGGCTGATACCATGTTAGAAGGAATAGAGAGGATTGGTGGAATCGTTGATTATTGCTTCAGTCTTGTGACCGTATATATAGTGAGTACAGGACAAGGTAGAAATAAATCCTGTGTTAACCTATGTTTTCTAACTAATCACGATACTCAACATTGACAGTTCATATCCTTCATAAAAGGGTGCAATCAGCGTATCGCTATTGCACGATGAGGCTATTTAAATCAGTCGTGTCGCTCCTTGTGCGGCGTGGTGGGACTAAACCGCCAACACCGCCGGTCCAACACAAATATCATCTACACTGAAAATCTTAAGTACGGATAATTTAATTGGTGCACGCGCCCAACATGAACTAAACATTCAAAATAATCATGTGTTTGCATGTATTTGATGTTTCAGAAATAGGGTATGCTTGTAATGGCAAAATTTGAAGCCCGTCCGGCCACTGTTCGCGTGTGTGTCCGAACGGGCCTTGGATTTGCCTACCGTGGCTACAGAGGTTCTTATAGCCCCCTTCTAATGTTGACTTCCATAACTATCTTTAGCATTGTTGGCCTTTGTGTCACAAATAATGGATGCATACGACGAAACCAGAATCTTTATAGGAAGGTCGTGGAGGTCCAAGTCTGTTAGGGCATCTCCAACGCCGATACTCAAACCACCCGGATCCGTTCGGACCACGGTGTTCGGACCGTGGAAGCCATCGAACGTGGGTCTGTATCGATCCATCGAGCGGTCTGGACGTGTTTTCTTTCACAAATTGAAGACAAAGTGGGGGGAGGGGGTGTTTTGCGGGAGTCTGGACAGCAGACACGTAGGACTCCGACACCCCGGCCTACCCAATCCCCCTCCCGGCCCCATTTTCTTCTGCTCCGCCCCTTCTCCCCCTTGATTTGCATCTGCACCCTTCACCTCAGCCACCGCTGCTGTACGTCTCCGGCCGCCATAGAGGCATTGCCGGACATCAGCAACTAGCACCGACGCGCCCGCTCGCCTCTACGACGGTGCTGTCCATCCTGGAGCCGTTTGTATCCACGTACACTCCGCCCCGTGTAGACGACCTCCAGGGAAGACACCACGCTCGGCCAGTGTTCGGTCAGATGTCATTGAGCTTATTTTCAAACGCTATATCGTTCTGTGGAGTAGGAAGGATGGTGAGCTACTCGACCATGGAGGATGAGTTGTCGTGCGATGCGTGGTTGGCCGTATCCGCGGATTCGTAGGCAGGAGCAGAGGGAGGACCTTCTGGCAGCAAGTGCATGAAACGTTTCACGCATGAAAGCACATTGCGCCCTACAATATGTACATCATTCAACAACGCAACAGGAGGTCGTTATCGTATCGTTGGTACGCAATCCAGACCAGCATCACCAAGTTTTGTGACGCGGTTCGTAAGCTCGATGCAAGGTGGCCGTTGCGCGCGACAGAGGACAAGAGCGTAAGTTTTGCTTCCTCTTGCTCAACTTGTTGATTGATTCATTCACACAATTTTGGTCTACACATTATGTAGCCCGCACCCACTGCCGTCGTATACAACAAGACAGAGAGGCGACGATTTACATACACACACTGTTGGATGAAGCTGAAGGGGAGTATGTGTGGGAGGGCATGATCCGTTAATGGAAAACTTGTTGGGCATCCGGTTAATCTAGTCGAATTTGAGGCATTATTGTACTAGGCTTAATTTGCATGCTATGTATGGATGATTTGTGTTATTTTTTATCTAAACTTTGATGAATATCGACCGGTTTGCATAAGTTTCGTCCGGTTAGAGCATCTACGGTCGGATCCCCTATTCTTTCCCTAAACGCCCGAAACATCCGTCCGGTCTGTGTCCGCTCACGGCAACTATGCGTGTCATTGATCCATGCTTCAGGGCAACTCCAACGCACGACCCCATCCTATACGCGTTTGTCCGTTTGAACCAAAACGGATGGATGACACGACCCAACGCGCGACCGCATCCGCATTTTATGTCCGTTTGGCGTCTGGCGCGCCCCATTTTCGATGCAAACATGCGCCCGGTTTGCGTCCACACGGACACCGAACGAACGGGCATGCGTTTGCTCGTCGCCCGCCTCGGGGACGCGTGGCGGCCGTCCACCTACCTCCACCGCCCAAAATTAATGTGCACGCGCGGCGGGCCCAGGCTGTCATTCACACGGGCGGAGGGTCGTCGTCCTTCTTAATGTGGAAGCCGTGGACCGGCCAGTCCACAGCTTCCACTTCTTGGCCGGCCTGCCTCCTCGAACCCCGACACGAGCAAACCCTAGCCACCGCCGTCGCACCCCACTCGCCCACCTCCCCGCCGGCGCCATGGGCTGGCATTGGATCAGCAAGGGGAAGCACGACCACGAGGCCGGCTCCTCCTCTGGCCGATGCCGCTCCAGCAGTTCCGCGCCGCCTGCACCACCATCTCCGCCCGCGGCACCTGCTCCGCCAGCTTTTGAGATCGCGCCGCCGGCGGCTGGGCATCGCAACAGGCCGTACATCCACGTCGATGTCTGCCGGCGCTACTGGGAGACCGCGACGCCATTACCGTGGGGAGATGTCCACCTGCCAAACAACTGGCATCTCTCCGCCGACCGCGTACCCATCCCAGCAGTGCCAGTAAGCGGTCATGGCCGCCGCGTGGAGATCAAACGACACGCTTGCCTGCCACCGGATGTGCTGGAGGACCCTAGGTACGCCATGGATTCGCCGCTGTGGGATACGTGGCTCCATGACGAGCACGACTTGCGGCGGCGATCTTTTTTTGCCGGTCGTCCTCCGAGCCCTCGCCGCCCGCGTCTGGCTCGTGCTGACAGCCCGCCGCAAACGCGCGGCCGTCGGCGTGTGTGCGGCATCACGCCGTCGCCATCTCCATCCCCGTCCCCGCCACCACCACCTCCCATGACCGTGGAGGAGGAGGCACGGCTCATGAGGCGTGTCATGGAGGACTCCATGAACACGCACGAGGAGCGGCAATGGGATGGCCTGGAAACCGCGTTGGCCCTCTCTGCGGCCGACGAGGTGGCCATCCCGGAGCTGTACATCGACGTCAAGTAGGAGGTGCCGGAGGAGGTGGTGGAGGAGCCGCCCATTGCCGCGTGGAACCCTCGTCTAGTGGGCCAGCGGCGGAGCTGGTCGTGCACGGCGCTGGAGATGGCCCACTCAGTGGGTGTCGGCCCATGGTCAGCCACGCCACATCGGCCACTAGAGCAGGAGCAGGAGCAGGAGCCACGGGAGGAGGTGGTGCACGCGCCGCAAGCGCCTCCGGTCTGGCAGGGACCGCCAGCCCATCTTTGGCAGCCACCTCTCTACGTCGACCTCACCAGCGACGACGACGAGTTGGACGGCGGCTCCTGAAGACGACGGCGGCCACCGGCGACGGGCCTTTATCTAGTTTTTTTATGTCTTTTATTAAGTTAAGTTTAATTAGGACCTGTGTTGAACTTGGGTACTATGGATGTGTGGACGTTTTGGTATGGTCAGTGGAGTATATTTTGTTTTTTTGCAAAAAATCGAAGTCCACAAACTAGGACGGTTTGGGATGAGGCGTGTCGGTTGGGCGCACCGATGACCGCACGACCGCAAACGGACGGCCGTGTCCGTTTTCCTGCCCCAAACAGACGAAAAGCAGACGAACCAGACTTCCGTTCGCGGTCGTGCGTTGGAGTTGCCCTCATACGTGCGTGCCCTTGTCGCCGCGTGTGCGTGTTGCCCTGCCGCCGCTGCGCATGTGCAGTGTGTGTTGTCCGGCCGCCGCTGCGTGTGCGTGCTACCGTGCGGGCTGGGCACCGCCACCGCTTGTGATGTCCGCCGTCCTCGCCGCGGGTGCGTACTTGCCGAGCGCCGCAGCGTGTGTCCGCGCGTGCTGGCCGAGGCCCTCGCGTCCGCACACGTGTGGAGCTCACCACGACCACTACCACCACTGCTAGTTGAACATTGGACGGCCGGCCGTTGGTATTTTCATCGGAGCATGCTCTGGCCGTGTCGCACGTAATCTGTTAGTCGAAATGTCCCAATATGAGGAGGCCAATTTGAGAGACGTGGATGTAAACGCGCGCCCGAATACTGACCAGCTGCGTCCGCGGATGTTTAGGTGCCCAAAATAGCCAGTCATGGCTGTAGATGCTCTTAGTTTAAAGTTGAAATATATGCGGACAACGTTAGAAGACGGCCTTTCGAATCCGTGTCCGCGGACTGATCCCTCTTTCCGCTGATGGATGTGGAAGGAAATTTGCGGGTCGCAGTTGAAGATGCCCTTAACCGAGTGCATGAATGAATTAACTATTACTTCTTCCGTTTCAAAAACTGAATAAAATGCGATGATTTTCTTTTTGCATGGTAAATACCATGACTTTTTCCCATGCGTAGTCCGGACGGTCGAGCCGTATATATACGTGGATGAAGGATGAAGTCGTATGGTCTGTGCAAAACGTGTTTCTACATGGAGGGTGACCGGGCAGTCGAGCTAGAGGTACAAGTGTGATTCATTCCCTTGCAAATGAAGAGGAACAGGTCGAAATAGATGTTTTTCTACACGGCCTCTGCCGAATTATATATACCCGTTGATACAATGACACGCATGCATCAGTATCAGCATTCGGTAAGGTCTCAGCATCGCGTATGAATGGATTGCGTGCGCACAGACCAGATTAATTTGTGTTAAAGAAAAGGCACAATACACTATCAAAAGGATTTTCAGAGCATTTAGCATGGCTTTTCTCAACGACTCCTAAACTGAAAACTAAAACAGTGCATCTCATCCTGGACTAAGTTGAGCTTGGCCCAATGGCCTATTTTACAAGCCAATTATGGCGCCATAATTTTGTGATGATTGAAGCCCCACACGCGGTTTTCCTGAGACTACCCATAGTTAGTCCAGGCCATGGGCAGTCCGGCCCGGCCCGACGCTGCTCCCGGGCCGGGCTCGGGCCTAGATTTTGAGCCCGATGGTCGGGCCGGGCCGGGCCTGGACCCGTCGTTTTTGCGCTTTTCTGAAGGGGCACGGCGGGCTTTTACGTGTTCGGGCCGGGCTTGGGCCCAAAAAACAGGCCTGACGGCCGGGCCGGGCCCGGGCCTAAGTTTTTTGCCTCGGGCTTGGCTAGGCCCGGCCCGAAGCCCGGCCCGAGGTTTGGCCAGGTATACCCATAGTATAATATAGATGGTAACATCACACATCTCTAGGCAAAACCGATGATATCGCGAGTAATTAATGAGGAAAGAGGGGCATGTGGTAACATAACTAGTTACTGTAACATCACACATACCAAGACAAGATTAGTCTACAACCTAATAAATAAAGTATTGCATGACACCACACATATATTACTCCCCACTATAAAGATAGTAACATATATTAGTAACATATGTTTGTTACTGGTCTAAGTTAACCATTGTCACTAGTCTGAACAAAGTGTGCGCGCGCGGTTCTCCTCGAGGACGTGGCGCTTGCACGGCCACGTGGCGACACAAAACCTGCGCGTCATTCGTCCGCAGGAGTCCGGATCCGTTGTGCCATCATCCGGAGCCGGTTTCGGTCAACAACAAGCAGCGGCAGCATGGGCGCGTGGCTGGACCCGTTCCTGCTGCTTTGACGGACCATCTCAACATCAGATCAGACAGCACACGCACGTACGGCCAGGATCATTATTTTTCTTTTTTGCTTGTCAAGCCCAGCAATGTGTGATTTCATTTTTGCTGAGCGTGTTGCGACCTTTAATTAATTTTTGGTTAGGCATCTACGGGCGGACTCCACAAACGTTTCATATACCTTCAGGCGGACGGTCTGGTCAATGACCGGTCGCAAAATCTCGACCCATCTGCATCTCTCATACCGGCCCTTTATGTGAGGACTGACTGGCAATCCTCATATCCAGTCCATATCTGGGGTGAGTATGGGGAGGCGGATATGGGGAGACCCGGACGCGTCCATGTCGGATCCTGTTTATGCTGGCCCATCCCGACTACATGTATATTCGTCCCTATCCACATCCCCGATGAAACCCTAGCCGCTCCACTCTACTCCATTCTGCTCCCAAGCCCCATTCCGGTGATCTTCGGTCTTCTCCAGGATGACCGACGGCGAATCCGACTTCGAGCTTTCCTGATCCGTCGATTGAGACCTCGTCCACGAGGAGGAGATGGTTGTGTTCATGCCTCCTTGCCGCTTCCGGGAAGAATGCGCCCGACCATGGGTTGACTCGATTCGATGACATCCATTGCGTCGGCGCAAATGGCACACAGATCAAACGATGTTGGTGGCTCGAGGCGCATGACCGCGGCCTCGCCGAACGAGGCGACCACCGTCTCGCGCCCCAACTCCAGGGTGGCGGCGCAACCCCTTTGGTGGCACCTTGTCCCTGCGGCGTCGGGCTCCGAGTCACGAGGTCAAGTCCGCCATGTGTAATGGGCCGTCGATGATATGGTGTGGTGTACCCGCCTTGCGAGGCAGAGGGCACGAAAGGCCGTGGCAGCCCTCGAGTCCGAGGAGGAGGAGTCGAAGTCGCACACCGTCTTGGACGGGGAAGTCATCCGTGCCACGTCCTCGAGAAGCGGCAAAGAAGGGCGACGCACGCCCTCGCCCGGGGGCAAAACCGGGCGGTCCGTGCCATGGACGGGCTGCCCCCAAAGAGGAGAAGGAGAAGGCCAGTGACGGGTCGGACAACTCCAACAGTGTGCAGACCCTGCTCGATCCATTTTACGTCTTTGACCACTACTTTTGTGATGAAGACGGCAATGGCAGCCGTGGGTGAACTTTCTTCATAGCTTTAATATGTGGAACATACCAATTTTTTCTTCTCTCATGTCCGGTCACTCACCGGGCACAGAGTGGACGTTTGAGGAGGATTTGAGATTGCCGGTTGTATATGCTCTTAGAGCATCTCCAACGCTGACCCATAAACCGCCCGCATACGTTCGGACTGCGCGGTCCGGACCCCGAAAGCCAACCAACGCGGTCATGTATCGGTCTGTAGGCTAGTCCAGGCACACTTTTCCCTGCAAACTAGATACAAAACTGGGGGAGAGGGGCTTTGTGGATGTCCGGACCGGTGCCACGCCCGCTGCTGACTACACTGGCCTACTAAGAACCCTCCTCCTTCGCCCGCATGTGTTCCCGCCCGATGCCAGCTGCTCGCATTCATGCCGTTGTAGAGCGGCCTCTCCGCATTGACATTGGTCCAAAGCGGACGCGACCTCTCACTGGCGCTGGCACTGAAGCAGCACGCAGGCCGAGAGCATCGCCCGCGCCGCGTTCCCGGTGTCGGCGCCTGTTCAATGCCGGAGACACGTTTACTGTACGGGATGGGAGAGGTATCTACCACGCCCTTTCAATGTCCGTCCCTCCATATGCCGTCATTAAGCAGGCTCGCCCGCCGAGGAACCAACTCCGACGCTGCGCATTCACGCACCCAGATGCTAGGCCTCACCAGAATTCGCTATTTAATCACGGCCACACCCGGCTAAACTCCACACCACAACACATCTGCTCCACATCCTCCTTCCTTGCACCACATCCACCATGAGCGCCAGCGGTAACGCGCTGTGGGAGAACCTGCCAACGGAAATGAAGCACGAGGTCGCCGCCCTTGCGTCCGCCTGGCAGAGCCGCCGTGCAGGGCAGATCGAGTCTGGCATGTCAGCCAGCTCCCCCAAGGTCTTCGACGACGACCCCACAATGGAGACAGGGTCCGATGACGACACCGCACCAAAGCCGACGCCGGCGCATGCCAGCTTGACCATGAAGCAGGCGCAGGCGCACTACAACGCCGCCATGGCGGATGAAGAGTAGCCTGCGCTGGCTCCTATGTCGTTGTTCCGACAGGCGCAGGAGGAGCAGAGGTACAACCTGCTCCTCGTCGAGCAACACCAGCTAGCGGAGGGCCAATTCTACGGCGAGCACGCAAGCGAGGATGCCGTGGCCGCGACGAACCCGAACTTCGTTCTGGAGCAGCAGGCGATCTACGAGGCCGCACATGCTAAACACGCCACTTGCAACGCAGTGCCTGCGCAACCGGACGTGGGCGCGGGCGCCCAAGCGCTGGCAGTGCAGACGGTTGAGGACGAGAACGTCGCGAGCTGCGCGTCCTACGTGCCACCATCCAACTTTCGGGGCATATGTGGCAGATGGACAGTACGAGCCGTCCACGTCCATCATCGACCTCACGTCCACCAGCACTAGTGACAGACAGGTCATAGACTCCTTCGAAGATGAGTAGGGCATGGGAGGCGGCAGGGCATTGTGTTCCAACTGGGCTGATACGTCTCCAACGTATCTATAATTTTTTATTGTTCCATGCTGTTATATTATCATTCTTGAATGTTTTACAATCATTTTATAGCAACTTTATATCATTTTTTGGGACTAACCTATTGACATAGTGCCCAGTGTTGTTGCTGTTTTTTTGCTTGTTTTTTACTTCGCAGGAAATCAATACCAAACGGAGTCCAAATGCAGCGAAACTTTTTGGTGATTTTTCTGGACCAGAAGACACAAGTTGGGCCAAGAAAGTACCTGAGGGAGAGAAACCACAGATCCAATCTAGACACCATCACGGAGGGGTTCATCATCCTCATTGGTGCCTCTCCGATGATGCGTGAGTAGTTCATTGTATACCTACGGGTCCGTAGTTAGTAGCTAGATGGCTTCCTCTCTCTCTTTTGATTCTCAATACAATGGTCTCTTGGAGATCTATTTGATGTAATTCTTTTTGCGGTGTGTTTGTTGGGATCCGATGAACTTTTAGTTTATGATCAGATCTATGTTTTTATCCATGAAAGTTATCTGAGTCTTTTGATCTCTTATATGCATGATTACTTATAGTCTCGTATTTCTTCTTCGAATCTTTGGTTTAGTTATGCCAACTAGATCGATTTTTCTTGCCATGGGAAGAGGTGCTTTGTGACGAGTTCGATCTTACGGTGTTTGATCCCAGTGACAGAAGGGGAACCGACACGTATGTATCGTTGCTATTAAGGATAACAAGATGGGGTCTATTTTTACATAAATAGATCTTGTCTACATCATGTCATCGTTCTTATTGCATTACTCCGTTTCTTCATGAACTTAATACACTAGATGCATGCTGGATAGCGGTCGATGTGTGGAGTAATAGTAGTAGATGCAGGCAGGAGTCGGTCTACTAATCTTGGACGTGACGCCTATATCGTTGCCTGGATATCGTTATAATTATTTGAAGTTCTATCAATTGCCCAACAGTAATTTGTTTACCCACCGTATGTTATTTTTCTCGAGAGAAGCCACTAGTGAAATCTACGGCCCCCGGGTCTATTTTCTCATCATATATTTTCAGATCTATTTTGCTATTTGCCTTTTTATTTATTTACCACTTTTATTTTCAGATCTATATTATCAAAAACCCAAAAATACCTCGCTGAATTTTATTTGCTTTTATTTGCATCTATCAATCTATTACAACTTTCTCACGTCCGTTTGCCAATTTCTGGCGCCGTTACACAAAAGGGATTGACAACCCCTTTAACATGTCGGGTTGCAAGTATTTGTTCTTTGTGTGCAGGTGCTGTTTACGTAGTGTTGCTTGGTTCTCCTACTGGTTCGATAACCTTAGTCTCATCACTGAGGGAAATACCTATCGTTGCTGTGCTGCATCATCCTTTCCTCTTTGGGGAAATACCGACGTAGTTCAAGCAAACATCAAAAGGAATTTCTGGCGCCGTTGCCGAGGAGACATCATCAACATCTACCAGGTTCCTAATCACAAATCTCATCTCCTTGCAATTTACATTATTTGCCATTTGCCTCTCATTTTCATCTCCCTCACTTCACAAACATTTGCCGTTTTATTCGCCCCTCTTTTTCGTTCGCCTTTTTCTCATGAGATCTCTTGTTTGCTATCCCTACTTATGTTACCATGTGCCTTCTATTTGTTTGCATATTTGCTTGCTAATAATCTATTGTTATGGATCCTCATCCACTTGCTAATCTTTTCAAAAGATCCAATTATGATGAACCAATTGCTAGTAAATTGTGTTCACTAGATTATCTTTATGAAGTTTTGCTTGAGATCTATGAATCTGAAAATTGTGATGAAGCGCTAAAAGAAGAAATTTATGAAGTGATTCACGATAGCTCCTTGAATGAAAAGCATGATTGCAATGATGTTACCATAAACTCTATTAATGTCAATTGTGCTAATAATATGCAAAACCCCAAGCTTGGGGATGCTAATTTTGATATGTCCACTACTTTTTGCAATGATCATGATTGGGGTGATTCTTCTTATGATCTTGAAAATTTATTTATGCCTCATGATGAATATGCTATTGATAATAATTTTTGCAATAGTATTGAAAGTGGGTTCGGAGAGGTCATGACTTTAGTTGATGTTAATCCCACTATATTAGAAGAGTGTCAACTGTGCATGCATGTGGATCATGAAGAGAAAATTTTATATGATAGCTATATTGTTGAATTCGAATATGATCCCACATGTAATTATTATGATAGAGGAAAATATGATTGTGGAAATTTTAATATTACTAAATTACCTCTCTTCATGTTGAGATTGCTATTGTTTCTTTCTTCTTCCTTGCATATGCTAGATCTTGCTTGTCTTGCTAATTTGTTTTCCTATAAAATTTCTATGCATCTGAAGTATGTTAGATTTAAATGTGTTTGTCACATGTCCTATGATGCTCACTTTGTGTTTCAATTATTATCTTTCTTATGAGCATCATTTAATCTTATGCCTAGCTAGGGGCATAAAACGATAGCGCTTGTTGGGAGGCAACCCAATGAATAAAATTTATTTTTATATTTTCTTTCTGTTCTTGGATGTTTGCACAATTATGCTACTGTTGTTATTGTGTTTTTTGTGTTTTAATTAGTGTTTGTGCCAAGTAAGGCCTTTAGGATAGCTTTGGTGGTAGTTGATTTGATCTTGTTGGAAAACAGAAACTTTTGCGTCCAGTAAAACAATTTTTAAAATTCACATAAGGGACGAAAATTTCTGAAGTTTTTACAAAAGATTGATATACAAATTTCCTATGTTTTCCTAATTTTTCAGAATTGTTGGAGTTACATAAGTATGAGAACAATTCACATATTTACAGACTGTTCTGTTTTTGACAGGTTCTGTTTTCTTTACATTGTGTGCTTATTTTGATGAATCTATGGTTTTTATTGGGGGGTATGAGCCATGGTAAAGTTAGAATACAGTAGATATAATGCAAGAACAAAATTTGAATGGTTTTTCTACAGTACTTAAAGTAAAGATTAGTTTTCTTATACTAACGGATCTCACGAAGGTTTTGTTGAGTTTTGTGTGATTGAATTTTTCAAATTTTGGGTGAGATTACGATGGATGAACGAATAAGGAGTAAGAAGAGCCTAAACTTGGGGATGCCCCATGGCACCCCAAGCCATTATCCGAAGAGAAGCAAGCAACTAAGCTTGGGGATGCCCGAGTGGCATCCCCTCTTTCTTCTAACGACCATCGGTATTTTACTTGGGGCTATAATTTTTATTCGTCACATATCATGAGTTTTGCTTGGAGCGTCTTGTATGATATGAGTCTTTACTTGTTTTGCTTTTTATTTTAAGTCATGAATCCTTGCTGGACACACCTATTTGAGAGAGCCAAAATTATGCTATGACTTGTTAGAATTGCTCTCTATTCTTCACTTAAATCTTTATGAGCTATGGAATTGCTCTAGTGCTTCACTTATATCTTTTTGAGCACGGTGTGCTTTAGTATTTTTAAAGAAATGATCTCATGCTTCACTTAGATTTATTTGAGAGTTAGTAATTTTTTTTAGAAATTCTCTCATGCTTCACTTAAATTATTTTTTGAGAGGAAATTTTTTTATGCTCATGTTCTTCACTTAGATTTGTTTGAGCTATCAAAAGCAACACATTAAACTAGTCCCAAAGTGATAGATATTCAAGAGGGATATAATAAAAACTTTCATGAAGATCATTGGACAAAATAAACTTGATTCCTTGTAATAGTTTTGCGATATGTTGATATAATATGTGAGTCATGTTGATGAGTAATTATGCTTTAGTAAGAATATTGGTGTTAAGATTTGTGATTCCCTATGCAAGCACGAAAGTCAATAGTTATGCAATGAAATTACATCCTACTTGTGGTGCATTATTCGGTGTTAGTTATGCTTAATGCTCGCTTATGAGATTTTTCGTTTCTTGGTTGGATGCTTCTCAATCTTTTGCTAGCCTTCATTTGCACTAAGTATGATCACTACTTATGCATCCAAAATTCTTAAACCAGTTTTGCCATATGAGTCCACTATACCTACCTATATGCGGTATTTCCGTGCCGTTCTAAGCAAATTTGTATGTGCCATCTCTAATTTCAAAATAAATTTCTTTTTTGTGTGCTCGTACCGCTCATGAAACGGTAGGGGGGTGGTTGGTATATTTCCATGCTAGATGTGTTATTCTCAAGATGAGTGTTTATTCACTTGTCATTGCACGAGAGTATGGCAAAGGTATTAGGGATGCCTAGTCCCGAAATAAAAAATGAATTTACTTTATGTTGTCAAATAATAAATTCCTTGGAAAACTGTTGGTATGGAGGGCACCCATGGATACGGCTAGCCACGAAAATTGAAAGTAAGGTGGAAAAAGGAATAAACTTTATTTTCTGTTTGGGAACCGCCTATGATATATCTAGCATGGAAAGTATTAGGAACTACTCGATCGTTTTCGTTGTCAGGAAAAGCATGCCACCCAAAATGTGTTATCTCTACTTTTTTTCGATTTGAGCTCTGGTGCCTCTACAAATCCCTACTTCCCTCTGCGAAGGGTCTTTCTTTTACTTTATGTAATTTTTATTTTATTTTGAGTCTCCATCTTCTCTTATAAAGCACCAAGGGACACTATGATCATACTTGAGCATTGGGTGTAGCTAATATGCGAGTGTGTTTCATGAATGGATCAATGATTGAGCATAATGGGCTAGGGATAACTTGCTTTAGTGTTGATATTTTAAAAGACATGGTTGCTTGTTGATATGCTTTAGTATTGAAATCTTCATGTCAAAACTAGACTATTGCTTTAAATCATATAAAAGTCCAAATGTTCATGCTACAAAGAAAAGAATATGTGATGAACATGTTAGGCAGCATTCCACATCAAAAATTCTGTTTTTATCATTTACCTACTCGAGGACGAGCAGGAATTAAGCTTGGGGATGCTGATACGTCTCCAACGTATCTATAATTTTTTATTGTTCCATGCTGTTATATTATCATTTTTGGATGTTTTACAATCATTTTATAGCAACTTTATATCATTTTTTGGGACTAACCTATTGACATAGTGCCCAGTGCCAGTTGTTGTTTTTTGCTTGTTTTTTACTTCGAAGGAAATCAATACCAAACGGAGTCCAAACGCAGCGAAACTTTTTGGTGATTTTTTCTGGACCAGAAGACACAAGTTGGGCCAAGAAAGTACCTGAGGGGGCTCCGAGGGGAGCACAACCCACCAGGGCGCGTCTGGGGGCCCAAGCGCGCCCAGGTGAGTTGTGCCCACCTCGGCCACCTCCTGCACCGCACCTTTGCTCTATAAATACCCCAATATTCCAGAAACCCTAGGGGAGTCGACGAAAATCAATTCCAGCCGCCGCAAGTTCCAGAAACCACAGATCCAATCTAGACACTATCACGGAGGGGTTCATATTCCTCATTGGTGCCTCTCCGATGATGCGTGAGTAGTTCATTGTAGACCTACGGGTCCGTAGTTAGTAGCTAGATGGCTTCCTCTCTCTCTTTTGATTCTCAATACAATGGTCTCTTGGAGATCTATTTGATGTAACTCTTTTTGCGGTGTGTTTGTTGGGATCCGATGAACTTTGAGTTTATAATCAGATCTATGTTTTTATCCATGAAAGTTATTTGAGTCTTTTGATCTCTTATATGCATGATTACTTATAAACTCGTATTTCTTATTCGAATCTTTGGTTTAGTTAGGCCAACTAGATCGATTCTTCTTGCCATGGGAAGAGGTGCTTTGTGATGGGTTCGATCTTACGGTGTTTGATCCCAGTGACAGAAGGGGAACCGACACGTATGTATCATTGCTATTAAGGATAACAAGATGAGATCTATTTCTATATAAATAGATCTTGTCTACATCATGTCATCGTTCTTATTGCATTACTCCGTTTCTCCATGAATTTAATACACTAGATGCATGCTGGATAGCAGTCGATGTGTGGAGTAATAGTAGTAGATGCAGGCAGGAGTCGGTCTACTAATCTTGGACGTGATGCCTATATAATGATCATTGCCTGGATATCGTTATAATTATTTGAAGTTATATCAATTGCCCAACAGTAATTTGTTTACCCACCATATGCTATTTTTCTCGAGAGAAGCCACTAGTGAAATCTACGGCCCCCGAGTCTATTTTCTCATCATATATTTTCAGATCTATTTTGCTATTTGCTTTTTTATTTATTTACCACTTTTAATTTCAGATCTATATTATCAAAAACCCAAAAATAGCTCGCTGAATTTTATTTGTTTTTATTTGTATCTATCAATCTATTACAACTTTCTCACGTCCGTTTGCCAATTTCTGGCGCCGTTACCCGAAAGGGATTGACAACCCCTTTAACACGTCGGGTTGCAAGTATTTGTTCTTTGTGTGCAGGTGTTGTTTACGTAGTGTTGCTTGGTTCTCCTACTGATTCGATAACCTTGGTCTCATCACTGAGGGAAATACCTACTGTTGTTGTGCTACATCATCCCTTACTCTTTGGGGAAATACCGACGTAGTTCAAGCAATCATGGGCCAGTCTGTCTCCCATGTTGTACGCTTCTTCGCCGGAGACCGCCTCTCCACTTCACGGGTCTTGAACCCCGCCAACGTTTATGGAGACGGCAGATGGAGCACGTGTTCGCCGATGCGTAATACAAAGGAAGCCGACGAGGTTTAGGGTTTGGACTTTTTTTAATGAAAAATGTTTAAAATGTAGTGAATTCCGAATCCGCCATGTTTGCATGAATTTCATCCGGTTAGTTGAAACTTGATTCGAAATGTATACGGACAATGTTAGATGGTCTACTCCCGCATCCGTGTCCGCAGAGTAGTCCATGTCCGCAGGGTCAAGATGCTATCTAAATTGTGTACATTGTTTAATCTCAGCCATGGCTTGGTCAACACCGCGTTGACACGCTGGCCAGCATGCATGTGGCTAATAGACGCAGTAAGCCACTTAAGTAATACAGATTAGAGCAACTCCAACGTGGTGATCCATTTCGTACGCGCGCGTCTAGAAAAGTCGGCCCAACGCGTCCATCTGAACGGACACGCGTCCGCTTTTCGTCCGCCTGCCGACCCATTCCCGACCCAATTTTGAGCCTCATTTGCGTTGGCGCGGACAAGAAACGGATGCGCGCGACGTGCGCCAACTACTTCCCCTGGCCCGCCAGTGGCAAATCGTCTACCATTTGTCTCCACTTTCCCAAAACCTCCCGGTCGCTCGCCATGTACGACAACCTCGATGCCGCCGCCCCCTCACCTCGTTCGCCATCACCTACGCCTGGTCTGGCAAAGGCAAGCCCCGCGCCCCCGCAAGACCGCCGCGACGCCCAAGAAGAAGAAGCAGCTGACGCCCAAGGAGCGGGCCCTGGAGTGGGCCAACAGGACGGGCCGGAGGCATGCGACTGATGCAAGGGACGAAGCAGCGGCCGCCGCCGCCCTCACCGCCGCCGCGCAGCAGGAGGGAACCAACGCCCGAGTCGCGCCGGCAACGAGGGAGGCCCTGATCTACCTAGGGGTAAACCTTGGCCAGCACGGGCTCGTCAATGCTGCCGTGGCCACGACCAGCACCGGCTCGTCCGTGTTTCCTCGGATGGTGCTGCCAGAGTCGCCGCGCGCGTCAGCGACGCACCCGATCCTCGGCTTCCACGTCTATTCGCAAGCCTCCCGACTCTCCGGGGAATGCTCGCCGGAGATGAGCGTGGTGGCGCCTTCCACGCCCGCGCCCGTTCCCATCGACCTCAATGCCACACCAGTGGCCGGTGCTTCATCATCCGGTGAGGCGAGGAAACACGCGCGGGAGATGTCAGCCGACGTGCTCCCCGACGCCCGCAACCTGTTTGACAGAACACAGATGACCGATGACGATGAAACGGCCAACCGTTTCATGGAGAGCCTCATCTTCGAGGGTAGTGCGGCGGCCGGTAGCTCTGCAGGCGGTGCCGCCGCGGCTGGCTACGATCCTGATGAGACCCAAAGTCAAGACGGTCGAGCCCAGTTCACGCCGACGACCTATGATCAAGTTGCCATGCACGACGCCTTCATGGAAGATCAGATCGGCCTGGACGGCTTCCCGCTTGACCACGAGTCCCCGGAGGACTATGGCCTCGAGGAAGAGGATGAAATGGACATCGACAGGGAGCCTTTGTTCGAGGACGAGCTCACCAACCAAGCTGCCGGGACGAAGTCGAAGCGCAAGAGCAAGCGGACGAAGGCATACACGCATTCCGAGGACAAGCTCCTCTGTGAGTGTTGAAGGGACATTGGGCGAGACCCCAAGATCGGCGCCGAACAAAAGGCATCAACCTTTTGGATTCGTGTCCATCATGAGTTCCATGAGCGCAAGAAGTTTGCAGCGTACCAAATGCATAGCACGCGCGGGTGGGTGTCCATTTCTAAGCGATGGAGGGTAATTCAACAAGAGTGCAACTAGTTTTGTGCCACCCTTGAGAGCATCAAGGCACGCCCCGTGAGCGGCATCGGCATGCAAGACATGGTATACATGCGCCCCTCTTCGTTTCCATTCCCTTATGCTAACATGTCCATTTGCATATCCATTTCCCCATATGCTTGCATGCTATTCATTTGTAGTCATTCCAAGCTTTGGAGGCATTCAAGGTCCAACATGAAGGCAAGTCCTTCAACCTCTCCCATTGTTGGATGGTCATTAACGGGGAGGAGAAGTTCAAGGCACAATATGCCGCCCTCATGGCGCATGGGGGGAAGAAAGCCGTGGAGGAGGTTGGGGAGGGCGAGAAGCCATGGCCATGGGGGAAGACCAACTCCAAGAAAGAGGACAAGCGGGACACAACGTCAATCATGTTGCTCGCAACCGTGGAGGGCATGATGAGCAAGAAGAACTCAAGGGAGGAGAAGCGCCGGCAAGACAAAGAAAAGCAAATGAACGCCTTCATGGTGATCCAAAGGAGGAGGCTTGAGATGGAGGCGGATAAGCAAACCAAGATGCTCGAGATGGAGGCGGAGAAGCAAGCCAAGATGCTCGAGATCGAGGCCGCCAATGCCAAGACCAAGGCGAAAGAAGTAGCTCTCGCTAGCATGATGACTGGGGTGGAGATCATGAAGGTGGACCTCAACACCGTGTCGCCGAGGAAGAGGCCATGGTTCAAGAAGATGCAGGCCGACATGCTCAAGTTCGACGACGAGTGATCTATGGCGGCGAGCGCCATCCTTTTTTGTATGCCGGCAAATGTGCTGGCATGACCACAGCCGAGATGGCGTGGTCGAATTCCCGCCCCTTTTCGTGTGCTGGCATGTGTGCCGGCCGGTGACAAGTGCGCCATCATGAACTGTATGGTGGTTTTTTTTGAGGCTGGCATTGTATGCCGGCCGCTGGCATGGTGTCGGCATGAACTTTGGGTGACGGCATGGCCGCTAGCATGATATATCGCCGCGGGCCTTTTCAAATTTGTGCGCGGACATGGAATGGGTTGCGGGCGTTGGGCGCACGGCCGACCCAAAAGAAAAACAGGACGGACGTCGAGCGGGCGGCCGACCCAAACGGACATAAAGAGGACAAAATCATCGTTCGTTTGGGTCGGCGCGTTGGAGTCGCTCTTAACACTCCCTCCATTCCAAAATATAGTGCGCCCGCGTTTTCCGAGGTCCAACTTTGATCATAAATTTAACCAACGAGACCGACTGCGACGGGAGACAAAATTATATAATTGAAAACTTCTTTTGAATACGAATTCACTAGTATAACTTTTGCTCCCGCCGCAGTCGGTCTTGTTGGATAAATTTATGATCAAAGTTAAACCACGGGAATAGAGGAAGCACTATATTTTAGAACGGAGGGAGTATTCTACCCGTTTTTAAAAAGCCAAGATTATTTCAGAAAAAGCACTTTGATCAATTTTTATACCTCATCCAAAAGCGACGTGTCTTTGCGTACCGATTCAAAGACGAATAGACGTCAGAATCCGATTCTGTACGACGACATTTTGGGCTCTACTTTTTCGGGACGAACTAAATTAACAAGTTCTCCTGATGAAGTACGTCAGTTTGCTTTTCTTTCACGTAAGCTTGCCGGCAGAGAAGACGTGGATCACGCCCGTCTGTACGCTGGATTCGGCAATGCATATTAGTCTTGTTAATCACCTCGGTCGCTGTCAGTGAGACCCTAGCTTTGTCGTCACTGCTCTCGGCCGCTATCAATCTATTCTTATCCTACCGGCTACGTATCACTAAATTACCACGAATTTTGCATGCAACGGGCCAACTAAACCAACCCTAGCTTTGTCATCACTGCTCTCGGCCCCTGTCAATGTTTTGAAACCAACCGGCAATGTGAGTGACATTTAACCCATGATCACGTTGCATCTCGCCTGGTACTGTCACCCGTAATGTCACCACCAACAAGCATCCTTACTCGTTTCTTTTCTCTACACATCAGTACGTCCATGGCAGAGATAAAAATAATTGAGGGGGCTAGCGCTCTAGCCAGGGAACAAAGGCATGTAGCAACCATGGCAAGAAGCTAGCCCTGGACGTGCACTCACTCGCTCTGGCCACGCCCATCAGCTCATGTCCACGTGGCACGTGTTAGCCCTAAACCAGAACCCATTAACCAGATGGGCGGTTGTTGCAGTCCCCCTTTCCAACACAGAAAGAAAGAAATGCCCGCATGCATGCATGCTTGGCTTTGAAGCGTAGCTAGGTATCCTAGGCAATTAAGTACTGTTGGGAAAAGAAAGCAATCCCAGCACCTAAAGGTTCTCGGTAAGTAAAAGGTGATCCAAGTTAGGAGCATGCTCGTAGGGTGCTTGCTGTCATGCTGAAAGTGATAGTTGCCCATTGCCCATCTTTATTGATGTGTGTTAGTTACTATGAACTTGATTGCTTAATTATTGCCACTATCAACTGTTAGGAGTGCTTGTTACTACTACATTGTCACTCACGCCGATTTGTTTGAATAATCAAACGCATCCTTTGTATTGGTAACAACAACAACAACAACAACAACAACAAACAGTCCTATCTAAGCTAAGAGAAAAATAGGGGAGTATGCTTCTTATTTGCACATATAGACCGACGATCTTTCCCAACAACACCTGGTTATATATGTGGAACACGTGTGCTGGCCAACAGATAGAAATATGATTTCGGTTTTGTTGGATCTCACGCGCCTGATTTTTCTTATTGTGTCAGTCGATTCCGCGCAGCGCGAGGCCAAAGATGTCGATGACGTGAAAAGCGCCGACTACGGCCGGGCCGAGCCGTGTACGAGCGGGAGCCGGCGATAGCGGGCGAGAGTGAGTAAGAAACTTAACGAGGGGTCGACGGGTGGGGGTGTGGGCAAAGCTGTTCATTGAGGCGAGGGATGACCGGCGTGGCGACCTGCACGACGGTGGGGCAGGAAGAGGGGAGGGCGGGGCGGCAACGGCCGCAAAAGGGAAGGGGAGGGGGAGAAAGGTGATTCAAGTTAGCATGCTCGTAGGGTGCTTGCTGTCTTGCTGAAAGTGATAGTTGCCCATGTCCATCTTTATTGATAATAATATGTTAGCTAGATGCTATGAACTTGATTGCTTAATTATTGGTATGATCAACTATCAGGAGTGCTTGTTACTACATTGTCACTCACGCCGATTTGTTTGACAAAACAATCACATGCTTCTTATTGGCAACATCAAGAAGCAGTCCTATCTAAGCTAAGAGACAAATAGCGAAGTATGGGACGCGGCATTTTTGCTCTCGGGTGCATCTGCACGTGGGGTGAACAATAAATATGTTTAAAATAGTAAAGAAATCAGATTTTTTTTTGTCATGCTAGATGCTCATGTGTGTGAACTGTGAAGTCCATGCCAAATTTCGTGGAGTTTGGACATTTCAGTAGCTCTCGGCAAAAAAGAAACAAATTTTAGGTCTGTAAGAAAGTTTACTGTTCACATACTGTTTTGATCGATTTTGTCTTTTTTGCCATGAGTTCCTTGGATGTCCGAACAAGTTAAAATTTGACACGAACATCATGCATTGGAACATCTTCCACCTAAAAAAATTTCAGAATTTTTTAATGGTTTTATTATTTATTTTTTTGAATTTACTGTTCACCAGATACAGATGAGTCTGGGCACCGAATTGAATATCTACGAAGTATGCTTCTTATTTGCATATATAGACAGATATGTCTTTCCCAACAACACCTGGTAATATGCATCTAGCATGCGTGCTGGCCAACAAATAGAAATATGATTCCGGTTTTGCTAAATCTAAGGCGCCTGAATTTTTTTGTTGTGTCGGTCGATTTCACGTAGCGTGAGGCCAAAGATGGGTACGACATGAGGAGCGCCAACGACGAGCGTAGTCCATCACGAGGCCGAGTCGTGTACGAGCAGGAGCCGGCGATAGCTGGCAGAAGGGAGTAAGAAACTTTACCCGGGGGGGGGGGGGGGGGGGTCGCCAGAGCTGTTCATTTGGGCGGGGCTTAGAGGGATGGCCAGTGCGGCAGCCAACAAAACAGTGGGGGGAGGTCGAGGGGAGGGGGAGGGGGTAGGCAGGTGGTTAGGATTGAGTCGGTCAGAAGCTGCGTGAGGAAGAAGATGAATAGGGAATGGTTGCAGGAGAAAGGAGATCTGGCCGCTCATTCTTGATCCAACCGCTGCAAGTAAAAGTGACCGATGCCAAAAAAATCAGACGCGGAATGAATAGGCAGTCCCATATGATTTTGGTGTTTTAATAAAACAAAAATGCAAGTTTGAGAGGATAATAATAACTCTCCCTCCGTCCTATAATATAAGATGTTTTTGCAAAAACATCTTATATTGTGAGACGGAGGAAATACTTGATAAAAACATAGAGGGGAAATGAGAAGAAATTTCGACAAGTCGTCGGTTGTCTGCACGTACGCTGCTTTCTCAAAGCTACGGGAACATTCATGTATTCAGAGTATTTGAGACAACCCTGGAATCAGTAACTCATGCGCATTGCATGGAATATATACGGCTGTATGCTCTTCATATTTGTTCATACTTATGTTGTAGCTAGTGTAGGCGCTGGATGAAGGTTCGTTTCCTTCCATGCTTCTTCTGGCTGAAGTAAATCATGGTCCATTAGACGAGTATTAAGTTATGGAAACATTTGGGATCATCCGACGGACCGCAGCATGACGTCGACCGCTTCGTTCGCTCAATGCGTGTCCTGGTGGGCCCCATGGTAGTTTCATCCTCACCTTATCCCCATCATCAAGAATAGCTCAACCATTCTTCACCTTGACCGCACGCAGCAGCCTCTCCGCATCCCGCGAGGCCAACCACCACACCCACTCCTTCTGGCGCATCATCCTCTTCCTCGCCGGTGAGCTCCGTCATCACACACACATTTCCCCTCGATGCAACATGTTAGCCAGGGCGTAGCTCCCTGTGCATCCCTCATCGAGATCCACATCAAGTCGTCCACCACGCAATTGCTGCGAGAGGGGCCCATCTTCTGCAACATGTGAGCGGCGTGCTACTCTGACATGCTTCTGCAACAATGGATGGGGTGCTACTCCGGCATCTTTGTGCTCTATTGTGGCGAGCGACGACGTGCTCAGCGCAAAAGGGATTTTGTTGCGGTCGCAACACAGCCCAAGTTGCGATGGCACCAACGGCGAGCGGTAGCTGATTTTGGGGATTTTGTTGCGATTGCACCAAAGGCCTTATTTCAGAAGGAAGAAAACGATTTGGATATATTGCAATGAAAAGGGAAAAACGGCTCGGAGAAATTGCAGAGGACTCTTGTTGCAAAGAAGCGAGCGTAACACTACACTTGTTGCAAAGGCTGATGCTGCACGTGGGATAGATCGGACGGCTAACCAGGCTCCATCCAACGGCCGGCGAGGCGGCCGATCATTTTACATTAGCATACGAGGGACGCGTAGCGCTGCGCATCAAGTTAGCAGCTCAAACTGCATGAAAAAAAACGCAAGGACCACGGTCCCCGTACATATACGTTGCGTTTACGTGCCCAGCCTAGCTACTAGGAGCACTTGTACGTACACGCTGCGGTCCGTTGGATCGGACGAACGACGCAAGCCCTGCGCCGTGTCGTGCGAGACTTGAAGCGTGAGCGTGTGAGCTCACGCATGGACCAGCCTAGCCGCTACTCGCAGCACTGCCCATTGATTGATTCGACGACACAAGTCAAATGTCGATCGAGAGCGGTGCAGTGCAACACTGCACCAGCAGGAATACATTTGGTAGGTCCGTATAAGTAGGAGTAGAGTGAGTACGTACACCGCCATGGGAATGGAATATATGATGCGCTCGTACGCGTACCGCCGTATATATGTACCAGGCTTGAACTTTGATGAAGTGCGGCCACTCCATTTTAACTTCAGGGATATATATCCAAGAAGGTACTCATACGCAGTACAGCTCAGGCTTGAGAGAGCTTCAGCTAGATTTTGTTTCTGGCTGCTGTGTTTTCGACGAGTTCCTATCCTGCCGCATAGATACATTACAGATAGGTTAACTGTAAACTGTACGGCATGAGATGAGACGAGACGGTCGGTCGATCTTGGCGTGCAGTTCAACTTCAATCACAGCGTGCTCTCCCTCTCCTGGGGTTTGGCGCGTGCATGAGCTAGCTGCTAGTCCCCAGCCCCAGTCCCAGGGCAGGCCACACCGCTGCGCTGCACGAGCCGGCGCGCAGGTCGCCGTGGTCGAGGTCCCGGCGGATCGAGATGCGGCGATCGCGCCGAAAAGGCGAGCACACGTCCTGCGCCAGAGCGCGGACCCGGGCGCGCGCCGGCGCCTTCCGGGCCGGCTACGGCGTCAGCCAGATGCACTGGCATGGCAGCTAGCCTCAGTAATCATGCCGATCAGCTCACACATGGACAGCAGGAGGAGCATGAGCTCCGGCCAGCTGCGCGTGGTCCAGTAGGCCGCCGAGATCCAAGAGGCGTCGAGCCGTTTGACTCGGCCCTAAAGCCAAGATCGTCCGCGCGTTTCCATCCTCCTCCTCCTCCGGAGAGCACAGTTTTCTTTTTCCTGTGAGTTGGACAGTACAGTCTGTTGGTTTCTCTCCCAGGTAGGCATGGCATGTAGACGCGGGAGTACCATGGGGCTGGCCAATTTTTACGAGCCGTGTGCCAGCCCGTGTCGTGTCGGGCCCCTGCCCGAGGACCGGTACCACGTACCGGAAGGGGGTGTGCGCGTACGCTCGTGCACGCGGTGCGGTCCGTCGTCCGGCGACGCGACGGAACGAGGGAGGCGCGCGTAGGGTAGGGTAGAGGCAGGGTGGAAAACTGTCCCGAACGGCCCAACATCGGATGCTCCTCCAGCCGGACGTAGCGTCGTCATGCACAGCACTGTTGGTGGTGCGCCGGTGGACCGTACGATCGACCTACTAAGAATCCCACCGCCCCACGATCGAGACCGCCTGCTCGGGATGATCTGACTGGTGAGGTTACTCGTTCCTGTGCCTGATACGGATAGTCCATTCTGTTGAGAAATAAAAATATGTGATCAATTGTATGGGAGAGATGCCTCTCAAAAGGTGTCTGTTGGGGAAGAGATGTCTCCCCAACACACCCCTTCAGCATGTATATAAATGGGTCTCCCACGTTGCAATAGATCGAGAATGATCATTTATCTCTTCATTGTCTTCTTTACTTTGATATTACAATACGTTATCAGCGCGTAGACTCAACCAAACACGAGCATTTGCGTCGCCGGCGGCAGCATTCCGCAATACGAACCAGACGGGCGAACAACATCGCATAGCGTCGGCCACAGGAAGAAAGCGGAACACGCAGCGCCGCAGCGGCTACGCTACAGCCAAAGAGCGCGGCGGCGCGTCAAGTCGTCTATGGTCAAGAGGATCATGCACAGGCATGCATGCACCTGTTGAAGAAATCGATCAGGGAAGGCCAATTTGATTTTAATTTTTGAAATTAGCATCAACGATCCACTGATTGTGTCTCTCCAGAAACGACGAAGCAATCTGTCGATGACAGTTACACACCACGTACCTCTCGAACGATGACGGGACGCATGAGACGAAGCAGCGGCCTAGCGCGGCTCTCCGTGTTGCATCGGCGATGGCAGGCCCGCACGAGGCGGCGCCCATCCCGGCCTGGAGGCGCGAGACGCGACGTCGCTGGTGGTGCTAAACAGCAGCCACACTATCCATGAGCGATCGGCTTCACAGACTCCAAATTTCTCTCTAAGAAAGATAAGAGGAATCGATCTTAGATGGATTAATACATGTCTCAGTTCGTTTCTTCTTGATTTGATTAAACATATATGTTAATCAATTCTGTTGTGGTTTCCGCATGCATCCATTGGGAACAAGTCCAACAGATGGACCGAAGCCAACAACTACGGCCACTACGCTCGCTTCGGTGCTCAGCGACATCAAACCGGCGGTGGCCTCGTCGATGACGCATGAACAGCCGCAGCGTAGTTCTTTCTCAGCGACGCTCGACGCCGTCCACAGTAGTCTCTGTTAAGCTCGACTGACTGCGACCCAGGTGCGGTGTTGCGGTGAATGACGACACCCTCCATGGCAGCCAGCTTGCTGTGTAGCAACGCGGTGGCGTCTTCACGGCTGGCGTCGCACTCGCCGGTTGTAACACCCCCTTGTAATGACCACAGTGATCAACTGCTAATAATGCCATGTCATCATCATTTGCTTTGCCTAGTCACTTGGGTTAATAATCCAATTCAAATTCAAATCTGAAAAATCAAATTAAATTCCAAAGTGCAAATTGAAGTTGATCGAACTCTGCCGGAGAAATGTTATTTAATTAGCAAATAATCCAGTGGTCATGGCAAAATCATAATCATTATTTTTGGAGTTAGCTAAGTGAGTGAAACAACCTGAAACAGCACTTAAAACAGACTATTTACATCTATTAAATCATTACAGATTCAAATGAACTCCAAATCTGCCCAAACCACTTTTTGATGAGAGATAATATTGCATTGCAATATTTGGGACAACTCTCACATTTTTCAAAAGTGTAGAAATGCCCTAACTATTTTAAAACAGAAAAGGAAAGAAAAACAGAAAAGTAAGAAAAAGAAAAAAAGGTTAAACTGGACTGGACCAAGTGCACAGTGCACTGGCCCAGCCCAGCAGGCCCATTTCCCCCTTACCTCTCTCCTGCGTGTCGCCGGCGCCTTGGCCGAGCACGCGCGCGCCGGTGGGCACGCGACACCGCGACGCCACCGACGGAACAGTGCGGCGGCGAGGATAAGGTCGAGGCCCGGTGCTCTCCCCCTGGCTTCCCCCGTCATTTCTCCTCTCTCTCCCTCGCTCGCCTCTCCCTCTGCCTCCCCAGATCCGAGACGCCCGAGCGCCGCCGTCGCCACGCATCGCCACCGCCGTGGTCAGCGGCCTCCCCGCAACGCCTGGAGGTGCCAAGGAGAAGCGCCGTCGTCGGCCACGTCTAACAGCGCAGTTAGAAGGAGCCGGGGAGCCCCGCAGCAAGCCAATCGAGCCGTCCCCGCACCTCTCTGCCTCCGGCGAGCTTCGTCGTCTCCGGCGCCGTCTGCAGCTACTAAGCCTAACGAGGGCTTTTCTTAGCCGCGCGGTGAGCCACTCTACCTTCCCCGTCTCTCTGTCTGGCCTCGCACGCTTCCTAGCCCTAGCCTCACCGGCGCCCGAACGCGCCTCCGCCCTTCCGGTGACCAAATGGTCACCGGGCCGAGTCCTTTGTGCTCAGCGCATCGAGTAGGTTCCCAACAGCCTCGCCATTTGGTCACTTGCGCGCAGCTGCCTCGATCCCGTCGATGACCGAACTCCGGCGCCCGCCGCAAAGCTCGCCGTCGGCGACACAAGTCGTTTCCGGCCACCTCACCGCCACCGTTAGACGCGCCGTCGAACGGCCGTTCGAACGCACCCGGCCCCGTCCCATTTGGGCGCCCGTAGGCGAAATCCGACGCCGGCCTGCGCCCTCCGCCGCGTTTCGACGTCGCCGGCGGCTAAACGCCGGTCGCCGCCAGCGTGGCGGGCGTGGGGTCCACTCTGGGACGCTGACCAGTGGGCCCCCTGGCCATTTTTGACCACGTTGACCACGGTCAACCGTGGTTACTGTTCATCCCCTCTCACTGACATGTGGGCCCCCGCGATTAATTAGACTAATTGAATAGTTAATTAAATAAAATTAATTGGATTAACCTAATGTCTCACTGACAAGTGGGCCCCCCCCCTAATTAATCCTGGTAATTAAACTAATTCACTGGATAAAGAAACAGAGGCTGACATGTGGGTCCCACTGGACCCACATGTCAGGTTTGACTGGTCAACCGTCCTGTTGACTTGCTGACGTCAGCAGCGCGTCATGCTGACGTCATAATTCATTTTCTGTTAAATAAAATAATTCCAGAAATTCAAATAATCTTTAAAAATTAATAACTTTTAAACCGTAGCTCGGATCGAAAAAGTTAAAACATGAAAGTTGCTCAGAACGACGAGACGAGTCTGATCGTGCCGTCTGTTTCTCCATCGGAACCTCCTACGTAGAAGAACTCGTAACTCCGGACCCGAATCCGGCAGATGAATAGTGCACACACGTCGGATATTAAATCCTAGAATAATTCTAAAAAATAACTAAAATGACTTAGATGCATATTCAGGCAACCCTGCACTGCATCATAGCATAGCACGCACTGTGTGGCATATGATTGCATATTGTTTACCTGTTTCCTCCCCCTCTTCTCTCTCGATAGACCCCGACGTTGACGTAGCTCCCGAGGCAGACGCCGCACAGGAGTACGACTACGTCCCCGACGATACTACTGAAGACCTTGCCCTTGCCCTCGAGCAAACAGGCAAGCACCCCCATTTTGAGCATTCCGATATCGCCTATTCTCTCCCCTCTTATGCTTGCATTAGATGATACTGCTGCTGTTACTATCCTACTCTGATGCATAGCCTGTTTACTTGTAACCTACTTTTGATACATACCTGTTATCCTAAACTGTTTAGCATAGGATGGGTAGAGCCATATCAGAGACCCACTTGTCCCGACCGCCCCGCTGGATACTCGGAAGACCCGTTTTACGGGATTGAAGATCAGTCCAGGGCACCGCACATCACTTTTCCCCCCTTTGTTGCCGACACTGCTGGGTTACCGTCGAGTGCCGAGGGTGATACCTCGTTAGCACTTCTGATGTTAACCTTGTAGGTTAGTTACTCGGTCGTGGTAAGCGAGGGTGATTCCTCCTACACCACCCCCGATAACGACATCGTCGCGCAACCTCTCAAGTGTGGACCTCGAGGGTGATTCCTCCTTCGTTCACCTTGATGATAACATCGAGCGGGAATTCCATCGAGGGTGATTCCTCAGGGTTCCCTTCGGTGTCAGACACACAGTTACCTTGGATATTATGACTTGCACTAAACTATGATACTAAAGACGGGTCGGCCCTGAGGGGTACCCGCGCGAGCTTATTGCGAAGTGATGTGGAGTCGGGTTGACCTGGATGGTGCCCGCGAGATAACTACGAGGCGTGACCGGGCACTCTTAGCCCTTGCCACAAGTCCTCGAGACGGGGCGACGGGGTCACATCGATCGTGAGTCTCTGCTCGTTTCCGCGCGCTCCTAATCCACTACGGTTTGGATATTTGATCCGAGGGGCCTCTGGCCCGATAGCACTAACCATCACGTGGGCATAGTATGGGCGTTCTGCATCGTAACATCAGCTGAAAGCTCTGTCTGACGTCCAGTTCAGCATTGTGGCACGGTCGGATCGTACCGGCCTTCCGAGGCGGTGCTGGTATCCACCCTGCACACAACGACCCGGAGGGCGAGGGGCGATGGCCCAAGACCCCCTTGCGCTTAGGAGGTAGACCGGCGGGGACCTCTCTGCTGAGCTGTAGGTAGGGTTGCGATGTGTCGTTTGGCCGAGGCCGGGCATGACCCAGGAAAGTGTGTCCGGCCGGAGTTAAGTGAGCGTGGTGGGTAAGTTGGTGCACCCCTGCAGGGAAGAAACTTCTATCGATAGCCTGTCCTACGGTAACGGACACTCGGAGTTGTATCCCGATCGGTACAACTAGAACATGTGATGAGAACTGGATAGTACGGCTCTGGGATTGCTTTCTCGCAGGGAGTCGAGAAAGGATCTCAGGTCGAGGTTGATGATATTACTATTACTACTTTACATTATGTTCATCTGCTCTCTCCTGCTGCTGCAAGACTGTCGAAGATTGTTGAAGATGCTAGTCTTCGATAGGACTAGGCTTTCCCCCTCTACTCTGGCATTTCTGCAGCCCAGTCCACATATACAGCCAGTCCTTTGACAATGATGCATATGTAGTGTAGATCCTTGCTTGCTGAGTACTTCGGATGAGTACTCACGTTTGCTTTATTTTCTTTTTCCCCCATTTTCCATTTGATGCCACCAGACGACGGAGCCCCTGAGCCAGAAGCCCCAGCCGACGACCAGTACTACTATCCGCCTGGCGAGTACTACTACTACGAGGAGCCGTTCGACGACCAGGAGTAGGATCGGAGGGTCCAGGGCAGGAGGCCTACGCCTTTCGATCGTAGTTTTTATTTTTACCCCGCCTCTGTGAAGGCTTATCTCTCTCTCTCTGTAATATATCTGTACTCAGATATCTAATGCTTCCGCTGACGCTTGTATGCCATCGAGCTTGTATTCGAGCCCTCGAGGCCTGGCTTGTAATATTAAGCTTGTATGACTTTATTTTATGTTTTAGAGTTGTGTTGTGATATCTTCAAGTGAGTCCTTAGGCTTGATCGTGTGCATTTGCGTGTATGATTAGTGCACGATTAAGCCGGGGGCGTCACACCGGTGACAGCAAATTCCTGCGCGGAGGCGATGCCCAATGCGCATGCAGCCCTGGGTTCCGGCGCGGAACCCCACGGCGGCCAGTTCGCCGTGCGATGAAGCGCTTCGGCGCTGTCAAACCACACCGACAGGGGCGGCGGTTATTTTTCCCCATGGAATTGGTAACCGCAAGGGGGAAGAAGGAGAAGCCTATCTCCTTGGCTATTTTAGAAATTAGCTGTTGGATTATTCTATAATCCTGTTCCTCCAGTTTTTGTTTTAGCCCTTCGGCTTATAAGATCGTGAGGTTTAGCCCTCAGTCTTATCGAAAATTGAAAACGAGTCATCTTGCTCGTCGGACTAAGCAGTTTAGCCCTCAGGCTTGCTGTTTTCAGCATTTTAACCATGTGGTTATTGTTATTTGTGTTTTATGCCCCAGGCTTCAGAACAAATATACATGATAGACCATTGGATCTTGCTGAATTGCATAATATTCATTATGCATCATTTTACATCATGTAAAATGCCCGTTTGAGGCCCCCAAGTCCTCATATGTGTTGCATAAGTATGTTTATACTTCTGCATTTATTTGTATTACATGAGTAATACTGTTGCAAAGCAATATGTTGATTCCATTATCCGCATAGAATATGGAATTTGCTTGCAAGTTTGGAAACATGAGGTAGTGAAGTGTATGACACTGCCTGACTATGTCAAATTTACATTTGTCGCAAGGAATCAACAAATGGTACCTACTGCTTAATTACAGATTATCCAATGTTATTGTGAGGTCTATATTATGTCTTTCTGACATAATGACTACCTTCAATTTTGCACACAACTTATGAATTGCATTATGGAACGAATTAATTTCGTTCACAACTATGAGGTCTACACCATGTGGTGATTACTTGGAATGTGTTTTTAATTAACACAAGGTTGTGAGAAGCTCCATAAGAGTGAGATCTACACTACTTAGTGATTATCTCTGTGTTTTAAAAGCAAAATGAAGGCACAAAACTTATGACATAGCCATTATGAGGCCTACATCGTGGTAACTACCTTCATGATGTTTTTCCAAATACTTGAAAACTTCGGGAGATTTGATGATAACCCCCCCAGGCCACTTAAACCCCACATGTCATAGACAGCGGCGGGGGGCATATGATCAAGGATTTGCCAACAAGGGGGTTATCGTCAATTTGACTTCATAGCATTTGTCATTGGTTGTGACTATAGTGTCACATACTCCATCAGGAGATGAATCCAAGACATTGGTGACTATGCTGCATATTATGCTATGAAGAGAATTATGCAAAACACTTGCATATTTTGGTGATTACCTTCCATGCATACACAACTTATGAGACATCATCATAGCTATGAATTAAGTTTCATGCACAGCTGAGAGGTTTATGCCGTTTTATGGCGATTACCTTCATGTGTTATAGATAACATAAGGTTGTGGAGGCTATGATCAATGGGAACTGTCCATAAGAGTGAGGCACCACTAGATGGTCGACTAGCTCTATGTGTTCTATGGAAATTAAAGGTTTATCCTTTCTGAGGTGATTACATTTAATTTGAAGAACTACATCACATTGTGATGATTATCTTCTTGTGAAGGCCTACCCTATGGGTCACAAAGAATCACCATGGCCATGATTATGTTTAGCCATAACATTTTCATCCTACTTAATTTACTAAAGGTAAATTATTGCATGAGAATTTCATGCAACATATGGCTGACCTTTTTTGGAAAGGAAATGCGATGAGATGACATTTGGTGGGAGTAACTATTTAACATGAGTCATGAACATTAAAGAGTTTGTCGACCTGGGGCCTTATTGCCACAGAAACTCCACCTGCAGAAAATGTCATGGCTATTTATCAATAGCTAAGAATATGCATATTTGCATTTATGTGTCATCGCAATGGCTCGGTTTCCAAACTGAGTATGTAATGGATGATGAATATCCATTTTCCCTTTGAGCCTTCATTGAGGCGAGATATATTGTTATAAGCATCACATGAATGATTATTCATTCGTTGTCAGGACTTCGAGTCCGTTGAGCCTTATAGTTCTGTTGTCTATAAATCAACACTATGTTGAGATTATGTGATAAGGCGGCTTCAGATGCATATCTGACTATAAGTTCTTACTGCACTTTACGTTCTCCTAGGATGGTAAACAGAAATATCATCTATGTTTCAGGTTTGCAATGCCTGAAATTCATGCTAGTGCTCTTAGTACTAAGCAATAGTGGTTAGAGAACCACGGGAGTTGAATGTAAAGTGAAGGAAAAATGACAAGCAGAAATAGAGTGTATATCTCAAAAGGGAATGGATCATTTAATCTAAATGATCCTAATGACAACTTTCAAGTTTGTCAAAGTGGTGATTGTACGAAATGTCGTACCAATGATTCCCAATTGGTCAAGTATTGGGTTGAATCATATCACCGACTCACTAGAGGAAAATAATTTTAATGGGATAAGTTTGAAGTTCTACTTCAAAAGAAAACAACTGGAAAATGTCCTGGCATGGTAGAAGGAGAATGGACTCCTCTATATTGATTATATGCTTGTGGAATGATATTCCAAAGATATTTTGGAGATCTCGTGTAGTCTCCTAGTTATCCCTAAATAACATTAGCGTATAATTGTACTACTACATATAGTATAAATTGCAACGTCTTGTCCCTCAGACATGATAGTTGAGATAATTGAGTGTATGAATCAGTTCATACTCAATCTTGTTGCATACACAATAATTTTTCCTCCTTTATCATCATGGTACTGGATGATTAGAGAAATTATTGACAATTCTGTTGGCCACAGCTTGACAAGTTGCAATATTCCCAACAATTATCAGATTGCTTTGTGCACTGCATGTGACATTAGGGAATTAATTTTAAGGCACTCTCACCTTAAAATTTGAAATGAGCCAGCCAATACTCTTGATTACATTCAAGAATATGTTTGGATTATTCAATCATTATCTGGGTTATGATGGTACTTCATGGTGTTCATAGACGCATCTAGAAGATGGTCTTAGATGCGTATCATTTACACAAAACCATGAGTTTACTGAATTAATTGCTCAAATTGACGAATTTAGAGCAAATTATCCTAACGTGGAATAATTCCATTGGACTGCAAATGTCGTTGAAGTTGATTCACGAGCATTCAATGGTTTATTCAGTATATAGTACATAACCAGAATGGTTTGGCTTGATCTCTTATGAAAGAGATTCAATATTGCTTGGCCAATGTTGCAGAATTGTGATTTACCAACATTTTGTTGATGGTAACATGCGGTCTCACACTCCGCATATTTGGTCTAAATAAGATCAAATGATACTGCACCCCCTTGCAGTTTGTACGTGGAAATAAGTGAAGTATTTCCCATCTGCGGTAATTCGGTTGCATCCCCATATCACCACCCCAGTGTACTTCATGGGCCTTCACATATGGTTGGGATCTATGTGAGGAATAACTGTGGTATGTTCGTTAATCCGCCGAATACCTTAACCCTAGCAAGGGAGTTATTTGCAGCCCATACGCTGATTGCTTTTGCAATAAGAACATTTTCTGGCATTAGGGGGAGATGAGTACCACAGAGAATGCCAGGAAATGGATAAGAAATGTCGTAGACATTTTGTCCACGTACTTAAGAATCTGAAATTCAGGTTCAGGTTATGAGAAATTTGCAGCATATGCCAAATAATCTGCCAAGTATATTTACTGATGACAAAGGTTTCACTTTGGTCAAGTACCGAGTGGAGGTACCTAATAAACCACTCATCTCCCTAATTGAGAGCAAGATGGGGAGAATTCTGGTCGCATGAGATTAAGTTCTCAAATGATTCAGTGAAAACAGAGGAGATTGACCCCTCGATCAGTAAATATGATTCAACCTCGAGTTGAATGACACTTGAGGGATGCGCGGCATCCAAAGTCCAACACATATGTGCACACATTTTTTAGGTGTTGGGACATCGAAACACCTTGACTCCGTTGTTGTGGGAAATCACAAGGAGTTAAGAGGCTTAATAAGAATTCCACAATGATATTGATTCATGAGAATCGTATATGAGAAAGTCTACATATGTCGACATAAAATTCTTCTCGAGAATTGCTAGAATCCTTTTGGGCCCTGAACCAAATCCATGAAGAGTGCTGTTGCACTTATATTGGTTCAAATGAAAGGAAGCAATTAAGGAAGAGTGGCACTCGCTCATCAAAGAGAGGTATTTACCATTGTAAAACCTACTCCTCATAAGTATCTTCCAGAGGGAAGAGAAGTGAATTTTTGTTTGGAAACAAAAATAAATGAGGTGGTGAGAAAGCGAGGCTTGTAGCACAAGGGTTTTTCGCAGAGACCCGACATCGGTTACGATGTAGCATACCTTCTTAGTATGAGTGGAATTATGTTTCGATATTGAATGTTAATGGCAGTACAGATCCATACGGTTGATGTATGTAATGTCTACATACTCCCATGGGTCAATTAGTTTGGATGTATATATTGAAGTCATTGAATGACTTAATACTCTGAATCCAAAGGTAAATCGCAACATGCATGTGTGGAACTTCTGAAGTCATTCTATGACTTGAAGTAGTCGGAGAATTGTGTGGTGCAACCGACTAAGTGAGTTATTCCTTGACAAGGATTACTCTCATACTAATGATTGTTGACGTGTATTCATGAAGAAATCCTGGATTGGATTTTACATCACCTTAATTTCTGGTGTCGATGATTTTATCATCAAAGTCTATATAAGACATAAAATACACACAATCATGTTAAGACGGATATTTGGGTTAAACCAAATTAGGCTAAGTTGATGACTTAAGCATATCCCCCTAAGATATCAGTCTTCATATATCCGAAACAATTAGAGAAGTTCAATATGGATATATTATATCAAAGACACATATGGTCATATTATACCTAATATGGGATACAAAATCCTTGAGACATAGGGGAGATGGTGAAGTGATAGTGGGGCATGAATTACCATATCTAAATACCATCGAAGCACTCATATATCTTGCAAAATATGTCAGGCCTGACACTATAGTTTTTTGCAACTTATTGAGAGTGCAATTCCCTGAAAGGTATAAGGTTTGTGTAAGGAATATCCTCGGATATATCCAGGGCACAAAGGGTCTTGATCAATTTCATCCGGAAAATCAAGATGGGACCATGGTTTGATATATTGATAGTGGCTAATTATCTGATCCCACAATGCCATATCAAAGACTGGGTTTGCTGGAAGAGTATTTTGAAGGAAGTATTCAGAATAGACTCTAAACGAGTCCTTCCAGTGATCATTCTATTTGAAGCATCAGAAAATGTGGATGACTTCATAGAATGATTGGCCACATGTGAAATCATGTGGAGATTATCATTATCTACCAAGATAATGTCACTTGTATTGCTTATGGGTTATATTTATCCTTCTGAATTACAGAAATGTAAGAGGATAATATGCAAACAGATTATTGTGATATTCACAATATCTCTATCAATGTTTATATTCCAGAACTAGGTTCGTGGAATTGGTATGAGATATTCTTGAGGTTTGCAAAGTTCAGGGGGAGTAAAATCCCAAGTTATAACCCGTTGGTGATCCTCAAATCACTCATATTGTACTCCTTTTCCCTTTATGAGTTTTCCATGATGGTTTCTCATATAAGGTTTTTAACGAGGCAATATAAATACAAGTGCGGATATATGCCATATTGGTTTCTCCTTATATTTTCCCACTGGGTTTTAAAGGAGTTTTCGATGGCATATTGTTATAAGGTTTCTCCTCAATTTTTCCCACAGGGTTTTTGGAGGAGTTTTCAGTTTGCAATATATATATGACGAATTGATCAAGGGGGAGTGTTGAGAAATAAAAATATGTGATCAATTGTATGGGAGAGATGCCTCCCAGGAGGTGTCTGTTGGGGAAAAGATGTCTCCCCAACACACCCCTTCAGCATGTATATAAGTGGGTCTCCCACGTTGCAATAGATTGAGAATGATCATTTGTCTCTTCATTGTCTTCTTTACTTTGATATTACAATACACTCCACGAAGCGCGGGGCCCCGCTCGTTTGTCTTGCGCGCACGCGCGAGTGCCGCCTTTTCCGGAAGACGTTTCGAGGTTAGACTACTCCATAGTGGGACTAACATCACATATACCTACATAAAATAGATGATGTGGCAAGCAATAAATGAAGAAAAAGAGTCATGCGGTAATATAGTTAATTACTATTAGTATGAGTAACATCACATATATTAAGATAAGATGAGTTTATAGCCTAATAAATAAAATATTGCATGTTACCACATATATGTTACTTTCCACTATAAAGATAGTAACATAGACTAGTAACATACTAGTCTAAGAGGGTGCTTGAATCCAAGGGACTTATTTTAGTCTGACTAAAAATAGTCTTTTTAAGAGGCTAAAGTTCCAAGCACCCCTGACTAAAGAGGGGCTAAAACTAGTCTTGAGACTAAAAATTTTTAGTCAGGAGTACCCCTACTAAAATGTGGATTAGTCCTCTCTCTCCTCATTTAACTCCTCTCCTTTAACACATGCGACTTCTGGATTGGAGGGTTTGGAGTATAATAAATACTCATTAACTTGATTTTAGTCTCTTTAGTATTTGGATCCAAGCATGGATGAGGCTAGCAAGTTTTAGTTCCACTACTTTTAGTCATAAGACTAAAACGTATCCAAGCACCCTCTAAGTTACTCCCCGTCGTGGCTAGTCTTAGGGTTTCTCGTGGAAGCGAAACGAGCGCCAGATCCGGTCCAACGAGGAGCGCGCGTGTGTGCCGTGCCTGTGCATGCCCGCCCACCCAACGAGCAGGAGTAGCATCATCATCCATGACTTCGTACCGTTTCCTCGTCGTCGGCAACAGCGAGAAAAGTAGCACTACAATCGCGTCCACAAAAGTCATTCATGTAGTAACATCGAAGCAAACAGTGACCAGGAACAGGAGGAAATAAAACGCCATCACGGCACATCGAGCGTGGCGTCAACCCGTCGCTTAATAGTCCGCGGGGCGACGGAATGTGGCCCTGTAAACCTAGCTAGCGGTACGTAGTCGTAATGGCTAGCTTCACATCCATGGGTTGACCTCTCCAGGCAATCATGCAATGCGGTGCGTGTTGCAGACGAACCAACGTTGACAGGCCACCTGCTTTGCTTCGCTTTGCTTGCAAATAATTATCCTCCTCCTCTGGAACTGGAACGAACGAGATAGTAGTAGTACTAGTAGTGATCGATTCAACTGGTGGTTTGGTTTTCCTGGGAATTGACGTAGGCGAGGAACCTGCCGAGCTGGCGGTTGTAGGCGCAGGGGCGCTCCAGGTGGAGCAGGTGCCCGGCCTTGGGGATGCCCTGCATGTAGCAGTTCCCGCCCAGCTGACTGCAAATGCAGATGGGCAGTCAGCTTTGTTTCACCGAGTTTTTTTTAACGAGGCTTACCTTCGGCCTCTGCATCAATCGATGCATGCAGTTATATTATTAAAATCAAAACAAGGTCTTAAGTTTCACGGAAACTCAAAATCTGAGAAAAAAGATAAAAAAACTGTAAAACGCCACACCCGGCGAGAAAGCGGCACATCCGGCTATAAAAAACAGGCTACGATGCCTACACACCTAGCCTATTATTAGCTCGCCATCCAAATCGGCTGAAGATAGCCCGTGCTACTGTCTTCCATCGGCTGCACCCAATAACAATAATCTCTCTGTAGTCTGCATGAGTGAGTAACGACCACATATGGATCCAGGATGTACCTCTGTAGATAACCTGCAAAAAATTAGTGAATTTTGTCCCATTAAAAATCATATCATTTCGAGTGTTCCATATGGCCCATAATAGTGCACATCCCTATCCGAATATGTTTAGCTATGTGTATGTCTACTCCATTAAGCCACGTCCCAAATAACGTGTTTATACTCATTGGAGGATTAACGTTAAAAGCTATATTTGAATGGATCGCCATAACAGTTTTGCAAGTGGACATTCGAGAAAGAGGTGTTTAATTGTCTCGTTTTGATCACAAAAACAACATCTAGATTGACCGACCCAATTCCTTTTCATCAGATTATCTTTGGTCAAGATGACTCCTTTGTGGACAAACCACATAAAGATCTTGATGCGGAGTGGAACTTTAATCTTCCATATGTGCAAAGACCTCGACAATGGTCCGGAATCAATTAAGTCCAAATACATGGATTTGAGAGAGAATACTCCATTCGTGGTTAACTTCCAACTAATTGTATCCGCCTGCTCTGAAAGTTGAACATCCATCAACCTACGTACCAGGTGTAATCAAGCATTCCAACGTTCCCCTACAAGAGATCTCCTAAATTGGATATTAAGTGGTACTGAGTTTAATACTGTGGCGACATAATCTTCCTTACGTTGCACAATATTATATAGAGAGGGGTATTGTAAAGCCAGGGGCGTCTCCCCTAGCCAAGTGTCCTCCCAGAACCTAGTAGAAGTACCACTACCAATTAGGAACTTCACCCGCTGGAAGAAAGTTACTTTTGTCTTCATTAACCCTTTCCAAAAGGGTGAGTCTGTTGGTCTTGCATTCACCTGGGCCAAAGTCTTAGTATGTAGGTATTTATTCCGCAAGATTTGTACCCACATGCCTTCGGTCTCCGTCGATAATCTGTATAACCATTTGCTAAGCAAACATCTATTCTTTACATCTAAATTCTCGATCCCTAACCCGCCCTGGTCTTTGGGTCTACACATAATATCCCATCTAGCCAGTCTATATTTCTTCTTGGCCTCGTCGCTTTGCCAGAAGAAACGAGATCTATAAAAGTCCAATCTTTTCCGTACCCCTACCGGTACTTCAAAGAAAGATAGGAGGATAATTTGCAAACTCGTCAAAACCGAGTTAATCAACACTAGCCTTCCTCCGTAAGACATGAGCTTGCCCTTCCAGCAGCTCAATTTTTTTTCAAATCTATCTTCTATACATTTCCATTCTTTGTTCGTTAACCGTCTATGGTGAATTGGGATCCTTAGATAAATAAAAGGTAGGGATCCCATTTCACAACTGAATAAGCTTCTGTAATTATCCTGTTCTTCTTTAGCTCTCCCAAAGTAGAACAGTTCGCTTTTATTGAAATTGATTTTGAGCCCGGACAATTGCTCGAAAAGGCATAAAATAAGCTTCATATTCCTAGCTTTTACAAGATCGTGTTCCATGAAAATAATAGTGTCATCCACCCATTGTAAGACGGAGACGCCCCCCTCTACAAGATGGGGAACGAGACCTCCTACTTGGCCACTCTCTTTAGCCCGACTAATAAGTACTGCCAACATATCCGCTACGATATTAAACAGCACAAGAGACATGGAGTCTCCCTGTCTTAGTCCCTTTCGAGTCTGGAAATAATGACCGGTGTCATCATTGACCTTTATCCCGACACTGCTTTTCTGTATGAATGAATCCACTTGAGACCTCCAGGTATCATTGAACCCCTTCATACGTAAGGCTTGCTGTAGGAAGGGACATTTGACCTTATCATACGCTTTTTCAAACTCCACTTTGAAGACAACCCCATCGAGTTTCTTCGAGTGGATTTCGTGCAACGTTTCATGTAGGACTACCACCCCTTCTAGGATTTGTCGTCCTGGCATGAAAGCAGTTTGAGTGGGTTGCACAACCGAATGTGCAACCTGCGTCAACCTATTCGTGCCAACCTTTGTAAAGATCTTAAAGCTTACATTGAGAAGACATATTGGTCTAAACTGCTCAATGCGAACGGCTTCCACCTTCTTTGGCAACAACGTTATTGTTCCAAAATTGAGGTGGAACAAATTTAGGTGGCCTTCAAATAAATCATGGAACACAGGCATGAGATCACACTTTATGATATGCCAACATCTTTGATAGAATTCGGCCGGGAACCCGTCTGGCCCGGGCGCTTTATTATGTTTCATTTGTGTTATGGCATCGAACACCTCTTTCTCAGTGAACGGGGCAGATAACACGTTATTCTCTTCTAAGTTGAGTTGTGGTATGTCCCCGGTCACATTCTCATCAAGAGAGACAAAACTTTCTTCGGGTGCTCCGAAAAGTTTCTTGTAATATTCGGAAATGTATAGCTTTAGATTCTCTTGTCCTACAATTGTACCCTCATCTTGTTCTAGTTGCATTATCTTTTTCTTCCTATGCTTCCCATTAGCAATCATGTGAAAGAATTGTGTATTATCATCCCCTTGGACGATTTTAGACACTTTTGCTCTAAGCGCCCATTTCATCTCCTCTTCTCTCATGAGGGTTTGCAACTCCTTCTCGCCCTCATTCTTAATATCTCTCTCAGAAGTATTAAGAAGGATCGATTCTGCTTTCACATCAAGTTCATTAATAATTCTTATCAATCTTTCCTTTTCCACTTTATATAAACCACTTTGGTGTTTGGCCTAGCCACTCAAAAACTGGCGCAGATGTCTAATTTTGTTTTGCCATCTCTCCACACTAGAAGACCCTCCCATGTCTCTGGCCCATTCAGTCGCAATGAGCTCCATGAATCCTTCCCTCTCAAACCATCCCAGTTCGAAAGAGAAAGTATTTTTGTTTCCCACATGGGTCGCTTCCCCGGAACCAACCAATAGTGGGGTGTGGTCAGAGATGGCCCTCTGTAAGGCCTGAACCGTAACCAGTGGATATTTTTGTTCCCACTCAACACTAGAGAGAACCCTGTCCAATTTCTCGTAAGTAGGAACAGGCAAAGAATTAGCCCACATGAATTGCCTACCAGTGAGGTCAATCTCCCTCAAATCGAGGCTTTCAATTATCATATTAAACATGAATGACCATCTCCCATCGAAGTTGTCATTATTTTTTTCCTCTTCTCTTCTAATGATATTAAAATCTCCCCCAACCAAAATGGGCAACCTTTCATCCCCACAGATTCGAACTAGATCCGCGAGGAATTCAGGTTTAAGCTCTGGCTGTGCCGCACCGTATACGGCCACCAAAGCCCATCGGAAACCGTCAATTTTCGACCTTACACGAAATTTGACAGCAAAATCACCGTGGACCACATTTAGCACTTCTAAAGTTTCGCACTTCACCCCAAGTAGTATCCCTCCGGATCTCCCCCTTGGAGGTAGACAGTGCCAGCCAAATTCAACCCCCCCAGAAATGGTGTTGAGAAACTGAGGAGTGAAATTATCTCCACCCGTCTTCATCAAAGCCATAAAATCTAATTTTTGTTCTACTGATGCATCGCTAAGGAATCTCCTTTTAGCCAAGTTCGCTAGACCTCTACTATTCCAGAATATCTCTTTCATATTTCATCATGAAATATTTTCTTTTGTTTGACTCTCGCACTCCGAAGAACTGCCGATGTAGGATAAACCTTCCTCTTCCAGGTTTCCTCTTCCAGGTTTTTTTTTGGTTTATCCTTCATGTCCTCAACATGTTGAACATCGGTGACAGAAGTGGTCTCTGGCTGCAAAGGGGCCACATACCCCTCTGTAACCATATCCTCCTCCTCGGCGTCCAAGCCCTCCGTGGGGACTAAATCCTCACAGAGACTCTGAAGCCCATTTACTCCAAGATCATTGATATCTCCCTCATTCATAGGTTTTACCGCTGCTAGATGTCGTATTAAATCCACATCTCTATCAGTCTCTAGGTCTAGTAAGTCATTAATTGATTTTGCGGTTTCTTTGTCATTACTACCAAGAGAAATCCCTAAGTTGTTGGCTTTATCAATAGTATCGTGTTCCGAAAAGTGAAGAATTGAACAACTTGTATTAACTGACATCAGCCTCTCCTGCGGTGACAGCTGCGGTACATCCTCAACCACCATCTGTCTGTGATGATCCTGAACCACCTCCAAAGGAAATCCAGCATCAGAATCCTTCATCTCCACGCGATCGCTCCACAAGCGACTAGGTGCGGATGCCGCCTCGAATGAACCAAACCTGAGAGAGGCCGCCGGAGTGGACCAGGAGGCCGACCCCTTGTCTGTCCCCGGCTCAGTCGACTGCGAGGATTTACCAGCCGACGCCTTCTTCCCAGACAGGTCCTTGGGATTTCCGTCCATCCCCTGGTAACCATTCCCTTCTCCGTCACCATCCTTGGTCGTATCAACATCCATGTCCCCAATGTTACTATCTGCAAGAGGAGTCTCCTCAACCTCAACATCCAAATCATAGCTCAGACCGTCATATGACCATGGCACAAAATCCGGAATATATTCCGCCCTCACCACACCAATGAGTATCCTAGCAACTCCATGCATACGGGTATATGGCATATCAACCTTCTCTGTTTTACCGAACAGAGACCCGAGATTGGAGACAATAAGAAAGTCATTAAGCAAAGTCTCCGGAACACCAGTGAGTCTGACCCAAACCTTCTCCAGCGGTGTCCCTGTTGGCTCAGGTTTTGTACACTCGTCAAACTTGAGGATACATGTGCTCTCGGGCACCCTACTGAGTCCACACTTAAGCAAATGATTGAGATCCTCTCTCCTAGGGAACTCAACCCTGTAGACCTAATCCTCTACCCTGACAGGAGACCAGTGAAAGGACTCAGACACCAGCCGTCTGAGCTGCTGACACACTTGTTCCACTGTCAAAGTCCCTTTAGTCACCCTGACTAGACCAAATCTCGAGCTCTCCGACGTGGGGGTCACCGAGATCGTACGTGAAGTCTCAAAGAACATAAGCTGATTGTTGCAGACACCATAAATATTCACGATAGGTGTGGGTACTAGAAGCAGCGGACAATCGTCAGATGAGTGTCCCAGCTTCAAGGAGATGTCACAGAGCACTTCTGTACAGTCAATCACAAAGTGACCTGGGAGCCCACATCGATAACAAGTCATCTTTTCTTTCATGCGTGCCGCCTTATTAGCCCTCATGTTTTTAGCTTTGTCACTACCTTTGTCGCTCATCCCATCTCTGCCATCAGTGGGCGTCGTGGCCGGCACTGACACCGCCGCCAACACTGTAACCGCCGCCACCGCAGCATCGGGCAGAGAAGCCGTGGAAGCAGAAGCCACGATCTCTTTCGCCGCGGCCGCCCCACCGTCAGTCTTTCCCGGTTTGATTATCGGCTGCTTAGGGTAAACCTTGGGAGCATATGGCGACGCGGAGGGGGTTTCCGTACGTCCCCTCCCCGACCACCCCGCTGACGATAATGAGGTCCTGTGGCACCCTCGACAAACTCACCGGGCGAAGGGTTGAAATTTCGCTGCCACTGGTTGCTGCCAAATCCTCGTCCGCCCCCGTCATTCCATTGGTTCCAACCATTACGATAGCCCTGATAGCTATCGTCGTTGCCTCGTCCACCTCCGTATCCGCCACGACCACCATTGAAGCCACCGCGGCCCAGAGCAAAATCACCACGGTCAGCGCCACCGGGACCATCACCACGTCCTGCACCGCCGTAAGCACCACGGCCCCCGCCGGCTCCCGCATGAGGCGTGGCAACAGCCGCCCCGCGCCCTACGCCGTCTCCACCACGTGGTGCAGCATGTGGCAGTGGTGGTTGCTGTGCCCGTGGGGGCGGCCGGGAATCACGTCGGCCCGCCATGTTCGCCGGCGGAACTCGCCGATCTTGCCCGCCACCAGAGGGAAACCAGCCTAAGGCCTCCGCCGAACCCTAGTGCCGCCTGACTTTCCTTCGTCGTTCTGTTCTGCTGTGATTGCGATCGAGGGAAACGAACCGCATCGTAACCTCTCGTCAGCTGTACTAGACCGGGCCATATACCCGTCTAGTCTAGTCGCTTCGCTTGGCATATCGCACTGGGCCAAATACCCAGTCGAATTTAGCCCAATAGATGGTGAAAGCCCATGAGCACCCAGAAGGGAATTCAAACGAGCTGCCCTGGCGGATCGGATCCCGACGACCTCCGCTTCCGGCGTGGATGCCGCCGGTGCCGCCTGCGTCCGGCCGGTCGCCGTCCGCCGCCCCTTCTTCTTTCGGCGACCTTGCACCACCGTCCAGGATCCAAAGTAATCACCAAGAGTAAGAGAGGGAAGACAAACCTTGGGGAGAGGTCCCTTCCAGGGACGCATTGCCATCGGAGCAGTCCGACGATGGACTACCCGCCAGAGTACCTCCATCGCGTCCGTCTTATCTAACCCCTCCCATGCCCTGTCACTCGCCGGCACGATCCCATCGATGAATCTGGCGACTTCTTCTTCAGAGTAGCCCACGCGAAGAGACTTGCAGACGTAATCCGAAGGCATCGGCGAATACGCCTCCGCCCCAGATCCGCCGCCGGCGAGTCCTTCGTCAGCATCGGAATCGTCGGAGTCCGAACCAGCCAGGGCCCAGAACCGATTCCCTCCGCGGTGAGGTGCCTCCGTCGTCGAGGTGTCGCCTCCATCTTGAGGAGGTCGCCTCCGCGTCTCCATCGTTGTGAGCTATCATGCGTTTCACCGAGTTAATTTGCTCATAGTCATAGTCCTAGCAAATTTTTCCCATGCATGCATGAACTGGAATGCGTGTACGTAGAAGCTTACTCTTTCATCTTCTTGGCCAGCTCTATGTCGAAAAGCTTGTCCTCCTCGCCCCAGATCAGCATTATCTTCTGCAACCACGCCAGCAATTCCGTTTAGTCTTCACAAGAGGATAATTTCATGTTTTTAATGGATATAAACAAGATTCAGTAGAAGGAGGGGCCTAGAGAAAGCGGCGGCCTCCATCAAGGAAGAGGGCGAGGAGGCAGCCACGGCAGGCGAGCCAAGAACCTGGGGAGCTTGGCCGTGCAGGTGCATGTCTGCGGGGGGCGCGGTCGTGGCCGGCGCCGTGGTGTAGTGATGGCGATGATGGTGTGGATGCTGATGCTGGTGCCGACGGTCCCTCATCGCCCCCTCCTCCTACTCCTCATCGTCTTCCTCCTCCTCCTCCTCCAGCTCCTCATCCTCCTCCACATGCAATGACCTCTTGTACTCCATGGACGGCTCCGGCCAGGCCTCGCCGGAGCTAGCTCGCCCGCGTTGTCGCCTGTGCGATTAGGATGGACCTGAGATTCTTCTCTTTCCTGTGGCGTTTCTTGGGCGGTGGGGTTGTTGGGGCGTGTTGTGTTGTGACTTGTTCTAACTTGTAAGTGGGAAACTTATAGTTGTAGCTAGGTTTGTGGTGGAGCTGGGAGGGAGGGAGGGTTGGCCTCAAGGGGGAAAGAGCTGAGCTTAACGGAGGCGGGAGGGATATGCCCACACGATGGTATGGCATGGCTGGTTAGCGATGGTTATTAAGGATGGTGGCAGTAACCACATGGCATCCATAAAGCGGGGAATGTCTCCTTGGGAGAGAGCTAGCTATCCTATCTATCTGTATCTATCTCTCTCTCTCACTAGGCCATCTTATCTATCCAAGCTTCTCAAAATAAAGAAACGAGGGCAAGCAGGGCCAGGGAGAGGGGGAGAAAGAGAGCCAGGGCAAAGGCGAGGTGACGGCAGAGAGAAAGTGGCCGCTGCTGGGAGTGGGGCTTGCTTGAAGGAGTCTACTCTAGTGGTCGTGTTGGTACTACGCCACTGCATTGTGCACTCCACGGAGCAATGAGCCGGTGGTTTTTGGAGAGAGGTTTGGAGGGGAGGAAGAAGCCCATGCCCATGCCCTGCGCTGCCCACCGACAGGGCCATGTTTCACCACCTCGCTCCCACGGGAAGACTGCAGCGCGATGGATGATGGCATTGCCATTGCCATTGCTACCGGCACCTCTCCCCCGAACCCAAAACCCAAAACCCAAACCCAAACTCGGATCAAATCAGCCATTGCTACCGTTTCTCTCTCTGTGCATGGTGTGCACTAGCTAGCTTCCTTAATTGCGCCCCGCTCCAATCCTCGCCCTGCAGTGAGTGACCTACCGATCAAGCACCGCAATAACTGCACGCGCCCGTGGCATATTTGCTTGCCCCATTGAACCCAAGTATGCCCATGTCTCCCCAGTCCCCGCCTATCTTAACCGAGAGAGCCTCCTCTTGCGCTGCGTGGTGCCTTAGAGCATGTCCAACAGCCGCGCAACGCGCAGTGCGCTAAAATAACTTTTACAGCATCGAAATGGCAATTTTTTTGTGCGTAGCAGAGCGCTGCCTTCAGCTGCCGCTCACAAAATATTGCGCGGCGCGGTAAATATACAGCGCTCGTGCCCAACACAAACAACATTTGACACTCAAATAGAACCAAGAAGATCAAACACATAAAAAATAAATCAACAATAAATAGTCCAATTTATTACAACTCAAACAAATAGTTTATCTTCCAATACAACAAATAGTTCAACAATACAACATCAAACATACAAATCACTAGTTTTGTCGGCCATTCCATGCCCACCACTCCTCGATTAGATCCTTTTAAAAATCATCATGCGTTTCGGCACATCGAATGGCATGATAGCAGGCAACAAATCGGGCCACCCTCGCAGCCCTCCGCCGCACTCGCACGGGACGTCTCAAAAGCTCATACTGAGAATAGTCTAAATCTTGCCCACACTCATTCTCGAGATCATGTTATGCATGATCACACAAGCGTTCATGATGTACCAAAGGATCTTTTGATCCCAAATTTAGCCGGTCCTCTCACAATAGCAAATTGGGCATGCAAAATCCCAAAAGCTCTCTCCACATCTTTCCTAGCCGCCACCTGAGCATTGTGGAAGTCAAGATTTTTCTTACCTTCCGGTTTTTTCAACGGCTTCATAAATGTTTGCCACTTTGGGTAGATGCCATCTGCAAGATAGTAGCCATAGTTGTATGTATGGCCATTTGCTACAAACTGCACCGGTGGCAGTTCACCATTTGCAATCCTATTCATGAGTGGTGGTCGATTAAGAATGTTGATGTCATTCAAAGATCCAGGCATTCCAAAAAAAGCATGTCAAATCCAAGTCTCTTGATCGGCCACTGCTTCAAGGATTATAGTGGGACCCTTTTTCTGGCCATGGAATTGTCCATGCCATGCCTTAGGACAGTTCTTCCAACTCCAATGCATGCAATCTATTGAGCCAAGCATACGTGGGAACCCGCAAGCTTTGTTCATCTCCAAAAGCCTTGCAGTGTCTTCAGCATTGGGAGCTCTCAAATACTCCGCACCAAACACTTGCACAATTCTGACTGCGAAGCGCTTGACACACATGATGGCTTGACTCTCACCCATGGCCAAGTGGCCATCAACTAGATCAGCCGGAATACCGTATGCCAACATACGCAAAGCGGCTGTCACCTTTTGAAAGGTGCTATGCCCGAGTTCTCCGGCGGCATTCCTCCTTTGTTGAAAATGGCTCGCCAGTTTCTCTGCAATGCGTCAACTCGATGCTCATCCTAAAACAGCGCCGAAAGTACGACTCGGGGTATATGGGATTATCCACAAAATAGTGCCTCATCAATCTGTTGTCGGCATTGATCTTATCCCTCCAAATTTTCTGACGACCCATAACCGAACCACCGTGCTTCGGCCTTTTATTGACGTGCATAGCTAGGATCATTGCAAGGTCCTCCTCCTCTTGAATATCAAATTCTTCGTCGGAAGAATAATAGGACGAACTCATCTACAATATTGAATTTAAAATAGTTTATATAAAACTACAATCAACATGCACCAAATTCATCTACAAAATATGAAGTTGAAGCAATACATACATTGCAAGTGTTTTGTCAAACACCTTGTGGGCGCTGAGCGGCAGTGGGCGGCCGGGCGCTGTTCGTCGGAGGAATGGCGCACTCGAGGGGCGGCGGCGAAGAGAGGAGGTGGAGGAAGCAACTGCGGCGCGCGAGGATAGGCCGGGGAAGCGCCGTCGGGTCGCCGGAGTAAATGGGGAAATGCGGGCGGCGGCGCCTGGATCTGGCGGTTGGCGGAAGTCACGCGCGAGTTGTCGCTGTCCAGTGATGCGGCTTGAAACTGCGTCCATATTTCCCCAAATAGGATGTAATGATGCAGTACAGCGACGGTAGGTATTTCCCTCAGTTGTGAGACCAAGGTTATTGAACCAGTAGGAGAACCAAGGAACACTATGTAAACGGTACCTGCACACAAAGAACAAATACTTGCAACCCGACGCGTAAGAGGGGTTGTCAATTCCTCCTCGGTAAAAAGATAGATTAAATTGTATGAGATTGGATAAATAGTTCTGAATAAAACAAAAAATAAAAGATGCAAATAAAAAGTGCAGCAAAGTATTTTTGGGTTTTTTGGAATAATAGATCCGAAAACAAATACGGTGAAAAATAGATCTGAAAGCAATATGATAAAAGATAGACCCGGGGGCCGTAGATTTCAGTAGTGGCTTCTCTCGAGAAAATAGCATACGATGGGTAGACAAATTACTGTTGGGCAATTGATAGAAGATCGAATAATTATGACGATATCCAAGGCAATGATCGTGTATATAGGCATCACGTCCAAGATTAGTAGATCGAAACGATTCTGCATCTACTACTATTACTCCACATATCGACCACTATCCAGCATGTATCTAGTGTATTAAGTTCATGGAGAAATGGAGTAATGCAATAAGAACGGTGACATCATGTTGACAAGATCTACTCATGTAGGAATAGACCTCATCTTTTTATCCTTAATAGCAACGATACATGCGTGCCTCGCTACCCCTTCTGTCACTGGGTGAGGACACCGCAAGATCGAATCCATCACAAAGCACCTCTTCCCATGGCAAGAAAAATCAATCTAGTTGGCCTAACTAAACCAAAGATTAGGACAAGAAATACGAGGCTATAACAATCATGCATATAAGAGATAAAAAAACTCACATAATATTCATGGATAGAGACCTGATCATAAACTCAAAATTCATCAGATCCCAACAAACACACCGCAATTTTTTTACATGAAATAGATCTCCAAGAGACCATTGTATTGAGAATCAAAAAGAGAGAAGAAGCCATCTAGCTACTGCCTACGGACCCGTAGGTCTATGGTGAAGTACTCACGCATCATCGAAGGAGCACCAATGAGGATGATGAACCCCTCCGTGATCGTGTTCCCCTCCGGCGGAGTGCCGGAATAGGGCTCTAGCTTGGATATCATGGTTCTGGAACTGGCGGTGGCTGGAATTGTGTTTTGTCTGTTCCCCCAGGGTTTCTGGAATATTTGGGTATTTATGGAGAAAAGATGCGGTGCAGAAGACCCCCGTGGGCCCCACAACCCATCAGGGCGCGCCAGGGGCCTCTGGCACGCCCTGGTGTCTTGTGAGCCCCACGGGCCTCCCCCCAGGTGCTTCCTTGGCTCCCAAGTTGTCTTCTGGTCCAAAAAAATCTTCAAAAAGTTTCGCTGCGTTTGGACTCCATTTGGTACTGATATTCTGTGAAGTAAAAAACAAGCAAAAAACAACAACTGGCACTGGGCACTATGTCAATAGGTTAGTCCCAAGAAAATATATAAAGTTGCTATTAAATGATTATAAAACATCAAAGAGTGATAACATAACAGCATGGAACAATAAAAAATTATAGATACATTGGAGACGTATCAGCATCCCCAAGCTTAATTCCTGCTCGTTCTTGAGTAGGTAAATGATAAAAACAGAATTTTTGATGTGGAATGCTGCCTAACATGTTCATCACATATTCTTTTTCTTTTGTAGCATGGACCACTTCAAGAAATATGTCAACTTATGACCTTCTGGCAGTGACCCTGGAAGAAATGGTCGTAAATCTATGACCATTTGAGAGCAATTGGTCGCAAGCTGTTCAAGGGGCTCGAAACCGTAAACCCTTACGACCATTTTGGTCAGAAAGGTCGTAATTACATTAGAGCAAATGGTCGTAAAGCGGATAGCACTGTCCACTGCCTCACTCCTAGCTGATAACGACCAATATAAATGGTCACTACACTTGAGTTCGAATGCATTAGGATGATTAGGCAACCACCTCAGCAACCTCGCTTATGTGTCATTGTCTAGGTGTCATTTTTTGCTTACATGTCTATATTCAACAGACAGGCAGGGCCCATTTGATAGCAGGTGCGCACACACTGATAGGCAGGACCCATTTGACAGGCGGGGCCGAGCGCTTAATTCTCCCAAAAAAGATGCGCGAGCGGGGACTCGAACCCACGACCGAGCGCTTTACTCGCTTGTTCGCTACCGCTGGGCTAGAGAGGGACTATCGATTCGTTATTGTAACATTTCCTTATATCAAAGAAAACAGCGGCCGTCTCGTATCAAACATAACGCACAAACAGACGGGACAGAGCCAACACTTAGCAGAAATTTCCCCATATCATTTTCAAGGTCGTCGGCGGGCGGCGGGCGGAAGCAACTAGCGGGGGCAGCAGACGAGGGCGGGGCCGGCGGCCGAAGCAACCAGCAGGGGCCGCTCGCCTTGCCCATGATAGGAACGGCGACCTCACCACCGGTGACCTCGCCCACGGCCTCGCCGCTCGCCTTGTCCACGACAGGAGCGGCTCTCCGAGCATGGGGGACTCCTCTCCCTCCTCTCCGCCGCAAGCACACCTCCCGGTATGCACCCCTCTCCCCCCTCTCCTCTCCCTGCCTTAGATTTGCCTGTGTTGCGCCTGCTGATGAACACTAGCTAGTTTGTCAACACTAGCTGAGGGGCAGGGGAGAAAGAGAGAGATAATTTGAGTTTTTTTATCTTACCGTGTGATGAACACTAGCTAGTATTGTTATTTCCTTTTGAAATGGAAAGGAAAGGGGAAGGAGGAGATTCAATATGTTGAGGAGCTTAATTTGAAATGCAGTCTAGTGTAGCTTAATTTGAGTGAGAATCCAGCAGCTGTAGCTGGAGGTCAATCTGATGGATGGATGCTACAGCTTGCTTCATAAGATAGATGCAGTTGGAGCCTAATATCTTTGTGGATCTCCTCTTTACAGGAACCACATATGTTTCTTAGTGCAGCTCTACCTGATCTATGTTAGGTTTTACAAGTTTTTGTTAGCTTTTCATTTCTCCCATGTGAAATCTATATTTCCATTTGAACTGCTTTTTATTGCTCCCATGTGAAATCAGTAAACCATGTGAACTAGACTAAAGTAGTGAGAAATTAGAAATAGCTGAATGTTGTAGAGAGGCAGTTAGCATATAAAGTTGGGTGCCTACCTTATTTTCTGGATTTTTAGCTGCCATTACTGCCATCCATTTTCATTAATTAATGTTGATGCACTTAGATTGATTTGCTAAGTTGCAACAATTTGTTGTCTTTGGCAGATGGACAGAAGCTGGATTAGAAAAGGAGTTAGAAAGTTTTTGAAAGAACATATGAAAGGAGTTGATGATTTCATGGCATTTGTTCAGGCAAATTTTGCCAACGATGCTCACATTCTTTGCCCATGCTGCGAATGCCTCAACCGTTCAAGAATGGCTCAAGGAAGAGTGGAAGATCATGTGCTTCTTAATGGGATGGCCAGCACATATGATAGATGGATATATCATGGAGAACCTTTAGACGGACAACCTCAACATTTTGAAGCTGATACACAGGCCCCTCATATGATGGGTGGTGGTGATGTTGGCATTGATTTCATGGAAATGGTTTTGTGAGATAATGCTGGTTTGGAGGAAGAGGATGGGCATGAAGATGATAGGATTCCTGAGCTATTGAAGGATCTGTACGATGCTGAAGATCGTGCTGATGGACAGAAGTCGATGTTTGCTGAGGTGTTAGAGGAGGCGAAGCGCGCAACTCATAAAGGGGGTAAATTTTCAAGATTTACCTTCACCATGAAGTTACTCCACATCGAGTCTTTCTATCGGATTAGCAATGCTGCATTCAACGCAATACTCTGCCTTTTGACCTTGCAATTCCCTGATAGCTGTGTTCCCAGGTCTTATGATAAAGCATTGAGCATAATCCGCAGGCTGGGGCTAGGTTATGTTTCAATACATGTGTGCCCAAATAACTGTGTCTTATTTCGGAAGGATTTAGCGAAGCATGACAACTGTCCAAAATGCAATGTCTCTAGGTGGAAAGATGCTGATGGGAAGAAGTCAATACCGGAGAAGGTACTGAGGCACTTTCCGTTGATACCAAGGCTGCAGCGGATGTTTATCTCGAAGAAATCATCGCTGGAGGTACAATGGCACAAGCTGAAGCGGCAACCTGTGGACAATGAGCTGAGCCATCCAGCGGACGGAGAGGCATGGAAAGAGTTTGACAGTAAACATGGAGATTTTGCTGCAGATCCAAGGAACATAAAACTCGGTATTGCCACAGATGGCTTTAATCCGTTTGGGAACATGAGCATGTCTTATAGCATGTGGCCCGTTTTTGTGGTGCCGTACAACCTGCCACCATGGGCATGCATGGATCAGTCCAACTTCATGATGTCGTTGCTTATCCCGGGTCCAGAGTCTCCAGGAAAGGATTTTGATGTCTTTATGGAGCCCCTCGTAGAAGAACTGCTCTAGCTCTGGACTGGTGTACCTACATACGATGCCTTGAGTCCGAAAGAAAAGTTCAATCTACGTGCTGCAATCATATGGTCCATCCATGATTTCCCGGCGCTGCACACTCTGTCTGGGAGGATCACAGCGGGTTATCAGGCCTGTGTCCATTGTGACAAAGACCCTTGCTCAAAGAGAATAAGGAGTAAGATCTGCTATATTGGGCACCACCGCTTTCTTCCCCGAAACCATCGCTGGTGAAGAAGCAAAGATTTTAATGGTGAGAATGAAACCCATGACAAGCCAGCTAAATTCACTAAAGAAGAGTTGGAGTAGCAACTTGAAAAGGTGAAAGATGTGAGACCAGGAAAGCTTGCAAAGAAAAGAAAGCGTGAGGAAGGTCAATGTTGGGACCGGAGGTCTTGTTTGTGGGACCTGCCATACTGGGCTGATCTGAAATTAAGGCATAATCTCGATGTAATGCACATTGAGAAAAACATATGCGAGAATCTGCTAGGGTCATTTCTGAACATTGAAGGGAAGGCAAAGGACACGGTTAGTTCTAGGCTTGATTTGGAGGACATGGGCATAAGAGAAGATTTGCATCTACAGCATGATGAAGATGAAGATTCATTTGAAATGCCACGAGCATGGTATACAATGAGTAAAGAACAAAAGCTTGCATTCTGTGAATTCATAAGAGCGGTGAGATTTCTAGATGGTTATGCTGCTAACCTAGCAAAGTGTGTTACTTCTGATGGATTCAAGCTTTCAGTACTGAAAACCCATGGTTGTCACATCCTCCTCCAAAGGATTTTACCGGCGGGCCACCGAGGAATCATGGACAAGGATATATATGAAGCGGTTGCTGAGATGGGAAATTTCTTTAGAGAACTGTGCTGCAAAACACTCAAGTTAACTGTTCTGGAAAGACTTGAAAAAGAAATCCCAATTATTCTTTGCAAGCTCGAGAAGATTTTCCCTCCAGCTTTCTTCACCGTGATGGTCCATTTGGCGGTGCACTTACCAAAAGAGGCAATGCTTCGAGGCCCTGTGCAATACGGTTGGATGTACCCAATCGAAAGAAGGCTGCTTACTTGTAAGCGTTATGTGTGAAACACGGCAAGACCTGAAGGTTCGATTGCTAAAGCATATGTCGTTGACGAGTGCTTGACTTTTTGCTCTAGATACTTTGGCGATGTGGAAACAAGATGGAACCGGCCGGGCAGAAATAGAGAGCGGTCTGATTTGCAAAGTGGTGATGTCTCGGTTTTCAACCATGGTGTGAACTTTGTTGGAGCCTCACAATACTTGGAGGCTGGTGATGAGTATGACAAGATGGTTTGGTATGTGCTCAGTAATTGCGCCGAGGTTCTACCATATATCGAGTACGTTATATCTTGTGCACTCGTTATATATTTTTTGCTTGGGTTGGCACCGGCCTATTGTTTTAATTCACGTGTTTTGTTGGCATTGCAGGAAATGCAAGGAAGAGTTCAATCAGGAAGAAAGCCAGATCAATGTTGATAAAAGGGTTTCCAAGGGATTTGCTAAATGGTTTAAGAATCATGTGAGATCTTTAGCCACATGTTTTATGTTTTCTGTGTTATTCACCAACTATTAAATACCATTGTTGCTAAATGGTTTATTTGTGCAGATTGGAAAGTTGCATGAGGAGAAGAAGGTCAGTGATAATCTATTTGCTTTGGCATGCTTACCGGATAAGCGAGTGAGAGTGTATTCAGCATGCATTGCTGACGGTGTCCGGTACCACACCGTTGACCGCAAGGAAAAAATGAAGACACGGAATAGTGGAATTGTCACTGAGGGGTCACATGATCGTGAGAACATTGACTTTTATGGTCAGCTGAGAAGCATCATAGAGTTGCAGTACAACTCTAGTGGAGGCATCCATCGCTCGGTTGTCTTATTTTGCTGTGACTGGTTTGATCTTGGTAGCAAGAAGAAGAGAGACTCTTATGTCAAATATGATGGCCACTTCAAAAGCATCAACACTGCAAGGTGCTGGTATAAGAGTGATCCCTTTATTCTAACAGCACAAGCAACAATGGTGTTTTATCTGCCAGACACTCTTTTGCATGGAAAATGGTGAGTTGTGCAAAACTTTGAGCACAGACACTTGTGGAGTGTGACTAAAACTGAAGTGGAAAAGGGCCTCGGTGGTAGTGGACTAACATACCAGTATGATGACTCTATGGAAGTTCTGGTGCAAGCTGATGATGACTCTATGGAAGTTCCAGTGCAAAGCAGAGTGCGAAGGGACCGGGAACGTGTGCTCGTTGATGCTGCAACAGTTGAAGGCATCAAGAAAAGAAGAAAGGTGGTAGCGGATGGACATGAGAGCGAGGATGAGGAAAATAGGACTGATCATACTATGCTGCAATATTGTAGTGATGATGAGGAAAACAGGAGTGGGCATAGAGTTCCTTGTTTTGGTATCGACGACGATGATAGCGAAGGTAAATTTTGTCTCCTTGGTGATCTAATACTATTACTGCATGTTCCTTGTTTTGATTGGTGATCAACCTTCTCTCCAGGTAGTTTTTGTTGATGTGATCCTGATGTAGTTTTTGTACTACAATTCTCTCCAGGTAGCAAAATGCATGAGACTGATGGTTGTAGTGATGGACAGGCAGATGATGGTTGAAGATACAATGCAAAATCATGTAGTTTTGGTGATCATGATGGCTCTAGTGATGGAGAGGCAAAATGCATAGTGGCTCTAGTGATGTAGTTTTGGTGCCATTTTCTTAGTTTTGGTCTGAACTGTTGGTTGAGATGTGATCCTGAAGTTGTAATGCAAAAGATTGCAAAATGATGTTGTAATGATCCTGAAATTTTTTTGAACTGAATTGAGATGTTGTTTTCAGAGCTGTTTTTCATACTATTTTCAGAGATAGTTTTGGTCAGAACTGTTGGTACACTGCAAAATGATGTGATGGAGGATTGTTGTTTTGGTGCAAAATGATGTGATGAAGATACAATGCAGATAGTGATGTTGTTTTTGGTTGTGATGTGATGAAGATTACAGGAGCAAAATGTTGTCTTGTAATGCTTGAAGATTGCAAAATATTTTTCATGAAGTTTTTTTGAACTGAATTGAGACGTTGTTGCTTTAACTGTATAGAAACTAAATTATGTCTAAATATATAAAAATTGCGCGAGCGGGGACCCGAACCCACGACCGAGCACATGTTTCACCCTGTCCAGAACCACTGAGCTAGCAAGAGAATGTTGATAATGTGTTTAGTTGTTTCACTATATACTCGAACCCACGACCGAGCACTCCATCACACAGATATTGGCGTGCTCCATCAGACACCCGTCTGATCCCACGCGCGGCTCCACTATACGCGGCCAAAAAATAATGCGCGAGCGGGGGCTCGAACCCACGACCTGGCGCTTATTTCACTTGGTTTCTACCGCTAGGAAGAGGTTGTTGGCTGAGTACAGGAACATTTTACTATATCAAATAGAACTGGCTGACAAGTGGGATCCACTCCCCCTCTCCATAGAACTGGCTGTCAATTGCCCGACGAGTACACTTCTCCTCCCCTTCGAATCTGGCGACGGCGACGGCCTCCCCTTCTCCTCCATCGACGGCGACGGCCTCCCCGATGAGTCCACTTCTCCTCCCCGGTGCCTCTGCTGGTCCTCGAGCTACCTCCTCTCGTCTGCTGGTCCTCTGCTGGTCCGACGCCTCCCGCGCGGCTTCCCCTGCGCCGCCGGCGAACAGTTCTTCTCGGACTCCGGCGTAGGTAAGCCATCCGCTTCATATCCTCTCCTTTCTCTTCTGCTCTGCGTGGTAAGTTGTATGGGGCTGTGTTATTTTTCATATCCATCAGCGCCATGTTATTTTTCTAGGTTTTGGGGCTGTGCTTGGTTGATGCAAAGTTGAATGCAAAGTTGTTCTTTGTGGATGCAAAGTTGTTTGTGTAGCAGCAGATTAGGCATATTGTTCTAGGGTTTGAGAATTTTTCTAGTTGTTCTTGGTGGATGCAATATTGATTAGGGTACTTTGTTAGATTACTATGCTTTGTTTTTCAATTTCTTCAGTCTTAGGTTCAGTTCTTAAGTGCTGGGTTAAAAATTCGAATACTAGATTGAGTTCTTCAGTTCTTAAGTGCACCACAAATCCCTATTTTTAGATTACTATGCTCTGTTTTTCAACATTTTCTGTTTTAGATTCAGTTCTTCATTTCTTAAGTGCAGGTCTTAAAGATATGGTTCTAGCAAAATGTAGCACATGGGCAGATATGGTCCATTTATAGTAGATATGGTTCTTGCTGTGTTTGCCATTTATAGTAGACATGGGCACATGGGTAGATATGGTCCATTGTAGATAGAGTAGTAGCAAATTGGTTTGCCATTTATAGTAGTATTCCAAATTGAGGCCCTGGCAAAAAGATAGCTAGTAAATATTCTACTGTTTTGAAGGGTGCCAATTGCCATTGCCAACTAACCTACCAAATTAATTAAGTGTTGTTGATGTTGTTGAGCACAATGCATTGCTTTTTTTTTCTTAGTTTTCTTTCATGTCTAAAAACTTGGCTCTGTTCCAACTATGTCTAGTCCTGTTTATGGTAACTTGTTGTTTAATTACAATGCTGCTTTTCAGAGAGGAGATGGACGGCTTGGAAGGTTTCGAGTTCTTTGAGATCATAATTGAGAAATCCTGCAGCAGGCAGGTATATTCAAGACAAGATCTCCCCTTCACCCATCTCTTTATCATCACTCTGCTGTCTAGTGCTTGATCGGCACAATTAACCACTACTTGACCCTCGCTGCAGAGGCTGCCTGACAAGTTTGCGAAGATGCTCGACGGCCGTGAGCCCCAGAAAGTGAAGCTGCGGGGGGCCGGCAGCGGGCTTCGTAGGCTGTGGGACGTGCTAGTGGTGTTCGACGCCGACGACCACATGTACGAAGGGCCCGGTTGGGAGCATTTCGCCCGCGCCCACGACCTACAGCTCGGGCACTTCCTTGTCTTCCGCTACGACGGCGACGCCATGCTCACCGTGAAGGTGTTCGACAACACCATGTGCCGCAGGTACTACCAGCACGACGACGATGCCAGTAAGCTCTCTGCCTCTCTTCTTCCTGTCCTTTTGGGTTCGTTTTGACGACGACACCGATTGCTAAAAAAATTTGTTGCATTTGGCTAGGCAATGAGACCAGCAGCGGGGATGACGAGGAGCAGAGTGGGGAATAAGAGGAGCAGAGCGGGAAAGAAGAGGAGCAGGGCGGGGAAGAAGAGGAGCAGAGCGGGGAAGAAGAGGAGCAGAGTGGGGAGGTGCAGCCTATTCTGGCTGACGACGACCTTGCTATGGTGGTGGCTGACGACGACCTTGCTATGGTGGTGGCTGACGACGACCTTGCTATGGTGGTGGCTGATGACGACCTCACGATTGTGGTGCCTGACAACGACCTCGCGATGGTGGTGCCTGACGACGACCTCACGATGGTGGTGGCGCCGGCAATCCCACAGCTGGGCGACATGACCCGGCCAATTATGGTAGAGGAGTACATCTGCGTCGGCATTCGCCACTCTAAGCGCATCAGGATGATGAAGGAGAAGAAGGAGTGAAGATGTTAAGAAATCAAGTGGCAATGTTAAGCATGTTAATCTGAACATGTCAATGTTAAGTATGTCAGGTTTAAGCTTGTTAGTGTAAACCTCTTAAGTCTGACAGTGTCAGCCAAGCTTAGTTTGAAATTGATGAGAATTGAAATTTTGTGCATGCTCATGGATGAAAGATAAAATTATGGGTTTTTGTGCATGCTCATGTATGAAACAATATAAGTTTCATTTTGTGATGGTTAAATACATGGTTTTTTGATAAGATTTGAACCGGCTATAATTTGAACTGCGGGTGCTGCATAGCATGCCCGCTATTTTTACTAAAAATCATTTTTAGATCCACAGGTAGGCATTTCATCATAGAATCACCAACACCTATGCATGATCCAACCCCTAGCAACGGGCGGCCGACGTGACAAGTTCGACCGGTTTTTAAAAACACCGTAAAAAATTCAAAAAAATCAAAAAAATGGGAAACCTCCGCGTCACATCATCACATGTGACCTACCAACTAGCAAAAATATTAAACTTGGAATATCGATGTTTTCTTGAAAAAGTGTTCTAAAAAACGACCTACCATGAACGAAGATTCATGGCTTTCAAGCCAAACGAGCAATGATATGGCCACATTCGTTGAATAGTTTGTGATAATATGCCCAAATTTGGCACATGCCTGCATCTTGTGATGGAAAACAATGTTGCCAAAGAGAGGTTCCAACTTGTTTCACAAAAAAACCATTTTTCATTTTCTGAATGCCAAAAACACGTGTTTTTCGTGAAGCGGCTACAAGGACAGTCATCCTAAACGGCGCCATTCCATGTCTACCTCAAAACAGACCCTATTTTACGAACGGTCGCCAAAAATCATGCATTTCCGACCCTCGTAGCTACTCCCGGCCATTCAGACAACCTTTGGCCGATTCAGCTGGAACCAGCTGAAATTTGAACAGCGGGTCCTCCATAGCATGCCCGTTATTTTTGCTAAAAATCATTTTTAGCTCCATAGGTAGGTATTTCATCAAAGAATCGACAACAGCTTTGCATGATCCAACCCCTAGCCACGGACGACTGACGCGACAAGTTCGGCCGGTTTTTGAAAACACCGTAAAAAATTCAAAAAATGGGAGACCTCCGCGTCACATCATCAAATGTGGCCTACCAACTAGCAAAAATATTAAACTTGGAATACCGATGTTTTCTTGAAAATGTGTTTTCAAAAACGACCTACCATGAACGAAGATTCATGGCTTTCAAGCCAAACGAGCAATGATATGGCCACATTCGTTGAATAGTTTGTGATAATATGCCCAAATTTGGCACATGCCTGCATCTTGTCATGGAAAACAATGTTGCCAAAGAGAGGTTCCAACTTGTTTCACAAAAAAAAACCATTTTTCATTTTCTGAATGCCAAAAACACGTGTTTTTCGTGAAGCGGCTACAAGGACAATCATCCTAAACGGCGCCATTCCATGTCTACCTCAAAGCAGACCCTATTGTACGGACGGTCGCCAAAAATCATGCATTTCCGACCCTCGTAGCTACTCCCGGCCATTCAGACAACCTTGAGCTGATTCAGCTGGAAGCAGCTGAAATTTGAACTGCGGGTCCTCCATAGCATGCCCGTTATTTTTGCTAAAAATTATTTTTAGCTCCACAGGTAGGCATTTCATCAAAGAATCGACAACAGCTTTGCATGGTCCAACCCCTAGCCACGGACGGCCGACGCGACAAGTTCGGCCCGTTTTTGAAAACACCGTAAAAAATTCAAAAAAATGGGAGACCTCCGCGTCACATCATCAAATGTGGCCTACCAACTAGCAAAAATATTAAACTTGGAATACCGATGTTTTCTTGAAAAAGTGTTCTAAAAAACAACCTACCATGAATGAAGATTCATGGCTTTCAAGCCAAACGAGCAATGATATGGCCACATTCGTTGAATAGTTTGTGGTAATATGCCCAAATTTGGCACATGCCTGCATCTTGTGATGGAAAACAATGTTGCCAAAGAGGCGTTCCAACTTGTTTCACAAAAAAAAAAATCATTTTCTGAATGCCAAAAACACGTGTTTTTCGTGAAGCGGCTACAAGGACAGTCATCCTAAACGGCGTCATTCCATGTCTGCCTCAAAGCAGCCCCTATTTTACGGACGGTCGCCAAAAATCATGCATTTCCGACCCTCGTAGCTACTCCCGGCCATTCAGACAACCTTCGGCCGATTCAGCTGGAACCAGCTGAAATTTGAACTGTGGGTCCTCCATAGCATGCCCGTTATTTTTGCTAAAAATCATTTTTAGCTCCACAGGTAGGCATTTCATCAAAGAATCGACAACAGCTTTGCACGATCCAACCCCTAGCCACGGACGACCGACGCGACAAGTTCGGCCGGATTTTGAAAACACCGTAAAAAATTCAAAAAAAAATAAAAAAAATGGGAGACCTCCGCGTCACATCATCAAATCTGGCCTACCAACTAGCAAAAATATTAAACTTGGAATATCGATGTTTTCTTGAGCTATTCGGTATGATTTTAACCATTATTTCTACAAAGTTTACAAAAAAACCCCTAATTTTTTCTGCCTCCAAACCCCTAAAAACTCGTGAAAATTTCCCTCCCACCCCACCAAAATTTCCTACCACTCCTCTCCCACTACCATGCGGGACCCACCACCCCTTTCCCACTAAACACGCGGAATCCATTCCCATTCCCCACCCCGCAACCCTAGCCCCGCCCCTCCTCTGCTCCGCCCCGCCCCTCCATTCCCCTCCCCGCCCTGTAACCCTAGCCTCGCCCCTCCTCCTCTGCTCCGCCCCGCCCCGCTCTGCTCCCCGACGATGAATCGCAGCTCCGCTCCGCTCCTCTACATCGACGACGGCGACAGGAGGGTAGGCGCGAGCGACAACTACGACAGGAGCCACCGCTGCATCATCTACAACACGACGATAGGTTCTCCCCTTGATTTCCATCTCCCCTTGATGTTCTAGGGTTAGGGTTAGGACTGGTCGATCTCCCTCTGGTTAGGATCTTCTGGTGGTTCGGTGGATCTCATGGGTTGGCATCTTCTAGGGTTAGGATCTCCTGATGGTTAGGGTTCTTCTTCATGGGGATGGATTGATGGGGATGGGGATGGATTCATGGGGTTAGGGTTCATGGGATGATATCCCTCTTGTTCATGGGGTTAGGGTTCATGTCGTTGGTAATCTGATTTTGAGATGGGGATGGATTCATGGGGTTAGGGTTTTGTGGGGAGGTGGTTCTTTATTCTAGATTTTGTATGCCCTATTTTGATTGTGCATCCCTGTCAATGACTCGGACATGTTGCTTGATGTTTTGCGTTGTCATGTGGATGCCCTGTGGCAGCTCACCTATGGCCTTGTTTGTCCTGCAGGTTATTGAGCAGCATCAGGAGGAGGAGCTCAAGCACGGCTACCACGACGCACCACCACAAAAGCAGGTAGCACATCCATCTCCATCTCCCTCTCCCTCTGCTGCCAATCCTGTTATGTGTTCTTGATTATGGTCACCACTAAATCTAAAGCTATGTAGTTGTTGTTCCCATGTTATCTAGGGTTTGTAGGTTCCCATTCATGTTTGGTTTCTATCCTGTGAGCTCCTGCCATGCTTTGGTTTACATATGGATGATCTAGTTCCATAACTATGTTCCTGGGTTTGTTAAATTGATCAGTGGCAGTGCTGATCTCTCATTGCTTCCTATGGGACTCTATTGTTCATATAGAAAGCTTCCTGCTCACTGCACTACTAGAGTAGTTCATGTAGGTGTGATATATGCTCTCTGGGTTGGTCTAGTTAATTCATGGTGTTCGTTACTAAATGATTAAGTCCATCTGCCATTTCTGTGAGCTTTATTCTATTGATCGGCTGGCTATTTTAGTTTGTTACTTTGTGCTACTTTTATGTAATGACACCAATTAACTTAGTTGAGTTATGTACATTGCTACCCCCTGCTTGATGTAGTCAAGATTTTAAGGGATGCTTCATATCTTTCCTGTGTACATGCATGCTTGTTTAGTGCACTTACATGTTTGCTTAATTAATTTAACTTTATCACTATATTGTTGATCCAACAAGTTTGCTTCACATGTATTATTACTGATGCATTGCTACACCTGTGTGTGCATGCTGGTTCAAATGCTTATCTTTATTGATACAAGTGCATCATTCTACTTTGTCCCTGTTGTATCTTATTCTTGTTTATTCTATTTTGCAAGCTATTATAGAAACGTTCCAACCACCTCAAGATCATCCATGGCAAGGATGACAAGGTCAAACATGAGGCCAACCGTTGGTATGCAACTTTCTCCTTGTGGTTATACTGTCAGTTTTATAAAATCTGTGTCTTAATATGCTAAGTGAAATGTATTGCGGCAATCTGAATAAGATGGCTTAATTGTGCCTGTGTGCTGTTAGTCTTCCTTACCAGAATAACTAGGATTAAATGATAATAAAATCTCATAAGATATGTTTGGCTGTCTGTCCATGCATTCCAACTATTCACCTAATAGTTACGTTTCCTTTATCATGCAAAGAAGAGCCTCTCACCGAGTATGAGAAGGTTAGGGCTAGAAATATGATGAGGAACAATCGGATGTTCCAGTCCCTTGGCATCGGTGCAATAGCGTCAATGATTAGGAAAACGAATGATGTACAAGAAGGTAGAACTGATGAGGTTCAAGAAGGTAGTGGAGTTATCAATGATGACCCAGAGTACAATCCTAAGGAGGATGAAGTTATTGATGGTGAGGAAGTGGATGATGTTGTAGTGCAGAAGACTGTTAAGGTGCAAACTCTGTCTTGCTTGGAGGGTTGGGGTTCTTGTATGCTCTGTGTTTTCTTGTGCTCACATATTTGTCTTGTGATCTAATGCTTTTTTCCGTGCTGTTTATACGAGGCACTGAAGTAATCTAGGACGAAGAGGCCTGGTGTTAAGAAGACAGTCAACAAGAAGACAGTCAGCAAGAAGAGGAAGAGCTCAGAAACATCTGCTGCAATGCCTCCAGGAAGGGTGATGGCCCCACCTCCAGGACAAAGAAAGTGGATCCTGAAACCTGATGAACCTGCCCCTGATAGAGTCACAAGGCAGAAAGCAAAGATGGCGGCTGCGACGGACCATCAGGAAAGTCTGCTGCGCATGGACTCTAAGAGCTCGGTGCAAATGGGTGATGAGTTTCCGCCCATGGATGAAGAAACCACTCTCCGCATGGATGAAAGTAGCACTGTCTGCCTAGATGAAAGAGGAACTATCTGCATAGATGAAGCAGACACTGTCCACACAGACCTCAGTCCTGTTGCACCTTCTATTGACAGGAATGCTGTCATAAGTGAAGAAGAATAGCAGCTTGTGCTTCAATCAGGCAAGTTCACCTTTGCAATGCTCTCTTTTACTAGTGCATTTTCCAAATGGAAGTGATCATGTATGCTTACCTGTTTAGCAGAACCATTCCTGCATTTGTCGATTTCTCTTCTAATTTATGAGTTCAATTTCAGTTTCAGATGCAATGACTACCAAGACTAGACTTAGAAAGGGCAAAGGGCTAGAGAGAATCAGCAAGTTGCTTGGTACCAAGGTGCCTATCCAAATTGCCGAAGGGATGAAGCATCCAGAGAAGCCTCTGCAGGCAGCAAAGCTTGCTTCTGAGTGTGGACTCGTTGCAAGAAGCCATCTGCCGGTTCTTCCTCACTTCAAGGAATACAAAAAAAATGCTAGTCTATTGGAGAACTACATTGGGAAAGTTGCTGTAAGCTACTTGTTTCATAGTTAATGTGCTATCTATTTTCTATTACACCTACGAATGATCACTAATATTGTTCCTACCTTGTTTGCTATCTTGGTAGGCAAATTTTGAGATGAACACGGACTCGGAGACCATCAAGACCGCGTGCAAAGATATTCTGCAGAAAAATTCAAAGAACAGACGCCATCAGATCAAGAAGAAGTATTTTGATACCGTAGCAGCAAACAAAGTCAGCATCAAGTCTCCGGTGCCAGATCTGACGGACGGTGAATGGCAAGCTCTTGTGGAGATGTGGTCTACCCCAAGACACAAGGTTTGTCTCTGCTTTGTTTGCTGCTTTATGTTCTGCACATGATATGCTAGTGCTAGATCATGCTGAGAGTATGCTTTTTTGTAGGAAACCTATGTGTCGAACAAGATGAATCGAGAAAAAGTCGTGTACCAACAGAGAACTGGTTCCAGGCACTACACAACACACATTTTTGCCACTGTGAGAACTTTTCTCTAGAGACCTTACCGTTTGATCCTCGCTGAATTACATTTGTGATTCTTGCTAAATAACATTTTGATTTTTGTTGAAAAACATTTCAGAAAGAAGAGCGTAAGGGTGAGGAGCTGCCTGTGATTGACTTTTTCAAGGCCACCCACAACAGCAAGAAGCACGGGTTTTCGGAGCCAGTCAAGATTGCTATAGTAAGTCACTCCATGCTTTGTCCAGCCAGTTCAAACTTTTGTCTAGAAACCTCATCCCTGTTTGATTCACAGCCAGCAAGAACACACACTATGTTCCATGCTTTGATGCTGTTTGTTAGAGCCTAAGATAGTTCAACAAAGATATTAGAATTTGCTGTAGCTATTTGTTGCATTTTTTATGACATGGTGAAAATTGATCTGAATGTTAGTTTGATGATCGGCTCACTCGGGAAGCCATCTTATATAGAACCGCCATTCTAGGCTTAATGAAGCCATCATATTGTTCCAATTGCATGTCTCCAGATCACATAAGTGTGTACACTTGCTATAATGAATCTGTTATTGATAATATCTACGTGCAGATTCAAATAATGCTGTCAGGTTACTAGTCATCATCTTCTACTGTTTGAGTTTGAGTAAAATATCTACGTATAGATTTTGTGTGCTGGTTTGGTTACTTCAAATAATCCATTTCGTGTGCTGGTTTGGTGGCATTTTTGTTTGGTTTATCTTGCTTGGTTTTGTTTGCAAAATTTGAAATAGATCTGCCACTAATGTCTATCATTTTCCTCCATATGCTAGCTTGAGATGGAAAAAAGGAAGGACGCGCCAGTACCAGAAGGTGAAGAGCCAAAGTCTGATGCTGAAATTGTTGACGAAGTGCTCAAGACCGAAGTCAAGCAAAGCACATTCCTCAGGAATGTTGGGCTCCAGTCATCTAGGAACAACTCCGGGAAAGCAACTGCTGCTATGGCTGCTCATGTTCGTGACCTTGAGGAGAAGCTGGAGAGGTCGGAGCTTCAAGCTGAAGTGATGCAAGAAGAATTGCCGGCAATCAAGATGAAGGCGGAAGAAGCTGAAGCTGCACGCGACAAGGAACTTGAGCTGCTGCGCAATAAGTCTCAAGAACAGGATGAGAAGTTAGCCCACTTGATGGCTCTCTTTGGAGCTAAAGCATCGTAGAAGCTCTATGCGATGGCTCATTTTGGAACTGTGAAGTTGAACTTGTCGTTGAACTTGTTGTTGAACCTGTGAACTTGTGATGGCTCATTTTGGAAGCTGTGAAGTTATGCCATTTTGGAAGCTGTGTGGTTATGAACCTGTGAAGTTATGCCTTTTCTGAACTTGTGAACCTGTGTAGTTATGCATTTTCTGAATTATTTGAGTTTTGTTTGGATCACAGAATATTATTTTGATTAATTAGGCTCTAAACTTAGTTGGACTGCAAAAAGGCCGAGGCCCAAACAAGAATTAGACTAAAAAGGCTTGGGCCTAAAAAAAGAGTTGATTGTAAAAAAAATAGTTTGTAAAAGGCTGCATCCCAGAAAATAAAAGGCCAAGGCCCAAACTAGAACTAGACTAAAAAGGCTGTGGCCCAAAACAAGAGGGACTCTAAAAAAAATTGATCAGAAAAAGGCTCCATCCCAGAAAATAAAAGGCCAAATTATTGGGCCAGGCCCATGCAGATAAGCAAAATAAAGAGAGAAAAAACATTAAATGGGCTGAATTATTGGGCTTGGCCCTTGTAGACAGCCGAAATGGACAGGGCTGATTCTATTTTACGACCTTTTCATTTGGTCGTAATTCTGCCACGTCAGCTTGCCACGGTGGATCTGACGTGGTGTGGGCGGATTGCTAGTGACCAAAATAATTGGTCGTTGAACCTACGACCTTTTTTTTGGTCGTAAACATCTACGACTATTCCATAAGAAATGTCGTTAATTTCGATTAAAGACGGTCAGCTTTTGACCATATATTTTTGGTCACAAAAAGGTCACAAATGGAAAACAATGACCATTCAGTGACCAATAGTGATGGTCTCAAGTTGACGTATTTCTTGTAGTGGACATTTGGACTTTTAGATGGTTCAAAGCAATAGTGTATATTTGACATGATAACTTCAATACTCAAGCATATCAATAAGCAACCATGTCTTTCAAAATATCAACACTAAAGAAAGTTATCCCTAGCCCATCATGCTCAATCATTGATCCATTCATGAAACACACTCGAATATTAGCTACATCCAATGCACAAGTATGATCATAGTGCCCCTTAGTTGGTGCTTTATAAGAGAAGATGGATACTCAAATAAAAAAATGCATAAATGTAAATAGATAGGCCCTTCGCAGAGGGAAGTAGGGATTTGTAGAGGTGCCAGAGCTCAAAGCTTAAATTGAGAGATAAAATATTTTGAGAGGCATGCTTTTCCCGTCAACGAAAATGACCGAGTAGTTCCCAATATTTCCATGCTAGATACATCATAGGCGGTTCCCAAACATAAAATAAAGTTTATTCATTTTTTCACCATTCGTTCATAATCCATGGCTAGCCGTATCCACGGGTGCCCTCCATTCCAACACTTTTCAAGGAATTTATTATTTTACAATATAAAGTAATTTTCTATTTCATTTCGGGACTAGGCATCCCTATTACCGCCACACTCTCGTGCAATGACAAATGAATAAACACTCATCTTTAGAATAACACATCTAGCATGGAAAAATATTGGCCACCCCCTGCCACTTCATGAGCGGTACGGGCACACAAAAAGGAAATTTATTTTGAAAATTAGAGTTGGCACATACAAATTTGCTTAGAACGGCACGGAAATATCGCATATAGGTAGGTATGGTGGACTCATATGGCAAAACTGGGTTTAAGGATTTTGGATGCACAAGTAGTATTTCTACTTAGTACAAGTGAAGGCTAGCAAATAGATTGAGAAGCAACCAACCAAGAAACAAAAACTCTCATAAACGAGCATTCAGCATAACTAACACCGAATAAAGCACCACAAGTAGGATGTAATTTCATTGCATAACTATTGATTTTCGTGCTTGCATATGGAATCACAAATCTTAACACCAATATTCTTACTAGAGCATATTTACTCACCAACATGAATCACATATTACTATCATCATATCTCAAAACTATTACAAGGAATTAAGTTTATTTTGTCCAATGATCTTCATGAAAGTTTTTATTATATCCCTCTTGAATATCTATCACTTTGGGACTAATTTCATATATTTCAATTGCTTTTGACAAGCTCAAACAAATTTAAGTGAAGAACATGAGCATAAATTTTTTTGTCTCTCAAAATAATATAAGTGAAGCATGAGAGAATTTCTTCAAAAATTTACTAACTCTCAAATAAATCTAAGTGAAGCATGAGAGTATTTCTTCAAAAATTAAAGCACACCGTGCTTAAAAAGATATTAGTGAAGCACTAGAGCAATTCCATGGCTCAAAAAATTTAAGTGAAGCATAAAGGGCAATTCTAACAAATCATAGCATAATTTTGGCTCTCTCAAATAGGTGTGTCCAGCAAGGATACTTGCGACAAACTAAAAAAACAAAACAAGCAAAGACTCATATAATACAAGACGCTCCAAGCAAAACTCATGATATGTGACGAATAAAAATATAGCTCCAAATAAAATACCGACGATCGTTAAAAGAAAGAGGGGATGCCTTCCGGGGCATCCCCAAGCTTAGTTGCTTGGTTCTCCTTGAATATTAACTTGGGGTGCCATGGGGAATCCCCAAGCTTAGGCTCTTGACACTCCTTATTCCTTCATCCAACGTGATCTCACGCAAAACTTAACAAAACCTTCGTGAGATCCGTTAGTATAAGAAAACCAATCTCTACTTTAAGTACTGTTGCAAACCCATTCAAATTTTGTTATTGGATTATACCTACTGTATTCTAACTTTACCATGGCTTATACCCCCAAACCATAGATTCATCAAAATAAGCACATAATGCAACGAAAACAGAATCTGTAAAAAACAGAAAAGTCTGTAAAGATGCGAATGTTACTCATACTTCTGTAACTCCAAACATTCTGAAAAATTAGGAAAACATGGGCAATTGGTATATCAATCTTGTGAAAAAAATTCAGAAGCTTTCGTCGCTTCTGTGAATTTTAACAATTCTGTAACTCGACACAAAAGTTTCTGTTTTCTAACAAGATCAAATCAACTATCACCCAACATGATCCCAAAGGCTTTACTTAGCACAAATACTAATTAAAACATAAAAAACACAATCATAACAGTAGCATAATTGTGCAAACACTCAAGAACAGAAAGAAAAAAGCAAAAATAAATTTTATTCATTGGGTTGCCTCCCAACAAGCGCTATCGTTTTATGCCCCTTGCTAGGCTAATGCATAGATTCAAGTATTGTCATCTTTCTTCTTATCCTCCATAGATGTGGTTTTGTCAGGAGGTTTCTCAAATATAACTTGAAATACATTGTCCATAGAAATTTTAGCATTATCAAGTTGTCCATCCTCATATCCCCTTTGATTCCCGGCTACAATCCCGGAATATTGTTGATTAACATCATTAAAAACTTGTTGGATCACATCCAAAACGGGGATTTCCTTTTTAAGGTTCTCATAATTTTTTTGATTATTTCCAAGCAAATGTCTCAACACATAATGATCACTACTGTAAAGGATCTCATCTATTACCGGTTTTTCATGGTTCATGCCATTAAAATAAAAAAAATCCCTAGCTTACCGTACTATGTGATCAAATTCATTCATAACAACATGGGTGGCTAACTTTTTAGCTTTCCAATCCTATATAACGGGTAGCTCGTAAAACAATCTTTGCAAGGTAGGATGAGTACGGATAAATCTATTTTCAAGTTTCAGAACTAGTGCTGAAATAGCTTCCGCATAAGTTTTGGTTATTTTAAGTATAGGATCATCATCACAATTCAAAGTTCCAACACAACTGAAAAATTCTTGGATAGTATCTTTTCCTATAATGTTCCCTTGTCCCAAAACAAAAAATTTAGCATCCAGATTGCCAGATCGTCCAATTTTAGGAGTTCGGCCATCATCTGTTTCTGCCATACCAAAGTCACTCATGATGAAAAGTTCAAGTGGACAAAAGATCAAACGAGACAAAGGCGAACGAAAAAGGAGGCGAATAAAACGGCAAATTTTTGTGAAGTGGGGGAGATGAAAACGAGAGGCAAATGGCAAATAATGTAAATTGCAAGGAGATGAGATTTGTGATTAGGAACCTGATAGATGTTGATGATGTCTCCCCGGCAACGGCGCCAGAAATTTCTTTCGATGCGGCTTGAAACTGCCTCGGTATTTCCCCAAAGAGGAAGCGATGATGCAGTACAACTACGGTAGGTATTTCCCTCGGTTGTGATACCAAGGTTATCGAACCAGCAGAAGAATCAAGCAACACTATGTAAACGGTACCTACACACAAAGAACAAATACTTGCAACCCGACGCGTAAGAGGGGTTGTCAATCCCTCCTCGGTAAAAAGATAGATTAAATTGTATGAGATTGAATAAATAGAACTGAATAAAATGTGAAATAAAAGATGCAAATAAAGAGTGCAGCAAAGTATTTTTGGGTTTTTGGAATAATAGATCTGAAAACAAATATGGTGAAAAATAGATCTGATGGCAATATGATAAAAGATAGACCCGAGGGGCGTAGATTTGACTAGTGGCTTCTCTCGAGAAAATAGCATATAGTGGGTAGACAAATTACTGTTGGGCAATTGGTAGAAGATTGAATAATTATGACGATATCCAAGGCAATGATCGTGTATATAGGCATCACGTCCAAGATTAGTAGATCGAAAAGATTCTGCATCTACTACTATTACTCCACACATCGACCGCTATCCAGCATGCATCTAGTGTATTAAGTTCATGGAGAAACAGAGTAATGCAATAAGAACGGTGACATGATGTTGACAAGATCTACTCATGTAGGAATAGACCCCATCTTTTTATCCTTAATAGCAATGATACATGCGTTCCTCGCTACCCCTTCTGTCACTGGGTGAGGACATCGCGAGATCGAATCCATCACAAAGCACCTCTTCCCATGGCAAGAAAAATCAATCTAGTTAGCCTAACTAAACCAAAGATTTGGAGAAGAAAAACGAGGCTATAACAATCATGCATATAAGAGATCAAAGAAACTCAAATAATATTCATGGATATAGATCTGATCATAAACTCAAAATTCATCGGATCCCAAAAAACACATGGCAAAAAGTTTACATCAAATAGATCTCCAAGAGACCATTGTATTGAGAATCAAAAAGAGAGAAGAAGCCATCTAGCTACTGCCTACGGACCCGTAGGTCTATGGTGAATTACTCACGCATCATCGGAGGAGCAGCAATGAGGATGATGAACCCCTCCGTGATCGTGTTCCTCTCCGGCGGAGTGCCGGAATTGGGCTCTAGATTGGATCTCGTGGTTCTGAAACTTGCGGCGGCTGGAATTGTGTTTTCTCTGCTCCCCCAGGGTTTCTGGAATATTTGGGTATTTGTAGAGCGAAGAGGTGGTGCAGGAGACCCCCGTGGGACCCACAACCCATCAGGGCACGCCCTGGTGTCTTGTGGGCCCCACAGGCCTCCCCCACGTGCTTCCTTGGCTCCCAAGTTGTCTTATGGTTCAAAAAAAAATCTTCAAAAAGTTTCACTGCATTTGGAATCCGTTTGGTACTGATATTCTGCGAAGTAAAAAACAAGCAAAAAACAGCAACTCGCACTCGACACTATGTCAATAGGTTAGTCCCCAAAAAATGATATAAAGTTGTTACAAAATGATTGTAAAACATTCAAGAATGATAATATAACAGCATGGAACAATCAAAAGTTATAGATACGTTGGAGACGTATCATCCAGCGCGCGGGAGCGGGCGCACGAAATAAGCGGCGCGCGATGCCATTTTGCTCCGCGCGCTGAACCAACTATACCGCGTGCGCATTTTTTGCGCGTCCGCTGGAGCGCCCATTCCGGCTGCGCGCGCGCAAAAAAGGCGATTTTTCCAGTGCGGCGCTAAATAGAGCATCTCCAACAGGTGCGCTATCTTAGCCGCACGCTGGAAAAATCACATTTTTTTGCGCGGGCGGGGTCGTAACGGGCGCTCCAGCAGCCGCGCAATAATCGCGCGCGCGCGGTATAATGGGTTCAGCGTGCGGAGCAAAATGGCATCGCGCGCTGCTTATTTCGTGCGCCGGCTCCCGCGCGCTGGACATTCGCGCGCGAGTGACCTACTGCCGCCAACCACTCCGGCCGCCCTGCCTTCGCCCCGCTCGGTGCCGCCGCCGGCGAAATACGACCGATGGAAGGCCGCGCCGGCACCCCTCCAACCCCTCCCTACACCCGCGACCCCTCCGCCGCCGCCGCCGCCGCCGCAAACCCTAGCGCGGGGTTGAGCTTCGACGTCGCCACCGGCACCCTCCTCCAAGCACCGGTCTCGCGCGCAGCCTTTTGATGGCGCCACGGACGACCTCACAGGGTGGCGTCACGCCGCCACCCGCCGTGAAGCCACGGGCCCCCGTCTCCAAGCGACCGAATGCGACGGCGGCGGCGACGTCCCGGAAGAAGAACAAAGCGGCGGACGGCTCTTCTAGGCGGCCGAAGAAGAAACTTGCATGGCGTCCTGTCGCGCTTTCGCTGACCAAAGCACCGGAGAGCTCGCAATTTGTTGCGCCAGCGGCCGATGCGCACAAGGTGTTTGATGAAATGCCCACAAGGTATGATTTCACTCCTCCCCCTTTTTGTTGTTGTTTTTTACATGAATGGATACATATGGATAGCTTAGTTTTCTTCTACATACTTTGTAGTTTCAATGATGACACATATATGCCAACAATGGGTGTTGGCTCCAACAATTCTCACTGGTCTCAAACCAATGAAGTGCATGAAGATGATCATGAGTTTGAGGTGGACGGGGATGGTGAGGGTATCGTCGATGCACTGAAAGGAAGAGCGGGCAACTATACCATGGATGAGGACATCTTGCTATGCAATACATGGTTGCATGTGTCTATGGATGCCAACGTTGGAGGGGACCAAAGTAGAGATACATATTGGGTCCGGATGAAGGAGCACTTTGATATACACAACAAGAGAGGAATTGAGCGCACCGATAGATCTCTTCGCTCCCGATGGTCGACAATCAACAAAGATTGTCAAAGATGGGCGGCGGCACTTAAGGCGGTTGACACGATAAACCCAAGTGGCACTAATGATAGAGATAGGGTAAGTGTCATTTCTTTATGTTCCATGTTCATGCTTCTTCTTTGGTGTTTCAAGTGCTAACTTGTTCTTTTGTTTGTAGCTCACTATTGCACAAAATTTATTTCAAGGAGAAGAGAAGAAGACCAAGAAAGGGAAGGTCAAGAAAAGGAGATAATTTGTGTTGCCCCATTGCTACAATGTGTTGAAGGATGAAGAGAAATGGAAGCCCCGTGATGACCAAGAGGAGAGCAAGAAAAGCAAGGCAACTATTGATTTGGATGATTATGATGAGGAGGAGGCATGAAGTGATGGCAGCAAGAGAAGCCCTACTGAAAGAAATATGCCCTAGAGGCAATAATAAAGTTGTTATTTTATATTTCCTTATTCATGATAAAGGTTTATTATTCATGCTAGAATTGTATTGATCGGAAACTTAAATACATGTGTGAATAAATAAACAAATACCATGTCCCTAGTAAGCCTCTACTAGACTAGCTCGTTGATCAACGATGGTTAAGTTTCCTAACCATAGACATGTGTTGTCATTTGATAATGAGATCACATCATTAAGAGAATGATGTGATGGACAAGACCCATCCGTTAGGTTAGCATAATGATCGTTCAGTTTATTGCTATCGCTTTCTTCATGTCAAATACATATTCCTTCGACTATGAGATTATGCAACTCCCGAATACCGGAGGAATTCCTTGTGTGCTATCAAACGTCACAACGTAACTGGGTGATCATAAAGATGCTCTACAGGTATCTCCGAAGGTGTTTGTTGAGTTGGCATAGATCGAGATTAGGATTTGTCACTCCGAGTATTGGAGAGGTATCTCTGGGCCCTCTTGGTAATACACATCATAAGCTTGCAAGCAAACGACTAAGGAGTTAGTCACGAGGTGATGTACTACAGAATGAGTAAAGAGACTTGCCGATAACGAGATTGAACTAGGTATGAAGATACCGATGATTGAATCTCGGGCAAGTAACATACTGATGGACAAAGGGAATTACGTATGTTGTCATAACGGTTCGACCGATAAAGATCTTCGTAGAATATGTAGGAGCCAATATGGGCATCCAGGTTATGCTATTGGTTATTGACCGAAGAGATGTCTCGGTCATGTCTACATAGTTCTCGAACCCGTAGGGTCCGCACGCTTAACATTCGATGATGATATAGTATTATATGAGTATGTGATTTGGTGACCGAATGTTGTTCAGAGTCCTGGATGAGATCACAGAGATGATGAGGAGTCTCGAAATGGTCGAGAGGTAAAGATTCATATATAGGACGATAGTATTCGGACACCGGAAGTGTTTCGGGGGGTACCGGGTACTTATTGGGTCACCGGAAGGGGTTCCGGGCACCCCCGGCAAAAGTTATGGGCCTTATGGGCCAAGAGAGGAAACGCACCAGCCACAAGGGGCTGGTGCGCCCCCCCCATAGCAGGCTGTCCTAAGGAGGAGAAGGAAAGGGGGAAGGGAAAGGAAAGTGTGGATTAGGATTCCCACTTCCTTCCCTCTCCCCTCCTCTTTCCTTCCCCCTTGAGAATACATGGCAGGGGGGCGCGGCCATGGCAGGAGCCCTAGGGCCGGCCGGCCACCTATATGGTGCGCCAAGCTGCCTCCCCTCCCCCTCCCACCTATATATATGTGGGAGGGGGCGCCTAGCACACACCAGATCAATTGTTAGCCGTGTGCGGCGCCCCCCTCCACCGTTTACACCCCGGTCATATTTTCGTAGTGCTTAGGCGAAGCCCTGCGGAGATCACTTCACCATCACCGTCACCACGCTGTCGTGCTAACGGAACTCATCTACTACCTCGCCGTCTTGCTGGATCAAGAAGGCGGAGGACGGCACCGAGCTGAACATGTGCTGAATGCGGAGGTGTCGTATGTTCGGTACTAGATCGGTTGGATCATGAAGAAAGTCGACTGCATCAACCATGTTGTGAAACGATTCCACTTAAGGTCTACGAGGGTACGTTGACACACTCTCCCCTCTCGTTGCTATGCATCTCCTTGATATATCTTGCGTGTGCGTAGATTTTTTTTGTTTTCCATGCAACGTTTCCAACAGTGGCATCCGAGCCAGGTCTATGCGTAGATGATATGCACGAGTAGAACACAAAGAGTTGTGGGCGGTGATAGTCATACTGCTTATCACCAATGTCTTATTTTGATTAGGCGGTATTGGGGGATGAAGCGGCCCGGACAAACATTACATGTCCACGCACATGAGACCGGTTCCACCGACAGACATGCAACTAGTTTTGCATAAAGGTGGCTGGCGGGTGTCTGTTTCTCCTACTTTAGTTGAATTGAATTTGACTATGGCTGGTCCTTGAAGAAGGTTAAAACAACAAACTTGATGAAACACCGTTGTGGTTTTTGCGTAGTTAAGAACGGTTCTTGCTAGAAGCCCATAGCAGCCACGTAAAACTTGCAACAACAAAGTAGAGGACGTCTAACTTGTTTTTACAGGGCATGTTGTGATGTGATATGGTCAAGACATGATGTGATATACATTATTGTATGAGATGATCATGTTTTGTAAATTATCGGCAACCGGCAGGAGCCTTATGGTTGTCTCTTTATTGTATGAAATGCAAACGCCATGTAATTGCTTTACTTTATCGCTATGCGTTAGCAATAGTTGGCGAGACGACCACGACGCAACGATGGAGATCAAAGTGTCGAGCCGGTGACGATGGAGATCATGACAATGCTTTGGAGATGGAAATCAAAAGCACAAGATGATGATGGCCATATCATGTCACATATTTTGATTGCATGTGATGTTTATCCTTTATGCATCTTATTTTGCTTAGAACGGCGGTAGCATTATAAGATGACCCCTTCACTATATTTCACGATAAAAGTGTTCTCCCTGAGTATGCACCGTTGCTAAAGTTCGTCGTTTCGAAGCACCTCGTGATGATCGGGTGTGATAGATGCTACATTCACATACAACGGGTGTAAGACAGTTTTGCACATGCAGAATACTTGGGTTAAACTTGACGAGCCTAGCATGTACAGACAAGGTCTCAGAACACTGGAGACCGAAAGGTCGAATGTGAGTCATATAGTAGATATGATCAACATAGAGATGTTCACCATTGATGACTACCCCATCTCACGTGATGATCGGATTTGGGTTAGTTGATTTGGATCACGTATCACTTAGATAACTTGAGGGATGTTTATTTAAGTGGGAGTTCTTTAGTAATTTGATTAATTGAACTTAATTTATCATGAACTTAGTCTTATAGTATTGCATATCTGTGTTGTAGATCAATGGCCCGAGCTACCGTTCCCCTGAATTTTAATGCGTTCCTAAAGAAAGCTAAGTTGAAAGATGATGGTAGCAACTACACGGACTGGGTCCGTAACTTGAGGATTATCCTCATTACTGCATAGAAGAATTATGTCCTTGATCCACCGATAGGTGAAAGGCCTGCTGCAGGAGCTGAAGCTGATGTTATGAACATCTGGCAAGCTCGATCTGATGACTACTCAATAGTTCAGTGTGCCATGCTTTACGGCTTAGAACCGGGACTTCAAAGACGTTTTAAACGTCATGGAGCATATGAGATGTTCCAGGAGTTGAAGTTAAAATTTCAAGCAAATGCCCGGGTTGAGAGATATGAAGTCTCCAACAAGTTCTATAGCTGCAAGATGGAGGAGAACAGTTCTGTCAGTGAACACATACTCAGAATGTCTGGGTATTATAATCACTTGACTCAGCTGGGAGTTGATCTTCCAGTTGATTATGTTATTGACAGAGTTCTTCAATCACTGCCACCAAGCTACAAAGGCTTCATGATGAACTATAATATGCAAGGGATGAACAAAACAATTCCCGAGCTCTTCGCAATGCTTAAGGCCGCGGAGGTAGAAATCAAGAAGGAGCATCAAGTGTTGATGGTGAACAAGACCACTAGTTTCAAGAAAAAGGGCAAGGGAAAGAAAGGGAACTTCAAGAATAATGGCAAGCAAGTTGCCACTCCTGGGAAGAAACCCAAAGCTGGACCCAAGCCTGAAACTGAGTGATCACTGGAAGCGGAACTTCCCCAAGTATTTGGCGGATAAGAAGGATGACAAAGTGAACAAAGGTATATTTGATATACATGTAATTGATGTGTTCCTTACTAATGCTCGTAGTAGCGCCTGGGTATTTGATACTGGTTCGGTTGCTCATATTTGTAACTCGAAACAGGGGCTGCGGAATAAATGAAGATTGGCTAAGGACGAGGTGACGATGCGCGTCGGAAATGGTTCCAAGGTCGATGTGATCGCCGTCACACGCTACCTCTACATCTACCTTCGGGATTAGTTTTAGACCTCAATAATTGTTATTTGGTGCCCGCGTTGGGCATGAACATTATATCTAGATCTTATTTATTGCGAGACGGTTATTCATTTAAGTCAGAGAATAATGGTTGTTCTATTTATATGAATAATATCTTTTATGGTCATGAACCCTTGAAGAGTGGTCTATTCTTGTTGAATCTCGATTGTAGTGATACACATATTCATAATATTGATGCCAAAAGATGCAAAGTTGATAATGATAGTACAACATATTTGTGGCACTGCCGTTTAGGTCATATTGGTGTAAAGCGCATGAAGAAACTCCATGCAGATGGGCTTTTGGAATGACTTAATTATGAATCATTTGATACTTGCGAACCATGCCTCATGGGCAAGATGACTAAAACTCCGTTCTCCAGAATAATTGAGCGAGCTAACGACTTATTAGAAATAATACATACCGATGTATGTGGTCCAATGAGTGTTGAAGCACGCGGCGGGTATTGTTATTTTCTGACCTTCACAGATGATTTGAGTAGATATGGGTATATCTACTTAATGAAACACAAGTCTGAAATATTTGAAAAGTTCAAAGAATTTCAAAGTGAAGTGGAGAATCATCGTAACAAGAAAATAAAGTTTCTATGATCTGATCGCGGAGGCGAATATTTGAGTTACGAGTTTGGCCTTCATTTAAAATAATGTGGAATTGTTTCACAACTCACGCCACCTGGAACACCACAGCATAATGGTGTGTCCGAAAATCGTAACCGTACTTTATTAGATATGGTGCGATCTATGATGTCTCTTACCGATTTACCACTATCATTTTGGGGTTATGCATTAGAGACAGCAGCATTCATGTTAAGTAGGGCATCGTCTAAATCCGTTGAGACGACACCGTATGAACTGTGGTTTGGTAAGAAACCTAAGCTGTCGTTTCTTAAACTTTGGGGTTGCGACACTTATGTCAAAAGGCTTCAGCCTGATAAGCTCAAACCCAAATCGGAGAAGTGCGTCTTCATAGGATACCCTAAGGAAACAATTGGGTACACCTTCTACCATAGATCCGAAGGCAAAATCTTTGTTGCTAAGAATGGATCCTTTCTAGAGAAGGAGTTTCTCTTGAAAGAAGTGAATGGGAGGAAAGTAGAACTTGATGGGGTAATTGTACCTTCTCTCAAATTGGAGAGTAGCACATGACAGAAAATTGTTCCAGTGATGCCTACACCAACTAGAGAGGAAGCAAATGATGTTGATCATGAAACTTCAGATCAAGTTGCTACTGAACCTCGTAGGTCAACTAGAGCACGATCCGCACCAGAGTGGTACGGTAATCCTGTTCTGGAAGTCATGTTACTAGACCAAGGCGAACCTAGGAACTATGAAGAAGCTATGTTGAGCGAAGATTCCGAGAAATGGCTTGAGGCCATGAAATATGAGATAGGATCCATGTATGAGAACAAAGTGTGGACTTTGGTGGACTTGCCCGATGATCGGCAAGCCATTGAGAATAAATGGATCTTCAAGAAGAAGACTGACGCTGATGGTAATGTTAGTGTCTACAAAGCTCGACTTATCGCGAAAGGTTTTTGACAAGTTCAAGGAGTTGACGACGATGAGACTTTCTCACCCATAGCGATGCTTAAGTCTGTCCGAATCATGTTAGCAATTTCCGCATTTTATAATTATGAAATCTGGCAAATGGACGTCAAAACTGCATTCCTTAATGGATTTCTTAAAGAAGAGTTGTATATGATGCAACCAGAAGGTTTTGTCGATCCTAAAGGTGCTAACAAAGTGTGCAAGCTCCAGCGATCCATCTATGGACTGGTGCAAGCATCTCGGAGTTGGAATATACGCTTTGATGAGGTGATCAAAGCATATGGTTTTATACAGACTTACGGTTAAGCCTGTATTTACAAGAAAGTGAGTGGGAGCTCTGTAGCATTTCTGATATTATATGTGGAGGACATATTGTTGATTGGAAATGATATAGAATTTCTGGATAGCATAAAAGGATACTTGAATAAGAATTTTTCAATGAAAGACCTCGGTGAAGCTGCTTATATATTGGGCATCAAGATCTATAGAGATAGATCGAGACGCTTAATAGGACTTTCACAAAGCACATACCTTGATAAAGTTTTGAAGTAGTTTAAAATGGATCAATCAAAGAAAGGGTTCTTGCCTGTCTTACAAGGTGTGAAGTTGAGTCAGACTCAAAGCCCGACCACTGCAGAAGATAGAGAGAAAATGAAAGTCATTCCCTATGCCTCAGCCATAGGTTCTATCATGTATGCTATGTTGTATACCAGACCTGATGTGTGCCTTGCCATAAGTTTCGCAGGGAGGTACCAAAGTAATCCAGGAGTGGATCACTGGACAGCGGTCAAGAACATCCTGAAGTACCTGAAAAGGACCAATGATATGTTTCTCGTTTATGGAGGTGATGAAGAGCTTGTCGAAAATGGTTACGTTGATGCTAGCTTCGACATTGATCCGTATGACTCTAAGTCACAAACTGGATACGTATTTATATTGAATGGTGGAGCTGTCAGTTGGTGCAGTTCCAAACAAAGCGTCGTGGCGGGATCTACATGTGAAGCGGAGTATATAGCTGCTTCGGAAGCAGCACATGAAGGAGTCTGGATGAAGGAGTTCATATCCGATCTAGGTGTAATACCTAGTGCATCGGGTCCAATGAAAATCTTTTGTGACAACACTGGAGCAATTGCCTTGGCGAAGGAATCCAGGTTTCACAAGAGAACCAAACACATCAAGAGGCGCTTCAACTCCATTCGTGAAAAGGTCAAGGATGGAGACATAGAAATTTGCAAAGTAAATATGGATCTGAATGTGGCAGACCTGTTGACTAAGCCTCTTCCGCGAGCAAAACATGATCAGCACCAAGACTCCATGGGTATTAGATTCATTACAATGTAATCTAGATTATTGACTCTAGTGCAAGTGGGAGACTGAAGGAAATATGCCCTAGAGGCAATAATAAAGTTGTTATTTTATATTTCCTTATTCATGATAAAGGTTTATTATTCATGCTAGAATTGTATTGATCAAAAACTTAAATACATGTGTGAATACATAAACAAATACCATGTCCCTAGTAAGCCTCTACTAGACTAGCTCGTTGATCAAAGATGGTTAAGGTTTCCTAACCATAGACATGTGTTGTCATTTGATAACAGGATCACATCATTAGGAGAATGATGTGATGGACAAGACCCATCCGTTAGCTTGGCATAATGATCGTTCAGTTTATTGCTATCGCTTTCTTCATGTCAAATACATATTCCTTCGACTATGAGATTATGCAACTCCCGAATACCGGAGGAATACCTTGTGTGCTATCAAACGTCACAACATAACTGGGTGATCATAAATATGCTCTATAGGTATCTCCGAAGGTGTTTGTTGAGTTGGCATAGATCGAGATTAGGATTTGTCACTCCGAGTATCGGAGAGGTATCTCTGGGCCCTCTCGGTAATACACATCATAAGCTTGCAAGCAAACGACTAAGGAGTTAGTCACGAGGTGATGTATTATGGAATGAGTAAAGAGACTTGCCGGTAATGAGATTGAACTAGGTATGAAGATACTGACGATCGAATCTCGGGCAAGTAACATACCGATTGACAAAGGGAATTACGTATGTTGTCATAACGGTTCGACCGATAAAGATATTCATAGAATATGTAGGAGCCAATATGGGCATCTAGGTTCTGCTATTGGTTATTGACCGCAGAGATGTCTTGGTCATGTCTACATAGTTCTCGAACCCGTAGGGTCTGCACGCTTAACGTTCGATGACGATATAGTATTATATGAGTTATGTGATTTGGTGACCGAATGTTGTTCGAAGTCCCGGATAAGATCACGGACATGACGAGGAGTCTCGAAATGATCGAGAGGTAAAGATTCATATATAGAACGATAGTATTCGGACACTGGAAGTGATCCGAGGGGTACCGGGTACTTATCGGGTCACCGGAAGGGGTTCCGGGCACCCCCGGCAAAAGTTATGGGCCTTATGGGCCAAGAGAGGAAACGCACCAGCCACAAGGGGCTGGTGCGGCCCCCATAGCAGGCCGGCCTAAGGAGGAGAAGGAAAGGGGGAAGGGAAAGGAAAGTGTGGAATAGGATTCCCACTTCCTTCCCTCTCCCCCCCCTCTTTCCTTCCCCTTGAGAATACATGGCAGGGGGGCGCGGCCAGGGCAGGAGCCCTAGGGCTGGTCGGCCACCTATGTGGTGTGCCAGGCTGCCTCCCCTCCCCTCCCACCTATATATATGTGGGAGGGGGCGCCTAGCACACACCAGATCAATTGTTAGCCGTGTGCGGCGCCCCCATCCACCGTTTAGACCCCGGTCATATTTTCGTAGTGCTTAGGCGAAGCCCTGCGGAGATCACTTCACCATCACTGTCACCATGCCGTCGTGCTGACGGAACTCATCTACTACCTCGCCGTCTTGCTGGATCAAGAAGGCGGAGGACGTCACCGAGCTGAACGTGTGTTGAACGCGGAGGTGCCGTACGTTCGGTACTAGATCGGTTGGATCGCGAAGAAAGTTCGACTACATCAACCGCGTTGTGAAACGCTTCCGCTTATGGTCTACGAGGGTACGTAGACACACTCTCCCCTCTCGTTGCAATGCATCTCCTTGATAGATCTTGCGTGTGCGTAGTATTTTTTTTGTTTTCCATGCAACATTTCCCAACACCTACACCAAACTCGGTTGCCTACTCCAAGCCAAAAATACCAAATGGAGATAAGAAGTAAGCAAAAGAAAAAAAGAAGAGGAGGAAAGGAGATGATGAGTTAAAAATGCTATGGAAGCTATTGTGAAAGCAAGAAAGGAAGCAAACGAGGCAAGGAGGATGGCAAGGAGCCAAGATGCGGCGGCCGAGGAGAGGAGGGTGGAGACCGAGGAGAGGAAGGTGGCATTGGAGGAGAAAAAATTGTCCATGGAGGAGCGAGCTAGATTATTGGAATGGGAGAAGTGCTTGTTCTTCACGGACACATCTACCTTCGGTGATAGGCAAAAGGAGTACATCAATCTTTCCCGTGATGAAGTCTTGGTCCAAAAAAGATCCATGGCCATGGGAGGCATGGGAGCAAGCATGGGAGCCATGGGAGGCTTCGGAGGTATGGGAGCTACCATGGAAGGCTTGGGAACAAGCATGGGAGGCATGGGCGCCATTTGCGGCATGGTAGGCATGGGTGGCTTCGGAACTATCATGGGCGGCTTGGGAGGCATGGGTGGCTTCGGAGCGACCATGGGAGGCATGAGTTTTGGGTCTCTCATGGGAGGCATGGGAGCACCTCCGGGTGACATGGGTGGATGCATGGCTTCCGGTGTGCCTCATATACCTTCGCATGATGCCGTTGGAGATCTTGCGAACACCATCCGAGCTCCCGGTGACGATGACGCGCTTGAAAATGGAGAAGAGGAGGAAGAATCGTCTCCGGAAGAGTCGGAAGAAGAGGAGGAAGATGATGTGGCATGATTGTTGATGTGCCATTTGTTTGTGTGAACTTTTATTTGTCATGAACTTGGTTGGGTGATTTTGAACTATGCATTTGATACTTCTCCAATGTATCTATAATTTTTGCTTGTTCCATGCTGTTATATTATCATTCTTGGATGTTTTACAATCATTTTATAGCAACTTTATATCATTTTTTGGGGACTAACCTATTGACATAGTGCCCAGTGCCAGTTGCTGTTTTTTGCTTGTTTTTTTACTTCGCAGAAAATCAATACCAAATGGAGTCCAAACATAGCGAAACTTTTTAGAGATTTTTTCTGGACCAGAAGACACCTGTTGGGCCAAAGAAGTACCAGAGGGGTGCTCCGAGGGGAGCACAACCCACCTGGGCGCGCCTGGGGGCTCAGGCGCGCCCTGGTGGGTTGTGCCCACCTCGGCCGCCTCCCGCACCGCCTCTTTGCTCTATAAATACCCCAAAAATCCAAAAACCCTAGTTGAGTCGACGAAACACAATTCCAGCCGCCGCAAGTTCCAGAACCACCAGATCCAATCTAGACATCATCACGGAGGGGTTCATCATCCTCATTGGTGCCTCTCCGATGATGCGTGAGTAGTTCATTGTAGACCTACAGGTCCGTAGTTAGTAGCTAGATGGCTTCCTCTCTCTCTTTTGATTCTCAATACAATGGTCTCTTGGAGATCTATTTGATGTAACTCTTTTTTTTTGCGGTGTGTTTGTTGGGATCCGATGAACTTTGAATTTATGATCAGATATATTTATCCATGAAAGTTATTTGAGTTTTTTTGATCTCTTATATGCATGATTACTTATAGCCTTGTATTTCTTCTTCGAATCTTTGGTTTAGTTAGGCCAACTAGATCGATTTTTCTTGCCATGTGAAGAGGTGCTTTGTGATGGGTTCGGTCGTGCGGTGTTCTTTCCCAGTGACAGAAGGGGCAGCAAGACACGTATTGATCGTTGCTATTAAGGATAACAAGATGGGGTCTATTCCTACATGAGTAGATCTTGTCTACATCATGTCATCGTTCTTATTGCATTACTCCATTTTTCCATGAACTTAATACACTAGATGCATGCTGGATAGCGGTCGATGTGTGGAGTAATAGTAGTAGATGCAGGCAGGAGTCGGTCTACTAATCTTGGACGTGATGCCTATATAATGATTATTGCTTGGATATCGTCATAATTATTTGAAGTTCTATCAATTACCCAACATTAATTTGTTTATCCGCCGTATGCTATTTTTCTCGAGAGAAGCCACTAGTGAAATCTATGGCTCCCTGGTCTACTCTTTATCATATTTGCTTTGAGATCTATTTTTATTTGCTTTTATTTTCAGATCTATTATCCTAAAAACCCAAAAATACCTTACTGCACTTTTTCTTTCTTTATTTTATTGCGAGATCTATTTATTCAAAATTATACAAATCAATCTATCTTTTACCCGAGAGGGATTGATAACCCCTCTTATGCGTCGGGTTGCAAGTATTTGTTTTTTGTGTGCAGGTACCGTTTACATAGTGTTGCTTGCTTCTCCTACTGGTTCGATAACCTTGGTTTCATAACTGAGGGAAATACCTACCGAACCTATACTGCATCATCCCTTCCTCTTCGGGAAAATACTGACGGGGATATGAGCCATCAGCCATGGAATTGAACTATGCTATGTTGCTCCAACTCTTATTTTACACACTTATTTATGTTTGAAACATCATCATATTGTCAAATGGATATGTGTTGATCATATTTACCAAGCGTCGGCTGCTCGCGCATGCTGAAAATTTAGCGCGCCTGCTGGAGCTACAGCGCCGCACCATATTTTGCAGCGGCTGCTGGAGCAAGCGCCCTACTGCGCGTAAAAAAATCCTATTTCGGCGCTGTAAAAAAAATTAGCGCGCCGCGCGGTTGCACGCCTGTTGGAGATGCTCTTAGGACTTGTTTGGTAGCCTTGTGAGCCAGGTCTTATTAGCTCAGCCTGGCTCAACGGAGTCTGGTTGAAGGAAAACATGCAAAAAATCGACATCTGCACTTTGTTTGGTTACCCGCATCTAGTCTTGTTGCATTAGGGAAGCAATTTTGCCATAGTGTTTGGTTGTCCGCATTGGCTCGGCTCAGGAAACTACACGATGTTTGTTTCCATGCAACACATGTTGTCTGGTAACCTCTGGTGAGGTGGTGAGGTTACCAGAACATAACAGTGTGAAGATTAAATCATACACACACAACAGAAGATTGTTGTTAACCATAGCAAGCCACGGTTTTAAATACAGTACCACACTTAAACCTATCAGTTCAAACGCAAAGCAGTACGATAAGAAACTAAACCAACTTGAGCATAGGAAGGGCAGTCCTAGACTTTCACGGCGAAGGCTTTGTCGTGCTTGCCGCACTTGGTCACCACTTCAATGCCTTTGTCGTCGAAGACGATGACCTTAAGTGTGTCGGGAGTGAGCAGCTTGAACGTCACCATGTAGCCGATCTTGATCTGATGGACGGCGGCGAAGGGGGCCCAACCCTGGTCGAGGGTCACCGTGCCGTCGATCAGCCAGACAGTCACCCTCCATGAGCAGCCAGTGCTTGTCCTCAGCTTGAACTCTTGCGGCATGACCGGAAAGTGCTTGCTGAAGTCCAGGGGCATCGGGATGCACTCAAGCTGAGGGGTAGGATCACCTTGCAGGAGTGGGTTGGACCTTCCTCCTCATGGTAGTGCTCGTAGTGCGCTTGCTGTTAGGGGGCTTCTCCGGCACCACGTCCTCATCCGTGGCCACCTCCTCAGGCGTGGTCGGCACAACCTCCATGGGCGGCACCACCTCATTGCCTTTGTTTACAGTGTCTATCTGCATTACGAAGAGCATGCATTATGAAGAGCACAAAGTTCCGAGGTTGATCGCCATTCAAACCTATCGTCCATAACCCCTTTATTTACCCATCCCCACGGTCACTACTTACCCACCATCTCACTCATTTATCTCTCTGTCTCTCACTGTTCCTCCTATCCATCTCCATGAACTCCAGCAGCAACTCCAACCCCATCCCCACCCCCTTCCCTTGGGGCATTGGATGGAGGGCTTCCTTCCTCGGGTGTTCGCTCGGTGACTGCACCAAGTTCGAGAACACCATGAAAGTCTGCTCGAACTTCAGCAACATGGCGGGCATGCACAAAGAATAAGAGGTTGTGGTGAAGAAGGCGAGGCCGGAGGAGTTGAAGACGTTAATTCCTGACCCAGCGAAGGGCGCTATGTCAATAGACATCCTTCGCTGGGCCATGAATTAGGTCGACTCCAGCGACGCTCGACAGAGGTCAAGGTGGGCCAAGTACAAAGAGTACAAGCGTCCTCATGACCATCGTGGCGGAGCGTACTTCACGACAAGGACTGTGGTGGCGGTGGAGGAGGAACAAGAAGCGGTGGCGATGGAGGTGGAAGAAGATGTTGCGGTGGCAATGGTTGTCAAGGTGCCGGAGCCAGGACACCGAAGCATGCCAATCGATCTGGACTCCGACGAGGAAGAAGAGACGGTGGTGCAGCTCGAGGAGAAGAACAAGGGCAAGGGCGCCCGTCGCTCCAACCGCCTCCAGGGTTGCCGAGGCTAAGATCTAGGAATAATGTGTAAGATTTACCCCCAATCCCCATTACCCTTGTACTCAATCCCGATCGGTAACCTCAAATCCATCGGTACTACGAACTCATGACGATGTTATGATCACTCCTATGGCTATTTACCCGATTCCCCATTCCCCTAACGCGTATCGAACCTAAACGTGAATCGAATGCGAATGAGTACATGATGAGGTGAAAAAAGTGCTTACTGCCATTGCCGAAGTGTGGGAGGTGATGATGCGGATGTCGGTGAAGGGGGCGAAGGTCGCCTTGCTGTTCACTGACCTATTGAAAGCCGCCGCCGTCGTCGTCGGTGAGAGTGGAGAGAGGGAGGGGGAGAGGAGAAAGGGAGCGGTGGGGGTGAGGGTAATAACTGCCGGCGCTTCGGGAAACAACGCGGCTTCTCGAGCGTGGCTCCTCGCGTGCAGGCCCCGCCGCCCACGTGCATCGCGCGGGCCAGAGGTGCTTTGAGTTTCGTACTATGCAGGCCCAGCCATGAACGCAGGCAACCAAACAGGCAACAATCTTCCCGCGCGGGCCTGGTTGGCCTATATGCAGGCAACCAAACACGTCCCTAGCTAGTGCCGCGGCCATTGGCGCTCGCGCCGGCCTGTCCGCGTCGCACCAACACGAGTGGTGTCGTGGAGCTCCGTCCCATTCCCAGGTGTAGCGGGGCACCGAGGCATACAAGGATACAATCATGGGTGTGTCTAGGTCTCGGTCAACTAAGACTTAACCAAGTCTTAATCAAGTGACATAACATATAAAAAAGAAAAAAAATTAAAAAGGAAATTTTACATGGATCTTCATGTAATGTTTTATGAATATAGCATTGACTGAGATTCAGCAATCTCGTACGATGATACCATGTGCTAGCCGGGTACGCACGTAGTGTGGCGTCTACGTACCTAGAGGGCCGAGCACAGCGAGTGTTCTGAATGTGCGATGTTACTACACCTTAACTGATTTATTATTAACCGATGTGAAGCTTACACTCTAACTCAAGCGATGGGCCGTATCGGAAGGTAAACTCTTATTTGCCATGTGCCTGGGTTAATTAGGATATTGTGAAGGGAGACCTTGTTTGGATGTTTAATTCCTGGTTTGATGGTAATTTAGACCTTTTTAGACTTAACTTTGCTATGATTACTCTGATCCCTAAAGAAAATGAGGCCAGAACTATGAACAAATTTAGGCCTATTAGTCTGCTTAATTGTGTGTTTAAGATTTTTACTAAAGTACTCACAAATAGGCTTGCTGGTGTTATTGGTAGACTTATCTCTGATTTCCAGTCTGCCTTTGTGAGAGGGAGATTTATTTTGGAGAGTGTAGTGTCTGCACATGAAGTGGTGCATGCAATACATTCTTCTGGTAGACAGGGTTTAGTGTTTAAAATAGATTATGAGAAGGCATATGACAAAGTTAATCTAGATTTTCTTTATGAGATGTTGGCTCTGAGGGGATTTGGGACTAAATGGATAGGTTGGATTAAGAGTATCACCCAGGGAGGCTCTGTTGGAGTCAAACTAAATGGGGAGGAAAGTAACTTCTTCCTAACAGGTAAGGGATTGAGGCAAGGGGATCCAGTGGCCCCTTTGCTTTTTAATTTGGCTGTAGATGTCTTTTCTAGAATGCTAGTTAAAGGTTCCCAGCCTGGGTTAATTAGGGGGCTATGCCCTGAACTGGTTCCTGGAGGAATCATGTGCTTACAGTATGCTGATGATACCTTGTTATTTCTAGAAAATGATAGTAGAGTAGCCTTAAATCTCAAATGGATCCTCACTTGTTTTGAACAGGTTTCAGGCATGAGAATCAATTACCACAAAAGTGCACTAGTTCCTATTAATGTTAATTCTAGGGATTTGGAGGGGTTCATTGATATCTTTCAATGTGTACAGGGATCCTTCCCTATCAAATATTTAGGTATACCTCTTCATTTTGAAAATTTGAGCAGGGAGGACCTGCAATTCCTAATTGATAAAATTTTGGCTAGAATAGCAGGTTGGAGAGGGAAGTTGCTTTCATATCTAGGGAAGATTATTCTCATCAAAACTTGCTTAGCTAGTATTCCTGTTTATTTACTTTCTTTTTTAAAATTCCCTAAATGGGCCCTGAATTTGATTAATTCCCATATGGCTAATTGTCTGTGGAGTGACACTGATGGTGCCCACAAAATCCACCTAGCTAACTGGCCTTCTATCTGTATGAAGAAGGAGTTTGGGGGCATGGGGGGCCAAATCTCCAGGATATGAATCTTTGCCTCATTGGGTCTTGGGTTAAAAAGTACATAGCTGGAGAGGGGTCCATGTGGAGGAAAATTGTTGATAACAAGTATAATACTAAAAGCCCAAATATCCTTTGCTGTCATGATCCACATCCTTCCCAGTTTTGGAAAAGTTTTATGTGGACTTTGCAAGCTGTGAAGGTGGGATTCAAATGGCAGGTAGGAGATGGCAGTTTAGCTAGATTTTGGGAAGATACCTGGTATGGGAATGCTCCTTTAGCCACCCAATACTGGGATCTGTATGTTTTAGTGAATGAGAAGAACAAAACCATTGCAGAAATCTGGGATGGTCAAGAGCTCAAATGCACTTTTAGAAGGACCTTCTCAGATGAACTGATGTCACAGTGGTTTGAGTTAGTGGATATTCTTTCCCTGACTAAGTTTAGCCAGGAGAAAGATTCTTTGATTTGGAAATATGAGTCTAATGGGATTTACTCTTCTAAATCTCTCTATGCTATTGTTAACTTTAGGGGTGTTCAACCTGTTTATCTGCCTGCTGTCTTGAGTGTGAAAGTACCACCTAGGGTGCAAGGCTTTCTTTGGCTTTTCTCACAAAATAAAATTATGACTTGTGACAATCTTAGGAAAAGAGGCATTGCAAAACCCCTAGAATGTGTCCTTTGTAAGGAGATTGAATCTGTGCATCATTTGTTTTTTGACTGTTTGGTAGCTAGGCTTATTTGGGCTGAGGTGAATTCTGTTTTTAATATTTTTGTTACTGGATATGAGTCTGTAGCTAAGTTCTGGCTGTGTGCTAAAAAACACAAGCAGTTTAATGTCGTGAGCTCTGCAGTCCTGTGGGGGCTGTGGAATTTTAGAAATTCTATTGTCTTTAATAGACGTTCTTGGATCTCTATGAAACAGGTTCTGAGGCTGGTGTACCGCTATCTAAGGGACTGGATCAAGCTGTTTCAAGATCTCCAGGAGGGAAAAATGCAAGAGTTTCAGGAACTGATCTGGGAACGGCTGAGGAAACCCTTGATGCTGGAGCCGGGCTGATCTGTCACAAATGGTTTGAAGACCAAAATGGTGAAGAAGGGCTCTAGATGAAGGCGGTGGGAAAAGCTGCTCATGGAGGGAAGACTAACCTTGAATACCAACTGCAACACCCGGAGGAAGCTGATAGCATTCACGTGGTCAGCATCGGGTGGGAGCCTCTATCCAGCTAGAGCAGTCTCGCATGTGTGCAGATGCGCACCCCTGCTTCTCACTTGTTATGGGGCCTTTCGAGCTGTCCTGATCAATGGGCCTGAGTTTCTTTTAGCTGGTTTGTAATAACTTGGAGCAGTAGTAGGTGGAGAGGTGTTTCTCTTCATGAGTCTGGTTTTGTTTTACCTTGGTCCTGTATGAACTTGTACGCTGAAGGTTTCTTTCTATATGAAATGGAGCCGGGGGTGATCCCCTGATTATCGAAAAAATGTGCCTGGGTCTGAATTCTGAGACAAGGGCTCTAGTACTGGTGACTTGCTGTAACTAAACCTCCTGACCGATGAGACCGCCACCGATAAAATCGTACTGCTAGGTGGATTCGGGGTGCAAAATAATTGGATTTCAGGTCATTTTGAGCGGTGGACATCTCCTGCAACGGGAATCTACAGTGTCCTCCGCGCAGAGAAAATTCAAACCGACCGGGAGCCAAAACTGGGTACCGACGTTTTAAAAGCTGAAAACATCTCGATCTACGTACTCACGTACTTGCTTCCATACGTAGTAGTAGTACAACAGAAAATGACAAAATGTCGGTACGTCCCAGCCCCAGGATTTTACAAGCACTGTCGCAGAGCCAGTGAGTAAAAGATTTACAGCTCGGGAGAAATAAGCCGCGTGGTTTCAAATAATTTCGCACCACCTACACGTACGCGCGCTGTGTACGCCGCCGAACATTTACCGCGTAAAATAAGACGCGCACAGATCCACGGACAGGTGGAGGTGGTGCACTTGATGAAACTGTTTCCTTTTTTTTTAACACTGATGAAACTGTTTCCGACCGATCGACTTGCCAGGGCTGCCGCAAGATCGTACGTACGTCGGTACGTGGGTACGTAAATACGTAGGTCTATGTATGGTTAGCGTAAAAAAAAAGAGGAACCCGAGATCAGTTCAATAGGGGCATGTTTGGTTGCCGCATGAGGAATCGTCAGGCCCGCACTGGAAGAAAATTGTCTGTTTGATGACCTTTGTTCACTGTTTGGTCCGCATCGCACGATGTTTAAAGTACGGGAAACGCTTGTGTTCACCCGGTGGATCTATCCGTTCGCATCTACCGCCTTCGTGGCTGTCAGATCTGTTATTGATCAGATTGTCGGGAGCCAACCTCCACCCCTTCACTTTCCTGCAACTTGACCTATGTTTCAGAAGCGTTTCCGCAACATGGCCCCTGTTGCGGACCACGTCATCGGCTCTTTTGAAACATTCTCGCTGTTGCAAGAAAGATTTCTGCAACATCGGTGATGTTGCAAAACTTTCTTCCGTAGCGTCATAAAAGTGAAGGCAAAAAGAATTCCGCAACATTAGCTCTGTTGCAAAACAATTTCTGCAAAAATACCTCTGTTGCAAAAGTTCTGCAACATGAATTCTGTTGCAAACATCTGAGCACAACATCATGCTTTTTGCAAAGCTGGTAGTTGAATATGACGACCACCCCATGTTTAATCAATGGCTCGCGAGGCAGCGGATCTTTTAAAAAGATCCGCCGGCCGACATGTAGCGCTCCCCTTAAAGTACCTCCCAATCAGGCTCGCTAGGACCCTCGAACCAGTAGTTTTTTCACAGCCAGCCCTGCGGGATGCACATAGGCGGCGGCTGCTGCACGCGCGGAGCCACGTTCAAGAAGTCGCGTTGCCTTGCTTCCCGAAGCGCCGACAATAATTTTCCACACATTCCTACACTGCTCCCCCCCCCCCCCCCCTCTCCACTCTCCCAATCTCACATCGGCGGCGACAATCAGTGGATCAGAGAATAACAAGGCGAACACCGGCCTCCATCATCGGCATCAGCAACATCACCCGCAACATTTCGGCAATGGCGGTAAGCCCTATTTTCACCTCCTCACATACTATTTTGCATTTGGTCCGCGTTTAGATTCGGTCCGCGTAATCCATCTGCGTTCTAGGGGAATGGGGAATCAGGGCAAATAGCAATAGGATTGATCAGAACTTCTTCATGAGTACTAAGTAGCGATGGATTTTAGGGTTCCGATCCGGATTGAGTACAAGGGGAATGGGCATTCAGGGTTAATCTTACACAATATCTTCAAATCCTGGCCGCGAAACCCTGGAGGCGCTTGGAGCGGCGGGGGCCCTTGGCCTGGTTGTTGTCCCCGGGCTGGACCATAGTATGCACCATCTCGTCATCCTCGCCGTCGTCCAGATCAATTGGCAAAGTATGGTGGCCTGGCTCCGGCGCCCTGACCACCACCTCCACCGCTTCTTCTTCCTCCTCTGGCTCCAGAGCGATGACCTCCGGCGCCACCAGCGTCCTAGTCCAGAGAGGTGCGGCATGCTGGTCTTAAATAGCCCTGTACTCCCTGTACTTGGCCCACCTTGCCCTCTGTCGAGCATCACCGGAGTCAACCTGATTCATGGCCCAGCGCAGGATGTCGACTGACATAGCGTTCTTCATTGGGTCAGGAATCAGCGTCTTCAACTCCTGTGCCGTCACCTTCTTCACCATATCGTTTGCCTGTTTGTGCATGTCTTCGATGCTGGTGAAGTTCGAGCACACTTCCATGGTGTTCCCGAACTTGGTGCGGTCACCGAGCGAGCACCCAAGGAAGAATGCCCTACATCCAATGCCCCAAGGGAAGGGGTTGGGGTTGGAGTTCATGGCAATGGAGAGGTGGAAGAGGAGTGAGAGAAAGAGAAGGTTAATTGAGTGCGGTGCTGGATAAGTCGTGAGCATTTGGGTGGGTAAATATAGGGGGTTGGATGATAGGATTTAATGCCGATCAACCTTTGAACTTATGTTGTTCATAATGCAGATCGAGATGGAGAATAAGGGCAAGGAGGTGGTGCCGACAATAGAGAACGGCAAGGAGGTGTGCCGGCAATGGAGAAGGGCAAGGAGGTGGTGTTGCCCTTGGAGGAGGTGCCGCCCACGGACGACCACGTGGTGCTGGAGGACCCCGCTATGGCAAGCGCCGGAACTACGGCAACTACCATGAGGAGGGTCGGCCAACTCACTTATGCAAGGTGATCCTTACCCGGAAGCTGGAGTGTCTACCTATGCCCCTAAACTTCACAAAGCACTTCCCGGCCGTGCCGAGAGAGTTCCAACTGAAGATGAACACCGGCTGTGCATGGACGATCACTGTCCGTCTGATGAACGGTTGGGTCGCCCTCGATAAGTGTTGGGCCCCCTTCGCCGCTGTCGACCATATCAAGATCGGCTACATGGTGACCTTCAAGTTGCTGACTCTCGACATCCTGAAGGTGATCGTCTTCAACGACGACGGCATTGAAGTGGTGACCAAATGCAAGAGGGGCGGCGACGCCTTCACCGTGAACGCATAGGAGAGCACTGTGATATGCCAGACACTTTTAAAATTCCGTGGAAAAAAATAACAGATTATGCTCCTATAAAAAAGAAAGCAAATGATTAGTGTAGCAATTATACAGAGTGCTGCACACAAGATTGTTCTTTTAAAAGTTCACCATTGTCATATTATTGTCAGATAGTTTTCTCCAACACACATATTATAACGCCTTGTGCAGCATATAAGAAAATAGCACATTTTTCAAAATCTTGCAAAATATAGTTTGGAAATGTGCAGATAAACAGTCTTGTACTCCCTCAAGTCCTTTTAGAGCATCTACAGTCGGACTTTGCAAATCCGGCCCCTCAAACGCCCGCGGATGCTACCGGACGCGTCAGCGAACAGTGACCGGTCACGTCTCAAATTAGCCACTCTGCATCCGCCTCTCTCATATTTCATCCCCTAGATCCTTACAAAGCACACAAAAAAATCCCTACGTACTACCCTAGCTACTCTTCGTCGTCGGAGATGTCCACGACGACGGTGCCGGGCGCTGGATGCATGGGCGGGTAGGAGGGCTCCGACTCATCCTCCTCCTCCTGCTCGACCTCATCCATGTAGGCGAGTATCTCTACCTCCTCCGCGGCCTGCTGCGCCTCCATCTCCTGCCGGCGACGGCGTCTTGCCTCCACAGCCGACTCCGACTGGAGGGAATCGAGGATGGCCTGCTGCTCCGCCCGTAGATCCACATCGGCAGCGTCCCCCACATCCTCCTCCTCCGGCTCATCCCCCTCCTCCTCCACCTCCTCCTCCTCCTTCAGATCCACTGCATCCGGAGGTAGCCTCGCGGTGATCCGGGCTTCGCGCCTAGCCCGGATCTGCTCATTGAGCTCGAGCCGGCGCTCCGGCGTCAGAAATGGCTCGCTCCTCACCCGGCGGCGTGGGGGCATGGCTACTAGGCGGACGGGTGTAGTGGAAAGTTGCGGCGGCGGCGGCAGACAGGAGGAGGAAAATGTGGATGCACTACTGGAATCAGAGAATTTGCCGTCAGCCAGTTCTTTGCCGCGATGGGACGCGCGGGAAGGGAGCTGCGCGCGCAGGGAACTGGGGTTGGGCGCGAAACTTGCGAACGAACAGAGGACGCGAGCGATGCGTGCGATGGACGAGCGCGCGTGCGCGTGCGTGAGTGCGTGCGACGTGCGGTGGCACTACGAGCAACGTGATGGGCAGCGGCCACCGCGGACACGGCGAGGGAATTCATAGTTAGTGGCACGGGGAGGAGCAAGAGAAGGCCAAAGAGGACGAGGAGCTCACTTGGGGGGGGGGGTCGTAGGCGAGCTCGACGAGGGTCGGGGAGGCGTGTGGTTGCGGCAACCGACGACGAGGTGCACGGCGGCCGAAGGAGAGGAAGTCGAGCTCGGGGAAGAGGCAGTGCTCCCTGGGACGAAGCAGCGGCCCAGCAAGAAGGAGACGCCCACGGTGCAGCTCTGGGACGCCTTCCTGCGCGCCGGGGAGGTTAGTGGCCGCGCCATCGATGAGGCGGCGGCGACGGGCGTCTCGGGCGCGGCTCGATTCGGTGGGGAACGGTGCGAGAGGGAAAAATCAAAGGGAGCTAGGGTTACTGGGGCGTCGAGGTAGACTTGTAGGACGTCGGGGGAAAGCTAGATGTGCGCCGCGTGGCTGATCCGAGCCATGGATGCGCAGCGGTCGTCCACGGTGCTCTGATGAACAGGGGTAGGAGAAAAAGGGGTAGAGGTGGGCTGGGCCTTACTGTAGCACGTAGGCCGAAAGTTTAGGGGGGTGGTTTTCTGTTATTCTTTTTCTTTATAGTTTTAGCTACTGTTTTCTGTTTGTTTGCCCAACAAACGAATTTTGTAAAATAAGCAACTTGTCAAAATAAATACTAGGCATTATTTAGTACTGCCACAAAATGTTTGTAGTCAATTTGAATTTATTCAAATTATGTTGGTATTCAAAAGGGTCAAATAATTGCTATTGGTCACTTTAAAATATTCTTAGTACTCATTTGGTCGGTCCATTAAGGTTGGGTTCAACATGAAAATGATCAGTAGAATTTATAGAATATTGTGAACATTTTAGTTTTGCAGTTTGAAGAAATATTGTTTTTGACTTATATTCAAATTCAAATTTGAATTGGTTTTGAACTAATGCGAGATCAACAACAGTAACCGTGGTGGCGTGGCATCATTAACATGGGATTACTGCAGCCTAATTATCCGGGCGTCACAATTCTACTCCACTACAAGAAATCTCGTCCCGAGATTTAAGGTATGGAGCAAGGGGGAAAGGTCTGGTTACGAAGTTCTAATGAGTCTTCTCGGTCTTAGTTGCTCTTCTCAAAGAGATCGATCCATTACATTGATGTCTTCGTTTCTCTGCTTCAGGTCATCATGATGAAGTCGTCATCCTTCCTGCTAGAACTACATCGTACTTACGAAAAGGATAAGGGGTAGCTTCGGGAGAACAGACCTCTACAAGGTTGCTTAACCGGTAGACAACATTAGGGAAAATGGCGAAAGTAACTCTCAAATTGGAACTTAAGAAAATATAGAGATTAAAGTAAGAAGGTACCATAAGAAGTTTCGATCGGGTAGATAATCGTTCAATGTCTGAAACAAAGTGTGAAAGGGGTCCAGAGCAACGAGATTACGTATTGCGTCTGATACCAGAATAGATCACTAGGAAGGTGGCCCGTGAATTACATACGAAGTCCAACGCGAGGAATAACTTTGGCAACAGGGGTGTACAGGAGAGTCAGGTTTCGATCCTGTAGAACTGTGGGTTAAGGGCCCACCATGTGGGTTAAAACTAGGAAGGGCGCTAACATATTGCACAGTTATGATAGCAAGGCATGTCAGAGGATAACCTGTGAGTTATGTCGGCGACAATATCGATACCAAGGGCGAGGAACGAAGAGAACCATTTTCCTGCTCGTTGAACGAGGTGGACCAATAGGCAAAGTTCTCGTCCATCGGTGGTTATCAGAATGTCATCAACAGAAGCAACAGGGTCTTACTGACACAGTTGTACACCAAGGTGTTTACATAAGCACCAGAATATTACTGCTTAGATCATATAGATCACAAGAAAGGTTAAACAAAACAATGGAAAGGAAAATGTGATCAACAGATTAAACAAAACAACGGAAAGGAAAATGTGTTTAAACACATATTTCAGGGGTATATCCTTCCCATGGACAAGTAGAGCATGATATCCATGTCAAGATAGAAAGTAGAAAACCATTTAGGTAAGGGGAGAGGAATTTCATGGCATTACCCATACAACGGTGTTTGGATAATGGACAAGGAAAACTTAGAATTATGCTTCAAATGCTCTTATTGAAAATCGGAGTACCACAGACATGCTTGGAGATAGCATTGGCATGGTCTTCAAGCAAAGGTCAGACTTTGGATACACAAAGGATCCATCGGGAACAACTTATAGAATAAGTCTTACAGTTTCCGCATGGATGAATGGCTAACCTTGCTAAGAAGGAAACTATAACAATAGGTCCTCTGGCCAGGTGTGCTAGGCATGACATCACCTTACTGGGTTATATAAAGACCAACGTTATAACTCTTGGAAATATGTTCCAACCATCATACCCAGATTCAGATCTGATTGGTGTCAGGATACCTCAGACTTAGGATGCCTGAGAAGAAAAGGTGCAACACAAATTGACGAGATGACATTGTAAGATTCTCGGGAAATGAACTATGGAAGCGAGTTCCGAAACAAGAGTTCATCATTAAACCAATGAGGGGATGAGGAGGTAGCTGATGCACTCAGCGACAATTCATCGAGATTTCCAAAAGATGGATTTCCACAATTATGTGAACAAGGAGATAACATTTGTCAGATCAAATGATATAATGGTGTATGCTCAAGGAAAACATACACAATTAAACATTGGTTTAAAGGTGCACCCGAAATATAGGCTTAGGTAGCATGATTAATGTTAGAATGGTGATTCGATAACCAATAGTCTAAGAATGAACTGTCGGCCATTAACTTCAAAACAATAGGGTTGCTAGAAGTACAGAATCCAAGCAGCACCATTCACTTGTTGGTATCCCGGTTTGAATCAACACGGGGACCAAGAAAGAATGGTGATGGTGATAAGTATCACTTGTATCAAGAATTCTTAAGAGGTGGTGAAATTCTCACAACATGCTTGACGTAAAAGATGGTAGTACTACCAGGTAGAACATAACATAAGCTAGATAGCCAGGAACTCAGGGTACAGCCATAACACAAACAAGTTTGTGTTGGAAGGAAGTAGTCGATAACAATACAAATTACCGAGGGCGAGGATGGTAATTCTCATCATGAATTCGATTCATATCCTGGAAGAGTTCAGAATATTGATGATGATCACGACACATTTGTCGAGAGATTTCATGAAGATGTAATCCATCAGCGACGACATCAAGCAAAAGGAATGGTGAAGCAAAAGTCTACTGGAACCACGGATACGACACCAACTTGGAATCAAGCTTGTTGTTCGGGGTGGAACGATAAGATGAGGAAAATCGACGTAAGCTTAGCTTATCATCGAAAGTTGTGCTCCGGGATTAAGGACTCGGTAGCACAGTTAAAAGTTTGCACGATAATGATATAGCTGATTAGGCTAGGAATGACTCGAAGTACTATTAAACTCGTAATCATCGAAAATTACTTAGAGTTATTGACTCGGAATGCGGAATCGATTCACTTATCAGTGTTCTCGAGTGACAAACAACCCAAAACCCGTAGAATACTGAATCGGTGAGAAGGAATACTTGACGAAGTCTCATAAGAAGTATTGCAGCCCTGTGATATTATCGGGATACCAGGGGGCAATACTCGAAGGGAAATCAGAATAGAAACTGAGCTAGATCGTTGACTTGCGATAGCGCATACTATAATCTCGTCAAAATTAGACGAGGCACTGGAATGGTTTCCTTTCAGATATAATGAATAAGGTTAGCATGGTCGGGACCATAACTGCAAGGGATCCAATTTATTGACACCGAAAGAATTTTTCAAATGTTTAAATATTCTTGCAAGAAGCTTTCATGATAAGTTCCACATCGGTTCCATGGGCATGAACACAAAGTTCAAGGTCGACTCCCACTTCTTCAATGCCTAACTTTTCATTCACTTCTCATCTTCGAAGAAGTTGTAGAGTTGAAAATTATCTGGTAAAACACCAGAAGGGTATGAATGGCGTAAACTTTCGGGTTCATATGGTTTTAGAGAAGGTATATGTTCATCCCATAGGGCATCTTGGGAACATATGACATAACTTCAGGAGTAATTTACACAAGCTCGAAAGCAGAGCATGTTTGACAAAAGGAGAGGATACAATTTACCAAAGGCATCATGTATCAGGGAAGAATTCACAAGGCGGTTAAATATGAAGGACATTGTCGAATAATAATCCAACAAAGGATCTGATGGTCCATAGCGGAGCTGATGTGAGCATCAGCACACAACCAGATGAAGAAGGAATGAAAAGGCATTGGATTATAGAACATCTGACTAATTTGATGCTTAGATAGCAAAGGAATTATGAGTTCCAATACAAAGGATCAGAAGCAGACGCTCTGATCAAGGATGGGTAACTTGAATACGCCTAAGGGTACGTTCGACGACAATTAGATTGGTCGAGAACCAGATCATGTTCAAAATGACGTCTGAGTTAGAAAGATAATTTAAAAGGATCAACGGATGATTGCGTACATTCGCACTCATGTTGAATCAATAGATCAAAATGACGGTGTCAAATGATACTAAAGAATATTGCTAGACATATGGGAAGCATCCCTAATGCAAGCAGACAAGTATTTGTAGAGCAATAAGCTGCTAAGGATCTTCGGAAGATCAAATAGTATCTCAAGGTATCTTGTGAATCATATGAACAAACGGGGGGGGGGGGGAAGAACGGATAATCGGTAAGTGCGAGAAATTATCCGCAGGGGGTATTCATGAGGAAAGAACTGCAAGGCAGTAAGCTCAAAGTATTGTCGGAACAACGAAGAGCCGTTCGGGGCATCTTGTAATAACAAGACCAATGGGATTGAATGCAAGAGTGGCTAGTGCATGTAGTTATCCATAAGGATATAACAGCGGTAGGGAATTTGCAAAGGTGGTGGACACAGGTGTCTCGGGAAAACATCGAATAGCATCTTCGGAACCTTCTGGTGAAGCAGTCGATCATCTGGAATGAAGGGGCTCTCCGGCAGGAAGTGGTATCGAGAACCTAGAGTTATAATTAATAAAATCATTTAACCCGAATAGAAGAGAGATCAGAGTCCCAGAGTAAAGATCGAGGAATAAAAGATCCTAATACCACCCAATGGCGACGTGGGCCCGTAAGCCGCACAACCATGTTAGTAAAAACTTTTCAGTGACTAAACTCAACTTCGGCCAAGGAGTTGGAAGGGGGCTTCCTACAGGCAGTCGGCTCTGATACCAACTTGTGACGCCCCCGACTCAATCGTGCAATAATCATATATGCAAACATGCACGATCAAGCACAGGGACTCACGGGAAGATATCACAACACAACTCTAACACAATTAAACGGAGATCCACAATATTACAGGCCAGGGATCACGAGGATTCAAATACATAAGTTAGTCATACAAATAATATCTGGGTACAGACATAGTTAGACAAGTTTTGCCTTAAGAAGGCTAGCACAAACAACGACTCTAGATCAAAAGGCGAAGGCCTCCTGCCTGGGAGCCTCTGATCCTACTCCTGGTCGGCTGGCTCGATCCAGTAGTAAGTACCGTCTGGACCCATCTGATAGTAAGCTCCTGCAGTGGCATCTGGCTCCTGGGCTCCATCGTCTGATGTATCATCAAGTAGGGGAATATAGGGAAAAAGAGAAAGCAAAGCAACCGCGAGTACTCATCCAAAGTACTCAACAAGCAAGGATCTACACTACATATGCAACATTATCAAAGGGGAAAGGCTGTATATATGGACTGGGCTGCAGAAATGCCAGAATAGAGAGAAGGCCTAGTCCTATCGAAGACTAGCATCTTCAAACATCTTCACGAAGCCACCATCTTGCAGCAATAGAAGAGAGTTGAATAGCATTTTATTAAGCAAACATGTTGAAGTAAAGCCTAGAGATCCTTCCTCGACTCCCTGCGAGAAAGCGATCCCGAAGCTTCAATTAATTAAACAAGTATCCAGTTCAAATAATAGATCGGGATACCAAACTGAGCGTCCTTTACCGTAGGACCGGCTATCGATAGATTATTCTTCCCTGCAGGGGTGCACTACTGTTACCCAACACGCTCGATCAACTCTGGCCGGACACACTTGCTGGGTAATGCCCGGCCTCGGAAGATCAACACGAAGCAGCGCCCTACCTAGGCTCAGCAGAGAGGTCAGCACGCCGGACTAACCTATGCACCCAGAGGTCTTGGGCCATCGCCCTGGGCACCCTGCGCGTTGCGTGGCTGGCCGGGGTGCAGGCGCGACACTGAACTCGTCAGTGAAGTATCCAGCCCATTCCCGGCGATCAGCCCGCACGGTGAAACGTGACGTCTGAAGAGCTTTCGGGAGAAACGTACGACGTAGAGGGCCCCATAAACCATAATCCCGCGTGGTGGTAGTGCGTATAGGGCACGTCGACCCACTCAGATCAAATACCCAAATCCGATAGGCTGATTTAGTAACACGCGGAGACGATCAGAGTTTCTGAAGCTCCGCCACAATATCACACTCGAGTGCCCTTCCGGCACACCCGACATCATAGATCCCCTGCGGGTACCCATCAGGGTCGACCCGCCTGTAACAAAGGTCAAAGTAACCGTGTGGTCATAGCATCAAGGGGGAAACCCCGAGGAATCACCCTCGATGGATTCCACTCAATGAAATCATCAGGGTGAATGTATGAGGCACCACCCTCGAGGTTCACACTGAGGGGTTGCACGACAGAGTCGTATCGGAAGTGGAGAAGGAGGAATCACCATCAATGACCACGACCGAACAGTTACACTGCAGAGTATTCATCAGGAGTGCGTTACGAGGTATCACCCTCGGCACTCGATAGTAACTATGCAGAGACGTACAACTAAGGGGGTGAAGTGATGTGTCGGTCTCTGGTCGACGATCACATTGATCGAGTCGTCGATGATCAAGCAGGGGCAACAAGGGTAAGGTGGTGGGGGTCACTGATGGTTCACTACCAACCTATACTAAGCAGTTTAACATAGGCAGGTAAGGTAACAATAAACAGGTTACAAAAGCAGGCTATGCATCAGAATAGGAGCAAACATTAACAGTAGCAAAATCTAATGCAAGCAGGAGAAATGGAATGGGCGATATCTGGATGCTCAAGGGGGGGCTTGCCTGGTTGCTCTGGCAAGAAGGAGGGGTCGTCAACGGGCTGCTCATCTGGAGCGTAGTCGTACTCAGCTGCAACGGCGTCGGTCTCGGCGTCTATCGAGAGAGAAGGAGGGGGAAGAAACAATAAATTCACGGCAAAGATGCAAACAATATGCATGACATGGTAATAAACGGTGCTAGGTGTGATCTAACGCGGTACTACGCGATACTGGTGAAGGGGGAAACATCCGCGAAAATATTCCTAGTGTTCGGCATTTTCGGACAGATGAAATGGAGGGGGACGGTTGCATGTTCGCTATGCTAGGGATGTGTGGTGAACGAACGGACCGCGTATTCGGATTCGTCTCGTCGTTCTGAGCAACTTTCATGTATAAACTATTTTCATCCGAGTTACGGATAATTTTCTAAAGTTTTAAACAATATTCTGGAATTATCTTTAATCCAAAAAAAAGAATTACGAAGTCAGCCTGACGTCATCATGACGTCCGCAGTCAACAGAGCGTTGACTGGTCAAACTGACGGCCGGGACCCGTCTGTCATTGGCTTTACTAATTAAGCAGATTTAAATTAACTAATCTAGTTAATTAGGTTAATTAAGCACAGTTAATAATGTTAATTAATTATATTACTAATTAATTAAGTATTATTATTTTTTAACCTTTTTTTAACCAGGGGGACTGGGCCTCGCCTGGCAGTGGCCCAGGGCCTAGCGGGGCGGGCGAGTAGCGGGCGCAGCGAACGGGGCGGGCACCCGGCGAGCACCCGAGGCCACGGCGGGGAGCCGGTGGGCACGGCGCCGACCAGGGAAGGGCGAGCGACAGCGCGGCTGCCAGAGGCGGGTGGCTGCGACTATCGACGAGGGGGGTGCGGGGAGCGAAGGGGTGCGGCCCTGAGCGGAGGCGGCAGCGCAGTCAGGGGCGCGGCCGGAGGCGGGGACTGAACCGGGCGGCGGCGGCGAGCACTCGTCGGCAGAGGCGGCGAGCAAACGCTGGCACGAGCGGCAGCGCAGGCCAGCGGAGGCGGCGGCGATTGCAGGCACGCGCGAGGCCCGGCGCCGGGGCGCGAGCGGCAGCGGACTGCTGCCGCACCAGCAGCCAAGCAGCAGCAGCAGGAGGGGGACGCGCGGGGAGGGGGCTGCGCGCGCAGGGAATTGGGGTTGGGCGCGAAACTCGTGAACGAACAGAGGACGCGAGCGATGCGTGCGATGGACGAGCGCGCGTGCGCGTGCGTGAGTGCGTGCGACGTGCGGTGGCACTACGAGCAACGCGATGGGCGGCGGTCACCGCGGACACGGTGAGGGAATTCATAGTTAGTGGCACGGGGAGGAGCAAGAGAAGGCCAAAGAGGACGATAGCCACTTGGGGGGGGGGGGGTCTGTAGTCTAGCTCGACGAGGGTCGGGGAGGCGTGTGGTTGCGGCAACCGACGACGAGGTGCACGGCGGCCGGAGGAGAGGAAGTCGAGCTCGGGGAAGAGGCAGTGCTCCCCGGGACGAAGCAGCGGCCCAGCAAGAAGGAGACGGCCACGGCGCAGCTCTAGGACGCCTTCCTGCGCGCCGGGGAGGTTAGTGGCCGCGCCATTGATGAGGCGGCGGCGACGGGGGTCTCGGGCGCGGCTCGATTCAGTGGGGAACGGTGCGAGAGGGAAAAATCAAAGGGAGCTAGGGTTACTGGGGCATCGAGGTAGACTTGTAGGACGTCGGGGGAAAGCTCGATGTGCGCCGCGTGGCTGATCCGAGCCATGGACGCGTAGCGGTCGTCCACGGTGCTCTGATGAACAGGGGTAGGAGAAAAAGGGGCAGAGGTGGGCTGGGCCTTACTGTAGCACGTAGGCCGAAAGTTTAGGGGTGTGGTTTTCTGTTATTCTGTTTCTTTATAGTTTTAGCTACTGTTTTCTGTTTGTTTGCCCAACAAATGAATTTTGTAAAATAAGCAACTTTTCAAGATAAATACTAGGCATTATTTAGTACTGCCACAAAGTGTTTGTAGTCAATTTGAATTTATTCAAATTATGTTGGTATTCAAAAGGGTCAAATAATTGCTATTGGTCACTTTAAAATATTCTTAGTACTCATTTGGTCAGTCCATTAAGGTTGGGTTCAACATGAAAATGATCAGTAGAATTTATAGAATATTGTGAACATTTTAGTTTTGCAGTTTGAAGAAATATTGTTTTTGACTTAAATTCAAATTTGAATTTGAATCGGTTTTGAACTAACACGAGATCAACAACAGTAACCGTGGTGGCGTGGCATCATTAACATGGGATTACTGCAGCCTAATTATCCGGGCGTCACACGGCCAGTGCGCGTGCGGGCGCAGCCACCGGGGGTGCTGGCTGGAGGCGGGCAGCTCCACGACGGCGCTCCCGCGGGGCCGGGCCATGCGCCGGTGCCGGGGTGCGAAGGCGGCCACTCGCGCCAGTGAGGTTGGGGGTGACGCCGGCCTTCGCCAGCCGGAAGGCGGCGATGACATCGTCGAAGACCTTGCCTTTCCAGAAGGCATGACGACCGGCGATGTTGTGGCGGCCACTGATGTGGGTCCGGAGCTCCTCCGTCGTCGCGCCCGGGTCGAGCGTCGGATAGCCGTCCGCGCTGATCTTCCACTGCCGGGGAAGACGGCAGCCCGGCGGCACGAGGAGGCCGTACCGGGACAGCTCCGCCATCTTCGGATTACCGAGGCTGGACGGTCAGACGCTCGGGGCGTCGTCGTCGCCGCCGGCGCTGCTGCTCCCGCGATGGTACGACATCGCCGGTGCTGCGCTGGTTTTCTCGTCGGCGGCAGGATGTCGGGTGTGAGGTCGGGTGTGGCGGTGTGGCGCCGGGGTGGGGTCTTATAGCCGTCCGGGCGACGGGAGGTGGGCGGCCGGGCCGGCGGCTGGCATTACTGCTCATTAATGCCAGCGCCTCGGGACGGGGCGCGATGACGGGACGGGGCGGCGGGGTGGAAGGCGAGGCGGCCGTCGACGGGACGGGGCGTCGGGTGGTGGCAGACGACGCACTTTGACGGCGGCGCGCGTCGGTTTGACCGGACGACGCGGTTGGATGCCACACGTCACGACGGGTACGTGGGGGTGACGTGTCGAAGCATGTTTGCCGTCGGTGGCAGACGGCACGGCAAAGGGCCTTTGCCGTCCGTTTTGCAGAAGCAGACGGCAAAGAACCTGTTTACCGTCACTCTCTTTGCCGGGCATGTTTGCCGTCGGTGGCAGACGGCAAAGAGCTGCTTTGCCGTCCTCTTTTGGTGCCTTTGCCGTCTGCCATGGCGGACGGCAAATAAGCTGATTCCTGTAGTCATGGATGGTAAGGTTTCGGTGCCGCTGGTCGACTTAAATAGCCGGGCAAGGCAATACGCGGCCTGCCGGAGCTGCGCCACACGGCGCCACCGGTCCGACGGAGGAGACAAGCTTCGGTCCGCCGGGTTTGAGGGCGTTTCCGGCTGGGGCCCCTTTGTCAGTCCGACCACTACACCACGACACCACAAAGACGACATGCATCTGTTGGTAAAAGTGAGCATTGCCGACACTTTTTTTCCAAACTCTACCGACACATAGTATGATACTGTTATATAACCTCATGACACATTATCTGTCGTCGAAGCACCACCAGAGCACCGACGTAATTTCTGTCGGTAGTTACCATCTTTACTGATTGTTTGTGTGTCGCCGATTCGTAGGGACACAAAAAGTGTCGGGTTGTTTCCTTCCACCGACACCAGGAAAATAAGGCGCGGAAAGAGTCATGCGCGCGCGATGGAAAACACCCGAGTCTGACCAGACCAGCAAAAGAAAAAAAAACACCCGTCCACTCCCCAATCCCACCCCCTCTGTCTCTCTCACCACTCACACAGAACCCGATTGCGCCGCCGCTCCCGACCTAAACCTAACTCAACTGCGCCGCCGCCCCTGATCTGCGCGCCGCCGCCTGTCCGCTGGTCCCCTCGTGCCACATCATCTCCGACCCTGGCCTCCCTCCACGCAGGCACCATCCGCCCAGGAGCAGCAGCTCCGTCCGCCGCGCCGAGGAGCAGCAGCGCCGTCAACCGCCGCCGAGGATCCACCGCTGGTTTTCGTCCACCCGCGACCTCTGTTCCGGCTGATTACCTTCCCTCCACCCGCCTATAGAATTCAAGAGGTAAGCTTCTGGTATGTGAGTGCTTTCTCGTTGCCCCTTCCTTGCCCCACCTCCAGATCTGGTGCTATAGGTAAGCTGGGTCAGTGGTTTTCTAGTACGTGCAGGTAACTAACCAGATCCAGCCATGAATCGGTTGGCCTCTTCCAGTAGGTAAATAAATCTATGGTTGTTCTTGTGCGTGCGTCATCCACAAATTTGTAGCATGTAACAATTTCCTGGCCGAGGCATTACAAAGGAGAGGGATGCGTGTCATTCTTCTGTTAGAATTGTAATTATGTTTTCCTTTGTGAGTGGCATATTTTATTTTTCATTTATTTTTTTCTTATTGTACGGATGCCAGCTTTCAAAGCCTTGTAGCTAAATCTGATTATGTGTGGGTCTATGAAGTCACAAATGTGATCTGTATGTCCTAATTATGTACACATGTAGTGATGTGTCTATCCAAGAGAAGCATTTGTCAGTAATGTACTAACAATTAGTCAATCTTCATATGTAGGTGGTGGAGGCTAGTCAAGAATTTATGTCGGTTCTGTTACAGGAACAGAGGATAGTCCTCCTAAGCTGCTTAACGGTACAATTTGTAATATCATTATAAACATTGGATGCATTAGACTGTCATAATACCTAGTTTCTATCAAAAATGATAATAAGTAAGGGCACAATATGGTGATAGTAAATCTGGGTTATGGAAGAAGATTGAGTATTTAGTTTCTATATTTATATATGTATAGCAGCACCCTGATTATGTAAATAGTATCAAATCCTGAGCCTTAATCATGGCAACTAGCAGAAAATGTATGGTTTAGTTTGCAAGCACATACATGTGAATATTATTCCAGCAAGAATGCTAGCTGCTAGCATATATCTATCCCAGGTACTTTGCGGATAGGCCAACGGCAAGCCTTGTTTCTTCTTTTTAGATTTTTCCCTTGATATATTCTCCTTGTTGAACTAACAAGTTTTGGCATCCTGGCATGCCACCATTCTGCTGGTTGGATCTTGGTTACCAATTAATATTCAGGAAATGACTCTATTTTAATTGATTGATTTCCTTGTTGCGAGCAGATGGTTTCTATATTTATATATATAGCAGCACCAATGCAGTTATCTTATTTTGTTCTGGACTTGTGATCCCTCTTTGGCTAAGATGTTCTAGTCGCTGTCGCAACCGAAAATGGAGTCCCATGCAAGCCACATCAACATCAATTATTCTTTCTTGCTTTTTGTTTTCATCGTTTAAGCGTTGTTTGTCCTGTTTACATTGATATATCAAACTGAATGCATCTTTTTTGCGGGTTGCTCCTCTTGAGGTTTTTATTGAATGATATCGATGTTGCTTGCTTATAGATTAAATTTCAGGTTTATTTATTGAGTAAACAGTCTAATCTGGTACAGTAGAAATTGCTCCTTACTTTGACCCTTGTAGACCATGCGATCGATGCTTAATATTTGTTGGTTCTAGGGACTGGACTTGTTTGTATGTAGCTGTCTCTGTCTGTGTACAACGAAGTATGAGTGGAATGTAAACTCATCAAACAGAATGTAGCTTTGCTGGTTGGTTGCTTATATATCCACAAGTGGGTATATTTTATCTTTCTTCTCTGATGCACGCGTTCTAAACCCTCCAACTAAATGCAGCTTTGTTGGTTGCTCATTTGAGGTTTTTGGTTGTGTCATATCATCTTGCCGCGTAGCGTGCTACTATATATGAGACCACCATTGCTGATATATATTGATTGTAGTAGTAGTTTTCTTATTCATCCATTGTTCATCAAATCTACCAGTTCGGTCCAGGATAAATAAATACTAAACCATGATCAAGTTGCTGCTTGGTTGAAACTAAACTAGATTAAATTAATGGAGGGTTTTATAAATAAGTTATTCTTTTGCTTAGAATCTTCATGTGATCTTCTTTCTTTTGCCACTTGATTGTATGTCTGACCTTGGAATAATATGATATTTGTTTTCCTGCTTGATTTGGTGCAGCAGGCACCCGGCTCCATGGGCGAGGAGGACGACTGGGACCCCAAGCCCAAGCCGACGGCCCTGACCTCGACTCCCCACACAAGGTTGTGGCTCCCCCCCCCCTCAGTTTCTTGCTGCTCTACTCTACCATAGTTTCTGTTCTACTCCCTCTGTTCCTAAATATAAGGCTTTCTAGAGATTTCAATACAGACAACATATAGATGTATATAGACATATTTTAGGGTGTAGATTCGCTCATTTTGCTCCATATGTAGTCCATATTGGAATCTCTAAAAGGGCTTATGTTTAGGAACGGAGGGAGTAGTTGGTTGCGAACCAAACTGCCATGCTGAGGCCTGTCCGGGCTTTGGTTCCCACCACTGCATTGGACTGGGCTCCTAGGTTCATGCTTGTGTAGTTGCATGATAGATTCTCTAATTTTGGAACCAAGGGTGATTTGGACCCATGATATATAGTTCAACTTTGTTTTACTGCTTGGGTCTGGTTTACTGCTTGATTGATGCCACTCGACTCCAGCCTATTTCTTTATTGTGGTCTTCCATGTACGAGGCTAGCTCAACTATGCATGGTTTCAATTCATCATCTGATATTTCTTAATGCTGCATGATGTGTGTGTATATTGGATTTCCTACCGCACAAGCAGAGACACTAATTGTTAGTCACATAAGGACATCATGTGTTTTTCTTTAGTACAACCATGCACGTGACTGCATATCAATTGATGACAAGTATAGACTGCACTCACTTAATTGTAGAAATAAATTAGGAGCCTCATTTGCTCTATTTTTTGCAGAAACAACCTGAAGAAGCAGCTGAACCGCCAACAACAATGGCAATGGAAATTCAATTTCATCGACAAGATGAACAAGTTTCTACTCTAGAGCGCACGGAATAAATGCAACGGCAAATTGGATAGATGCATCAAGTTCTCTTTTCTCAAGGAATCAGAAATGTGGAAACACCAGGTATTCTTCTTGTTAACTTTTTTCCATGAGATGACACTGCTATTTTTCGTTTGATGCTTGGGTCAGGAAGACATAGGTTCAGAATGGGGGAAATGGTCCTCATTTTGAACTAAACACTATTATTTTTCTTTTGGGCAATCTTTGTATTTTTCTTGTCAGGTTTCATGCTTCATAACTACACATACAGTGCAGTTTGTAGTGTCATTATAAATAGATGAAGCATCAGGATACTAGAGTATCTAGTTTCTACCAGAAATAGATAAGAATTAAGGGCACGATAAGGTGATACTGAATCTGGGTTATAGCAGAACATAGAATGTTTGGTTTCTATGTTTATATGTGTGCAGCGCAACCCCCATTATCATGCAAATAGTATCAAGCTCAGAGACTTGATCATGGAAGCTAGCAGTAATGTGTGATTTGGTACGCAAGCTAAACTGAATGTTTGCTTGCATATTTGTTCAAATATGGTGAGTGGTACAATTGTCCGTCAGTGTACAATTCCTAGTAGCTAAACTGAATCTTGCTCTCTTTTAAAGATCAGCCACAAAAAAATTACTTGACCATTATTTTTCTGGGAAGCATATTTAGTTCAGTCCACATATTAGGATTAAACTTGTCTCCTTTTGTAAGTAAACATAGGTGTTGTAGCCTTTTGCTGATTGAGTAATTTCGAATGCAATGTAAGTAAACATAGGTGTTGTAGCCTTTTGCTGATTGAGTAATTTCGAATGCAATCTCTGAAATTACAGTAAGGACATTACTCCTGATGGCTTAGAACAACCTGATTGCTCATCAGCGAGTTCAGACATTTTTATAGTAAGCCATTTCTGATATTCTAGGTGCTATGCTGACTTTGGTTTATATTCTAATAAGGTTACCTTTTGTAACTTGAATCTTTGCTTTATAACTATAGCATGCCTGAACCGCAATGACATGCATAATTTTTATTAGAGAGGTCAGGCAATCAAGTATCAGTTTACTTTTCTTGTATGCAAGTTGGTGTGTTGTACATCTTCTGTTTCTTAGACCTTTGGACTCAAAGGCTACTCATGAATTTGAATACATTGTATTGCTTCAAAGATTGCTGAAACATATGAGTTCATTTGTAGGGACAAATAGTAGAAAGTAGCAAGTCCACTAGTTGATCGAAGATGTTCTCGTGATTGCTTTTCTTGAGAACATGGATGACACATTTTGTTCATATGGAAGTTGATTTGGCTTGGCGATTGAAGATTTGGTCTTCCATAATATTTTGTAGCAGTAGCAGTCCAGGGAACAAGAACTTGGTCTCTTATGAACTTTGGCCATTATGTTTGTAACATGCCTCTCTTGTATATCTGACTTGTGTATTTCCATAATGGTTGTAGCTAACTTGAGTGAAGAAAACTAATGAATCTTATATATATATATATATATATATATATATATATATATATATATATATATATATATATATATATATATATATATAATGCATTGATCAGTGATATCTTGTGATGAATAGAAGAGTGCAATTGTTTGTATGTGTTGCATATTGAACATGAATTTAATATTATGAATGTAATTTCATAAAAAAAATTGTGCATTTGCATTTGTGCTGAAATGTAGAACACTAGCAGCAACTGTGTCGGTAGAAGTATTTGACGTCGCACAAACTGTCGGCATAGCGCATTGATAGACAAACTGTCGATGTAGCAATGGACGTTGCACAATCTGTCGGCATAGCACACTGGCAGATGAACTGTCGGCACATAGTAGTCTGTCGGTGTAGATCTCACAAAAGGTGTCATACTTTTTGTCGGCATAGATTTATCTGTCGGGAAAGGTCTTTGACGACACTAAATGTGTCACCTTAGGTGACCTATGCCGACAGATTGTTTGACGCTGCTTTGAGTGTCGTGGTGTAGTGGACGTGATGGGCGTGCCTGGGCGCCTCCATATCCGCCCCATATTTGGGCTGAATATGAGGGGTGTCGGTCAGCCCGGGCGTTTGAGGCCCGTTTGAGGCGTCCGTCTGGATCAATTGAGGCGTCCGTCTGGGTCAAAAAAAATGAGACCGGGCGGCCCGCCCGGGCGTATGAGGCGGGTTTGAGACGCCCGGCTGTAGATGCTCTTAGTCTGTGTATTAGTTTTGTCCCACGTCAAGGTATCTCTACCTATAAAAAAATAGAGCATTCACAATATCAAATCAATATCACCAGATTCAACATGGAATGTAGTTACTATATATATTTTTGTAGATGTTGACATTTTTTAATATAAATTTGATCAAACATGGCATAGTTTGATTTGACCCAAACTTTATATGCGGAGTAAAAATGGCCGGAGGAAGTATATAGAAAGTTATGTGTTTCTAGTTTTCTGTAAAATTGAAAGAATCATCACGTCCATCTTCTAGATGATGGAAGGTTTATTTTATTTTATTTATTTTCTGCATTGGCATAGAAGATGCTCATACGGTCATACTCTAAGATTATTAGGTTGTACGGCACGTGCCAAGTAGTGCATCATCAAGTTTACTATCCGATATTTTATTTTTCTGTAATTTTTTTAAAACGGAGACGATTTTTTTTTCTGTATTAGTATATTCATGAATTTACACCGAACTATTTCCTTCGTTTTACAATGTAGTGCATGGTAAGGCTATGCAAAAGTCAAACATACATATGTTTGAGCGAAATGCGCTATTACTTTATTAATTCTAACTAAATGCACGTTTTAAACCAACAATTTAGAATATGATTAGATTTAGTCTATAAACTCATTTATTTGATCAAATAGGACCAAATCCGATTAGAAAAAAATGAAGTATACATTATTGTGAATAATAAACTTTATCGACATCCGAAATACCATATAGATAAAATGCAAAATATGCTTCATGCTGGTTCTCATGATACTAATTTATTTTATTGTGGATGCTAGATAATCTTTCTATAAACCTGTCAAGCGTAGGCATGTTCGATTTTGTTGAAAAGCTAGTAGCATGAACTAGTAATTTTTGAAGGAACGGAAGGAGAGTATTAGACGTGCTACGTTGAGCCCTAAGATATTGCTTTATTGAAACTATGGTTGCACGCACACTCATAGGGGCGAACATCTTAAAATAACGACGAAACGGTCACCGGAGAGGGGGATTGACGGCCTCGGGAATTGCACCGTTGGCAAACAGAGAGCGAGGCCACTCCAATGGGCGTGCCATGGTCTGCCACTACCGTTCCACGACGACGACGACGACCCCCTCTCTCTTCTCTTCCTCTGTTTCCTGCTCGCCGATGCGCTGCGGTGCAATGATGCGAGCCCAGGCCATGAGCGAGAACGATGGGAGCGCGAGTGGTGCACTACGGCCGGACCGGCGTGCTGTTTGCGAGCAGCTCGGCTGGGGCCGGGGAAAAGCGGGAGCGGTGGAAGGGGGGAGGCACTGTCTGTGTGTGTTGGCGCGTACGCACGAACGTACTACTGGTGTAGTAGTACGTGCTCCAGCTTCAGCTGCTGGTGTCACTCACGCATCGGCATGCGTGTTGTGTTGTGTTGTGCACAACAGCTGGATTCCAACTTGGCTGCCAGAAATACGCTCGACTGTACGCCGCCAGGCTCTCTTCTCTCTCTCTCTCCCGCCATTTGCTACTGGTTGCTATGGCTACGTCGCAGGTGGCTCCTCTTCCCTGGCTGTTTCGGATGAAATTAACCATCAGGGCATCTCCAAGGCTAACTCGCAAATTTGCTTCGGCATCCATACGCGGACACGAATATTGGAGCCGGCCATTTAGCACTATCCGCATATATTTCAAATATTTTTTCGTAGTCAGAAGCATGGATTCTGATGGTTTGTCGGACGAGCAGTATGGAATGATGAAACTTGATGAAATAATTCAAAAGGAATCGGGCACATCAATGCTCCCATCGTGAGGGACGTGGACAACAAAGAAGATTCATATTGACAGTTCATATCCTTCATAAAAGGGTGCAATCATGACCGAAACTTATCGCTATTGCACGACCAAGCTATTTAAATCGGTCGTCTCGCTCCTCGCGCGGTGAGGTGGGATTAAACCGCCAACACCGCCGGTCCAAGACAAATATCATCTATACTGAAAACCTTAAGTACGGATAATTTATTTGGTGCATGCGCCTAACATGGACTAAACATCCAAAATAATCATGTGTTTGCATGTACATTTGATGTTTCAGAAATAGAGTGTGGTTATAATGGCAAAATTTGAAGCCTGTCCGGTCATTGTCCACGGGCGTGTCCGGATGGGCCCGAATTTGCCTAGCGTGCCTATAGAGGCTCTAATGTTGACTTCCACATCTATCTTTAGCATTGTTGGCCTTTGCGTCACAATTAATGGATGCATACGAGGAAACCAGAATCTTTATAGGAAGGCTGTGGAGGTCCAAGTCTGTTAGGGCATCTTTAACGCCGACTCTTAAATCACCTGGATCCATTCAGATCGTGTTGTTCGGATCGTGAAAGCCATTCAATGCGGTCTATATCGGTCCATCGAGCGGTCTGAACGTGTTTTCTTTCGCAAACTGAAGACAAAGTGGGGAGGGGTTTTGCGGGAGTTCGGACAGCAGACACGTAGGACTCCGACACCCCGGCCTACCCAATCCCCCTCCCGGTCCCATTTCATTCCGCTCCACCCTTTCTCTCCCTTACTTTGCATCCGCACCCTTCACCTCAGCCACCGCTGTTGTACGTCTCCGGCCGCCACAGAGGCATTGTCGGACATCCGTAACCAGCACCGACGCACCCGCTCGCCTCTACGACGGTGCTATCCATCCTGGAGCCGTTTGTATCTAGGTACACTCCGTCCCCGTGTAGACAACCTCCATGGTAGACACCACGCTCAGCCGGTGTTCGATCAAATGCCATTGAACTTATTTTCGAACGCTATGTAGTTCTGTAGATTAGGAAGGATGGCGAGCTACTCGAACATGGAGGATGAGTTGTCGTGCGATGTGTGGTATGCTATTTGCTGCGGTTAATCTAGTCGGATTTGAGACATTGTTGTACTAGACTTAGTTTGCATGCTATGTATGGATGATTTGTGCTATTTTCTATCCGAACTTTGATGAATATCGACCAGTTTGCATGAGTTTCGTCCGGTTAGAGCATCTACGGCCGGACCTCCTATTCTCTTCATAAATGCCTGAAACGTCCGTCCGATCAGTGTCTGGTCAAAAAATATTGATCCAACCGTATTCCTCACTTCCTCCCTAAACACACGAACTGACCGGCGTACCTTAAACCCGCCTCAAATCTGGTGGCAATACGAGGCTGCCCGGTCACGCCCGGACATCTCCACTCGACCCCACCCACATGCAGCCACCCAACCCCCGTCCCTCCCTCATCTCTTCCCTGATGCACCGTTCTCTGCGTGCTGGCCGCCGCTTGCTGGCCATTGCGTGAGTGTCGGCCGCCGCGTCCGCGCAGCCTGCGTCCTGGCTGCCGCCAGCTAGCCACTGCGTGCGTGCTAGCCGCCGCTGCTACCGTGCATGCGTGATGTGTTTGTGTGCTTTGATGCGTGATGTATTTGTGTGCTGTGGTGCTTGATGATCATGGTATGTATGCCACTATCCGTGCCGTTGATCCCTGCTTCATATGTGCGTGCCCTTGTCGCCCCTTGCAGCCGCCGCAGTGTGCGTGTCGCCGCGGGTGCGTCTGCTGCCCAGCCGCCGTTGCGTATGTGCACCGTGTACTGTCCGCCCGCCGCTGCGTGTGCGTGCTGCCGTGCGGGTTGGGCACCGCCACTGCTTGTGATGTCCGCGCCGTCCTTGCCGCGGGTGCGTACTTGCCGAGCGCCGCAGCGTGCGTCCGCGCGTGCTGGCCGAGGCCCTCGCTTCCGCACGTGTGGAGCTCGCCACGACCACTACCACCACTGCTGGTTGAACATTGGAGGGCCGGCCGTCGGTGTTTTCATCGCAGCGTGCTCTAGCCGTGTCGCTCGTAACCTATTAGTCGAAATGTTTCAATATGAGAAGGCCAATTTTTTTGAGGGCATCGGTTCTATCGGCTGGGCAGGAGGGCTTGCGTCAGGCCCCCGCGTCGCTCCGCACGGGCGACACGGGCGGCGAATCTAGCAGCCATCGTCAGCCACTTCCACACCGTCCTCCCCCTCGCCGCCGCCGGTGAAAGGCCGTGTGGCAGCGGCTGCGGCGGGGCTTCGTCTTCTCCAGGGCGCGGGCGCACCCGTGGCTGGTTCGTGCGGGAGCCAGCGCGTGGTTCGTCCCGCGAGTGGCACCGGCGGCCGGGATGTCCTCTTCTCCTGCAGGGCGGCGGATCCGGGGCCCTCTCGCCCGGATCTGGTGCGGTGGTGGGCGAGCGGCCGTGGGGCCCCGCGCGGGAGGCTGGTGTGCGGCGGAGGTGCGGGTCAGCTTGGAGCGTCGCTGGGTGAGCGCGGTGAAGGTGCTCACGACGGATCTGGCGCTTGGCCTGTGGCTACCGGCGGCAAGGGGCGGCTCGGGCACGCCGATGGTCTTCTCCGGTCGGGTGGCAGCAAGGGGCAGCAGTGCAGAGAGGGTCGGACAGCGCAGTTTTACTGTGCTGGGCGCACGGCTGCACAAGGGGCTCGGGGCGCCGCGGTTCTGGCGTCGAGCGGGGGCCTAGCTGGACGCGCTGCTTGGACCGGCGGCTAGGGGCGGTCTCCCTCGGCCTCTCTGCATCAAGGTCCGGCGTGGTGGCGGCTCTAGGCAGCGACCGACGAGGCATCCCATCCTGCTGCGGTGATGGGGATGCAAGATTTGTCTGCCAGGGTGGTTGATGCGTGGAGGTGCAACGAGGGAAGGTGGGCTGGCGGATTGGCTGTCAACCAGAGGATTTCGAGGGCTAGGTGAAAACCCGTTTCTGGCCATGGCTGGAGCCTGTGACGGCGGCGGCTGTGGACGCCGTAACCTTCCTGAAGGCGTCGACGGGATGCCCTCTCTTCCTCTGCGAGGGACAACTCCGGGGGAAACTCCAGACCAGAGGGTCGGTCGTTGACGTCGTTCCCCTCTTGAGGGCATCGATTTTGGAGGTTAATCCGGTTAGAGGGACCAGTGGGTGTGTTGGGAGGTTGGGTGGTGGAAGGCATTGATGTGGCGTCGAGGCTTCCGTGGCGACGATGATGGGGCAAGTGAAGTCGGAGGCGTTGCGGTGGTTGCGGTAGTCGGCTCTTCTCTGACGTGTCTGTGGGATTACCTCGGTTTGTTTGTTGCGGTGAAGTCGGAGCTGCGGCGGCGGGGCCCCTGTGGCAACGATGACAGGCAGCAGGTGATCCGTTCGGTGGTCTTCCACGGCGCCAGCCTGGCATAGTTCTTCTTTGGATCTCTCTTTCAGAGTCGGAGCTGCGCTGCCCTCGACGCGGGTGGCTGAGTTCTGGCACGGATCTTCATGTGTTTCTGCACGACCTATGCGGTGAGAGTTGGGTCGGTGTTCGTCCACAGTGAAGTCGGAGTCGCTTGCTCGGTGATTAGGGATGGCGACGACGCCTGCTAGGGGAGAAGTGATGACGATGACGCCTGTATGCTAGCTCGGCGAGGCACTCTTTGTAAAGGTGTGTGTGGGACGTTTGTGTGTGCCGCTCAGCGGTTTGTGACGATTTTCACCCGGTTCTCCGTTAATTAACCTGTCAATTCTCTTCTGCTTAATTAATGAATGAGGCAAATCTTTTGCCTTCGTATAAAAAAAAAGCCAATTTGAGAGACGTGGATGTACACGTGAGCAAATGAGGGCTCAAAGCGGACGCGTCCGAACATTGACCGGACGCGTCCGTGGATGTTTAGAGGCTCAAAATAGCTAGTCACGGTTGTAGATGCTCTTAGTTCAAGAAGTGATTGAAATGTATGCAAGCAGTGTTGGATGGCGACCTTTCATATTTGTGTCCGCGGACTTGTCCCTCTGTCCGCGGATGGATAGGGAAAGAAATTTACGAGTTGCCGTTGGAGATGGCCTTAACCAAGCGCATGAATGAATTAACTATTACTTCTTCCGTTTCAAAAACTGAATAGAATGCCATGATTTTTTTTCCGCATGGTAAATACCATGACTTTTTCCCATCCATACTCTGGACGGTCGAGCCGTATATATGCGTAGATGAAGGATGAAGTCATATGGTCTGTGCAAAACGTGTTTCTACATGGAGGGTGACAGGACAGTCGAGCTAGAGGTAGAAGTGTGATTCATTCCCTTGCATATGAAGAGCAACAGGTCGAAATAGATGTTTTTCTACACGGCCTCTGCCGAATTATGCTTGGATATTGATACAATGACATGCATGCATCAGTATCAGCATTCGGTAAGGTCTCAGCATCACATATGAATGGATTGCGTGCGCACAGACCAGATTAATTTGTGTTAAAGAAAAGGCACAATACACTATCAAAGAGGATTTTCAGAGTCATGTCTTTTCTCAACGACTCTTAAACTGAAAACCCTTTTTTTTTTGAGAAACCCTAAACTGAAAACTTTTTTTTAGGGGACCTAAACTGAAAATTAAGACAGTGCGTATCATCCTTGACTAAGTTAGCTTGGCCCCATGGCCCTCGCAACTTACAAGCCAATTATGGCGCCATAATTTTGTGATGATTGACCCCCCGCACCCGGTTTGCCTGAACAAAGTGCGCGCGCGGGGTTCTCCTCCAGGACGTGGCGCTTGCACGGCCACGTGGCGACACAAATCTGCGCGTCATTCATCCGCAGGAGTCCGGATCCGTTGTGCCATCATCCGGAGCCGGTTTCGGTCAACAACAGGCAGCGGCAGCGGCAGCATGGGCGCGTGGCTGGACCCGTTCCTGCTGCTTTGACGGACCGTCTCAACATCAGATCAGACAGCACACGCACGTACGGGCCAGGATCAATTTCTTCTTCTTCTTCTTCTTCTTTCTTCTGAATAAGCCCAGCAATGTGTGATTTCATTTTTACAGAGCAAGTTGCGATCTTTAATTACTATATTTGGTCAGGGCATCTCGAACACCTCGAACGTTTCATATACGTTCTCGCTGGACGCTCCGGTCAATGACCGGTCGCAAAATCTCAAACCATCTGCACCTTTTGTACTGGACCATTATGTTTGGACCGACCGTCACCCTTCACATCCAGCTTAGATCTAGGGCGGATATGGAAAACCCGGACGCGTCCATGTCGGATCCAGCTTACGTTGGCCGACACCGACCCCATATATTTGTTGGGAAACGTTGCATGAAAAACAAAAACAAAAATCTACGCACACGCAAGATCTATCAAGTAGATGCATAGCAATAAGAGAAGAGAGTGTGTCTACGTACCCTCGTAGACCGTAAGCGGAAGCGTTTCACAACGCGGTTGATGTAGTCGAACTTTCTTCGCGATCCAACCGATCTAGTACCGAACGTACGGCAGCTCCGCGTTCAGCACACGTTCAGCTCGGTGACGTCCTCCGCCTTCTTGATCCAGCAAGACGGCGAGGTAGTAGATGAGTTCCATCAACACGATGCCATGGTGACGGTGATGGAGAAGTGATCTCCGCAGGGCTTCGCCTAAGCACTACGAAAATATGACCGGGGGTGTAAACGGTGGAGGGGGGCGCCGCACACGGCTAACAATTGATCTGATGTGTGCTAGGCGCCCCCCTCCCACATATATATAGGTGGGAGGGGAAGGGAAGGCAGCCTGGCGCACCACATAGGTGGCCGGCCGGCCCTAGGGCTCCTGCCCTGGCCGCGCCCCCGCCCCCCTCCCCCCTTTCCTTGTATGAACAAGGGGGAAGGAAAGAGGGGGGAGGGAAGGAAGCGGGAGTCCTACTCCACACTTTCCTTTCCCTCCCCTCTTTCCTTCTCCACCTAGGCCGGCCTGTTATGGGGGCGCACCAGCCCCTTGTGGCTGGTGCGTTTCCTCTCTTGGCCCATAAGGCCCATAACTTTTGCCGGGGTTGCCCGGAACCCCTTCCGGTGACCCGATAAGTACCCGGTACCCCCCGAAACACTTTCAGTGTCCAAATACTATCGTCCTATATATCAATCTTTACCTCTCGATCATTTCGAGACTCCTCGTCATGTCCGTGATCTCATTCGGGACTTCGAACAACATTCGGTCACCAAATCACATAACTCATATAATATTATATCATCATCGAACGTTAAGCGTGCGGACCCTGCGGGTTCGAGAACTATGTAGACATGACCGAGACACCTCTCCGGTCAATAACCAACAGCGGAACCTGGATGCCCATATTGGCTCCTACATATTCTACAAAGATGTTTATCGGTCGAACCGTTATGACAACATACGTAATTTTCTTTGTCCATCGGTATGTTACTTGCCAAAGATTCGATCATTGGTATCTCTATACCTAGTTCAATCTCGTTACCGGAAAGTCTCTTTACTCGTTCTGTAATACATCACCTCGTGACTAACTCCTTAGTCGTTTGCTTGCAAGATTATGATGTGTATTACCGAGAGGGCCCAGAGATACCTCTCCGATACTCCTCAGTCGTTTGCTTCCAAACTTTATTATTGTTTCCTTAGGGTATCCTATGAAGACGCACTTCTCCGATTTGGGTTTGAGCTTATCAGGCTGAAGCCTTTTGACATAAGTGTCGCAACCCCAAACTTTAAGAGACGACAGCTTAGGTTTGTTACCAAACCACAGTTCATACGGTGTCGTCGCAACGGATTTAGACGGTGCCCTATTTAACGTGAATGCGGCTGTCTCTAATGCATAACCCCAAAACGATAGTGGTAAATCGGTAAGAGACATCATAGATCGCACCATATCTAATAAAGTACGATTACGACGTTCGGACACACCATTACGCTGTGGTGTTCCAGGTGGCGTGAGTTGTGGAACAATTCCACATTGTTTTAAATGAATGTCAAACTCGTAACTCAAATATTCGCCTCCGCGATCAGATCGTAGAAACTTTATTTTTCTTGTTACGACGATTCTCCACTTCACTCTGAAATTCTTTGAACTTTTCAAATGTTTCAGACTTGTGTTTCATTAAGTAGATATACCCATATCTACTCAAATCATCTGTGAAGGTCAGAAAATAACGATACCCACCACGTGCTTCAACACTCATTGGACCCCATACATCGGTATGTATTATTTCCAATAAGTCGTTAGCTCACTCCATTGTTCCGGAGAACGGAGTTTTAGTCATCTTGCCCATGAGGCATGGTTCACAAGTATCAAATGATTCGTAATCAAGTGATTCCAAAAGCCCATCTGCATGGAGTTTCTTCATGCGCTTTACACCAATATGACCTAAATGGCAGTGCCACAAATATGTTGCACTATCATTATCAACTTTGCATCTTTTGGCATCAATATTACGAATATGTGTACTACAATCGAGATTCAACAAGAATAGACCATTCTTCAAGGGTGCATGACCATAAAAGATATTATTCATATAAATAGAACAACCATTATTCTCTGACTTAAATGAATAACCGTCTCGCAATAAACAAGTTCCAGTTATAATGTTCATGCTCAACGCGGGCACCAAATAACAATTATTGAGGTCTAAAACTAATCCCGAAGGTAGATGTAGAGGTAGCGTGCCGACGGCGATCACATCGACCTTGGAACCATTTCCGACACGCATCGTCACCTCGTCCTTAGCCAATCTTCGTTTATTCCGCAGCCCCTGTTTCGAGTTACAAATATGAGCAACCGAACCAGTATCAAATACCCAAGCGCTACTACGAGCATTAGTAAGGAACACATCAATTACATGTATATCAAATATACATTTGTTCACTTTGCCATCCTTCTTATCCACCAAATACTTGGGGCAGTTCCGCTTCCAGTGACAACTCCCTTTGAAGTAGAAGCACTCAGTTTCAGGCTTGGGGCCAGCTTTGGGTTTCTTCCTGGGAGTGGCAACTTGCTTGCCATTCTTCTTGAAGTTCCCTTTTTTTCCCTTGCCCTTTTCTTGAAACTAATGGTCTTGTTAACCATCAACACTTGATGCTCCTTCTTGATTTCTACCTCCGCGGCCTTAAGCATTGCGAAGAGCTCGGGAATTGTTTTGTTCATCCCTTGCATATTATAGTTCATCACGAAGCCTTTGTAGCTTGGTGGCAGTGATTGAAGAACTCTGTCAATAACACAATCAACTGGAAGATCAACTTCCAGCTGAGTCAAGTGATTATAATACCCAGAAATTATGAGTATGTGTTCACTGACAGAATTGTTCTCCTCCATCTTGTAGCTATAGAACTTGTTGGAGACTTCATATCTCTCAACCCGGGCATTTGCTTGAAATATTAACTTCAACTCCTGGAACATCTCATATGCTCCATGACGTTCAAAACGTCTTTGAAGTCCCGGTTCTAAGCCGTAAAGCATGGCACACTGAACTATTGAGTAGTCATCAGATCAAGCTTGCCAAACGTTCATAACATCAGCTTCAGCTCCTGCAGCAGGCCTTTCACCTAGCGGTGCATCAAGGACATAATTCTTCTGTGCAGCAATGAGGATAATCCTCAAGTTACGGACCCAGTCCGTGTAGTTGCTACCATCATCTTTCAACTTAGCTTTCTTTAGGAACGCATTAAAATTCAGGGGAACGGTAGCTCGGGCCATTGATCTACAACATAGATATGCAAAAACTATAAGACTAAGTTCATGATAAATTAAGTTCAATTAATCAAATTACTAATGAACTCCCACTTAAATCAACATCCCTCAAGTTGTCTAAGTGATACATGATCCATATCAACTAACCCATATCCGATCATCACGTGAGATGGGGTAGTCATCAATGGTGAACATCTTTATGTTGATCATATCTACTATATGACTCACATTCGACCTTTCGTTCTCCAGTGTTCCGAGACCATGTCTGTACATGCTAGGCTCGTCAAGTTTAACCCAAGTATTCTGCATGTGCAAAACTGTCTTACACCCGTTGTATGTGAACGTAGAGCCTATCACACCCGATCATCACGTGGTGTCTCAAAACGATGAACTGTAGCAACGGTGCATACTCAGGGAGAACACTTTTACCTTGAAATTTAGTGAAGGGATCATCTTATAATGCTACCACCGTACTAAGCAAAATAAGATGCATAAAGGATAAACATCACATGCAATCAAAATATGTGACATGATATGGCCATCATCATCTTGTGCTTTTGATCTCCATCTCCAAAGCATCGCCATGATCTCCATCGTCACCGGCTCGACACCTTGAACTCCATCGTTGCGTCGTGGTCGTCTCGCCAACTATTGCTTCTACAACTATCGCTAACGCATAGTGATAAAGTAAAGCAATTACATGGCGTTTGCATTTCATACAATAAAGAGACAACCATAAGACTCCTGCCGGTTGCCGATAACTTACAAAACATGATCATATCATACAATAACGTATATCACATCATGTCTTGACCCATCACAACATGCCCTGCAAAAATAAGTTAGACGTCCTCTACTTTGTTGTTGCAAGTTTTACGTGGCTGCTACAGGCTTCTAACAAGAACCATTCTTACCTACGGCAAAAACCACAACGGTGATTCATTAAGTTTGTTGTTTTAACCTTCTTCAATGACCGGCAGCAGTCAAATTCGATTCAACTAAAGTAGGAGAAACAGACAGCCGCCAGCCACCTTTATGCAAAACTAGTTGCATGTCTCTCGGTGGAACCGGTCTCATGTGCGTGGACATGTCAGGTTGGTCCGGGTCGCTTCATCCCACAATACCGCCGAATCAAAATAAGACATTGGTGGTAAGCAGTATGACTGTCACCGCCCACAACTCTTTGTGTTCTACTCGTGCATATCATCTACGCATAGACCTGGCTCGGATGCCACAGTTGGGAAACGTTGCATGGAAAACAAAAAAAATCTACGCACACGCAAGATCTATCAAGGAGATGCATAGCAATGAGAGGGGAGAGTGTGTCTATGTACCCTCGTAGACCGTAAGCGGAAGCGTTTCACAACGCGGTTGATGTAGTCGAACTTTCTTTGCGATCCAACCGATCTAGTACCGAACGTACGACACCTTCGCGTTCAGCACACGTTCAGCTCGGTGACGTCCTCCGCCTTCTTGATCCAGCAAGACGGCGAGGTAATAGATGAGTTCCGTCAGCACAACGGCATGGTGACGGTGATGGTGAAGTGATCTCCGCAGGGCTTCGCCTAAGCACTACGAAAATATGACCGGGGGTGTAAACGGTGGAGGGGGGCGCCGCACACGGCTAACAATTGATCTGGTGTGTGCTAGGCACCCCCTCACACATATATATAGGTGGGAGGGGAAGGGGAGGTAGCCTGGCGCACCACATAGGTGGTCGGCCGGCCCTAGGGCTCCTGCCCTGGCCGCGCCCCCCCTTCCTTGTATGAACAAGGGGGAAGGAAAGAGGGGGGGGAGAGGGAAGGAAGCGGGAGTCCTACTCCACACTTTCCTTTCCCTCCCCTCTTTCCTTCTCCACCTAGGCCGGCCTGTTATGGGGGCGCACCAGCCCCTTGTGGCTGGTGCATTTACTCTCTTGGCCCATAAGGCCCATAACTTTTGCCGGGGGTGCCCGGAACCCCTTTCGATGACCCGATAAGTACCCGGTACCCCCCGAAACAATTCCGGTGTCCGAATACTATCATCCTATATATCAATCTTTACCTCTCAACCATTTCGAGACTCCTCGTCATGTCCGTGATCTCATCCGGGACTTCGAACAACATTCGTTCACCAAATCACATAACTCATATAATACTATATCATCATCGAACGTTAAGCGTGCGGACCCTACGGGTTCGAGAACTATGTAGACATGACCGAGACACCTCTCCGGTCAATAACCAATAGCGAAGCCTGGATGCCCATATTGGCTCCTACATATTCTACGAAGATCTATATCGGTCGAACCGTTATGACAACATACGTAATTCCCTTTGTCCATTGGTATGTTACTTGCCTGAGATTCGATCATCGGTATCTCTATACCTAGTTCAATCTCGTTACCGGCAAGTCTCTTTACTCGTTCCGTAGTACATCACCTTGTGACTAACTCCTTAGTTGTTTCCTTGAAAGCTTATGATGTGTATTACCGAGAGGGCCCAGAGATAGCTCTCCGATACTCGGAGTGACAAATCCTAATCTCGATCTATGCCAACTCAACAAACACCTTCGGGATCCACAATATTACAGACCAGGGATCACGAGGATCCGAACACATAAGTCAGTCATACAAATAATATCTGGGTACATACATAGTTAGACAAGTTTTGCCTTAAGAAGGCTAGCACAAACAACGACTCTAGATCGAAAGGCGAAGGCCTCCTGCATGGGGCCTCCGATCCTACTCCTGGTCAGCTGGCTCAATCCAGTAGTACGTGCCGTCTGGACCCTCCTGATAGTAAGCTCCTGAGGGGACATCTGGCTCCGGAGCTCCATCGTCTGATGTAACATCAAAGGGGGTATGGGGGAAAAGAGATAGCAAAGCAACCGTGAGTACTCATCCGAAGTACTCAGCAAGCAAGGATCTACACTACATATGCAACATTATCAAAAAGAGGTTGTATATGTGGACTGGGCTGCAGAAATGCCAGAATAGAGAGAAGGCCTAGTCCTATCGAAGATTAGCATCTTCACGAAGCCACCATCTTGCAGCAATTAGAAGAGTACATAAAAGCATTTTTATTAAGCAAACATGTTGAGGTGAAGCCTAGAGATCCTTCCTCGACTCCCTACGAGAAAGCGATCCCAAAGCTTCAATTAGTTAAACATGTATCCAGTTCAAGTAATAGATCGGGATATCAAACTGAGCGTCCTTTATCGTAGGACCGGCTATCGATAGATGTTATCTTCCCTGCAGGGGTGCTCTACTGTTACCCAACACGTTCGATCACCTCTGGCCGGACACACTTGCTGGGTAATGCCCGGCCTCGGGAGATCAACACGAAGCAGCGCCCTACCTAGGATCAGCAGAGAGGTCAGCATGCCGGACTAACCTATGCACCCAGAGGTCTTGGGCCATCGCCCTGGGCACCCTGCGCGTTGCGTGGCTAGCCGGGGTGCAGGCGCGACACTGAACTCGTCAGTGAAGTATCCAACCCATTCCTGGCGATCAGCCCGCACGGTGAACCGTGACGTCTGAAGAGCTTTCGGGAGAAACGTACGACGTAGAGGGCCCCATAAACCATTATCCCGCGTGGTGGTAGTGCGTATAGGGCACGTCGACCCACTCAGATCAAATACTCAAATCCGATATGCTCATTTAATAACACGCGAAGACAATCAGAGCTTCTGAAGCTCCGCCTCAATGTCACACTCGGGCGCCCTTCCGGGCAAGCCCGACATCATAGATCTCCCTGCGGGTACCCCTCGTGGTCGACCCGCCTGTGACAAAGGTCAAAGTATCCCTGTGGTCACAACATCAAGGTGAACGTAGGAGGCATCACCCTCGAGGTTCACACTTGAGGGGGCTGCACGACAGAGTTGTATCGGAAGTGATGAAGGAGGAATCACCCTCGATGACCACGACCGAACAGCTACACTGCAGAGTATTCATCAGGAGTGCGTTACGAGGTATCACCCTCGGCACTCGATAGTAACTATGCAGAGTCATACAACTAAGGGAGGGTGAAGTGATGTGTCGGTCTCTGGTCGTCGATCACGTTGATCGAGTAGTCGATGATGAAGCAGAGGCAACAAGGGTAAAGTGATGGGGGTCACTGATGGTTCATTACCAACCTATACTAAGCAGTTGAAAAAGGCAGGTAAGGTAACAATAAGCAGGCTATGCATCAGAATAGGAGCAAACAGTAACAGTAGCAAAATCTCATGCAAGCATGAGAGAGTAGAATGGGCGATATCGGGATGCTCAAGGGGGGGGCTTGCCTGGAAGCTCTGTCGTACAGGAAGAAGGGTCGTCGGTGACGTAGTCGTACTCAGTGGCCTCAGCGCCGGTCTCGGGGTCTACCGGAGAAGAAGGGGGAAGAAACAGTAAATACGGAGCAAACAAAGCATCACAAAACATAACGAGGCAATACGCGGTGCCAGGTGTGACCTAACGCAGGGATAGGGGATACCGGCAAAGGGGGAAAACATCCGGGAAAGTATCCCCGGTGTTTGGCATTTTCGGACAGACGAACCGGAGGGGGATTGTTGCATGTTCGCTATGCTAGGGACGTGTGGCGGACGAACGGACTGCGTATTCGGATTCGTCTCATCGTTCTGAGCAACTTTCATGTACAAAGTATTTTCATCCGAGTTACGGATTAGTTTATATTAATTTTCAAAGTTTTAATTCATTTTCAGGAATTAACAGATTAATTTAATATAAATGATTTATGATGTCATCATGACATCAGCGGTCAATTTGGCCGTTGACTAGTCAAACTGACAGTCGGGTCCCGTTTGTCATTGACTGAGATTAACTAAACAGGTTAATTAGTTTAATTACTTAATTAGGTTAACTAATTTTAATTAGTTAGGTAAACATAATTAATTAACTTAATTAATTCACTAATTAATTAATTATTAATTTTAGTAATTTCATTTTCATTTTTTTAACGTTCTGGGCAGTGGGCCCCGTTTGGTAGTGGCCCAGAGGGCCATAGCGGGTCGGGTGTCGGGCACAGCCCGAATGGGCGCTGGCCTGCGGGGGTGCACCCGACTGGGCGCGTCGGGCGTCTGGTGGGAGCTGGTGCCGGCGCGCCGGCGTGGAGCTCCGGCGAGCTGTAGCCGGGCGGAGCAGGGGGAGCAGAGGCGGTCGGTGGAGGTAGAAGAGGCAGGAAGGTGGTGGGCGGCCAAGGGCGCGGCCGGAGGCGGGGACCGGACCGGGCGGCGACGAGCAGGCTGGTGCGGAGCGCGGTAGATTGCGTTGGCCGGCGAGCAGCTGCAGCGGGGCGGAGCGGAACCAGCAGTGCAGCAAGCAGCAGACCGGAAGCAAGGGCAGCGCGGGGCGAAGCGGGCGGCGACATGCGCCGTGACTGGGTGGCTGCAGGGCGCGGGTCGTGCGCGGGACGCACGGGAGCACGTGGGCGCGCTCCGGGGGCGAGCAGGGGCGAACGGGGCGCGAGCACGGTGGCTGTAGGGCGTGGGCGAGGCCGTGAGCACCGGCGGTGAGCACGCGCGGGGCGCGGGCGAGTGCTGCTAGGCGCGCAACGGGGTGCACGGGGCGCGCGCGCAGCGCGCGGGCGGGCGCGGGTTGTCGGCGCGGTGAGCAGGGGAGCGGAGGGAGGCGGGGCCTCACCAACGTTACCGAGAAGAGGGGGCGGCGAGGCTCGTTGGAGACCGGTGGGGGGGAAGGTTGGGGAGGCGGGCGACGGGTCGAGGCAGCAGGAGGGCGACGGGGCGGCTCCGGCGAGCCGGCGAGGCGCGAGGTCGAGCGCCCCCGATCCCGATCTGGATCGGGGAGGGAGAGCGAGGAGTGGGGGGGAGTGGGGACGTGGGCTAGGGTTCGGGGGAGTGGGGAGGGGGTTATAGCCCAAGGGGGGTTTTGGGCCAGCCTGGCTGGCAGTGGCCGCTGGGCCACGGCCCAGCTGGGGGGGGGGGGGCCTTTTGTTCTTAATAGTTTTCTTTTTGTTTTGTTTTTACCTTTGTATTTATTTTACTTTTCTGTTTTCTTTTAGTTTCCTTTTATTTTTGTTTTAGTAAAATACCAAAATGGCACCTAATTTGATGTTACCAAATATGCCACTGCCACATTAACTTGCTACCCAAGCTAAAATAGTTTCGTAATTATTTAATATTTAAAAGTATTTAAATAATAGTTTTCGCTACTGTTTTATCCATCTAATAGTATTTAAATATTTTATAAAGGTGTGGTTTCTCCACCATAATTATCTATGCATTATTTGGTTCACTCCGAACATTTTAGTTTTAATTTTTGAAAACTTTTATTGTTTGCTTGATTTTGAATTTGAATTTGAATCGATTTTGAATCAAAGGGGAATCTAGCAACAGTAATTGCGATGACATGGCACCATTAGCGTGTGGTTACTGTAGCTTAACTATCGGGGTGTTATAGAGGAGGTGGAGTCGCACGGCGCCTTAGACGAGAAAGTCATCCGTGCCACATCCTCGAGAAGCGGCAAAGAAGGGCGACGCACACCCTCACCTAGGAGCAAAACCGGCCAGTGTGTGCCATGGACGGACTGCCTCCCAAAGAGGAGAAGAAGGGGGCCAGTGACGGGTCGGACAACTCCTGCAATGTGCAGATCCGGCTCGATCCATCTTACGTCTTCGTCCGCTACTTCTGCGATGAAGACATCAAGGGAAAGGGCAGCCGTGGATGAACATTCTTCATAACTTTAATATATAGAACATACCCATTTTTTATTGTTCAATGATATGTATGATGTAGTAGAGCATGTCAACTTTTAGTTGTCCGATGGCATGCATGATGTAACCGGAGGATATGTGTGGGATCAAGATTTTGACGTAAAGTTAAGTTTACGCTGTCTTTGATTGTATTGATTTTAGGATTTCTTAATAAGGTAACCTCTTGTGGAGACATCAAAATAAGGGATGACCGGTCATCGTCCGAGGACGTGTCCGCGGACTTGGGATGGATTAGCTAGGTCCGTCTAGAGCATCTACAGCCGGGCGAAGCAAATTCGACCCCTAAGTATCCGCGGACATACTTATTTCCGTTTTGACCCCCTATTTATCCACTCATGCAACTGTACTCCTTATTTTGTTCATTATATGTCCAGTCATTTGGATGTGATTCGTGGATGAACAGGGAGAAGAAAAGCAATAATAAAGAAAGAGAAAAGATGATCCGGGGTGGGCCGCGTCCTGCGTGGCAGACTGACCGGTCACGTCCGCGATACCTCATATCCTCCCTACATTTGGTTTCAATATGAGGGTTCGCAGACAATCCGAACGTGTAGGGATGATAAGAGATGTCCGGTTGAGTTATTTTTTTCTTCTATCCTGGCCGGTCACTGACCAGGCGCGTACGTGGGTCGTTTGAAGAGGGTTTGAGGTCTTTGGAGCATCTACAGCCGGGCACCCCAAACCGGCCTCAAACGACCGGGCCGACGGCCCGGTCACTAACCGGTCACGAAAATTTGACCCAGACGGATACCTCAAATGGGCCTCAAACGCCCGGGCTGACTGGCACCCCTCATATCCAACCTAAATATAGGGTGAATATGGGGGCGCCAGGATGCGTCCACCACGTCGGGCTGACGATGGGGACCTACGCGGTATCGCCCAAAAACCCGGCTGTCCGACTAGTGTCTCCTCTGGTGGAGGGGGGTGTGAACATCGTGTGGCGCGCCCCGGCTCGCCCCCCGAGACCAAATCCGACTATTTAAGTCGGCCGGCGTCCCCCAACCCTAGCCCATCCACCTCCTCCCTCTCCGCGCCACCAGCCCGAGCCCATCCACCTCCTCTCTCTCCCGCTCCGGCACTCTTCCGACGCTCTCCGGCTTCGCCATGGTCCGGAAGAAGATAACAACGTATGCTATGCTCACGCCGGAGCGCCGGTACCAGATCGAGCAGGAGATCCGAGCGACGTGCGCCGCCCGCATCGCTGTCGGGCTGCCTTCGGACTCGCCGAAGCCGGAGGAGGAGGAGGAGGGAGAGGAGCAACAGCCGGCTCCGATGGAGGTAAAGGAGGAGGACGCGGAGCTGCCGGAGCAGGAGCTGGCGCCGGCTCCGGGCTTCAACATGGAGGACACGGAGGCGGAGTTCGCCGTCGCCCAAGCGGACGAGATGGTGGAGCAGCAGGCCATCTTGAAGTCCATCCAGAATGAGGCCTATGTGGAGGCCAACCGACAGTTCATTTAGCAAAAACGGGCGGCAACCGACGCACTCTTCGACGAGGTCGAAGCGGAGATGGATGCGGAGGCCGAGACGGAGAAGCCGCAAGAGCCGGAGCTGCGGCTGCCGCCCATATACCCGTAGCCGGGCACGAAGATAGTGGACATCTCCGCCAAGGACTAGTGTAGTTGATCTACACAGTACTTTTTTTTTCTTTGCATGCTTTTGTATGAATTTAAGATTTTTAGTATGAGGTATCCGGATACAGATGAGCAAATTTGAAAATTGATCGGTCACTACCCACCGACGCGCCCGAGCGCGTTTGCGGGCGTTTAAGGCCCGGATTTGGCTTAGTCGGGCTGTAGATGCTCTTAGCTATCAAAACTGTGTATATTGTTTAATCTCAGCCATGGCTTGGTCAACACCGCGTGGATCCGTTGGCCAGCGTGCATGTGGCTAATAGACGCAGTGAGCCACTAATACAGACAAATATTCTACCAGTTTTAAAAAGGCCAAGATTATTTCAGAAAAGGTTCTTGATCAATTTTTATACCTCATCCAAAAGCGACGTGTCTTTGCGTACCGATTCAAAGACGAAAAGACGTCAGAATCCGATTCTGTACGACGACATTTTGAGCTCTGCTTTTTCCGGACGAACTGAATTAATTAGTTCTCCTGACGAAGTAGGTTAGTTTGCTTTTCTTTCACGTAAGCTTGCCGGCAGAGAAGACGTGGATCACGCCCGTCTGTACGCTGGATTCGGCAATGCATATTAGTGCATGCTCTCATTGCATCTCGGCCGCTGTCAGTGAGGCCCTAGCTTCGTCGTCACTGCTCTCGGCCGCTGTCAATATATCCTACCGGCTACGTATCACTAAATTAGCATGAATTTTCCATGCAATATTCATATAAACCAACCCTAGCTTTGTCATCACTGCTCTCGGCCCCTTTCAATGTTTTGAGACCAATCGGCAATATGAGTGCCATTTAACCCATGCTCACGTTGCATCTCGCCTGGTACCGCCACCCGTAGTGTCACCACCAACAAACATCCTTACTCGTTTCTTTTCTCTACACATCAGTACGTACGTCCATGACAGAGATGAAAATAATTGAGGGGGCTAGCGCTCTAGCCAGGGAACAAAGGCATGCAGCTACCATGGTCCATGGCAACAAGCTTGCCCTGGCGTGCACTCGCTCGCTCTGGCCACGCTCTCAGCTCATGTCCATGTGGCACGTGTTAGAGCATCTACGGCCGTGCGCCTCAATCCCGTCTGGTCACTGTCCAGTCACAAAATTTTGACCTAGACGGGCTGACCGACACCCCTCATATCCAACCCAAATATCAGAGCGTCCGGTCGCACCCGGGTACGCCTGCCACGTCGGACCCGGCCCATGATGGCCCATCCGACCCCACAAATATTCCTCCTCATCCACTCGCCGGATCAAACCCTAGTCACTTCACTCCACTCCCCTCCGCCACCCAAGCTCGTCTCCGACATGGCTGGCAGCGGATCCGAGTCCTTCACCTCCAGATCCGTCAACCCTGCTCTCATCCCACGCGGCCCCGAGGAGGAGATGGCCGTCCGGCTTGCGCTCCGCTGCGCTCGGGAGGAGGCCCGTGCACGACAGCGCTCAGACTCCTTCCATCGGGAATCCATTGCATTCACCCAAATGGTGCATGGATCCGGCGCTAGGGCAGTCGTCGCTGCCTCACCGGAGGCGGTGCGGTCCGTCTGGCGTCCGAACACGGTGGCGGACGCGCAACCCCTCCGTTGGCGCGCCGAGGCCATGGACGCACCGTGGGCGTCGTCCGACGCAAACATGGCGCGGCGTGCCAGCCGTGCGCGGCAAAAAGCGCGGGACGCGGCGGCAGCGCTCGCCACGGTGGACGTCGGTGAGGCGGAGTCGCATTCTCCTGCGCCCCGTATGGTGCACCAGTCCGGGCGCCGCAACCACGTCGCGGTGGGTGTCTTCGGCTCGTCCCAGCACTGATCCATCATCGATCTAACATCCACCGGCACCGAACGGGTTCCGGGCTCCGACGAGGAAGAGTAGGGCATGGGAGACGGCACCGCCTTGAGTCCCGTGAGCCGGCTCGTGTCCCATGCCCTACTATACCTTGTCGGCGACCGGACCAACACTCTGAGGGGCGCAACTGGCCGCCGAACATGGCCACGGCGGAGCTGGACGAGCGGGGAGCGGAACCGGACGACGCTCCGCTCAAAGATCGTTGTGTTGTATGTAATAATATGGATTTGAGGTATCCTGATGCGGAATGCATTTTTTTTGGGCGTGACCGATCACTGTCCGCGTACACATCTAGGCGCGTCCGTGGGTGTTTGAGGGATCGAATTTGCCAAGTCCGACTATAGATGCTCTTAGCCCTCAACCAGAACCCATTGGCGAAGAGGCGTTCGGAGTGAGATGGGCGGTTGTTGCAGTTCCCCTTTCCAACACAGAAAGAAAGAAATGCCCGCATGCATGCATGCTTGGCTTTGAAGCCCAGCTAGGTATCCTAGGCGATTAAGTACTGTTGGGAAAAGAAAGCAATCTCAGCACCTAAGGCCTCCTTTGATTCATAGGATAGGAATTTTATAAGAATAGAAAAATCATAGGAATTAAGATGACGTACATCTCAATTCCTATAGAGAAAGAGATGTTATTTGGTGCATAGGATAGGAATTTTTCCATTGAATCTAGGCTAACTTTTTTCCTTCAAAATACGAAGGATTGATTCATATCCTTCCATTCCTGTAAACCAAAGGGCTTCAAAGAAATTTTTCCTTTGCAAATCCTATCCTATAGAGTTTCTACAAAATTCCTACAAACCAAAGAGGCTTAAAGGTTCTCGGTAAGTAAAAGGTGATCCAAGTTAGGAGCATGTTCGTAGGATGCTTGCTGTCCTGCTGAAAGTGATAGTCACCCATTGTCCATCTTTATTGATGTATGTTAGCTAGATGCTATGAACTTGATTGCTTAATTATTGCCACTATCAACTGTCACTCTGTCAGGAGTGCTTGTTATTACTACTACTACATTGTTTTTTTTTTCAAAACGAAGGCAAAAGAATTGCCTCATCGATTAATTAAGAAGAAGAGAATTGCCCAGTTAATTTACGGAAAACCGGGCGAAAACCGATACAGACAAACTCACTCGACACGAAGCACCACGGCCACATAGATGGCCCGCCAAGTGCTCCCAACACCCAACAAGCACAACCCTCAACACTTCTACAATGCAACGGAACCCCAGGTGAGAAAACGGCAATGATGACTCAAAATACCAAGGCCACGTCGACAACACGAGAAACCGAGCACAATCCATCATGACATCGCGGACGCCTTCCCTCTCGCATCATCAACCATAGGAACCTCCAGCTGCTCACTTGACAAAGGTGAATCTTGTCCCTTGCTCAAGGTCGTCGACGTGTCCACCTTCATATGATCCATTGACAAACTCAGACATAGCTCCCTAAGCTCGGGCATGACCTGCAGTACCGGAGCCACAAGCACGGCAATGGACTCGCCCTCAGTGGAAGACAGCATAGGATGTGTGACGACCCCAGCTTAATCGTGCACTAACCATACACGCAAATGCGCACGATCAAGCCTAAGGACTCACTTGAGCACGCAAAGGCTTTATATTACAAGCCAGGGCCTCGAGGGCTCGAATACATAGCTCGATGGCATACAAGCGTCAGCGGAAGCATCAGATATCTGGGTACAGATATATTACAAAGAGAGAGATAGGCCTTCACAGAATCGGGGCAAAATAAAATACTACGATCGAAAGGCGTAGGCCTCCTGCCCTGGACCCTCCGATCCTACTCCTGGTCGTCAGTCGGCTCCTTGTAGTAGTAGTACTCGCCAGGCAGGTTGTAGTACTGGTCATCGGCTGGGGCGTCTGGCTCAGGGGCTCCGTCGTCTGGTGGCATCAATTGGATATGGGGGAAAAAGAAAGTAAAGCAAACGTGAGTAAGTGGACTGGGCTGCAGAAATGCCAGAATAGAGGGGGAAAGCCTAGTCCTATCGAAGGCTAGCATCTTCAACATCTCCAGCAGTCTTGCAGCATTAGGAGAGAGCAGATGAACATAATGTAAAGTAGTAACAGTATCATCAACCTCGACCTGAGATCCTTTCTCGACTCCCTGCGAGAAAGCAATCCCAGAGCCGTACTATCCAGTTCTCATCACATGTTCTAGTTGTACCGATCGGGATACAACTCCGAGTGTCCGTTACCGTAGGACAGGCTATCGATAGAAGTTTCTTCCCTGCAGGGGTGCACCAACTTACCCACCACGCTTGCTTAACTCCGGCCGGACACACTTTACTGGGTCATGCCCGGCCTCGGCCAAGCAACACGCCGCAACCCGACCTAGGCTCTAAAGAGAGGTCAGCACGCCGGACTAACCTATGCCCTCGGGGGTCTTGGGCCTTCGCCCCGGGAACCCTGCACGTTGCGAGGACGTTTCGGAAGCAGACCTAGCAACCCCTTAATACAAGCGCAGTTGCGTTCCCAGTCCAATCCAAAACGGGCCGCTCCTCGTTGACGTCAATAGAGCTTTGGCTGATGTATACGACGCAGAACGCCCATACTATGCCCACGTGATGGTTAGTGCTATAGGGCCAGAGGCCCCTCGGATCAAAAATCCAAACCGTTAAGTGGTTTAGGAGCGCGTGGAAACGAGCAGAGACTCACGATCGATGTGACCCCGTCGCCCCGTCTCGAGGACTTGCGGCAAGGGCGAGGAATGCCCGGCCACGCCTCGTGTTCAAGTCTCGGGTACCCTTCAGGTACACCCGATTACACATCACCTCGCATAAAGCTCGCGCGGGTACCCCTCAGGGCCGACCCGTCTTTAGTAACATGGTTTAGTGCAAGTCAAAACAACAACAGTATCCGTGTGTCTGACACCAAGGGAATCCTGAGGAATCACCCTCGATGGAATCCCACCTGATGTTATAGTCAAGGTGAACGAAGGAGGAATCACCCTTGAGGTCCACACTTGAGGTGTTGTGCGACGATGTCGTTATCGGGGGTGGTGTAGGAGGAATCACCCTCACTTACCACGACCGAGTAACTAACCTACAAGGTTAACATCAGAAGTGCTGACGAGGTATCACCCTCGGCACTCGACGGTAACCCAGCAGTGTCGGCAACTAAGGGAGAAGTGATGTGCGGTGCCAGGGTCTAGTCTTCAATCCCGATGAGCGGGTCTTCTGATATCCAGCGGGGCAGTCGGGATCAAGTGGGGGTCTCTGTCGGGTCTCTACCCAGCCTATTCTAAACAGTCTAGGATATCCAGCAAGGTAGCAAGGCAGGTTACAATAATCAGGCTATGCAGCAGATATAGGAAAACAGTAGCAGTAGCAGTTCTAATGCAAGCATAAGAGAGAAGAGAATAGGCGATATAGGCATGTTCAAAATGGGGGTGCTTGCCTGTTTGCTCTGGGGCAAGGGCAAGGTCGTCGGTGGTGTCGTCGGGGACGTAGCCGTACTCCGGAGCTGCATCTGCCTCGGGAGCTACGTCAACGTCGGGGTCTATTCGAGAGAGAAGAGGGGGAAGAAACAGGTAAACATAATGCAAACAAATGCAACATGGTGCGTGCTATGCTATGATGCAGTGCAGGGTTGCCTAAATATGCATCTAAGTTATTTTAGTTATTTTTAGAATTAATCTGGGATTTATTAACCTGTGTGTGTGCACTATTCATCTGCCGGATACGGGTCCGGAGTTATGAGTTCTTCTACGTAGGGGGTTCCGACAAAGAATCAGACGGCACGATCAGACTCGTCTCGTCGTTCTGAGCAACTTTCATGTTTTAACTTCTTCGATCTGAGTTACGGTTTAAAAGATATTAATTTTCAAAGTTTATTAGATTTTTTTGGAATTTATTTAATTTAACAGAAAAGAGAATTATGATGTCAGCATGATGACATGCTAACATCAGCAAGTCAACAGGATGGCTGACCAGTCACACCTGACATGTGGGTTAAACTAATTACCAGGGTTAATTAGGGGTGTGGGCCCCATATGTCAGTGGGACATTCGTTAACTAATTAGTTTTTATTTAATTAAATGTTTAATTAGGTTAATTAGCCGTGGGGGCCCACATGTCAGTGACTGGAGTTGCCCAGTCAGCACGTTGACTAGGTCAACCCAGTCAACTGGGGCCTGCAGGGCCCACGGTCAGCGACCCAGGGCTGGGCCCCACCGATTCCGCGGCGGAAGATCGCCGGAGTGCTCGGAAAACGCCCACAGGGCTCGGTTCGGGCCGTGACTTGGCGCGTTTGAAAGCCAGGGGACTCGCCCGTCGCGTGGGAGTGGTCTCATCGCCGGAATCTACCGGAGTCGTCGATGGTGAGCTCGCGGGCGGCGCTGGAGTTCGGGACCTCGCGGAAACGCGGCTACGCGAGGCTCTCGCACGTGCTAACTAGCTAGGGTGAAGCTGCGGACCTCCAGGAGCGTGTTGGCGCCACTGGGTCAAGCTGCCGAAGCTCGGGAGGACGCTAATGGCTGTGGCGGCGGCGGTCAGAACACGGCGACGTCGGCAGCTCGTCGGAGGCGCCCAAGTACGCGGAGAAGGAAACAGAGGAAGGGGCGGAGCTCACCTAGCGGCTATGAAAAGCCTTTGTTAGTTTAGTAGCAGTAGAGAGCTCGAGGTTAACGGGGATCGCCGGCGGCAGAGAAGAAGAGGCCAGGGTCGATTCCGTTCAGGCGGTCCTCCCCGAGCTCGATGTCGAGGGGTAGCCGAGGCAGAAGAACGAGGCGAAGCCGCAGGACGTCCCGGCGAGGTGAATGGGAGGCGGTGGCCGCGCCTGTGAGCAGGGCGCGACGGCGACCGCGTCGGGCGTCGCCGAGATCCAGAGAGGGAGAGCGATGGGAGAGGGAGGAAGTGGACAAGGGAGACCAGGGGGAGTGAACGGGCGTCGATCTTATCCCCTCCTCCTCACTGTAGTGTCGGCGGTATCGCCGTGTCGGCGCCGCAGCGGCGAGCGCGCGCTCGGCCAGGGACGCGTCGACACGACGACGGAGAGAGAGGGGAGCGGCCTGGCGGGCTGGGTCTAAGTGCACTGTGTACTTAGGCCCAGTCCACAGTAGTTTTTCATTTTTCTTTTTCTGTTCTTTAATTCTTTTCTGTTTTTTGGAAATGGTTAGGCCACTTTAGCATTTCTGTAAAATATGGAACTTGATCCAAATATTACAGTGCCATTTTAGCTCTCACCAAAAAGTGGTTTGGATAGATTTGGAATTCATTTGTATTTGAAATGATTTTAAATGGATTTAAATATCCTGTTTTGGTGCTGTTTCATCTTGTTAGAGTCACTTATCTAATTCCAACTATTTTGATGATGATTTTACAAATGTTCCTGGATTATTTGCCCTTTAATGAACATTTTCCCAACAGTGTTTGATCAACTTCATATTTCACTTTTGAATTTGAGTTGATTTTCAAAATGGAGTTGATTTGCTTTGATTAAGCACTGCAAATGATATGACTTGGCATTATTAGCAGCTGATCACAGTGGCAATTACATAGGGGTGTTACAAGTTCTCCTCCTCTAAAAGAAATTCTCGTCCCGAGAATTTAGGAGGTAGAAGGAAAGAGTCCGGGATATTCTTCCCGAAGATGATCCTCGCGTTCCCAAGTGGCTTCTTCTTCAGTGTGATTCGACCACTGCACTTTCTGGAACTTGGTCGTCTTCTGACGAGTTCGACGTTCAGCTTCATCGAGGATGCGGATCGGATGCTCCTTATAGGAAAGATCATCTTGTAGCTCGAGCATCTCATGATCCACTGCACGGTGCGGAGATTCCTTGAAGCACTTACGGAGTTGCGACACGTGGAAGACATCATGAATATGGGAGAATTGCGGTGGCAACTCCAATTTATATGCCACTTGTCCACGTCTAGCCATGATGCGGAAAGGACCAATATTGTGAGGAGCTAGCTTGCCCTTGATTCCGAAACGACGGGTGCCCTTCATCGGAGTGACACGAAGATAAGCTTGATCACCAGGTTGATAGATCACACCCCATCGCTTGCGATCATAATTACTCTTCTGACGGTCTTGAGCTGCTTTAAGATTCTCCCGGACAATTCTGACTTGTTCTTCGGCATGCTGAATAATGTCCGGTCCAACAAGAGGTCGTTCCCCAGTTTCTGACCAATTCAGAGGGGTTCGACATTTACGACCATAAAGAACCTCAAAGGGGGCCATTTTCAAGCTGGCTTGATAGCTGTTGTTATAAGAGAACTCGGCATACGGGAGAGATTCCTCCCATTTCTTACCGAAGGATATAACACAAGCTCGAAGCATATCTTCAAGCACTTGATTAACGTGCTCAACTTGGCCTTGGGATTGTGGATGATAAGCTGAACTCCAGGTAATATGAGTTCCCATTGCTTTTTGGAAACTTTCCCAGAAATGGCCAGTGAAAATGCTGCCACGGTCTGAACTGATTTCCTTGGGAATACCATGGAGTGAAACAATTCTGGAGATATATAGCTCTGCTAACTGACTAGCAGTAATAGTCTCCTTAACTGGCAGAAAGTGTGCAACCTTGGAGAGTTGGTCGACGACGACAAGAATAGCACCGTGACCCTTCTGAGACTTGGGAAGACTAGTAATGAAATCCATCTGCACTTTATCCCACTTCCACAGAGGAATAGGAAGTGGTTGCAGAATTCCAGCAGGTTTTTGATGTTCTGCCTTCACGCGACGGCAAACGTCACACTCAGCAACATATCGGGCAATATCCTGCTTCATCCTAGACCACCAGTACCTTTGACGAAGATCTCGATACATCTTGGTACTACCCAGATGGATAGATAGCGGTGTATCATGGGCCTCCTTCATGACTTTGTCAGTCATCAGCTCGAAGCGAGGTACTACAATGCGGTCTCGGAAGTACAAGGTTCCATCTTCAACAATCGAGAAATCCCTGTACTTTTCAAGGTGAAGCTCTTTCTTCATTAGACCAATTTCGGCATCTTTAGCTTGCGCAATCTTGATAGCTTTCTCAAGATCTGGTTGTATCACAAGGTTATTTAGAGAACCTTGCGGAATGATACAAAGGTTCAACTTGCGCAATTCTTCATATAGCTGGGGTTGAGCTTGCTTTACCATGAGGTTACTACAATATGATTTGCGGCCCAAGGCATCAGCCATCACATTAGCTTTGCCGGGAGTGTATGAAATTCCACAATCATAATCGGTGATTGTTTCCAACCAGCGCTGCTGACGAAGATTAAGTTCCGGTTGAGTGAATAGATACTTCAAGCTCTGATGATCGGTGTAAATCTCACACCGGTTACCAAGGAGATAATGACGCCATTGCTTCAAAGCATAAATGACAGCAGCAAGTTCGAGATCATGCACTGGGTAGTTCTCTTCATGTGAACGCAATTGTCGCGAAGCATAAGCAATTACTCTTCGCTCTTGCATTAGGACGCAACCTAGTCCTTGGCGAGAGGCGTCACAGAAGATCACGAAATCTTTGCGGGAGTCTGGAGGAGCAAGCACTGGAGCGGAAGTCAACTTGTCCTTAAGAGTCTGGAAGCTTTCCTGACATTTGTCAGTCCAATCAAACTTAACGCCTTTGTGAAGCAGATTAGTCAGGGGCTTGGCAATCTTGGAGAAATTTTCGATGAATCGACGACAATAACTGGCAAGCCCGAGAAAACTTCTGACTTGCTTGACATTCTTGGGAGGGGTCCAGTCAAGAATAGCCTGAACGCGCTCCGGGTTAACTGCGATACAATCCTTGGAGATGACATGTCCAAGGTAGGTTACCTCAGAAAGCCAGAATTCGCACTTAGAGTACTTGGCATATAACTTGTGCTCTCGAAGTCTCTCTAGAACAAGGCGAAGATGTTCAGCATGTTCTTCTTTATTCTTCGAATACACGAGAATATCATCCAGATATACCACGACGAACTTGTCGAGGTAATCCATGAATATATAATTCATCAAGCGTGAAAATGTAGCTGGAGCGTTTGTTAAACCAAACGACATGACGGTGTACTCGTATGAACCATAGCGAGTAACGAATGCAGTCTTCGGAATATCCTCTTCACGGACACGGATCTGGTGATAACCCAACCTCAAGTCGAGTTTAGAGAACACCGAAGATCCAGCGAGTTGATCGTATAAGTCGTTGATCCGGGGAGGTGGATATTTATTCTGAATGGTTGCCTGGTTGATAGGACGGTAATCTTGGACCAACCTATTCGTTCCATCTTTCTTCTTGACGAAAAGAGACGGCGCTCCCCAGGCAGAGGAACTAGGGCGAATGAAACCCTTCCTTAAGGATTTATCGATTTCTTCCTTGAGCTCGATAAGATGGTGCGGAGGCATCTTGTAGGGACGCTTCGCAATAGGAGTGGTACCAGGCTTCAAGTCAATGACGAACTCGACAGCTCTAGCAGGGGGTATTCCTGGAAGTTCTTCTGGAAAGACATCTGGGAAGTCACAGACCACTGGGATGTTTTCGATCCCATCAAGCGGAGAAGCATTCAATGCATTCAAGGCATAAATTTGAGCCTCAGCGTTCTGAGTAAGGTGAGCTTGATAATTCACTATCTCGTTCGATGGGTGCAAGAGGTGTACAACTTTAGTGGCGCAATTGATTGAGGCATAATGGGCCTTCAACCAATCCATTCCCAAGATAAGATCAATCTTGGAAGAGCTCAAGATAATTGGGAGTGCCTGAAACTTCAACCCCTCAATTTCAATAGTAACTTCGGGGCTGAACAGGGAGGCTCGGCATCTACCCGCGGGAGTATCAACTCCTAATGGATGATGCAGGTTGTCGCACTTAACGCCATGCATGAATGCAAAGTCTTCCGACATGAATGAATGCGATGCTCCTGAATCAAATAAAACAGATGATGGTACTGAATTAACGAGAAGTGTACCCATTACAGTGTCTGGTTGATCCGGAGCTTCAGACATGTTGACGTGGTAGCTCTGCCCACGACCATAAGAAGGTCTGGCATTATAGTTGCGTTGTTGAGGAATACCACGGCCAATTCCACGGCCAGCAGAAGGAAGAGCCAGTTGATTCTGATTCTGAGAACAATCTCTAGCACGGTGACCTGGCTTGCCACACTTGAAGCATAGTCCGCTGTCAGGACGAGGTGCTGGAGCTCGAGGTGCTGGAGCTGGCAGGGGTTGCCTCGGTGGCGGGGGAGGCAGACGTGGTGCAGCATAAGAGGGCCTGTTCGCAGGAGCTGCTGAACGGAACATGCCTTGAGGGAACTAGATGCGTCGCTTCTGGGAAGACGAGCCCGAAGATGAGCCCGCTTCTCGGGTGCGTCTGGACGCTTCTTTATGCTTCTTAAGTCCAGTTTCAACCATAATAGCCTTATTCACCAAGGTGGCGAAATCAGAAAAGTCTTGGACAAGCAGAGCCAACTGAATATCATGATGCAGTCCTTCACGAAACTTCTCCTGTATGCGTTCATCAGTAGGAATGTCCTCTTCAGCGTAGCGAGATAAGTCTAGAAACTCGCGCTGATAGACTTCCACAGTCTTGTTTCCTTGAACAAGGCTACGGAACTCGGCCTTCTTCCTAGCTATGACAGCTAGAGGAATGTAGCGGGCACGGAAAGCAATCTTGAATTCCACCCAAGTGACAACAGTACCAGGTGGCAAGGTCTGTCGGTGGGTGGCCCACCATTGGGATGCGGGATCCTTCAGAAGATAAGTCGCAAAAGTGACATAGTTGGCTTGGGCGACACCAGCAGACTCCATCTCATGGGAGATGTCACGGAGCCAGTCATCTGCATCCAGTGGGTTGACTGTGTTGCGGAAAAACGATGGACTGAGCCTCATAAACTCTGGCAGGGTGATGGAAGGTGGCTGCTGATTAGCATCAGGATGAGGGAATTGCTGCATAATCCCCGTCATAAACTGGCGGTTGAGTTCAAACTGTTGCATCATCGCTGCCATGTAATCAGGTGGTGGCGGCGGTGGCGGGTTGTTGTCAGCCATCCTGCTATTTCAACAGGGGTATTTCAGCAATAGCTTATGCAAGTGTTTAACAATAACCATGATGTAACTCGACATTATTGAAAGAGTGCAATAGATGCTAAAAGTAGTCATTAAGACATACAGATCCATACACAGTCGGTTACAATCGGGCAGCATAACGGCGCAAATTGAAAAGCTAGACACACTAGGCGGCACGTAGGCACGCGGTAGGGAAGTACACAACGTGACATAGCAAAGGCTACATCAGCGTCGGAGAAAACCACTGAAACGGGGTAACTGCAAGTGCGGACGACGAACGTTCGTCGCGGCAGGATCCTGTGCTCCATGTGCACTCTAATGCAGAACCCGGTCTCGAACTGTAAGAAGAGGTCCACGTGCACGCGTGTGACCTCCCACTGCAGGCCAATCAATACCTGGCGGCATCTCGGTCCTGCGTGGGTAAGGAATATACTCCGGATGTATCCCTGCACAAACAGCTGGTAGCAACTGTGTCATAGCCTCGTAGTAGCATGCTCGAGTGGCGAACAACTCGACGGCAAGAGCCCAAATAGTGCGATCCAGAGCCTGAGTGCACTGAATCAGAATCTGCGGGTCATAGCGTCGAGACTCGTACGGGACACAGATAGCTGTGTAGTATCCAGTAACATCTCCAACAGGTGCATACGGAATGTACCGAAACACAGAGTCATCCAAGCTAGCATTGTGCTCTCCTCGGAGACGTGCGACAGCTGAGTAGGCGGCATCATGGACTGCCATCTCAATCATCACGCCTATACCGTGGAAAAGGTGTAGCTTAGTGTCTGAGTTATTCTGCTGATCATAGATCCGAACATCAGCATAGTACTGCTCCTGGTTGAACTCGCGGAAACCCTCATAGACCATGTACTCGGGATACCAGCGGTAACCCAGTCTGGTCAAGAGAGCGATCAGAACAGCTGGAAACCCAGGGGCATCACGAGCCCAAGTGCGAAGCACAAGCTGGGTCGTAGGCCGCGGTGGAAACAGACGATCCATCTGAAACAGAGAAGTTCAAGGTTGTCGTAAGACAATGAGAAATATAACCGATCTCAGAAGAAAAGGTTAAACAAAACAATGGAAAGGAAAATGATTATCAGACTAATCAGATCAATGACAGGGAAATCGCACAGATATCCAGCTCTCCGGGAGGATAGGAATTACGAGATCCTAAGTGTCGGTGTTAGTAAAATCGTTTAACCCGAATAGAAGAGAGATCAGAGTCCCAGAATAAAGATCGAGGAGTAAAAGATCCTAATACCACCCAGTTGGCGACGTGGGCCCATAAGCCACACAGCCAAGTTAGTAAAACAGTTTTGGACCACTAGACTCAACTTCGGCCAAGGAATTGGGAAGGGGGATTCCTAGGGGCAGCCGGCTCTGATACCAACCTGTGACGACCCCGGCTTAATCGTGCACTAACCATACACGCAAATGCGCACGATCAAGCCTAAGGACTCACTTGAAGATATCACAACACAACTCTAAAACATAAATAAAGTCATACAAGCTTTATATTACAAGCCAGGGCCTCGAGGGCTCGAATACATAGCTCGATGGCATACAAGCGTCAGCGGAAGCATCAGATATCTGGGTACAGATATATTACAAAGAGAGAGATAGGCCTTCACAGAGGCGGGGCAAAATAAAATACTATGATCGAAAGGCGTAGGCCTCCTGCCCTGGACCCTCCGATCCTACTCCTGGTCGTCAGTCGGCTCCTCGTAGTAGTAGTACTCGCCAGGCGGGTAGTAGTACTGGTCGTCGGCTGGGGCGTCTGGCTCAGGGGCTCCGTCGTCTGGTGGCATTAATTGGATATGGGGGAAAAAGAAAGTAAAGCAAACGTGAGTACTCATCCGAAGTACTCAGCAAGCAAGGATCTACACTACATATGCAACATTGTCAAAGGAATGGCTGTATAAGTGGACTGGGCTGCAGAAATGCCAGAATAGAGGGGGAAAGCCTAGTCCTATCGAAGGCTAGCATCTTCAACATCTCCAGCAGTCTTGCAGCATTAGGAGAGAGCAGATGAACATAATGTAAAGTAGTAACAGTATCATCAACCTCGACCTGAGATCCTTTCTCGACTCCCTGCGAGAAAGCAACCCCAGAGCCGTACTATCCAGTTCTCATCACATGTTCTAGTTGTACCGATCGGGATACAACTCCGAGTGTCCGTTACCGTAGGACAGGCTATCGATAGAAGTTTCTTCCCTGCAGGGGTGCACCAACTTACCCACCACGCTTGCTTAACTCCGGCCGGACACACTTTACTGGGTCATGCCCGCCTCGACCAAGCAACACGCCGCAACCCGACCTAGACTCTAAAGAGAGGTCAGCATGCCGGACTAACCTATGCCCCCGGGGGTCTTGGGCCTTCGCCCCGGGAACCCTGCACGTTGCGAGGACGTGTCGGAAGCAGACCTAGCAACCCCTTAATACAAGCGCAGTTGCGTTCCCAGTCCAATCCAAAACGGGCCGCTCCTCGCTGACGTCAATAGAGCTTTGGCTGATGTATACGACGCAGAACGCCCATACTATGCCCACGTGATGGTTAGTGCTATCGGGCCAGAGGCCCCTCGGATCAAATATCCAAACCGTTAAGTGGTTTAGGAGCACGCGGAAACGAGCAGAGACTCATGATCGATGTGACCCCGTCACCCCGTCTCGAGGACTTGCGGCAAGGGCGAGGAATGCCCGGCCACGCCTCGTGTTCAAGTCTCGGGTACCCTTCAGGTACACCCGATTACACATCACCTCGCATAAAGCTCGCGCGGGTACCCCTCAGGGCCGACCCGTCTTTAGTAACATGGTTTAGTGCAAGTCAAAACAACAACAGTATCCGTGTGTCTGACACCAAGGGAATCCTGAGGAATCACCCTCGATGGAATCCCACCTGATGTTATAGTCAAGGTGAACGAAGGAGGAATCACCCTCGAGGTCCACACTTGAGGTGTTGCACGACGATGTCGTTATCGGGGGTGGTGTAGGAGGAATCACCCTCGCTTACCACGACCGAGTAACTAACCTACAAGGTTAACATCAGAAGTGCTGACGAGGTATCACCCTCGGCACTCGACGGTAACCCAGCAGTGTCGGCAACTAAGGGGAAAGTGATGTGCGGTGCCAGGGTCTAGTCTTTAATCCCGATGAGCGGGTCTTCTGATATCCAGCGGGGCAGTCGGGATCAAGTGGGGGTCTCTGTCGGGTCTCTACCCAGCCTATTCTAAACAGTCTAGGATATCCAGCAAGGTAGCAAGGCAGGTTACAATAATCAGGCTATGCAACAGATATAGGAAAACAGTAGCAGTAGCAGTTCTAATGCAAGCATAAGAGAGAAGAGAATAGGCGATATAGGCATGTTCAAAATGGGGGTGCTTGCCTGTTTGCTCTGGGGCAAGGGCAAGGTCGTCGGTGGTGTCGTCGGGGACGTAGCCGTACTCCGGAGCTGCGTCTGCCTCGGGAGCTACGTCAACGTCGGGGTCTATTCGAGAGAGAAGAGGGGGAAGAAACAGGTAAACATAATGCTAACAAATGCAACACGGTGCGTGCTATGCTATGATGCAGTGCAGGGTTGCCTAAATATGCATCTAAGTCATTTTGGTTATTTTTAGAATTAATCTGGGATTTATTAACCGGTGTGTGTGCACTATTCATCTGCCGGATACGGGTCCGGAGTTACGAGTTCTTCTACGTAGGGGGTTCCGACAAAGAATCAGACGGCACGATCAGACTCGTCTCGTCGTTCTGAGCAACTTTCATGTTTTAACTTTTTCGATCTGAGTTACGGTTTAAAACATATTAATTTTCAAAGTTTATTAGATTTTTTTGGAATTTATTTAATTTAACAGAAAAGAGAATTATGATGTCAGCATGATGACATGCTGACATCAGCAAGTCAACAGGACGGCTGACCAGTCAAACCTGACATGTGGGTCCAGTGGGACCCACATGTCAGCCTCTGTGACTTTAACAGTGAATTAAACTAATTACCAGGGTTAATGAGGGGTGTGGGCCCCATATGTCAGTGGGACATTAGTTAACTAATTAGTTTTTATTTAAATAAATGTTTAATTAGGTTAAATAGCCGCGGGGGCCCACATGTCAGTGACTGGAGTTGCCCAGTCAGCACGTTGACTGGGTCAACCTAGTCAACTGGGGCCTGCAGAGCCCACGGTCAGCGACCCAGGGCTGGGCCCCACCGAGCCATGTCGGCGGCCGGCGCCGGAACTGCGCTGGCGACCGATTCCGCGGCGGAAGATCGCCGGAGTGCTCGGAAAACGCCCACAGGGCTCGGTTCGGGCCGTGGCTTGGCGCGTTTGAAAGCCAGGGGACTCGCCCGTCGCGTGGGAGTGGTCTCGTCGCCGGAATCTACCGGAGTCGTCGACGGTGAGCTCGCGGGCGGCGCCGGAGTTCGGGACCTCGCGGAAACGCGGCTACGCGAGGCTCTCGCACGTGCTAACTAGCTAGGGTGAAGCTGCGGACCTCCAGGAGCGTGTTGGCGCCACTGGGTCGAGCTGCCGAAGCTCGGGAGCACGCTAATGGCTGCGGCGGCGGCGGTCAGAACACGGCGACGTCGGCAGCTCGTCGGAGGCGCCCAAGTACGCGGAGAAGGAAACAGAGGAAGGGGCGGAGCTCACCTAGCGGCTATGAAAAGCCTTTGTTAGTTTAGTAGCAGTAGAGAGCTCGAGGTCGACGGGGATCGCCGGCGGCAGAGAAGAAGAGGCCGGGGTCGATTCCGTTCAGGCGGTCCTCCCCGAGCTCGATGTCGAGGGGTAGCCGAGGCAGAAGAACGAGGCGAAGCCGCAGGACGTCCCGGCGAGGTGAATGGGAGGCGGTGGCCGCGCCTGTGAGCAGGGCGCGACGGCGACCGCATCGGGCGTCGCCGAGATCCAGAGAGGGAGAGCGATGGGAGAGGGAGGAAGTGGACAAGGGAGACCAGGGGGAGTGAACGGGCGTCGGTCTTATCCCCTCCTTCTCACTGTAGTGTCGGCGGCATCGCCGTGTCGGCGCCGCAGCGGCGAGCGCGCTCGGCCAGGGACGCGTCGACACGACGACGGAGAGAGAGGGGAGCGGCCTGGTGGGCTGGGTCTAAGTGCACTATGCACTTAGGCCCAGTCCATAGTAGTTTTTCATTTTTCTTTTTCTGTTCTTTAATTCTTTTCTGTTTTTTTTGGAAATGATTAGGCCACTTTAGCATTTCTGTAAAATATGGAACTTGATCCAAATATTACAGTGCCATTTTAGCTCTCATCAAAAAGTGGTTTGGATAGATTTGGAATTCATTTTTATTTGAAATGATTTTAAATGGATTTAAATATCCTGTTTTGGTGCTGTTTCATCTTGTTAGAGTCACTTATCTAATTCCAACTATTTTGATGATGATTTTACAAATGTTCCTGGATTATTTGCCATTTAATGAACATTTTCCCAACAGTGTTTGATCAACTTCATATTTCACTTTTGAATTTGAGTTGATTTTCAAAATGGAGTTGATTTGCTTTGATTAACCACTTTGTTTAAGCACTGCAGCTGATCACAGTGGCAATTACATAGAGGTGTTACAGGATGGGAGGTAGGCATCGAGGATGAATTGTCTCCAACATGATGGGAGAAGGAGCCATATAACTCCACCCCCCTATCCTCCATGGAGCAAACACCGGCTGCACAAGGAGAGTGCGGCGTCAGAGAGGTCTGCAACATGGCCGGCGCAAGGGAGAGTCTACTCAGAGCAGCCTCCGCTCGCTCTAAAAAGCACCCAACACGCGCCAGACAACCTTGCAGCAACGCAGTCTGATCAGCCAAAGCGGACTGCAACATCAGCTCCGACGAGGTTGGTGAGCCAACGGTACCAGAGACGACAGACGCCGAAGACCCATGATGGAGCGCCTTGGATGGGAGTGCGGATCTCGTCGGACCCTCACATGAAGCAAGAGCAGGACGATGCACGACGTCGAGCTGCGACACGAGCGGCAAATCAATGCATGGCAGTGAGCTTAGAGGACGCCATGGGTTGCAACATCCACGCGCACGATGACCGTCCTCCAAACAACGGGAGCACCGCAACGGCTCTTTGCAAACAGCCGCGAAGCATGAGTGAAGCATCTGTAATATCTACCGCGAAGCATGAGTGAAGCATCTGTAATATCTACCGCGAAGCCAAGCGGGGATGGGACGAGGAGCCATTGTCGAGGAAGGCGACGAAGTCGGACGACGCGGGCCGCGCCATGGTAGCACCTCCTGCCAACCCTCATTTGTGTCTGCGTCATGCCCCACGCACATCCCTCCAGAGTCGAGGGCCTTGGTGGCAGCCGGCGGTGTCTGGGGAGCCAACTCCTCTTCGTCATCTTCATCGGCATCGTCGTCAGCAGCGGAGGCCCACAACACCGCCCGTGGTGGCAGCGTCACGGCCATTTCCTCTTCACAGCCTACGTCGTCCCCATTGACAGAGGCAACAGGGGCCGGCAGCAACACATCCGAGGCGGCATCGGCAAGGACAGGGGAGCCAGGCGTCGGGGCCGAAGCAGTTGTCGGCACAGGCTCCGAACAGGGCGTGCACACAGCCTTAACACCCTCGTCCTCCCTCCTGAATCTGGAAGCTGGGGGCAGCGGCCGCGGTCGAGGGAGAACACCGGCGACCGGGGTAGTGCCTGCAGCCTGAGCGCACGACGCAGACGGCGGAAGGACGACGGGTGCAGCAGCCGGAGACGCCGATGGAGTGGTGGCCGCCACGGAGGCTCGGGCGAGGAGCATTGCCGGGCGAACCGAGAGACGGGGCGCCGCCGAGACTGGCGTGGGAGAGGTCTCCGCGGGGTACCCGGATCCGGTCACGGCAGCCGCAACGGAGGACGGAGGCCGGAGATCCGGGCGACGGCGGCGCGCGCCCAGCCGCCACTTGCGCGGACGCGAGAGTGCCATCCCTTCCCAACGCATGACGCCGAGCCGAGCCGAGCCTGGCAGAAGAGAGAGGGCGAGCAGGGGACTCCGGATCTGGCCTAGGCAACTGCACAACTAGCCGGAGATGGGAGATCGAGGCGCCGCCGCCGGGGGCGCTCACCCGACGCGGGTGCTGTCGCGGGAGCTCATCCCTTGGCTATGCTGTGTGTTCCCTCAATGATTTTTACTACTACTACATTGTCGCTCACGCCGATTTGTCTGAATAATCAAACGCATGCTTCGTATTGGCAACAAAAACAACAAGCAGTCGTATCTAAGCTAAGAGAAAAATAGGGGAGTATGCTTCTTATTTGCACATATAGACCGACGATCTTTCCCAACAATACCTGGTTATATGTATGGAACATGCGTGCTGGCCAACAGATAGAAATATGATTTCGGTTTTGTTAAATCTCGTGCGCCTGATTTTTCTTGTTGTGTCAGTCGATTCCGCGCAGCGCGAGGCCAAAGATGTTGATGGCGTGAGAAGCGCCAACGACGAGCGCCGACTACGGCCGGGCCGAGCCGTGTACGAGCGGGAGCCGGCGATAGCTGGCGAGAGTAAGAAACTTAACGAGGGGTCAACGGGTGGGGGTGGGGACATCAAAGTTGTTCATTGAGGCGGGGCTTAGAGGGATGACCGGGGTGGCGACCTACACGACGGTGAGGCAGGAAGAGGGGAGGGTGGGGCGGCAACGGCCGCAAAAGAGAAGGGGAGGGGGAGAAAGGTGATTCAAGTTAGCATGCTCGTAGGGTGCTTGCTGTCTTGCTGAAAGTGATAGTTGCCCATGTCCATCTTTATTGATAATATGTTAGCTAGATGCTATGAACTTGATTGCTTAATTATTGGTATGATCAACTGTCAGAAGTGCTTGTTACTACATTGTCACTCACGACCGATTTGTTTGACAAAACAATCACATGCTTCTTATTGGCAACAACAAGAAGCAGTCCTATCTAAGCTAAGAGACAAATAGCGAAGTATGGGACGCAGCGTTTTGGTTCTCGGGTGCATCTTCACGTGAGATGAACAGTAAATATGTTTAGAATAGTAAAGAAATCAGATTTTTTTGTTGTCATGCTAGATGCTCATGTGTGTGAAGTCCGTGCCAAATTTCGTGGAGTTTAGATATTTCAGTAGCTCTCGGCAAAAAAGGTCTGTAAGAAAGTTTACTGGTCACATACTGTTTTGATTGATTTTGTCTTTTTTTGCCATGAGCTCCTCAGATGTCCGAACAGGTTAAAATTTGACACGAACATCATGCATTGGAACATCTTCCACCTAAAAAAAATTCAGAATTGTTTAATGGTTTTAGTTTTTTTTTAATTTACTGTTCACCGGGTGCAGATGGGCCTGGGCACCGAATTGAATATCTGCGAAGTATGCTTCTTATTTGCATATATAGACAGATAGGTCTTTCCCAACAACACCTGGTAATATGTATCTAACATGTGTGCTGGCCAACAAATAGAAATATGATTCCGGTTTTACTAAATCTCAGGCGCCTGAATTTTTTTGTTGTGTCGGTCAATTCCACATAGCACGAGGCCAAAGACGGGGACGACATGAGGAGTGCCAACGACGAGCGCAGTCCATCACGAGGCCGAGTCGTGTACGAGCGGGAGCTGGCAATAGCTGGCAGAAGCGAGTAAGAAACTTTACCGGGGGGGGGGGGGGGTCGCCACAGGTGTTCATTTGGACAGGGCTTAGAGGGATGGCCAGTGCGGCGGCCAGCAAAACAGTGGGGGTGAGGTCGAGGGGAGTGGGAGGGGGTAGGCGAGTGGTTAGTATTGGGTCAGAAGCTGCGTGAGGAAGAAGATGATCAGGGAACGGTTGGAGGAGAAAGGAGATCTGGCCGCTCATTCTTGATCCAACCGCTGCGAGTAAAAGTGATTGATGCCAAAAAAAATCAGATGCGGAATCAATAGGCAGTCCCATATGATTTTGGTGTTTTAATAAAACCAAAATGCAAGTTTGAGAGGATAATAATAAGTATATTGTAGGACGGAGGAAGTACTTAATAAAAACATATAAGGGGAAATGAGAAGAAATTTCGACATGTCGTCGGTTGTCTGCACCTACGCTGCTGTCTGAAAGCGATGGGAACATTCATGTATTCAGAGTATTTGAGACGACCCTGCAATCAGTAAGTCATGCGCACTGCACGGAATATATACGGCTGTATGCTCTTCATATTTGTTCATACTTATGTCGTAGCTAGTGTAGGCGCTGGATAAAGGTTCGTTTTCTTCCATGCTTCTTCTGGCTGAAGTAATCATGGTCCATTAGACGAGTATTAAGTTATGAAAACAATTGGGATCATCCGGCACCACGTCGACCGCTTCGTTCGCTCGACGTTTGTCCTGGTGGGGCCCATGGTAGTTCCATCCTCACCTTATCCCCATCATCAAGAATAGCTCAACCATTCTTCACCTTGACCGCACGCAACAGCCTCTCCACATCCCGCGAGGCCAACCGCCACATCCACTCCTTGAGGCGCATCATCCTCTTCCTCGCTGGTGAGCTCCGTCATCACACACATTTCGCCTGGACGCAGCATGTGAGCCAGGGCGCAGCTCCCTGTGCATCCCTCGTCGAGATCCACATCAAGTCGTCCACCACGCCATTGCTGCGAGAGGGGCCCATCTTCTGCAACATGTGAGTGGCACGCTACTCTGACATGCTTCTGCAACAATGGATGGGGTACTACTCCGGCATTTTTGTGCTCTATCGTGGTGAGCGGCGACGTGCTCAGCGCAAAAGGGATTTTGTTGCGGTCGCAACACAACCCAAGTTGCGATTGCAATAACTGCAACACAAGCGGTGTTGCGATGGCGCCAACGGCGAGCGGTAGCTGATTTTGGGAGTTTTGTTGTGATTGCACCAAAGGCCTTATTTCAAAAGGAAGAAAATGATTCGGATATATTGCAACGAGAAGGGAAAAACTGCTCGGAGAAATTGCAACAGGACTCTTGTTGCAGAGAGCCGAGCCCAACACTTTCTTATTGCGAAGGCTGATGCTGCACGTGAGATAGATCGGACGGCTAACCAGGCTCCATCCAACGGCCGGCGAGGCGGACGATCATTTTACATTAGCATACGAGGGACGCGTAGGGCTGCCCATTAAGTTAGCAGCACAAACTGCATGAAAGAAAAAACAGCAAGGACCACGGTCCCCGTACATATACTTTGCGTTACGTGCCCAGCCTAGCCCGCAAAAAAGAAAAGGTATTTGTACGTATAATACGTTGCGGTCCGTTGGATCGGACGGACGACGAAAGCCCTGCGCCGTGTCGTGCGAGACTTGAAGCGTGAGCGTGTGAGCTCACGCATGGACCAGCCTAGCCTAGCCGCTACTCGCAGCACTGCTCATTGATTGATTCGACGACGCAAGTCAAATGGCGATCGAGAGCAGTGCAGAGCAGGGATACATTTGGCAGGTCCGTATAAGTAAGGAGTAGAGTGAGTACGTACACCGCCATGGGAATGGAATATATGATGCGCTCGTACGCGGACCGCCGTATGTATGTACCAGGCCTGAACTTTGATGAAGCGCGGCCGCTCCGTATTAACTTCAGGGATATATAACCAATAAGGTACGCAGTACAGATCAGGCTAGAGAGAGCTTCAGCTTCAGCTAGATCTTGTTTCTCTCTGCGTTTTTGACGAACTAGTGCCGCATGCATACATTACAGATAGCTTAATAACTGTAAACCGTACGGCATGAGATGAGATGACATGGTCGGTCGATCTCGGCGCGCAGTTCAACTTCAATCACTGCGCGCTCTCTCCTGGGGTTTGGCGCGTGCATGCGCTAGCTCCCAGCCCCAGTCCCAGGGCAGGCCACCGCTGCGCTGCACGAGCCGGCGCGCAGGTCGCCGTGGTCGAGGTCCCGGCGGATCGAGATGCGGCGATCGCGCCGAAAAGGTGAGCACACGTCCAGCGCCAGAGCGCGGACCCGGGCGCGCGCCGGCGCCTTCCGGGCCGGCTACGGCCTCAGCCAGACGCTCGCTCTGGCATGGCAGCTAGCCAAAGTAATCACGTCGATCAGCTCACACATGGACAGCAGGAGGAGCAGGAGCTCCAGCCAGCTGCGCGTGGTCCAGTGGCGCTCGCGTCGAGCTGTTTGACTCGGCCCTAAGCCGAAGATCGGACGCGCGGTTTCCATCTTCCTCCTCCGGAGAGCACAGTTTTCTTTTTCTTGTGAGTTGGAGAGTACCGTTTGTTGGTTTCTCTCCCGGGCAGGCATGGCATGTAGACGCGGGAGTACCATGGGGCTGGCGAATTTACGAGCCGTGTGCTTAGCCCGTGTCGTGTCGGGCCCCTGCCCGAGGACCGGTACCACGCACCGGCCGGGGGTGTACACGTACGTGCGTGCACGCGGTGCGGCCCGTCGTCCGGCGACGCGACGGAGCGAGGAGGCGCGCGCGTAGGGCAGGCAGGGTGGGAAACTGTCCCGAACGGGCCAACCCGACGTAGCGTCGTCATGCACAGCACTGTTGGTGGTGCGCTGGTGGACCGTACGATCGACCTAAGAATCCCACCGCCCCACGATCGAGACCGCCTTCCCTACTCGGGATGATCTGACTGGTGAGGTTACTCGTTCCTGTTCCTGTGCCTGATACGGATAGTCCACTCCACGAAGCGCCGGGCCCCGCTCGTCTGTCTTGCGCGCGCGCGAGAGCCCCCTTTTCCGGAAGGCGTTTCGAGGTTAGGGTTTCTCGTGGAAGCGAAACGAGCGCCAGATCCGGTCCAACGAGGAGCGCGCGTGTGTGGGCCTGTGCATGCCCGCCCACCCAACGAGCAGGAGTAGCATCATCATCCATGACTTCGTACCGTTTCCTCGTCGTCGGCAACAGCGAGAAAAGTAGCACTACAATCGCGTCCACAAAAGTCATTCATGTAGTAACATCGAAGCAAACAGTGACCAGGAACAGGAGGAAATAAAACGCCATCACGGCACATCGAGCGTGGCGTCAACCCGTCGCTTAATAGTCCGCGGGGCGACGGAATGTGGCCCTGTAAACCTAGCTAGCGGTACGTAGTCGTAATGGCTAGCTTCACATCCATGGGTTGACCTCTCCAGGCAATCATGCAATGCGGTGCGTGTTGCAGACGAACCAACGTTGACAGGCCACCTGCTTTGCTTCGCTTTGCTTGCAAATAATTATCCTCCTCCTCTGGAACTGGAACGAACGAGATAGTAGTAGTACTAGTAGTGATCGATTCAACTGGTGGTTTGGTTTTCCTGGGAATTGACGTAGGCGAGGAACCTGCCGAGCTGGCGGTTGTAGGCGCAGGGGCGCTCCAGGTGGAGCAGGTGCCCGGCCTTGGGGATGCCCTGGAGGTAGCAGTTCTCGCCCAGCTGCCTGCAAACGCAGATGCACCGTCAGCTTTGTTTCACCCAGTTAATTTGCTCGTAGTCATAGTCCTAGCAATTTTTGCCATTGCATGCATGAACGCCTGCTGGGTTTACTATACAGCTCTGTTGTTTTGATTGAACTGGAATGCGTGCACGCAGAAGCTTACTCTTTCATCTTCTTGGCCAGCTCTATGTCGAAAAGTTTGTCCTCCTCGCCCCAGATCAGCATTATCTTCTGCAGCCATATATTCAGTTTCATTTTCAGGAATGAATAATCTCATGCTTTTTTTATGGAGTAGCATGTCTTCCTCGAAAAAACATATATTCAGCGTTCGGTTGCCCAAGCACCAGGTGGCGGCCTAGCTTAGATCAAGGGCCCATAGAAGTTTGAGTCAACTAACACCCAAAGCGGTCGGCCCATCTCATCTTTAGAGCCCACGAACAGCACAGGTTTAAAGCCCATAACTGAGCATTAGCGGAGAAACACTACTTGGAACAGACCATTTTGTTCTGCATGCCAGCAAACACGGGCGCCGTCCCTAAAAAAATGGAGCTAGTAGTCATTCCTATCTCCAGTCCCTCCTAAAGTCACATGCATTACCCATACATATGTAAACTTGGTCAAGAGTAGGTTGCCCGATGGCAGCAAAGTCACTACAATTACGGAAGCAACTCGTTGATATAGTACGTAACTGGCTAAGAAAATGTATTCCGTTTGCTTGATTCCTAGGATGAGCAGATACTGCCATCCATGTAAAGCTGTGATGATGATGCCATATTTGCAATTTGGCGGTCACTATTTCACTAGGCAACTGTTTTTGTTTCAGTCAAGGCTGTGGAAGACAGGTTGGTGAACAATACATTAAGCAGGTGCTGGCTGGTTTGACTTGGTACTTACCTGCTGGAAAGTCGGTATCTTTGCATCCATGTTGCTGTCTAGCAACCCCTGCAGCAGCTCCAGCCTCTCCTTCCTGTTGGCGAACATCGCCTACTCATCACCAAAGCAAAACATGTATACCTGCATCAGTTAACCACCCAAACTACCCCAACCAACAACGCATTTCCCACACTAACAAAAAACACTATTTCTAAACATGAGAAATTTCAAGTTACAACTATTCAAGAAAATCAGCATTTTATTAAGAAAGAAAAGGAACTAGTGTGTCAATTCCAAAGTTAACATTCACATTTAGCTAATAAGCAATTCCAAACCAGCATGCATTTAGCGTTTTAGACATAGGTGTGCTTGATTGATTACCTTGAGGTAGTCCTTGTACATCCTGTCCGGGAACCACATCTTCCGGTACATGGAGACGGAGAAGAGCGCCTTGAGCCCCTGGAGCGTCTCCGGCATGAGCAGCTCCGCGGAGGACCCGGCGCCGAGCCGCTCCATGGTCTCCCGGTTCACGGCGTCCGTCATGGCCACCACCGACCCGGACACGGCCAGCGACCGCACCAGGTCCGGCCGCGCCTCTGCCAGCTTGAACGCCACCATGCCCCCGTAGCTGAACCCGACCACGTCGCAGCGCGCCACGCCGAGCCGCGCCAGCGCCGCCGCCACGCACCGCGCCTGGAACTCCGGGGACCGGTCGGCGCTGTCCGTCGTGGACGACTTGCCGAAGAAGAGCAGGTCCGGGATGTACACGTTGTAGCGCGACACTAGCACGCCGAAGTTGAACTGGAACGTCACGTTGCCCTCGGCGGCGAAGCCGTGGATCAGGACCACGTTGGGCTTGGCCTCGGGGCCCTTCCTCCTGCTCCCGCGACGGCCGCCTGATGGCTTCTTGGCGGCGGCGGCGTCTCCCCCTGCGGCGGCGCTGGCATCGTGTGGGCTGATGGTGGTGCCCTTCTTGCCGGCGTGGTGCTTGGGAGCCCAGACGTGCATGGTGGTGCCCGGCTCCAGCTCGACGTCGATGGGGCGGAGCCCGGCCAGCCTCATCATCCCCGTCAGCAGCGGCTTCTGCGCCTCGATCAAGTTCACCATCTTCCCTGCGATCTTGCCGTGCCTACGTGCGTGGCTGGCTGTAGTGTGCTAGCGCGTGCACGTTGCGGCTCAACTGTTTGAATTCGGAGCAGTGGGCTGGGCTTGTATTAGTAGGGGAGGAGTGGGAGGAGCAGGGGTCAGCTGTGACATGTGAGAACGCGACGACGGGCGTTGTAACGACCGGTCACGTCGACGGCGGCGACTGACGGCGACGGGCCTGACTGACCTGAGGACGGGTGGGAGTTGGGTGGCGTTGGAGGGACAGGGCAGCAGCAAGAGGGGATCCAACGGGAGCAAGGAAGGAACAGGGAGCGGGTTTAGTGATCAACCACAATCCACACATGCGCGTCCGTTAGCTTGGATTGGTGGCTTGGTGCAACAAACCCATCCTACCACTGTGACGCGGCGGCTGCTTCTTAAGCATTTCTCCACACTTTGGACATATATTTCTCCACAATTAACCGGTCACGGTTGATTTTTTTTAAATGATGATTTTTTTAAAATATATTTGATGATTTTTTTTTTTAAAAATGATGATTTTTTTTCAAATATGTGGACCGAACATGAACTCCCAGGGAGCAGCTCCTAGCGACCCTTTTCTGGTCGTTTGCCAGGTGGCAGGCCAGGGCGACCCCCGATTGACACAAAAGGCGCAATTAAACAATTTTTGTGTGTGAAAAATGCCATGTTAAACTTCTACCCTAATAATAATAAAGTACCGAGGGCTGTTGGACGTCCGTCATCGCACGTTTTGCAGAAAAGCCCCTCTGTTTCTGGGAAATCAACTCGCGATCCCGATTTAAGTGGGAATAGAAAAATGTTTCTTTTTTGCGGAACACCCCCTGAGGTTTAGGTTAATCAACCCGCAGTCCTATTTTAAGTGAGAATAAAGAAGATTCGCTTTCTTGCCAAAAACCCCCTGCGATTTTTGGTTAATTAACCCGCCGTCGGTCTAAAATGTTTTTTAATAGATTACATTTTTTTCCAAATATTCATATCTTTTAAACCATAACTTCAATTTTAACATGTTATATATGAAAATTGATTAAAAAAATATGTACAATATGAATATTATGTTATTTTTACCCATTAACCATGTCTAAATGCTTTTTAGGGACAGATTCGAATGTTTTAAAAACATTCATATCTTTTTAACCCTAACTCCAATTTTAACATGTTATATATGAAAATTGATTAAAAAAAATAGAATCTGAATATGATGTTGTTTCACATGTTAATAATTTTTAAAATGCTTTTTACGATGCAACGTTAATTTGTATTGTACGATCTGTCTTTTTTTTGCACCGGTGCCGATTCAAATTGAAGATAAACACTTTAACAAAAACAAATTGGAGATGAAAGAAACCATCTATAACCATGCATATCCTTCGGCGAGAGTGGGAAGAAGGATAAATGGCAAAACTGATAAGATGCCATGTTGAAATAAAGGACGTGCACATATTGGGGTCTTGAGTCCCGATTATTGTGTACGTGCGGTATTTTTTCCCGTTGCAACGCACGGGCTCTTTTGCTAGTTAAAACGAAAAAAAAGTCGAGTGATCTAGACTTTTTTTTTTACATGCTAAACTTTAAAACTGCCACATCTTCTACATAAAAAAATGCCATTAGCAAAGAAATATGCACAAATTTAGAAAAATGCCACGCTCTGGAAAATTACAAAAATTGTCATGCTACTTTATAAAAACTGCCATCCTCTAGATAAGATTTTTGGTTTTTTAAGACAAATTTTCAATCTATTCATAACCTGTCACGACAGTACAAAGAATACCATATAAGTAACAAAAACTATAACCGGATACATAAACCAACTAGCGACGATACAAACGTTGGAACAAACTAAAGACGCGTATGATGTGTGGTGCAGTCAGCCCTGGGGTCGTACGGTTTTGTCCCAGTTGGATCCTACATGTTTTTTGGGCCACCAGGTTACCCATCTGGTAACAAATATGCATGTGCGGTCCATCGAGCCAATGAGCCGAACCAGACCATTGGAATTCTGAGGAGTCGGGCAAACTTTGTTGTAATAGAAAGTCGGTAATTCGTTGTACTAAGATCCATACATGAACATCACACCAAAACAACAACCGTTGTTGATAAAGGGAAACATAGATCTGGAGGATCTAAACACACGAAAGAAGATTGGATCCAATAAGATCCACCGAAGACCAGCACCAATTAGATCACTGGCGGAGGCCTCCGGTGGACAAGGTATGGCAGCCGCCATACCTTGATTCTGAGCAAAAAAAAATTTATACGTATGATTCTTTCGGCTGCCTCGGTCAATCGTTTTGACCACTGGCAGTTTAACGCTAATCAGAGAGAGGCCTAGCTGATTTTTTTTTGGGGCAAAGAGGCCTATACGCATCCAGCGTGTTGGGCCAGGAATCGCTCGAGGTCGACCACGCAGGAATCGACCGGTTTCGTGCGTGGTCACTGTTGAGCCAGGTCAACCACGCACGACTCGATCGAGACGCACACGCACGCGCGCGACCAACCACTCCTCCCGGCTCCCGACGCGACGCAACCCTAAGCTAGCGCGGCGGCGGCGGCTGGCCAGGACCAGGCGGGCGACCGGCGACGGGGCAGCCGACGGCGGCGGCAGGCTGGGGCAGTGGGGCCTTACAGGGCGGCGGCAGCAAGCGATAGCAGCGCGAGCGGCGGCTCCAGCCGGGGCCTAGGCGCCTAGCGGGCGACGGCAGCAGGAGACAGCAGCTGAGCAGCGAGCGACGGCCGACGGCGGTGCAGTCCGGCAAAGGTCCGGCCACCAAAAGATGGAAAGAAAGGGGAAGGGAAGAGGTAATTTCTCATTTTTTTCTGAAATTTTGTACTCCTTTCAGATTTCAGAATGAGTGTTCAGTTGCACAGCCATTCAGTTGTACTGTAAGTTAGAACCAGAAATGTGGTGCTGACTTGGAGCCATTTAGTCTAAAAGCAACACTGTAATTCAGATTGTAAGAGCACATGTGCTCAGTTCTGCTGGTCGATGGCAAAAGAGATGAGAGAAAACAGAATGGTCTTGAAAAAATTGCGTAGGCAGAGACATCATTAAATAAAACACTAGAGTGAAGAGTCCCATGGTCATCTTGTAGTTGTAATGCCTGTAGAAAGCCATTATAACGCCAGACCTTGTTCACTCTGAATGAATTGGCCAGTTGGAGTTGCCTCGAGTGAATTGGCCATCAATAAAGCTGTCTTGCCATCTGTTGTGGTCACTCTGAACTTCAGAACAGAAGTGGTTCAGAATCTTGCTATTTTGTCACAAGCAGGATCAGAAATTAATGTTGACAAGATTCTGAAATTTTGTACTCCTGATTCTTAACAGAAGCGCTGTTGTAATCTTAATTCACAACCAAGCTGCTGTTAAGGCGCGGGGGAGTAGCAATTCTTAACAGCAGCTTGAAGCCTTGTGTTCATCCTGATTTGACAAGATTTTAGTGAAAAATTAATGTTGTGAATTGCAGATTTGACAAGATATTTTGAAGTGCTTGATAGTGGCAGCAGCTCGAAATCGAATCCAAGCACCCACGAAAGTGTCAATGTTTCAGCACATGCCACTCATCAAGATCAAGTGACTTCCACGGAAGTAGAGCATGAAAATTTGATGCAAACCGAACAAGTGGAAGAACAAACTACAAATTCCGTTGAAGCTATAGTGGAAGAGAATGTTGAACTTCCCGGGGTTGAAGGTATAACTGTTTTTAGTCAAGATTCCGTTTGCAGTGTGCATTGTTAGTGTGTATTGACTTTCGATTTGCATCAAAAAAAAATCTTTGCTTAAGACTTCGCCATACCTTAATTTTTTTCCGTCCTCCGCCTCTGAATTAGATCACATTATATCCGTTGGAGACACACATCAACACACCTTCAATGACGTTAGACACACCATCGGGACAAAAATTCAGACATGGGAGCTATTATTACTACTAGGTGAGACATCACCGATGCCACACATCCCCAACCAAGGCACTGAACTAAACAAAGACCGCAGTCTTCCACACCGACTCAAAGACCATCAAGGATGAGGTGGACTGGCGGCGGTGCCGATGGAAGGAGGGGAAAACCTAATCGTCTAGGAGTCTTGAGGAGGAGAAAACAGTTCAGGGTCGAGCGCAAAGTCTCCAACACTCTTTTTTTTTAACCAAAAGTCTCCAATACTCTTTGGATTACTAGTTAATTCCAAACGGAATAAAGATAAGAACCCATCATCCAATTCATCGTTTTGTTATGTCATATAGAACGATATGAGAATTCGTTTGAATAATTGTACATTTTTAAAGGTAGTCCTTTCGTTTAACTGGATTATTGTGGATACATCATAACTTAGGGTCGGAGAAATCACGTTTCACCACGTATGGCGCCATCCAGCCGTACCAGTACGCGAACACCGCGATGGACACCGCCGCAGCGACCCCGACCGTGGCGTGCCGCGCATAGGTAGGCCTGTCACCGGCGGCGAGCCCACCACGACGCACCCCCTTGCGGCGGCTCTCCTGATCGGCAAACCCGAGGCCGCAGCTCTCGAGTTCGGCGGCCACGTCCGCGATCGCCGCCCCGCGGCGCACGGCGCTAGCCATCGCCTCGTTCTCCTCCGGGCTCCCGCCTTCGATGAACGCGCCGGCGACCCGGCCTCCGCTGACCCAGCACGCGCCTAACTTTGCCTTTCCTCCGGCCCCCGGCGGCGAGAAGTCCCCGAAGTGGACGGCTTCTCCGGCGTTGTCGCCATAGAACTGCCAGGACAGGGCGAAGACCCTGGAGTAGAAGTACGGCAGGTAGCCGAAGGCTTTCCCCTCCTCCGCGGCGCCGCAGGAGGGCTCCAGGATCGCCTCGATGGCCCGCCGCGCGGTCCTGCGCGCGCAGTCGACGTGCTCGAACCGGCGCACGTCGCAGCCCAGGAGCGCGACAGGGAACGCGGCCACGTCGCCCACGGCGTACACGGCGGCGTCGCTCGTCCGCATCCGCCCGTTCACCTTGATCCCGCCCCTCTCCATGGCCAGCTGGCCATCGAAGAGGCCGGTGTTGGCGCGAGCGCCGATGCCGACGACCACCATGTCCGCGGGAAGCCGCCTGCCGTCTCGCAGGATCGCCGCAGCCACCTGCGCATGCAAAATCGATACTAGACTGAGTTCAGTTCAGTTTACACCCTACCAGCAGTTCGAGTGTAGCTGATCCACAAATTCTCCTGCAAAAAGTTTCATCTATTCCCTACGTCCGAAAAAGATTGTCTCAAGCTTGTCTTTCAAATGGATGTATCTAGCACTAACTTTGTGCTAGATACATCCATTTAAGGGACAAGCTTTTTTGGACGGAGGGAGTCCATACGATGGCAAGGAACTGACCTTCCCATCTAAGACCTCCAAGGATTTAACCGCAGTTCCTTTGACAAAAACAACCCCTTTTGCAGCGTAGTACTTCTCATAAAATTCAGCAATCTTGGGTGTAAAAAGACGACCCACTGCACAGCACAAATCGCACGACGCTCACATTCAGATCAGGGTGAAAATACAGTGGGGTGAGTACTCTCTTAGCGTCCTAACAGTATCGAAGCAAAAAATTCAGAGTTCCGATCGAGCTTCAGATAAGTACTAGCATGCCACAGATTACTTACTGCAGTGTTTTCCCGGGAAGACCATGGTGACCTTGATCTCATTGGCAACCAAGGCCGCCGCGCACTCCATTCCTATGTAACCACCACCGATGACAACGGCGTTTCCACCATGGCATGATCTCATCACCCCCACCATTTTATCGGCATCCTCTAGACTGCGCAGGTAGCACACGTTGGCTGCATTCGAACCGCGAACTCCAAATTCCTCCAGCTCCGAGGCCTACATACATATATGTCACGAGCCAAATATTCTAGATCGATCTTGGGCACTTTGGTTCTGAAATTTTCCCAAGCAAACATGCTGGGTATTGGGGAGTGCTTAGTTTGAATGTGACAGAGGTATGGGCACATATATAGATAGATGTTTACGTACCCGGGCACCTGTCGCTACGATGAGGGTTCTGTAGCCGATGGTTTCCCCGGTGTCTGTGAGCAGCGTCTTCCGCCGGACATCGGCGGAGATCACCCTCGTCGCAAGAACAAGTTCGATGCCTGGTCAGGCAGCGGAGACACATGATCAATGATGCTGAACAGGAACTAGATAGCGAAATCGACCTGACTAGTAGGTAAAATCGAAGTGCAGATAAAGAAGTCCCATGCTGTACTCCACTAGCTAGCCGCAGCGGAAAACGGTCGATAGATAGAAGCATACATACATACATACCGTGATCTTTGTACCATTGCTCCGTGAGCACCTCATCGTTAGCACCAGCGCAGGTATGAAACGCTGGGAGTCGAGCAGCGCCTGCAAATAGCATCCCCGGGGAAATAACAGAGTGATTAAAAAGAACTCATATGCAGACACAACGCTTACAGTTTCAGATTTTGCTCGAAGATGGAGTGGAACAATCAGGGATCGGAAGAGATATATAGAGAGAAGGAATGAGAGAGAAGATGGACGTGTGGGTACCTTGTGGGAGCAGATAGCCCTTGCTCAGTGCAGGGCGTTCGTAAGGAGCGACCTGCCAATCCAAGAGTGGCAGCTCAACAAAGGATGAACACGCGCAGTCGTTCATCGACGTACTCTGTATGAAATGAACTTGACAGAATTGTTAAAGCTACACAAGGGAGATGATACGTACGGCCTCGTCGGAGATGATGCAGAGCTCGCCGGGGGAGGCGCCGGCGCGCCGGCGGGCGAACTCGAGCGCCGCGTAGCCCGCGGCCACGCCGCCGCCCAGGATCACGTACGCGAACGCGCGGCCCATCTCTACTCCGCGCTATATATATATATATATATATATATATATATATATATATATATATTCTATCTTCTAACGTATCAAGCTATCTCGGTATCTGTCTGGTCCGTAGCTGCTGGCCATGGACCTGTGGACGGCCGGGCTTAAGTAGCCCAGGTAGCTTGTTCTTGGCTTGCGAGGAGGAGGTCGAGTGGGGACATGGCGGGAAACAAATGCCTTGCCCTTGCTCTTCCCACACTCCTACCATGGCCCATGGGACCACTGGCCCTGCCATCTTCTTTGCCCTTGCAGCCAAGGAAAAATGTTGCAGGGAGGGAATTCTTCTCGGTGAAGGCAAGGTGCGCTTTTTTGTGTGTGGCTCTTCGGGTGCGTTTTGGCTGCCACGCCAGCGTAATGAGAGTTGCAACAGCGTCCCGGCGTACTAGCATTTGAGTAGATGGTCATGGGCTTGCAACTTGCAGGCGATCTCAGCCATCGTTGCAGAAACTGGACATGGTTCAAACTTCAAAGACATCAGCAGCCCAGCGACTGCACAGAAATTTATGGATTTCATCAGGGAGGAAAAGGATGGCTCTCGAGATTTCGTAACATCATTTCGTTTAACAATATATGATGGTGTTTCTATACTTGTTTACAGGATTCGTACAGGTTTTTATACAGGATTCCCTCCGAGTAACCGTAAGCAATGGCACATCACAGATCTTCCTCCTCCATCCTTCCATCAGCTCACCACCTGCGGCGCTTCCTGCCATACCAATAACCGAACGCGGAGATCGACACGGCCGCAACAACCCCCGCCGTCGCATACCATACGAAGGTGGGCTTTTCGCCGAGGGTAACCCCGCTGTCAGGCACGTCTTTCTTGCTTTCCTGGATGGCAAACGCCAGGCCTTGTCGTTCAAGTTCAGACATGTCTGAGACCTTGGTTTTACGCCGGACAACCACCGATAAGGCCTCGTAGTCGTCTCGGTTCCCGCCTTCCAGGAACGCGCCCATGATCTGGCCCTTACTGACCCAGTATGCGCCGAACCTCGGGCTGTTGCTTGTGAAATCGCCGTAGTGTATTACTTCTCCGACATTGTCTCCGTAGAACTGCCAGGACAGCGTGAAGACTCTGGAGTAGAAGAATGGCAGGTAATCGACGTCCCTGGTTTTGGAAGGCTCCAGGATGGCCGCGACAGCATGCCTCGCGATTCTACGAGCCGAGTCAACATGCTCAAGCCGTCGGATACCACCGTCGAAGAGCTTGATGGGGAACGCCGCAACATCACCAACAGCATAGACGGAGCTGTCGCTGGTTTGCATTTGCCCGTTTACCTTTATGCCGCCTTTCTCCATCAGCAGCTGACCTTCAAAAAGGCTGGTATTTGCGCGGATCCCAATGCCAACTACTACCATATCAGCAGGAAGGTGGTTACCATCTCTTAAGATTACCGAAGTCACCTGTAAATATACAGTAACCCTCTTACTTTGACAGTCATTGTCAGCAAATAAAGGCAGTCGCTTAAGTATCGCTAGACTATTCAAACTGGACGGGCATGGAAAGTATACTTCAAATAATAGAGCTAATAGTCACTAGACGATTCGAACCGGACGGACATGGAGAATACACTTTAAACAGTACAGCTAATAGTGGTTGGCATTGATTGGTCTCAAAACACCATATTCAATAATAAAATAGCAGGAATTGTTGAACCTTGTTAGGGTCAACATGCTCATTGTTCACACAGCATGCTGTTGAAAAACCAAGCCATTTTCTCTCCAAGAATGCACTATCTCTAATCATTAGGGCTTCCCTTAAGAAAAGGGTGTTTAAAGGGCATCCAGTTCCTGTATCAAATATTCTGCTTTCCCACTGGGTACTCAGGTTCAAATACCTAAGCCTTTTATTTTGTTTACTTGCTTCAATACAACTCTCAGAACACAAGTTTTCATCTAAGTATGACAAGAGATGATAAACTAGATACAGAATCACCACTAGATACAGATCGGTTTCCAAACTAATATTGGACAACATGGCCTACGCAATGATACAGAAGATACAAGCAATTCTCCCCTAAATGGTCAAACCCCAGTTAGTTCTTTGCCAGTTCTCAATAGAAATTGACCAGGATTCTCTTCAATTGCTGTTGAGATTGCTTTTAGGTGAATGAATGAGTATGACTGTGATTTCAACAGCTACCCCATACTCCCAAGCCAAGAACCTCTATCAGCCACCCGAATATGACTGCCAGGAAAAGTAATTCTGAACCTTGAGTCTTTTTAACATAGTGTAGAGTTACTAGCCACCAACTGCAAAGTACACCCAGTTTGGAATAGAAACTCACCTTCCCTGTTGAGTCTTTTTCGAAGGATGTAAGCACAGTTCCTTTGGTAAAAGTAACTCCTTTCGAAGTGTAGTAGCTTTCATAATATTCTGCAATTTTTTCTGTAAATAGCCGACCCACTGCAGAAAAACAAATCAAGGTCATATACAGATGAGCAAAATGGGTCTTTACAGCATATCACGGGAGCCCTAAATCCTAAGACAACATGTCAAACAACAAATCAAGGGACAAAACATATTACTTACTGCAGTGTTTTTCAGGGAAGACCATGGTTACTTTTATTTTATTAGTAACCAATGCTGCTGCACATTCCATTCCTATGTAGCCACCACCGATGACAACAGCATTTCCACCAGAACATGAGCTCATCGCATTCACTAATTTATCCGCGTCTTCAAGATTGCGCAAATAACATATGTTTGCAGCATCTGAACCGCTTATTCCAAACTCTTCCAGCTTCAAAGCCTATGTCATGTACAGAGACAGACAAAAATGAATCAAATATATAACAATTGAAAATGAGAGAAGATAGACTTCAAGAAGTATAAATAAGTCCATACCCGAGCACCTGTTGCAATTATAAGAGTCTTATAGCTGATAGTTTCTCCAGTGGCTGTAAGCAATGTCTTCCGTCTCACATCAGCAGATATCACTCTTGTTCCAAGAACAAGTTCAATACCTACTCACGTAAAATTAGTACATATATTGTGCCGATGTAGGCATACACATTACAGACAATAACAACTGAATCATAAAACTATTTGTATAATTGAATCGAAGAACCAAGAAAAATACCATATATTTTACCAGATCTTTTTTTCAAGGATATTTTGGGACAGAGGGAGTATGATGTTTACCAGGAACTCTAATGAACTATCTCATTTCTCAATATGCATACAAGCGATGAAAATTAGAATGAAGTGGAAGATCAAAAGCTAAACAAACCTACCTTGTTCCTTGTACCATTTTGTCGTCAGTAACTCATCATTAGCTCCAACACAAGTATGGAATTTTGGAAGACGAGAAGGATCTGTAAATTTCACAGGTATGACAAACAGTTAGCAAGACTAACAGGCTGAGCATCAAATGCTGGGAGACAGGACACAGTAGCAAATACCATGGTAAGAAAAGAATGCAAAACATAGTGTTAACAGTAGCATGATGAATTAATCACACTATTTTGAAAGTGTGAAACTGTCTATCAATGTGTCATAAAACTACCTTTCTAGGATGTAGCTATAATAATTTTTTAGTGAAAAAAGAGAGGTAATATTTCAAAATTTTAAAACAGTGAAATTAATCACGATTGATATTATATATAAGAGGTAAGGTGGAATGCTCAGTGGGTTATCAAAACTTTTAAGTGTGCAAGAAATGTACCTTCTGGGAGTAAATAGCCTTTGCTTAATGCAGGGCGTTCATAAGGAGCAACCTGGTAAGATACAAAAGAGATCATTAAGAGAAATACACAATCAATGATAGAATCACAGGGCATAAACTGAGTGATAATTGTTCCACAAGCAAAAAAACAATAACATATTATCCCTGTTTGTTTTTAATTCCCCCGCCCCCCGGGTTTGCCACCAGCTTTCCACATCTTCCATGGAAAAACAAATTCAACTATGTCGAATCACCATATGGACTATTGTTCTTTACAGCTGAATCTTAAGATCACACAGAGAAATTTGGCATTCCTTTCTTGCTCCTTGAAGGGAAATTCCTACAAACTAGGCACAAAATGCATACTTGGAACATACATGATTCCTTAGAGGTCAGACAGAGGATCAAAACCAACCCATTTTTTCCCATTGCTACCTCAGTCGTCATTTTTCAGTTACCAAACTGCAGTGCAGGCTACTATGTGTGTCCCTAAATAGCACCCTGCTGGGGCCGTCACAAAATCCCCCCTGCTTATCCAGGCAAACCAAGGCTCTAATAAGCCATACATCATCACGAAGGCAACAAAACGTAAGCATTCCTAGCTTGGCGGCTGAAACAACCACAAATAAATCCTTCCTAATACAGTTGGAAGCGCAAGAAAACAACCAATCCGAAGCACCAGTGGCGCGGTCCTATCCACTGACGGACAACTAGGATTCGATTACGGAGGGAGTTCTGAAGCTGACAAAATACTACAGGAGGCGAGCGAAGTCAGGAGGGGAAGGGAGCGCTCACGGCCTCTTCGGAGATGATGCAGAGCTCGCCGCGGGAGTAGCCGCCGCGGCGGGCGAACTCGAGCGCCGCGTAGCCCGCGGCCACGCCGCCGCCCAGGACGACGTACACGAACGCGCGCCCCATCCTGCCTGCGTCCACTGGGCCGCTTCTCCTCCTCCTCCTCCTTCTCGGTCCCTAGATGCGGGCCATGGCGCGGCCTCTCTGCTCGGCTTGTGGCGAGTCGTGTGTAGGGGTGGGGGTTGGGGATGACGAAATGACGTCCACCTGCGTTGCGTCTCCACCTCACCCCCGCCGCTGCGGGGCCCAGTAGGTCCGCTCTGTGTGTGTCTTGTTATCTTCCCCTCGCGTTCAAGCAAATCTTCCCCTCGCGTTCAAGCAAAGATGGATATGGGTTCCATTAATGTGGAGTGTGGAATTTCTTGGTCTTTGCCTTAAAAAAAGGTTTTCGTGTGGGTTGAGAATTTCTGGAAGGAAAATGTAGGAGCGACTTTTTTTTTTGAGACGGTGGGAGCAACTACTTTCTCCGCCTCCGTGTGCGTGCGCACAGTTCTAGGTCATCGATTTGACTAACCAAATATGCATTCTATTTCACCAAAAGTATATCATTGGATTTTCAAGAGGATGTGGTTTCTAAACATATATTTTTCAGCACATATAATACATATTTAGCTAGTTACATTGTTAACCTAGAACTACGTGCATGCCCTATAAACTGAGACAGAGGGAATAGTTGACGGATACCCTTCGGGATTCCCAGCGGACAGCATAGGAAGCGCCTCAACGCGCCATGTGTCACTTGCTTGACGCTCCGACAGAAGCAAGTTTTTTTATCGGGCTTGTTGAAAGTAAGTCGACTAAGATTTAACAAAGTCTCAGTCGACCTTGCAGCATTTTGTCCCATCATTTGCAACATTTCTTTTTGCCTGTTGCAGCATCCGTCTTGCTGGTTGTAGCATGTCGTTCCTCATCGATTGTAGCACTTCCTCCCACCGGTTCCAACATTCTCCTTTTACGATTGTAGCATTTTTAGTCAAAACGGTTATAGCATATGTTGTTGTTGCTTGCGGTACTGTCACAACATTTTTCGTCGCCATTTGTAGCATCCAGCCATACCGCTTGCAGCACCATAACTACGCTAACTTCACTCGACTGAGTTCTAGTCATACCTTTTTTTTTCTACATACGTTTTTATTTTTTATTTTGTTTGGTTTTTTCCAGGTTTCTAAAAAAAATCATTTTTTTTGTTTTTCCCGCGTGTGGCTTCCTCGTGAATAGTGTTGTGCTTCCTAAAATTGGAAATGTATAGTTGGCTTCTCAAAAATAAAAAAAGAACGGTTTTGCTTCCGCGAGAAGCTCAACCAGCAGTGATTCTTGTAAAGTGAAAAGCACAGTTGTGATTCATGAAAAGTGAAAAGCAGCTTTACGATGAATTGTGCTTCTGTGTGAAGCACGTTCGTGCTTCCTGAAAAGTGAAAGCACATGTGTTCTTCCAAAAAAAGTGAAAAAAATACAACTGTGCTTCTTGGTGTTTTTTTGGTTTTCATTTTTTTGTTTTCGGTTTTTCCTCGGTATCTGTTTTAGTTTTTCATTTCTAGGCTTTTCGGGAATAAAAGCTCATCCAAACCTATTCTCAACCATCACCGTGACCTCTCGAAGCCGGTCCTCCATGTCCTCGACTTGGATCTCCGGCAGCGGAACTGCAAAAGACAATACAAGGAGCCTGTTACGACATCTGGAGGCCTCCGAAGTCATCTTACACTCAAGACAAAAGGATAGAACACATACCTTTGGCAGCGGCCTCCAGGCCGCGGCAGTACTGTTGTGCCTCAACAAGCTGCTACTTTTTGAGTTTGCGTTGGTTTTTCCCTTGAAGAGGAAAGGGTGATGCAGCAAAATAGAGATAAGTATTTCCCTCAGTTAAGAACCAAGGTATCAATCCAGTAGGAGGAACACACAAGTCTCCAATAATAGCACCTGCACAAACAAACAAATACTTGCACACAACGCGATAAATGGGTTGTCAATCCCTTCACGATTACTAGCAAGGATGAGATCTGATAGTGATAGGTATAAAAGATAAATAAAAGTGCAAAATAAAGTAAAGGTAAATAAATTGCAGCAAGATATTTTTGGGTTTTTGGTTTTATAGATCTAAAAATAATATGGTAAAAGTAGACCCGGGGGCCATAGTTTTCACTAGAGGCTTCTCTCTTGAAAGAACGCATACGGTGGGTGAACAAATTACTGTTGAGCAATTGATAGAAAAGCGAATAATCATGACGATATCTAAGGCAATGATCATAAATATAGGCATCACGTCCGTGACAAGTAGACCGACTCCTGCCTGCATCTACTACTATTACTCGACACATCGACCGCTATCCAGCATTCATCTAGTGTATTAAGTTAACAAGAACGGAGTAACGCCTTAAGCAAGATGACATGATGTAGAGGGATAGATCCAATCAATATGGTAAAAACCCCATCTTTTTATCCTTAATGGCAACAATACAAATACGTGCCTCGCTACCCCTTCTGTCACTGGGTGAGGACACCGCAAGATTGAACCCATCACAAAGCACATCTCCCATTGCAAGAAAAATCAATCTAGTTGTCCAAACCAAATCAATAGATCAGAGAGAAATACAAAGTTATCTTAATCATGCATAAAAGAATTCAGAGAAGACTCAAATAGTATTCATAGATAATCTGGTCATAAACTCACAATTCATCGGGTCTCAACAAACACACCGCAAAATAAGATTACATCGAATAGATCTCCAAGAACATCGAGGAGAACATTGTATTGAAGATCAAAGAGAGAGAAGAAGCCATCTAGCTACTAGCTATGGACCCGTAGGTCTCTGATAAACTACTCACACATCATCGGAAGGGCAGCAAGGTTGATGTAGAAGCCCTCCGTGATCGAATCCCCCTCCGGCAGAGTACCGAAAAAGGCCGTAAGATGGGATCTCATGAGGATAGAAGCTTGCGGCGGCGAAAAAATATTTTTGGTGTGCCCTCTAGTATACGGGGAATATTTGGGTATTTATGGAGCTGAGATTAGGGTTAGAAGAGTCCCGAGGGGCCCACAAGTCAGGAGGGCGCCCCCCCTAGGGCGGGCGCGCCTGGAAGGCTTGTGGCCACCTCGTGGCTCTTCTAGCCTCCTCCTGAAGCTTCGTGGTTGTCTTCTGGTCCAAGAAAAATCGTCAAAAAGTTTCGTTCCGCTTGGACTCCGTTTGGTATTAATTTTCTGTAAAAGATAAAAATAAGGAAAAAAACAGCAACTGACACTTGGCACTAGGTTAATAGGTTAGTTCCAAAAAATAATATAAAATAACATAATAATGCATGTAAAACATCCAAGATGGATAATATAATAGCATGGAACAATAAATAATTATAGATACGTTTGAGACGTATCAAGCATCCCGAAGCTTAATTCCTGCTCGTCCTCGAGTAGGTAAATGATAAAAACAGAATTTTTGATGTGGAATGCTACCTAACATGTTTATCAATGTAATCTTTCTCAATTTGGCATGAATATTCAGATCCATAAGATTCAAAACAAAAGTTTATTATTGACATAAAAACAATAATGCTTCAAGCATACTAATAAAGTAATCATGTCTTCTCAAAATATCATGGCTAAAGAAAGTTATCCCTACAAAATCATATAATCTTGTCATGCTCTATCTTCATCACATAAAGTATTTATCATGCACAACCCCGATGACAAGCCAAGCAATTGTTTCATAATTTTGATGTTCTTAAGCTTTTTCAACTCTGACGCAATACATGAGAATGAGTCATGGATATAGCACTATAGGTGGAATAGAATATGAGGGTTGAGGTTGTGAGGAGAAGACAAAAAAGGAGAAAGTCTCACATCAACTAGGTATATCAACGGGCTATGGAGATGCCCATCAATAGATATCAATGTGAGTGAGTAGGGGTTGCCATGCAACGGATGCACTAGAGCTATAAGTGTATGAAAGCTCAAAAGAGAACTAAGTGGGTGTGCATCCAACTCGCTTGCTCACGAAGACCTAGGGCAATTTGAGGAAGCCCGTCATTGGAATATACAAGCCAAGTTCCATAATGAAAATTCCCACTAGTATATGAAAGTGATAAAATAGGAGAGACTCTATCATGAAGAACATGGTGCTACTTTGAAGCACAAGTGTGGAAAAGGATAGTAACATTATCCCTTCTCTCTTTTTCTCTCATTTTTTTTCTTTTTTCTTCTTCTTTTGGGCTCTTTGGCCTCTCTTTTTTTCTTTTGGGCTCTTTGGCCTCTTTTTATTTTTCTAAGTCTGGAGTCTCATCTCGACTTGTGAGGGAATCATAGCCTTCATCATCCTTTCCACACATGGGACAATGCTCTAATAATGATGATCATCACACTTTTATTTACTTACAACTCAAGAATTACAACTCGATACTAGAACATAGATATGACTCTTATATGAATGCCTCATGCATATGAGAACAATATGACAATGATGGTGCGTGTTATAGTAAAACAGAACGGTGGAAGTTGCATGGCAATATATCTCAGAATGGCTATGGAAATGCCATAATAGGTAGGTATGGCGGTTGTTTTGAGGAAGGTATATGGTGGGTTTAATTTACCGGTGAAAGTTGCGCGGTACTAGAGAGGCTAGTAATGGTGGAAGGGTGAGAGTGCGTATAATCCATGGACTCAACATTAGTCATAAAGAACTCACATACTTATTGCAAAAGTTTATTAGCCCTCGAAATTAAGTACTAATACGCATGCTCCTAGGGGATAGATTGGTAGGAAAAGACCATCGCTCGTCCCCGACTGCCACTCATAAGGAAGACAATAAAAAATAAATCATGCTCCAACTTCATCGCATAACTAGAGACTATACGTGCATGCTTCGGGAATCACAAACCTTAACACAAATATTCTTACTAATCCACAATTACTCTGTAGCATGACCCTAATATCACCATCTTTATATCTCAAAACAAATGCAAGGAATCAAACTTCTCATATATTCAATGATCTTCATGAAAGTTTTTATTATATCCCTCTTGAATACCCATCATATTAGGACTAAATTCATAACCTAAGCAAATTGCCATACTATTTATAAGACTCTCAAAATAATATAAGTGAAGCATGGGAGTTCATTAATTTCTTCAAAATAAAACCACCGTCATGCTCTAAAAAGATATAAGTGAAGTATTAGAGCAACTACCTAGCTCAAAAGATATAAGTGAAGCACATAAAGTATTCTAATAAATTCACGATTAATATGTGTCCCTCTCAAAAGGTGTGTACAACAAGGATGATTGTGACAAACTAAAGAGCAAAGACTCATATAATACAAGATGCTCCAAGCAAAACACATATCATGTGGTGAATAAAAATATAGCCTCAAGTAATTTACCGATGGATCGTATACGAAAGAGGGGATGCCATCCGGGGCATCCCCAAGCTTAGATGCTTGTTTATCCTTGAATATTTCCTTGGGGTGTGATGTCTACTATACAACTTGTTCTTATAGACTCGTGTTGGTCCTCCAAGCGCAGAGTTTTGTAGGACAGTAGCAATTTTCCCTCAAGTGGATGACCTAAGGTTTATCAATCCGTGGGAGGCGTAGGATGAAGATGGTCTCTCTCAAACAACTCTGCAACCAAATAATAAAAAGTCTCTTGTGTCCCCAACACAGCAAATACAATGGTAATTTGTATAGGTGCACTAGTTCGGCGAAGAGATGGTGATACAAGCGTAGTAATGATAGTAGATATTGATTTTTATAATAGGAACAATAAAAAACAGCAAGGTAGCAATTGATAAAACGGAGCACAAACGGTATTGCAATGCTTGAAAGAGGCATAGGGTCCGTACTTTCGCGAGTGCAATCTCTCAACAATGCTAATATAATTGGATCATATAACCATCCCTCAACGTGCGATGAAGAATCACTCCAAAGTTCTTATCTAGCGGAGAACATAAGAAGAAATTGTTTGTAGGGTACGAAACCACCTCAAAGTTATCCTTTCCAATCGATCTATCCAAGAGTTCGTACTAAAATAACACAAAGTTATCCTTTCCGATCGATCTATCTAAGAGTTCATACTAAAATAACACCATATGATACACATCAACCAACTCTAATGTCACCTAGATACTCCAGTGTCACTGCGAGTATCCGTGAGTTGATTATACGATATGCATCAAACAATTTCAGATTCATAATACTCAATCCAACACAAAGAACCTCAAAGAGTGCCCCAAGATTTCTACTGGAGAAACAAAGACGAGAACGTGCATCAACCCCTATGCATAGATTACCCCAATGTCACCTCAGGAATCCACAAGTTGAGTGCCAAAACACATATCAAGTGAATCAATATGATACCCCATTGTCACCACGGGTATTCATAGCAAGACATACATCAAGTGTTCTCAAATCCATAAAAGTATTCAATTCGATAAGAACGAAATCTCAAAGGGAAAACTCAATTCATCACAACAAGATAGAGAGGGAAAAACACCATATGATCCAACTATATTAACAAAGCTCGCGATACATCAAGATCGTGCCGACTCAAGAACACCAGAGAGAGAGAGAGAGATTAAACACATAGCTACTAGTACAAACCCTCAGCCCCGAGGGTGGACTACTCCCTCCTCATCATGGAGACCATAGGGATGATGAAGATGGCCTCCGGTGATGAATTCCCCCTCCGGCAGAGTGCCAGAACAGGGTCCAGATTGGTTTTTCGTGGCTACAGAGGCTTGCGGCGGCGGAACTTCTGATCTAGGGTTATTTCTGGGGGTTTCTGTATTTATATGATTTTTTGGCATCGGTTTCACGCGAAGATGGGCCTCGAGGTGACCACGATATACCAGGGCGCGCCTAAGGGGGCTGGCGCGCCCTGGTGGGTTGTGCCCACCTCGTGGCTCTTCTGGCCCTCCCACGAAACTTCTAGTGCCTCTTTTGTTCAAAAAAAAATCGTCAAAAAGTTTCGTTGCATTCGGAGAACTTTGATTTCTGCACAAAAAACAACACCATGGTAGTTCTGCTGAAAACAACGTCAGTCCAGGTTAGTTCCATTCAAATCATACCAAAACCATATAGAATTGTTGTAAACATGGCATGAATACTTCATAAATTATAGATACATTGGAGACGTATCAACATCCCCAAGCTTAATTCCTACTCGTCCTCGAGTAGGTAAATGATAAAAGAAATAATTTATGAAGTGTGAATGCTAGCAAAGTGCATAAGTTTGATCAATGATAATTTCAGTCACTTTTCCTAGCATCATAATATCAACTCTTTCTCATAAAACTCATCACGATAAAGTAGCAATTGAAAGCGAATTTTTTGTTGTGGAATGCTACCTATCATATTCATCATATACTCTTTCTTTTGTAGCATGGACATTTGGACTTGAGTGATTCAAAGCAATAGTCTATATTTTGACATGAAGACATCAATACTCAAGCATATCAGCAAGCAACCATGTCTTTCAAAATATCAACACTAAAGAAAGTTATCCCTAGCCCATCATGCTCAATCATTTATCCATTCATGAAACACACTCGAATATTAGCTACATCCAATGCACAAGTATGATCATAGTGCTCCCTAGTTGGTGCTTTATAAGAGAAGATGGAGACTCAAATAAAAATTGCATAAAGTAAATAGATAGGCCCTTCGCAGAGGGAAGCAGAGATTTGTAGAGGTGCCAGAGCTCAAAGCTTAAATTGAGACATAAAAATATTTTGAGAGGCATACTTTTCCCGTCAACGAAAACGACCGAGTAATTCCCAACACTTTCCATGCTAGATATATCAGAGGCGGTTCCCAAACATAAAATAAAGTTTATTCCTTTTTCCACCATACTTTCACACTCCATGGCTAGTGATACGTCTCCGTTGTATCTATAATTTTTGATTGTTTCATGCCAATATTATACAACTTTCACATATTTTTGGCAACTTTTTATATGATTTATTGGACTAACCTATTGATCCAGTGCCTAGTGCCAGTTCCTGTTTGTTGCATATTTTTTGTTTCGTAGAAAATCCATATCAAACAAAGTCCAAATGCGATAAAAAATTACGGAAAATTATTTTGGAATATTTATGATTTTTGGGAGGTGGAATCAATGCAAACGGCGGCCCACAGTGACCACAACCCACCAGGGCGCGCCGGGCAGCCCCTGGCGCGCCCAGGTATCTTGTGCCCTCCTCGAACATCAGTTGGGGCCCTTCTTCTGGTGCAAGAAATATAATTTATGGAAAAAAAATCGTGTAAAACTTTCAGCGCAATCGGAGTTACGGATCTCCAGGAATTTAAGAAACGGTGAAGGGCCAGATCTGGGGAACGCGAAACAGAAGAGAACAGAGAGGGAGATCCAATCTCAGAGGGGCTCCCGCCCCTCCGCCGCCATGGAGGCCATGGACCAGAGGGGGAACTCTCCTCTCATCTAGGGGGGAGGCCAAGGAAGAAGAAGAAGGAGGGGGGCTCTCTCCCCCTCTCTCACGGTGGCGCCGGAGTGCCGCCGGGGCTAGGATCGTGACGGCGATCTACATCAACAATCTTGCTACCGTCTACACCAACTTTTCCCCCCTCTATGCAATGGTGTAACACCTCTTCTCCCCGCTGTAATCTCTACTTAAACATGGTGCTCAACTCCATATATTATTTCCCAATGATATTTGGCTATCCTATGATGTTTGAGTAGATCCGTTTTGTCCTATGGGTTAATCATGATCTTGGTTGGTATGATTGTATATTTTATTTATGGTGCTGTCCTATGGTGCCCTCCATCTCGCGCAAACGTGAGGGCCCCCCGCTGTAGGGTGTTGTAATATGTTCATGATTCGCTTATGGTGGGTTGCGAGAGTGACAGAAGCTTAAACCCGAGTAAGTGGGTTGTTGCGTATGGGATACAGAGGACTTGATACTTAATGCTATGGTTGGGTTTCACGACCTTAATGATCTTTAGTAGTTGCAGATGCTTGCTAGGGGTCCAATCATAAGTGCATATGATCCAAGTAGAGAAAGTATGTTAGCTCATGCCTCTCCCTCATATAAAATTACAAGAATGATTACCGGTACTTGTTATCGATTGCATAGGGACAAATGACTTTCTTGTTGACAAAAGCTATCCACTTTTATTACCTTGTAATTTATTCGTAGTTTTATTCTCGCAATGTACTCGTAGTTTTATTCTTGCAAAATAGTTTCATACTTGTTTTAGGTAAAGCAAACGTCAAGTGTGCGTAGAGTTGTATCGGTGGTCGATAGAACTTGAGGGAATATTTGTTCTGCCTTTAGCTCCTCGTTGGGTTCGACACTCTTATTTATCTAAAAAGGCTACAAACGATCCCCTATACTTGTGGGTTATCAAGACCTTTTTCTGGCGCCGTTGCCGGGGAGCAATAGCGTGGGGTGAATATTCTCATGTGTGCTTGTTTGCTTTATCACTAAGTAGTTTTTATTTCCTGTTCTAAGTTGTTCTCTATCTTTAGTTATGGATATGGAACACGAAACACCAAAAAAATTAGTTGTACTTACTACTCATGGAGATGGGGAACCTCCTAAAACCCTCGATTCTCGTTATGTGAAAAATATTATGCAATACTTTGATAATCCTGAGAAAACCCCGTTCAACTTGATAATGGGAGACACGTTGGATCAACGTGAATACTTTAGGGATTATCGCTTGACACAAAAAAGGAAACTGTTATGGGATCAAATTCATATGTTGAAATGGTATGCTTGGAATCTATGCTCTAGATATGATTATACTTGTTGCTCTAGGATGAACGCTCCACACCTTCCCTTTACATGCAAATTTAATGATAATGAAACCTTGGCTTCTTATGCCAATGGTAGATATGATTATTATGATGTGGAACGAATAGAAGAATTTGTTGCTTTTAAGGGTGCTTATGAAATTGAATCTTTGTTTTTAAAGTATGAAGCTTTTGATGATGATGTTTATAGACCTGAAAATTTTGCCATCCTTAAATATTGCTATGAAAATTATAAATACAATTCCGATATTGATATATTTATTGAGAAAGTCTCCGCTGTCCAAGAAGAGACTAATATTTTGCAGGAGTCTATGGAAGAAGAAATTGATGAAACTGTGAGCCCATTGGATGAAAAAGATGATGAGGAGAGCGAAGAACAAGCGGAGGAAGAGCGGATTGATCACCCGTGCCCACCTTCTAATGAGAGTAACTCTTCAACTCATACATTGTTTAATGCCCCTTCGTTCTTACCGAAGGATGAATGCTATGATAATTGCTATGATCTCGTTGATTCGTTTGAAATATCCCTTTTTGATGATGCTTGCTATGCTTGTGGCCAAGATGCCAATATGAATTATGCTTATGGAGATGAACTTGCTATAGTTCCTTATGTTAAGAATGAAATTGTTGCTATTGCACCCACGCATGATAGTCCTATTATCCTTTTGAATTCTCCAAATTACACTATATTGGAGAAGTTTGCTCTTATTAAGGATTATATTGATGGGTTGCATTTTGCTACTACATGATGATTTTGATGAATATAATATGCATGTTCTTGCTGCTCCTACTTGCAATTATTATGAGAGAGGAACTATATCTCCACCTCTCTATGTTTCCAACACGATAAAATTGCAAGAAACTGCTTATGCTATGTATTGGCCTTTACTTGATGTGCATGAATTGTTCTTGTATGACATGTCGATGCATAGGAAGAGAGTTAGACTTTGTCATTGCATGATATATGTTGCTTTATGCTCACTACTAAATGCCAAATCATTGTTAATTAAAATTGGCTTTGATATACCTTGGGATCCGGGTGGATCCATTACTTAAGCACTTTATGCCTAGCTTAATGTCTTTAAAGAAAGCGCTGCCAGGGAGACGACCCGGAAATTTTAGAGAGTCATTTTATTCTGTTGAGTGCTTTTATAAAGTTTAAAAACAAAAAAAATATAGAGGGGAACTTAAAACTTTTCGACAAAAGAGAAGCGATTGGAAGTTATGCATTGGAGAAGTGAGGGTCGACCTTGAACACTTGTGTTCATGCTCATGGAAACAATGTAGAATTTTTCATGAAGATTCTAACAAAAATAATTATCCCCTTGTACAAATCCATTGTATTATAAAAATAATGTGCCAAGATTTGCCTTTAGGATGATTAGATTGCTTGTTGGTATGTGCGGTGCAAAAACAGAAACTTTGGCTGTAGTGCGTGATTTTACATTTTTTACTGGAATGTCAAAAGTTTCTGAAACTTCTTTCACAGTATTTCTATACAAATTTTTTATTTTTTCATATTTTTTCAGAATTTTCAGAGTACCAGAAGTATGGTGAATGTTCAGATTGGTACAGACTGTCCTGTTTAAGACAGATTCTGTTTTTGATGCATTGTTTTGCTTGTTTTGATGAAACTATCGATTCTATCAGTGGTATAAGCCATGGAAAAGTTATAATAAAGTAGCTACAATGCAAAAATAAAATACGAATTGGTTTGCAACAGTACTTAGAGTAGTGATTTGCTTTATTATACTAACGGATCTTACCGAGCTTTCTGTTGAGTTTTGTGTGGATGAAGTGATCAAAGATCGAGGAGGTCTCGATATGAGGAGAAGGAGGAGAGGCAAGAGCTCAAGATTGGGGATGCCCAAGGCACCCCAAGTAAATATTCAAGGAGACCCAAGCATCTAAGCTTGGGGATGCCCCGGAAGGCATCCCATCTTTCTTCAACAAATATCGGTATGTTTTCGTCTTCGTTTCGCTCACGTGATATGTGTAAATCTTGGAGCGTCTTTTGTGTTTATTTTTCACTTTTCTTTTATGCACCATGCTGGTATGAGATAGTCCATGGTCGATTTATAGAATGCTCATTGCACTTCACTTATATCTTTTGAGTGTGGCTTTATAGAATGCTTCATGTGCTTCACTTATATCATTTGAAGTTTGGATTGCCTGTTTCTCTTCACATAGAAAACCATTATTTGAAGAATGCTCTTTTGCTTCACTTATATTTATTAGAGGATGGCCTTTTGTAGAAAGAATTAAACTCTCATGCTTCACTTATATCTATTTAGAGAGTCAATACGAATTGGTCAATTGCATGGTTAGTCATAAAATCCTACATAAAACTTATGGATCACTGAATATGATATGTTTGATTCCTTGCAATAGTTTTGCGATATAGAGATGGAATATGTGGGAGGTACTAGTAAACGGTTGTGGTTAGTAAGAATATTAGTGTTAAGGTTTGTGATTCCCGAAGCATGCACGTATAGTCTCTCGTTATGCTATGAAGTTGGAGCATGATTTATTATTGATTGTCTTCCTTATGAGTGGCGGTCGGGGACGAGCGATGGTCTTTTCCTACCAATCTATCCCCCTAGGGGCATGCGTAGTAGTACTTTGCTTCGAGGGCTAATAAACTTTTGCAATAAGTATATGAGTTCTTTATGACTAATGTGAGTCCATGGATTATACGCACTCTTACCTTTCCGTAATTTGCTAGCCTCTATGGTACCTTGCATTGCCCTTTCTTACCTCGAGAGTCGGTGCAAACTTCGCCGGTGCATCCAAACCCCGTGATATGATACACTCTATCACACATAAGCCTTATTATATCTTCCTCAAAACAGCCACCATACCTACCTATTATGGCCTTTCCATAGCCATTCCGAGATATATTGCCATGCAACTTCCACCGCTTCCGTTTTGATGACTTGAGCATTCATTGTCATATTGCTTTGCATGATCGTAAGATAGCTAGCATGATATTTCCATGGCTTGTCCGTTTTTTGATATCGTTGTTATCCTAGATCATTGCACATCCTGGTACACTGCCAGAGGCATTCATATAGAGTCATACTTTGTTCTAGGTATCGAGTTGTAATTTTTATTTGTTTTGAGTTATAAGTAAATAGAAGTATGATGATCATCATTATTCATTATTAGAGCATGTCCCAGTGAGGAAAGGATGATGGATACTATGATTCCCCCACAAGTCGGGATGAGACTCCGGACAATGAGAGAAAAAAAGGAAAAATAAAGGGAAAAAAAAAGAAAAAAAAACGAAGAAAAAAGGGGGAAAAAGAGAGAAGGAGCATTGTTACTATCCTTTACCACACTTGTGCTTCAAAGTAGCACCATGTTTTTCACATAGAGAGTCTCCTATGTAGTCACTTTCATATACTAGTGGGAATTTTTCATTATAGAACTTGGCTTGTATATTCCGATGATGGGCTTCCTCAAATGCCCGAGGTCTTCATGAGCAAGCAAGTTGGATGCACACCCACTTAGTTTTCATATTGAGCTTTCATACACTTATAGCTCTTAGTGCATCCGTTGCATGGTAATCCCTACTCCTCGCATTGATATCAATTGATGGGCATCTCCATAGCCTGTTGGTTAGCCGCGTCGATGTGAGACTTTCTTACTTTTTTGTCTTCTCAATATTTACCCCTATCATCATACTCGATTCCACCTATAGTGCTATATCCCTGGCTTGCGCTCATGTATTGCGTGAGGGTTGAAAAAGCCGAAGCGCGTTAAAAAGTATGAACCAATTGCTCGGCTTGTCATCGGGGTTGTGCATGATAAATACTTTGTGTCAAGAAGACAGAGCATGACAAGACTATATGATTTTGTAGGGATAGCTTTCTTTAGCGTTGATTTTTTGAAATACATGAATGTTTGTTGGGATGCCTGAGTATTGATGTCTTTATGTCAAATTATAAACTATTGCTTTGAATCACTTATGTCTTAATATTCATGCCATGATTAGACATATGATCAAGTTTGTGCTAGGTAGCATTCCACATCAAAAATTATCTTTTTTATCATTTACCTACTCGAGGACGAGCAGGAATTAAGCTTGGGGATGCTGATACGTCTCCGTCGTATCTATAATTTTTTATTGTTTCATGCCAATATTATACAACTTTCGCATATTTTTGGCAACTTTTTATATAATTTATTGGACTAACCTATTGATCCCGTGCCCAGTGCCAGTTCCTGTTTGTTGCATGTTTTTTGTTTCGCAGAAAATCCATATCAAACGAAGTCCAAACACGATAAAAATTTACGGAGAATTATTTTGGAATATTTATGATTTTTGGGACGTGGAATCAACGCAAACGGGGGCCCACAGTGACCACAACCCACCAGGGCACGCCGGGCACCCCCTGGTGCGCCCAGTTATCTTGTGCCCTCCTCGAATGTCGGTTGGGGCCCTTCTTCTGGCGCAAGAAATATAATTTATGGAAAAAATTGTGTAAATTTTTTAGCGCAATCGGAGTTACGGATCTCCGGGAATTTAAGAAACGGTGAAGGGCCAGATCTGGGGAACACGAAACAGTAGAGAACAGAGAGGGAGATCCAATCTCGGAGGGGCTCCCGCCCCTCCGCCGCCATGGAGGCCATGGACCAGAGGGGGAACTCTCCTCCCATCTAGGGGGAGGCCAAGGAAGAATAAGAAGGAGGGGGGGCTCTCTCCCCCTCTCTCCCGGTGGCGCCGGAGTGCCGCCGGGGCTAGGATCGTGACGACGATCTACATCAACAATCTTGCTACCATCTACACCAACTTTCTCCCCCTCTATGCAATGGTGTAACACCTCTTCTCCCCGCTGTAATCTTTACTTAAACATGGTGCTCAACTCCATATATTATTTCCCAATGATATTTGGCTATCCTATGATGTTTGAGTAGATCCATTTTGTCCTATGGGTTAATCGTGATCTTGGTTGGTATGATTGTATATTTTATTTATGGTGCTGTCCTACGGTGCCCTCCGTCTCGCGCAAACATGAGGGGCCCCCGCTGTAGGGTGTTGCAATATGTTCATGATTCGCTTATGGTGGGTTGCGAGAGTGACAGAAGCTTAAACCCGAGTAAGTGGGTTGTTGCGTATGGGATAAAGAGGACTTGATACTTAATGCTATGGTTGGGTTTCACGACCTTAATGATCTTTAGTAGTCGCGGATGCTTGCTAGGGGTCCAATTATAAGTGCATATGATCCAAGTAGAGAAAGTATGTTATCTCATGCCTCTCCCTCATATAAAATTACAAGAATGATTACCGGTACTTGTTATCGATTGCCTAGGGACAAATGACTTTCTTGTTGACAAAAGGTATCCACTTTTATTACCTTGCAATTTATTCATAGTTTTATTCTCGCAAAGTACTCGTAGTTTTATTCTTGCAAAATAGTTTCATACTTGTTTTAGGTAAAGCAAACATCAAGTGTGCGTAGAGTTGTATCGGTGGTCGATAGAACTTGAGGGAATATTTGTTCTGCCTTTAGCTCCTTGTTGGGTTCGACACTCTTATTTATCAAAAAAGGCAACAAACGATCCCCTATACTTGTGGGTTATCAGATAGCCGTATCCACAGGTACCGTCCATACCAACACTTTCCAAGGAATTTATTATTTGACAACATAAAGTAAATTTCTTTTTCATTTCGGGATTGGGCATCCCTATTACCGCCGTACTCTCGTGCAATGACAAGTGAATAAACACTCATCTTGAGAATAACACATCTAGCATGGAAAAAATTGGCCACCCCCTGCCGCTTCATGAGCGGTACAAGCACACAAAAAGGAAATTCATTTCAAAAATTAGAGATGGCACATACAAATTTACTTAGAACGACATGGAAATACCGTATATAGGTAGGTATGGTGGACTCATGTGGCAAAACTGGGTTTAAGAATTTTGGATGCACAAGTAGTATTCCCACTTAGTACAAATGGAGGCTAGCAAATAGATTAAGAAGCAACCAACCAAGAAACAAAAATTCACATAAACGAGCATTGAGCATAACTAACACCGAATAATGCACCACAAGTAGGATGTAATTTCATTGCATAACTAATTAACTATTGACTTTCGTGCTTGCATAGGGAATCATGATAACCCACAAGTATAGGGGATCACAACAGTTTTCGAGGGTAGAGTATTCAACCCAAATTTATAGATTCGACACAAGGGGAGCCAAAGAATATTTGTAGGTATTAGCAGCTGAGTTGTCAATTCAACCACACCTGGAGATTAATTATCTGCAGCAAAGTGACCAGTATCACAGTAATATGATAGTTTTGATAGTAGTGATGATAGTGGCAGCAACGGTAGCAGTGATAGCAATGATTTTGTAACAAGTGTAACAGTAGCAACAACAGTAGTAACTTAGCAAGAACAATATGTGGAAAATTCATAGGCATTGGATCGGTGAATTTGTTGGATGATATTCATCATATAACAGTCATAACCTAGGGCGATGCAAAACTAGCTCCAGTTCATAAATATAATGTAGGCATGTATTCCGTAAATAGTCATACGTGCTTATGGAAAGAACTTGCATGGCATCTTTTGTCCTACCCTCCCGTGGCAGCGGGGTCCATAAGGAAACTAAGGGATATTAAGGCCTTCTTTTAATAGAGAACCGGAACAAAGCATTAACACATAGTGAGTACATTAACTCCTCAAATTACGGTCATCACCGGAAAGTATCCCGACTATTGTCACTCCAGGGTTTACGGATCATAACACATAATAGGTGAATATGACTTGCAAGATCGGATCTAGAACATAGATATAATGGTGAAAACATAAACGGTTCAGATCTGAAATCATGGCACCTGGGCCCAAAGTGACAAGCATTAAGCATGGCAAAGTGATAAGAACATCAATCTCAGAACATTGTGGATACTAGGGATCAAGCCCTAACAAAACTAACTCGATTACATGATGAATCTCATCCAACTTCTCATCAACCAGCGAGCCTACGAAGGAATTACTCACTCCAAGTGGGGAGCATCATGGAATTGGCGATGGAGAAGGGTTGATGATGACGAAGACCGAAGATCCCCCTCTCCGGAGCCCCAAACGGGCTCCAGATCTGGCCTCCCGATGAAGAACAGGAGGTGGCGGCGGCTTCGTATCATGAAACGTGATAATTCTTTCTCCAAAAATAGGATTTTATAGCATCGGAGTCAGGGTCTGCGGGGCCACCAGGTGGGCACAACCCACCTGGGCGCGCCTGGAGGGGGTCGCGCCCTGGTGGGTTGTGCTCCACCAATCAAACACACTCCACGGCTAGCCGAATCCACGGGTACCGTCCATACCAACACCAGTCCTGGGGGAGTTTTGTTTAATTATTTGCAATTTTTTTATTTCGGGACTAGGAATCCCTATTACCGCCTCTCTCGTGCAAGGACGAGTGAATAAACACTCATCATGAGAATAAACCGCTTAGCATGGAAGATACTGACTACCCCCTGTCGCTCTATGAACAATCTAGGCACACAAAAATGGAAGTTTATTTGAAGTTTTTAGAGGTAGCACATGCAAATTTACTTAGAACGGCAGGGTAATACCGCATATAGGTAGATATGGTGGATTCATCTAGAATAACTTGGGTTTTAGGATTTTGATGCACAAGCAGTGTTCCTGCTTAGTACAGGCGAAAGCTAGCAAATAGGTTGAGAAGCGTCCAGCTAGAGAGCGAAAACGGTCATGAACATGCATTATGCATAAGTAACATTGGATACTAGCATGAGTAGGATATGAACACCATGAACATAAATATCATAGAGGCTATGTTGGTTTTGATTCAACTACATGCATGAACATGTGCCATGTCAAGCCACTTGAAGCATTCAGAGGAGGATACCATATCATCATACCACATCACAATCATTTTAATGCATGTTGACATCCAAGATAAATCATTATCCACTCCTAGCTACTTAAGCATAGCATGAGAAACTATAATCTCTAATTGTCGTTGCAAACATGTTTGATCATAATATGCTAAATCATGGATACTAGGTTAAACATATTTACAAAAACAGAACAAGTTGAGTTCATACCCATTTCTTTCTGCCACAACCAGTTCATCAAATATCATCACTATTGCCTTTCACTTGCACAACCGAATGATATGAAAATAATAATAGTGCAAGAGTGCCATGGACTAAGCTGAAATCTGCAAACATTTTATTCAAGAGGAGAAGACAAGGTAATATGGGCTTTTTGTTAGATCAATATCAATGCATATGAGAGCCACTTAACATTTTCATCATGGTCTTCTCCTCGGTATGACTCAATAAAAAGAAAAGAATTTCAGAAAAACACACTGAAATATTTTTGGAGTTTTTAGTTTTTCTTGAAGAAAGCAAATTAAAGAAAAACAAAAACAAAAATGAGAAAAACTATTTACACGGGAAAGCTCCCAACAAGCAAAAGAAGAACAAGGAAATATTTTTGGGTTTTCTTTTTAATACTACAGCTAACTAAACTAGAAAGAAAAACTGAAAAGAAGCAAGAAACATTTTTTTGGATTTTCTCAAAGTTTTTCAAACACATAAGAAGAAAGCGAGAAAATAAATCTAGCATGGATAATACAATGAAAAAGTGTGAGCACCGACAACTGGAATGAAATGTGTGAACATGAATGTAATGTCGATGGTAATACGTACTCCCCCAAGCTTAGGCTTTTGGCCTAGCTTGGTAATCACCACTCGTAGTAGCCATCCGGTCCCATCTCGAAGTGTTGTGGGGCGGGCACCTGAGTGTCCCACTCTTGAGGCTCCTCCTCTGCCTCTGCCTGCATGTTCCGGTAGGCAATAATATCCTCAGGCATGATCCTGTATCCGCCCCTGGCAATAGAATCAAACAAAGCAGGTGCAGGCGACAGAATAATATCACGGGTATCCACACTGAAGACCAGGTTGTAAGGAATATTATTAATAGAATTATCAATATCAGTAAACTGGTGATCCATCATCGCCTGGTGATCTAAATAAACCTTGGGTAAACGATAATCATGTTGGCGGATCTGAACGTTAAAGTGACTCGCTAAACAAGTAGCATAAATACCGCCATGAATTTTGCCCTTGGTTCTGTTAAGGTGCAGATGGCGTGCAATAATGGCCCCAAGGCTAAAGGTGTTATCGCCGTATAGTGCACGGTGTAAGATGGCGAAGTCAGGAGCACAGAGTGCACCCACCTTCTCTCTAGCAATTAAACACTTAGCAAAGAATAGAGCAAAATAATGCACAGAAGGAAACTGCAAACTAGTAGCAGTGACACTCGACACGCCTCTCTCATCTCCCACTGACAGAGTACGATAAAAGTCCTCAAACTCTGCAGGCCTAGGCTCTCTTATTTCCCCGTCAGAAGGGATCAAGCATACATCGCAAAAATCAGTGAGTGGCATCTGACGGGTTTCAGCATATAAATTAAACTGCACCTCAGGGGGGTTATTCCTACTCAGAAAATGGAAACTTTGCACAAAGGAATTTGTGAGAATATGGTATTGTTCACACTCAGCTGCGATGAAGTCAGTAAGCCCAGCATTAGCAGCAAATTGTGCGAACTCTTGATGGATCCCGGCTCCATCCATGAAGGGGTTATGCGTCCATTCGCTCGGCCGCACCTCCGCCCTTCTCCGAGAAGGGAGGTCATTGTCCGATGATTCTCCAATGACTCCCTTAGATCTTTTCTTAGAGGCAAACTTCCTAAAGAAACTCATCTTATTCCTATGAACAAAATTCTGAAAATTTTAGTCCACAAAATTTTTGTCAACAAAACTTCACAAGATTAATAGCCACTACTCATAAGGAGGCATAGAGGACATATTGAGCATTCAAAGTACTTAGAACTCTAAGAATTCAACATGCAAGCTCATCTATAGCAACACCAAGAGTAGCTAATTATTCAAAATATAATCCACTAAAGCAAAAACTAATTGGAGCAATGGAGGAGTTACATACCAAGTAGCAATCCCCCAAAATAGTTTCGCAAATGGAGCTTCGAGCAAAGAGATCGAAATTCGCGGGTTTGAGAGCAAGAACATGAGAGAGAGAGAGCAATGGTGATTTTTTTTCTGGAGGTACGAGATGACATGGGCTGATACGTCTCCAACGTATCTATAATGTTTGATTGTTCCATGTTGTTATATTATCATTCTTGGATGTTTTACAATCATTTTATAGCAACTTTATATTATTTTTTGGGACTAACCTATTGACATAGTGCCCAGTGCCAGTTGCTGTTTTTTGCTTGTTTTTTACTTAGCAGGAAATCAATACCAAATGGAGTCCAAACACAGCGAAACTTTTTGGTGATTTTTTCTGGACCAGAAGACACAAGTTGGGCCAAGAAAGTACCTGAGGGGGGCTCCGAGGGGAGCACAACCCACCAGGGCGCGCCTGGGGGCCCAGGCGCACCCAGGTGGGTTTTGCCCACCTCGGCCACCTCCCGCACCGCCTCTTTGCTCTATAAATACCCCAATATTCCAGAAACCCTAGGGGAGTCGACGAAAATCAATTCCAGCCGTCGCAAGTTCCAGAAACCACAGATCCAATCTAGACACCATCACGAAGGGGTTCATCATCCTCATTGGTGCCTCTCCGATGATGTGTGAGTAGTTCATTGTAGACCTACAGGTTCGTAGTTAGTAGCTAGATGGCTTCCTCTCTCTCTTTTGATTCTCAATATAATGGTCTCTTGGAGATCTATTTGATGTAACTCTTTTCGCGGTGTGTTTGTTGGGATCCGATGAACTTTGAGTTTATGATCAGATCTATGTTTTTATCCATGAAAGTTATTTGAGTCTTTTGATCTCTTATATGCATAATTACTTATAGCCTCGTATTTCTTCTTCGAATCTTTGGTTTAGTTAGGCCAACTAGATCAATTTTTCTTGCCATGGGAAGAGGTGCTTTGTGATGGGTTCAATCTTACGGTGCTTGATCCCAGTGACAGAAGGGGAACCGACACGTATGTATTGTTGCTATTAAGGATAACAAGATGGGGTCTATTTCTACATAAATAGATCTTGTCTACATCATGTCATCGTTCTTATTGCATTACTCCGTTTCTCCATGAACTTAATACACTAGATGCATGCTGTATAGCGGTCGATGTGTGGAGTAATAGTAGTAGATGCAGGCAGGAGTCGGTCTACTAATCTTGGACGTGATGCCTATATAATCATCATTGCCTAGATATCGTCATAATTATTTGAAGTTCTATCAATTTCCCAACAGTAATTTGTTTACCCACCATATGCTATTTTTCTCGAGAGAAGCCACTAGTGAAATCTACGTGCCCCGGGTTTATTTTCTCATCATATACTTTCAGATCTATATTGCTATTCGCCTTTTTATTTATTTGCCACTTTTATTTCCAGATCTATATTTCTAAAAACCCAAAAATATTTTGCTTCACTTTATTTTATTCGCGGTCTATTTATCCAATCTACTACAATTTATCTCACGTCCGTTTGCCAATTTCTGGCGCCGTTACCCGAAAGGGATTGACAGCCCCTTTAACACATCGGGTTGCAAGTATTTGTTCTTTGTGTGCAGGTGCTGTTTACGTAGTGTTTCTTGGTTCTCCTACTGGTTCGATAACCTTGGTCTCATCACTGAGGGAAATACCTGCCGTTGTTGTGCTGCATCATCCCTTCCTCTTTGGGGAAATACCGACATAGTTCAAGCAAACATCAAAAGGAATTTCTGGCGCCGTTGCCGGGGAGACATCATCAACATCTACCAGGTTCCTAATCACAAATCTCATCTCCTTGCAATTTACATTATTTGCCATTTGCCTCTCGTTTTCCTCTCCCCCACTTCACAAAAATTCGCTGTTTTATTCACCCTCTTTTTCGTTCGTTGTTTTCTCGTCGGATCTCTTAATTGCTTGAACTTGTCATCATGAGTGACTTGGTATGGCAGAAATAGATGATGGCCTAACTCCTAAAATTGGACGATCTGGCAATCTGGATGCTAAAACTTTTGTTTTGGGGCAAGGGAATGTTATAGGAAAAGAACGTATCCAAGAATTTTTCAATTGTGTTGGAAATTTAAGTCTTGATGATGTTCCTATACTTGAAAGGACTAAATCTTATGCAGAAGCTATCTCAGCACTAGTTCTGAAACTTGAAAATAAATTTATTCGTACTCATCCTACCTTGCAAAGAATGTTTTATGAGCTACCCGCCATAAGGAATCCTAAGGCTAAAAAGTTGGCCACTCTTGTTCTTATGAATGAATTTGACTACACAATACGGGGAAGCTAGGGAAATCTTTGATTTTTATGGTATGAATCGTGAAAAACCCGTGATAGATGAAATTCTTTATAATAGTGATTATGTGCTAAGACATTTGCTTGGGGATAATCAAATCTTTGATGAGAACCTTAAAAAGGACGTCCCCATTTTAGATATAATCCAACAAGTTTTCAATGATGTTAATCAGCACTATTCTTGGATTGTTGCCGGAAATCAAGGGGGATATGATGATAAGCAACTTGATAGTGCTAAAGTCTCTATGGATAAGGTGTTTTATGTTGTTTTTGCAAAGCCTTCTGACAAAAACACCTCTAAGGAAAATGAGACCAAAGATGACAATACTTAGATCTTTGCATTATGCCTAGCTAAGGGCGTAAAACGATAGCGCTTGTTGGGAGGCAACCCAATGAATAAAATTTATTTTTGTCTTTTTTTTATGTTCTTGGGTGTTTGCAAAATTATGCTACTGTTATGATTGTGTTTTTTGTGTTTTAATTAGTGTTTGTGCCAAGTAAAGCCTTTAGGATAGCTTTGGTGATAGTTGATTTGATCTTGTTGGAAAACAGAAACTTTTGCGTCCAGTAAAACAATTTTGAAAATTCACAGAAGCGACGAAAAATTCTGAATTTGTTACACAAGATTGATATACAAATTGCCTCTGTTTTCCTTATTTTTCATAATTTTTGGAGTTACATAAGTATGAGAACAATTCGTATCTTTGCAGACTGTTCTGTTTTTGAAAGATTCTGTTTTCTTTGCATTGTGTGCTTATTTTGATGAATCTATGGTTTGTATTGGAGGTTATAAGCCATGGTAAAGTTAGAATACAGTAGATATAATGCAAGAACAAAATTTGAATGGGTTTTCTACAGTATTTAAAGTAAAGATTGGTTTTCTTATACTAACGGATCTCACGAAGGTTTTGTTGAGTTTTGTGTGATTGAAGTTTTCAAGTTTTGGGTGAGATTACGATGGATGAAGGAATAAGGAGTAAGAAGAGCCTAAGCTTGGGGATGCCCCATGGCACTCCAAGCCATTATCCAAAGAGAAGCAAGCAACTAAGCTTGGGGATGCCCGAGTGGCATCCCCTCTTTCTTCTAACGACCATCGGTATTTTACTTGGAGCTATATTTTTATTCGTCACATATCATGAGTTTTGCTTGGAGCGTCTTGTATGATATGAGTCTTTGATTGTTTTGCTTTTTATTTTAAGTCATGAATCCTTGCTGGACACACCTATTTGAGAGAGCCAAAATTATGCTATGACTTGTTAGAATTGCTCTCTATGCTTCACTTAAATCTTTATGAGCTATGGAATTGCTCTAGTGCTTCACTTATATCTTTTTGAGCACAGTGTGCTTTAGTATTTTTGAAGAAATGCTCTCATGCTTCACTTAGATTTATTTGAGAGTTAGTAATTTTTTTTAGAAATTCTCTCTCGCTTCACATAAATTATTTTGAGAGAAGAAAATTTTATGCTCATGTTCTTCACTTAGATTTATTTGAGCTATCAAAAGCAACTTATGAAATTAGTCCCAAAGTGAATTCAAGAGGGATATAATAAAAACTTTCATGAAGATCATTGGACAAAATAAACTTGATTCCTTGTAATAGCTTTGCGATATGTTGATATAATATGTGAGTCATGTTGATGAGTAATTATGCTTTAGTAAGAATATTGGTGTTAAGGTTTGTGATTCCCTATGCAAGCACAAAAGTCAATAGTTATGCAATGAAATTACATCCTACTTGTGGTGCATTATTCGGTGTTAGTTATGCTTAATGCTCGCTTATGAGATTTTTCGTTTCTTGGTTGGATGCTTCTTAATCTTTTGCTAGCCTTCATTTGCACTAAGTATGATCACTACTTGTGCATCCAAAATCCTTAAACCAGTTTTGCCATATGAGTCCACTATACCTACCTATATGCGGTATTTCCGTGCCGTTCTAAGCAAATTTGTATGTGCCATCTCTAATTTCAAAATAAATTTCTCTTTTGTGTGCTCGTACCGCTCATGAAACGGTAGGAGGTGGCTGATATATTTCCATGCTAGATGTGTTATTCTCAAGATGAGTGTTTATTCACTTGTCATTGCACGAGAGTACGACAAAAGTATTAGGGATGCCCAGTCCTGAAATGAAAAAATGAATTTACTTTATGTTGTCAAATAATAAATTCCTTGGAAAGTGTTGGTATGGACGGCACCCGTGGATTCGGTTAGCCGTGGAATGTGAAAGTATGGTGGAAAAAGGAATAAACTTTATTTTCTGTTTGGGAACCGCCTATCATATATCTAGCATGGAAAGTATTGGGAACTACTCAATCGTTTTCGTTGACAGGAAAAGCATGCCACCCAAAATATTTTATCTCTACTTTTTTTTCGCTTTGAGCTCTGGCACCTCTACAAATCCCTACTTCCCTCTGCGAAGGGCCTTTCTTTTACTTTATGCAATTTTTATTTTATTTTGAGTCTCCATCTTCTCTTATAAAGCACCAACTAAGGGACACTATGATCGTACTTGAGCATTGGGTGTAGCTAATATGCGAGTGTGTTTCATGAATGGATCAATGATTGAGCATAATGGGCTAGGGATAACTTGCTTTAGTGTTGATATTTTGAAAGACATGGTTGCTTGTTGATATGCTTGAGTATTGAAATCTTCATGTCAAAACTAGACTATTGCTTTGAATCATATAAAAGTCCAAATGTCCATGCTACAAAGAAAACAATATGTGATGAACATGTTAGGCAGCATTCCACATCAAAAATTCTGTTTTTATCATTTACCTACTCGAGGACGAGCAGGAATTAAGCTTGGGGATGTTGATACGTCTCCAACGTATCTATAATTTTTGATTGTTCCATGCTGTTATATTATCATCTTGGATGTTTTACAATCATTTTATAGCAACTTTATATCATTTTTTGGGACTAACCTATTGACATAGTGCCCAGTGCCAGTTGCTGTTTTTTGCTTGTTTTTTACTTCGCAGGAAATCAATACCAAACGGAGTCCAAATGCAGCGAAACTTTTTGGTGATTTTTTCTGGACCAGAAGACACAGGTTGGGCCAAGAAAGTACCTGAGGGGGGTTCCGAGGGGAGCACAACCCACCAGGGCGCGCCTAGGGGCCCAGGCGCGCACAGGTGGGTTGTGCCCACCTCGGCCACCTCCCACACCGCCTCTTTGCTCTATAAATACCCCAATATTCCAGAAACCCTAGGGGAGTCGACGAAAATCAATTCCAGCCGCCGCAAGTTCCAGAAACCACAGATCCAATCTAGACACCATCACGGAGGGGTTCATCATCCTCATTGGTGCCTCTCCGATGATACGTGAGTAGTTCATTGTAGAACTACGGGTCCGTAGTTAGTATCTAGATGGCTTCCCCTCTCTCTTTTGATTCTCAATACAATGGTCTCTTGGAGATCTATTTGATGTAACTCTTTTTGCAGTGTGTTTGTTGGGATCCGATGAACTTTGAGTTTATGATCAGATCTATGTTTTTATCCATGAAAGTTATTTGAGTCTTTTGATCTCTTATATGCATGATTACTTATAGCCTCGTATTTCTTCTTCTAATCTTTGGTTTAGTTAGGCCAACTAGATCGATTTTTCTTGCCCTGGGAAGAGGTGCTTTGTGATGGGTTCGATCTTACGGTGCTTGATCCCAGTGACAGAAGGGGAACCGACACGTATGTATTGTTGCTATTACGGATAACAAGATGGGGTCTATTTCTACATAAATAGATCTTGTCTACATCATGTCATCATTCTTACTGCATTACTCCGTTTCTCCATGAACTTAATACAATAGATGCATGCTGGATAGCGGTCGATGTGTGGAGTAATAGTAGTAGATGCAGGCAGGAGTCGGTCTACTAATCTTGGACGTGATGCTTATATAATGATCATTGCCTAGATATCGTCATAATTATTTGAAGTTCTATCAATTGCCCAATAGTAACTTGTTTACCCACCGTATGCTATTTTTCTCGAGAGAAGCCACTAGTGAAATCTACGGCCCCCAGATCTATTTTCTCATCATATACTTTCAGATCTATATTGCTCTTCGCCTTTTTATTTATTTTCCACTTTTATTTTTAGATCTATATTTCTAAAAACCCAAAAATATTTTGCTTCACTTTATTTTATTCGCGATCTATTTATCCAATCTACTACAATTTATCTCACGTCCGTTTGCCAATTTCTGGCACCGTTACCCGAAAGGGATTGACAACCCCTTTAACACGTCGGGTTGCAAGTGTTTGTTCTTTGTGTGCAGGTGCTATTTACGTAGTGTTGCTTGGTTCTCCTACTGGTTCGATAACCTTGGTCTCATCACTGAGGAAAATACCTACCGTTGCTGTGCTGCATCATCCCTTCCTCTTTGAGGAAATACCGACGTAGTTCAAGTAAATATCATGGGCTAAAGAGATAAGTGAGGGAACCCACGTGGGGACCATGATACGTCTCCAATGTATCTATAATTTTTGCTTGTTCCATGCTGTTATATTATCATTCTTGGATGTTTTACAATCATTTTATAGCAACTTTATATCATTTTTTGGGACTAACCTATTGACATAGTGCCCAGTGCCAGTTGCCGTTTTTTACTTCGCAGAATATCAGTACCAAACGGAGTCCAAATGCAGCGAAACTTTTTGGAGATTTTTTGGACCAGAATACACAAGATGGGCCAAAGAAGTACCAGAGAGGGGCTTTGAGGGGAGCACAACCCACCAGGGTGCGCCCAGGTGGGTTGTGCCCACCTCGGTGGCCTCCCGCACCGCCTCTTCGCCCTATAAATACCCAAATATTCCAGAAACCCTAGGGGAGTCGACGAAACACAATTCCAGTCGCCGCAAGTTCCAGAACCACGAGGTCCAATCTAGACACCATCACGGAGGGGTTCATCATCCTCATTGGTGCCTTTTTGATGATGCGTGAGTAGTTCATCATAGACCTACGGGTCCGTAGGCAGTAGCTAGATGGCTCTCTCTCTCTTTTAATTCTCAATACAATGGTCTCTTGGAGATCTATTTGATGTAACTCTTTTTTGCAGTGTGTTTGTTGGGATCCGATAAACTTTGAGTTTATGATCAGATCTATATCCATGAATATTATTTGAGTCTTCTTTGATCTCTTATATGCATGATTATTTATAGCCTCGTATTTCTTCTTCGAATCTTTGGTTTAGTTAGGCCAACTAGATCATTTTTTCTTGCCATGGGAAGAGGTGCTTTGTGATGGGTTCGATCGTGCGGTGTTCTTTCCCAATGACAGAAGGGGCAGCAAGACACGCATGCATCGTTGCTATTAAGGATAACAAGATGGGGGCTATTCCTACATGAATAGATCTCGTCTACATCATGTCATCGTTCTTATTGCATTACTCCGTTTCACCATGAACTTAATACACTAGATGCATGTTGGATAGCGGTCGATGTGTGGAGTAATAGTAGTAGATGTAGGCAGGAGTCGGTCTACTAATCTTGGACGTGATGCCTATATATTGATCATTGCCTTGGATATCGTCATAATTATTCGATCTTCTATCAATTGCCCAACAGTAATTTATTTACCCACCGTATGCTATTTTCTCGAGAGAAGCCACTTGTGAAATCTACGCCCCCCGGGTCTATTCTTTATCATAATTGCTTTGAGATCTATTTTTATTCACTTTTATTTTCAGATCTATTATTCCAAAAACCCAAAAATTACCTTGCTGCACTGTTTCATTACTTATTTTATTTTGCGTTTTATCGAGAGCTATTTATCCAATCTACTTCAAATGTATCTATCTTTTTACCATGGAGGGATTGACAACCCCTCTTATGCATCGGGTTGCAAGTATTTGTACTTTGTGTGCAGGTACCATTTACATAGTGTTGCTTGGTTCTCCTACTGAATTGATACCTTGGTTTCATAACTGAGGGAAATACCTATCATAGTTGTGCTGCATCCTCCCTTCCTCTTTGGGGAAATACCGACGTAGTTCAAGCGACATCAGACCACAACCCACCAGGGCACGCCTAGGGTTGCTGGCCCGCCCTGGTGTCTTGTGGTCACCAGGTGCACCCCCCCTCTGATGTTATTTGCATCAAAAATTCAGAAATATTCAGAAAAAAATCGTGTTAAATTTTCAGGGCATTCTGAGCACTTTTATTTTTGGGTCATTTTTTTATTGCATGGAAAATCCAGAAAACAGGATAAACATGGCATTTTATTTTATCTAACTAAGAAAAATAGAAAACAAAAGGTAAGGACAGAAGGTGGTGTCTACTAAATTCATCAACTTCATACCTCTCAAAGATGATCCATTAATAAGGTTGATCAAGTCTTATTAACAACCACCTTCGATTAGCATGAAACCGAAGAACTTTCGTCAAACACTAAGTTACCTCAACGGGGATATGCATGTCCCCAACAATAAGTATATCATATTTCTTTTTGTCAGTAGGTAGGGGTAGTTGAAAGCTTCCAATAGTGAGCGTCGGAGATTTTTCAATAACATTAATACCATTCACTTGGAATTGTTTCTTCGGAAAGTGCACCGTATGCTCATTACCATTGATATGAAAAGTGACCATGCTTTTATTGCAATCAATAACAGCCCCTGCAGTATTAAAAAAGGGTCTACCAAGGATAACCGACATGTTGTCGTCCTCGGGCATCTCAAGTATAACAAAGTCAGTTAAGATAGTAATGTTTGCAACAACAATGGGCACATCCTCACAAATACCGATAGGTATGGCAGTTGATTTATCAGCCATTTGCGAAGATATTTCAGTAGGTGTGAGTTTATTCAAATCAAGTCTTTTATATAAGGAGAAAGGCATAACACTAACACCAGCTCCTAAATCACACAAAGCAGTTTTAATATAATTTCTTTTGATGGAGCAAGGTATAGTTGGTATTCCCGGATCTCCAAGTTTTTTAGGTACTCCATCCTTAAAAGAATAATTAGCAAGCATGGTGGAGATTTCAGCTTCAGGTATTTTTCTCTTGTTAGTGATGATGTCTTTCATGTATTTTGCATAAGGGGCCATCTTTAAAATATCAGTCAAGCGAGTGCGCAAAAAGACTGGCCTAAGCATTTCAGCAAAGCGTTCAAATTCTTCATCATCCTTTTTCTTAGTTGGTTTAGGTGGAAAGCGCATGGGTTTCTGAACCCATGGTTATCTTTCTTTACCATGTTTTCTAGCCACAAAGTCTCTTTTATCATATCTTTTATTTTTAGGTTGTGGGTTATCAAGATCAACAACTGGTTCTATTTCAACATCATTATCTGGTTGTTTATCATTGTTTGGTTGAGTGTCTTCATGAACATCATCATTATCTTTTTCATTATCACTAGGTGAATGTTCATTACCAGATTGAGTTTCAGCATCATAGATAGAAACATCATTATCATTATTATCAGGAGGTTTTTCTTTCTCAGGTTCACTAGAGGCATGCAAAGTCCTATCATTTTTCTTTTTCTTCTTCTTTTTAGAAGGACTAGGTGCATCAGTGTAAATTCTTTGAGAGTCTTGTTCAATTCTCTTAGGGTGTCCTTCAGGATAAACTGGTTCCTGAGTCATTCTACCTCCTCTAGTCACTACTCTTATAGCATGATCATTCATATTATCATTCATTTAATCAAGCAATTCTCTTTGAGATTTAGCAACTTGTTCTAACTGAGTGTGAACCATAGAGGCATGTTTTCCTACACCTCTAACATCATTAGAGATTCTAAATAACAAGTCACTCAAGCGAGCAATCATATCAGAGTTGTATTTGAATTGTTTCATAACATTTTCATTGAAGTGATCTTGCTTTCTAATGTAATTATCAAACTCATAAAGGCATTGACTAGGATGCATATTATAAGGGTTGTCACTTTCATCAAATTTCATCAAATAGTTTACCTCTACCACCTTTGGTGGTGGTGTATCAAGTCCATGTATTTATTCAATAGGAGGTAAAATTTTAACATCCTCAGCTTTAATACCTTTTTCCTTCATACTTTTCTTTGCCTCTTGCATATCTTCAAGACTGAGATATAAGATACCCCTCTTCTTCAGAGTGGGTTTAGGCGGTGGTTCGGGAAGAGTCCAATCATCATAATTTTTCAATATATTATTCAATAATTCCTCACCTTGTTCAATAGTTCGTTCCCTGAAAACACAACCAGCACAACTATCTAGGAAGTCCCTAGAAGCATTGGTTAGTCCATTATAGAAGATATCAAGTATTTCATTTTTCTTAAGTGGGTGATCAGGCAAAGCATTAAGCAATTGGAGAAGCCTCCCCCAAGCTTGTGGGAGACTCTCTTCTTCAATTTGCACAAAATTAAATATTTCCTGTAAGGCAGCTTGTTTCTTATGAGCAGGAAAATATTTTCAGAGAAGTAGTAAGTCATATCCTGGGGACTGCGCACACAACCAGGAGCAAGAGTATTGTACCATATCTTAGCATCACCCTTTAATGAGAACGGAAATAATTTGAGAATATAGTAGTAGCAAATCTTCTCATCATGAGCAAATAAGGTGGCTATGTCATTCAATTTAGTAAGATGTGTCACAACAGTTTCAGTTTCATAGCCATGGAAAGGATCAGATTCAACCAAAGTAATCAACTCTGGGTCGACAAAGAATTCATAATCCTTATCATCAACAAAGATAGGTGAAGTAGCAAACTTAGGATCACATTTCATTCTAGCATTCAAAGATTTTTCTTTCAGTTTGCATAATAATTTCTTAAGATCATCTCTATCATTGCAAGAAAGAAAATCTCTAGCTGTCTCCTCATCCATAACATAACCATCGGGTATCTTAGGAAATTAATATCTAGGAGAACTAGGCCTAATAGGTGTTTCAAGATTTTCAGTTTCAAGTACTTCATCAGTTTCAATAATTTCATCAGATTCAGCATTCTCAATATCTTTAGCTCTAGTAATTTGTTCATCAAGAAATTCACCTAGTGGCATATTATCATCAAGCAAGGTACTAGCATCATCATGGGTAGCATTCATAGCAGAAGTAGCATCATCAATAACTTGCGACATATCAGGATTAATAGCATGTGGTGGTGTTGCAAGTCTACTCAAAATAGAAGGTGAATCAAGTGCAAAGCTAGATGGCAGTTCCTTACCTCCCCTCGTCTTAGAGGAAAAAATCTTAGTCTTGGTATCCTTCAGATTCTTCATAGTGATAAATAGATAATAATCCCAAGTGACTCGACAAATATAGCTATGCTCCCCGGCAACGGCGCCAGAAAAAGGTCTTGATAACCCACAAGTATAGGGGATCGCAATAGTTTTCGAGGGTAGAGTATTCAACCCAAATTTATAGATTAGACACAAGGGGAGCCAAAGAATATTTGTAGGTATTAGCAGCTGAGTTGTCAATTCAACCACACCTGGAGATTAATTATCTGCAGCAAAGTGATCAGTAGCACAGTAATATGATAGTTTTGATAGTAGTGATGATAGTAGCAGTAACAGTAACAGTGAGAGCAATGATTTTGTAACAAGTGTAACAGTAGCAACAACAGTAGTAACTTAGCAAGAACAATATGTGGAAAATTCGTAGGCATTGGATCGGTGAATTCGTTGGATGATATTCATCATATAACAGTCATAACCTAGGGCGATACAAAATTAGCTCCAGTTCATAAATATAATGTAGGCATGTATTCCATAAATAGTCATACGTGCTTATGGAAAGAACTTGCATGACATCTTTTGTCCTACCCTCCCGTGGCAGCGGGGTCCATAAGGAAACTAAGGGATATTAAGGCCTCCTTTTAATAGAGAACCGGAACAAAGCATTAACACATAGTGAATACATTAACTCCTCAAATTACGGTCATCACCGGAAAGTATCCCGACTATTGTCACTCCGGGGTTTACGGATCATAACACATAATAGGTGAATATGACTTGCAAGATCGGATATAGAACATAGATATAATGGTGAAAACATAAACGGTTCAGATCTGAAATCATGGCACCCGGGCCCAAAGTGACAAGCATTAAGCATGGCAAAGTCATAACAACGTCAATCTCAGAACATAGTGGATACTAGGGATCAAGCCCTAACAAGACTAACTCGATTACATGATGAATCTCATCCAACTCCTCACCCACCAGCGAACCTACGAAAGGATTACTCACTCCCAATGGGGAGCATCATGGAATTGGCGATGGAGAAGGGTTGATGATGACGAAGACCGAAGATCCCCCTCTCCGGAGCCCCAAACAGGCTCCAGATCTGGCCTCCCGATGAAGATCAGGAGGTGGCGGCGGCTCCGTATCGTGAAACGCGATAATTCTTTCTCCCTGATTTTTCTCTCCAAAAATAGGATTTTATAGCGTCGGAGTCAGGGTCTGTGGGGCCACCAGGTGGGCACAACCCACCTAGGCGCGCCTGAGGGGGGGGGGCGCCCTGGTGGGTTGTGCTCACCCTGGGGCCCCCCTCCGGTGGTTCTTGGCTCCAGTATTTTTCTTTCATTGCACTCCAAAAAGTTTCGTTCCATTCCGAGAACTTTTATTTATGCACAAAAACAACACCATGGTAATTCTGCTGAAAACAGCGTCAGTCCGGGTTAGTTTCATTCAAATCATGCAAATTAGAGTCCAAAACAAGAGCAAAAGCATTAGGAAAAGTAGATACGACGGAGATGTATCAAATCACAAACCTTAACACCAATATTCTTACTAAAGCACAATTACTCACCAACATGACTCACATATTATTATCTCCATATCGCAAAACTATTGCAAGGAATAAAACTTATCATATCCATTGATCTACATGAAAGTTTTTATTATATCCTTCTTGAATATTCATCATATTAGGACCAATTTCAAATCTTGTGCAAATTGTCATCACTAGTATCAACTCTCAAAATAATATAAGTGAAGCACAAGAGCATTCGACAAACTACTCCAAAAAGATATAAGTGAAGATCAAATGAGTAGTTAAGTAAATAGGTAGCTATGTGAGGACTCTCTCTTATTTAAAAACTTTCAGATTTAAGTATTTTATTAAAGCAGCAAGCAAAACAAAATAAAAGAAAATGATGCTCCAAGCAAAACATATATCATGTGACGAATGAAAATATAGCTCCAAGTGAGGTTACCGATAATGTTGGAGACGAAAGAGGGGATGCCTTCCGGGGCATCCCCAAGCTTAGTTGCTTGGATATTCTTTGAGTATTACCTTGGGGGTGCCTTGGGCATCCCCAAGCTTAGGGTCTTGTCACTCCTTATTCTCCTCATATCGATATCTCACCCAAAACTTGAAAACTTCAATCACACAAAACTTAACGGAACTTCATGAGATATGTTAGTATGATAAAGAGCAAACCATTCACTTTGGTACTGTCAAAGACAAGATTCATAGTTGTTCTCACACAATGCCTACTGTAACTTATCATTTCCACAATTTATATTGAGCAATATAAGCCATAGAAACTAGAAAACAAGCAAACTATGCATTGAAAACAGAATCTGTCAAAAACAGAACAGTCTTTAATAATTTGGACAATGACCATACTTCTGCAACTCCAAAAATTCTAAAAAATTAGGAAAACGTAGGTAATTTGTATATAAATCATCTGTAAAAAATTAAGAGCAAAAGAACGTTTCTATGAATTTACAAAATTCTAGAACTGGGCGCAAAAGTTTCTGTTTTTGCACATAATCAAATCAACTATCATCCACACTATCCCAAAGGCTTTACTTGGCACTTTATTGAAACAAAAGCTATAAAACACAGTTACTACAGTAGCCTAATCATGTGAACACACAAAAACAGTAGGTAAAAGTGTTGGGTTGTCTCCTAACAAGCGCTTATCTTTAATGCCTTTTTAGCTAGGCATGATGATTTCAATGATGTCGCATAAAAGATAAGAATTGAAACATAACAAGAGCATCATGAAACACATGGCAAGCATGTTTAAGTCTAACCCACTTCCTATGCATAGGGATTTTGTGAGCAAACAATTTATGAGAACAAGAATCAACTAGCATAGAAAGGCAAAACAAGTGCAACTTCAAAACTTTCAACACATAGAGAGGGATCTTGATATTATTGCAATATGTAAAAGCGTATGTTCCTCTCTCATAGTAATTTTCAGTAGCATCATGAATGAATTCAACAATATAACTATCACATAAAGCATTATTTTCATGATCCACAAGCATAGAAATTTTATTACTCCCCACATAAGCAAATTTCTTCTCATCAATAGTGGTGGGAGCAAACTCAACAAAATAACTATCATGGGATTGAAAATTAAAATCATGATGATAACTTTCATGGTAAATATTATTCTTTATAGCATACATTTCATCACCATAATCATCATAGATAGGAACTTTGTTGTCATAGTCAATTGGAACCTCTTCCAAAATAGTGGATTCATTAGTACCTAGAGTTGACACTCTTCCAAACCCACTTTCATCAATATAATCATCATAAATAGGAGGCATGCAATCATCATAATAAATTTTCTCATCAAAACTTGGGGGGCTAAAAATAGCATCTTCATCAAATATAGCATCCCCAAGCTTATGGCTTTGCATATCGTTAGCATCATGGATATTCAAAGAGTTCATACCAACAACATTGCAATCATGCTCATCATTTATGCCAAACATTTTTTATTGAATTCTTGTTCTATCAATTGAGCACAATTTTCCTTTTCATCATTTTCAAGAAAGACATGATAAAGACGAATAATATGAGACCACCTCAATTCCATTTTGTGTAGTTTTATTTTATAAGCCAAACTAGTGATAAAATAAGAAACTAAAAGATTCAATTGCAAGATTTAAAGATATACCTTCAAGCACTCACCTCCCCGGCAACGGCGCCAGAAAAGAGCTTGATGTCTACTACACAACTTGTTCTTGTAGACTCGTGTTGGGCCTCCAAGCGTAGAGTTTTGTAGGACAGTAGCAATTTTCCCTCAAGTGGATGACCTAAGGTTTATCAATCCGTGGGAGGCGTAGGATGAAGATGGTCTCTCTCAAACAACCCTGCAACCAAATAATAAAAAGTCTCTTGTGTCCCCAACACACCAAATACAATGGTAATTTGTATAGGTGCACTAGTTCGGCGAAGAGATGGTGATACAAGCGTAGTAATGATAGTAGATATTGATTTTTGTAATAGGAACAATAAAAAACAGCAAGGTAGCAATTGATAAAACGGAGCACAAACGGTATTGCAATGCTTGAAAATGAGGCCTAGGGTCCGTACTTTCGCTAGTGCAATCTCTCAACAATGCTAATATAATTGGATCATATAACCATCCCTCGACGTGCGATGAAGAATCACTCCAAAGTTCTTATCTAGCGGGGAACATAAGGAGAAATTGTTTGTAGGGTACGAAACCACCTCAAAGTTATCCTTTCCGACCGACCTATCCAAGAGTTCGTACTAAAATAACACAAAGTTATCCTTTCCGATCGATCTATCTAAGAGTTCGTACTAAAATAACACCATCTGATACACATACACCAACTCTAATGTCACCTAGATACTCCAATGTCACCGCGAGTATCCGTGAGTTGATTATACGATATGCATCAAACAATTTTCAGATTCATAATACTTAATCCAACACAAAGAACCTCAAAGAGTGCCCCAAGATTTCTACCGGAGAAACAAAGACGGGAACGTGCATCAACCCCTATGCATAGATTACCCTAATGTCACCTCGAGAATCCGCGAGTTGAGTGCCAAAACACATATCAAGTGAATCAATATGATACCCCATTGTCACCACGGGTATTCATAGCAAGGCATACATCAAGTGTTCTCAAATCCATAAAAGTATTCAATCCAATAAGAACGAAATCTCAAAGGGAAAACTCAATTCTGTTGGAAATATGCCCTGGAGGCAATAATAAAGTGGTTATTATTATATTTCCTTGTTCATGATAATCGTTTATTATCCATGCTATAATTGTATTGACCGGAAACTCAAATACATGTGTGGATACATAGACAACAACGTGTCCCTAGTAAGCCTCTACCGGACTAGCTCGTTGATCAAAGATGGCTATGGTTTCCTAGCCATAGACATGAGTTGTCATTTGATAACGGGATCACATCATTAGGAGAATGATGTGATGGACAAGACCCAAACTATAAATGTAGCATATGATCGTGTCAAGTTTATTGCTATCGTTTTCTGCATGTCAAGTATATGTTCCTATGAGCATGAGATCATGCAACTCACTGACACCGGAGGAATACCTTGTGTGTACCAAACATCGCAACGTAACTAGGTGACTATAAAGGTGCTCTACAGGTATCTCTGAGGGTGTCTGTTGAGTTGGCATAGATCAAGACTGGGATTTGTCACTCCGTATGACGGAGAGGTATCTTAGGGCCCACTCGGTAATACAACATCACAGTAAGCTTGCAAGCAATGTGACTAATGAGTTAGCCACGGGATCTTGTATTACGGAACGAGTAAAGAGACTTGCCGGTAACGAGATTGAACTAGGTATGGGGATACCGACGATCGAATCTCGGGCAAGTAACATACCGATAGACAAAGGGAACTACATACGGGATTAGCAGAATCCTTGACATTGAGGTTCGACCGATAAGATCTTTGTAGAATATGTAGGAACCAATATGGGCATCCAGGTCCCGCTATTGGTTATTGACCGTAGAGGTGTCTCGGCCATGTCTGCATAGTTCTCGAACCTGCAGGGTCTACACACTTAACGTTTGGTGACGATATAAGTATAGTTCAGTCATTATGGTGGTTACCGAAGGTTGTTCGGAGTCCCGGATGAGATCCCGGGCATGATGAGGAACTCCGGAATGGTCCGGAGGTGAAGATTGATATATTGGACGAAGTGTATTGGAGTCCGGAATTGTTCCGGGGGTACCGGATGATGACCAGCATCACCGAAAGGGGTTTCGGGGGGCCCCGACAAGTGTTGGGGGGCCCATGGGCCAAGGGGAGGGGGGAAAACCAGCCCACTTAGGGGCTGTGCGCCACCCTCACCCTTTCCCACGTAACCATAAGGGGTGGGGGCGCTCCCCTAGGGCAGCCACCCCCTTTGCCTTGGGGGGCCAAGGCTCCCGGGGGGGAGGCGCACCAAAACCCATCTAGGGTTTCCCCCTGGTGGCCGCCGGCCCCCCCTAGGGAACCCTAGGGCACCCCTCCTCCTCCCTTCCCCCTATATATAGAGGGGTAGAGGGAGGGTAGCCGCACCCATCTATGCCACGGCGTTGCCCTCCCTCTCCCTTGTAGCCTTCTTCTTCTCCGTAGTGCTTAGTGAAGCTCGGCCGAGATTTCTCCACCACCACCGCCACTACGCCGTCGTGCTCTCGGAGGACTCGAGCTACTACTTCACCATCACTCACTGGATCGAGGAGGTGAAGGCGTCATCAAGCCGTACGTGTGTTGAACGTGGAGGTGCCGTCCGTTCGGCGCTAGATCGGAGTTCGCGGGACGGATCGTGATTGGATCGCGAAGACGTTCGACTACATCAACTGCATTTCTTAATGCTTCTGCTTAGCAATCTACAAGGGTATGTAGATGCAATCTCTCCTCTCATAGATGGTCATCTCCTAGATTGATCTTGGTGAGCATAGGAAATTTTTTGTTTCCCATGCAACATTCCCCAACAGTGGCATCATGAGCTAGGTCTATGCGTAGATGACATCATGAGTAGAACACAAAAGGAGTTTGTGGGCATTGATATTCAGATTGCTTCCTTCCTTGGTATTTTCTTGATTCGGCGGTATTGTGGGATGAAGCGGCCCGGACCAACTTTACATGTCCACGTACATGAGACCGGTTCCATTGACAGATATGTGACTTTGTTGCATAAAGATGGCTGGCGGGTGTCTGTCTCTCCCACCTTAGTTGAATCGAATTCGACAAAGGCGGTCCTTGTAGAAGGTTAAATATCAACTTGCATATCACCGTTGTGGCTTTGCGTAGGTAAGAATCGTTCTTGCTAGATACCCATAGCAGCCACGTAAAACATGCAACAACAATGAGAGGACGTCTAACTTGTTTTTGCAGGGTATGTTGTGATATGATATGGCCAAAGACATGATGAAATATATTTGATGTATGAGATGATCATGTTGGTAATAGTTTATATCGACTTGCATGTCGATGCATAAGGCAACCGGCAGGAGCCATAGGGTTGTCTTTATTTATTGTATGACCTGCGTGTCAATCATTAAGCGCTATGTAATGCTTTACTTTATCGCTAAGCGGTAGTGATGACCCACAAGTATAGGGGATCAACCGTAGTCCTTTCGATAAGTAAGAGTGTCGAACCCAACGAGGAGCATACGGAAATGACAAGTAGTTTTCAGCAAGGTATTTTCTGCAAGCACTGAAATTATAAGTAGCGAGTAGTTTGATAGCAAGGTAATTTGTAACAAGCAAGCAACGGTAACGGTATCAAAAGTGCAGCAAGGTAGCCCAATCCTTTTGAGGCAAAGGACAGGCCAAAACGGTCTCTTATGATAAGCAAAGCGTTCTTGAGGGTACACGGGAATTTCATCTAGTCACTTTCATCATGTTGGTTTGATTTGTGTTCGCTACTTTGATAATTTGATATGTGGGTGGACCGATGCTTAGGTGTTGTTCTTACTTGAACAAGCCTCCTACTTATGATTAACCCCCTCGCAAGCATCCGCAACTATGAGAAAAGTATTAAGAATAAATCTAACCATAGCATTAAACTTTTGGGTCCAAATCGGTCCCTTATGAAATAGCGCATAAACTAGGGTTTAAGCTTCTGTCACTCTTGCAACCCATCATCTAATAACTACTCCACAATGCATTCCCTTAGGCCCAAACATGGTGAAGTGTCATGTAGTCGACGTTCACATGACACCACTAAGGGAATCACAACATACATACCATCAAAATATCGAACACATATCAAGTTCACATGATTACTTGCAACAAGATTTCTCCCATGACCTCAAGAACAAAAGTAACTACTCACAAATGATAATCATGCTCAAGATCAAAGGGGTATTAAATAGCATAATGGATCTGAACATATAATCTTCCACCAAATAAACCATATAGTAATCAACTACAAGATGTAATCAACACTACTAGTCACCCACAAGCACCAATCTAAGGTTCCGGTACAAAGATTGAACGCAAGAGATGAACTAGGGTTTGAGAGGAGATGGTAATGTTGAAGATGTTGATGGAGATTGCCCTCCCCAAGACGGGAGAGTTGTTGGTGATGATGATGACGATGATTTCCCCCTCCGGGAGGGAAGTTCCCCCGGCGGAATCGCTCCACCGGAGGGCAAAAGTGCTCCTGCCCAAGTTCCGCCTCGAGACGCCGGCGCTTCGTCCCGAAAGTCCTCCCTTTATTTTTTCTAGGTCAAAATGACTTATATACCAGAAGAGGGGCACCGGAGGTGGGCCGAGGAGGGCACAACCCACCAGGGCACGCCTGGGCTCCCTGGCACGCCCAAGTGGGTTGTGCCCACCTGGTGGACCCTCTCTGGTACTTATTGCTCCAATAATTCTTATATATTCCATAAAAATTCTCTGTGAAGTTTCAGCTCATTTGGAGTTGTGCAGAATAGGTGGCCTGACGTAGCTTTTTCAGGTCCAGAATTCCAGCTGCCGGTATTCTCCCTCTTTGTGTGAACCTTGCATATTATGAGAGAAAAGGCATTAGAATTACTCCAAAAAGCATTATTATATCTAAAAACAATATAAATAACAGTAGGAAAACATGATGCAAAATGGACGTATCAGGTAGCAATAGTAGTAGAAGCATGGTTGGCGTTACAACCCCGATGGCAACACGATGATGGAGATCATGGTGTCATGCCGTTGACGATGGAGATCATGCCGGTGCTTTGGAGATGGAGATCAAAAGCACAAGTTGATGGCCATATCATGTCACTTATGATTTGCATGTGATGTTAATCCTTTTATGCATCTTATTTTGCTTAGGACGACGGTAGCATTATAAGGTGATCCCTCGCTAAAATTTCAAGATAAAATTGTGTTCTCCCCAAGTGTGCACCATTGCGAAAGTTCGTCGTTTCGAAGCACCACGTGATGATCGGGTGTGATAGAATCTACATTCACATACAACGGGTGCAAGCTAGTGGTGCACATGCGGAACACTTGGGTTAAACTTGACGATCCTAGCATGTACAGACATGGCCTCGGAACACAAGAGACCGAAAGGTCGAACACAAGTCATATAGTAGATATGATCAACATGGAGATGTTCACCATTGAAACCACCTCATCTCACGTGATGATCGGACTTGGGTTGGTGAATTTGGATCGTGTTACACTCGGACAACCGAAGGGATGTTGATTTGAGTGGGAGTTCTTAGATAATATGATTAATTGAACTCATTTATCATGAACAATAGTCTAAGTTACCTTTGCAAATTTATGTTGTAGATCAATGGCTCGCACAGTAGCTCCCTTGAATTTCAATGCGTTCCTAGAGAAAGCTAAGCTGAAAGATGATGGAAGTAACTTTGTAGACTGGGCCCGTAATCTGAGGATTATCCTCATGGCTTCACATAAGTCTTATGTCCTTGATGCACCGCTTGGTGCACCACCCCCTCCAGCGACTGTGGATGTTGTGAACGCCTGGCAGTCGCGCGTTGATGACTACTCAATAGTTCAGTGCGCCATGCTGTATGGCTTAGAGCCGAGACTTCAAAGGCGTTTTGAACGTCATGGAGCATATGAGATGTTCCAGGAGTTGAATTTTATCTTTGAGAAGAATGCCCGGATCGAGAGGTATGAGACCTCCGATAAGTTCTATGCCTGCAAGATGGAGGAGAACGGGTCTGTCAGTGAGCACATACTCAGAATGTCTGGGTACTACAACCGTCTGGCTGAGTTGGGAGTTGAGCTCCCGCTAGAGGCTGCCACTGACAGAGTTCTTCAATCGCTACCACCTAGCTACAAGAGCTTTGTGTTGAACTATAACATGCAAGGGATGAACAAGTCAGTCACCGAGCTGTTCGTGATGCTAAAAGTCGCTGAGTCAGACATCCAGAAGGAGCATCAAGTGTTGATGGTGAATAAAACCACTAGTTTCAAGAAAGGCAAGGGAAAGAAGGGAAACTTCAAGAAAGGTGGCAAAGCAGTTGCTCCTCCCGTGAAGAAACCCAAGGCTGAACCCAAACCAGAGACTGAGTGCTTCTATTGCAAGGGAACTAGCCACTGGAAGCGGAACTGCCCCAAGTATCTGGCCGACGAGAAGGGGGCCAACGTCAACAAAGGTATATATGATATACATGTTATTGATGTGTACCTTACCAACTCTCGTTGTAGTGCCTGGGTATTTGATACCGGTTCGGTTGCTCACATTTGCAACTCAAAGCAGGAACTACGGAATAGACGGAGGCTGGCGAAGGACGAAGTGACGATGCATGTGGGAAATGGTTCCAAGGTTGATGTGATCGCCGTCGGCACGCTCGCTCTTCGATTACCATCGGGATTAGTGATGAACCTGAATAATTGTTATTTAGTGCCTGCGTTGAGCATGAACATTATATCTGGATCTTGTTTAATGCGAGATGGTTACTCATTTAAATCACAGAATAATGGTTGCTCTATTTATATGGGTAATATCTTTTATGGTCATGCACCCATTGTGAGGGGTTTATTCTTATTGAATCTCGATAGTGATGATACACATGTTCATAACATTGATGCCAAAAGATGTAGAGTTGATAATGATAGTACCACTTTCTTGTGGCACTGCCGCTTAGGTCATATTGGTGTAAAGTGCATGAAGAAACTCCATGCTGATGGACTTTTGGAGTCACTTGATTTTGAATCACTTGACACATGTGAACCACGCCTCATGGGCAAGATGACTAAAACCCCGTTTTCCGGAACAATGGAACGGGCAACTGAACTTGTTGGAAATCATACATACTGATGTGTGTGGTCCGATGAGCGTTGACGCACGCGGTGGATATCGTTACTTTCTCACCTTCACCGATGACTTGAGTAGATATGGGTATATTTACTTAATGAAGCATAAGTCTGAAACATTTGAAAAGTTCAAGCAATTTTAGAGTGAAGTTGAGAATCATCGTAACAAGAAGATCAAATTCCTACGATCTGATCGAGGGGGAGAATATCTAAGTTATGAGTTTGGCAATCACTTAAGACAATGTGGAATTGTTTCACAGTTGATGCCACCTGGAACACCACAGCGTAATGGTGTGTCCGAACGTCGTAATCGTACCTTATTGGATATGGTGCGTTCTATGATGTCTCTTGCCGATCTGCCACTATCATTTTGGGGTTATGCGTTAGAGACAGCTGCATTCACTTTAAATAGGGCACCATCTAAGTCCGTGGAGACTACACCGTATGAACTGTGGTTTGGCAAGAAACCTAAGTTGTCGTTTCTTAAGGTTTGGGGCTGCGATGCTTGTGTCAAAAGGCTTCGGCCGGAAAAGCTCGAACCCAAAGCGGACAAATGTGTCTTCATAGGATACCCAAAAGAGACGGTTGGGTATACCTTCTATCTCAGATCCGAAGACAAAGTGTTTGTCGCTAAGAACGGGTCCTTTCTCGAGAAAGAGTTTCTCTCGAAAGAATTGAGTGGGAGGAAGATAGAACTTGATGAGGTTGTTGAACCTTTACTTCAACCAGAGAGTAGCGCAGCACAGAAAGATGTTTCTGTGGCACCTACGTCAGTTGAATAAGAAGCTAATAATATTGATCATGAAGCTTCGGATCAAGTTACTATCAAACCTCGTAGGTCGACAAGGGTACGTACAGCTCCTGAGTGGTACGGTAATCCTGTCTTAGAGGTCATGTTGTTGGACAATGGTGAACCTACGAGCTATGGAGAAGCGATGGTGGGCCCGAATTCCGACAAATGGTTAGAGGCCATGAAATCCGAGATGGGATCCATGTATGAAAACCAAGTATGGACTTTGGAAGTATTACCTGAAGGGCGAAAGGCCATTCAGAATAAATGGATCTTCAAGAAGAAGACGGATGCGGATGGAAATGTCACCGTCTATAAAGCTCGACTTGTGGCAAAGGGGTTTTCACAAGTTCAAGGAGTTGACTACCATGAGACTTTCTCACCCGTAGCGATGCTTAAGTCCGTCAGAATCATGTTAGCAATAGTTGCATTTTTTGATTATGAAATCTAGCAGATGGATGTCGAAACAACATTCCTTAACGGTTTCCTTAAGGAAGAGTTATATATGATGCAACCGGAAGGTTTTGTCGATCCAGAGAATGCTGACAAAGTGTGCAAACTCCAGCGATCCATTTATGGACTGATGCAAGCATCTCGGAGTTGGTATCTTCGCTTTGATGAGGTGATCAAGGCGTTTGGGTTTATACAAGTTTTTGGAGAATCTTGTATTTACAAGAAAGTGAGTGGGAGCTCTATAGCCTTTCTAATATTATATGTGGATGACATATTGCTGATTGGAAACAATATAGAACTTTTGGAAAACATGAAGGAATATTTGAACAAGAGTTTTTCAATGAAGGACCTAGGAGAAGCTGCTTTCATATTAGGCATCAAGATCTATAGAGATAGATCGAGACGCTTAATAGGACTTTCACAAAGCACATACCTTGATAAGATTTTGAAGAAGTTCAAAATGGATCAGTCCAAGAAGGGGTTCTTGCCTGTTTTGCAAGGTGTGAAGTTGAGTCAGACTCAATGCCCATCGACTACAGAGGATAAAGAAAATATGAGTGTCATCCCCTATGCTTTTGCCATAGGCTCTATCATGTATGCAATGTTGTGCACAAGACCGGATGTCAGCCTTGCCATAAGTATGGCCGGAAGGTTTCAAAGTAATCCAGGAGTGGATCACTGGACAGCGGTGAAGAATATCCTTAAGTACCTGAAAAGGACTAAGGAAATGTTTCTCGTTTATGGAGGTGATCAAGAGCTTATCGTAAAGGGTTACGTCGATGCAAGATTTGACACTGATCCGGATGACTCTAAGTCTTAAACCGGATAAGTATATGTTCTGAATGGTGGAGCGGTAAGCTGGTGCAGTTCCAAGTAGAGTGTGGTAGCTGATTCTGATTCTACATGTGAAGCGGAGTACATAGCTGCCTCAGAGGCAGCAAAGGAAGGTGTCTGGATGAAGCAGTTCATGACAGATCTTGGAGTTGTGCCCAGTGCACTGGACCCAATGACTTTGTTCTGTGACAACACTGGTGCCATTGCTCTAGCCAAGGAACCAAGGTTTCACAAGAGGACCAGACACATAAAGCGACGCTTCAATTCCATCCGCGATTACATCAAGGAGGAAGACATAAACATTTGCAAGATACATACGGATCTGAATGTTGAAGATCTGTTGACTAAACCTCTTCCACGGGCAAAGCATGATCAACACCAGAACTCTATGGGTGTTAGATTCATTACCATGTAATGCTAGATTATTGACTCTAGTGCAAGTGGGAGACTGTTGGAAATATGCCCTAGAGGCAATAATAAAGTGGTTATTATTATATTTCCTTGTTCATGATAATCGTTTATTATCCATGCTATAATTGTATTGACTGGAAACTCAAATACATGTGCGGATACATAGATAACAACGTGTCCCTAGTAAGCCTCTACCGGACTAGCTCGTTGATCAAAGATGGCTATGGTTTCCTAGCCATAGACATGAGTTGTCATTTGATAACGGGATCACATCATTAGGAGAATGATGTGATGGACAAGACCCAAACTATAAACGTAGCATATGATCATGTCAAGTTTATTGCTATCATTTTCTGCATGTCAAGTATATGTTCCTATGACCATGAGATCATGCAACTCACTAACACCAGAGGAATACCTTGTGTGTACCAAACATCGCAACATAACTGGGTGACTATAAAGGTGCTCTACAGGTATCTCCAAGGGTGTCTGTTGAGTTGGCATGGATCAAGACTAGGATTTGTCACTCCGTATGATGGAGAGGTATCTTAGGGCCCACTCGGTAATACAACATCACAGTAAGCTTGCAAGCAATGTGACTAATGAGTTAGCCACGGGATCTTGTATTACAGAATGAGTAAAGAGACTTGCCGGTAATGATATTGAACTAGGTATGGGGATACCGACGATCGAATCTCGGGCAAGTAACATATCGATAGACAAAGGGAACTACAAACGGGATTAGCAGAATCCTTGACATTGAGGTTCGACCGATAAGATCTTTGTAGAATAAGTAGGAACCAATATGGGCATCTAGGTCCCGCTATTGGTTATTGACCGTAGATGTGTCTCGGCCATGTCTGCATAGTTCTCGAACCCGCAGGGTCTACACACTTAACGTTTGGTGACGATATAAGTATAGTTCAGTCATTATGGTGGTTACCGAAGGTTGTTCGGAGTCCCGGATGAGATCCCGGACATGATGAGGAACTCCGGAATGGTCCGGTGGTGAAGATTGATATATTGGACGAAGGGTATTGGAGTCCAGAATTGTTCCGGGGGTACCGGGTGATGACTAGCCTCACCGAAAGGGGTTTCGGGGGGCCCCGGCAAGTGTTGGGGGGCCCCATGGGCCAAGGGGAGGGGGCAAACCAGCCCACTAAGGGGCTGTGCGCCCCTCACCCTTTCCCATGTAACCAGAAGGGGTGGGGGTGCTCCCCTAGGGCAGCCACCCCCTTTGCCTTGGGGGCCAAGGCTCCCGGGGGGGGGGGAGGCGCACCAAAACCCATCTAGGGTTTCCCCCTGGTGGCCGCCGCCCCCCCTAGGGAACCCTAGGTCACCCCTCCTCCTCCCTTCCCCCTATATATAGAGGGGTAGAGGGAGGGAAGCCGCACCCATCTATGCCACGGCGCTGCCCTCCCTCTCCCTCGTAGCCTTCTTCTTCTCCGTAGTGCTTAGCGAAGCTCTGCCGAGATTTCTCCACCACCACCGCCACCACGCCGTCGTGCTGCCGGAGGACTCGAGCTACTACTTCACCATCGCTCACTGGATCAAGGAGGTGAAGGCGTCATCAAGCCGTACGTGTGTTGAACGCGGAGGTGCCATCCGTTCGGCGCTAGATCGGAGTTCTTGGGACGGATCCTGATTGGAACGCGAAGACGTTCGACTACATCAACCGCGTTTCTTAACGCTTCCGCTTAGCGATCTACAAGGGTATGTAGATGCAATCTCTCCTCTCGTAGATGGTCATCTCCTAGATTGATCTTGGGGAGCGTAGGAATTTTTTTGTTTCCCATGCAACGTTCCCCAACAAATTCATCACAATAAGATAGAGAGGGAGAAACACCATATGATCCAACTATATTAACAAAGCTCGCGATACATCAAGGTCGTGCCGACTCAAGAACATGAGAGAGAGAGATTAAACACATAGCTACTGGTACAAACCCTCAACCCCGAGGGTGGACTACTCCCTCCTCATCATGGAGACCATAGGGATGATGAAGATGGCCTCAGGTGATGAATTCCCCCTCCGACGGAGTGTTGAAACAGGGTCCAGATTAGTTTTTCATGGCTACAGAGGCTTGCGGCGGTGAAAGTTCTGATCTAGGGTTATTTCTGGTGGTTTTTTGTATTTATAGGATTTTTTGGCATCGGTTTCACGCGAAGATGGGCCTCGAGGTGACCACGATACACCATGGCGCGCCTGGGGGGGTTGGCGCGCCCTGGTGGGTTGTGCCCACCTCGTGGCTCTTCTGGCCCTCCCACGAAGCTTCTAGTGCCTCTTTTGTTCCAAAAAATCGTCAAAAAGTTTCGTTGCATTTGGAGAACTTTGATTTCTGCACAAAAAACAACACCACGAGAGTTCTGCTGAAAACAGCATCAGTCCGGGTTAGTTCCATTCAAATCATACCAAAACCATATAGAATTGTTGTAAACATGGCATGAATACTTCATAAATTATAGATACGTTGGAGAGGTATCAGGGTGCCTTGGGAATCCCCAAGCTTAGGCTCTTGCCACTCCTTATTCCATAGTCCATCGAAACTTCACCCAAAACTTGAAAACTTCACAACACAAAACTCAACAGAAAACTCGTGAGATCTGTTAGTGAAACAAAGAAAATAACCACTTTTAGGTACTGTTGTAAACTCATTCCAATTTTATATTGGTGTTATATTTACTGTATTCTAACTTCTCCATGGTTCATACCCCCGATACTACACATAGATTCATCAAAATAAGCAAACAACACAATGAAAACAGAATCTGTCAAAAACAGAATAGTCTGTAGTAATCTAGACTTTAGCCTAACTTCGTAACTCCGAAAATTCTGAAAAATTAGGAAAACGAAGGAAATTTGTATATAAATCTTGTGTAAAAACTTCAGATCAAAAACACATTTTTTTGAATTTACAAAATTCCAGAACTGAGCGCAAAAGTTTCTGTTTTTTCACAGAATCAAATCAACTATCACCCAAATCATCCCAAATGTCTTACTTGGCACAAAAACTAATTAAATACTAAAACACAATCATAATAGAAGTTTAATTGTGTATTTATTGAAAAACATAAGCAAAAACATAAAAATAAAAATTGGGTTGCCTCAAGCGCTATTGTTTTATGCCCCTAGCTAGGCATAATGCAAAGATTTATTGTCATCTTTGTATTCAATCCATAAGTAGCCCTCATAATAGATTCATATGGCAACTGAATTTTCTATCTTGGAAAGTGTTCCATGCCCTTCTTTAATGTAAATTGAAATATAATGTTTCCTTCTTTCATATCAATAATTGCACCAATCGTTCTAAGGAAAGGTCTACCAAGAATAATAGGGCATGTAGGTTTGTAATCTATATCAAGCACAATAAAATCTACGGGCACATAGATCCTATTTGCAACAATAAGAACATCATTGATTCTTCCCATAGGTTTCTTAATAGTGGAATCTACTAAGTGCAAACTTAAAGAACAATCATCAAGTTTATGGAAACCTAGCACATCACATAAAGTTTTTGGAATAGTGGAAACGCTAGCAGCCAAATCACACAAAGCATTGCACTCATAATCTTTAATCTTAATCTTAATAGTAGGTTCCCACTCATCATAAAGCTTTCTAGGGATTGAAACTTCCAATTCAAGTTTTTCTTCAAAAGATTTCATCATAGCATCAATGGTATGTTTAGTAAAATCTTTATTTTGATTATAAGCATGAGGTGAATTAAGCATGGATTGCAACAAGAAAATACAATCTATCAAAGAATAATTATCATAATTAAAGTCCTAGAAATCCAAAAGAGTTGGCTCATCACTAGTTAAAGTTTTGACCTCGCCAATCCCATTTTTATCAATTTTTTCATTAAGATCTTCACCCTTCAAATTATTGGGACGCCTTCTAGCTAAAGTTGACTCATCTCCTGTCCCTTCTTTATCAAGTTTCATATTAGCAAACAAAGATTCAATAGGAGTCACACCAATCACTTTAAGATCTTCATCATTCAAAGATTCAGGTTTAGCAGCCATCTTATTTACTAACGTGGTTTGTTTATCGGAAATTTGGCCCACTAAATTTTCAATATGAGCAAGTTGATATTTAAGACCAAAGACTTCCTTAGTGATAGCATCAAGCTCTTTATTGATATATTCGATCATAGTGTTTTGTTCTTTAAGTTCATTCCTAAAGAAACTATTATGCTCAAACTGGAAAGACATGAAACTTTTTGTATTGTTTTCAATTTCTTCCAACTTGCTGGGGTAAAGATCAAAAATTTTAGGTGGGGACATGATGGCAAAGCAAGCAATCTAGCACACAAGCAAACAAAAAGCAAACAAGAAGACGAACGGAAAAAGGGCGAATAAAAAGGTAAATATTTTTGTGTTTTTCTGAAAATGTTTTAGAAGTGGGGGAGAGGAAAACGAGAGGCAAATGGCAAATAATGTAAATGCAAGAGATGAGAGTTTATGATAGGTAATTGGTAGGCTTGATGTAGAACCTCCCCGGCATCGGCGCCAGAAATTCTTCCTGCTACTTCTTGAGCTTGCATTGGTTTTTCCCTTGAAGAGGAAAGAGTGATGCAGCAAAGTAGAGATAAGTATTTCCCTTAGTTAAGAACCAAGGAACCAATCAAATAGGAGGAACACACAAGTCTCCAATGATAGCACCTGCACAAACAAACAAATACTTGCACCCAACAGGATAAATGGGTTGTCAATCCCTTCACGGTTACTTGCAAGGATGAGATCTGATAGTGATAGGTATAAAAGATAAATAAAAGTGCAAAATAAAGTAAAGGTAAATAAATTGCAGCAAGGTATTTTTGGGTTTTTGGTTTTATAGATCTGAAAATAATATGGTAAAAGTAGATCCGGGGGCCATAGTTTTCACGAGGCTTCTCTCTTGAAAGAACGCATACGGTGGGTGAACAAATTACTGTTGAGCAATTGATAGAAAAGCGAATAATCATGACGATATCTAAGGCAATGATCATGAATATAGGCATCACGTCCGTGACAAGTAGACCGACTCCTGCCTGCATCTACTACTATTACTCCACACATCGATCGCTATCCAGCATGCATGTAGTGTATTAAGTTAACAAGAACGGAGTAGCGCCTTAAGCAAGATGACATGATGTAGAGGGATAGATCCAATCAATATGGTAAAAAACCCATCTTTTTATCCTTAATGGCAACAATACAAATACGTGCCTCGCTACCCCTTCTGTCACTGGGTGAGGGCACCATAAGATTGAACCCATCACAAAGCACCTCTCCCATTGCAAGAAAAATCAATCTAGTTGGCCAAACCAAATCAATAGATCGGAGAGAAATACAAAGCTAACTTAATCATACATAAAAGAGTTCAAAGAAGACTCAAATAGTATTCATAGATAATCTGATCATAAACTCACATCGGATCTCAACGAACACACCGCAAAAGAAGATTACATTGAATAGATCTCCAAGAACATCGAGGAGAACATTGTATTGAAGATCAAAGAGAGAGAAGAAGCCATCTAGCTAGCTACTAAATATGGACCCGTAGGTCTGTGGTAAACTACTCACACATCATCGGAAGGGCAGCAAGGTTGATGTAGAAGCCCTCCGTGATCGAATCCCCCTCCGGCAGAGTATCGGAAAAGGCCCCAAGATGGGATCTCACGAGGACAGAAGCTTGCGAGGGCAGAAAAGTATTTTTGGTGTGCCCTCTGGTATACGGGGAACATTTGGGTATTTATGGAGCTGAGATTAGGGCTAGGAGAGTCCCGAGGGGCCCACATGTTGGAAATTTTCCCTAGAGGCAATAATAAAGTGGTTATTATTATATTTCCTTGTTCATGATAATTGTCTATTGTTCATGCTATAATTGTGTTATCCGGAAATCGTAATACATGTGTGAATACATAGACCACAACATGTCCCTAGTAAGCCTCTAGTTGACTAGCTCGTTGATCAATAGATGGTTATGGTTTCCTGACCATGGACATTAGATGTCGTTGATAACGGGATCACATCATTAGGAGAATGATGTGATGGACAAGACCCAATCCTAAGCATAGCACTAGATCGTGTAGTTCGTCTGCTAAAAGCTTTTCTAATGTCAAGTATCATTTCCTTAGACCATGAGATTGTGCAACTCCCGGATACCGTAGGAATGCTTTGGGTGTATCAAACGTCACAACGTAACTGGGTGACCATAAAGGTGCACTACAGGTATCTCCGAAAGTGTCTGTTGGGTTGGCACGAATCGAGACTGGGATTTGTCACTCCGTGTGACGGAGAGGTATCTCTGGGCCCACTCGGTAATGCATCATCATAATGAGCTCAATGTGACTAAAGAGTTAGCCACGGGATCATGCGTTACGGAATGAGTAAAGAGACTTGCCGGTAACGAGATTGAACAAGGTATAGGGATACCGACGATCGAATCTCGGGCAAGTATCATACCGGTAGACAAAGGGAATTGTATACGGGATTGATTGAATCCTCGACATCATGGTTCATCCAATGAGATCATCGTGGAACATGTGGGAGCCAACATGGGTATACAGATCCCGCTGTTGGTTATTGGCTGGAGAGATGTCTCGGTCATGTCTGCATGGTTCCCGAACCCGTAGGGTCTACACACTTAAGGTTCGGTGACGCTAGGGTTGTTATGGGAAATAGTATGTGGTTACCGAATGTTGTTCGGAGTCCCGTATGAGATCCCGGACATCACGAGGAGTTCCAGAATGGTCCGGAGGTGAAGAATTATATATGGGAAGTCCAGTTTCAGTCACCGGAATGGTTTCGGGGGTTATCGGTATTGTACCGGGACCACCGGAAGGTGTCCGGGGGTCCACCGGGTGGGGCCACCTGCCCCGGTGGGCCAAGTGGGCTGAGAAAGGGAGGGAACCAGCCCCTGGTGGGCTGGTGTGCCCCCCCCCCAAGGGGCCCAAGGTGCCTAGGGTTGAAAACCCTAGGGGGTGGGGGCGCCTCCCACCAAACTTGGGGGGCAAGTCCCCCCCCCCTTGGCCGCCGCCCCCCCTTAGATGGGATCTAAGGGGGCCGGCCCCCTCTCCCCTTCACCCTATAAATAGAGGGGGGGGTGGGAGGGCAGCAGCACCTGATCCCTGGCGCAGCCCTCCCCCTCTCCAACACCTCCTCCTCCTCTGTTGAGCTTGGCGAAGCCCTGCCGGGGAACTGCAAAGTTCCACCACCACGCCGTCGTGCTGCTGGAGCTGTCTTCCTCAACCTCTCCCTCCTCCTTGCTGGATCAAGGTGCGGGAGACGTCACCGGGCTGCACGTGTGTTGAACGCGGAGGCACCGTTGTTCGGTGCTTAGATCGGAATCGACCGCGATCTGAATCGCTGCGTGTACGACTCCTCCAACCGCGTTCTTGCAACGCTTCCGCATCGCGATCTTCAAGGGTATGAAGATGCACTCCTCTCTCTCTCTCGTTGCTAGTCTCTCCATAGATTGATCTTGGTGATGCGTAGGAATTTTTTTTGATTTACTACTACGTTCCCCAACAGTGGCATCATGAGCTTGGTCTATGCGTAGTTTCTTGCACGAGTAGAACACAAGTTGTTGTGGGCGTTGATTTTGTCAATTTTCTTGCCGTTACTAGTCTTATCTTGATTCGGCGGCATCGTGGGATGAAGCGGCCCGGACCGACCTTACACGTACGCTTACGTGAGACAGGTTCCACCGACTGACATGCACTAGTTGCATAAGGTGGCTAGCGGGTGTCTGTCTCTCCCACTTTAGTCGGATCGAATTCGATGAAAAGGGTCCTTATGAAGGGTAAATAGAAATTGGCATATCACGTTGTGGTTGTGGCGTAGGTAAGAAACGTTCTTGCTAGAAACCTATAGCAGCCACGTAAAAAATTTTGCAACAACAATTAGAGGACGTCTAACTTGTTCTTGCAGCATATGCCGTGTGATGTGATATGGCCAAAAGGATGTGATGAATGATATATGTGATGTATGAGATTGATCATGTTCTTGTAATAGGAATCATGACTTGCATGTCGATGAGTATGACAACCGGCAGGAGCCATAGGAGTTGTCTTAATTTATTGTATGACCTGCGTGTCAATGAAAAACGCCATGTAATTACTTTACTTTATTGCTAACCGTTAGCCATAGTAGTAGAAGTAATAGTTGGCGAGGCAACTTCATGAAGACACAATGATGGAGATCATGATGATAGAGATCATGGTGTCATGCCGGTGACGATGATGATCATGGTGCCCCAAAGATGGAGATCAAAAGGAGCAAAATGATATTGGCCATATCATGTCACTATTTGATTGCATGTGATGTTTATCATCTTTTTACATCTTATTTTCTTAGAACGACGGTAGCATAAATAAGATGATCCCTCGCTAAAATTTCAAGAAAGTGTTCCCCCTAACTGTGCACCGTTGCGAAGGTTCGTTGTTTCGAAGCACCACGTGATGATCGGGTGTGATAGATTCTAACGTTCGAATACAACGGGTGTAAGCCAGATTTACACATGCAAAACACTTAGGTTGACTTGACGAGCCTAGCATGTACAGACATGGCCTCGGAACACGGAAGACCGAAAGGTCGAACATGAGTCGTATAGAAGATACGATCAACATAGAGATGTTCACCGTTGATGACTAGTCCGTCTCACGTGATGATCGGACACGACCTAGTCGATTCGGATCATGTAACACTTAGATGACTAGAGGGATGTCTATCTGATTGGGAGTTCATTGAATAATTTGATTAGATGAACTTAATTATCATGAACTTAGTCTAAAATCTTTACAATATGTCTTGTAGATCAAATGGCCCACGCTAATGTTGCCCTCAACTTCAACGCATTCCTAGAGAAAACCAAGCTGAAAGACGATGGTAGCAACTACACGGACTGGGTCCATAACCTGAGGATCATCCTCATAGCTGCCAAGAAAGCTTATGTCCTTGAAGCACCGCTAGGTGACGCACCTGTTTTCCCAGCAACTCAAGATGTTATGAACGCCTGGCAGTCGCGTAGTGATGATTACTCCCTGGTTCAGTGCGGCATGCTTTACAGCTTAGAACCGGGGCTCCAAAAGTGTTTTGAGCAACACGGAGCATATGAGATGTTCCAAGAGCTGAAAATGGTTTTCCAAGCTCATGCCCTGGTCGAGAGATATGAAGTCTCCGACAAGTTCTACAGTTGTAAGATGGAGGAGAATAGTTCTGTCAGCGAGCATATACTCAAAATGTCTGGGTTGCACAACCGCTTGTCTCAGCTGGGAGTTAATCTCCCGGATGACGCGGTCGTTGACAGAATCCTTCAGTCGCTTCCACCTAGCTACAAGAGCTTTGTGATGAACTTCAATATGCAGGGGATGGAAAAAACCATTCCTGAGGTATATTCAATGCTGAAATCAGCGGAGGTGGAGATCAAAAAGGAACATCAAGTGTTGATGGTGAATAAAACACTAAGTTCAAGAAAGGCAAGGGTAAAAGAACTTCAAGAAGGACGGCAAGGGAGTTGCGCGCCCGGTAAGCAAGCGCGGGAAGAAGCCAAAGAATGGACCCAAGCCTGAGACTGAATGCTTTTATGCAAGGGAAACGGTCACTGGAAGCGGAACTGTCCCAAGTACTTAGCGGATAAGAAGGCCGGCAATACCAAAGGTATATGTGATATACATGTTATTGATGTGTACCTTACCAGCGCTCGTAGTAGCTCCTGGGTATTTGATACCGGTGCGGTTGCTCATATTTGTAACTCAAAACAGGAGCTGCGGAATAAGCGGAGACTGGCGAAGGACGAGGTGACGATGCGCGTCGGGAATGGTTCCAAGGTCGATGTGATCGCCGTCGGCACGCTACCTCTACATCTACCTTCGGGATTAGTTTTAAACCTCAATAATTGTTATTTAGTACCAGCTTTGAGCATGAACATTGTATCAGGATCTCGTTTGATGCGAGATGGCTACTCATTTAAATCCGAGAATAATGGTTGTTCTATTTATATGAGAGAGTTTTATGGTCATGCCCCGCTGGTCAATGGTTTATTTTTATTGAATCTCGAACGTGATGTTACACATATTCATAGTGTGAATGCCAAAAGATGTAAGGTTGATAATGATAGTCCCACATACTTGTGGCACTGCCGCCTTGGTCACATTGGTGTCAAACGCATGAAGAAACTCCATGCAGATGGACTTTTGGAGTCTCTTGATTATGAATCATTTGACACGTGCGAACCATGCCTCATGGGCAAAATGACCAAGACTCCGTTCTCCGGGACAATGGAGCGAGCAACCAACTTATTGGAAATCATACATACTGATGTGTGTGGTCCAATGAGCGTTGAGGCTCGCGGTGGTTATCGTTATGTTCTCACCCTCACTGATGACTTAAGTAGATATGGGTATGTCTACTTAATGAAACACAAGTCTGAGACCTTCAAAAAGTTCAAGGAATTTTAGAGTGAGGTAGAGAATCAACGTAACAGGAAAATAAAGTTCTTACGATCAGATCGTGGAGGGGAATATTTGAGTCACGAGTTTGGCACGCACTTAAGGAAATGTGGAATTGTTTCACAACTCACGCCGCCTGGAACACCTCAGCATAATGGTGTGTCCGAACGTTGTAATCGCACTCTATTGGATATGGTGCGATCTATGATGTCTCTTACCGATCTACCGCTATCATTTTGGGGTTATGCTTTAGAGACTGCCGCATTCACTTTAAATAGGGCTCCGTCGAAATCCGTTGAGACGACACCGTATGAATTATGGTTTGGGAAGAAACCTAAGCTGTCGTTTCTGAAAGTTTGGGGATGCGATGCTTATGTCAAGAAACTTCAACCTGAAAAGCTCGAACTCAAATTGGAAAAATGCGTCTTCATAGGATACCCTAAAGAAACTATTGGGTATACCTTCTACCTTAGATCCGAAGGCAAGATCTTTGTTGCCAAGAATGGATCCTTTCTGGAGAAAGAGTTTCTCTCGAAATAAGTAAGTGGGAGGAAAGTAGAACTTGATGAGGTACCCCCTCTTGAACCGGAGAGTAGCGCAGCTCAGGAAGATGTTTCTGTGGTGCCTGCACCGACTAGAGAGGAAGTTAATGATGATGATCATGAAACTTCGGATCAAGTTGCTACTGAACTTCGTAGGTCCACGAGGACACGTTCCGCACCAGAGTGGTACGGCAACCCTGTCTTGGAAGTCATGTTGTTAGACAACGGTGAACCTTCGAACTATGAAGAAGCGATGGCGGGCCCGGATTCCAACAAATGGCTAGAAGCCATGAAATCCGAGATAGGATCCATGTATGAAAACGAAGTATGGACTTTGACAAACTTGCCCGTTGATCGGCAAGCCATAGAGAACAAATGGATCTTTAAGAAGAAGACAGACGCGGATGGTAATGTGACCATCTATAAGGCTCGACTTGTCGCTAAGGGTTATCGACAAGTTCAAGGGGTTGACTACGATGAGACCTCACCCGTAGCGAAGCTGAAGTCCGTCAGAATCATGTTAGCAATTGCCGCATACTATGATTATGAGATATGGCAAATGGCCGTCAAAACGGCATTCCTTAATGGTTTCCTTAAGGAAGAGTTGTATATGATGCAGCCGGAAGGTTTTGTCGATCCTAATAATGCTGACAAGGTATGCAAGCTCCAGCGCTCAATCTATGCGCTGGTGCAAGCATCTCGGAGTTGGAACATTCGCTTTGATGAGATGATCAAAGCGTTTGGGTTTACACAGACTTATGGAGAAGCCTGTGTTTACAAGAAAGTGAGTGGGAGCTCTGTAGCATTTCTCATATTATATGTAGATGGCATACTATTAATGGGAAATGATATAGAATTCTTGGAAAGCATAAAGGCCTACTTGAATAAGTGTTTTTCAATGAAGGACCTTGGAGAAGCTGCTTACATATTAGGCATCAAGATCTATAGAGATAGATCGAGACGCCTCATTGGTCTTTCGCAAAGCACATACCTTGACAAGATATTGAAGAAGTTCAATATGGATCAGTCCAAGAAGGGGTTCTTGCCTGTATTACAAGGTGTGAGATTGAGCACGGCTCAATGCCCGACCTCGGTAGAAGATAGAGAAAAGATGAGTGTCATCCCCTATGCCTCAGCCATAGGGTCTATTATGTATGCCATGTTGTGTACCAGACCTGATGTGAACCTCGCCGTAAGTTTGGTGGGAAGGTACCAAAGTAATCCCGGCATGGAACACTGGACAGCGCTCAAGAACATCCTGAAGTACCTGAAAAGGACTAAGGATATGTTTCTCATTTATGGAGGTGACGAAGAACTCGTCGTAAAGGGTTACGTCGATGCTAGCTTCGACACAGATCTGGATGACTCTAAGTCACAAACCGGATACGTGTATATTTTGAATGGTGGGGCAGTCAGCTGGTGCAGTTGCAAGCAAAGCATCATGGCGGGATCTACATGTGAAGCGGAGTACATAGCAGCCTCGGAGGCAGCACAGGAAGCAGTCTGGATGAAGGAGTTCATCACCGACCTAGGAGTTATTCCCAATGCGTCGGGCCCAATGACTCTCTTCTGTGACGACACTGGAGCTATTGCCCTTGCCAAGGAGCCCAGGTTTCACAAGAAGACCAGGCATATCAAGCGTCGGTTCAACTCCATTCGTGAACATGTTCAAGATGGAGACATAAATATTTGTAAAGTGCATACGGATCTGAATGTCGCAGATCCGTTGACTAAACCTCTTCCACGAGCAAAACATGATCAACACCAGAACTCTATGGGTGTTCGATTCATCACAATGTAACTAGATTATTGACTCTAGTGCAAGTGGGAGACTGTTGGAAATATGCCCTAGAGGCAATAATAAAGTGGTTATTATTATATTTCCTTGTTCATGATAATTGTCTATTGTTCATGCTATAATTGTGTTATCCGGAAATCGTAATACATGTGTGAATACATAGACCACAACATGTCCCTAGTAAGCCTCTAGTTGACTAGCTCGCTGATCAATAGATGGTTATGGTTTCCTGACCATGGACATTAGATGTCGTTGATAACGGGATCACATCATTAGGAGAATAATGTGATGGACAAGACCCAATCCTAAGCATAGCACTAGATCGTGTAGTTCGTCTGCTAAAAGCTTTTCTAATGTCAAGTATCATTTCCTTAGACCATGAGATTGTGCAACTCCCGGATACCGTAGGAATGCTTTGGGTGTATCAAACGTCACAACGTAACTGGGTGACCATAAAGGTGCACTACAGGTATCTCCGAAAGTGTCTGTTGGGTTGGCACGAATCGAGACTGGGATTTGTCACTCCGTGTGACGGAGAGGTATCTCTGGGCCCACTCGGTAATGCATCATCATAATGAGCTCAATGTGACTAAAGAGTTAGCCACGGGATCATGCGTTACGGAACGAGTAAAGAGACTTGCCGGTAACGAGATTGAACAAGGTATAGGGATACCGACGATCGAATCTCGAGCAAGTATCATACCGGTAGACAAAGGGAATTGTATACGGGATTGATTGAAGCCTCGACATCGTGGTTCATCCGATGAGATCATCGTGGAACATGTGGGAGCCAACATGGGTATCCAGATCCCGCTGTTGGTTATTGGCCGGAGAGATGTCTCGGTCATGTCTGCATGGTTCCCGAACCCGTAGGGTCTACACACTTAAGGTTCGGTGACGCTAGGGTTGTTATGGGAAATAGTATGTGGTTACCGAATGTTGTTCGGAGTCCCGATGAGATCCCGGACGTCACGAGGAGTTCCGGAATGGTCCGGAGGTGAAGAATTATATATGGGAAGTCCAGTTTCAGTCACCGTAATGGTTTCGGGGGTTATCGGTATTGTACCGGGACCACCGGAAGGTGTCCGGGGGTCCACCGGGTGGGGCCACCTGCCCCGGTGGGCCAAGTGGGCTGAGCAAGGAAGGGAACCAGCCCCTGGTGGGCTGGTGCGCCCCCCCAAGGGGCTCAAGGCGCCTAGGGTTGAAAACCCTAGGGGGTGGGGGCGCCTCCCACCAAACTTGGGGGGCAAGTCCCCTCCCCTTGGCCGCCGCCCCCCCTTAGATGGGATCTAAGGGGGCCGGCCCCCTCTCCCCTTCACCCTATAAATAGAGGGGGGGTGGGAGGGCAGCAGCACCTGATCCCTGGCGCAGCCCTCCCCCTCTCCAACACCTCCTCCTCCTCCGTTGAGCTTGGTGAAGCCCTGCCGGAGAACTGCAAAGTTCCACCACCACGCCGTCGTGCTGCTGGAGCTGTCTTCCTCAACCTATCCCTCCTCCTTGCTGGATCAAGGCGCGGGAGACGTCACCGGGCTGCACGTGTGTTGAACGCGGAGGCACCGTTGTTCGGTGCTTAGATCGGAATCGACCGTGATCTGAATCGCTGCGTGTACGACTCCTCCAACCGCGTTCTTGCAACGCTTCCGCATCACGATCTTCAAGGGTATGAAGATGCACTCCTCTCTCTCTCGTTGCTAGTCTCTCCATAGATTGATCTTGGTGATGCGTAGGAATTTTTTTTGATTTACTACTACGTTCCCCAACACCACAAGCCAGAAGGGCGCACCTAGCAGGCTTGTGGCCACCTCGTGGCTCTTCTGGCCTCCTCCTAAAGCTTCGTGGTTGTCTTCTGGTCCAAGAAAAATCTTCAAAAAGTTTCATTCCGTTTGGACTCCGTTTGGTATTGATTTTCTGTAAAAGACAAAAACAAGGAAAAAACAACAACTGGCACTGGGCACTAGGTTAATAGGTTAGTTCCAAAAAATGATATAAAATAGCATAATAATGCATATAAAACATTCAAGATGGATAATATAATAGCATGGAACAATAAAAAATTATAGATACGTTGGAGACGTATCACAAGCCAAGTAGCACTCTCCGCGCCATCCCTCTGAAGCAGGGCAATCTTCTGTTCGGCCTCCTAGGCCACCTTAGCCTGCTCTGATGCCTTCTTCTCCGCGGCGTCCAAGTCACGCTGAACCAAGCCCCGAAGGTCTTTACTTTGCTCTAGGTCAGCACAGAGGGCACGACATGCCTCCTGTTCTTGCTAAAGGGCAGCCTAAAGATCATGTTTGGCGGACATCATTGCCTCCAGCTCTTTCCGGACAGCCTGCCCCGCTTCCGGGCCTGGGAGGCCTCATCCACATCTTTTCAAAGAGTCACAGTCGTCCTGAGGGCTGCATAAGAAAATTATCACACCACAATGACCAAGTGGGTGCATCAAAAGTGGAGCCTCGTGGGCACAATCTAAGGTAATAACTTACAGGAAGAGACATCCACGTCACGTTGATGGCCGTCAGCCTTCTGCTGAAGAGACACAAGTCGCCTCTCCAGTTCAGACACTTGCGCAGCAAGGTCACGATTTCCCTTGATAAGCACCCGGACAAATACATATGATCAGGTATACAATGGGGCACTTCTCAAACGATGTATGAAGAACCAAGCATGGCTCTCAGAGCATCACCATCCTCGGCCCCAGGGGCTACTATTACCACAACTACACCCGAAGAGGGCCATACCTTGAAGCTGGGCTCCGCAGCATGGCCTACTTCCTTTAGGGCCTCCCACAGGCGCTTTAACGCCTCATTAGTGGCACCCAAGGGCGCAGCGATCTCCCTCGGAACCTCAGGCATGAGGTCTTCGGATAGAAAAGAGAAGGCCCCTAGTGGCAGACCGGTCGACGCTGTCGCTGAGCGATCAACACCGCTAGCTGCGACCTTCATGGACACAGACGTCGCCGCCACGCTCGCCAAGGGAAAGACGAACGCCCTGGAGGAGCCCGGCCTTTCCGCACGAGCGGGCGACGAGCCCACAACCAAAGTGGCTCTGCATCCTCGCCAACCTTGGCCACGCCCTCCGCCTCAGTAGTCACTAGAGGCTCCACGGTGGGACCTCCTACAAATGGATGAATTTATATGAAGCTCTATGGTACCTATTGAAGGCATAGGGAGCCCGGGGGTAATGCTTACCCGTGGACTGATGCCCGGCCTCCGAAGAGGGGGCCTCCGGTGAAAATGGCGCGCCAGGCACCATTGCCCGCGGCGTGCCTACTGATACGTCTGCGTCGTAGCTACTTTTCCAAACACTTTTGCTCTTGCTTTGGACTCTAATTTGCATGATTTGAATGAAACTAACCTGGACTAATGTTGTTTTTAGCAGAACTACCTTGGTGTTTTTTTTTGCAGAAATAAAAGTTCTCGGAATTGGACGAAACTCTATAGAGATTTTTTTATTGAATATATAAAAAGTACCGATGCAAAGATCTACCGGAGGGGGGCCACCAGCTAGCCACAAGGCAGGGAGGCGCTTCTGGCTCCTTGTGGGGCCCACGGGTGGCCGTTTGACCTAATTCCAGTCCTACAAATATCATCTTCCCCAGAAAAAAATCATAGAGAAAGTTTCATCACGTTTTACGATATGGAGCCGCCGCCACCTCATGTTCTTTGTCGGGAGGCCTGATCTGGAGTTGGTTCGGGGCTCCGGAGAGGTGGATTCGTCGTCGTCGCCATCACCAACCATTCTCCATCAACAATTCCATGATGCTCACCACCAGGAGTGAATAATTCCTTCGTAGGCTTGCTGGACGGTGATGGAGATGGATGAGATTTCTTATGTAATTTGTTAGGTCTTGATCCTTAGTATCCACTATGTTCTGAGGTTGATGTTGCTATGATTTTGCTATGTTAATGCTTGTCACTAAGGCCCGAGTGCCATGATTTCAGATCTAGACCTATTATGTTTTCATGAGTATATTTGAGTTCTTGATCCTATCTACAAGTTATATGCATCTGTTATTGTTCTGAACCGTAGACCCCAAGATGACAATAATTGGAATACTCTCCGGAAATGACTATAATTTGAGGAGTTCATCTATTCACTGTTTGTTAATGCTTTGTTCTGGTTCTCTATTAGAAGGAACGCCTTAATTAATCCTTAGTTTCCATTAGGACCCCGCTGCCACGGGAGGGTAGGACAAAAGATGCCGTGCAAGTTCCTATTGCAAGCACGTATGACTATATAGGGGATGCATACCTACATATGATTGACACATTGAAGCTATTGTGTGTCGCTCTAAGTTGTAACTGTTACATATTGAATTTCATCCAAATATCCATCGTTGATCCAATGCCTACGTTTTGCTAATATTGTCTTTGCTCAAGTTACTATACTACTACTGTTCCAATTGCTGCAAAACTGTTGTTACTATTGCTAATACTGCTACCGTTGCTATCATATTACCATGCTACTAATAAATTGCTGCAAGGAAGTAATTTCTCATATGTGGTTGAATTGACAACTCAACTACTAAGGCTTATAAATATTATTTGGCTCCCCTTGTGTCGAATCAATAAATTTGGATGAAATACTACTCTCAAAGACTGTTGCGATCCCCTCTACTTGTGGGTCATCAAGACTATTTTCTGAGGCCGTTGCCGAGGAGCATATCTCTATTTATTAAGTTCACTTGAGGGGTTAAATATCTACTGCAATTTATATTCACTATGAAGAATTTTAGAGACTCTAAAGCCAAGATCATGCCCTCTATAATGAGGGGAGGTAAGGAACTGCCAACTCAATCTACGCTTGATTCACCTACTGTTCTAAGTCAACTTTTGACGCCGCCACCTGCTATTCAATCGGATATGTCGCAAGTAATAGACAATGCTTCTGTTATTGATGATATTCATGATGATGCTTCCACTTTGATTGATAAATATTTGCCACTTGTTGAATTACTTGATACTCATATTGCTAAAGCTAAACAATATGAAATTACTGAAAACTATGAATCACCTGTTACACCTAGTACTCCTATTAGAAGTAAGATATTAGAAGGTATTCCTGAAGGTTATACTTTTGATGAGGAGATTACAAGAGATCTTATGGCTTATGATACTCGTAATTGAAGGTTTTATTGCTACACTTAAAGAAAAAACCATGATCAAAATGATGAAATATGATCATAAATTTGTAACTTCTCTTATTTTTATTACTGATTTTTTTTGAGAAATCTCGCTACTTTATTGATTCAAGAGAATGTTCATAGGTACACGGTTTGGGTCATGGGGGTTACCCAACCAAACATGTCTACCCAAGCCTAAGTTACAGGCAAACTTGGCAAGATTATGAGCCTCAAAATTAAAGTTTCTACGCTCATGACTAAAACGACAAGAAGTAAAACTAGCACTACGCTCCATTATTTCATGTATGATAGCTCCATGAGGCCCTCCTGTCCCGTTCGATATGTCCTTCACCACACCTTGACAGTCTGATGCCACCATAATGTGTTGAAGAGCAAGATCATCAGCAAGTGACAGCGCTTCTCTACAAGCATAAGATTCCAAGATAAGAGGGTCAGTGATTCCCCGGTAAACAACCGCCGAAGATCCCAGAAAAAGGCCATCGGAGTCCCTGCAAACTGCTGCAACAGCTCCCCCATGTCTGAACTTTGCCACTGCACCATCAGCATTGATCTTGGAGAAACCCGCTGCCGGAGCCAACCACCTTTGAATTTCAGCCTGGGGTGTCAAAGTAACAGGTGGTCGGGCCTCCAACTTAGCCAACTGATCCAGCTCAGAGATGAAGTTGTTCACAACAGAAGCCGTTTGGTGAGGACTCTGGAAGATAGACTCGTAAATTGCCTTACGGCGTGCATACCATATCGACCATAACGTCACAATCAACCAAGTGAAACTCGCCTGATCAAGAGTATCATACAGTTCAAAGATCCAGCACTTAGCACTCGGATTTTCATTGGCAGTCATTGTAGCCACAAGGGACTCATCTGATAATGCCCAAATGCACCTAGACATCGTGCAAGAGAGTAGTGCATGCCGCCAAGAATCCTCAACCCCGCATAGTGGACAAGAGTTGCGATCTGCCATGTTCCTCTTGTGCAACACATCAATTGTAGGCAGAGAATGACGAGCCAGCCTCCAAATAAACACCCTCACCTTAGAAGGAACGTGGAGCTTCCATATTTTGGCCCAGGACTTCTCCTCCGTTGCAGTACTGGAAGCCCCGGACCGGCCCTCGAGCCAATCTTCTCGCTGTAGTTTAGTTTTGACTAAAAATTTATATGCTGAACTCACAGAGAATTTACCCTTGCTATCCGGGTACCAAGCCCAGAAATCTTCCAAGTTCCTTGTGCACACTGGTATCTTGAGGATTGCATCTGCATCAAACCGAAGGAAAACCGATCGAATCAACGGTTCGTTCCACATAGCAGCCGCCGGAAGGAGCAGTTCCGCAACCTTTCTAGGTGGAGAAGCTACCAGCGACGTTATAGGCCTCGGTACTGTTTCCTTCGGTATCCAGTTGTCTTCCCAAATATCTGTCGTATGACCATTGCCAATTCGCCGAATGAGCCCTTGCTTAAGCACATCTCGGCCCTCCAGGATAGCGCGCCAAATCTGCGACGGTCGAGACCCTAACTCTGCCTCAAGAAGTGACTTGTCTGGGAAGTAAGAGGCTTTCAGGATTCGAGCACTTAAAGTCTCAGGTTCCTGCAAGATACGCCATGCTTGCCTTGCTAACAGCGCCAAATTAAACAACTCTAGATCTCTGAATCCAAGACCTCCCAAGTGTTTTGGTCTAGTCATCACATCCCATGAGACCCAAGCTGGCTTACACTCTCCCTGCTTGCAACCCCACCAGAATTTGTGAATAATGGACTTTAAGTGATCACACAAGCCTCGAGGTAGTTTAAAGCAAGACATTGAGAAGACCGGGATTGCTTGGGCGACAGATTTGATGAGCACCTCTTTGCCTCCAGATGATAAACATTTACTCATCCACCCCTTCACCTTATCCCAGACTCGGTCACTCAGATATTTAAAGGTGCCCTTCTTAGAGTGACCAACATCCGTCGGCAATCCCAAATACTTATCACTCAATGATTCATTAGGAACATGCAAGAAACCCTTGACTGCATTGCGTACTATCTCCGGTGTCCCTCTGCTGAAGAAAATAGATGACCTGTCCCTATTAACTCTCTGCCCCGACGCCAAGCAATATGCATCCAATAGGTTTGATACTGATTCTGCTCCATTAATACTCGCCCTGAAGAACAGCAGGCTATCATCCGCGAATAGAAGGTGGTTCACCGGCGGAGCCGTTGGGGCCACCTTAATGCCGCCGAGCTGGGATGACTGATTTTGGGATTTTAAAAGGCACGAAAGGCCCTCCGCTGCCAACAAGAAGAGATATGGAGAGATAGGATCTCCCTGTCGAATACCTCGTGAAGGTCTAAACTCCTCTGATTTAACTCCATTAAACATCACTGTGAAGGAAACCGAGCTCACCATGTTCATAATTATATTAACCCATGATGTGGCAAAACCCAGCTTCTGCATGATTGCCCTGAGATACTCCCACTCAACTCTATCATAAGCCTTCATCATGTCGAGTTTTAGTGCACAGTAACTATTATTCTTTGATCTGTTTCTTTTCATAAAATGAAGACACTCATATGCAGATATGATGTTATCTGTGATGAGCCTGCCTGGGACGAAAGCTGACTACTCCTCAGATATAATGTCAGGAAGAATCACTTTGAGACGATTAGCAAGCACTTTTGAGGCAATCTTGTAAAAAACATTACATAAACTGATGGGTCTGAACTGTGTCAAAAGAGTGGGATTTGATACCTTTGGGATCAAGACTAGCCTTGTATCATTTAAACACTCCGGGCTCTCCTCTCCCCGAACAATGCTCAGGACCGCCCTAGTCACTGCCTCACCACAAATGTCCCAGTGCCTCTGAAAGAAATGTGCAGGAAAACCATCTGGGCCTGGCGACTTAGTTGGAAACATCTGGAATAGGGCTTCCTTCACTTCCTTCTCCACAAACGGGGCTGTCAGAATAGCATTCATATCGCCTGTTACCTTAGTCGGGACATGTTGGAGCACCTCATCCACCCCCTGCACGCCCTTAGAAGTGTAAAGATTTTTGTAGAACTGTAGGGCAAGCTGTTGCATCTCTGTAGGATCATCCGTGAGCTGACCATCCGCCCGCTGCAGCGCCTTGATAAGGTTCTTCCTTCTTCTCATAGGTGCTCGCAAGTGGAAGTAGTGGGTGTTCCGGTCTCCCTCTGAAAGCCATTGGACCCTGGATCGTTGCCGCCACATCAATTCCTCACGCATATACAATTCTATAAGGCGATCATTTATCTTGATCTCGGCTCCAGATGGACCTGTCCGCTGTGCTACACTTCGCAGCCTCTCCAGCTCTTTCTTCAAAATCCTAATTTCTCCTCTGACACTACCAAAAGTTGCCTTTGACCAATCCCCCAGGTTATGTGCTAGCGCATCAAGCTTTGCCCGGACCTCACCGATTGTCAAGCTCGGTCCATTATCCCAAGCTGCCTGTACAGTCTGTTTTAGCTCAGCATGTGTGTCCCACATCACCTCGTAGCGGAAAAATTTCTCCTCTCTCCTCCTTGAAGCATCCAGCTACACCAAAAGAGGTGAGTGATCTGAAGTGGCCGCCGTGAGGTGCTGGACCACCGCGTCCGGGAACTGACCGCACCATTGCACTGAGCCCAGAGCTCTATCTAGGCGAACCCTAGTATAAGACCCGCCCGACACTCTTTTTTCAAACGTCCATTTTGTTCCTTTATATCCAAGATCTACAAGGCCACAAATGTCAACTGCATCTCTAAAACCTTGTATCTGAGATTGGCTTCTACTACCGATCCCATCAAACTCATCATGCCTCAAAACTTCATTAAAGTCTCCCATGCACAGCCATGGAAGATCATGTAACATTGATAGATTCTTCATCGTGTCCCAAGTATGGTGGCGTAGGTGGGTCTGTGCCTCTCCGTAGAAACAAGATAGTCTCCACGCTTCACCACCAAGACCACAATTTTTTACATCTATATGATACTTCGAGTAACCCAAATGCTCAATCTTTATTTCATTGTTCCAAAAGATAGCCAAACCTCCACTTCTACCGGAGGAATCAACAGCAAAAGAATTGTCATATCCTAAAGTACTCGCTAGATTTTCAGCTCTAACTCCACTAATTTGAGTTTCAACAATACAGAGTACTCTAGGGGCAAACTTAATCGCGAGTTCGCGAAGCTCTTGAACTGTCGGGGCATTGCCAATCCCGCGACAGTTCCAACACAGGAGATTCATTGAGTCCGGCGATCCTCCCCTGAGGAGGTCGCCGATTTTGCTTCAATAGTTTTCTGGCCCGAGGGGGCCTTCTTCACACCCCCATTGCCGCTTCTGTCTACCGCCTGTATTAGCTTCGATCTCTTCTGGTCCTGCTTTGATGGAGGGCTGGGTGGCACCCCCACCACCCCACCTTTGGTCTTGACAATAAGCGCCAGCTCTGAGCCTGTGACTGGTTTTGGATCAAGCTAGCCCTGTACCTCATCCGAGGAGCGCTTTCGGCTCAGATCGCCCTCCTCCATATCAGTATCCTCATAAGAAACTTCCTCTGATGCTTGGTCATCCCGTGGTGCTGCCTTTGCTATGTTTTTGGACTGCTGCTGCTTACTGCTCCTCCTTTTGGTCGCCCAACTGGTTGTGGCTGGAGCCCGCAGGTTCTTGAAAACAAGGGCTGAAGGAGGATGAACTCCATCTCCGTGTTCCTTGAACTGATGACCCATCATGCCACAAACCTGACACCAATCCGGTAGCCTTTCATACCTCACAGCAAAGATCTCACGATCACCCCCACGAATGATGGATGTTGCCTTTTTCAGGGGGTTCCGCACATCAAGCCTGACCCTTACTCTGAAGAAATTTCCCTCGAAATCAAAAGAGGAGGGTTCTGAGTCCACAAATTCCCCTAGTTTCGAAGCCAAAGCTTTAACCTTTCCATGATACGCCATTGGGAGGTCAATGATACGAGCCCAAACATCAAAGTGAAAAGTTCCACAGTTGATGGCTTAGTGAATCCATCATATGGAGCTATGATCACCGGGTTGCCCTTATAGTGCCACGGTCCACCCTGCGTCACCGTCTCCCAATCCCCCAGGCAATCAAATTTCATGATGAATAAATTATCCTCTAGGGTTTTGATCTTCACCTCCCTAGCCAGATCCCATGCAGCCCGCATCGTACGGAAGAACCAGTAGTTACTGAAATCTTTGTCCATGTGAACTCGCACCAAGATCATCCAACGGAGGTCCTCTTCCGCCGGCGCATCCTCTTCATCAAAAACTACATCATCGAGGTCGCCCTCTTCCAGAGCCAATTCCTTCATCAACTCCTCAATCTTTCCCTTCCCCTTGGCAGAACCACGGGTACTGCTTCCGCTCGCCATGATTACAATCAGGACGAGATCCGATCTCTACCCTTAGACGGGCAAAGGCTGACAGCGAAACCCTAACTCCTTCGCACCCGAACAGGACGCCGCCAAGGCCGGGTAGCAGCGCAGGGCTGCCCCTAGATCAGCCCGACCGAGGAACCAGCCGGAGCTCTGGAGAGTAGAGCAGATTTTCTCTACGTCGCCACCGGCGACGAGAGGAAGAAAACCCTAGACGAGAGCCGCCAGGGGAATAATATCCGATCCTTTTTTAAGTGGTCTTGAGTTTTTCTTCCTATTTCTCATAAGGAAGGTAGAAAAGCCGAAAATCCATACCCATGGGACGGCCCGCACTGCAAGGCACGGCCCATGAGGCCAGGTTTGGTTCTGTTAGAAAAGCGCCGGAAAATCTTTTGGACCCGATGCCACGCGGGGCCATTCAGAAAATCTCGACTTCTATCTCTTCATCATCGGTGACACTTTCCCACATCGCTCCCTCACATGCGAGGTTGGCAGCTGCTCCAGAAGCTTCTAGAAGCCGCCGCGGACTCCTTCACTCCCCTTGCCGCCGCGCGCCTCCACGCCCTCCTCCTCCGCTCGGGCCACCTCCACTCCTCACACCACCTCACCTCTCATGTCCTCGCGTCCTACCCTCCCGCCCTCGCCCGCCACCTGTTCGATGAAATCCCCGCCCCGACCCCGCGCCTTGCCAATGCGCTCCTTCGCGCCCGCGTCCGTGCGGGCCAGTGGCGCGACGTGCTCCTCCTCCTCCCGCACCTCCGTGTCCGCCCGGACTCCTTCACGCTGTCCCTCCTGCTCAAGTCCTGCGCCATGCTCCCCTCCCTCGCCCATGGCCGCGCCGTGCACGCGCTCGCCGTCCGATCCTGCGCCGCGTACACTGACGCCTTCGTGGCCGCCGCGCTTGTGCAGATGTACGCGAAGTGCGGCGACATGGTTGGCTCAATCAACGCCTTCAATGCGTTCGAGGAACCAGACATCGTCCTCCGGACTTCCGTGGTGACTGGGTACGAGCAGAACGGGATGGCACAGGAGGCACTGGAGTTCTTTGCAAGGAGTGTGATTGTCCAGGGTTTCATGCCGAGTCCAGTCACTCTTGTGAGCGTGATCTCGGCAGCGGCGCAGTTGAGGGATGCCCGAAATGGGCAGGCCTGCCATGCGTATGTTCTCAGGAATGACTTGGAGTATGACTTGGTTCTGGCGAATGCTATTCTTGGGCTTTACATGAGGATTGGAGCTGTGCAATCTGCAAGGAGGTTATTCGAGGGAATGATGGAGAGAGACGTGGTCACATGGAGTTGTATGGTCACGGGATATGTGCAATCTGGACACACCTCTGAAGCATTGAGCGTATATAAGAAAATGGTTGCGGCAGGAGTGAAGCCAAATGCAGTTACCGTGGTGAGTGTTCTGCAGGCCTGTTCGCTTGCTCTGGATGTTGAAGAAGGCAAGAGGTTGCATGACAGTGCTGTGATGATAGGTTGTGAACTTGAGATGACAGTTGCAACTGCGCTGGTTGATATGTACATGAAGTGCTCGTGTCAGGAGAAGGCAATGCAGTTATTTCTTCGGATGCCAAAGAAAGATGCAGTAGCTTGGGCGGCGGTCATTAGTGGTCTTACCCAAAATGGTCTCCCTGATGAGTCGATGAGAGTCTTCAAGTGCATGTTGTTGGATGGTCCTGTCCCTGACGCTATCACTATGGTGAAGGTACTTGCTGCATGCTCAGAATCTGGTGTTATGAATCAAGCCTTTTGTCTCCATGGCTATTTGGTTAACACTGGTTTCTGTGATAAGACGTTTGTGGCAGCTGCACTTGTGGATTTGTATTATAAATGTGGAAACTTGGGTAGCGCTGTCAGGGTATTTGAAAGTGCCACTGAGAAGGATATTGTGCTATGGAGCTCAATGATCTCAGGTTATGGAGTCCATGGCCTTGGGCAGCAAGCTGTTGCCTTGTACCAAAGGATGGTCGCTTCTTCAGTTAAACCTAATAGCCTGACATTTGTATCTGTGTTATCAGCATGCAGCCACTCTGGACTTGTGCAGGAAGGAAAGTCCATTTTTAAAAGCATGACCCGAGTCTATGGAATCATGCCAAATACAGAGCATCGTAGTGCCATGGTTGATCTCCTTGGCCGGGCCGGTGAATTGCAAGAGGCAGTGAAGCTCCTCCATGAAACAGGTGGGAGAGCTGATGCTCATACTTGGTGTGCCTTGCTTGCTGCCTGCAGAGAACACCGTGCCACAGAGATGTGTGATGTGGTAGCTGCCAAACTACTCGAGTTGGATCCTGACCATGTTGGCTACTACAATCTCTTGACCAATATATATGCATTTGATGAAAAGTGGGACAGTGTAAAAGAGAATAGGGACATTATCAGAGATAGAGGTCTGAAAAAAGTGCCAGGTCGCAGTGCAGTAGAGATCAATAATGCAATGCACACATTCACAGCTGGGGAGAGGTCACACCAAGATTGGGAGAAGATCTCTACATTGCTCTGGGAGTTGTCACGAAAGTTGAGAGGGGATGATTGTTTCTTTCAGTTGGACAGTCACTTGGTGTTTGAAGATTTCTGATCTTCTCAGAGCTAAAACATGATCTTTCAATACACTTCACTTGGTGGTGAGTTCCTAGAAGAAAATAACAACAGAATAGCATATGCAAGGTAATAATTCATCTTATAATGAGAAAAGTAGCACACCTTAGTTTTGCACTAATTGTAAGATTGTATATGTAGGACAGACACTTCCAAGAAGTGTATAGCTGTATTCCCCTTCATTTAACAATCAGTCAATCAGCTATGTATGTTTTGTAGATTTAACTTATGGTCAGAGCATGGCAAACTTTTACCATAATTAAAGAAGCGCATTGACCTGATGTCAACACAAATAGCCTGAACTAACCACTGGTTGTAGGTAGTTTCATGTTGGAGAATGTCTTTGTTCAGGTCTGCTCATGACTCGTGATATGTGAGCAGTTAGTGATCTCGTAGTCGGAAGTCATTATGCATTTGTTCTCTGGAGATAATGAGTTTCATGCATCGAACCTCCAATGCTTTTTCAGAGTAAATTCATCTACAATTCACTGCAGCTTGCACTGTTTGACCGGTTTTAAAAGTTGTTTCAAGTAGAAAGTTGATTGATATGTTATTGTGCTCTGTGGAGGGCAGTATACTTATATGCTACATAATGACACGATTGCAAGCCAGTGCTTGTCTCTTTCTCCTATGTGTGATATGCAGGCTGCGAATAGCAGGTACAGAAACCAGTTATGAAGTTACTCTTTCTGCCGGCCTGTCCGCTTGTTTCATTCTGAGTGTGGTTAAGAGTAGCATGATGCGGTTGAATTAACCTCGCAAGTCTTTGTGGACTACATCAGCATTGCCTTGCATTTGTTGTCTTTTGTAGCGTTTTTTGTATCGCTCTGAACACCCAGATGGATTTATATTATTACCATAACAAAGGTGGAACTATCACAATGTTTGCGTCTAATTGCCCTGGCCGCATTGGTTTATGATGTATAGTCTCGGTCTCACCGGTCAGTTACCTGCACGCCGCTGATTTCTTCGAGCCATAGTGCACTTATCTGTGTGTTTTATCCTTTTTTCTGCTATGCGGCCAAAGAAGCTTACATATCATACGTCACAGAAATCAGGAGCTATGGGCTATGGCAGCATTACCAGTCGGTTGCACCTAGTATTCAATCTACGAACACATACTCCCTCAATTTGAACTAAAACCACAACAATAATTATGGGTCGGAGGGAGTAGTAAGCAATTTAGGATGGCCAAGCTGATGTGTGCTAGTTCAACACTTCTTGCAGCTGTCAAGAGTCACACAAGCTATCTCACAAGCGTTGCTTACGATATTGATATATGGCTTGAGATGTGCATGTTACGGCTTGACATTTTGTAGCTACCCCAGACTTAATCAAAGAACTCCTGGCCTAACACTCTACTGAAGCAAATCTGCAAACATGGTGCGCCGGTACTATTTTGCCATCCAAGGAAATTAGCATGGACTTTGCTAACTTACACCCAGTCGAAAGTTAAGCAACAGATCCACATAATTCTCCCCTTTCCTAATTTGCATGCATGCATTATCTTCATCTTATTTCTTTTTTCTGGGCGTGTCCACTGTCTACTAGCAGTTAATTAGAAGCTACTAATCATATACATACAAAAAAAACGAAATTGATGATGTCATCAAAGATTCTTCCCAATGCGAAAATTCAAAATATTTTCTAGCTCAAACCGTCGCTCCGATTGAAAAACCGTTTTCATATAAAAGATTCATCACGAGTGTAACACCCCCAGTGGTTAGCTACAGTGATCACCCTTTTGATTATGCAAAATCATCATGATCAACAGTGCTTAAACATCATCTGGATCATACCTCTTTTCAATTCAATTCAAATGAAAATTCAAACTAAAAGTGAAAATAAAAGTTGTTCAAATCCAGAAACTAAAATGTTCATAATATGGTAAATAATCCAGAGACAATTCTAAAATTATAATCAATATATACTAAATTCGGAGGGTCCTAGGCAGGAGGCCTACGCCTTTCGATCGTAGTTTTTGTTTTGCCCCGCCTTCTTAAAGGCTTATCTCTGTTTCTGTTTCATATCTGTACTCAGATATCTGATGCTTCCGCTGACGCTTGTATGCGAGCTTATGTATTCGAGCCCTCGAGGCCCCTGGCTTGTAATATAAAACTTGTATTACTTTAATTATGTTTTAGAGTTGTGTTGTGATATCTTCCCGTGAGTCCTTAGGCTTGATCGTGTGCATTTGCGTGTATGATTAGTGCACGATTGAGCCGGGGGCGTCACAACGAGAAGATCTTTGAAACAAGATCCCATATTAATATGTTTCGACGACTTTTTTTTCGGGTCAAAAGTTATCAGGCTCAGGCTAAGTAAGTTATCACGTCTCTGGTTCATAAGTTACCATCTTGTTTATATAGAAATTACCGGGGCATAAAAATGGTCAACCAACCTTCTTCAGAGGTGCAAATGAACCAGAGGAAATAAATAGGTGATGTCATCCTAGATTCCCTCATATTTCAACACTTCAAAATGTTTTGTAGCTCAAACCGTCGGTCATATTAAAAATCCGTTTTCACATAAAAGATTTGTTGCGACGAGACCTTCAAAATTAGATCTCATATTGATATGTTTCGACGACTATTTTTCGGATCAAAAGTTACCGGGTCCAGACTAAGTAAGTTATCACGTATGTGATAACTAAGTTACATCTTGTTTATGTTGAAATTACCAGGGCATAAAAATGATCCTTCTACCTTCTCCCCATGTGCAAATGAATTAGAGGACAAAAAAGCTGATGTCATTTTAGATTTTCCTCTATTTAAAACTTCAAAATGTTTTGTAGTTCAAACCGCCGGTCCGATCGAAAAATCATTTTCACATAAAAAATCCCTCATGACAAGAGCCTCGAAACTAGATCGCATGTTGGTATGTTACGACGACTTTTTCCAGATCAAAAGTTACCACTAATGGGCTAAGTAATTTATCACGCATGTGTTATATATATTACCATGTTGCTTATACGGATATTACTGGGGCATAAACTTGATTTCTCTAACCTTTTTATCATCTCAGGTTAAAGTTACCGCGGTGTTTGTGCGTGAGTTATCACGTATACAATGCCTATATTACCAAAAAAAATTACACAAATGTTATCGGAGTATGTTTTTAAACAACCCCATCGCCAAAGTTATCAGGACTGAGGCACATAAGTTTTAAGGTCTGCGATGTGTAAGTTACCATGCTATTCACACAATAGTTATCGGGGGGATATTTCATCAACCCCCCTCCCCCCCTCCTCCCCAAAGTTATCAGGACCGTGGCACATAAGTTATCAGGTCCGCGATGTGTGAGTTACCATGCTATTCGCATAAAAGTTACCAAGGGATATTTCATCAACCACCCCTGCCCTCCCCCCCCCACATCGGCGACAAAGTTACCAGGACAGGGGTACATAAGTTATCAGATTTGCGATGAGTGAGTTACCATGCTATTAACATTAAAGTTGTCGTGGGTACATTTTATCACCCCTCGCCAAAGTTATCAGCACCGAGGCACATAGGTTATCAGGTCTGCGATCTGTGAGTTACCATGCTATTCACGCAAAAGTTACCTGGGGATATTTCATCAACCCCTCCCCCTATGCCAAAACATTATCAAAGACCGAGGTACATAAGTTATCAGGTCTACAATATGTGAGTTACCATGCTATTCACATAAAAGTTATCAGGGGGATGTTTCATCAACCACCCCTCCTCCCCCCCCCCCCCCCCCCCCCCCCCCCCCCCCGCGCGCGTCAAAGTAATCAGGACCGGGGTATATAAGTTATTAGGTCTGTGATGTGTAAGTTACCATGCTATGCACAAGAAAGTTACCGGGAGTATATTTTATCAACCCCCCCATCTCCCCCGCCTCCTCCGAGGTAGTGGAGGGAGCGGCCCCGCTCCTTCTTGATCGCGGGCGGCAACTCCTCGACGGCGAGACGGTGGCAGCGCGACGATGACGGTGGCGCGTGCATGTGGCGGGGCTGGCTGCGTGGCGGGAACGTCGGCTCCTCCTTGACCCGGCGTCCAATATAGACGCCGCGGTGGTGCGGGGGCGAGGCCGGCTCCTCCTTCATGTGGCGTCCGATCTGGACGCCGCGGTTGTGCCAGGGCGAGGCCGGCTCCTCCTTCATAGGACGGAGCGGGGACGCCGGCTCGTGCTTCACGCGGCGGCGCGGCGGGGACATGCTGTCTGGCTTGACTCATCGTTACATTGGCTTAATGGAATGTGTTGCCTGGCTTGAATCTCATGCGTGCCCGGAAATGAAATGGTAGCTGATATACGTGCGACACTTTTTCAACTGATTCTGTGTACGAGAGATAAAATCACTGTTAGATTCCCTCCCGAGTAATGCTATACATACAATGGTTCCTGTCTAAATATACGTACAGTGTTGAGTTAAACATGCATCTTCACCGCTGGTTGTTATGAGAGAAGAATGTAAAATGAATCATGGTCAATCACGTTCTAGTCATACTTGGGACGGAGCAAAAAGGTACGCAAAAATGTTTTTCGTTTTTTGGTTCAGCACCACTCAAAGTCAGTGTCATAGCTAAATCGTACATGAACCGTCCAGAGTACTTCCGATGATGATTTCAAGAAAACTCATGCCAACGAAATCGCAACACATGCCGTGGCCTGGTGGCTGTCAGCACCAGGATTCTACCCCCAGGTCACTGGTTTGACTCCCACAGGGCTGCTCTTTTTTGCGAGAATTAAAGCGGAAAGGAAAAGGCAGAGTGGCAGACGAGCGATCCGGATAGAACGCTAAACACATCGTCCGGATCTCTCGCTAACTGCCAGTCGGCAGGAAAATAGCTACTTCTTCCTCCCTGCTCTGGTGTTCTAAGACAGTTTCAAGGAAGCTGATGCTCATAGGGCTGTTAATTAGTATCAAATTTACAAATTGGCTTATATTGGAATCTTTGACTTTTGGGCCTCAAATTTAATTGATCGATCAACCTTGAGAAACTATGACCACCACTAGACAATGAGCATTGTGCCTACTCCAAACAAGTCTAAATCTTAGGCAGCAGCGAGTCACAAACTTAATTGATCGAACCACAGCAACGTGTGAAGTTGTGCAACACGGAACATTGTCCAGTACAACACTTGAAACATAAGGGGATATGATTACCCGAAAAAAAAATAAGCGGATGCAAACATCGATCCAAACAAACGATGAGAACAAAAGCAAAGGAAAAGAAACAGCAGCAGATCATGCATGAAACCACACAGGGAGCAAGCAAGAAAAAGGCAATCACTTCTACGTAGTCCTCGCACTCGTCAATGCGTATTAGCAAACCACTAACGCATGCATGCGTGCATGGGGGCGTCGACACGATGCTTCGCCTCGTTCAGATGGCGGCAGAGGAGCCATGGTGATGGTGGGCGGCGCCGGTGATCATGCCGCTCCACAGGCCGAGCCCGCCCAGGGAGCTGATGGAGGTCTCCGCCGGCGCGCGGCTCGCCTCGCCGCACCACTCCAGCGACAGCAGCCTCTCCGCCTGCGGCTTCATCTCGGCGACGGCACTGTCGCGCTCAGCCCGCGACGTCGCGCCACCAAACGGAAGCGCGAGGTGCTCACCAAGGCCGGCTGCATACCGGAGCGCGTTCAGTGCGTGGTACTCCGCGCCGGCGCCGCCGCTTCCGTTGGCAATGCCCATCATGCCTGGCCCGGTGAAGTGAGCCTCAGAGTTCGCGCTCTCAAAGCCGCCGGAGCCCGAGAGGATGTGGTCGTACTTCCAGTCGAAGAGCCCGAGGCTGCAGAGCGGGTCGGCGGCCGAAACCGGCGGCGGCTGCATCCCGGAGAAGGACAGGTGGAGTCCGGTCTCTGCCATGTGCCGGCCGTGATGAAGCTGCTGCATCATCGAAACCGGCGGCGCGATGGCGGCGCCAGCAGAGGACTTCTTGGCGGCGCTGGCGCGCTTGTTCTTGCGGCAGCCGCCGCCGACGGGGACGTTGCGGAGGGAGCCGCCCTTGGTCCAGTAGCGGCGGCACGTCTTGCAGAAGTAGCGGGGCTGGGAGAGGCTGTAGTTGTTGTAGTAGCAGAACTTGGTGTGCGTGGAGTCGCAGCGCGGGCACTTGAGCGGCTGGTCGTGCTGCGGGCGCAGCCGCCGGTCCGCCGCCTGCTGATTCTGCATCGGCTCCGGGCACGCGATGATCAGCTCCCCCGACGGCGACGACGACCCCATCCCGCCCTGGTCCTCGGGGACGATGCCCTGAAAGCAAAAGGCACACCAGATCAACGTCAGCACGTTGTCGCAATGTGATCTGTAATAATCATTAGCTGTGGCATGTGACAGAAGAATGGAAGCCTCGGAATGCGCGAAAGCGTCTTGGCCAAGCTGCTAGCTGCATGCATGCATGGTCCCATGCATGTCGCAAGCTGCATGCAGACCAAGCTAGGGTTTCTCAAAGGGTAAAGCTTGCGACACCCATGGCGCTTCATGATGGAAGCATCAAGTAGGTCCAAGTTCTAGATCGATCTGGGGCCGATCCTATGGTATACGTACTTTTAGACTCAGACTGATCACTTGCTTTCCATCACATGCAAAAGTAACGAGGGTGTGTAGATTTCTCGCGGGCCATACGTAGTGTACTTGGTGACTTGGTCTTGATGATCTCTCCACCATTCCTCATGCATTTCTCATGATTACTCGCAACTCTAGATCCTTAAGAGTGATCATAGTCTAGCTTGTTCCTAGTTATACATATACAGTTATTTTACGTCAAATATACAATGTTTTATGCAGAGTTGCAGACTGTATGCATTGGTGTGTTGTGCCCTAGCTACCATCCCATCCGAGCTTAATTCAACAACATGAATATTACTCCTCCCATTCGTAGTGGATACAGATTTTTTTTTTTTAGAAGTCAAGCTTTGCAAACATTAACAAGATTATAAAGAAAATAGAACTGTTACAGTGATTGGCGAATTTAGGAGCCGTCCATTCACTGTGATCAAACGGATTGAAAATTTTTGACCATTCTACCCTTTTGACCAAAAAATAAATCTTTAACTGATTTTTCAGATCCGACGGTCAAGAAAAAACAGGGGTGGAGTTACATGAAATTACGAGTTGTAACTCGCCAATCACCCTAAAAGAGCTTTAAAGAAAATTACATATATTGAATACAAATACATATCGGTAGATACATCCTGAGACACTTTTCTTATTGTATAGGTTAGGTGTTGCAGATATATATGGATGATTTTTCTCTGTAGACTTGGTCTATTCTAAAAAACAATATGCGATACATTATGGAACATAAGTAGCATGAGAGTTACCCATAGAGTTCAAGCCTAGTCTCCTTAAAAAAGGCAATTCTACTCATAATGTAATATTGTGCTAAATCTGCCTCCGCTCCTAATGCCGTTGTTTCTCCGCATTAACATTTTTACCTTTCAAGGAGAGGCAGAATTTATGTCATGTTCAAAAGTTAAAGTGAAACTTATCAGATGATCAAGTTGTACTTGGTTGAATCTCTTTATCTTGTCGTTGCTTTTGCTTGCAATACATGTGGGTCTCTGGTAAGCTAGTCGATAGCTACCATTCACTTTTCACAGTTTCTTAAAATGGACACGCACTAAAACTACTAATGTCTGGTAGAATGCCCGCTTTTGTTGCATCTTTTGCTTGTTTTCCTTTTAAAGTTTCTTTGTGTAACAAAGCTATGGAAACAAAATGTTTATTGTATCTTAAAATGTGGTATTTACACTGGTGAGAAATATCCATTCATGGTTCAAAGCTGAAACAATCGGATGCTGTTTACATAGATGACGGAACAGTGCAAGTTTCTCACACATATCTTCTACAGTAAATTAGGTCAGCTCGATCATGTAGCTAGATACTACGCGTCTCACAAATTAACTAGGGTTTGTCTAAACAAATTAACTAGGGTGTTATCCAATAAAATCTTGTTTCCCCCTCACCCTTCCACAAAGCTCAGTGCAGAGACATCATACCGTTTAGGGTGTCGACTTGACGTACTACTAATATCTCAAGCGACTTAGATTTAGCAAAATCATACTAATAATTAATTGATGCTCTTACCAGTAGTACTCGTGAAAACTGTTAGGGTAAAGGAAAAGTTTTAGAACCTCTGTGAAACAAAAGGTACAAACAAAAGAAAAGGATAGAAATACGGACTAAGCTTATCAACGAAAACTACATGCGCTACTAGCTAGTCTGAATACCCCAGCTGACTAAGAGAATTTGCATATGTTCGTTCATACTACATATGATCAGCAACGACAGGAAATTTCAATTTTAGCTAATCAAGTATCAGGATCCTGCTGCTTGTAGATCTGCAGCGCCTAGGTACGTACAGTGTCAAATAGCTAGGTAGATCTGTGAAGCTATAGAGAGTTATTAAATCTCCTCCAACAATCTTTATAATTGATTTGGATGCAGAATACACCTACTAGAGTGACGCTTGTTTCTTCCTATGCTGCTAGGTCAATTAATCACAACTTCGATCTCCTGTATATGTAGATCCTACTACGTGTATATGGGTAGACTGGAAAACGAAAGCAGTGGTTATTTTCTGAAGGCTGCACGGTAGCTAGAGTAGCTGCATCACATGAACACACCAGCGTATGTGGACGCGGTCAAGATAAGGAGATGGACAAAAATCACGTTGATCACGCAAAGCCAAATCAAACCAAGTGCTAGTTGATCAACGCAAATCAAACAAAGTGACATACCTTGAGCCAGTCGGAGTCCATGCTGAAATGCATCGGATGAGCTGTTCCTGCCATCATTATCGATCGCCCGGGCTTTCCGATCAACCAGTCAAGGCACCCCAAAGATGCGGCAACCTCACTGCCAGCTGCTAGCTATGCACGTAGCTCCGGCAAATCCGAGATGCAGAGGCAACTTAAACCTAGATACGATCGATGGTCTACACCTGCTGCACACGCACGCGGCCTGCTTGTTCTCGTTTCGTTATTTGTCGACGGGTTTAAGGGCGATTGGCTAGCTAAGAGGAGGCGGATTCACCGATTAGGAAGAACATCAAGATGAAGAGGAGGGCGGGGCGGATCGATACAGCGATACTGGATAGGAGAAGAGAAGCTAGCTATGGAGAAGGAAGAGGAGATATGAGGCAGGGAAGCTGGTGGGCTGTGGCGCTACTGGTAGTTGGTGAGAGACGTGGAGGAGGGGGGAGATGTGAATAAGAAGGGATGGAAAAGCAGCGCCATGACCAAAGCCCCAACCGGATGGAGGACGGACTCGAACGAGCTTGGTGTGAGTAGGCTACTGTGCTGCTGCCTCTGATCGCCAGGAGCTTGGCCTGGCTCGGTGGTGGTGGGGTTGGTTGCATGCGACGCATGTTGCCGGGTGTGGTGGGGCGGGCGGGGAGGCCCACCGTGTCGGGGTGAAGTCTGTGTGGAGACATGGCGTGGGGGAAGACGGCCCTCTTCTCCTCTCCTCGCCACTGGTGGGCCTGCCTACGCGCGCGGCTCGCATCCCGCGGCGTGTGCGCGTGTCGGTCGGCGGCCTTCATCTTCATGCTAGCCTCTACTAGTAGCGCCTACGCCTGGCTACGTATCCCCATCGACCTCCCCCCGATCGGTGGGTGGTCCGGTTCACGGTTCACGGCGTTGCTAGCGTGTTTCCGAGGTGAGAATTACGGCGTGGGTACACGAAGCGCCTAGTACGTAGTACAGCTGTGGCAGTCAATTTCGCCGTTTGCTGGGGTGGGGTGGGGTGGTTGTTTGTTTGCGTAGCTGCAGCTGGAGGCTAGGGCATCTTTGAATTGTTGGGAAATTAAAACTACAGGAATAGAAAAAACTCAGTAATTCATGTGTCGCTATAAAGCCTTTTTTTTCATAAGTGATAGGGATACTACAGGAACAGAAAAGTTTATACTCCTAGTAGTATATATCTACTCATGCCGAATGGATAAAATTTTGATCATTACCTCTGAGCTTAATTTCTTCTTCTTTAAAATATAAAGGATATGAATTATTCCTGTATAGGAATAGGGATTCATTCCTGCAAACCAAAAGCTCTAAAAGAATTTTTCCTACAAGAATCCTATCCTATGGGATTCTTCATATTTCCTGTAAATCAACGAAAGCCTAAAGAGGTGTTGCGGGGTGGTGCAAACGGGAAGACGCGGAAATTTTGGAAGATCGATGAGAGAGGTTAGAGAGATAGTGTGTTGCATTGGACATATCAAAGGAAAATTAAAATAAGATTTGATCTAATTAGAAGAATGATGAGAGAGAGGTTAGAGTATTCCATGTGAATTTGGTGACTCCAATCCTATGGTCCAAAGGGCTTCTATAGGGGGGGAATCTACGAACTGAAATCCTGCAAAATTCCTTCAATCCAAAGAGTGAATATTTTAAAAACTTTTAAAATCTTTACTATACGCCGGTCATTTGATTTTCATAATTAAGGTCAGTGCATGACATTATGTGTGGAGTAACATTTTGAAAATATCATTATTTCGCAAAAAGAAAACTCAAGACTCTTCTAGCTAGGGGCTACCTTGTAGTCGATTTGCAAGGAAATTTTGCACTAAGCTAAGATGTTTCTGAAATGAAATTGTACAATAGTATTCTTCTCGGTTTTTTATGTTTTCCATGTGTTGTAGCCAAGGGTTGTCTTCATCTCTACGCGCAGAGGGAGGGTTAATTCTTGTGTAGTTGTATTAGCTTGATGTGATGATAAGACTTCGTAAAGCTTTCATTATAAAAAAAATCTGGTGCAATCAATCATCATGGGGGGGGGGGGGGGGGGGGGGGGGTGGGGGGGGGGGGGGGGGGGGGGGGGGGGGGGGGGGGGCGGGGGGGGGGGGGGTTTTGTTTTTTTTGTATTATTTTTTTGTTTTTTTTATCTTTTTTTTTTTTTTTTTTTTTTTTTTTTTTTTCTTTTTTTTTGTTTTTTGTTTTTTTTATTTTTTTTTTGTTTTTTTTTTTTTCTTTTTTTTTTTTTTTTTTTTTGTTTTATGTGCGTTGGGTGTGTTGTGTGCCGCATTGCCAATTAGCAAATGGAGAAAAGGCAAAGAACATGAAATGCTGCTCTGGACATGATGTTGATGACTCTCTTTTTAATTTTAGCAAAAAATATGCTTTTAAGCTTAAAGAAACTATGGGGGGCGAATCATGGATGGGGATGTCAACCACATTGAACTTACACTTGTGAGTTCCAAAAATATATGGTCAAACAATACTTCTGTGAAAATCATGAAATGACTTCACAGCACATGTCATGTGTGATAGAGAACCATTTTTCGATTTTCACATAAACCACAAGTGTTCTCCCATGGGGGTTCCCAGGTCACACCGACGAAGGGCATATGTAGAGTGGCACCTCCCTACGCATGCTTATTCAACTTAGTGCAACAAATAAAAATCTAAGTTATGTAATTAGTAGGCTATATTATATTGTCTTATTGAAGGTAACAAATTTTCTACTTTCTCTCTTCTCTTTTTTTGGTTCTCGCAGCTTTTTGTTCGGTTTCATCTCTAGCTATCGTAACTTATTTGGGGCAAAAGGTTTTGTTGTTGTATTAAGCTAGAGGGTTTAGCGACCCAAATACACAATTCTTTAGAATTGAAACAAAATCTAGCTATTACATCATATCACTTACCACTAGTACAAAATCAGACGTTAGGCAGTTTTGGTACATGGGCATGCGGCGGTTCACCGTCTTGACTGGAAGCATGTGCTACTAATACTCTTCATAGCGGAAGCGTTTTCAAAACCGCCTCCAATGCTTCTATAGGTAGGCGGTTCTTCTAATGCTTTTAGGGCCTGAGGCGGTTTCCTCATACATTCGCCTCCATTTCCTTTTCCAGGGTTGGGCAGTTTTTATTTGGTTACCAGCCCTCTTCGAATGAAATTGACAAAAACATACAAAGACAATACGTGTGCATACATCATTGATTTGTACAACCACTTTGCTTTTCATAACAAAAAGACATATAATTGAAAATTCCAATCCAGCATATATACATTTACACACTTCGCAACCTCTAGATAATAACGCACTTGTAAAACCTATAAAGACAAGTTTCTCGTGATGTGCTCATACTATGTCGTCGTTCCGAGTAGTATATCCATCTCGCATTTTTATGTCATCACCAGTACACCTCCTTATAAGTTCTGTATGAAGTGCACACGATATGCATATTAGAAGAGGTGCATGGTGGAGGAACCGAGAATTTATCCTTTTGTGCAGTGCCCCAAAAATGTAATATGTTTTAAAAGAAATGGACAAGCAAGTTATGATTTACAATCATAACATGAGTATGGTTGAACCGAATGAAGCTGGCTAAGAATAATTATACCTTACAAGACATATTGTCTCCAATATCATAATTGTCCCAAGTTGATCTAATAGATCCAGAAGGCAGCAGTGCAAAACCCGCTTCTGGAATGAAGGCACACACATAAGTCCCGAATGCAAACTTATTAATCCTAAAGAAAAGAATCATACGGGTGCTTGCTCATGACCATTCCTCTTCTCTCCAGAATTTTATGTTCGGTACAACTAAACATAATCTCATAACCACCTTGACATTTTGACGACATTGTAAAATACGCACTTTCTGAAGAGGAAAAATGTGTCGTGTACATTGAACCAAAATGTCAAAACAGTGACCAAACCCAGTACATGTCCCCTTTCATATCCCTATTGATAATAGGGAAAATGTGTTTAAGTTTGGACTTGTAGCTTGATAATATTATATTAAAATTCAAAAAGTATAATCACCTAAGTATCAAGAATTATGGACATCAGAAAAGATGGTGGAAAAAAACTGCTAAGTTGTAATTTTGTATAGTACCACTGAAATAATAAAGCACCCGCAAGAGAAATATTTCATTTGGACCTAGTTGATTTTCATTACAAATCGGTATGTAGGCATGTCAAAAACTTTGTTTGACTCCAGTACAGGAAATAAGGTATGTAGTCTACATACATGCAAGAGAGACAAAGATACAAACTGTGTTGGTATGTGACCCTAAACATATTTCTATAAGCAACACTAACTCTATAAAATATATAAGCATATACTCCCTCCGTCTATTTTATACTACAGTTAGTACAAAATTAAGACACTTATTTTGAGACGGAGGGAGTAGTAGCTAACCATACAAAAATCCGCCAGTAACACCTGGGAGCTCACTGTGCCGAAGACCCGGGACGACATCATCGTAAGGGGTCCTCCCGTGTGTTGTACTCTGCCAGTGGAGGTCGGTGGCGGACTGGCGGTATCCACCTCCTAGCAGCGGCCACCCAGCTCCCCATCAATCTGCCTCGGTCGACGGTGTAGCGCTGCTGATCTATGGTCGATGATATGGCAGAGCTAGATCTGACACAGTGCCATCACGGTTTGGAAGAACTTCGGCCAACTCCAGGGCACGACCCCAAACGGACGTCCGTTTAGTCCGAATTCTGTCCGTTTGGGTAGGGTAATGGGGTCGTGTCCGGGTCATTTCTGGGATGCGGTGGCCATGTGCCCAACGTGCGGACGCATCCCGGCTGCATCCCGTCCGCGTACATTTTTCTTTTCAAGTACATATCTTTTTTCACTCGTTGATTTTTGATACATGGAAATAATCACCAAATTTTGACTAGAAAAACAAGACAAAAAAAAAACAAGAAACACAAGAATACATTTTAGAAGATAACCAACTTCCATAACTGCTCCCGTAAGTTGGATTAGTGCCTTTTCAATGCATTCATTGTTGATCTGCGGAGGCTCAATCTTGCGTGCTTCTTTCTTCTTCGAGTGTAAAGAAGTAGATGTTGCTTTCTCGCATCTAGTCTCATGTCTAGCCTCTATTCTATCAAGTGCACTAGTCTCGTCTCTAGCCTCTATGCTAGCTAAAAGTGCACGAACATCTACTAAATTGCGCTCTATCAATATATCGATGTACTCTTCTTCCCAATACCAAAATTTGCATCAATTCTACACAATAAAATTTTAAGTTAGCACAACTAGTCAAATCCGAGAGCACAATCGAAGCTAAAGTAGCACATACCCCATCGGTTGAGCACTTGATGAACACCCATCCGGGATGTTCCGATGTTGTAGACACGCGGCGCAAGACCTTCTTTCGGCAGTCGTCGCACTTAATGAGTGGCAACGGTGCGCCGACGAGCTTTTGGGCCAGCACCGAGCCCGGCCGACCGCCGTTCATGTATCTGCCGACGAACCGCCGACGGTGTAGATCCGAGCGGCTAGAGGCGGAGTCAGTGCCTGCATGCGGCCTTGCGGCCTTGCCGGGGCCTTCCGGCCCGGTGCCCGGCCAGTCCATGGCACGGCGCGGCCTCCCACAGTCGGGCGAGCTCAGGCCCGACCGGATCCGCTCCAAATCCGGCCACCGGGTGCGCAAATCAGGTGGCCGTGGTTGGGTAGCTCGGGGGCGTCGAGGGAAAGGGGGCTGGGCGAGCACGCGTCCGAGCTGCACAGCTGCAATGGCAGCGGCGGCGGCGGCGGCGGTGAGGGGCAAGAGTGGAGGGGTGCGGCTGGAGGGGGGAGGGGGGCGGATAGAAAAAGGTTACCCGGATGCACCCGTTTACTGTCCGGGTGCGTCCGTTTGGGGTGCGTCCGTTTGGTCTCTTTTAGTCTTTTTCCTGCGAATTAAACACCTCAATTTGAAAGAGTTACTGTATTTTTCAATCATCTACATATTTTACAAATACTTTTCGATCATATTCGTTTATTTTTTCTATTTCTCCGTTTTTTTCTATCGAAGGAGGGCTAAACAGTTTTAACAAAAGAACCTAGTACGTGACAAGTAACGCGTCGCCATGACGATACCGGAGCCACGTGGAATATTTCGGACCTCGTGAAAAAGGAGCGACGAGAAAACCGAAAGCTCACTCCAATTGGGACCCCATGTTTTGTTCTTGTTGACCCGATCGATCCCCTTTTTTCTTCCCGGGCCGTAGCATTCTTTTCCCCGCAGCCTCTTAAAAATACGGCGTACAAAATTTTGGTCGAAAGGCACTCCTATCTTTCCCTCGCGCTTTGATTTGTTTTTAACCACCTAGCTGGTGCTGTTAAAAGTAACCGAACATGCATGCCTTTTTTTTTTTTGCCGAACATGCATGTCGCGAAAGAAAGGAGCACCAGATGTCACATTATTTACAGAAGTAGAAAAAGCTAAAGGCAGGTGTTCAATCTATGAAACTATGACCAGTCATGTGATTCTTCACGCATGTACCCGATACTCCGATAAAATGATTACTAGGAGTATTTGATTTGCCGACCAATCTGTGATTGGATGGTTAGAAAGACAATAGTATCCCTTGCTCATCAGAGTTTAAGTCTCACACTTGACATTGCTCTCGCAATTTTTCTGGATTTATTTCAGGCATTCTGGCGGTGTGCGCTCAGTGGGAGGAGACGTTCCCGTCAACTTCAAAGACGCCTGTGACGACTTCGTCAATCTGAAGATGATGTGTTGGCTCAGTCATTCGGAGGTGCTCATAGGGGTAGGGTGTGCGTGTGTGCGTTTATAGTAGTGAGTGTATGTGCATATGTACGAGTGTCTGCGATGTACTGTGTTAAAAAAGGAGTATTTGATTTTTAGTTTTTTTCTCCTACAGAATGTAAATGAGATCTTACTAGGAGTATTTTAGTTTTTTCCTTCCTACGAATGTAAATGACGAGATCTTTAAAATTTTCAGCTAAAACATGGAATCGTATAGCGGTCTGGTTGGGGGTAAAAAAATTCGGCTGGTGGTGGTATGATGCAGATTCCTAGTCTACGTATGGCCGGAATTTTTCTGGGTCCGCTCGAAAGGCATGTGATTGCAAAGAAGAGACAAGGGAGGGCAGAGCCGAAGCATCTCTCCCTGTCTTTGATCTCTTTCCAGATTCAAAATTTGTTTCCTTTGCTTTCCCCAACTCGCCGTCCACAAGCAAGGTATCGATGCCCTCGTTCCCCGCCATCATCATCCTCTAGCTGTGTGCGCGCTGCAGGCTTGGCTTGCTTCGCTTGGTTGGTGTTGCATCAACCTCGACCCCACTGCCTTGCTTTGCGTTGCTAGCTTCTTCGGCAATGTTGAGTTTTAAGTTGCAATTTGACCAAATTTGTATTATTTCTTCTGGACTTTCTTCTTAGTTTGACCGGGAACTAGTTTACCCGGGCGCCGGAGTCGCAGTACTATTCGTACTACGGTACCGGTATGAATGAACCAGGGCAGTTATTGTGGGTGTCAGGGCGTGCATGTAATTTGGGCAAATGTGTACGACTGAAAATTGCCATATATGCGGGCCGAGATCAGGTGACTTGCCTCTTGGCGGTCACCGTGTAACATGCGGGCTCACATATGCCATGCATTCATGATCGGAGGGACACAAGCGACCGAAGGCCTGCCCACTTTTTTTTTTGACGGGGAAGGCCTGCCCACTTAGCAACGCACTGGTTGACCATGGTGGAAAAACGATACAGATTTTCCATGAGAAAACTTTTGTTGTACGTGAGAAAATACACTGGAATAAAATAAATATGTAAATTGATCTTTCCAGATTTATTTTATGCAGACCCGTTTATGTTTTATTCTTCATTTTAAATTTTAAAATTTTAAATAAAATTTATAGTCTGAGAATTGTTCTTCTTACATTGTAATAACTCATATATATCTCAATTGACGACTTTATATAATTATTTCATGGCTTGTCGGCCGAAAACTAGATAGTTTTGCAACATTGTGTTAATCAACAATGAAGTTTTGAAATGTCCTGAAATTAACATTGAGATGGAACTGATAAGCATGCGCTACTTAGAGCATCTTGCGCTCTGCCGTTCCGGGGATGAGTCCGCCCAACGACAGCGGCCGGACTCCATTCGACGGGAATCCATTGGCGTCCGTCCAAATGACGCATGGATCCGGCGCGAGCCATGTCGCCGCTGACTCGCCGCGGAGGCAGTGCGGTCCATCTGACGTCCGAACATCATGGCGGATGCGCAGTCGTTTCGTTGGTGCGACGGAGCGGAGATCAATGCTTGGGCGGCATCCGAGGCAAATATGGCGCGGCGTGCCCACGGGCAAGGCAGCGGACTCAGGAGACCATCCGTGGGGGGCGGATTTTGGTAATTGTGGTGGTAATTGCGGCATGCCCGCCGGGCGAGGTAGCGGACTCAGGAGATTATCTGTGGGATGCGCAACCCCTCCGTTGGCGCGCCGAGGCCATGGACGCACCGTGGGCGTCGACGGACGCAAACACGGCGCGTCATGCCCGCCGTGCACCGCAGCGGGCGCGGCGCGTGGTGGACGTTGGCGAGGCGGAGTCACATTCTCCGGCACCCCATATGGGGCACCAGTCCGAGCGCCGCAACCGCGTCGTGGTGGATGTCGCCGGCTCGTCCTAGGACGGATCCATCATCGATCTGACGTCCACCGGCACTCAACGGGTTCCGGGCTCCGACGAGGAAGAGTAGGGCATGGGACGGCGGCACCTTGAGTCCCGTGAGCCGGCTCGTGTCACATGTCCTACTCTACCTTGCCGGCGACCGGACCAACACTCTGATGGACGCAGCCGGCCACCAGACATGCCCACGGCGGAGCCGGACGAGCGGGGAGCGGAACCGGACGAAGCTCCGCTCAAAGATCGTTGTGTTGCGTGTAATAATATGGATTTTAGATTTCTAATTTAAGGTATCCGGAGTTGAAATGCATTTTTTGAGGCGTGATCGGTCACTGTCCGATGCTCTTAGAGATTTAATACGAACTACATATATATGTATGTAGACATATTTTAGAATGTAGATTCAGTCATTTTGCTTCATATGTAGTCTATATTAAAATCTCTAAAAAGAACTTATATTTTGAAACGGAGAGATTATATATCACTTTGATGAATCACATTCTAGGGTGCCCTGTAACGTTGTCAAATATTAGTCAGGGTTCCCTAAAGAAAAATATTAGTCAGGGACAGAAACAAACATGAGATCAAGACTAATTATGCACCGTTCTTCCGCATCAAATTAATACTGATAGGAAATAAGAAAAATAATAATGATAGGAAATAAGAAAATGCAAAGTCACAGGGCGCGCAGATGCGGGGCACGATCCTGTCAAGCCCCGCCCGGCCGCTCAATTGCCTCGCGATTCATGAAATAGTCGGATCCCGCACAAGGGCAAAGTAAGTTTTAAGTTTTGGTGGTTGAAACTTGCGATTTTTTATCTGAAACTTATGATTTTCTCACTCGCTCTTACCATGTTTTAGATAAAATTTTAAGATATTTTTTTGTCGGTCATAGGCAAAAAATCATTATTTTATTGTTTGCGCGTACTAAGTTTAAGAGCTAAAACTTAATATCTATTTCCAAAATTTATCAAAACATATTCAAAATGGAGCTTATTCGAAAGCCCTTGTCACGAGAAACATGAATACGAAAACATAACTTAATTTAGACTTTTCGTCCAAAAGATATAAATATTTGAAAATCGAAAGCCAAAAATAAAACACGTCCGACAGGCTGTGTGCCGTGAGACCTACGTGCCACAAATCCTCTCCCGATATTGACAAGGTATTTTCTCTTAGCTTACTACGGCTTGCTTGGTTTGTGACTTTTTTTTCTTAAAGAAAAGATAGGTTAAAATCCTTGGCCTACATCATTTTGATGCACACAGTCTTCTACATTAAAGTTGATGTAAGACAGTGAGGCGCAAGTCACCAATGAAACAAGTACAAAACATATACAACTACGGTACAGTACAAAAAGTGAAATTAACGCCTACGACCAAGTAGACTTCTTCGGCAACAACCTTCAAGAAGGGATACACATCCTCACGCCTCCGTCGCCATGTCCAATCGTAGACGGCAAGAACAAGGATTTTCGTCATGCCTACCGAGACTAACGAATGAAGGTCAACATGTCAGCAAGACGACAACGCCTTCAACAAGGTGCCGACCCTCGTTTCCGAGTCCAACCATTGAAGGCTAGAACAAGGGTTTTCACCCTGGAAATGAAACGATGCTCCAATCACCATCTTCATAAGGACCTTACAATAGTTGCACTAGTTAGTAATCAACGATAGGCCGGAGCGGCGCTAGCGGGAGGGTGGGATGTATTCCCAAGCAAGATCACTGCCACGGACGTTAGGAGGCTGCCTGTGATACTGTGTGGATTTGGCCACTGCCACTCCATACCGGGGAGAAACAATGTTTAGCATCCACCATGATCCCGGAGTCCGCTGCCCCGACATCCTTCACGTCTACTAGCATGTAGCGCGCCGTTCCATTCCCACGGTGTCCTTCGACAACGGATCGGCCCGCACTCACCGCGCGCGCCACTTTTGTGTCCGATCCATCAACCGGCCACACAAGAAAGACGTCATGCTTGTCTTTGTAACTAAGTTTGCCATAGTTTGACACACTTGTCTTACTTACCTTGGGTGCTCAAATGTTTAGCCACACTTTGGCTTGCCTTAGGGATTTTTCTCTAACAACCCCTACGTCTAAGACTGAGCATAGAAACTTGTCTACTTAAGGTGTGGAAAAGTGTGGCTAAGAACCTAACAACCCCTACATCTAAGAACCCCTACGTTTGGCTTGCCTTAGAGATTTTGCCTAACAACCCCTACGTTTAGGCATCTGGGCTTATTTCTCATATTTTTTTTGCCTTAGGTGTGGCTAGACCCATACACCCATTTAACTTGGTTAAACTTGTCTACTTAAGGTGTGGTAAAGTGTGGCTAGGAACCTAACAACCCTTACTGTTAGAAATATGCCCTAGAGGCAATAATAAAATGGTTATTATTATATTTCCTTAATCATGATAAATGTTTATTATTCATGCTATAATTGTATTTATTGGAAACTTAAATACATGGGTGAATACATAAGCAAATACCAAGTCCGTAGTATGCCTCTACTAGACTAGCTCGTTGATCAAAAGATGGTTAAGGTTTCCTGACCATAAAGGTGGCTGGCGAGTGTCTGTTTCTCCTACTGTCGGCGTTCTGGGAACCTGGGTACCTAGACTTGCCTGCCTGTGGCCCGCGGCGTGGCTCCATCGATGGCCTGGTACGGCCCACCTCCAAGGCCACCAAGACAAGACCCTCACGAGGAGCCAAGCCTCGCGAGGCGGACGACACCAAGACCTCCCAAGGGAGCGGCCTTCCCAGGCTGCCTCCTGAGGAGCGGAGATTTCTATGCAGGTACCCAACCTCAGGAGGTTGCGATGACGCAAGCCATGACGACCAAGGCCAGGCGGGCGCCAGCGGGCGCAGAGGAGGCAGTTTCCTCTTTGGTGCTAAGGAGGCAAGCGCAGGCGTGGGTTCCCAAGGAGCCCGGCAAAGGTTTCTATTCCAGTGCTACAAGACCAAGACCGCCAGGACAGCAGGATGGATGTCATCGTCGAGCCCACTGCTGCATCACAACCAAAGGCTTTGCAAGCGAAGACCATGTTTCGTCAGGATAAGATGTACTACTTGTCCCCTTTCAAATTGGCCACTGTAGGATCCTTTCCCGCCTACGATTTGGGGGAAGAAGACCGAGTCTACTATAAGTATAGGCTAGCCACCACCGTAGGCCGGATGGGATCCATTCCACCCTCACCCATAGACCTCGCAAGGTTGTTCATCCTTTGTACTAGTTCATCCTCAACCCCTCGTGAGGCTAATCCACCACAAAGCAGGAGTAGGGTCTTACACCGCAAGGTGGGCCGAACCTGGGTAAACTGTCGTGTTCATCTTCTTCCTTGTTCGTGTGCATCGAGCTAGGCCATAGGGCAATGAGCTGGTCGGCTGAATAGGTTGAGTCCTTCGCACACGCCCCAGAGTTCGAACCTTTCTTGGGTCTGCGCAGCCCTGAATCCGACACCTACTTTAGTTGAATTGGATTTGACTACAGTGGTCCTTGCAGAAGGTTAAAGAGCAACTTGATAATCACCGTTGTGGTTATGCGTAGGTAAGTACAGTTCTTGCTAGTTGCCTGTAGCTGCCACGTAAAACTTACAACAACAAAGTAGAGGATGTCTAACTTGTTTTTGCAGGGCATGTTGTGATGTGATATGGTCAAGATGTGATGTGATATATGTTGATGTATGAGATGATCATGTTTTGTAATGAGTTCACGACTTGCATGTCGATGAGTACGACAACCGGCAGGAGCCTTAGGGTTGTCTTTAATTATTGTATGACCTGCGTGTCAATCACTTAAGCGCCATGTAATTGCTTTACTTTATCGGCATGCGTTAGCAATAGTTGTAGAAGCAATAGTTGGCGAGACTACCCCGACACAACGATGGAGCTCACGGTGTCGTGCCGATGATGATGGAGATCATGCCGATGCTTTGGAGATGGAGATCAAAATCACAAGATGATGATGGCCATATCATGTCACATATTTTGATTGCATGTGATGTTTATCCTTTATGCATCTTATTTTGCTTAGAACGATGGTAGCATTATAAGATGATCCCTTCACTTAATTTCAAGATAAAAGTGTTCTCCCTGAGTATGCACCGTTGCTAAAGTTCGTCGTTTCGAAGCACCTCGTAATGATCGGGTGTTATAGATTCTACGTTCACATACAACGAGTGTAAGCCAGTTTTGCACATGCAGAATACTTTGGTTAAACTTGATGAGCCTAGCATGTACAGACATGGTCTCGGAACACTGGAGACCGAAAGGTCGAACGTGAGTCATATAGTAGATATGATCAACATGGAGATGTTCACCATTGAAGACTACCCCATCTCACGTGATGATCGGACATGGGTTAGTTGATTTGGATCATGTATCACTTAGACAACTTGAGGGATGTTGATTTAAGTGGGAGTTCATTAGTAATTTGATTATGTGAACTAAAATTTATCATGAACTTAGTCTTAATAGTTTTTGCAAACCTATGTTGTAGATCAATGGCCCGTGCTACCGTTCCCTTGAATTTTAATGCGTTCCTAGAGAAAGCTAAGTTGAAAGATGATGGTTGCAACTACACGGACTGGGTCCGTAACTTGATGATTATCCTCATTGTTGCACAGAAGAATTATGTCCTTAATGCACTGCTAGGTGACAGACCTACTGCAGGAGCTGATGCGGACGTTATGAACGTCTGGCAAGCTCGATCTGATGACTACTTGATAGTTTAGTGTGCCATGCTTTACGGCTTAGAACCGAGACTTCAAAAGCGTTTTGAACGCCACAGAGCATATGAAATGTTCCAAGAGCTGAAGTTGATATTTCAATCTAATGCCCGGGTTGAGAGATATGAAGTCTCCAACAAGTTCTTTAGCTCTAAGATGGAGGAGAACAGTTCTGTCAGTGAACACATACTCAAATTGTCTGGGTATCATAACCACTTGACTCAGCTGGGAATTGATCTTCAATTGAGAGTGTTATTGACAGAGTTCTTCAGCCACTGCCACCAAGCTACAAAGGCTTCGTGATGAACTATAATATGCAAGTGATGACGAAAATGATTCCCGAGATCTTTGCGATGCTGAAATCGGCGGAGGTAGAAATCAAGAAAGAGCATCAAGTGATGATGGTTAACAAGACCACTAGTTTCAAGAAAAAGGGCAAGGGAAAGAAAGGGAACTTCAAGAAGAATGGCAAGCAAGTTGCCCCTCCCGTGAAGAAGCCCAAAGCTGGCCCCAAGCCTGAAACTGAGTGCTTCTACTGCAAAGGAAATGGTCACTGGAAACGGAACTGCCCCAAATACTTGGCAGATAAGAAGGATGGCAAAGTGAAAAAGGCATATTTGATATACATGTTATTGATGTGTTCCTTACTAATGCTCATAGTAGCGCCTGGGTATTTGATACTGGTTCGGTTGCTCATATTTGTAACTCAAAATAGGAGCTGCGGAATAAACGAAGATTGGCTAAGGACGAGGTGACAATGCGCGTCGGGAATCGTTCCGAGGTTGATGTGATCGCCATCGACACGCTACTGTTGGGAAATGTCCGCATTCAGCACACGTTCAGCTCGGTGACGTCCTCCGCCTTCTTGATCCAGCAAGACGGTGAGGTAGTGGATGAGTTCCAGCAGCATGACAACGTGGTGACAGTGATGGTGAAGTTATCTCCGCAGGGCTTCGCCTAAGCACTACGAAAATATGACCGGGGGTGTAAACTGTGGAGGCGGGTGCCGCACACGGCTAAGCAATTGTCGTGGTTGTGCTAGGCGCCCCCTTTGAAAGCACAAGTGCTCCCTGGGTGGTTTTGGTAATTAATGTCAACATATCTCTTGTTGGACTAATACTTTTATCTAGTATATTTCAGATGAGTTCAACAGTGAAGTAGCGTGGACAAGAGGATGTGGAACCCCTTCAAGATGCTAAGGACAAAGGATTGGCTCAAGCTCTAAAGCTCAAGACTCTACATTTTAATTTTAGTGATCCAAGATCACATTGAGTCCATAGGAAAAGCCAATACTATTAAAAGGGGATGAGGTGTTGCTTAATGGCTTGCTTGCTCAAAGTGCTTAGTGATATGCTCCAAAGCCCTCAACCACTTTCTCATATCCACATATGTCCCAAACCAAAAGTCAAACTCGGCCCCACCGATTTGATCTATCCGGCGCCACCAAGTTCATTTGACATAGCCACTGCCAGAAACCCTAATCAGTTCGGTCTCACCGATGGGATCCCAGTCTCACCGAGATGGGCTTGCAAACTCTCTGTTTCTTATTGCACTCATTTCGGTCCCACCGAGTTTGCTTGACCAACTCTCTGGTTAGCTTATTACCAAAATCGGTCCCACCGAGTTTGTGTAATCGGTCAAACCGAGATGAGGTTTTACCCTAAACCTAGCACATCGGTCCCACCGAGTTGATCATATTGGTCCCACCAAAAATCCTAATGTTCACATTTTGAACTAAATCGGTCTGACCGAGTTTTATGATTCGGTCCCACCGAGTTTGGTAAATTGTGTGTAACGGTTAGATTTTGTGTGGAGGCTATATATACCCCTCCACCCTCTCTTCATTCGTGGAGAAAGCCATCAGAACGTGCCTACACTTCCAGTATACATTTTCTGAGAGAGAACCATCTACTCATGTGTTGAGACCAAGATATTCCATTCCAATCATATGAATCTTGATCTCTAGCCTTCTCCAAGCTGCTTTCCGCTCAAATCATCTTTCCACCAAATCCAAATCCGTGAGAGAGAGTTGAGTGTTGGGAAGACTATCATTTGAAGCACAAGAGCAAGGAGTTCATCATCAACACACCATCTATTACCTTTTGGAGAGTGGTGTCTCCTAGATTGGTTAGGTGTCACTTGGGAGCCTCCGTCAAGATTGTGGAGTTGAACCAAGGAGTTTGTAAGGGCAAGGAGATCGCCTACTTCGTGATGATCTACCCGAGTGAGGCAAGTCCTTCGTGGGCGATGGCCATGGTGGGATAGACAAGGTTGCTTCTTCGTGGACCCTTCGTGGGTGGAGCCCACCGTGGACTCGCGCAACCATTACCCTTCGTGGGTTGAAGTCTCCATCAATGTGGATGTACGATAGCACCACCTATCGGAACCACGCCAAAAATCTTCGTGTCTCCAATTGCGTTTGCACACTCCAATCCCATCCCTTTACATTCTCGCAAATTGCATGCTTTACTTTCCGCTGCTCATATACTCTTGCCATGCTTGCTTGAAATGTATTGTGAATGTTTAAACTTGTGCTAAAACTCCACCTTAACTTGAAGAAATTAAAAAACTGCTACTTTTCTTTGTTGAGGGTCTAATCACCCCCCCTCTAGACACCTCTTCCCGATCCTTTCACCCTTCCCACATATATATAGGTGGGGGGAGGAGGGAGCAGCTAGGAGGCGCCCCCAAGTAGGCCGAATCCTACTTGGGGTCTCTCCCAAGTGGCGCACCCCTTACCTTATTTGAGTGCGGGGGGAAGGAAGGAAGAGGTGGCGCCCCCCCCCCCCTCTTTCTTTCTCTCGTGTGGAGGGAAAGGCAGGAAGGGCCACCCCTCCCCTTTCCTTCCCCTAGGGCCGGCCGGCCATGTAGAGGGGTGCACCAGCCCCCTAGTGGGCTGGTCTGTCCCCTCCTTTGGCCCATTAATCCCATACACTTACCGGGGGTGTCCGGAACCCCTTCCGATGACCCGATAACTACCCGGTGCACTCCGAAACTATTCTGGTGTCCGAATACCATCGTCCTATATATCAATATTCACCTCTCGACCATTTCGAGATTCTTCGTCATGCCCATGATCTCATCCGGGACACCAAACAACATTCGGTCACCAAATCATATAACTCATATAACACTATATCGTCAACGAACGTTAAGCGTGCGGACCCTACGGGTTTGAGAACTATGTAGACATGACCGAGACACCTCTCCGGTCAATAACCAATAGCGGAACCTAGATGTCCATATTGGCTCCTACATATTCTACGAAGATCTTTATCGGTCGAACCATTATGACAACATACGTAATTCCTTTTGTCCATCGGTATGTTACTTGCCCGAGATTCGATCGTCGGTATCTCTATACCTAGTTCAATCTCGTTACCGGCAAGTCTCTTAACTCGTCCCGTAATACATCACCTCGTAACTAACTCCTTAGTCATTTTCTTGCAAGCTTATGACGTGTATTACCGAGAGGGCCCAGAGATACCACTCCGATACTTGGAGTGACAAATCCTAATCTCGATCTATGCCAACTCAACAAACACCTTCGGAGATACCTGTAGAGCATCTTTATGATCACCCAGTTACGTTGTGACGTTTGATAGCACACAAGGTATTCCTTCGGCATTCGGGAGTTGCATAATCTCATAGTCAGAGGAATGTGTATTTGACATGAAGAAAACAATAGCAATAAACTGAACGATCATTATGCTAAGCTAACGGATGGGTCTTGTCCATCACATCATTCTCCTAATGATGTGATCCCATTATCAAATGAGAACACATGTCTATGGTTAGGAAACCTTAACCATCTTTGATCAACGAGCTAGTCTAGTAGAGGCTTACTAGGGACACCGTATTTGTTTATGTATTCACACATGTATTAAAGTTTCCAATCAATACAATTCTAGCATGAATAATAAACCTTTATCATGAATAAGGAAATATAAAATAACAACTTTATTATTGCCTCTAGGGCATATTTCCTTTAGTCTCCCACTTGCATTAGAGTCAATAATCTAGATTACATTATAATGAATCTAACACCCATGAAGTCTTGGTGATGATCATGTTTTGCTCGCGGAAGAGGCTTAGTCAACGGGTCTGCCACATTCAGATCCGTGTGTATTTTGCCAATCTCTATGTCTCCATCCTTAACATTTTCACGAATGGAGTTGAAGCGTCTCTTGATGTGTTTGGTTCTCTTGTGAAACCTGGATTCCTTCGCCAAGGCAGTTGCTCCAGTGTTGTCACAAAAGATTTTCATTGGACCCGATGCACTGGGTATTACACCCAGATCGGATATGAACTCCTTCATCCAGACTCCTTCATGTGCTGCTTCTGAAGCAGCTATGTACTCCGCTTCACACGTAGATCCCGCCACGACGCTCTGCTTGGAACTGCACCAACTGACAGCTCAACCATTCAATATAAATACATATCCGGTTTGTGACTTAGAGTCATCTGGATCAGTGTCGAAGCTAGCATCGATGTAACCATTTACGACGAGCTCTTCGTCACCTCCATAAATGAGAAACATATCCTTGGTCCTTTTCAGGTACTTCAGGATGTTCTTGACCGCTGTCCAGTGATCCACTCCCGGATTACTTTGGTACCTCCCTGCCAGACTTATGGCAAGGCACACACCAGGTCTGGTACACAACATAGCATACATGATAGAACCTAAGGCTGAGGCATAGGGAATGACTTTCATTTTCTCTCTATCTTCTGCAGTGGTCGGGCTTTGAGTCTGACTCAACTTCACACCTTGTAACACAGGCAAGAACCCTTTCTTTGACTGATCCATTTTGAACTTCTTCAAAACTTTATCAAGGTATGTGCTTTGTGAAAGTCCTATTAAGCGTCTTGATCTATCTCTATAGATCTTGATGGCCAATATATAAGCAGCTTCACCGAGGTCTTTCATTGAAAATTTCTTATTCAAATATCCTTTTATGCTATCCAGAAATTCTATATCATTTCCAATCAATAATATGTCATCCACATATAATATCAGAAATACTACAGAGCTCCTACTCACTTTCTTGTAAATACAGGCTTCACCGTAAGTCTGTATAAAACCATATGCTTTGATCACCTCATCAAAGCGTATATTCCAACTCTGAGATGCTTGCACCAGTCCATAGATGGACCGCTGGAGCTTGCACACTTTGTCAGCACCTTTAGGATCGACAAAACCTTCTGGTTGCATCATATACAACTCTTCTTTAAGATATCCATTAAGGAATGCAATTTTGACGTCCAGTTGCCAGATTTCATATTCATAAAATGCGGCAATTGCTAACATGATTCGGACAGACTTAAGCATCGCTACGGGTGAGAAAGTCTCATCGTAGTCAACTCCTTGAACTTGTCGAAAACCTTTTGCGACAAGTCGAGCTTTGTAGACAGTAACATTACCATCAGCGTCAGTCTTCTTCTTGAAGATCCATTTATTCTTTATGGCTTGCCAATCATCGGGCAAGTCCATCAAAGTCCATACTTTCTTCTCATACATGGATCCTATCTCAGATTTCATGGCCTTAAGCCATCTGTAAGAAGCTGGACTCATCATAGCTTCTTCATCGTTCGTAGGTTCGCCTTGGTCTAGTAACATGACTTCCAGGACACAATTACCATACCACTCTGGTGCGGATCGTGCTCTGGTCGACCTACGAGGTTCAGTAGTAACTTGATCTGAAGTTTCATGATCATCATCATTAGCTTCCTCTCCAGTTGGTGTAGGCATCACGGGAACGGTTTTCTATTTTGTGTTACTTTCCAATTCGAGAGAAGGTACAATTACCTCATCAAGGTCTACTTTCCTCCCACTCACTTCTTTTGAGAGAAACTCCTTCTCTAGAAAGGACCCATTCTTAGCAACAACGATCTTGCCTTCGGATCTGTGGTAGAAGGTGTACCTAATAGTTTCTTTAGGGTATCTGATGAAGACGCACTTCTCAGATTTGGGTTCGAGCTTATCTGGCTGAAGCCTTTTGACATAAGCATCGCATCCCCAAACTTTAAGAAACGGCAGCTTAGGTTTCTTGCCAAACCACAGTTCATACAGTGTCATCTCAATGGATTTAGACGGTGCCCTATTTAACGTGAATGCGGCTGTCTCTAATGCATAACCCGAAAACGATAGTGGTAAATCGGTAAGAGAAATCATAGATCGCACCATATCTAATAAAGTATGGTTACGACGTTCGGACACACCATTACGCTGTGGTGTTCCAGGAGGCGTGAGTTGTGAAACTATTCCACATTGTTTTAAATGAAGGCCAAACTCGTAACTCAAATATTCGCCTCCACGATCAGATCGTAGAAACTTTATTTTCTTGTTGCAATGATTCTCCACTTCACTCTGAAATTCTTTGAACTTTTCAAATGTTTCAGACTTGTGTTTCATCAAGTAGATATACCCATACCTACTCAAATCATCTGTGAAGGTCAGAAAATAACGATACCCGCCGCGTGCCTCAACACTCATCGGATCGCATACATCGGTATGTATTATTTCCAATAAGTCATTAGCTCGCTCCATTGTTCCGGAGAACGGAGTTTTAGTCATCTTGCCCATGAGGCATGGTTCGCAAGTATCAAATGATTCATAATCAAGTGATTCCAAAAGCCCATCTGCATGGAGTTTCTTCATGCACTTTATACCAATATGAACTAAACGGCAGTGCCATAAATATGGTGTACTATCATTATCAACTTTGCATCTTTTGGCATCAATATTATGAATATGTGTATCATTACAATCGAGATTCAACAAGAATAGACCGCTCTTCAAGGGTGCATGACCATAAAAGATATTATTCATATAAATAGAACAACCATTATTCTCTGACTTAAATGAATAACCTTCTCGCAATAAACAAGATCCAGATATAATGTTCATGCTCAACGCGGGCACCAAATAACAATTATTGAGGTCTAAAACTAATCCCGAAGGTAGATGTAGAGGTAGCGTGCCGACGGCGATCACATCAACCTTGGAACCATTTCCGACGCGCATCGTCACCTCGTCCTTAGCCAATCTTCGTTTATTCCGCAGCTCCTGTTTCGAGTTCCAAATATGAGCAACCGAACCAGTATCAAATACCCAGGCGCTACTACGAGCATTAGTAAGGAACACATCAATTACATGTATATCAAATTTACCTTTGTTCACTTTGCCATCCTTCTTATCCGCCAAATACTTGGGGCAGTTCCGCTTCCAGTGACCACTCCCTTTGCAGTAGAAGCACTCAGTTTCAGGCTTGGGTCCAGCTTTAGGCCTCTTCCCAGGAGTGGCAACTTGCTTGCTATTTTTCTTGAAGTTCACTTTCTTTCCCTTGCCTTTTTTCTTGAAACTAGTGGTCTTGTTAACCATCAACACTTGATGCTCCTTCTTGATTTCTACCTCCGATGCCTTAAGCATTGCGAAGAGCTCAGGAATCGTTTTATTCATCCCTTGCATATTATAGATCATCACTAAGCCTTTGTAGCTTGGTGGCAGTGACTGAAGAACTCTGTCAATAACACTATCAACTGGAAGATCAACTCCCAGCTGAGTCAAGTGGTTATGATAGCCAGACATTTTGAGTATGTGTTCACTGACAGAACAGTTCTCCTCCATCTTGTAGCTATAGAACTTGTTGGAGACTTCATATCTCTCAACCCGGGCATTTGTTTGAAATATTAACTTCAACTCTTGGAACATCTCATATGCTCCATGATGCTCAAAACATCTTTGAAGTTCCGGTTCTAAGCCGTAAAGCATGGCACACTGAACTATAGAGTAGTCATCAGATCGAGCTTGCCAGACGTTCATAACATCTGCATCAGCTCCTGCAGCAGGCCTGTCACCTAGCGGTGCATCAAGGACATAATTCTTCTGTGCAGCAATGAGGATAATCCTCAAGTTATGGACCCAGTCCATGTAGTTGCTACCATCATCTTTCAACTTAGCTTTCTCTAGGAACGCATTAAAATTCAGGGGAACGGTAGAACAGGCCATCGAGCTACAACATAGATATGCGAATACTATCAGGACTAAGTTCATGATAAATTAAGTTCAATTAATCAAATTACTAATGAACTCCCACTTAAATAAACATCCCTCAAGTTATCTAAGTGATACATGATCCAAATCAACTAACCCATGTCCGATCATCACGTGAGATGGGGTAGTAATCAATGGTGAACATCTCTATGATGATCATATCTACTATATGACTCATGTTCGACCTTTCAGTCTCCAGTGTTCCGAGACCATGTCTGTACATGCTAGGCTCATCAAGTTTAACCCAAGTATTCTGCATTTGCAAAACTGTCTTACACCCGTTGTATGTGAACGTAGAATCTATCACACCCAATCATCACGAGGTGCTTCGAAACGACGAACTATAGCAACGGTGCTGAAGGAAATATGCCCTAGAGGCAATAATAAAGTTGTTATTTTATATTCCCTTATTCATGATAAAGGTTTATTATTCATGCTAGAATTGTATTGATCAGAAACTTAAATACATGTGTGAATACATAAACAAATACCGTGTCCCTAGTAAGCCTCTACTAGACTAGCTCGTTGATCAAAGATGGTTAAGGTTTCCTAAACATAGTCATGTGTTGTCATTTGATAACGGGATCACATCATTAGGAGAATGATGTGATGGACAAGACCCATCCATTAGCTTAGCATAATGATCGTTCAGTTTATTGCTATTGCTTTCTTCATGTCAAATACATATTCCTTTGACTATGAGATTATGCAACTCCTGGATACCGGAGGAATACCTTGTGTGCTATCAAACGTCACAATATAACTGGGTGATCATAAAGATGCTCTATAGGTATCTCCGAAGGTGTTTGTTGAGTTGGCATAGATCGAGATTAGGATTTGTCACTCCGAGTATCGGAGAGGTATCTCTGGGCCCTCTCGGTAATACACATCATAAGCTTGCAAGCTAATGACTAAGGAGTTAGTTACGAGGTGATGTATTACGGAATGAGTAATGAGACTTGCTGGTAACGAAATTGAACTAGGTATGAAGATACCGACGATCGAATCTTAGGCAAGTAACATACCGATGGACAAAGGGAATTACGTATGTTGTCATACGGTTCGACCGATAAAGATCTTCGTAGAATATGTAGGAGCCAATATGGGCATCCAGGTTCCGCTATTGGTTATTGACCGGAGAGGTGTCTCGGTCATGTCTACATAGTTCTCGAACCCGTAGGTTCCGCACGCTTAACGTTCGTTGACGATATAGTTTTATATGAGTTATATTATTTGGTGAACGAATGTTGTTCGGAGTCCCGGATGAGATCCCGGACATGACGAGGAGTCTCAAAAAGGTCGAGAGGTAAAGATTGATATATAGGACGATAGTATTCGGACACTGGAATAGTTTCGGAGTGCACCGGGTACTCATCGGGTCACTGGAAGGGGTTCCGGGCACCCCCGGCAAGTGTATGGGTCTTATGGGCCAAAGGAGGGGACAAACCAGCCCACAAGGGGGCTAGTGCACCCCTTCCCTTGGTTGGCTGGCCCTAGGGGAAGGAAAGGGGAGGGGTGGCCCCTCCTGCCTTTCCCTCCTCCGGAGAGAAAGGAAGGGGAGGGGGGCGCCACCACCTCCTTCCTTCCTCCCGCACTCCAAATAAGGAAGGGGGCCACTTGGGGGAGGACCCCAAGTAGGGTTCGGCCTACTTGGGGGTGCCTCCTGGCTTCTCCCTCCACCCCCACCTATATATATGTGGGAGGGGGGTGCCTAGCACAAGAGAACATTGTCTTAGCCGTGTGCGGCGCCCCCCTCCACCGTTTACACCCCCGGTCATATTTTCATAGTGCTTAGGCGAAGCCCTGCGGAGATAACTTCACCATCACCATCACCATGCCGTCGTGCTGCCGGAACTCATCCACTACCTCGCCGTCTTGCTGGATCAAGAAGGCGTGGACGTCACCGAGCTGAACGTGTGCTGAACGCGGAGGTGCCGTACGTTCGGTACTCGATCGGTTGGATCGCGAAGAAAGTTCGACTACATCAACCGCATTGTCAAACGCTTCCGCTTACGATCTATGAGGGTACGTAGACACACTCTCCCCTCTCGTTGCTATGCATCTCCATGGATAGATCTTGCGTGTGCGTAGAATTTTTTTTGTTTTCCATGCAACGTTCCCCAACAGTGGCATCCGAGCCAGGTCTATGCGTAGATGATATGCATGAGTAGAACACAAAGAGTTATGGGCGGTGATAGTCATACTGCTTACCACCAACGTCTTATTTTGATTCGACAGTATTGTGGGATGAAGTGGCCCTGACCAACCTTACATGTCCATGCACATGAGACTGGTTCCACCTACTGACATGCAACTAGTTTTGCGTAAAAGTGGCTGGCGGGTGTCTGTTTCTCCTACTTTAGTTGAATCGAATTTGACTATGGCCGGTCCTTGAAGAAGGTTAAAACAGCAAACTTGATGAATCACCATTGTGGTTTTTGCCATAGGTAAGAACGGTTCTTGCTAGAAACCCGTAGCAGCCACGTAAAACTTGCAACAACAAAGTAAAGGACATCTAACTTGTTTTTGCAGGGTATGTTGTGATGTGATATGGTCAAGACATGATGTGATATACGTTATTGTATGAGATGATCATGTTTTGTAATTTATCGGCAACCGACAGGAGCCTTATGGTTGTCTCTTTATTGTATGAAATGCAAACGCCATGTAATTGCTTTACTTTATCGCTATGCGTTAGCAATAGTTGTAGAAGCAATAGTTGGCGAGATGACCACGACGCAACGATGGAGATCAAGGTGTCGAGCCGGTGACGATGGAGATCATGACGATGCTTTGGAGATGGAGATCAAAAGCACGAGATGATGATGGCCATATCATGTCACATATTTTGATTGCATGTGATCTTTATCTTTTATGCATCTTATTTTGCTTAGAACGACGGTAGCATTATAAGATGATCCCTTCACTAAATTTCAAGATATAAGTGTTCTCCCCGAGTATGCACCGTTGCAAAAGTTTGTCGTTTCGAAGCACCACGTGATGATCGGGTGTGATAAACTCTACGTTCACATACAACGGGTGTAAGACAGTTTTGCACATGCAGAATACTTGGGTTGAACTTGACGAGCCTAGCATGTACAGACATGGTCTCGGAACACTGGAGACCGAAAGGTCGAACGTGAGTCATATAGTAGATATGATCAACATAGAGATGGTCACCATTGATGACTACCCCATCTCACGTGATGATCGGGCATGGGTTAGTTGATTTGGATCATGTATCACTTAAATAACTTGAGGGATGTTAATTTAAGTGGGAGTTCATTAGTAATTTGATTAATTGAACTTAAAATTATCATGAACTTAGTCTTAATAATTTTTGCATATCTTTGTTGTAGATCAATAGCTCGCAATATATATCTCCCCTATTTTTTGATATGTTCCTAGAGAAAACTAAGTTGAAAGATGATAGTAGCAATGATGCGGACTAGGTTTGTGATCTGAGGATTACCCTCATTGCTGCACAGAAGAATTATGTCCTTGATGCACCGCTAGGTGACAGACCTATTGCAGGAGCAGATGCAGACGTTATGAATGTTTGGCAAGCTTAATATGATGACTACTTAATAGTTTAGTGCGCCATGCTTTACGGCCTAGAACCGGGACTTCAAAAACATTTTGAACGCCACGGAGCATATGAGATGTTCCAAGAGCTGAAATTGGTATTTCAGACTCATGCCCATGTCGAGAGGTATGCGACCTCTGACAAGTACTTTGCCTACAAGATGGAGGAGAATAGCTCAACCAGTGAGCATGTGCTCAGAATGTCTGGGTACTACAATCACTTGAATCAAGTGGTAGTTAATCTTCCAGATAAGATAGTGATTGACAAGGTTCTCTAGTCACTATCACCAAGCTACTAGAACTTCGTGATGAACTATAATATGCAAGGGATGACGAAAATGATTCCCGAGCTCTTCGCGATGCTGAAATCGGCGATGGTAGAAATCAAGAGAGAGCATCAAGTGTTGATGGTTAACAAGACCACTAGTTTCAAGAAAAGGGGCAAGGGAAAGAAAGAGAATTTCAAGAAGAATGGAAAGCAAGTTGCCGCTCCCATGAAGAAGCCCAAAACTGGACCCAAGCCTGAAACTGAGTGCCTCTACTGCAAAAGAAATGGTCACTGGAAGCGGAACTGCCCCAAATACTTGGCGGATAGGAAGGATGGCAAAGTGAACAAATGTATATTTGATATACATGTTATTGATGTGTACCTTACTAGTATTCACAGTATCCCCTAGGTATTTGATACTGGTTCAGTTGCTAAGATTAGTAACTCGAAACAGGAGTTGCAGAATAAACAGAGACTAGTTAAGGGCGAGGTGACGATGTGTGTTGGAAGTGATTCCAAGGTTGATACGATCACCATCGCACACTCCCTCTACCTTCGGGATTAGTGTTGAACCTAAATAAATGTTATTTTGTGTTTGCATTGAGCATGAATATGATTTGATCATGTTTATTGCAATACGGTTATTCATTTAAGTCAAAGAATAATTGTTGTTCTCTTTACATGAATAAAACCTTGTATGGTCATACACCCAATGTGAATGGTTTATTGAATCTTGATCGTAGTGATACACATATTCATAATATTGATGCCAAAAGATGCAAAGTTGATAATGATAGTGCGACATACTTGTGGCACCGCCGTATAGGTCATATTGGTGTAAAGCGCATGAAGAAACTCCATGCAGATGGGCTTTTGGAATCACTTGATTATGAATCATTTGATACTTACAAACCATGCCTCATGGGCAAGATGACTAAAACTCCATTCTCCGGAACAATGGAGCGAGCTAATAACTTACTGGAAATAATACATACCAATGTATGCGGTCCGATGAGTGTTGAAGCACGCGGCGGGTATCGTTATTTTCTGACCTTCACAGATGATTTGAGCAGGTATGGGTATATCTACTTGATGAAACACAAGTTTGAAACATTTGAAAAGTTCAAAGAACTTCAGAGTGAAGTGGAGAATCATCGTAACAAGAAAATAATGTTTCTACAATCTGATCATGGAGGCGAATATTTGAGTTACGAGTTTGGCTTTCATTTAAAACAATGTGGAATAGTTTCACAACTCACGCCACCTGGAACACCACAGCGTGATGGTGTGTCCGAACGTCATAACCGTACTTTATTAGATATGGTGCGATCTATGATGTCTCTTACCGATTTACCACTATCATTTTGGGGTTATGCATTAGAGATAGCTGCATTCACATTAAATAGGGCACCGTCTAAATCCGTTGAGACGACACCGTATGAACTATGGTTTGGTAAGAAACCTAAGCTGTCATTTCTTAAAGTTTGGGGATGCGATGCTTATGTCAAAAGGCTTCAGCCAGATAAGCTCGAACCCAAATCGGAGAAGTGTGTCTTCATAGGATACCCTAAAGAAACTATTGGGTACGCCTTCTACCACAGATCCGAAGGCAAGATCTTTGTTGCTAAGTATGGGTCCTTTCTAGAGAAGGAGTTTTCTCCCGAAAGAAGTGAGTGGGAGGAAAGTAGAACTTGATGAGGTAATTGTACCTTCTCTCGAATTGGAGAGTAGCACACCAGAGAAATCCGTTCCCGTGATGCCTACACCAACTAGAGAGGAAGCTAATGATGATGATCATGAAACTTTGGATCAAGTTACTACTGGACTTCGTAGGTCGAACAGAGCACATTCCGCACCAGTGTGGTACGGTAATCCTGTCCTGGAAGTCATGTTATTAGACCATGGTGAACCTACGAACTATGAAGAAGCTATGATGAGCCCAGATTCCGATAAATGGCTTGAGGCCATGAAATCTAAGATAGGATCCATGTATGAGAACAAAGTGTGGACTTTGGTGGATTTGCCCAATGATCGGCAAGCCATTGAGAATAAATGGATTTTCAAGAGGAAGATGGACGCTGATCTACAAAGCTTGACTTGTCACAAAAGTGTTTTCGACAAGTTCAAGGAGTTGACTACGATGAGACTTTCTCACCTATAGTGATGCTTAAGTCCGTCCGAATCATGTTAGCAATTGCCGCATTTTATGATTATGAAATCTGGCAAATGGACATCAAAACTGCATTCCTTAATGGATATCTTAAAGAAGAGTTGTATATGATGCAACCAGAAGGTTTTGTCGATCCTAAAGGTGCTGACAAAGTGTGCAAGCTCCAGCGATCCATCTATGGACTGGTGCAAGCATCTCGGTGTTGGAATATACGCTTTTATGAGGTGATCAAAGCATATTGTTTTATACAGACTTCCGGTGAAGCCTGTATTTACAAGAAAGTGGGTGGGAGCTCTGTAGCATTTCTGATATTATATGTTGATGACATATTATTGATTGGAAATGATATAGATTTTCTGGATAGCATAAAAAGGATACTTGAATAAGAATTTTTTAATAAAAGACCTCGGTGAAGCTACTTATATATTGGGCATCAAGATCTATAGGGATGGATCGAGACGCTTAATAGGACTTTCACAAAGCACATACCTTGACAAGATTTTGAAGAAGTTCAAAATGGATCAGTTAAAGGAAGGGTTCTTGCCTATGTTGTAAGGTGTGAAGTTGAGTAAGACTCAAAGCCCGACCACGGGAGAAATAGAGAGAGAATGAAAGTCATTCCCTATGCCTCAGCCATAGGTTCTATAAAGTATGCCATGCCGTGTACCAAACCTGTTGTGTACCTTGCCATGAGTTTGGAAATGGGGTACAATAGTGATCTAGGAGTAGATCACTGGACAGCGGTCAAAATTATCCTTAGTTACCTAAGAGGACTAAGGAGATATTTCTCGGTTATGGAGGTGATAAAGAGTTTGTCGTAAAGGGTTACGTCGATGCAAGCTTTGACACCGATCCGGATGACTCTGATTCTCGATCTGGATACATATTGAAAGTGGGAGCAATTAGCTAGAATAGCTCCATGCAGAGCATTGTAGACAAAGAAATTTGCAAAATACATAAGGATCTGAATGTGGCAGACCTGTTGACTAAACTTCTCTCACAAGCAAAACATGATCACACCTTAGTACTCTTTGAGTGTTAATCACATGGCGATGTGAACTTGATTATTGACTCTAGTAAACTCTTTGGGTGTTAGTCACATGGCGATGTGAACTATGGGTGTTAAATCACATGGTGATGTGAACTAGATTATTGACTCTAGTGCAAGTGGGAGACTAAAGGAAATATGCCCTAGAGGCAATAATAAAGTTTTTATTTTATATTTCCTTATTCATGATAAAGGTTTATTATTCATGCTACAGTTGTATTGATCAGAAACTTAAATACATGTGTGAATACATAAACAAATACCGTGTCCCTAGTAAGCCTCTACTAGACTAGCTCGTTGATCAAAGATGGTTAAGGTTTCCTAACCATAGACATGTGTTGTCATTTGATAACGGTAACACATCATTAGGAGAATGATGTGATGGACAAGACCCATCTGTTAGCTTAGCATAATGATCGTTCAGTTTATTGCTATTGCTTTCTTCATGTCAAATACATATTCCTTCGACTATGAGATTATGCAAGTCCCGGATAATGGAGGAATATCTTGTGTGCTATCAAACATCACAACGTAACTGGGTGATAATAAAGATGCTCTACAGGTATCTCCGAAGGCGTTTGTTGAGTTGGCATAGATCGAGATTAGGATTTGTCACTCCGAGTATCGGAGAGGTATCTCTAGGCCCTCTCGGTAATACACATCATAAGCTTGCAAGCAAATGACTAAGGAGTTAGTTACGAGGTGATGTATTACGGAACGAGTAAAGAGGCTTGCCGGTAATGAGATTGAACTAGGTATGAAGATACCGACGATCGAATCTCAGGCAAGTAACATACCGATGGACAAAGGGAATTACGTATGTTATCATAACGGTTCGACTGATAAAGATCTTCATAGAATATGTAGGAGCCAATATGGGCATCCAGGTTCCGCTATTGGTTATTGACCAGAGAGGTGTCTCGGTCATGTCTGCATAGTTCTCGAGCCCGTAGGGTCCGCACGCTTAACATTCGTTGACGATATAGTGTTATATGAGTTATATGATTTGGTGACCAAATGTTGTTTGGAGTCCCGGATGAGATCATGGACATGACGAGGAGTCTCAAAATGGTCGAGAGGTAAAGATTGATATATAGGACAATGGTATTCGGACACCGGAATAGTTTCGGAGTGCACCGGGTACTCATCGAGTCACCGGAAGGGGTTCAGGGTACCCCCGGCAAGTGTATGGGGCTTATGGGCCAAAGGAGGGGACAGACCAGCCCACAAGGGGGCTGGTGCGCCCTTCCCTTGGTTGGCCGACCCTAGGGGTAGGAAAGGGGAGGGGTGGCCCCTCCTGCCTTTCCCTCCTCAGGAGAGAAAGGAAAGGGGGGAGGCGCCACCTCCTCATTCCTTCCTCCCGCACTCCAAATAAGGAAGGGGGCGCCACTTGGGGGAGGACCCCAAGTAGGAGAATAAATGGATCTTCAAGAAGATGACTAACGCTGATGGTAATGTTACTGTCTACAAAGCTCGACTTGTTGCGAAAGGTTTTCGACAAGTTCAAGGGGTTGACTACGATGAGACTTTCTCACCCGTAGCGTTGCTTAAGTCCGTCCGAATCATGTTAGCAATTGCTGCATTTTATGATTATGAAATCTGGCAAATGGACGTCAAAACTGCATTCCTTAATGGATATCTTAAAGAAGAGTTGTATATGATTCAACCAGAAGGTTTTGTTGATCTTAAAGGTGCTGACAAAGTGTGCAAGCTCCAGCAATCCATCTATGGACTGGTGCAAGCATCTCGGAGTTGGAATATACGCTTTGATGAGGTGATCAAAGCATATGGTTTTATACAGACTTATGGTGAAGCCTGTATTTACAAGAAAGTGAGTGGGAGCTCTGTAGCATTTCTGATATTATATGTGGATGACATATTATTGATTGGAAATGATATAGAATTTCTGGATAGCATAAAAGGATACTTGAATAAGAATTTTTCAATGAAAGACCTCGGTGAAGCTGCTTATATATTGGGCATCAAGATCTATAGGGATAGATCGAGACGCTTAATAGGACTTTCACAAAGCACATACCTATGCACTTTTATTATCTTGCAATTTATTTGTAGTTTTATTCTCGCAAAGTACTCGTAGTTTTATTATTGCAAAATAGTTTGATACTTGTTTTAGGTAAAGCAAACGTCAAGTGTGCGTAGAGTTGTATCGGTGGTTGATAGAACTTGAGGGAATATTTGTTCTGCCTTTAGCTCTTCGTTGGATTCGACACTCTTATTTATCAAAGAAGGCTACAAACGATCCCCTATACTTGTGGGTTATCAAGACCTTTTTCTGGCGCCGTTGCCGGGGAGCAATAGCGTGGGGTGAATATTCTCGTGTGTGCTTGCTTGCTTTATCACTAAGTAGTTTTTATTTCCTGTTCTAAGTTGTTCTCTATCTTTAGTTATGGGTAGGAAACGCAAAATACCAAAAAAATTAGTTGTACCCGCTAAACCAATGGTTGAAGAACCACCCAAAATCTATCATACTACTGAAGCTTTCTACTTGGATCATCTTCGATCCATTTGTGCTCTTGTTGAAAACCCAACTAGCTTAGTTGAGGGAAAATCATTAAATGAGCATGCTTATTATGTGCGACACCGCTTATCTCAAAAAGGGAAACTTTTATGGCATCATATTAATAGTTTGTATTGCTATGCTTTGAATTTATCTGAAATACATGATTTTACTTGTTGTTCTGAAGACCCTAAAAAACACCTTCCCTTCCAATGTGAGTTTAAGGATAATGGAATCGTATCTTCTTATGCCAAAGGTGTTTATAATTACTATGATGTTGAACAAATCGAAGAATTTCTTGCTTTTAAGGGTGCTTATGAAATTGCTTCTTTGATTGAAAAGTATGATGCTACTCTTTACAAATCTGAAAATTTTGCCATACTTAAACATTGCTATGAAAACTATGCTTCCAATGCTTATGTTAAAGAATATATTGGGTACTTCCTGCTGTCCAAGAAGAGACTAACATTTTGCAGGAGTCTATGGAAGAAGAAAATGATGAAACTATGAGCTCATTGGATGAAAAAGATGATGAGGAGAGCGAAGAACAAATGAAGGAAAAATGGATTAGCTACCCGTGCCCACCTTCTAATGAGAGTAACTCTTCAACTCATACATTGTTTAATTTCCCTTCGTGCTTACCGAAGGATGAATGCTATGATAATTGCTATGATCCCGTTGATTCTTTTGAAATATCCCTTTTTGAGGAACTTGATGCTTGTTATGCTTGTGGCCAAGATGCCAATATGAATTATGCTTATGGAGATGAACTTGCTATAGTTCCTTATGCTAAGAATGAAATTGTTGCTATTGCACCCACACATGATAGGCCTATTATCTTTTTGAATTCTCCAAACTACACTATACCGGAGAAGGTTTCACTTATTAAGGATTACATTGATGGGTTGCCTTTTACCGTTGCACATGATAATTTTGATGAATGTAATATGCATGTGCTTTCTGCTCCTACTTGCAATTATTATGAGAGAGGAACTATATCTCCACCTCTCTATGTTTCCAACACGATAAAATTGCAAGAAACTGCTTATGCTATGTTTTGGCCTTTACTTGAAGTGCATGAATTGTTCTTGTATGACATGCCGATGCATAGGAAGAGAGTTAGACTTCGTCATTGTATGATATATGTTGCTTTGTGCTCACTACTAAATGCCAAATCATTGTTAATTAAAATTGGCTTTGATATACCTTGGGATCCGGGTGGATTCATTACTTGAGCACTTTATGACTAGCTTAATGGCTTTAAAGAAAGCACTGTCAGGGAGACAACCCGAAAGTTTTAGAGAGTCATTTATTTCTGTTGAGTGCTTTTATGAAGTTTAAAAACAAAACAAAAAATATAGAGGAGAATTTAAAACTTCACTAAAAGAGAAGCGATTGAAAGGTGATGCATTGGAGAAGTGAGGGTCGACCTTGAACACTTGTGTTCATGCTCATGGAAACAATGTAAAATTTTCATGAAGATTCTCACAAAAATAATTATCCCCATGTACAAATCCATTGTATTATAAAAATAATGTGCCAAGATTTGCCTTTAGGATGATTAGATTGCTTGTTGGTATGTGCGGTGCAAAAACAGAAACTTTGGCTGTAGTGTGCGATTTTACATTTTTTACTGGAATGTCAAAATTTCTGAAACTTTTTGAACAGTCTTCATATACAAAAAAAAAATTTGTCCTAATTTTTCAGAATTTTTGGAGTACCATAAGTATGGTAGGTGTTCAGATTGCTACAGACTGTCCTGTTTAAGACAGATTCTGTTTTTGATGCATTGTTTTGCTTGTTTTGATGAAACTATCGATTTTTATCGATGGAATAAGCCATGGAAAAGTTATAATACAGTAGCTACAATGCAAAAACAAAATATGAATTAGTTTGCAACAGTACTTAGAGTAGTGATTTGCATTATTATACTAACGGATCTTACCGAGGTTTCTGTTGAGTTTTGTGTGGATGAAGTGATCAAAGATCGAGGAGGTCCCGATATGAGAAGAAGGAGGAGAGGCAATAGCTCAAGCTTGGGGATGCCCAAGGCACCCCAAGTAAATATTCAAGGAGACTCAAGCGTCTAAGGTTGGGGATGCCCCGGAAGGCATCCCATCTTTCTTCAACAAGTATCGGTATGTTTTCATTTTCGTTTCGTTCATGTGATATGTGTGAATCTTGGAGCGTCTTTTGTGTTTATTTTTCATTTTTATTTTATGCACCATGCTGGTATGAGATAGTCCATGGTCGATTTATAGAATGCTCATTGCACTTCACTTATATATTTTGAGTGTGGCTTTATAGAATGCTTCATGTGCTTCACTTATATCATTTGAAGTTTGGATTGCCTGTTTCTCTTCACATAGAAAACCGTTATTTGTATAATGCTCTTTTGCTTCACTTATATTTATTAGAGCATGGTCTTTTTTATAAAGAATTAAACACTCATGCTTCACTTATATCTATTTAGAGAGTCAACATGAATTGGTCAATTGCATGGTTAGTCATAAAATCCTACATAAAACTTATAGATCACTGAATATGATATGTTTGATTCCTTGCAATAGTTTTGTGATATAGAGATGGTAATATGTGGGAGGTACTAGTAAATGGTTGTGATTAGTAAGAATATTGGTGTTGTGATTCCCGAAGCATGCACGTATAGTCTCTCGTTATGCTATGAAGTTGGAGCATGATTTATTATTGATTGTCTTCCTTATGAGTGGCGGTCAGGGACGAGCGATGGTGTTTTCCTACCAATCTATCCCCCTAGGGGCATGCGTAGTAGTACTTTCCTTCGAGGGCTAATAAACTTTTGCAATAAGTATATGAGTTCTTTATGACTAATGTGAGTCCATGGATTATACGCACTCTTACCTTTCCGCAATTTGCTAGCCTCTGCGGTATCGTGCATTGCCCTTTCTCACCTCGAGATGTGGTGCAAACTTCGTAGGTGCATCCAAACCCCGTGATATAATACGCTCTATCACACATAAGCCTTATTATATCTTCCTCAAACAGCCACCATACCTACCTATTATGGCCTTTCCATAGCCATTCCGAGATATATTGCCATGCAACTTCCACCGCCTCCATTTTGATGACTTGAGCATTCATTGTTATATTGCTTTGCATGATTGTAAGATAGCTAGCATGATATTTCCATGGCTTGTCTGTTTTTTGATATCGTTGTTATGCTAGATCATTGCACATCCTGGTACACTGCCAGAGGCATTCATATAGAGTCATACTTTGTTCTAGTTATCGAGTTGTAATTTTTATTTCTTTTGAGTTATAAGTAAATAGAAGTGTGATCATCATCATTATTCATTATTAGAGCATGTCCCAGTGAGGAAAGTATGATGGAGACTATGATTCCCCCACAAGTCGGGATGAGACTCCGGACAATGAGAGAGAAAAAAAGGAAAAAAAAAAAAGAAAAACAGGAAGAAAAAAAAAAAGAGAAGGGCATTGCTACTATCTTTTACCACACTTGTGCTTCAAAGTAGCACCATGTTTTTCATATAGAGTCTCCTATGTAGTCACTTTCATATACTAGTGGGAATTTTTCATTATAGAACTTGGCTTGTATATTCCGATGATGGGCTTCCTCAAATGCCCGAGGTCTTCATGAGCAAGCAAGTTGGATGCACACCCACTTAGTTTTCATATTGAGCTTTCATACACTTATAGCTCTTAGTGCATCCGTTGCATGGCAATCCCTAATCCTCGCATTGATATCAATTGATGGGCATCTCCATAGCCTGTTGGTTAGCCGCGTCGATGTGAGACTTTCTTACCTTTTTGTCTTCTCAATATTTACCCCTATCATCATACTCTATTCCACCTATAGTGCTATATCCATGGCTTGCGCTCATGTATTGCATGAGGGTTGAAAAAGCTAACGCGCGTTAAATAGTATGAACCAATTGCTCGGCTTGTCATCGGGGTTGTGCATGATAAATACTTTGTGTTAAGAAGACAAAGCATGACAAGACTATATGATTTTGTAGGGATAGCTTTCTTTAGCGTTGATATTTTGAAAGACACGATTGTTTGTTGGGATGCCTGAGTATTAATGTCTTTATGTCAAATTATAGACTATTGCTTTGAATCACTTATGTCTTAATATTCATGCCATGACTAGACATATGATCAAGTTTATGCTAGGTAGCATTCCACATCAATTTTTTTTTTATCATTTACCTACTCGAGGACGAGCAGGAATTAAGCTTGGGGATGCTGATACGTCTCCGTTGTATCTATAATTTTTGATTGTTTCATGCCAATATTATACAACTTTCACATATTTTTGGCAACTTTTTATATGATTTATTGGACTAACCTATTGATCCAGTGCCCAGTGCCAGTTCCTGTTTGTTGCATGTTTTTTTGTTTCGCAGAAAATCCATATCAAACAAAATCCAAACGCGAAAATTTTTTACGGAGAATTATTTTGGAATATTTATGATTTTTGGGACGTGGAATCAACGCAAACGGGGGCCCACAGTGACCACAACCCACCAGGGCGTGCCGGGCACCCCTTGGTGCGCCCAGGTATCTTGTGCCCTCCTCGAACATCGGTTGGGGCCCTTCTTCTGGCGCAAGAAAGATAATTTATGGAAAAAATCGTGTAAAAATTTCAGCGCAATCGGAGTTACGGATCTCCGGGAATTTAAGAAACGGTGAAGGGCCAGATCTGGGGAACGCGAAACAGAAGATAATAGAGAGGGAGATCCAATCTTGGAGGGGCTCCTGCCCCTCTGCCGCCATGGAGGCCATGGACCAGAGGGGGAACTCTCCTCCCATCTAGGGGGAGGCCAAGGAGGAAGAAGAAGGAGGGAGGCTCTCTCCCCCTCTCTCCCGGTGGCGCCGGAGTGCCGCCGGGGCAAGGATCGTGACGACGCTCTACATCAACAATCTTGCTACCGTCAACACGAACTTTCTCCCCCTCTATGCAGCGGTGTAACACCTCTCTTCCCCGCTGTAATCTCTACTTAAACATGGTGCTGAACTCCATATATTATTTCCCAATGATCTATGGTTATCCTATGATGTTTGAGTAGTTCCGTTTTGTCCTATGGGTTAATCGTGATCTTGGTTGGTATGATTGTATATTTTATTTATGGTGCTGTCCTATGGTGCCCTCCGTCTCGCGCAAACGTGAGGGGCCCCCGATGTAGGGTGTTGCAATATGTTCATGATTCGCTTATGGTGGGTTGCGAGAGTGACAGAAGCTTAAACCCGAGTAAGTGGGTTGTTGCGTATGGGATAAAGAGGACTTGATACTTAATGCTATGGTTGGGTTTCACGACCTTAATGATCTTTAGTAGTTGCGGATGCTTGCTAGAGTTCCAATCATAAGTGCATATGATCCAAGTAGAGAAAGTATGTTAGCTCATGCCTCTCCCTCATATAAAATTACAAGAATGATTACCGGTACTTGTTATCGATTGCCTAGGGACAAATGACTTTCTTGTTGACAAAAGCTATCCACTTTTATTATCTTGCAATTTATTTGTAGTTTTATTCTCGCAAAGTACTCGTAGTTTTATTATTGCAAAATAGTTTCATACTTGTTTTAGGTAAAGCAAACGTCAAGTGTGCGTAGAGTTGTATTGGTGGTCAATAGAACTTGAGGGAATATTTGTTCTGCCTTTAGCTCCTCGTTGGGTTCGACACTCTTATTTATCGAAGAAGGCTACAAACAATCCCCTATACTTGTGGGTTATCATATGCTATGCTATGTACCAGACCTGATGTGTGCCTTGCCATAAGTTTGGCAGGGAGGTACCAAAGTAATCCAGGAGTGGATCACTGGACAGCGGTCAAGAACATCCTGAAGTACGTGAAAAGGACCAAGGATATGTTTCTCGTTTATGGAGGTGATAAAGAGCTCGTTGTAAATGGTTACGTCGATGCTAGCTTTGACACTGATCCAGATGACTCTAAGTCACAAACCGGATACATATTTATATTGAATGGTGGAGCTATCAGTTGGTGCAGTTCCAAGCAGAGCGTCGTGGCAGGATCTACGTGTGAAGCGGAGTACATAGCTGCTTTGGAAGCAGCGCATGAAGGAGTCTGGATGAAGGAGTTCATATCCGATCTGGGTGTAATACCCAATGCATCAGGTCCAATGAAAATCTTTTGTGACAACACTGGAGCAATTGACTTGGCAAAGGTATCCAGGTTTCACAAGAGAACCAAACACATCAAGAGACGCTTCAACTCCATTCGTGAAAAGGTCAAGGATGGAGACATAGAGATTTGCAAAATACACATGGATCTGAATGTGGCAGACCCGTTGACTAAGCCTCTTCCGCGAGCAAAACATGATTAGCACCAAGACTCCATGGGTGTTAGATTCATTACAATGTAATCTTGATTATTGACTCTAGTGCAAGTGGGAGACTGAAGAAAATATGCCCTAGAGACAATAATAAAGTTGTTATTTTATATTTCCTTATTCATGATAAAGGTTTATTATTCATGCTAGAATTGTATTGATCGGAAACTTAAATACATGTGTGAATACATTAACAAATACAGTGTCCCTAGTATGCCTCTACTAGACTAGCTCGTTGATCAAAGATGGTTAAGGTTTCCTAACCACAGACATGTGTTGTCATTTGATAACGTTATCACATCATTAGGAGAATTATGTGATGGATAAGACCCACCCGTTAGCTTAGCATAATGATCATTCAGTTTATTGCTATTGCTTTCTTCATGTCAAATACATATTCCTTTGACTATGAGATTATGCAACTCCCGGATACCGGAGGAATACCTTGTGTGCTATCAAACGTCACAATGTAATTGGGTGATCATAAAGATACTCTACAGGTATCTCCGAAGGTGTTTGTTGAGTTGGCATAGATCAAGATTAGGATTTGTCACTCCGAGTTTCGGAAAGGTATCTCTGGGCCCTCTCGGTAATACACATCATAAGCTTGCAAGCAAATGACTAAGGAGTTAGTTACGAGGTGATGTATTACGGAACAAGTAAAGAGACTTGTCGGTAACGAGATTGAACTAGGTATAGAGATACCGACGATCGAATCTCGGCAAGTAACATACCGATGGAAAAAGGGAATTACGTATGTTGTCATAACGGTTCGACTGGTAAAGATCTTCGTAGAATATGTAGGAGCCAATATGGGCATCGAGGTTCCGCTATTGGTTATTGACCGGAGAGGAGTCTCGGTCATGTCTACATAGTTCTCGAACCCGTAGGGTCCGCACGCTTAATGTTCGTTGACGATATAGTGTTATATGAGTTATATGATTTGGTGACCGAATGTTGTTCGGAGTCCCGGATGAGATCATGAACATGACAAGGAGTCTCGAAATGGTCGAGAGGTGAATATTGATATATAGGACGATGGTATTCGGACACCGGAAGTGTTTCGGGATGCACCGGGTAGCCATCGGGTCACCGGAAGGGGTTCCGGACACCCCCGGTAGGTATATGGGCTTAATGGGCCAAGGGAGGGACAGACCAGCCCATAGGGGGCTGGTGCACCACTCTCCCTGGCCGGCCAGCCCTAGGGAAGGAAAGTGGGGAGGGCTAGCCCCTCCTGCCTTCCCCTCTCATGGGAGAAAGGAAAGGGGGGGGGGGGCGCCACCCTCCCCTGCCTTTCCCCCGCACCTAAACAAGGCGGGGGGCGCCACTTGGGAGAAGACCCCAAGTAGGATTCGGCCTACTTGGTCCAGCCTCCTGGCTGCTCCCTCCTCCCCCCACCTATATATATGTGGGAGGGGGGCGCCTAGGACACCAGAACATTGTCTTAGCCGTGTGCGGCGCCCCCTCCATCGTTACACCCCGGTCATATTTTCGTAGTGCTTAGGCGAAGCCCTGCGGAGATCACTTCACCCTCACCGTCACCACGCTGTCGTGCTGCCGGACCTCATCCACTACCTCGCCATCTTGCTGGATCAAGAATCACCCCAATCATGATCATTGCAAAAAGTAGTGGACATATCAAAATTAGCATCCCCAAGCTTGGGGTTTTGCATATTGTTAGCACAATTTACATTAATAGAGTTTATGGTAACATCATTGCAATCATACTTTCATTCAAGGAGCTATCGTGAATCACTTCATAAATTTCTTCTTTTAGCACTTCATCACAATTTTCAGATTCATAGATCTCAAGCAAAACTTCATAAAGATAATCTAGTGAACACAATTTACTAGCAATTGGTTCATCATAATTGGATCTTTTGAAAGGATTAGCAAGTGGATGAGGATCCATATCAATAGATTATTAGCAAGCAAAGATGCAAACAAATAGAAGGCACATGGTAACATAAGTAGGGATAGCAAACAAGAGATCTCACGAGAAAAAGGCGAACGAAAAAGAGGGGCGAATAAAACGGTAAATTAGTGAAGTGGGGGAGAGGAAAACGAGAGGAAAATGGCGAATAATGTAAATTGCAAGGAGATGAGATCTGTGATTAGGAACCTGGTAGATGTTGATGATGTCTCCCCGGCAACGGTGCCAGAAATTCCTTTTGATTGCGGCTAGAACTACGTCGGTATTTCCCCAAAGAGGAAGGGATGATGCAGCACAGCTACGGTAGGTATTTCCCTCAGTGATGAGACCAAGGTTATTGAACCAGTAGGAGAACCACGCAACACTACATGAACGGCACCTGCACACAAAGAACAAATACTTGCAACCCGACGTGTAAAAGGGGCTGTCAATCCCTTTCGGGTAGCGGCGCCAGAAATTGGCAAACGGACATGAGAAAGTTGTAATAAATTGATATATGCGAATAAAAGCAAATAAAATTCAGCGAGGTATTTTTGGGTTTTTGATAATATAGATATGAAAATAAAAGATGCAAATAAATAAAACGGCAAATAGCAATATAGATCTGAAAGTATATGATGGGAAAATAGACCCGGGGGCCGTAGATTTCACTAGTGGCTTCTCTCGAGAAAAATAGCATACGGTGGGTAAACAAATTACTATTGGGCAATTGATAGAACTTCAAATAATCATGACGATATCCAGGCAATGATCATTATATAGGCATCACGTCCAAGATTAGTAGACCGACTCCTGCCTGCATCTACTACTATTACTCCACACATCGACCGCTATCCAGCATGCATCTAGTGTATTAAGTTCATGGAGAACGGAGTAATGCAATAAGAACGATGACATGATGTAGACAAGATCTATTCATGTAGGAATTAGACCCCATCTCGTTATCCTTAATGGCAACGATACATACGTGTCATTTCCCCTTCTGTCACTGGGATTGAGCACCGTAAGATCGAACCCATCACAAAGCACCTCTTCCCATGGCAAGAAAAATCGATCTAGTTGGCCTAACTAAACCAAAGATTCGAAGAAGAAATACGAGGCTATAAGTAATCATGCATATAAGAGATCAAAAGACTCAAATAACTTTCATGGATAAAAAGATAGATCTGGTCATAAACTCAAAGTTCATCAGATCCCAACAAACACACCGCAAAAAGAGTTACATTAAATAGATCTCCAAGAGACCATTGTATTGAGAATCAAAAGAGAGAGAGAGGAAGCCATCTAGCTACTAACTATGGACCCGAAGGTCTACAATGAACTACTCATGCATCATCGGAGAGGCACCAATGAGGATGATGAACCCCTTCGTGATGGTGTCTAGATTGGATTTGTGGTTTCTGGAACTTGCGGCGGCTGGAATTGTTTTTTCGTCGACTCCCCTAGGGTTTCTGGAATATTAGGGTATTTATAGAGCAAAGAGGCGGTGCGGGAGGCCACCGAGGTGGGCACAACCCACCAGTGCGCGCCTGGGCCCCCAGGCGCGCCCAGGTGGGTTGTGCCCCTCTCGGGGCACCCCTCTGGTACTTCCTTGGCCCAACTTGTGTCTTCTGGTCCAGAAAAAATCACCAAAAAGTTTCGCTGCGTTTGGACTCCGTTTGGTATTGATTTTCTGTGAAGTAAAAAAACAAGCAAAAAACAGCAACTGGCACTGGGCACTATGTCAATAGGTTAGCCCTAAAAAATGATATAAAGATGCTATAAAATGATTGTAAAACATGCAAGATTGATAATATAACAGCATGGAACAATAAAAAATTATAGATACGTTGGAGATGTATCAGTGCGTAGATTTTTTTTTTGTTTTCCATGCAACGTTCCCCAACAGTGGCATCCGAGCCAGGCCTATGCGTAGATGATATGCACAAGTAGAACACAAAGAGTTATGGGCGGTTATAGTCATACTACATACCACCAACGTCTTATTTTGATTCGGCGGTATTGTGGGATGAAGCGGCCCAGACCAACCTTACATGTTCACACACATGAGACCGGTTCCACCGACTGACATGCAAGTAGTTTTGCATAAAGGTGGCTGGCGGGTGTCTGTTTCTCCTACTTTAGTTGAATCATATTTGTCTGCGGCCGGTCCTTGAAGAAGGTTAAAACAGCAAACTGGATGAATCACCGTTGTGGGTTTTGCCGTAGGTAAGAACGGTTCTTGCTACAAGCCCGTAGCAGCCACGTAAAACTTGCAACAACAAAGTAGAGGACGTCTAACTTGTTTTTGCAGGGCATGTTGTGATGTGATATGGTCAAGACATGATGTGATATATGTTATTGTATGAGATGATCATGTTTTGTAATTTATCGGCAACTGGCAGGAGCCTTATGGTTGTCTCTTTATTGTATGAAATGCAAACGCCATGTAATTGCTTTACTTTATCGCTATGCGTTAGCAATAGTTGTAGAAGCAATAGTTGGCGAGATGACCCCGACGCAATGACGGAGATCAAGGTGTCGAGAAGGTGACGATGGAAATCATGACGATGCATTGGAGATGGAGATCAAAAGCACAAGATGATGATGGCCATATCATGTCACATATTTTGATTGCATGTGATATTTATCTTTTATGCATCTTATTTTGCTTAGAACGGCGGTAGCATTATAAGATGATCCCTTCACTAAATTTCAAGATAAAAGTGTTCTCCCCGAGTATGCACCATTGCTAAAGTTCGTCGTTTTGAAGCACCTCGTGATGATCGGGTGTGATAGACTCTATGTTCACATACAACGGGTGTAAGACAGTTTTGCACATGCAGAATACTTGGGTTAAACTTGACGAGCCTAGCATGTACAGACATGGTCTCGGAACACTGGAGACCGAAAGGTCGAACATGGGTCATATAGTAGATATGATCAACATAGAGATGTTCACCATTGATGACTACCCCATCTCACGTGATGATCGGACATGGGTTCGTTGATTTGGATCATGTATCACTTAGATAACTTGAGGGATGTTTATTTAAGTGGGAGTTCATTAGTAATTTGATTAATTGAACTTAATTTATCATGAACTTAGTCCTGATAGTATTTGCATATCTATATTGTAGATCAATGGCCCGTGCTACCGTTCCCCTGAATTTTAATGCGTTCCTAGAGAAAGCTAAGTTGAAAGATGATGGTAGCAACTACACGGACTGGGTCCATAACTTGAGGATTATCCTCATTGCTGCATAGAAGAATTATGTCCTTGATGCACCGCTAGGTGACAGGCCCGCTGCAGGAGCTGATGCAGATGTTATGAACGCCTGGCAATCTCGATCTGATGACTATTTTATAGTTCAGTGTGCCATGCTTTACGGCTTAGAACCGGGACTTCAAAGACGTTTTGAACGTCATGGAGCATATGAGATGTTCCAAGAGTTGAAGTTAATATTTCAAGCAAATGCCCGGGTTGAGAGATATGAAGTCTCCAACAAGTTCTATAGCTGCAAGATGGAGGAGAACAATTCTGTCAGTGAACACATACTCAAAATGTCTGGGTATCATAACCACTTGACTCAGCTGGGAGTTGATCTTCCAGTTGATAGTGTTATTGACAGAGTTCTTCAGTCACTGCCACCAAGCTACAAAGGCTTCGTGATGAACTATAATATGCAAGGGATGAATAAAACAATTCCTGAGCTCTTCGCAATGCTTAAGGCCGCGGAGGTAGAAATCAAGAAGGAGCATCAAGTGTTGATGGTTAACAAGACCACTAGTTTCAAGAAAAAGGGCAAGGGAAAGAAAGAGAACTTCAAGAAGAATGGCAAGCAAGTTGCCACTCCCGGGAAGAAGCCCAAAGCTGGACCCAAGCCTAAAACTGAGTGCTTCTACTGCAAAGGGAGTGGTCACTGGAAGCGGAACTACCCCAAGTATTTGGCGGATAAGAAGGATGGTAAAGTGAACAAAGGTATATTTGATATACATGTAATTGATGTGTTCCTTACTAATGCTCGTAGTAGCGCTTGGGTATTTGATACTGGTTTGGTTGCTCATATTTGTAACTCGAAACAGGAGCTGCGGAATAAACGAAGATTGGCTAAGGACGAGGTGACGATGCGCGTCGGAAATGGTTCCAAGGTCGATGTGATCGCCGTCGGCACGCTACCTCTACATCTACCTTTGGGATTAGATTTAGACCTCAATAATTGTTATTTGGTGCCCGTGTTGAGCATGAACAATATTTCTGGATCTTGTTTATTGCGAGACGGTTATTCATTTAAGTCAGAGAATAATGGTTGTTCTATTTATATGAATAATATCTTTTATGGTCATGCACCCTTGAAGAGTGGTCTATTCTTGTTGAATCTCGATTGTAGTGATACACATATTCATATTATTGTTGCCAAAAGATGCAAAGTTGATAATGATAGTGCAACATATTTGTGGCACTGCCATTTAGGTCATATTGGTGTAAAGCGCATGAAGAAACTCCATGCAGATGGGCTTTTGGAATCACTTGATTATGAATCATTTGATACTTGCGAACCATGCCTCATGGGCAAGATGACTAAAACTCCGTTCTCCGGAACAATGGAGCGAGCTAATAACTTATTGGAAATAATACATACCGATGTATGCGGTCCGATGAGTGTTGAGGCACGCGGCGGGTATCGTTATTTTCTGACCTTCACAGATGATTTGAGTAGGTATGGGTATATCTACTTGATGAAACACAGGTCTAAAACATTTGAAAAGTTCAAAGAATTTCAGAGTGAAGTGGAGAATCATCGTAACAAGAAAATAAAGTTTCTATGATCTGATCGCGGAGGCGAATATTTGAGTTACGAGTTTGGCCTTCATTTAAAACAATGTGGAATTGTTTCACAACTCACGCCACCTGGAACACTGCAGCGTAATGGTGTGTCCGAACGTCGTAACCGTACTTTATTGGATATGGTGCGTTCTATGATGTCTCTTACCGACTTACCACTATCGTTTTGGGGTTATGCATTAGAGACAGCCGCATTCACGTTAAATAGGGCACCGTCTAAATCCGTTGAGACGACACCGTATGAACTATGGTTTGACAAGAAACCTAAGCTGTTGTTTCTTAAAGTTTGGGGATGCGATGCTTATGTCAAAAGGCTTCAGCCAGATAAGCTCGAACCCAAATCGGAGAAGTGCGTATTCATAGGATACCCGAAAGAAACTATTGGGTACACCTTCTACTACAGATCCGAAGGGTTCTTGCCTGTATTACAAGGTGTGAAGTTGAGTCAGACTCAAAGCCCGACCACTGCAGAAGATAGAGAGAAAATGAAAGTCATTCCCTATGCCTCAGCAATAGGTTCTATCATGTATGCTATGTTGTGTACCAGACCTGATGTGTGCCTTGCCATAAGTCTGGCAGGGAGGTACCAAAGTAATCCAGGAGTGGATCACTGGACAGCGGTCAAGAACATCCTGAAGTACCTGAAAAGGACCAAGGATATGTTTCTCGTTTATGGAGGTGACGAAGAGCTCGTCGTAAATGGTTACATCGATGCTAGCTTCGACACTGATCCAGATGACTCTAAGTCACAAACCGGATACGTATTTATATTGAATGGTCGAGCTGTCAGTTGGTGCAGTTCCAAGCAGAGCGTCGTGGCGGGATCTACGTGTGAAGCGGAGTACATAGCTGCTTCAGAAGCAGCACATGAAGGAGTCTAGATGAAGGAGTTCATATCCGATCTGGGTGTAATACCCAGTGCATCGGGTCCAATGAAAATCTTTTGTGACAACACTGGAGCAATTGCCTTGGCGAAGGAATCCAGGTTTCACAAGAGAACCAAACACATCAAGAGACGCTTCAACTCCATTCGTGAAAAGGTCAAGGATGGAGACATAGAGATTTGCAAAATACATACGGACCTGAATGTGGCAGACCCGTTGACTAAGCCTCTTCCGCGAGCAAAACATGATCAGCACCAAGACTCCATGGGTGTTAGATTTATTACAATGTAATCTACATTATTGACTCTAGTGCAAGTGGGAGGGTGAAGGAAATATGCCCTAGAGGCAATAATAAAGTTTTTATTTTATATTTCCTTATTCATGATAAAGGTTTATTATTCATGCTAGAATTGTATTTATCGGAAACTTAAATACATGTGTCAATACATAAACAAATACCGTGTCCCTAGTAAGCCTCTACTAGACTAGCTCATTGATCAAAGATGGTTAAGGTTTCCTAACCATAGACATGTGTTGTCATTTGATAACGGGATCACATCATTAGGAGAATGATGTGATGGACAAGACCCATCCGTTAGCTTAGCATAATGATCGTTCAGTTTATTGCTATTGCTTTCTACATGTCAAATACATATTCCTTCGACTATGAGATTATGCAAGTCCCGGATACCGCAGGAATACCTTGTGTGCTATCAAACATCACAACGTAACTGGGTGATCATAAAGATGCTCTACAGGTATCTCCGAAGGTATTTGTTGAGTTGACATAGATTGAGATTAGGATTTGTCACTCCAAGTATCGGAGAGGTATCTCTGGGCCCTCTCGGTAATACACATCATAATCTTGCAAGCAAATGACTAAGGATTTAGTTAAGAGGTGATGTATTATGGAACGAGTAAAGAGACTTGCCGATAACGAGATTGAACTAGGTATGAAGATACCGATGATCGAATCTCGGGCAAGTAACATACCGATGGACAAAGGGAATTACGTATGTTGTCATAACGGTTCGACCGATAAAGATCTTAGTAGAATATGTTGGAGCCAATATGGGCATCCAGGTTCCGCTATTGGTTATTGACCGGAGAGGTGTCTCGGTCATGTCTACATAGTTCTCGAACCCGTAGGGTCCGCACGCTTAACGTTCGTTGATGATATAGTGTTATATGAGTTATATTTTTTTGACCGAATGTTGTTCGGAGTCCCGGAGTCCCGGATGAGATCACAGACATAATGAGGAGTCTCGAAATGGTCGATAGGTAAAGATTGATATATAGGACGATGGTATTCGGACACCGGAAGTGTTTCGGAGTGTACCGGGTAATCATCACAGTACCGGAGGGGGTGCCGGACACTCCCGGGAATATAGTGGGCCTATTGGGCCATTAGAGGGGAGCACACCAGCCCACAAGGGGCTGCCGCACCCCCTATGGCAGCCGCCCAAGTGGGGAAAGGAAAGGGGAGGGATTCGGCCTCCCCCTTCCTTCCCTCCTTCCCCTTTCCTTCCCCCTGTCCGATAAATATGGTAAGGGGGGCGCCACTTGGGAGGGACCCCAAGTAGGATTCGGCCTACTTGGGGGTGCCTCCTGGCTGCTCCCTCCTCCCCCCACCTATATATATGTGGGAGGGGGCGCCTAGCACACCTACGACAATTTCTTAGCCGTGTGCGTCGCCCCCCTCCACCGTTTACACCCCCGGTCATATTTTTGTAGTACTTAAGCGAAGCCCTGCGGAGATAACTTCACCATCACCGTCACCATACTGTCGTGCTGCCGGAACTCATCCACTACCTCACCGTCTTGCTGGATCAAGAAGGCGGAGGACGTCACCGAGCTAAACGTGTGCTGAACGCGGAGGTGCCGTACGTTCGGTACTTGATCGGTTGGATCGTGAAGAAAGTTCGACTACATCAACCGCGTTGTCAAACGCTTCTGCTTACGGTCTACGAGGGTACGTAGACACACTCTCCCCTCTCGTTGCTATGCATGTCCTTGGTAGATCTTGCGTGTGTGTAGAATTTTTTTTTGTTTTCCATGCAACGTTCCCCAACACCAACAAGTACCCATAGGGCCGCCTCCTGCTTAATCTCATGAAGAAGGATTCTTAGTTGGACGCTCTTATGATGAAACACACGTACATTTCTTTCCTTTCAAATGGCCTAAGAGGTGAGCATAGCAAGCGAGGCGACGGCCTTGCGTTTTCGGATGCTAGCATCGAAGAGACCAACCCACCAATCTCTGGTGGAACACGACAGTTGCCAAGTTGGAGTATCAATACTCTCAATCTGTAGCCAGTCCTTGATCATGCCCCAGAGGCTAGTCGTGTATCGACACTTGTAAAGATGGTTTGTGGTCTCTTGTACACATTTGCATAGCGGGCATAGGCCGCAGTTCGGCCACCCACGTTTGGCCATTCTATTCTCATCCCAAATCCAATTTTGATTGACCAACCAGGCGAAAAAATTCATTTTGGTCGGTGCCCAGGCCTTCCGTACTGCGTATTCCATAGGAGACCGAGTGGTGCCATGAAATTGAGCTCTGTAGGAAGACGTCGCTGAATAAGTGCCACTAGCCGTGTGCTTCCATCGAATGTCATCTTGGGCTTCATCGTGAAGTTAAAAATCATGCAAAATGGCCCACAATTTGACGAATTGGCGAAAGTGTGCGAAGGAGAAGTAGTGAGTCAACTTGATTTTGGAGATCCATGCATCATCTCTCAAGGCTTCCCCGACCTTCCTGTTTTTTCAAGAGGACGCCTCATAGATTTACACACTTGCATTGTAATTCACATGAATGAGTTGTAGCATAAAACTTGATTTGTTTGATCAGGACCGAACACCATCCTGTAAAGACCAAATAGCAAATAATAGTAGAGAACCGAGAAGACCGAAATAATTGTATCTTTAATTATGGAAGACCAAAAAGACCGGACCGAGCAAACCGAAAAGACCGAACGCCCGGGCTTACCTACGTCCCCCGCGTACATAATCTTATCCATCACTACCGTATTGCCGATACAAGAGTTGAAAATGCTGGCGAACTGGTGACCAGCTGTAAGCAAATGTGAACTGCCCGTCTAAGAGCATCTCCAGCTGTTCGGCTTCTCAGGGGCTTGAAATAGCGCCGCCTGGGGGCGCGCCGGCGGAAAAATCAGCATGGGGCGGTCGGGTTCCCAGCCGCGCCCCCAAGGTCGCACCTAGGCGCCGATTTCGGCCCACTTTCGACGTACATTGGCCCACTTTTCAGCCCATTTTCGACGCAAATTGGCCCACTATCAGGGCAAATTGACCAATTTCGGCCCATATTCGGCGTGCTTTGGCACAAATTTAACAGAAGCTATTTTTTATCACATAATTCATCACAGAAAATCAATACAAATCAAATAGTTCAACAAATCAATACAATTCATATAGTTCAACAAATAAAAACTCATATTTCATCACACGTCATGCTAGGCGTTGCCCTTGAGCCTCCATAGGTGCTCCACCAGATCCTGCTGCAGTTGTTGATGCATCGGTGGGTCTCGGATCTCCTGACGCATATTGAGGAAGGCAGTCCAGGTTGCCGGTAGGTGGTGATCAACTTGGGCAAGAGGACCCTGCCTGTAATATGGTTTAGTGTCAAACACTGGCTCTTCCTGCTCGCTCTCAATAATCATGTTGTGCAAGATGACACAACAAGTCATGACCTCCCACATTTTGTCTTTCGACCAGCTCTGAGCGGGGTATCGGACAACAGCAAATCGAGATTGGAGCACACCAAATGCCCGCTCGACATCCTTCCTGCAAGCCTCATGACACTTGGCAAAGTGGGAGTTCTTGTCTCCTGGCACAGGGTTTGAGATAGTCTTCACAAATGTGGACCATCTCGGATAGATGCCATCTGCTAGGTAGTATCCCTTGTTGTAGTGCCGCCCATTGACCTCGAAGTTCATCGGAGGAGAATGACCTTCAACAAGCTTGGCAAAGACAGGGGAGCACTTCAGTACGTTGATGTCATTGTGAGTTCCTGGCATACCAAAGAAGGAGTGCCAAATCCAGAGGTCGTGTGTGGCCACTGCCTCAAGTACCACACTACAACCGCCTTTGGCGCCTTTGTATATCCCCTGCAAAGCAAATGGACAGTTTTTTCATTTCCAATGCATGCAGTCGATGCTTCCAAGCATCCCAGGAAATCCCCTTGCTGCATTCTGTGCTAGGATCCAAGCAGTGTCTTCAGCATTGGGTGATCGCAAGTATTGAGGTCTAAACACTGCCACCACTGCCCTGCAGAACTTGTACAAACACTCAATGGTCGTGGACTCAGCCATGCATCCATATTCTTCCAGTGAATCACCGGGTGCTCCGTATGCAAGCATCCTCATAGCTGTCGTGCACTTCTGGAGTGAGGTGAATCCAAGTGTGCCGGTGCAATCCTTCTTGCACTTGAAGTAGCTGTCGAACTCACGGATGGAATTCACAATCCTGAAGAAGAGCTTTCGGCTCATCCGATAACGGCGCCGAAATACTTTCTCGTCGTGCAGTGGAGCGTCGGCGAAGTAATCGGAGTAGAGCAAGCAATAGCCTTCCAGTCGATGCCCCTGCTTTGCCTTCAGCCGGCCCGGTGCCGAGCCACCTCGCCGCGGCTTTGCATTGCTCGCGAACAGGCCGACCAGAGCGGTGAGGACCATGAGATGCTCTTCGTCCTGGGCGTCGGCATCGGCTTCCTCCTCCAGCAGCGCCGCGAATGCCTCCTCGTCGTCCGAGTCCATCGCCGAGTACACAAATCGCCGAACACCTTGCGAGCGTGGTAGGCGCGCAGCCGCCGGTATTCCCGTCCTTCGTGGCCGGAGCGCCGGAAAGCTCGCCCAGGAGCGGGGTGGAGGCTGCCGCGGCGGAACCCTCTCTTTTTCCGGCGAGGGAATGACCTATCTAGCGGCGGTGGGTGGGTCGGCGGCGCCGGGATCAGCACGGCGGCGGAAGGGCGTGCGCACGGGGGAGGGGGGCGAATCTGGAAGTGCAAGATGCTTTTCCGCCTGACAGTGGTGGCCCAGGCGCGGTTTTCCTTCCGCCGGAGCCCCCAAGCGCCCCCCAGTGCGCTGGGTTCGGCCTGGGATCGCCTGGCCAAAAAATGGTCCGAGCTGGCGGATTTCGACGTCCTGAGGCGCGATTGGTTTTTTTTTCGACGCCGATGCGAAAAAAACTCGTCCTGAGGGGCCTGTTCGGGCGCGAGTGGAGATGCTCTAATGGATAAGCTGCAATACGTATCCCTTTATACAGATTAAACAAACCTTGATCGGTTCGAAGAAACTGCCGTGCCGTCGATCGACGTCAGCTGGATCTTGGCGCAGCATATCCAATTTGTTAACTCCTTTCCTGAGATCAAAGCCCGCCGCCACATAGTTTAATTCCTTTGGTCTGCTGCGCGAATGGCGTCAGATGCGATGCGAGTTAACAATCGGGGATTACCCCGGCGCGAGATCTCCCGTCTCTGTCAGAATATTTTTGGAGACGACTTGTGCGTGAATTGACAAGACCCCCCTTCTGATATACTGTTCGCGTGTCATAGTGTGTGGATCGAGCATCAGCGATGAACGAACCGCTGTTAAAATCGGGGAATTGCACCAGAAGTACTGACGAGCAACAGAAGCACGTAGCCTACGCAGGCATGGTAGATCAGTCAGACCACCCTAGTACAGTGTCGATCGACCACGGCGTCGGCGTGCTGACCGACCGCACTAGTGCAGAGAGAGCAGAGACAATGAGAGGAGAGCGGTGCAGTGCGGCAGGAGAACATACCGTGCGCCCGCCTTGCCGTTCCACCTTTGGCACTCCTACAGTGCGGCAGGAGAGCGGTGGAGTAGTACTCTGTTCCTTCCTGGAGAGTGCATGGCGGCCAGTACGCGTGCCCTCGGAGCGCGCGCGGCTAGTCTGGGCGGCATCGCGCGCGCCCTGCCCCAGTCCGGACGGACGGCGTACGACCGAGCGCGTGCAACACGACGCGCGGGTCGGCGTGAGGCGTGACGCTGCGACCGGATGGGCTGCAGCCCAGCAGTGGTGGAGCGGCCGAGTTTTCCCACGCGCCGGCGTGGTGTCGGCACACGCACGCGTGCACCCCAACCTAGGCGCCGCGCCGTCGCGACAGGCCCCGTTTTTACTCCGTCGGAGTGTGCCCCGCCTGTCCCAGACGTTCCTCTCGAGTCACCGTTCGCCGTGTCACGTCTGTATAGTACGACCACGGCATGCATCAATCCCAAGCGCCAGCCGGCTTCACGCGCGGGGCCGAGTAGGTTGGCCGTGCGTCACCACCCCATCGATCGTGCACAAAATTGTCCGCGGTGGTCGGTTTACCTGGTCCTGGTGCGCCGCACCGCGCACGTCGTGCGTGATCCTTTTTTGAGAAAGCCAACGTGTTAACCAGATAGCACAGAAGTTACATAAGCCGAACACGCCAACCCCAACTCGAAACTACCAGCACAGCCAGGAACCTGGAACATATGCAGGAACAACCCTGGAAAACACAAAATAAAGAAAAGGTCCTCCCAGGACCATGCAACCGCCGCCGCTTGCCGCATCCATCCGTCGACGCACCGGCGCAAGGAAGGACGAGCCTCCATCCATCCGAAGCTCGAGAGAAGCCCCTCGCAGACACCTCCTTTATGGCGTATACCTGAGGCCCGGCACAATCGGCAGAGCACATCTTCGATGGGGAACACCGGTGGGGATCCACCCCACAGCTTGACCGAGCCCGGCGTCGCTGCCTCCCGTCGCCTGTGACGGGGAAAAGCCAGCAAAGCCGCCACCAACAACCAACTTGCCAAACCAGGCCACCGGCCGCCGCCGGCGCTAGCTCCTGTACAAGCCCAACAGTTCCGCAACGACGTCGGAGCCTCCGTTGTCGCGACGACGAAACCGGAGCACAAAAAGCTGCGACGAGGCCGCCGCCGCCGCAGCGACGACATCGCCCAGAAGAACACTGGATCTGCCAGCCCCCCGGACCGACAGAAGACGCCATCCGCGAGCTCCTCAACGCCGGGGACGCCGCCGTCGAGGTGGGGTTGGAGCTCCAGGAGATTTATTCTCTGCAACGCCGCCACCACCACCGGAGCGCCGCCGCAAGACAAACTACTCCTACCGCTATCTACAGGCCCGACACGAGGACCCGAGGTTCTCCCCACCTCCCGTCGCCCGAGCGGCGGACAGAGGCGAGGAGAACCCCAGGATTCGCCGGCCGACGACGGTGGGAAAGAGGGCGCCTCCCTTTTCTCCTCTCTACAGTAGCAGGGAGGAAGGGGAAAGAGAGCGCGTGACCCTTGAAACAAAATAAAACGGGCGCACACGTGCGCGCGGCTGGATGTCGTTCAATTATTCGTCCACCGACCCCCCCGTGCGCATGCGATCGAGACGGCCGGCGATCGAGCTAGCTTCAGCCCACGTTCGTCCGACTCGACCGATCACGGCCATAACTCTGCCGACCGCCCGATCCATCTATCGGGTTGGTCGCGGGTCGCTGCTTCCGGCGGCAGGTCGTTTCACATCTTTTGACCAGAGCATGCGTGTGTCTGCCGATCCAGCAAACGTGTTTGCTATAATCATGGAGTAGTAGTACGATCATACGATCGACGGTTTATTTTTACGCGACAAATGTCACCTAATCCAGGAGCACGCGATCAACAGATATATTAACACACGCCTCGGAATTTAGCCTACGCATACAAGCGCAGGAACGACACGACGTTTCCACATCGAGCTTAGAGCATCTCCAGCCGTTCGGCCCTTAGGGGTTTGAAATAGCGTCGTCTGAGACGAACCGGTGATAAAATCGGCGTGGGGGCGATCCGGGGAAATCCTATTTGATGCTAACTGCGTCAGAATGTCGAGCTTTCGCACAGGGCGATCCCTCCGAGCGCGCGAACTGGGCCGGCCGACTTCCCCATAGCGAGGCAGCCGGTTTTGGGAACCTTCCAGAAGGTTCCCTGAACCGGTTTTTTATTTTTATACCAGTTTTCTGGTTTTCTTTTCTTTTTGTTTTTTGTTTTTCTGTTTCATTTCTTTTTTTCCATTTTTTCTTTCTTTCCGTTTTTTCTGTTTTCCTTTTCTTTTTCCTTTTTTATTTTTCGTTTCTTTTGAAAATTGTTCGGAAATTTCAAATTTAGTTCGTGTTTCTAAAAAACTTTCAAAATTTCACAATAAAATTGTGTTTAAATTTTTTTTTCATAAATTTTAAAAATGTTCGCATTTTTCAAAAATTGTTTTGGCATTTCAACAAATGCTCTTGTTTTACAAAAAGTGTTTGGACTGTTTTTGTTCAAATTTTTCACAATTTTTAAAGAATGTTCCTTTTTTGTTTCTTTTTCGTTTCTGCCTTTTTCAAATTTACTTTTATTCTTTATTTTGTTAAACAATTTCAAATTTTGATCAGATTTTCAAAAAATGTTCCTCTTATCAAAATTTGTTCGGACATTCAAAAAATGTTCACATTTCAAAAAATGTTCACAAATGTTCCTGTTTTTGAAAACTTGTTCATAAATTCAAAAAATGTTCTTGTTCTCAAATTTTTGTTCACGTACTAAAAAATTATTCGTGCTTGAAATTTATTTGGGATTTTCAGAATTGTTCTCCATTTCGAAAATTGTTCTAAAAATTCAGAATATGTTTGTGATTTTAAAATTTTGCTCACAAATTCGAAAAATGTTCATGTTTACGAAAAAGTTCGAAAATTCACCTTTTAACTTTTGTTCAAAAACCCAAAAAAAGTATATCAAAAAAAGTTCCCATTTCCAAAATTTGTTCACAAATTTTAAAAAAGTTCACATGGTTAAATTTTGTTCACAAATTGGAGAATGTTTGGGAATTTCAAAAAATATTCATGTTTACAAATTTTGTTCACAAATTCAAAAAATATTTTCCTTTTCAAAATTTGTTCGCATATTCAAAAAATATTCATGTTTCAAAATTGGTTTACAAATTCAAAAATGTTTGCATCTTTCGCTTTTGTTCACAAATTATAAAATGTCTACGGATTTGAAAGAATGTTCTTGTTTTCTAAATTTGTCACATATTCAAAAAATGCTACAGTTCTCAAAATTGGTGCACATGTTCGAAAACTGTTCATGTTTTTTAAATTAATTCGCAAATTCAAAAAAATGGTCGAGTTTTGTAAAAACAATAGGTTGTAATTGTGAAAAATGTTCACTTTTTTTATTTTGTTATTGTTTTTCAAAAAATTGTTCTCGTCTTAAATTTTGTTCTGTCTTTTGCAAAAAATGTTTGAGATTCCCAAAAAATGTTCACGTTTACACTAAATGTTTAAGTTTTAATTTTGTTCAACAAATTTTCTAAAATTTTCCTTATTCAAAAAAATGTACTTTTGGCAAAAGTAAAATCAGGTTCGAAATTTCAAAAAAAAAAATGTGGCTTATAATTATTTAAACTGGGTTTTTATTTATAGAGAACAAATCGCAAAAACTACAGTAGCTGGCGACACGATTGACTCATGGAGGTCGTGGGTTCGACTCCTCCAGTTCACGTACTGTTTTTTTCAGATTTCTCTTTTAAGTTTTGTCCCTGTCGCTCGTTTCTTTAAACCTCAGGCTGCAAATATTTCACTTGAGCGAGCTGGTTGCGTTGGTAACAGCTCGGCCGGATGTGTAGGTGGTCGCAGGTTCGATTCCCAGCCCGCGCTTTTGTTTTGTTGATTTTTATCTGCGCGCTATCGCCAATGGGCCGGCCCAGGTCAGCTCTCCCCTGTGCGAATCCACGACTAGTTGCCGCAGTAAGCGGCGTATAGGAGGTCCCGCGATTCGGCTCCCAGCCGCCGGCCTTAGGTCGCCCCCAGGCGTCGATTTGGGCCCACTTTCGGCACAAGTTGGCCCACTTTTCAGCCCACTTTCGGCAGAAAATTGGCCCATTATCAGCGCAAATTGACCAATTTCGGCCCATATTCTGCGTGCTTCGGCGCAAATTCAACAGAAGCTATTTTTTATCACATAGTTTATCACAGAAAATCAATAGAAATCAAATAGTTCAACAAATAGTTCAATACAAATTATATAGTTCAACAAATAAAAACTCATATTTCATCACACGTCGAGCTAGGCGTTGCCCTTGAGCCTCCATAGGTACTCCACCAGATCCTGCTGCACTTGTTGATGCACCTGTGGGTTTCGGATCTCCTGACGCATATTGAGGAAGGCAGTCCAGGTTGCCGGTACCTGATGATCAACTTGGGCAAGAGGACACTGTCTGTAATATGGTTCAGTGTCAAACACTGGCTCTTCCTGCTCGCTCTCAATGATCATGTTGTGCAAGATGACACAGCAATTCATGATCTCCCACATTTGATCTTTCGACCAGGTCTGAGCGGGGTACCAGACAACAGCAAATCGAGATTGGAGCACACCAAATGCCCGCTCGACATCCTTCCTGCAAGCCTCCTGAACCTTCGCAAAGTGGGAGTTCTTGGCTCTTGGCACAGGGCTCGAGATAGTCTTCACAAATGTGGACCATCTCGGATAGATGCCATCTACTAGGTAGTATCCCTTGTTGTAGTGCCGTCCATTGACCTCGAAGTTCACCGGAGGAGAATGACCTTCAACAAGCTTGGCAAAGACAGGGGAGCACTGCAGTACGTGGTTGTCATTGTGAGTTCTTGGCATACCAAAGAAGGAGTGCCAAATCCAGAGGTCGTGTGTGGCCACTGCCTCAAGTACCACACCGCAACCGCCTTTGGCGCCTTTGTACATCCCCTACCAAGCAAATTGACAGTTTTTCCATTTTCAATGCATGCAGTCGATGCTTTCAAGCATCCCAGGAAATCCTCTTGTTGCATTCTGTGCTAGGATCCGAGCAGTGTCTTCAGCATTGGGTGATCGCAAGTATTGCGGTCCAAACACTGCCACCACTGCCCTGCAGAACTTGTATAAACACTCAATGGTCGTGGACTCGGCCATGTGTCCATAGTCTTCCAGTGAATCACCGGGAGCTCCGTATGCAAGCATCCTCATAGCTGTTGTGCACTTCTGGAGCGAGGTGAATCCAAGTGTGCCGGTGCAATCCTTCTTGCACACGGATGTAATTCATAATCCTGAGGAAGAGCTTTCGGCTCATCCGATAACGGCGCCGAAATACTTTCTCGCCATGCAGTGGAGCGTCGGCGAAGTAGTCGGAGTAGAGCAAGCAATAGCCTTCCAGTCGATACCTTTGCTTTGCCTTCAGCCGGCCCGGCGCCGAGCCACCTCGCCCTGGCTTTGCTTTGCTCGCGAGCAGGCCAGCCAGGGCGGCGACGACCATGAGATGCTCTTCGTCCTGGGCGTCGGCATCGGCTTCCTCCTCCAGCAGCACCACGAGCGCCTCCTCGTCGTCTGAGTCCATCGCCGAGCAGACAAATCGCCGAACACCCGACGGGCGCGGTAGGCGCGCAGCCGCCGGTATTCCAGCCTTGCGCGGCCGGAGCGCCGGAAATCTTGCCCAAGAACGGGGTGGAGGATGCCGCGGCGGAAACCCTCTCTTTTCCGACTGTGGAATGGCCTATCTAGCGTGGGTGGGTGGGCGGCGCCGGGAACGGCAAGGCGGCGGGAGGGCGTGCGCACGCGGAGGGGGGGGGGGGTCGAATCCGGACGTGCAAGATGCGTTTTCGCCTGACAGTGGTGGCCCAGACACGGTTTTTCCTTCCAGCGAGCCCCTAAGCGTCCCCCAGTGCGCTGGGTTCGGCATGGGATCGTCGGGCCAAAAAACGGACCGAGCCGACTGATTTCGACGTCCTGATGGCGCGACTGGGGGGTTTTCTCGACGACGGCGCGAAAAAAGTCGCCCGGCCTGTTGGAGACGCGAGTGGAGATGCTCTTATGCACCCGCGAGGAACGGAAGGACGGGCGAAAGATGCTTGCTTCACGGGACGATCGGACGACGACGACGAGGCCCCACGGCCGCCGCGGTGATCCAGACCGAATCAGCACATGATGTGGAAAGGGCCAATTTAATTAGTCGCCGGATGGCCGGCGCGACTTCGGAACAGTGCAGGTAAGAGTATTTGTCACTGTCGTAGTCCGATCGTGATCCCGTGCATGCCATCTCGGCCTGGATCCCGGTGGCCATCTTTCCCCGACAAAGCGTGCGGTTTGTGTTGAATTCAAGCGCTAGCTTGCTCAGGTTCTGTCTCTGCCAAGTTATTTTTACCTCCACTTGCTCACGAAAGAAATCTTATTGCCTCCGTCCACCTCTTCCTCAACGGCCCCACGGGAATAAAATTGGATTCTGAAGCTTCAACTACTTTTATATTTCAAAAAAGGAAAATCCGAACCACCTCACGTATGCCGTTTTATTTTACGAGAATGTTATCTGGCGACCATTCCGAGAAGAAAATTCCCAGCGAACACCCTCATTGTCACAGGATCAAGATTTGACAGTGTCGGTTTACGGATAAAAAATACACTAAAATAAACAAAATGTCATGTTTTTTGTCAAAAATGTCACCCCGATCACTAAAGCTGCCAGTCGCGCCGGTTGCTGGCTATTGCAGTCCTTTATTTTACAATCCTACTATGATGACTAATTCAAAGGCCTGATGTTGTTGGCATTCCGCATGGATGGTGGATATGCAGTATTGTGCTGAAATCGGATGGCAAGTGTCGTATGCATAGGAGCGTTCTTTCAAAATAAAGACAACAGATTTGTCTCATCTTTGATAAAAAAGAAGAGTTCATGTAAGCAAAAAAAGCCTACGTAGACTGATAACAAAAAAATTATTCTCCCAATAGAAAAATGCTTGGCACTCGCTCGTGATGGCCCGCCCAAATCCTCACGTCGTACTTGATCTTACATTTGATGATCGATGATAGGGTGCCGTTTTTGGTGAAGACTCATGTGTTCTGCTCACTCCATACCTCCCATGAGGTAAGGATGATGAGGGAGATCATCGGCTTCCTGTGAATACCGATAATCCTCGTCGTGATATGTCACCTAGTTTTGATTCATTGGCACTGGCAAATCATTCCATAAACCAATGATGAAGTCATATAAACCAAGTCATCCTTGGTCATGATCCATATCTCTGAAATGTAATGCCATGAAACATGAGGTTCGTCACTGCTACCGTCTTCACCTCTGGCTCTCTTTTGCAAAGCTGGTAAGGGTCACGGTTCGAGCATTCCTCTCGCTCGAATGTATCATTTGTCCATGCTCTACCCTGAGTAATAAGCCAAGAGGAAAATTACGAATTAGGATGCATCTAAATTTCCAAACTATCTTCGGCATGTCAATGGTATTGATACTGACAAACCACATCTTGTACCTGGAGGCAACCAAATACAACCTATTTGCGGTGAATTTCCATTTGGTGTCATTCGAAGACCCCTCGTATGGGGTGGAAAGGATCTTCTAATGTCATTCCCACTTTCTTTTCCATATTTCCAAACAAAGTATGATACAAACACTGATGTTTGAATATGAACGCGATCTAGGGGATGTTAATTGGATATGAATACCAGAAATGTTGGTCAGAGCCTACAAACCGGATATGCAATCAATTTGGGATAGATGTGAATATCTTGCAACTTATTTTCCATTGACTAGGTAAAGCAAATGTGTTGGTAACTAAATGACACATGATAATATATTAATGAAACATTTTTTGTGTAAAGGCCGAATGAGCTCCATAAGAATTATCTTACAAGAATAACAATGTACAAGGAACCTTGAAGAAATAAGTAATGTCTTCTTTTAGCATCCGCTGACAACGTGCCATGAGGAAACTCATTGTCGTCTCTGGACCTCTGTTTTACGAGAGTAACCTTGTTGAAATTCAGAAGCTTGTAGAATTATTATTCTGGAAGTCGTCGATGTAGACCATAAGACGTCGGCTACCGCGAACAAGACAGATCACCGTCCCAAAGAAGTCAGCACCGTGGGAGGGTCATAAGATGATCCCAACTCATGTCATACAAAGGTGGGGGTGATACATCTCAAATGTATCAATAATTTTTATAACGTTCATGCTACATTCATATCATTTATACATTGTTTTGGCATGTTCTTTTATCTTTTTTCTGAACTAACATATTAATTCAGTGTCAAGTGCCAGTTGTTATTTCTTAGTGTTTTTGGCTTCTCAAAAAGGTATTTCTGGGGTCCAATAAAATAAAGGACAAATACATTTCTAAGATTTCCGCTGGAAGTGGGACTGTGCCAAAAGCCTATCCCGAGGGACCCCACTAGGGCCCCACAAACCCCGGCCTTGCGGGAAAGCCCTATTGCGCACCAAATGGGGCGTGTGGGCCCCTAGGCATCACTTCCACCGCCTTACGGCGCCTCTGGCCCTAATGTACCGCAAAACCCTAGTTATGATGTTCCAGAAATTTCTGTGCCGTCACAGGGGGCAGCTCCGAGGCGGAAAAAAAGACCTTTTTTGGCACTCCACCGGAGGGGGTAGATCCATTATCAAAAGAGGCTCTCATTCTTTGGGAGCCATGAACACCAAGGACCATAGGGGAAAACCTTCTCTTGTCTGGGGGGGGGGGGGATAAGAAAGAGGGCCCCCTCCCCTATCATGCGGTGGCGCGGAAGCGCTGCCGATGGAACCATAATCACCGCCATTTTCTCCATCGACTTGATGACCATCTCCATCGCCAAATTTCTCATCTATACAATGGTGCATACATTCATGAACCTCTACAATCTCCTACTTATAGGTGCTTTATGCGATTAGTTATTATCGAATGATTTTTTGCACTACTATTATGTCTGCGTAGTTTCTTTTGTCCTACAACACTGGTGAAATATTATGATTGATACAAATTGTACGTTATGATATGGTGCTCTCCTCTTGTGCTAATATATGATCACACACATATGTTGAATCAAAATTGAGGGTCAGTAATGTGTAATGATTACTATAATTGTAGGGTGGCCACGGTGACAGATATTACCGTACCGAAGTATATGAGTCAAAACATATGAGACAGAGAGAACCCGTATAACTTAATGCTATGGTTGGTTTACCATAATAAATTCTTGGTATTTGCGGATGTTGCTAGGGTTTCAATCATAAGTGTGTTATGATTTCAAGTAAGGGCAGTAATTAGTATATGACTCTTCCACATATAAAACTACAAGTATGCCCATAGGTTTTTTTGCGGTTGCCCATAGGTTGTTTTATCGTAGCCAAGTTACTAGGGACAATTTCACTATCACTACCACCACTGCATCCACACCCGCTCTCTTTTATTTCATTGCAGTTTTAAATTTCAGTACCAAACTTTTATTTACTTGCACTTTCTAATCTTGCACACCACATCTTTTGCACTTGCAAATTATTTTTCATTAAAGAGTCTAGGTAAAACAAATAATTGTTGTACGAAAGGTTGTATGAGTGGCAGATAGAGACCGGGAGAATAAGTTTTCTACCTTTAGTTTCTATGGGAAGACACTCCTACTCCCACCTACACTGCTCCACACTGAGAAGTGCTACAACAGTTCCCTGCACTTGGAGACTATAAGGGGATACAAAACTCACAAGTTCCCCGACAGAGCCGTATATGGTTGAGGAAAAACATGTTGCAACACCATCTCTCAGCAGGACACGGCCACCATGAACAAATGCTATTCATGCTAAACCGATTGCCCGATTGTCGACACCCTCCTTTGACATGTCGACGCCACTCTGACGAAGGACATCGATATGGGGAAAGCCAAGGAACAATTATTCTATCACCTATGGTGTCCCAACTTCACCAACGATGAAGAACTCAGGGTATGTTTGGATTGAGTCCCAACTAGCCCATCCACAATTTTGGCATGACCAAAGCGAATGTATGACTATTTTTTATGTGGTTGTTATTTGGATCACAACCACTGTAGCAACCAAAAGTTTGGCAAAATTATTAGGCCTTTTTATGGTTTGCAACCAACCCAGTTGGTAAACATATGATTCTGATTTAGTTTGCATGATTAGCCAACTGCAAAACACGAGTTAAAAATACTTAGTCAACAACAATATGAAAAAAGACATGATATGGCATGTAAAAGCACGTATATCATATGTATAACCGTACCGTGCGGTAGGCGTGGTGAGCAATCTACAAGTCATTTAAATCATTCAAATATGTATCACCTTCAAAAATACTTATATATAGGAATATAAGTAATTAACGTAGCATTCGAGTACAAAAAAATGTAGCATTCGTGTATCTCACCACTTTTGACTTCAAAGATCACTTATGATATATAAACTAAAACAATTTATATGAGTTGTACTAAATAGGATCTGCTATATATTGTTGCTTATCTCTACTACTAAAGGGGGAGTTGATAGCGTCGCCTCCACTCCGGTTAATTCCATCCCACCACCATAAAAGACCCCTCCCACCAGTTTTTACTGTTGGTTTTATCTCTACTATCGGGAGTTAGTACCTAATTTCGTTTCGCATCGTTTAGCCCCCCGCTCGACCACAACAATTTTTTCTTCTTCATGTCAAGTCCACCTCCACCAATTTTTCTCTCCTTCCCACAATTTTCTTTTACTCAGGGGCCTCTCTCTCTAATGGTCTCACCTCCCCCCCCCCCGCACTAGGGAGCCAACCCTCCCACATGGGTAATGATTGCTTGTATCTGTGTTGGTAATTCCCCGAAGAGGAGGGGATGATGCAGCACAGCAACAGTAAGTATTTCCCTCAGTTATGAAACCAAGGTTATCAATCTAGTAGGAGAACCAAGCAACACTATGCAAACAACACCTGCACACAAACAACAAAAACTTGCAACCCAACGCGTAAGAAGGGTTGTCAATCCCTCCTCGGTATTGAGATAGCTTAAATTGTGAGATATGATAAATAGATCAAACTAAAACACAAAATAAATAAATAAATAGAAACTGCAACAAGGTATTTTTGGTTTTGATATGATAGGAAATAGACCCGGGGCCCGTAGATTTCACTAGAGGCTTCTCTCGAGAAAATAGCATACGATGGGTAGACAAATTACTGTTGGGCAATTGACAGAAAAGCAAATAATTATGACGATATCCAAGGCAATGATCATGTATATAGGCATCACATCCAAGATTAGTAGAACGAAACGATTCCGCATCTACTACTATTACTCCACATTTCGACCGCTATCCAACATGCATCTAGTGTATTAAGTTCATGGAAAAACGGAGTAATGCAATAAGAACGATGACATGATGTAGACAAGATCTATTCATGTAGGAATAGAGCCCATCTTGTTATCCTTAATAGCAACGATACATGTGTGTCATGTCTCTTTCCGTCACTGAGATTGACCACCTCAAGATCGAACCCATCACAAAGCACCTCTTCCCATGGCAAGAAAAATCAATCTAGTTGGCCAAACCAAACAAAAGTTTCGGAGAAGAAATACGAGGATATAAAGATCATGCATAAAAGAGTTCAACAAAGACTCAAATAATATTCATGGATAGATTTGATCATAAACTCACAATTCATCGGATCCCAACAAACACACCGCAAAAATTCATTACATCAAATATATCTCCAAGAACATCGAGGAGAACATTGTATTGAAGATCGAAAAGAGAGAAGAAGCCATCTAGCTACTATCTACGGACCCATAGGTCTGTGGTAAACTACTCACGCATCATCGGAGGGGCAACAAGGATGATGAAGAACCCCTCCGTGATCGTTGCCCCCTCCGGCAGAGTGTCGGAAAAGGCCTCTAGATTGGATCTCGTGGTTCTAGAACTTGCAGCGGCTGGAAAAGTGCTTCGTCAACTCCCCTAGGGTTTTTGGGATTTTAGAGTATTTATAGAGGTGGATGGTGGTGGAGGAGCTTCCCGGTGGTGCCCACTACTCACCAGAATGCGCCTGGGCCTTCTGGCGCACCCTGGTGCCTAGTGGGCCCCACGGGCCTCCTACCGTGCACTTCATTGGCTCCCTGGGTGTCTTTTGTCTAGAAAAAAATCTCCAAAAAGTTTCGTGGCATTTGGACTTCGTTCGGTATTGATATTCTGCAAAGTAAAAAACAAGCAGAAAACAACAACTGGCACTGGGTACTATGTCAATAGGTTAGTCCCAAAAAATGATATAAAGTTGCTAGTAAATGAATATAAAACATCCAAGATTGATACTTTAATAGCATGGAACAATCCAAAATTATAGATACGTTGGAGACGTATCAGTATCCCCAAGCTTAATTCCTGCTCGTCCTCGAGTAGGTAAATGATAAAAACAGAATTTTTGATGTGGAATGCTACCCATCATATTCATCACACATTCTTTTCTTTTGTAGCATGGACATTTGGACTTTAGAGGATTCAGAGCAATAATCTATAATTTGACATGAAGACCTCAATACTCAAGCATATCAACAAGCAACCATCTCTTTCAAAATATCAACACTAAAGAAAGCTATCCCTAGCCCATTATGCTCAAACATTGATCCATTCATGAAACAGACTCAAATATTAGCTACATCCAATGCACAAGTATGATAATAGTGTTCCCTAGTTGGTGCTTTATAAGATAAGATGGAGACTCAGTAAAAATAAAAATTGCATAAAAGTAAATAGGTAGGCCCTTCACAGAGGGAAGCAGAGATTTGTAGAGGTGCCAGAGCTCAAAGCTTAAATTGAGAGATAAAATTGTTTTGAGAGGCATGCTTTTCCCGTCAACGAAAACGACCGAGAATTCCCAATATCTTCCATGCTAGGTAAATCATAGGCGGTTCCCAAACATAAAATAAAGTTTATTCCTTTTTCCACCATTCTTTCACAATCCATGGCTAGCTGTATCCACGGGTGCCTTCCAAACCAACACTTTCCAAGGAATTTATTATTTGACAACATAAAGTAAATTTCTTTTTCATTTCGGGACTAGTCATCCCTATTACCGGCCACACTCTCGTGCAATGACAAGTGAATAAACACTCATCTTGAGAATAACATACCTAGCATGGAAAATATCGGCCACCCCCTGCCGCTTCATGAGCGGTACGGGCACACAAAAAAGAAATTCATTTTGAAAATAAGAGTTGGCGCATACAAATTTACTTGGAACGACATGGAAATACCGCATATAGGTAGGTATGGTGGACTCATTTGGCACAACTTGGTTTAGGATTTTGGATGCACAAGCAGTATTCCCGCTTAGTACAAGGAAAGGCTAGCAAATAGATTGCAAAGCAATCAACCAAGAAACAAAAACGATCATTAAACATAACTAACACCGAATAATGCACCACAAGTAGGATGTAACTTCATTGCATAACTATTGACTTTCGTGCTTGCATAGGGAATCACAAACCTTAACACCAATATTCTTACTAAAACATAATTACTCACCAACATGACTCACATATTACTATCTCCATATCGCAAAACTATTGTAAGGAATCAAGTTTTAATATCCAATGATCTTCATGATAGTTTTTATTATCCCTCTTGAATATCTATCACTTTGGCACTAGTTTCATATATTACCATTGCTTAGAACAAGCTCTCAAACAAATTTAAGTGAAGAACAAGCGCACAAATATTTCTTCAAAATTTTCATCTCTCAAAATAATATAAGTGAAGCATGAGAGGATATTTCTTCAAAACTCTACTAACTCTCAAAATAACCTAAGTGAAGCATGAGAGCATTTCTTCAAAAATTAAACAACCACCGTGCTCAAAAAGATATAAGTGAAGTACCAGAGCAATTCCATAGCTCAAAAAATTTAAGTAAAGCACATGGAGCAATTCTAACAAATCATAGCATCATTATGGCTCTCTCAAATAGGTGTGTCCAGCAAGGATGATTGTGGAAAAATAAAAAGCAAAACAAGTAAAGACTCATATAATACAAGATGCTCCAAGCAAAACTCATGATATGTGACGAATAAAAATATAGCTCCAAGTAAAATTATCGATGGTCGTTAGAAGAAAGAGGGGATGCCTTCCGGGGCATCCCCAAGCTTAGTTGCTTGGTGCTCCTTGAATATTACCTTGGGGTGACATGGGCATCCCCACGCTTAGGCTCTTTTCACTCCTTATTCCTTCATCCTTCGTGATCTCACCCAAAACTTGAAAACTTCAATCACACAAAACTTAACAAAAACCTTCGTGAGATCCGTTAGTATAATAAAGCAAATCACCACTTTAAGTACTATTGCAAACCCATTCATATTTTGTTATTGCATTATAACTACTGTATTCTAATTTTACCATGGCTTATACCCCCCGATACAATCCATAGATTCATCAAAATAAGCACACAATGCAACGAAAATAGAATCTGTCAAAAACAGAATAGTCTGTAGTAATATGAACTTTAAGCATACTTCTGTAACTCCAGAAATTCTGAAAAATTAGGAAAACATAGGCAATTTGTATATAAATCGTGTGTAAAAAACTCAGGATTTTATCGTGCTCCGGTGAATTGTAACAATTCTGTTACTGGATGCAAAAGTTTTTAATTTTTAACAGGATCAAATCAACTATCACCCAACATGATCCTAAAGGCTTTACTTGGCACAAACATTAATTAAAACATAAAAACACAATCATAACAGTAGCATAATTGTGTAAACACACAAGAACATAAAGAAAAAGTGAAAATTTTATTTTATTCATTGGGTTGCCTCCCAACAAGCGCTATTGTTTTATGCCCCTAGCTAGGCCTAATCATAGATTCAAGTATTGTCTTCTTTCTTCTTATTTTCCATAGATGCGTTTTTGTCATGAAGTTTTTCAAATATAACTTGAAACACATTATCCATAGAAATTTTAGCATTATCAAGTTGTCCATTTGCAAATCCCCTTTGATTACCAGCTACGATCCAAGAATAGTGTTGATTAACATCGTTGAAAACTTGTTGGATCATATCCAAAACGGGAACTTCCTTTTTAAGGTTCTCATAAAAGATGTGATCATTGCCAAGCAAATGTCTTAATACATAATCACTATTGTAAAGGATCTCATCTATTACCGGGTTTTCACGGTTCATACAATAAAAATCAAAGATCTCTCTAGCTTCCCGCACTATGTGATCAAATTCATTCATAAGAACAAGGGTGGCTGTCTTTTTAGCTCTAGGATCCTCTATAACAGGTAGCTCATAAAACAATCTTTGCAAGGTAGGATGAGTACGAATAAATCTATTCTCAAGTTTCAGAACTAGTGCTAAAATAGCTTCCGCATAAGTTTTAGTTCTTTTAAGTATAGGAGCATCATCACAAGTCAAAGTTCCAACACAATTAAAAAAATTCTTGGATGGCACCTTTTCCTATAACATTCCCTTGTCCCAAAACAAAAGTTTTAGCATCCAGATTACCAGAACGCCAAATTTTAGGAGTTTTGCCATCATCTGTTTCTGCCATACCAAAATGACTCATGATGATGGGTTCAAAGCAAGCAAAGAAGCAAACAAGAAAAGGGAAATGAACAAAAATATTTTTTATTTTTGCAAAAACATTTTAAAAGTGGGGGAGATGAAAACAAGAGGCAAATGGCAAACAAAGTAATTGCAAGGAGATGAGAGTTTGTGTGTAGGAACCTGATAGATGTTGATGATGTCTCCCAGACAACGACGTTAGAAATTCTTCCTGGTTGCTTGTATCTGCGTTGGTAATTGCCCGAAGAGGAGGGGATGATGCAGCACAGCAACGGTAAGTATTTCTCTCAGTTATGAAACCAAGGTAATCAATCCAGTAGGAAAACCAAGCAACACTATGTAAACAACACCTGCACAGAAACAACAAAAACTTGCAACCCAACGCGTAAGAGGGGTTGTCAATCCCTCCTCGGTATTGAGATAGAGTAAATTGTATGAGATTTGATAAATAGATCTAACTAAAACACAAAATAAAATAAATAAATAAAAAGTGCAGCAAGGTATTTTTGGTTTTAATATGATAGGAAATAGACCCGGGGTCCGTAGATTTCACTAGAGGCTTCTCTCAAGAAAATAGCATACGGTGGGTAGACAAATTACTGTTCGGTAATTGACAGAAAAGCAAATAATTATGATGATATCCAAGGCAATGATCATGTATATAGGCATCACGTCCAAGATTAGTAGACCGAAATGATTGTGCATCTACTACTATTACTCCACACATCGACCGCTATCCAGCATGCATCTAGTGTAATGCAATAAGAATGATGGCATGATGTAGACAAGATCTATTCATGTAGGAATAGACCCCATCTTGTTATCCTTAATTGCAACGATACATGCGTGTCATGTCTCTTTCTGTCACTGAGATTGAGCACCGCAAGATCGAACCCATCACAAAGCACCTCTTCCCATGGCAAGAAAAATCAATCTAGTTAGCCAAACCAAACCAAAGTTTCGGAGAAGAAATACGAGGCTATAAAGATCATGCATAAAAGAGTTCAGCAAAGACTCAAATAATATTCCTGGATAGATCTGATCATAAACTCACAATTCATCGGATCCCAACAAACACACTGCAAAAAGTCACTACATCAAATAGATCTCCAAGAACATCGAGGAGAACATTGTATTGAAGATCAAGAAGAGAGAAGAAGCCATCTAGTTACTACCTACGGCCCCGTAGGTCTGTGGTAAACTACTCACGCATCATCGGAGGGGCAACAAGGATGATGAAGAACCCCTCCGTGATCGTTGCCCCCTCCGACAGAGTGCCGAAAAAGGCCTCTAGATTGGATCTCATGGTTCTGGAACTTGCGGCGGTTGGAAAAGTGTTTCATCGACTCCCCTACGGTTTTTGGGATTTTAGAGTATTTATAGAGGTGGATGGCAGTGGAGGAGCTTCTCGGTGGTGCCCACTACCCACCAGGGCACGCCTAGGCCTTCTGGCGTGCCCTGGTGCCTAGTGGTCCCCACGGGCCTCCTCCCATGCACTTCTTTGGCTCCCTGGGTGTCTTCTGTCCAGAAAAAAATCTCCAAAAAGTTTCGTGGCATTTGGACTTCGTTTGGTATTGATATTCTGCAAAGTAAAAAACAAGCAGAAAACAACAACTGGCACTGGGCACTATGTCAATAGGTTAGTCCCAAAAAATGATATAAAGTTGCTAGTAAATGAGTATAAAACATCCAAGATTGATACTTTAATAGCATAGAACAATAAAAAATTATAGATACATTGGAGACGTATCAGGTAACCCTAGATGGTCGCCGCCACCGACGTAGCGTCCCTCTCGCTCGACCCTCAGCCACCCAGCGGTTGCCTCCATTACACCTTTTCTACAACTCCTCCTCCTCCTCTGTGCCATCCTTGTCCGGATCGGCGTGGATCAAAAACACGAGCACACTCACCCTCCATGACCCATGCGCCTATCGGGCATCCTCGTTGCCGTCATGCTGGTCACAGTCCAGCGCCCCGCTCACCGTCCCACTCGCGCACCGTTCGTGCTGCCCTAGATGGAAGATGTCGTGGAAGGCAACCACACACCAGCACAAGGGTTCCATGTCGAGAAGCGTTAGATGTGGGCAGACCTCCAAGGGTAGTTAACTAGATGTTGTGTTGCTGCCTCTTAAATCCAAATACATAGCCTAGGATAAATACTAGGTTACCACGGCTGATACGTCTCCAACGTATCTATAATTTTTCATTGTTCCATGCTATTATAGTATCAATCTTGGATGTTTATATGCATTTACAAGCAATTATATATCACTTTTTGGGACTAACCCATTAACTTAGTGCCCAGTGCCAGTTGCTGTTTTTTGCCTGTTTTTGGTTTTTCAGAATACCAGTACCAAACGAAGTCCAAATGCCACAAAACTTTTTGGAGATTTTTTTCTGGACATAAGAGACGCTGGAAGCTTCGGGAGAGTACCAGAAGATGGAGCAGTGGCCCACGAGGCACCAGGGTGCGCCCAGGGGGTAGGCGCGCCCTGGTGACTGGTGGGGCCCACGTGGCTCCGTTTGACCTAACTCCGCCTCTATAAATTCTCTAAAATTGGGAGACCAACAGAGAGCCAGCCAAAATACTTTTTCCGCCGCCACAAGTTCCAGAACCATGAGATCCCATCTGGAGGCCTTTTCTGGCACTCTGCCGGAGGGGGATTCGATCATGGAGGGGCTCTACATCAACCTTGCCGCCCTTTCGATGATGTGTGAGTAGTTTACCACAGACCTACGGGTCCATAGTTAGTAGCTAGATGGCTCTCTCTCTCTTTTTGATATTCAATACAATGTTCTCCTCGAGGTTCTTGGAGTTCTATCCGATGTAATCACTTTTTGCGGTGTGTTTGTTAGGATCCGATGGATTGTGAGTTTATGATTAGATTATCCATGAATATTATTTGAATTTTCTCTGAACTCTTTTATTCATGATTATTGTAGCTTTGTATTTCTCTCTGATCTATTGATTTGGTTTGGCCAACTAGATTGATTTTTCTTGCAATGGGAGAGGTGCTTTGTGATGGGTTCGATCTTGTGGTGCTCAATCCCAGTGGCAGAAAGGGACATGACACGTATTTGTATCATTGCCATTAAGGATAAAAAGATGGGGTTTATTCATGCATGAGTTTACTTTGTCTACATCATGTCATCTTGCTTAAGGAGTTACTCCATTCTTTATGAACTTAATACTCTAGATGCATTGGTGGATAGCGGTCGATGTGTGGAGTAATAGTAGTAGATGCAGGCAGGAGTCGGTCTACTTGTCTCGGACGTGATGCCTATATACATGATCATTGCCTTGGATATCGTTAGGATTATTCACTTTTCTATCAATTGCCCAACAGTAATTTGTTTACCCGCCGTATGCTATTTTCAAGAGAGAAGCCTCTAGTGAAAACTATGGCCCCCGGGTCTACTTTTATCATATATAAAATCCTAGAAATACTTTGCTGCAATTTTATTTTATTTATTTTATTTTGTATTTTTGTTCAATCTATCTATCAATTACTACACAATTGGGTTGCAAGGATTTGTTATTTGTGTGCAGGTGCTGCTAACGAGGTGTTGCGTGGTTCTCCTACTGGATTGATAACCTTGGTTCTTAACTGAGGGAAATACTTATCTCTACTGTACTGCATCATCCTCTCCTCTTCGAGGAAATCTCAACGCAGTTCGCAAGTAGCAAGAAGAATTTCTGGCGCCGTTGCCAGGGAGACATCATCAACATCTATCAAGTACATACGCATAAACTTTCATCTCCTTGCATTTAAATTATTTGTCATTTGCCTCTCGTTTTCATCTCCCCCACTTCTGAAAAGTTTTTACAAAAATATTTTCCGTTTGACTTTTTCGCGTTTGCCTTTTTTTTGCTTGTTCGCTTGCTTGTCCACTTTATCGTTATGGCTAGTTCTTCCCTTATTACGTGTACACCTGGAAATGAAGTTCTCAATTTTAAGCAAAGGGGAGGAGAGAATTTAAAAGATGCTTGATATAGGATTTGCGATGCTCATAATAGTTAAACTCGTAAGCAATCCACTACCGTTCTTCTTCGCAATTTTTATGTGGGTATTACTACTTGGTATAGATTTGTGCTTGATACTATTACCGGAGGGAATTTCTTGAGTAGTCACCCTATGGATGCTTTCAATGCTATGGGAAATTTTGTGGGATCACCACCTATCACTATTAATGAAATAGTTTTTAACTTTGGAACATGTTATGCAAAGGTTAGACGCTATTGAAACTAAAATGCCTACCATAGAGCATATTGAAAATTTGGATAAAAAGCTTCATAATCATGTAACTCAATTTGGATCAAATGTGGGGATTACTCTTAAGATGATTAAAGAGAAAGAACCGATAATTAATGAAAGAGTGGAGCAAAGTCCCGCTAGGATTGATAAGTTGGAAGAAATTATTAATTATTTGGGTTCCACTTTTTCTTCCATTAAAACTATTGAAAAGACTCCTCCTAGCAATAATTGCAAGTATATATATGTTCCTAAAAAAGGTGCTACATCTAGCAACAACATCGAAGATCTTAAAATGATTAGTGTTCACCCCAATTTTGTTGATTTGGTAAAGGAACCGATATATGAAAATAAATCTCTTAATTTTGTTCCTAGGAGTGTGATCATTAAAATATGTATGCTAGGACTCCTAGGAAATATGGGTGTGTGATTGAGGAGATAGAAACTAAAGATGACACACTTAAAACTATGCATTATGCCTAGCTAGGGGTGTAAAGCGATAGCGCTAGTTGGGATGCAACCCAATAGTTATCTTAATTTTCTTGTTCATTTTTCTGTTTTCTTGTGTGCACACAATTATGCTACTGTTATGATTGTGTTTTTTGTGTTTTAATTAGTGTTAGTGCCAAGTAAAGCCTTTGGGATGATTTGGATGATAGTTGCTTTGATTCTGTGCAAAAACAGAAACTTTTACGCCCAGTAGAAGAATTGTTGAGATTTGGTGGAGCGTGATAATATTCTGAATTTCTTACACATGATTGATACACAAATTGCCCATGTTTTCCTAACTTTTTAGAATTTTTTTAGTTACATAAGTATGGCCATTGTTCAAATTGCTACACACTATTCTGTTTTTGACAGATTCTTTTTTCGTTGCGTTGTTCGCTTGTTTTGATGAATCTATGGATTGTATCGGGGGGTATAAGCCATAGTGAAGTTAGAATACAGTAGGTATAATGCAATAATAGAATATGAATGGGTTTGAAACAGTACCTAAAGTAGTGATTTGCTTTATTATACTAACGGATTTCACAAAGGTTTTGTTGAGTTTTGTGTGCTGAAGTTTTCAAGTTTTGAGTGAGATCACGATGGATGAAGGAATAAGGAGTGTCAAGAGCCTAAGCTTGGGGATGCCCGAGGCACCCCCAAGGTAATATTCAAGGACTCCCAAGAAACTAAACTTGGGGATGCCCCGGAAGGCATCCCCTCTTTCTTCTATCGACCATCGGTAATTTTACTTGGAGCTATACTTTTATTCATCACATGATATGAGTTTTGCTTGGAGCGTCGTGTATTATATGAGTCTTTGCTTTGTTTGCTTTTTAGTTTGTCACAATCATCTTTGCTGAACACACCTATTTGAGAGGGACACACATTTTTCATGATTTGTTAGAATCCTCTATGTGCTTCACTTATATCTTTTGAGCTAGGCAGTTGCTCTAGTACTTCACTTATATCTTTTTGAGCACGGCGGTGATTATATTTTGAAGAAATAGATGAACTCTCATGCTTCACTTATATCTTTTTGAGAGTTGATAATAGTAATAGTAATTTGCACAAGATATGAATTTGGTCCCAAAGTGATGAATATTCAAGAAGGATATAATAAAAACTTTCATGTAGATCATTGGATACGATAAGTTTGATTCCTTGCAATAGTTTAGCGATATGGAGATGATAATATGTGAGTTATGCTAGTGAGTAATTGTGATTTAGTAAGAATATTGGTGTTAAGGTTTGTGATTCCCTATGCATGCACGTAAAGTCAATAGTTATGCAACAAAGGTACATCCTACTTATGGTGCATTATTCAGTGGTAGTTATTCAATGCATGTTTATGACCGTTTTCGTTTTTCGGTTGGTTGCTTCTCAATCTATTTGCTAGCCTTCATTTGTACTAAGCGGAAATACTGCTTGTGCATCCAATTTCTTAAACCCAAAGTTATGCCAAATGACTCCACCATACCTACCTATAAGCGGTATTTACATGCTATTCCAAGTAAATTTGCATGTGCCAACTCTAATCATTCAAAAAAATCCGTTTTGTATGCCCGTACCGCTCATGAAGCAACAGGGGGTGGTCAATTACTTTCATGCTAGATGGGTTATTTTCAAGATGAGTGTTTATTCACTTGTCATTGCACGAGAAAATGGCAAGGTAATAGGGATTTCCAGTCCCAAAATGAAAAAAAAATTCCTTGGAAAGTTGAAAGTTTGGAAAGCACCCATGGATACGGCTAGCCATGGATTGTGAAAGAATGGTGGAAAGGAAATAAACTTTATTTTCTGTTTGGAAACCGCCTATAATGTGTCTAGCATGGGTGATATTGAAAAGTTTTGGTCGTGACGTTGACAGGAAAAGCATGCCTCTCTCAAAAATAATTTTATCTTTATTTTAAACCTTGAGCTCTGGCACCTCTGCAAATCTCTAGTTCCCTCTGCGAAGGGCCTATCTATTTTACTTTTATGCTATTTTTATTTTTATTTCGAGTCTCCATCTTCTCTTATAAAGCACCAACTAGAGAGCACTGTTGTCATACGTGTGCATTGGGTCTAGTTAATATTGAGTGTGTTTCATGAATGGATCACTGACTGAGCATGATGGGCTAGGGATAACTTTCTTTAGCGTTGATATTTTGAAAGACATGGTTGCTTGTCGGTATGCTTGAGTATTTATATTTTCATGTCAAACTATAGATTATTGCTTTGAATCACTCAAGTCCAAATATCCCTGCCACAAAGAAAAGATTATATGATGAATATGATAGGTAGCATTCCACATGGTTGCTTGTCGATATGCTTGAGTATTGAGGTCTTCATGTCAAATTATAGACTATTGCTCTGAATCATCTAAAGTCCAAATGTCCATGCTACAAAAGAAAAGAATGTGTGATGAATATGATGGGTAGCATTCCACATCAAAAATTCTGTTTTTATCACTTACCTACTCGAGGACGAGCAGGAATTAAGCTTGGGGATGCTTGATATGTCTGCAACGTATCTATAATTTTTTATTGTTCCATGCTATTATAGTATCAATCTTGGATGTTTTATATGCATTTACAAGCAATTATATATCATTTTTTGGGACTAACCTATTAACTTAATGCCCAGTGTCAGTTACTGTTTTTTGCCTGTTTTTGGTTTTTCAGAATATCAGTACCAAATGAAGTTCAAATGCTACGAAACTTTTTGGAGATTTTTTTTCTAGACATAAGAGACCTTGGAAGCTTCGGGAGAGGACCAGAAGATGGAGCAGTGGCCCACGAGGCACCAGGGTGTGCCTAGGGGGTTGGTACGCCCTGGTGGTTGGTGGGGCCCATGTGGCTCCGTATGGCCTAACTCCGTCTCTATAAATTCTCTAAAATTGGGAAACCAACAGAGAGCCAGCCAAAATACTTTTTCCGCCACCACAAGTTCCAGATCCACGAGATCCCATCTGGAGGCCTTTTCTGGCACTCTGCCGGAGGGGGATTCGATCAGGGAGGGGCTCAACATCAACCTTGTTGCCCTTTCGATGATGTGTGAGTAGTTTACCACAGACCTACGGGTCCATAATTAGTAGCTAGATGGCTCCCTCTCTCTCTCTCTCTCTCTCTCTCTCTTTGATCTTCAATACAATGTTCTCCTTGATGTTCTTGGAGTTATATCCGATGTAATCACTTTTTGCGGTGTGTTTTTTGGGATCCGATGAATTGTGAGTTTATGACCAGATTATCCATGAATACTATTTGAGTTTTCTCTGAACTCTTTTATGCATAATTGTTATAGCTTTGTATTTCTCTCTGATCTACTGATTTGGTTTGACCAACTAGATTGATTTTTCTAGCAATGAGAGAGGTGCATTGTGATGGGTTCGGTCTTGCGGTGCTCAATCCCAGTGACAGAAAGGGACATGACACGTATATGTATCATTGCCATTAAGGATAAAAAGATGGGGTTTATTCACGTGTGAGTTTATTTTGTCTACATCATGTTATCTTGCTTAAGGTGTTACTCCGTTCTTTATGAACTTAATACTCTAGATGCATGCTGGATAGCGGTCGATGTGTGGAGTAATAGTAGTAGATGTAGGCAGGAGTCGGTCTACTTGTCTCAGACGTGATGCCTATATACATGATCATTGCCTTGGTTATCATCATGATTATTCGCTTTTCTATCAATTGCCCAATAGTAATTTGTTTACCCACGTATGCTATTTTCAAGAGAGAGGTCTCTAGTGAAAACTATGGCCCTCGAGTCTACTTTTATCATATATAAAATCCTAAAAATACTTTGTTATAATTTTACTTTATTTATTTTATTTTGTATTTTTGTTCAATCTATCTATCAATTTTTACAAAATTTAATCTTGCACGTAACCGCCAAGAGATTGACAACCCCTTGTTCGCGTTGGGTTGCAAGGATTTGTTATTTGTGTGCAGGTGCTGCTAACGAGGTGTTGCGTGGTTCTCCTACTGGATTGATAACCTTGGTTCTTAACCAAGGGAAATACTTATCTCTACTGTACTACACCATCCTCTCCTCTTCGGGGAAATCCCAACGCAGTTCACAAGTAGCAATGGCCAGGCCCTGTATAGAGCATGTACCCCATTGTACTACTTCCCCTTAAATGTGCGGATGTGCAAATTCATGTGAGATGACTATTGTTTTTTCGGTGAGATGTCTATTATGGTATCTATGATAGTTCTCTGTGATTCTACCTCTATTCCAAAATTTAAAGAAGCCTAAAAACTTATGTGCATTGAAATAGCTTCATCTCAGATTCCACTATTTTTGAATCATGTATTTAGTCTGCTAAAAGTTATTTTTTTAAGAGGTTCTACCTCTATATTTCAACCATGGAATTCAAAGAAGCATGTTTACTTCTCTGCAGCACAGTAGTTTCATATCAAATTTCTCTATTTTGCTTGGTTTATTCACTAACTTTAAATGTGTAGATTGGTTGAAATGTGTCTATTATCATTTTGCGAATGTTACACTTCATTACCGTATGGTAAAATCTACCTCATAGTAGTAGTTTCGAGTTCTAAGATGCTATGATTTTTTACTTGACAATCTGATTTTTTTCACTGGGAAAATATTCAGCTCTGATATATCTTATTTGCGATGGAAGCCCGAAATTGTTTCTTCACTCCGTGAGAATTAAATATAATAATATTTGGTCAAGCTCGAGGTAGTGACGAACATCTTCACAAACTCTTGCCTGCTCGGGCAAGATTCTTATGGCGAGGTACAACTTCGTCAATCTCTCCATTGATTTTTCTTCAGTCTGATCACAACTGGGGCAAGTGATTAATGAAATCTTCATTGATTATTCTTCAGTCTGTTCACAATTGGGGCAATTGATGCCTACAGTTTACCATGACTTTGTTATAGTTATGCCCATGACCATGAGTTCATTATATAACTTGAAGGGTCTCTCGCCTTTTCTAATGCCAGATGTATCTGGGGAAGATAAGCAATGGTGCCCCCAATAACAATTATAAGCCTAAAGATTAAGAGGAACCAGAGCTCCCAAAGCTTCAACCGCCACATCGAAACAATATCTAGGCTCAGGCACCGACACTTGGTCAGTGCTCTAGGGTACTGCTTTGAATATGATTTTGGTGATTCCACCGTAACCCAAATCTACCTCATCTTCGAATACATGCAAAATGGGAACTTGAGGAGCAAGATTTCATGTAAGTTATCGGTTCCTATCCCGTCCATTATTTCGCTTGCTCTGGCATTCCAATGGCTTAATGTTATGTTTCTTGTTTGAACTATTCTTTACCAGAAGGGACCAAAGGACAAAAGTTTACCTAGGGGAAGAGAATATCGGTCGCCATCGGTGTCACCAAGGGCATCTAGTTCTTGTATGGAGGGATCATACATGATTTATTTGGGAATAATATGAGGATCAACAACATTCTTTTAGACGAGAACCATGTCGCCAAAATTGCAGGTACAATATTCCAATCCTATGAGAGGCTACCAAACCTGAGGCAGACCAGTGAAAAACTAATTTATGATCTGAAGTGTCCAACTACTTTGTGGAGTTTTTATGGCTTTTTGCTGACCAACAATGTATTGTTTGAATATTCGACCAGGGAGGGGCATGAAGGAGGCACGAAAACGATAGGTACCTACAAGGTTCAAGCTTCTAATACTTATAATATATAGTAGGTACCTACAACTACTATTATCTTCTCTTTCTTTCCTTGTTAAGGGTCTCGCGGAAAGTGGAGAGAGAAGCATCATGCTAATTAATTTCAAAATTGATTTTGAGTTTGAACTAACAAGTTTTACCAAAGAAGACATCAAAGAAATTATATTTAGGGAGATACTGGAGTACGGCCCTCAAGTTCTCAAGGATTATATGAACGAATCTGAAAAAACTAACTGTACATGTTCTTGGTTTCTACCTTGGACATATCTTGTAAATTTTTTATATCCTATTTTGCATATGTAGCAATATTCACCACTTATGCCCTTGAATCTTATTTTTTTTATGTTATGTACTATTGCTGACAATTTGCGGGGGCGAGTCGAGAGAAAGCTTGTTCTTCTCCCAAGGTAATTTACACTATCATAGTTCTTTTGATTGTGATCCGTTATATATAAAAATCAGGCTATCAATGATTTGTACAACCGTACTTACCTTGTGAAAAATTATTAGAAGTATCAAAATACATTTTTGACAAGCTAAGTATTGTTAGGATTTAGGGCCAACTTGCCAATGCATTGGTACAATCATACTTAACATGTTAAAAATGATTAGAAGTACCAATGCATTGGTTAATAGGCAATGATTTTCACACAACTAAGGAATCAACTAATGAACTATTATAATATGATTAGTATTTCGGGCCAACTTGCCAACAATAAGAGTATCATGATGATGATCATCAATTTTCAAAAGCTGTGAAGCATCGCAATCTACCATATTCTACACGAGCAAATAGCCTTTTGAAGTATCACAAGCCTGCTTTGTAGTTCATTACTTGATTCCTTAGTTGTGCTAGTCCTGGGTGTGCATTGAGGAATCCTTGGTGTGGTGTGTTGGGAAACATAGTTGAAAACAAAAAAAATCGCCTTACGATCAACCGGGAACACTATGAAGATGTGGTTTGAATCAGATCTTCACCAACTCTGAGTTGCAGCAGAAGAAGAGTCGGTGTAGATCGTACTTGAAGTCCCTCGATCTGTAGATGAACGATCCCTCGAACGGCCAATGAACGATCCCTCAAAGGGAAGACCGAAAGCATGACCTCTCCACAGTTTAAAAACGTACAATCTTCACGATTCGGTAGTGCTTCGCCGTCCAGAGATAATCACTGCCGAAGAATTAGAGGGAGGAGATTAGAAACACACTGGGCTTCTAATTGGATTAAGTAGAACTAGAACTAGAGAACTAGAGGAGGCTCTAAAACGTGTGTCTCTCAAGGGCCAAAACCTCTAGTATATATAGGTTGGAGGGGAGAGGGAGGGCACCACAAAGGGGGGAAGATTCCCATTGCTCCGGCCAAGACGAGGGGAGTCCCCCTCCAATTCGGCCTCCCCCTTCCTTCTCCTTAAAGAAAAGGGGGCGCCTCCCCTATTGGGACATGTGGCCCAATATCCTTTCCACCACTTGACCTTTTAAGGCCTATTGATGTTTAATTAAATATAAAAGCCTCCTAACTATTGTTAGAGACTTTTATTATTAATTTAACATCTCCGGAAACATTTTACCTATATATTATTTATCGATATTACCTGGTATTACGCGGTAAACCCCAAAACCCTTCTGTTAACCTTGAAACGCTTTTGGTTCCTCTTGAAACTATTTCAAATATTAAAAAAATCATAAATAATTTCTCATTACTCCTGTCCTACGAACATTCATCAGGTCGTGATTATCTGAAACTTGTGACCCTATAGGTCCGGTAAAACACAGACATGAAAAAAAACCTTTTGTTCAATGATCGATAGCGGAACCGTGGACATCCAGATCGATCCCTGTGAGTACACGAATGCCATTTGAGTGAACCTTTGGTTATCATGTGTTTATTCCCTTTGCTTCGCGATAATTTACAAAACCTCAGGTGAGATGAATCGATATCCTCTTCATTCATTCTCATGCTCACTATATCGATCTCCTTGTTACCGGTTTTGTTCTTCTTTCTCGTTGACATGCTCCACATCCCCGTGACATAGTCACATGTGTCTGGCCAGAAGATGATGAATGCCGTCACACCGAGAGGGCCCTAATAATATCTCTCCATCATCGGAGGAGCAATTCCCACTCTTGAGCTATCTAGCCCCTTGTCAAACTTTTCGATGAACCTGTAAGTTGCGTTATGATCACCATGTTACAGATGACATTTGAGAAACTACAAAACTCATCGTACAGTAAGAAGTGACTACGTACTCTCATGGTCTAAGGATCTAAAGCATATGTTAACTCTTAGTGTTATAACAATTGACTTCTGACGATTGCATCTCAAAGTATAACGTACAAGTTTGGTCAATTCAATATGATCGTTCTTCTAACGTCATATTATCAATGTTGTTTTAGGACTATCATTATACTTAATGATATCCTAAGATCCGGAAAACATGATCACTATCAACACTTGAGCTAGTCTTAGCAGCCACACTAAGAACCTGGTTTTACTGTTTATCATTCCACACATACGTGTGAGTTTTCCACTGAATCGCATATTTCACGATCGTAGCAGTTATAGCATAGAATACAAACTTTTAATTATAAACATGGAAATATAATAATACAATATTATTGCCCCTAGGGCATATTTTCAACAGACTTCCACTTGCACTAGAGTCAATAGTCTAGTTACATAACTTACTTTACACCAATGGATATCCTGGTGTTTTGCTTGTGGTAGAGACTTTCCCATATGTTATGAGACATTCAAAACCGTGTGAATATTGAGTACTTTTATTTGCGTTCGATATGTCTGGTATTCTTCAAGGAACTACTTAATCCAGAATACCTCCAATCGACGCTACTGAAGCAGCATCATACTTTGCTTCTAACGTAGAATCTGCATTAGTGTTTTGTTTGAAACTCTTCCAAACCACCTCACCACCATTAAGGGTGAAAACATAGCCCGATTGAGATTTATAGTCACCTATATCAATCATGAAACTAGCATCGGTGTAACCATTTAAAATGATCTCTTCATCTCCGCCATAGACAAGAAGCATGTCCTTTGTTCTCCTGAGGTACTTACTAATATTTTAACATCTGCCAAGTGAGCCATCCTAGGATCACTTTGGTATCTACTACTAACACTTAGCATATAAGAAACATCTGGTCTTTTACATATCATAGCATACATGATGGATCCAATTGCCGAAGCATATGGAACTCCACTCATCTGCACATGCTTATCAACTGTCTTAGGACTTTGATTCTTGCTAAGTGTCGTGCCATGTGACATTGGGAGAAGCAACTTTTTAGCATTCTCTAGTTTAAACCTCTTTGAAACCTTGTCAATGTACGTGCTTTGGTTTAACGTAATTAGACGTCTTGATCTATCTCTATAGATCTTAATGCCCAACATATAAGCTGCTTCACCTAAGTCTTTCATTGAAAACACACTTTTCAATGAATCTTTTATTGTGCCAAGAAACTTCACATCATTTCCAATCAACAATATGTCATCCACACATAATATTTAGGAATAATACAGAGCTCCCATTGAACTTCTTGTATACACAAGCTTCTTCAGCATTTTCAATGAAGGCAGACTCTTTATCCACTTCATCAAAATGTTGATTCCAGCTCCTTGATGCTTGCTTCAAACCATATATAGCAATTTGAAGATTACACACCTTTCGACATTCTTAGGATTGACAAAACCTTCTGGTTGTATCATATATATATATCCTCTTTAAGATTTCCATTTAGGAACGTAGCTTTTGACATCCATCTGCTATATCTCGTAGTTGAAATATGTAGCAATTGTCATCATAATCCGAACAGACTTTAGCATATCTACTGGTGAGAGAGAGTTCTGTCATAACCAACTCCCTCAATTTGCAAAACCCTTTCTCAAGCAGTTTTGCTTTATAGATAGTAGAGTTACCATTCTCGTCCATTTTTCTTTTGAAAGTCCATTTACATTGCATGGGTCTTTGATAACCCACAAATATAGGTGATCGTTCGTAGCCTTTTTCGATAAGTAAGATTGTCTAGCCCAATGAGGAGCTAAAGTTAGAATTGATATTCTCTCAAGTTCTATCGACCACCTATACAACTCTATGCACATCAACGTTTGCTATACCTAGAGACAAGTAATAAAACTAGAAGTACTTTGTAGGTGTAAAGGGATAGGTTTGCAACATAATAAAGAACATGAAAATAAAAGTACAATTAAATTAGTATAGCGAGTGTGGGAAAGTGGTGGTAGGATTTATGGAATTGTCCCTAAGCAATTGGCTAAGTTACTAGACCGATAGTAAGTTTTTATGTGGGAGAGGCCACTGCTAGCATGTCACTCCTTACTTGAAATTCTATGCACTTATGATTGAAACTATTAGCAAGCATCCGCAACTACCAAGGTTCATTAAGGTAAAACCCAACCATATCATTAAGCTATATTAGTCCCCCTTCAATCCCGTATGAATCAATTTCTATGGTAGGAAGAAGCTTCTGCCACTCTTGCCCTCCAATGCATAGTCCTATCAACATATACAACTAACCCTATGGTGTGATCCACCTGCGCTCTCATATGATGGGCACCAAAGGACAACAACATAACCACAAGCAATTTAAACTAATCATAGCAATTCACCGACCCATAGGACAACAAAAATCTACTCAAACATCATAAGATGGCAACAAATCATTGGATAATAATATGAAGCATAAAGCACCATGTTCAAGTACAGGGTACATCGGGTTGCGGGAGAGTGGACCGCTGAGTATAGATGAGGGAAGGTGATGGGGGTGTTGATGAAGATAACGGAGTTGTTGGATTAGATCGCCGTCACATGATGATTGCCCCCTTCCTTCTTCTTCTTCCTTGGCCTCCCCCTAGATGGGAGGAGAGTTTCCCCTCTGGTCCTTGGTCTCCATGGCTTCTGGAGGGCAGGAGCCCCTCCGAGATTGGATCTCTCTCTCTGTTCTCTTATGTTTCGCGTTCCTTTTTTCTGGCCCTTCACCATTTCATAAATTCCCGGAGATCCATAACTCTGATTGGGCTGCAATTTTGAGGGGATTCTTATCTAGAAATTATCTTCCCTGCGGCGAAAGAAGGGCCCCAACCGACGTACGAAGGAGCCACAAGCCTGCTAGGTGCGCCCAGGGTAGGGGGCACACCGTCTGAGCATGTGGGCCCCTCGAGCATCGTCTCGCATTGATTCTTTTCCCCAAAAAATCACATATATTCCAAAATAAATCTCTATAAATTTTTATCATGTTTGGACTTTGTTTGATATGGATTTTCTGCGGAAAAAAATGCAACAAACAAGAACTGGCACTGGGCACTGGATCAATATGTTAATCCCAAAAATAATATAAAATGTTGCCAAAAGTATGTGAAAGTTATAGAATATTGGCATGAAACAATTAAAAATTATAGATATGACGGAGACGTATCAGTCTTACACCCTTTAGAGGTTCAACCAAGTTCCAAACTTGATTCTCGTACATAGACTCCATCCCGGATTACATGGCTTTAAGCCATTCTTTTGAGCTGGGCGCCGCTATCACTTCCTTGTAATGCACAGGTTCATCTTCTTCTAAGATGGATATATTTCATTCAAGAGGTTCACTAACTCTTCCTTTTGCTGAACTATAGTTTAGTTACAATCTCAACCGATGTAGTAACTTTTGGTTCAGTCGTGCGGACAATTTTCTGGCGAAAATTCTGGTTTGCTAGTCCATCTTACTTTTGCCAAAGATTCAGCAATCTCATCAAGCTGTATTGTCCTCCCACTTCCTTAGTGGGAGACTCCTTCTCGACAAAGTGTCCATTATCCGTGACAAACATTTTGTCATCGGACTTTTGGTATAAGGAATACCCAATTGTTGCCTTGGGATAACCTACAAGGTATCACTTGTCTGCTTTGGGATCGATCTTATTTATTTGTAAATGCTCCACATAAGTATCACAATCCCAAATTTGAGATGCGACAAAATGGTTCGTCTCAATAGACTTTGACGGTGCTCTGTTTAGTGTATATGTTGTTGTTTTAAGTGTGGATCCCAAAAAATGATAAAAGCAGATCGGTAAGTTGTGAAACAATTCCATGATCACTTGGACATTTGCTAAACTCATGACTTAGATATTTTCCACTACAATTTGATCGCAATTTTTTTATCTTTTGCCATGATGATCCTCAACTTCGTTCTGAAGTTCTTTGAACTTTTTCAAATGTTTCAGACTCATGTTTCATCAACTAAATATAATCATATCTACTCAAATCATCAATAAATGTTACGGATTATAAGTATCCACCACGTGTCGGTATGATCATCAGACCACATACGTCATATGTATTATTTCCAACGACTCATGCGCCCATTCAGAATGACTTGTGAACGGCGTCTTAGTCATTTTACTCATCAGACAAGCTTCACATATGTCAAATGATTCAAAATCAAAAGATGTTAATACTTCATCTTTATGAAGTTTCTGCATGCGTGTTTTTCCGATGTGAACAAGACGGCAGTGTCACATGTAAGCGATATTTATCAGTCTTCTTAAGACGTTTAGCATTAATGTTATAGATATCTTTTCACATTCAAGATTCATAATGAATAAACGACCGACAATAGGGGCAAATCCATAAAACATATTCTCACAATAATTTGAACAACCACTATTTTTAGACTTTATAAGAATAACCATCACTTATTAAACATAATCTAGAGATAATGTTTTTACACAACTTCAGAATGAAATAACAATTATTCAGTTCCAAGATAAATCATGAAGGTAAACTAAAGACATGAGTAATTATAAACATAATCAATGTATAATATGTATATCTCTGTTGCAACACACAGGCAACACTAATGGGAATGGCATAGAATGTGTTCACGCGAGTGAACAACATGTAGGTCATGGCGGTACAACCCTACTACGGGTAGAATAGGATTAATTCCCTATAGGTAACATCACATCCTTTAGGCAAGTGAAACACACTCGTCAAAATGCCTTGATGATATATTGCACACCCATTTCATAATACTTTGTTGTAACTATAAACAACTGCAGTATAAATTGTTCTTGTAAAAACAAGGGGGTGGCTATTTCAATGCTCCTTGGACAAGACCCTTCTCTCCTTCTACGTGTTAAAGAAGATTGTGATGGTGGCACTCTAGAAACTTGATACGAACCACCAACATGATCAGTTTTTCAAATATATTTGATGCTGCAAAATCTAAAGTTGTAAGCGTATATATAATGATCTTTTTATCTTTTAACCTTTTCCCTTTATCTCTTAATAAACGTGGCAGTTATTAATTTAGATTGTTTCTTCTAAGTTTATTGGCAGCAAGAATTGATAACTGTTCTTAATTGTTGGTGGGATTAACTAACTCACCTGAATTCGAGAGTCTGTGGACGACCATGTCAGAGATGCAAAATGTGAAGTTATCCTAACCTATAAACGTGTAAAGAAAATATGGTTTGGGTGTATTGGAGAGAGAGGGGAAGAGATCGAGGGAGGGAGAGATGGAGGGAGAGAGGAGGAAGGGGTGAGAGATCATGCAGGTACACATTGGAAGGACAACCATGTTCTGAAATATAATTGGGTGAAGAGGATATGTCTACCTTGGATACGACCAAAAATATTGCATACATGCATATTTGTGAGGTGATTTCTAATACAAATTATGCAATAATTTATTTATGTTATCCAGGAAAAAAATACTTCATGGATTTTTATGTCATGTCTAATTGCAGGTGTATTGGACGCTTGTACAAACCACGTGTGAAGATAAAGAAAAAATGAGATGATTAGAAGTTGTTTAAGAAGTCCTTTCACATCGCTTTTGGTCCAAGAGAAGACAGAGCCAAGTCCCCCATGTTTTGGACTCAAATTCGGACTGCACAGACATATTGACTTCAAACACTTACAACTTTTTTGCATCCGGACTCCGAATTGGGTGAATCATTTTTTGTAGGAAAGCTTATATCGTGCGCTTGCCAACACAGTTGGATTCACCCTCAAAATCATCTGGAATGCGGAGATATCACCAAAATAGTCCAATGCTGTTGGGAAACGTTGCATGGAAAACAAAAAAAATTCTACGCACACGCAATGATCTATCCATGGAGATGGATAGCAACGAGGGGGAGAGTGTGTCTACGTACCCTTGTAGACTGTTAGCGGAAGCGTTTGACAACGCGGTTGATGTAGTCGAACTTCTTCTAGCTCCGACTGATCAAGTACCGAACGTACGGCACCTCCGAGTTCTGCACACGTTCAGCTCGGTGACATCCCTCGTCTTCTTGATCCAGCAAGGTGTCGAGGTAGTAGATGAGTTCCGTCAGCACGACGGCATGGTGACGGTGATGGTGAAGTGATCCTCGCAGGGCTTCGAATAAACACCGCGAGAATATGACCGGGGTTGTAAACTATGGAGGGGGGCGCCGCACACGGCTAACAATTGATGTTGTGTGTCCTAGGCGCCCCCCTCCCACATATATATAGGTGGGGGAGGAGGGAGCAGCCAGGGGGCACCTCATGTAGGATCCGAATCCTACTTGGGGTTTCCCCAAGTGGCGCCCCCTGCCTTATTTCACCGGAGAAGAAAGGGAAGGGGGAAGAGAGAAAGGAAAGGGGGGCCGAACCCCCTTTTTCCTTCTCCCAATTCGGCCTCCTGCCATAGGGGGGGCGCGCCACCCCTTGTGGGCTGATGTGCTCCCCTCTCATGGCCCATATGTTCCATATATTCCCCCCGGGTGTTCCGGTAACCCCTCCGGTACTCCGATAAATACCCGATACAATCCGGAACACTTCCGGTGTCCGAATACTATCGTCTTATATATCAATCTTTACCTCTCGACAATTTCGAGACTCCTCGTCATGTCTGTGATCACATCCGAGACTCCGAACAACATTCGGTCTCCAAATCACATAACTCATATAATACTATATCGTCAATGAACATTACGCGTGCGGACCCTACGGGTTCGAGAACTATGTAGATGTGACCGAGACACCTCTCTGGTCAACAACCAAAAGCGGAACCTGGATGCTCATATTGGCTCCTACATATTCTATGAAGATCTTTATCGGTCGAACCGTTATGACAACATATGTAATTCCCTTTGTCCATCGGTATGTTACTTGCCCGAGATTCGATCGTTGGTATCTTCATACCTAGTTCAATCTCGTTACTGGCAAGTCTCTTTACTCGTTCCGTAATACATCATCCTGCAACTAACTCATTATTCACTTTGCTTGCAAGGCTTCTTATGATGTGTATTACCGAGAGGGCCCAGAGATACCTCTTCGATACTCGGAGTGACAAACCCTAATCTCGATCTATGCCAACTCAACAAATCATCATTAGCTTCTTCATAATTCATAGGTTCGCCATGGTCTAGTAACATGACTTCAAGGAAAGGATTACCGTAGTAGTCTGGTGCGGAATGTGCTCTGTTCGACCTACGAGGTCCAGTAGTAACTTGATCTGAAGTTTCATGATCATCATCATTAGCTTCCTCTCTAGTTGGTGTAGGCATCATGGGAATGGTTTTCTCTGATGTGCTACTTTCCAATTCGAGAGAAGGTACAATTACCTCATCAAGTTCTACTTTCCTCCCACTCACTTCTTTCGAGAGAAACTCCTTCTCTAGAAAAGATCCATTCTTAGCAACAAAGATCTTGCCTTTGGATCTGTGGTAGAAGGTGTACCCAATTGTTTCCTTAGGGTATCCTATGAAGACGCACTTCTCCGATTTAGGTTCGAGCTTATCAGGCTGAAGCCTTTTTGACATAAGCGTCGCATCCCCAAACTTTAACAAACGACAGCTTAGGTTTCTTGCGAAACCACAGTTCATACGGTGTCGTCTCAACGGATTTAGACGGTGCCCTATTTAATGTGAATGTAGCTGTCTCTAATGCATTACCCCAAAACGATAGTGGTAAATCGGTAAGAGACATCATAGAACGCACCATATCTAATAAAGTACGGTTACGACGTTCGGACACACCATTACGCAGTGCTGTTCCAGTTGGCGTGAGTTGTGAAACTATTCCACATTGTTTTAAATGAAGGCCAAACTCGTAACTCAAATATTCGCTTCCACGATCGGATCGTAGAAAATTTATTTTCTTGTTACGATGATTCTCCACTTCACTCTGAAATTCTTTGAACTTTTCAAATGTTTCAGACTTGTGTTTCATCAAATAGATATACCCATATCTACTCAAATCATCTGTGAAGGTCAGAAAATAACGATACCCGGCGCGTGCTTCAACACTCATCGGACCGCATACATCGGTATGTATTATTTCCAATAAGTCATTAGCTCGCTCCATTGTTCCGGAGAACGGAGTTTTAGTCATCTTGCCCATGAGGCAAGGTTCGCAAGTATCAAATGATTCATAATCAAGTGATTCCAAAAGTCCATCCGCATGGAGTTTCTTCATGCGCTTTACACCAATATGACCTAAACGACAGTGCCACAAGTATGTTGCACTATCATTATCAACTTTCCATCTTCTGGCATCAATATTATGAATATGTGTATCACTACGATCGAGATTCAATAAACCATTTACATTGGGTGTATGACCATAGAAGGTTTTATTCATGTAAACAGAACAACAATTATTCTCTGACTTAAATGAATAACCGCATCGCAATAAACATGATCCAATCATATTCATGCTCAACGCAAACACCAAATAACATTTATTTAGGTCCAACACTAATCCCGAAGGTAGAGGGAGTGTGCGATGGTGATCTTATCAACCTTGGAATCACTTCCAACACACATCGTCACCTCGCCATTAACTAGTCTCTGTTCATTTTGCAACTCTTGTTTCGAGTTACTAATCTTAGCAACTGAACCGGTATCAAATACCCAGGGGCTACTATGAACACTAGTAAAGTACACATCAATAACATGTATATCAAATATACCTTTGTTCACTTTGCCATCCTTCTTATCCACCAAGTATTTGGGGCAGTTCCGCTTCCAGTGACCATTCCCTTTGCAGTAGAAGCACTCAGTTTCAGGCTTAGGTCCAGCTTTGGGCTTCTTCACGGGAGTGGCAACTTGCTTGCCATTCTTCTTGAAGTTCCCTTTCTTTCCCTTGCCCTTTTTCTAGAAACTAGTGGTCTTGTTAACCATCAACACTTGATGCTTTTTCTTGATTTCTACCTTCGCCGATTTCAGCATCGCGAAGAGCTCGGGAATCGTTTTCGTCATCCCTTGCATATTATAGTTCATCACGAAGTTCTAGTAGCTTGGTGATAGTGACTAGAGAACTCTGACAATCACTATCTTATCTGGAAGATTAACTCCCACTTGATTCAAGCAATTGTAGTACTCAGACATTCTGAGCACATGCTCACTGGCTGAGCTATTCTCCTCCATCTTGTAGGCAAAGTACTTGTCAGAGGTCTCATACCTCTCGACATGGGCATGAGTCTGAAATACCAATTTCAGCTCTTGGAACATCTCATATGCTCCGTGGCGTTCAAAACGTTTTTGAAGTCCCGGTTCTAAGCCGTAAAGCATGGTGCACTAAACTATTACGTAGTCATCATACCGAGCTTGCCAGGCGTTCATAACGTCTGCATCTACTCCTGCAATAGGTCTGTCACCTAGCGGTGCATCAAGGACATAATTCTTCTGTGTAGCAATGAGGATAATCCTCAGATCACGGACCCAGTCCGCATTATTGCTACTATCATCTTTCAACTTATTTTTTTTCTAGGAACATATCAAAAAATAGGGGAGCTACATCGCGAGCTATTGATCTACAACATAGATTTGCAAATACTATCAGGACTAAGTTCATGATAAATTAAGTTCAATTAATCAAATTACTAATGAACTCCCACTTAAATCAACATCCCTCAAGTTGTCTAAGTGATACATGATCCACATCAACTAACCCATGTCCGATCATCACGTGAGATGGGGTAGCCATCAATGGTGAACATCTCTATGTTGATTATATCTACTATATGACTCATGTTCGACCTTTCGGTCTCCAGTCTTCCGAGGCCATGTCTGTACATGCTAGGCTCATCAAGTTTAACCCAAGTATTCCGCGTGTGTAAATCTGGCTTACACCCGTTGTATGTGAACGTAGAGTCTATCACACCCGATCATCACGTGGTGTCTCGAAACGATGAACTGTAGCAACGGTGCACACTCAGGGAGAACACTTTTACCTTGAAATTTAGTGAAGGGATCATCTTATAATGCTACCGCCGTACTAAGCAATATAAGATGCATAAAAGATAAACATCACATGCAATCAAAATATGTGACATGATATGGCCATCATCATCTCGTGCTTTTAATCTCCATCTCCAAAGCATCGTCATGATCTCCATCGTCACCGGCTCGACACCTTGATCTCCATCGTTGCATCGTGATCGTCTCACCAACTATTGCTTCTACAACTATTGCTAACGCATAGCGATAAAGTAAAGCAATTACATGGCGTTTGCATTTCATACAATAAAGCGACAACCATAAGGCTCCTGCCAGTTGCCGATAACTTCAAAACATGATCATCTCATACAATAACGTATATCACATCATGTCTTGACCATATCACATCACAACATGCCCTGCAAAAACAAGTTAGACGTCCTCTACTTTGTTGTTGCAAGTTTTACGTGACTGCTACGGGCTTCTAGCAAGAACCGTTCTTACCTACGGCAAAAACCACAACGGTGATTCGTCAAGTTTGCTGTTTTAACCTTCTTCAAGGACCGGCCGTAGTCAAATTCGATTCAACTAAAGTAGGAGAAACAGACACCCGCCAGCCACCTTTATGCAAAACTAGTTGCATGTCAGTCGGCGGAACCGGTCTCATGTACGTGGACATGTAAGGTTGGTCCGGGCCGCTTCATCCCACAATACCGCTGAATCAAAATAAGACGTTGGTGGTAAGCAGTATGACTACCACCGCCCACAACTCTTTGTGTTCTACTCGTGCATATCATCTACGCATAGACTTGGCTCTGATACCACTGTTGGGAAACGTTGCATGGAAAACAAAAATTTTTCTACGCACACGCAATGATCTATCCATGGAGATGCATAGCAACGAGGGGGAGAGTGTGTCTACGTACCCTCTTAGACCGTAAGCGGAAGCGTTTGATAACGCGGTTGATGTAGTCGAACTTCTTCTAGCTCCGACCGATCAAGTACCGAACGTACGGCACCTCCGAGTTCTGCACACATTCAGCTCGGTGACGTCCCTCGTATTCTTGATCCAGCAAGGTGTGAGGTAGTAGATGAGTTCCGTCAGCATGATGGCATGGTGACGGTGATGGTGAAGTGATCCTCGCAGGGCTTCGAATAAACACCACGAGAATATGACCGGGGTTGTAAACTATGGAGGGGAGGCGCCGCACACGGCTAACAATTGATGTTGTGTGTCCTAAGCGCCCCCCTCCCACATATATATAGGTGGGGGAGGAGGGAGCAGCCAGGGGGCGCCCCAAGTAGGATCCGAATCCTACTTGGGGTTTCCCCAAGTGGCGCCCCTGCCTTATTTCACCGAAGAAGAAACGGAAGGCGGAAGAGAGAAAGGAAAGGGGGGCCGAACCCCCTTTTTCCTTCTCCCAATTCGGCCTCCTGCCATAGGGGGGGGGGGGGCGGGCGCCACCCCTTGTGGGCTGGTGTGCTCCCCTCTCATGGCCCATATGGCCCATATATTCCCCCCGGGGGTTCCGGTAACCCCTCCGGTACTCCGATAAATACCCGATACACTCCGGAACACTTCCGGTGTCCGAATACTATCGTCCTATATATCAATCTTAACCTCTCGACCATTTTGTGACTCCTCGTCTTGTCCGTGATCACATCCGGGACTCCGAACAACATTCGGTCACCAAATCACATAACTTATATAATACTATATCGTCAACGAACATTAAGCGTGCAAGGCTTCATATGATGTGTATTACCGAGAGGGCCCAGAGATACCTCTCCGATACTCGGAGTGACAAATCCTAATCTCGATCTATGCCAACTCAACAAACACCTGTAGAGCATCTTTATAATCACCCAGTTACGTTGTGACGTTTGATAGCACACAAGGCATTCCTACGGTATCCGGGAGTTGCATAATCTCATAGTCGAAGAAATATGTATTTGACATGAAGAAAGCAATAGTAATAAAACTGAATAATCAATATGCTAAGCTAACGGATGGGTCTTGTCCATCACATCATTCTCCTAATGATGTGATCCCGTTATCAATTGACAACTCATGTCCATGGTTAGGAAACCATAACCATCTTTGATCAACGAGCTAGTCAAGTAGAGGCTCACTAGGGACACGGTGTTTGTTTATGTATTCACACATGTATTTAGGTTTCCGATCAATACAATTCTAGCATGAATAATATACCTTTATCATGAATAAGGAAATATAAAATAACAACTTTATTATTGCCTCTAGGGCATATTTCCTTCAAATGCTGCAGCAGAATCCGAGTCAAACTACAAGTCAAACGGTGTCCCCTTGGCCGCCACCCCTTAGTCCTATATAGGTAGATCAATCCCCTAGTTTTTTCCTTGGGATTTGTTTCGTTAAAAGTTAGTCATTACAACTTCGTGTACTACGTTTGTGTCCAACGACCAGACCGCTTTCGGATCCTCACTTTATCAATACTTCATATATATTCGCAATATTCAGATTGCTCACTTGATAGAGGTGAGGGTGTCCCGATGTTTCGATAAGATGATAACTATCGATTTGATGGAGCCGACTTTGATGATTCGACTACAAACGTACACGATGTTGCGCCTTAGCAATCGCTAAACCAATCTCCTAAAGGTTACTGACGGTGCGGGAAGCACGACCAGCCTGACCATGAATGTATATTCCTGCAAGCAATCGAAGAACGACCAAGAATATGATAAAGCAATCTGAATATTGTGAATATATATGAAGTATTGATAAAGTGAGGATCCGAAAGCGGTCTGGTCGTTGGACACAAACGTAGTACACGAAGTTATAATGACTAACTTTTAACTAAACAAATCCCAAGGAAAAAGCTAGGGGATTGATCTACTTATATAAGACTAAGGGGTGTCGGCCAAGGGGGTGGAAGGACGTCCCAAGGCATCCTAAATTCAACCATATGTCGTACATGGCCCAAGTGGAGGTGACGCAACACCGTTTGACTTGTAGTTTGACTCGGATTCTGCTGCAGCATCGGATTGTGTTTGGTGATATATCCATGCTTCAGATGAATTTGAAGGTGAATCCAACTGTGTTGGAAAGTCACGAGATAAGCGTTCCAACAAAAAAAGATTCACCCAATTTGGAGTCCGGATGCAAAAGATGTAAGCGTTTGAAGTCAGGTGTGTCTGTGCAGTCTGAATCCGAGTCCAAAATATGAGGGGACTTGGTCTATGTCTTCTCTTGTACCAAAAGCGATGTGAAAGGACTTCTTGAATAGCACCTAACCATTTCCTTTTGCTTTAACTTCACACGTGGTTTGTACAAGTGTTCAATACACCCGCAATTAGACATGACACAAAAGTCGGTTAATTATTTTTGTCCTGGATAACATAAATAAATTATTGCATAATTTATATTAGAAATCACATCATAAATATGCATGTATGCAATATTTTTGATCGTATACAAGTAGTCATGTCCTCATCAATGGGATTTGATGGTAAGTCACCATTGTGATAGTTCCCAATTTGCCAGGCTTCATAACTTCGATGCCGAATGTATTGTAGAAATGGTCTTCGATAAATATGTTTTTTGCTCTTGATATCTTAGTATGGTTGTAATTTAATCCATTCATATATCATTCCCAAAAACATTTTTAATTGGGGGGAGAAAGAAAGAACATGAACTAGAATATATTTTATGCTGCCGTCGCTGCCTCCTCCAGAAAAGCTAGGGTTCCTTTGTCTCCCCCGGGTGCCGCCGTCGGTCCGCCTCGTCTCTGGAGGCCCTAGGGCCATGGGGGCACGGTGGATCCTAGCCCTTGCCGGCGGGAGGGCTCCATTTTTAGATGTTTCTTTTGATTTTGTTAGGGTTTATGTCCTCCTTAGGAAGACGAGACGACAGTGGCTCCCTGAAGATGGAATAAATTCTCTCCTCCTACCCCCTGTTTCGGTGGTGCATCTAGCATCGTCGGAGGGCGTGTGGAGGTGTTTCTCCGGTGGATCTCGCAGGATTAGGTCGGTGGTTGTCTTTGGTGGATCCGGTGTTCGTTCGTCTACATTCGTGTGTCTTCAGGTTGGATCCTTCCGATCTACGCATCTCTTCATCGACGGTGGTTGTTCTTCTGATGCGCTGGTCCTATGGGGACTTAGCACGACAACTTCCCGAATGTCTAGTACAAGACGGTTTGCATGGCTCAGGCGAGGGAGGGGCGATGACAGCGGCGCGCCTTCGGCTTGCTTCAGTGTTTGTAGTCATCGCTAGCTGATTTAAGAATCTGGATGTAATTTTTATTATTTCTGATGTTCGTTGTACTATTATGATTGAAAATAAATAGATCGAAAGTTTTTCTGAAAAAAAGAAAGAAAGAAATTAAGAGCGTTTTATAACAATAAACAAAGTCGTTAATGTAGCTCATTTTAATGGGCGGACGTTCTATTAGTGAGGAATTGAACTAAACGGACACTTAATTTGACCCAAACTGCCTCCATATACGTGTGTGCTTTTGTTGTAATAAGCCGGCTTTCTCTTTACTAGAAAAAATCAGCCGAAAATTTCAAAAAAGAAAATCAGCCAGTTAATGCCGCAGTAATCGGTACGTAATATTTTATCTCTAGAACGACATTAGACGCCGAGCGGCAAGCCCAGTTAGCTATCTCATACCTTTTTTTCTTTGAGGGAATTTTTTTTTTGAGGAAGTCTCTCGTATCTTGAAATTGATATATGCAACTATTTACTTCATAAAACGACATTAGAAATCGAGCAAACATCCCCCCCCCCCCCTCTAAAAAAAAGAAATCGAGCAAACGTGTCGGCCTACCAACTTTTTTGGCGGACGGTGATATCGCTCGTTATGAGCGATACAACCGCGCCGCCCACGTCGCTCCTTGGTGGGACAGCCCAGAAACTCCCGGGCTCGTTTCTCTCTCGCTCTTTAATGCTCTGGAAAAAAGTGTTTTTCCTATGGACACGCATTTTAGTGGTCAAACGGCCGAGGCGACGCACATGTGGCAATGCATTGGGCCGGCCCAGTAATCATTACTGTAGGCACTTGGTTCACTGTAGTGACCCGGTTTATTTGTTGGTTTTTTATTTTTATTACTGATTTTTTATTTTGGACCTTTTCTTATGATTGTTCATACTATAAATGTTTTTATAATATATGGTGAACATTAATTCACATACACACTCTACATTGTTTTAATATATAATCAACATTTTTTGACCCAGTGAAATGTTTTGTAATATGCGTTGAACATTTTTTTTAAATATATATTGGACATTTTTGTATTGTAGGTTGAACATTTTCTTAATATACTAGCGCAATGCCTGTACGTTGCTATAAAACTATAAAATACGAGGAGTTAGGTCACTGGCTTAGGAAATCATCAAAATACGTTCGCATTATGCGGCCTTTGTGTGATGTTCACTATTAAAAAGAACAAAAATACAACAAAAGATCACGCATCAGACATTAGAGAATCTTGGGTAACCATAGTACGTCCTTTGTCAGACAAAACATTTCGAATGTTGAAACTTATAAGAATAGACATTGGTAAGTTGACTGCACAAGGTCATGGATTGAATAGGAGGACAAGATCTATCATCATTTTAGAATTACAATTTGTTCGCTCTGTTCTGTGATATAAAACTAAAATAACTTGGTTGGGAAGAAAAATTGACAAACAAGAGCATCATATTGAGTTGAAGTCACATTTCTACATTTGTTAATTGTGCCTTCTATAAGTGTTGGTCTCACATGAAAGCAGTAGTGTATTTGTTTATTTCTGTTAGGTCGCACATGTGACTACAAATAGATTTGTTTATTATGTTCCTGGAAGGTTGGTATTCCCACTGTAGGTAGATGTACATTGGTTTATTTGTGAACGTTGTTGTTCCCATATGTGAACTCACAATCAACTCTAACCTTTTTAAGTAGGAAAGATGATGATCATTTTTTATAATGCACAAGGACATTTTGTAATATATAGTGAACATTTTTCTAATATACGATCAACATTTTTATAATACATGGTGAACCTTTTTCTAATATATAGTGAACTTATCTTAAATCCACGCTGAACTTTTTTTTCTTCTGGAAACATAGTTTGAACCTCTTTTGTAATATATACAGTGAATATTTTCTTAATATACGATGACCAGTAACGAATTGTTCATTGTGTATTTAAAAACTAAAGAAACAATTCATCGTATATTAACGAATTGTTCACCGTGTATTAAAATGTTACTCACCATATATTATCAAAATAAAATGGAAAATAAAAAGAAATAAAGAACCAAACAAACAAATAACCAGAAATAACCAAAAAGAAAAAAGCAAAACAAAAAAACAACAGAAAAAACGAACGAAAAATATGAAGCAGCAAACGCTTAGAGCATCTCTAGCAGACCCCGTATATCGCCGACCCGCAAAACTCATTTACAGTTCGCGGAAAAACAGTTTTGCGGGCCGGCGCGGGCGACGGCCGAGCAGACCCCGCATAGTGGAACTGTAAAACGGAATATTCGCGGACGAATACCCCGCATAGTTGACAAACAGCGTCTCAACATCCGAGTCGTCCGAATCGGACGAATCCTCGAGCAAAAACTTCTCGTAGGGGCTCAATTCCATCAAAATTCACAAATACGAACGCCGCATAAACCAACTATGCATACCGCATCCCAAAGCACAAGCACAAGTACTAACCAGCGGCTCGGGGCGGTGGCTTTGCGGCGGTGGATCCCGGGGCGGCGACGGCGACTAGGGGCAGCTCGGATCGGCGGATCCGGGGAGCCGGTGAAGCGGCTAGGTGGAACAGGGGAGGGGTGCCCCGCGGCGCGATTCCGCCCGCAGATTTGGCCGGAACCAATGGCGGGCGACGGCGGAAGGGGGTGGGGAAAGGGCGAGGGCTGAAATGTCCCTCCCGCCAACCGCTTTCCTGGGATACGGGGCACCGTCGGGTCGATGGGGAAAGCTGCGTTTTCGCAGGTTGGGGATGGGATTTTACCACGCCCCTCAAATTTTTTTGCGGGTTCGACGCGTTTGCGGGGTCTGGTCAGGCAGCATTTTACGCGCGGACCCGTATTTTGACGGTTATTTTACGGGTCGGAGCATTATACGGGGTCTGCTAGAGATGCTCTTAGCATGTGCTGGTGCTAACTGGCTTGGACCACCCACGGGCGTTGCGGGCAAAGGATCTGCCATCTCGCTTATATCGAGACCTAGCGTGAGCTCGCGTCCGGCGCCTGGCCACATGCCTCTTCCCTTGTTTTTGCTTTCTTTTTGTTTACACTTGAAAATATTCTTATATATAATACAAAAAACACATTACATAATTTTTTAATGCTAACCAAGCATTTGAAAAGTGATAAATGTATATAGAGGAATTGTTACTCATGTATATGGAAATGCATAAAATGTATTTCAAAAATGTTAACCAGGAATTTGAAAAAAGATTAATCAAATATTTTAAAAAATGTTAATCAAGCATTTGAAAAAAAATGTCATGTATACAAAACAAATAGAATATGTATGAAAAAGTGTTGACTATGTATTTAAAAAATGTTATACTTGTATAAATAAAATGTTCCCGGTGTATAAAAAATGTACATTGTACACTAAATAAAATTAGACTTCAAAAAACATATATTTATATATATTTAGTTCTTTACCTAAAAAAATCCTGAACATGTATATATGTTTGTGGGGTAGGGGGTATAATTGTTCCTGATGTATAGGGAAAATGTACATTCTATGTGTAAAAATGTTTATTGCCATTTAAAAAACCATTCCCCGTATATTGAAAAAAGTTGACCATGTATTCTAAAAATGTTAATGTTGTGTTTTTCAAAAATGTTAAAATTGTACTAAAAAAATGTTTGAGATATATATATATATATATATATAGTAACACTATTCTGATCCTGGGTATTCAAAACGTCGCTATATAGATGGCGATCGGGTCGTTCCCGAACTCCCGAACCTGGAGCAAGCAAAAGAAAATTCCCACCCCATGAGATCTGGTCCGCCACCTTGCCCCCGATCCCCATCCTTCCTCGATCCCATCGCCGCCGATCTCCTGACCCACCATGGCCTCTTCCTCGGCTCCGCCACCAACGCGTCGGAAGCACCCCCCACCGCCGCATCCCTAGCATGGCGGCCGCCCCGCGCCCCGCTTCCCGGCCGCCGGCGCCGCCATCCACTTGGCTTCTGTGCGGCCTTAACCGCCGGCATCCAGCCGGCTCACTAGCCCCGCCAACCATCCCGCGAGGTTGCTTCTACCATGGACCCTCCGCGGCCGCAGCTTCCAAGCGGCCATCCTCCTTGACGGCGGCTCCAGCGACCAGCCGCGCGCACAGCCCCTACTCCTTCCGGTGAAGTGCCCGGCCACACGTGCCTTGTGTCACTGGCCTCTGAGAAAAGTTTGGTCGCCTCGCTTTTCTCGGCCGCCTCGGCGCCACTTCTCCGACCATCCGCTGGCGCCGACGGCAACACACGTCGATCACCGCCTCCCCCGGTCACACAATTCGCCCGTCACCAACGCTGGCCTGGTCGCAGCAAAGGCACTTGCTTGCTCCGCCTGTCCCCATTTGATTTCTTCAGTTTTGCCCCGATTTCTCATCTGAGCTTGGGTGACTCAACTATCTGAACTGCAGAGAACGTGGGATGGCGTTAACTGAACTGTTGCTGCACCTCCATGTAAATCTGCTGCTAGATGAAGACCAATCTGGTCGCTGCACTGCTATGCACCCCCTTTTGCTGATTGAAGTTGTTATTTGCTAGCTTTGTGATATGCTACTATAGCACTTGGAGCCTGGAATCGATTTCTTCATCAGGTGTTTACTCGGACTATCAACACTAGACCATAGAAAAAAGGGATGTAGGGAGGAACATTGTTAACACTTTGAAAAAGTTCAGCTTTAGTTCCTTTTTCAGATTCAACACGGAAGGTCAAGAACGAAGGCATTTTTTATAAGGAACAGGATGCATGAGCTTGATAGAATACAGACGTAAACACAAAATGTAGCTGGCGTTATGTTTTCTGTGAAATCAAAGTTCGTTTTGGCAACAATAGTACTTCACGGCTACATTTTCCATTGTACAAAAGCCACTGTACTGATTTTGGCCATACATGTGTTTACCTCTGTGTAATTTTCTTCTCGGACTTACCTCTCTGTCTAATTTCACAGCGGCTCAAACGTTCAGTAGTAATAGTTTCAGACGTTCCAAACCCGAACTTTGACATTTTGCTGTGGGAACTTCACGTATTTTCTGTGCGGGTTGTGGGTGCGTGTGTTCCGTGTGATGTGCGTGTGTGTCAGTGTGTGTGCGCGCGTCCGCGTGGGTTCTGTGTGGGAGGTGTGCGTGCTTAGCACATGAAGTTCAATTATTAAAAATTCATAAGTTCAAAAAAAGAAAATGCAAACAAAAACAAAAACACACAAATTGTAAAAAGGATTTTTTTTGCCTAACAACTGTTCGTGCAAATGTCTGTAAGAGGCTAACAGCTACTGTTGACAAAATTTCCAGCTGTGGTTAGACGGAGCTCCACAACCGTGGTCCAGTTTGTCGAAGAGGCTCCTGAAGCTACAAAAAAATGTAGTGTTTTTAAATTTTGCAGCTCAACTTTACGACCTTTCCAGACAAAGTACTTACTTACCAAGGGGTACAAAAAGAAAATAGTATGTTTAAATTGATTCATTTGTTCTATGTTGAAGAAAATGTAGAAGCTTGATGGAACCCAGAAAAATATTATGGAAAGAAGCTAAACAAAATATCATGGAATTCAAAAAAAAACTTTGGAGTGTCACTGTAAAGGACTAAGAAGGTCAAATTAAAAACGGAGCAATTTGAAAAAAAGTTTTAAAAAATAGATTTTCTCTGTTTCTAAAAAAACCTAGAAGTTCAAATATAAATAACACAACGGTTCAATCTTGATTACGAAACTAGAGTTTCCATGTTACTAAAGAAAATACCAAGAAGTTCGGATTTTAAAAATAGGATGGTTCAAAAAATATAACAAAAAACATAACTACCACTTTTTCACAAATAGGTCGAAAAACCAAGAGTTCAAAAAAAGTATATGGCAACTAGATTTTCCCTAATTCCCTGTCGTTTATATAAAAAGTTGAATGAAGTTCAAATTTATTAAAAAGAGGTTTATAAAAGAATTGTTATCAAAGTGTCACCCATAAAAAAAATTAACTCCAGAAGTTCAAATTCAATAAACCTCACAGTTCAAGAATAATGTAAAAAGCAAAAAAGAGACACACATATGTTTCTACAGATTCTTCCCCATGGATTTCCTTGTTCCAAATAAAACATAAAACCAAGAAGTCCAAATTAAGAAAATAGAGCAGTTCAATATTTATAAAAAACTCAAATTTTTCTCTTTACCAAAGAATACAAGCAAGAAGTTCAAATTAAAATAGCAGAGAAGTCGATGCATAACAAAACTCAAATTCTCCCTATTTCTAGGAAAAATACAAAAATGAAGTTCTATTTAAAAAACACTTGTCGAAAGTTTACTTAAAAATCATGTTATTCTTTCCTAAAGAAATAAACCAAGAAGTTCAAATTAAAAAAATAGTGCAGTTCAATAGTTATAAAAACTTAGATTTTTCTTGTTACTGAAGAAATAAATCAAGAAGTTCAAATTAAAAAAACAGAGTAGTTCGATGTATACGGGAAACTCAAATTCTTTCCGTTCAAAGGAAAAATAAAAGTATGAAGTTCAATTTTAAAAAATGTTTGATGCTTATTTAAAAATCATATTATTTTTTGAATAAAACTAAGAAGTTCAAATTAAAATAACAGAGAAGTTTGAAGTTTATTAAAATAAAAAACAACTCTTTATTCGAAATAATATGTGAAGTTCAAATTAGAACAACCGAGAAGTTCGAAGTTTATAAAATGCTTGATGTTCGACCTCCGTGCACGGTTCAGAATCTATATTGCGGGACGTCCGACCTCCAATTACATGTTTTAAAAAGGCAAAAAATGACGTCTGACCTTCAATTGCGTGTAATTCGACGTATACACGAAAATACGTGACAGAAGTTCAAGGTAAAAACAACGAGAAGTTCAACTACTGCAAGGAATGCATTTCAGGTGAGAATAAAAAGTATAGAAAAATAAAAGCTTAAAAGGTTTGTTGAAAGAAGTTCAAGTGCTCTTTCCGAGGAAGTTCAAAAATTCTTGCGAGAGATGTTCACCTTGTATTTCCATGTTCGAAAACACAATTTTTTTTTGTTTTTTTGCGTTTTAAAATAATTCTCTCAATCCACAAAGAAGTTCAGTTATTATTTGGGAGCAATTTGATTTCAAAAAGAAAATAAAAAATTCAAATTATAAAAATGAAAAAATTTCATGTAATACATGGTGTGTGTTTAATATGAGAAAAATGAATAAAAAGGCAAGGTCCAATTTTTTTGGTTGTTATAAGTTCAAGTCCTCGGTCGGAGAAAGTTAAAAAAATTATTGTGAGAGAGGTTTGTACAAAAGGAATATCATTTGTGTAAAAAAATTATTGTGAGAGAGGTTGAGAAAATTAGAAACGAAAATACGTTACAGAAGTTCAACGTGAAAACAGCAGGAAGTTCAACTACTGCAGTGAATGAATTTCAGATGAAAAACTTTTAAAACCGTCGCGAGTATGAAAAAATGATCAACACGGAAAAGTTGCGTATTTACAGTAGCTTTTTATCGGTATATCACTTGCTCAATTACGGTGAGTGGATGGAGAGCTACGAGCCAAAAAAGGACGCGAAAAACAGAGTGAAGTTCAAGTAGACATGCCGAGAAATTCAAGTTCTTCATGCGGTGCATTTTCGAACAATCTGTTTCGCGACAAAGGCAGAACGCATGATCTCGCTGTTTTCAAAATTTATTGAAAACGGCCAGGAATCAGAGTAAACCATCAACATGAAAAAGTGTCGCATTTTCCGTAGCTTTTCAATGTTATATTATTTGTCCAATTCCGATAAAATTTGTAGAAATTACGGTGAAAATACATTTTTAGCCATTTTTAAAATTGACCTAAAACCGTAAAGAATTGGAAGAAACAATATATACCAAAAAGTTCTGCATTTGTTCAACCTTTCCAACGCCATATCATTTGCTGCATTCGAACGTACGGTTAAAAAAATAGCTCGAAAATACGAACTCAGTGGAACTTGTACCGTTTTCTAAATTACTTTTAAACCGTTCAAAATTAGAAAAAATTTCAACATGAAAAAGTACCGCATTTTCATAAGCTTTCCAACGCCATATCATTTGCCTCAATTGGATTAGCCGTTTAGAAATGGCATCGAAAATACGAACTCGGTCGGTCGGTTTGTGAAATTTTATGATTTTCTAAATTACTCTTTAACCACAGGGAATTAGAGAAAACTATCAACATATGGAAGGAGCGGTTTTGCAGCAGCTTTACAACGCCATATTATTTGCCTTATTCCGATAAACGGTTTAGAAATGCGATCAAAAATACGATTCATGTTTTTTGTATGAAGAAAAAACGGTTTTCAAAACTGCTCTTCAACCGTTTACATTTTGCCAAAAATTTAACTTGCGTCATGATACTCGTGTGCATAGCTTTCCAACGGTATATCGCAAGCCCCATTTGGGCAATGTTTGCGGAAGTTCAACCTAGCACTAGGGGAAGTTCAGGTCGAACAACTCAAGCAGTAAAATTGCAACAAGACGCATGTTCATCACGACCCGAGAGCAAAATCCGCCAATGAGCGAGATTCCTATTTAAAATGGGCATTTAGTTGCTAAAAACCGTTTGCAGATTACACTTACATCACATAGAACACGACTGACCAGAAAAATTCGCGCGGTGAGACACGGTTGCGAAGATAGCTCGAAGGTCGGGTTCCTACAGAGGGAAGTTCAGGCTGTGTAACTCAGGAAGTTCAGGTTGTGATCAGAATAATATTCTGATCCCGTGATAAGAATAGTGTTTATGTATGTGTGTGTGTATATATATATATAATGTCGAATTTGTATGAAAAAAGTAAACATAAAAAATAATATTTATCATAAAAATTGATCATGTGTTTCACAAAAGTTAAACATGTATATAAAATATGTTTATGATATACTCAAAAAGTGTGTGTACTGAAAAAGTTGACATGGGTTGAAAAAAAGAGAAATCGATGAAAATCAACCAAGAAACAAATAAAACCAATAAAAACTGAAAACCAAAGAAAACCAAAGCAAAAAGAATGAAATCATGAAAATTGAGATGTAAACAAAGAAAGACCAAGAAAATCGATGAAAACAAAGAAAAATAAAGAATACCAGTGAAAACCAAGAAACAAAGAAAGAAAAATGAAGAAAGAAAATAAACAAAACCAAAAGCAGTGAAAACCATGAAGGAAACAAAAACAATCTGTGAAAAAATGAAGCAGAAAAAAGCAACGAAAATCAACGAAGAAAAAGAAAACCCGAAAGAAAATATAAAATAAAAGAAAAACGAAAAAACAGAATAAATAGAAGAAGCAAGCGACCGAGTGTATCGAAAGCACGGGCGTAATATTGAAATGGGCCGGCCCAGTAGCTACATGTTGAGGAAACCATTCAGACGAGCGTACCATATATCTCGCTTGACTCGAGATATAGTTGTCGGGCATTTTGGTGCTGCCTTCCTGGAAAAAATGGCAAACGGTGTTTTTTGTTTCTAAAAAGTTGGTGCAAATAAAAAATTGTTCAGTGAAGGATATCTGGAAATTTGAAAAGAAAATATTGAATTTTAAATTTATGCAATGAACGAGATTACAAAATTGTTTACCTTTTCTGAATGTTTGTGAAATTTTAAATTATCCATGAATTTGACGAAAAATACAAAAATTGAAAAGTGTTCATTAATTTTAAACAAATGTGTACTTGAAAACCTTGAACAATTTATGAAATCATAAACATTATTTGAAAAAGTGAATAATTGTAAAAAATTGAACATGTTTGAAGATTTGAACTTTTTTGAAATAAAAACATTTAAAAAACCCAGGAGCTCGAAGCTAAAAACAGAGATGATTATAATTTTGGGAGGTATGCCTTTTCCCGTGAACGTCACGACTGAGAGTTTTCAATATCTTCCATGCTAAACAAATTAGCGGCGGTTCCCAAGCGGAAACGTAAAGTTTACTCCCCCTCAGCCGACAAACACAAGCCATGGCTAGCCGAATCCTCGGGTGCCCTTCATACTAACAACTTTCGGGGGAGTTTGTTTCATTATTTGCGATTTGATCATGGGACTAGGCATCCCGATTACCAGCCCCTCTCGTGTAAGGACAAGTGAATAAACACTCATCATGAGAATAACCCGCTTAGCATGGAAGATACTGACCGCCCCATGTCGCTGCATGAGTGGTACGGGCACACAAAACAGATGCATATTTGAATGTTTAGAGGTGGCACATGCAAATTTACTTGGAACGGCAGAGTAATACCGCATATAGTTAGATATAGTTGACTCATCTGGGACAACTTTGGGTTTAAGGATTTGGATGCACAAACAGTATTCCCGCTTAGTACAGGCGGAGGCTAGCAAATAGATTCAGAAACGACCAGCTAGAAAGCGAAAATGGTCGTAAACATGCATTGAGAATAATTAACATTGAATACGAGGATGAGTAGGATATCAAACACCCTGAACATAAATATCGTGGAGGCTATGTTGGTTTTGAATCAACTACATGCGTGAACATGTGCCATGTAAAGCCACTTGAATTATTCACAGGAAGATACCATACTATTATACTACACCATAACCATATTAATGCATGTTGATACTCAAGATAACATCATTATCCACTTCTAGCTATTTAAGCATGGCATGAGCAACTATAATCTCTAATTGTGATCACAAACATGTTTACTCATAATGATACTGAATCAAGAACGATGAGCTAAACATATTTTCAAAAACAAAAATAAGAGGAATTCATACCAGCTTTCCTTCACCTCAATCACTTCATCAAATCATCGTCATTATTGCCTTTCACTTGCACAACCCAATGATATGAAAATAATAATAGTGCAAGTGTGTCGTGGACTAAGCTGGGATTTGCAAACATTTTACTCAAAGGGGAAGACAAGGCAATATATGCTCTTTGTTAGATCAACAATAATGCATATGAGAGCCACTCAACATGTTCATCGTGGTCTTCTCCTTACGACAACTCAAAGAAAAGAAAAGAATTTCAGACAAACACACTGAAATATTTTTGGAGTTTTCGTTTCTGAAGAAAGCAAATTTAACAAAAAGAGAAAAATGAAAAACGAGAAAAACTATTTACACGGGAAAGCTCCCAACAAGTAAAAGAAGAATGAGAAATCTTTTTGGGTTTTATTTTTAATACTACAAACTACTAAACAAGAAAGAAAAACCAAAAAGAAGCAAGAAATACTTTTGGATTTTCAAAGTTTTTCAAACACACAAGAAGAAAGCGAAAATAAAACTAACATGGATATACAGTGAAAAAGGATGAATATCGGCAACTGAAATGAAATGTGTGGTACATGAATGTAATGTCGGTGAGAAATACTTACTCCCCCAACCTTAGGATTTTGGCCTAAGTTGGTATATGGCCACGGGTTGAAGTATCCCTCTCCAGGATAATGCTGAGGCTCATCGAGGTTCCAGTGATGAATGGGATCCTACATATCCCACTGGTAAACAGGCTCTGCGGCCGCCTCAGGCTCACGTGCTGGCTCAGGCTCGAGCACTTGGGGCGGCACCAAGCCCTAGTAAGCGTAAATGTCTGCGGGCATAATAGTGTACCTGCCTAAAGAAAGATCGAACAAAGAAGGTGGAGGCAGGGTAATAGTCTCACGAGGGCCCTGACTAAAAACCAAGTTATACCGAAACCGCGCATTGCCACTTTTAATGAAATAATGTCCAACCATGCTAACATAATCAAGGTACCTAACAGGTAAAAGCTTGTCCTCTACCTCATCATGTCTAATAGGAATCTCAAAATGTCTAGCGAGGCGAGAAGCATAAATACCACCATAAATAGCTCCCTTCGAGCGGTTAGTGTGTAACCGTCGAGCAATCATAGCACCCAAACTAAAAGTTCTATCGCTGTAAAGAGCATGGCGCAAAATAGCAAGGTCCGGAGAGCTAAGTGTTCCACTCTCCCACCATCCAATTAAACACCTCCCGGCAAATAATGAATAATAGCGCAAAACGGGAAAAATGTAAACCAACAACTCTAGCCTCAGAAACTCCTCTCGTCTCCCCCACAGTGACTTCAGATATAAAATCTGCAAGGTCACGGGGAAGTGGCTTTATCTAGTGTCATCTCTCTAGGAACATCATATAAGTTGAATGTGACCGTGGGTGGTTCTGTCCTAGAGTGGAAATGGAAACTTTGCACAAAAGTATTCCTGAGGAGAAGGTATTGATCACACTTATCTTCGAGGAAGGGAATGATACCGACATTGTTCCCCAAATGATAGAAGTCATCGAGAATTCCCGCATCCCTCAAGAAAGTGTTGCACGGCCATTCGCACGGTCGTACTTCTACTGCACGAGGAAGGTGATATTTGTGCTTCGGAGCCTCCTTAGGGGTCCGGCTGGAAGATCCTCTTAACCTCCACTTGAGTGTTTTCTTTTTCTGAAAATTTCTGAAATTTTTAGTGACTCAAAATAAAAGTGAACCAAACTCAACGAAATTGATAGTAACTACTCCTACAAGTATCTATAAGCTATATCATGCATCAAAACTACTTTGGCCCAGATAAACTTGACATGCAAGCTTAGAAACATGGTGACCACAGCAGCAAAAATTTGCAATGTATAAAGCACCAAAAAAACTAATTGGACCATTGGAGGAGTCACATACCGAAGAATAATCTCCCAAAACAGTTTTGGAAACGGAGTTCCGAGCAAGGAGAACAAAAATTGCAGGCAGAGGAGCAAGAACACAGGTTTGAGATAGCAAGTGATTTTTTCTGGAGGAAGAAGAAGGGAATGGGCGGCTGGGATAAGTGAGTGGGTCCTTGTGGGACCCACAAGCCCACTAGGTGCGCCCTGTGAGCTTGTGGCTCACAGGTGCACCCCCCCTGGGGTGTGTTGCGTTCCAAAAATTCTTAAATATTCTACAACAAATCATACTAAATTTTCAGGGCATTCGAAGAACTTTTATTTTTAGGTCATTTTTTTCTTGCACGAAAAATTCAGAAAACAGGAAAATCATCGCATTTCTACTTTATTAACTTTAAGTAACATAGAGTAAATAGTAGGTACAACAGGTTGTGCTTACTAAATTCATCGACCACAAGGCCCTAAAAAAGAATCCATTAATAAGGTTGATCAAGTCTTATTAACAAACTATTTTCGAGTAACATGAAACCGAAGAATCTTCGTATAACACTAAGTTACCTCAACGGGAATATGCATCTTCCCAATAATAAGAGTTTCATATTTCATTTTGACTGAAGGAAGTGGAAATTTGAAACCTCCAATATTAATTGTCGAAGCTTTTCCAATAACATTAATACCATTCGCTTGAAATTATTACTTCGGAAAGTGTACCGTATGCTCATTACCATTGATATGAAAAGTGACCTTGCTTTTGTTGCAACCAATAACAACCCCTGCAGTTTTCAAAAAGGGTCTACCAAGGATAATCGACATATTATCGTCCTCGGGCATATCAAATATAACAAAGTCTGTCAAGATAGTAACATTTGCAACTACAACAGACACATCGTCACAAATTCTAATAGGTATAGCAGTAGATTTATCAGCCATTTGCAAAGATATTTCAGTAGTTGTGAGCTTGTTCAAATCAAGTCTTCTATATAAAGAGAAAGGCATAACACTAACACCGGCTCCTAAATCACATAAAGTAGTTTTGACATAGTTTCTTTTAATATGGTATAGTAGGTATTCCTGGATCTCCTAGTTTCTTAGGTACTCCATCCTTAAAAAATATTTTGCAAGCATCATGGAAATTTCAGCTTCAGGTATCTTTCTTTTATTAGTCAAACGAGTACGCAAAAAGACTGGCCTAAGCATTTCAGCAAAGCGTTCAAATTCTTCCTCTTCCTTATTCTTAGATGGTTTAGTTGGGAAAGGCATAGGTTTCTGAACCCATGGTTCTCTTTCTTTACCATGTTTTCTAGCGATGAAATCTCTTTTATCATAATGTTTATTCCGAGGAGGTGGGTTATCAAGATCATTTGCAGGTTCTATTTCAACATCATTATCAAGTTCTTTATCAGTGTCTGGTTGAGCATCAACATGAACATCATCATTATCATTATCATTATCGCTAGGTGAATGTTCAATACCAGATTCTGTCTCAGCATCAGAAATAGAAACATCATTACTATTCTCAGAAGGTTTCTCTACCTCAAGTTCACTAGAAGCATGCAAAGTCCTATTATTTTTCTTTTTCTTTTTCTTCTTGGAAGGACTAGGTGCATCAATGTTAATTCTCTAAGAATCTTGTTCAATTCTTTTAGGGTGACCTTCAGGATATAGTGGCTCCTGAGTCATTCTACCTCCTCTAGTCATTACTCTAACAATGTGATCATTCATATTATTATTCATCTCATTGAGCAAATCCTTTTGTGACTTAGCAACTTGTTCTAACTGAGTTTGGACGATGGAAGCATGTTTTCCTAGACCTTTAACATCATTAGCAATTCTAAACATTAAGTCACTCAAAAGATCTATCATGTAAGCATTGTGTTTCAATTGTTTCATAACATACGCATTAAAATTTTCCTGCTTAGCAATGTAATTATCAAATTTATCAAAGCATTGACCAACAGATTTATTATAGGGAATATCACCTTCATCAAATCTTATAATAGAATTTACCTCTACTACCTGTGTCGGGGTGTCAAGGCCATGTATTTCTTCAATACGTGGTAAATTCTTAACATCTTCAGCTTTAATACCTTTTTCTTTCATACATTTCTTTGCCTCTTGCATATCTTCAGGACTGAGAAATAGAATACCCCTCTTCTTCGGAGTTGGTTTAGGTGGTGGTTCAGGAAGTGTCCAATCATTATCATTCATCAATATATTATTCAGTAGTTCTTCAGCCTACTCAATAGTTTGTTCCCTGAAAACACAACCAGCACAACTATCTAGGTAGTCCCTAGAAGCATCAGTTAGTCCATTATAAAAGATATCAAGTATTTCATTTTTCTTGACAGGATGATCAGGCAAAGCATTAAGTAATTGGATAAGCCTCCCCCAAGCTTAAGGGAGATTCTCTTCTTAGCACAAAGATACATATTTATTGTAAGGCAGCTTGTTTCTTACGAGCAGGAAAATATTTTTTAGAGAAGTAATATATCATATCCCGGGGACTACGCACACAACCAGGAGCAAGAGTATTAAACCATATCTTAGCATCACCCTTTAGTGAGAAAGGAAACAACTTAAGAATATAGTAATCGCGATTTTTTTTTCATGAGCAAATATGGTGGCTATATCATTCAATTTAGTAAGGTGTGCCACAACAGTTTCAGATTCATAACTGTGGAAAGGATCCGATTCAACCAAAGTAATTAACTCAGGATTGACAGAGAATTCATAATCCTTATCAGTAACAAAGATAGGTGAAGTAGCAAACTTAGGATCATACTTCATTCCAGCATTTAGAGATTTTTCTTTCATCTTACATAGTAATTTCTTAAGATCATCTCTATCATTACAAGCAAGAAATTCTCTAGCTACCTCCCCATCTATAACATAACCCTCAGGTATCTTAGGCATTTCAATTCTAGGTTAGCTAGGCCTAATAGGTGTTTCATAATTTTCAGTTTCAATAATTTCATCAGTTTCAACATTTTCAAATTATTTAGCTTTAACAAGTTGTTCATTAAGAAATTCATCTAGTGGCACAGTTTCATCAAGTAAAGTACTAGCATCATTCATAGTAGAAGTAGCATCATCAATTACTTGCGACATATTGATACGTCTCCAACGTATCTATAATTTTTGATTGTTCCATGCTATTATATTATCTGTTTTGGATGTTTTATATGCATTAATATGCTATTTTATATTATTTTGGGACTAACCTATTAACCTAGAGCCCAGTGCCAGTTTATGTTTTTTCCTTGTTTTTGAGCCTCGCAGAAAAGGAATACCAAACGGAATAAAACTTCACGATGATTTTTCTTGGACCAGAAGACACCCAGGGGACTTGGAGTCCAAGTCAGAAGAGTCACGAGGCGGCGGCAAGGGTGGAGGGTGTGCCCTAGGGGGGGCGCCCCCTACCTTGTGGGCCCCTCGGTGACCTCCTGACCTAGCTCTTCATCCTATATATTCACATATATTCTAGAACCACCAGAGGCATCCATGAAAACACTTTTCCACCGCTGCAACCTTCTGTTCCCGTGAGATCCCATCTTGGGGCCTTTTTCGGCATCCCGCCGGAGGGGGAATCGATCATGGAGGGCTTCTACATCAACTCCATTGCCCTTCCGATGATGCATGAGTAGTTTACCTCAGACCTACGGGTCCATAGCTAGTAGCTAGATGGCTTCTTCTCTCTCTTTGATTCTCAATACAACGTTCTCCTTGATGTTCTTGGAGATCTATCCGATGTAATCTTCTTTTGCGGTGTGTTTGTCGAGATCCGATGAATTGTGGATTTATGATCAGCTTATCTACGAATATTATTTGAATCTTCTCTGAATTCTTTTATGCATGATTTAATATCTTTGTATTTCTCTTTGAATTATCGGTTTGGTTTGGCTAACTAGATTGGTTTTTCTTGCAATGGGAGAGGTGCTTAGCTTTGGGTTCAATCTTGTGTGATTTCACCCAGTGAAAAATAGGGGTAGTGAGACACGTATTGCATTGTTGCCATCGAGGATAAAAAGATAGGGTTTTCATCATATTGCTTGAGTTAATTCCTCTACATCATGTCATCTTACTTAAGGCGTTACTCCGTTCTTTATGAACTTAATACTCTAGATGCATGCTGGATAGTAGTCGATGTGTGGAGTAATAGTAGTAGATGCAGGCAGGAGTCGGTCTACTTGACACGGATGTGATGCCTATATGCATATTCATTCCTTGGATATCGTCATAACTTTGCGCTTTTCTATCAATTGCTCGACAGTAATTTGTTCACCCACCGTATTATTTACCTTCATGAGAGAAGCTTCTAGTGAAACCTATGACCCCCTGGTCTATTTTCCATCATAATACTTTATGATCTACTATTTTCCATCATATTACTTTCCGATCTACTATTTTGCAATCTTTTATTTTCAGATCTATACACCCAAAAAAAAACCAAAAATATTTTATCTTTTGTTTATATATCTCTATCAGATATCACTTTTGCAATTGACCATGAAGGGATTGACAACCCCTTTATCACATTGGGTGCAAGTGTTTGATTGTTTGTGCAGGTGTTGGTGATTTGTGCATTCTTCTCCTACTGGATTGATACCTTGGTTCTTAACTGAGGGAAATACTTACCTCTACTGTGCTGCATCACCCTTTCCTCTTCAAGGGAAAAACCAACGCAAGCTCAAGAAGTAGCAGGAAGAATTTCTGGTGCAGTTGCCGGGGAGATCTACGCCAAGTCAAGACATACCAAGTATCGATCATAAACTCTCATCTCTTGCATTACATTATTCGCCATTTGCCTCTCGTTTTCCTCTCCCCCACTTCTAAAATGATTTTCGAAAAGATTTGCCTTTTTATTCGCCCTTCTTCCGTTCATCTTTTTCGTTTGCTTTTTGTTTGCTCATGTGTTAGATTGCTTGCTTTGTCGTGATGGCTCAACCCAAGAACTTTGATCCTTACTATAGGAAGTTGGAAGAAATTGAAAATAATACTAGGAGCTTCATGTCCCTATAATTTGAGCATAATAATTTCTTTAGAAATGAACTCAAGGAGCAGAAAAATTCTATGGAGTATATGAATAAAGAACTTGATGATATGTCTAAGGAATTCTATGGTCTTAAATCTCAATTTGCTCATCTTGAAAATTTAGGTGGCCAAATTTTCGATAAACAAACCACTTTGGTAAATAAGATGGCCGCTAAACCGGAGTCTTGTGAAAATAATGATGAAGATCTTAAAGTGATTGATGTTACTCCTATTGAATCTTTGTTTTCTAAAATAAATCTTGATAAAGATGGGACTGGAGATGAGCCAACTTTAGTTAGAAGGCGTCCCAATGATTTGGAGTTTATAGATCTTGATGCAAAAATTGATAAAAGTGGGATTGGAAAGGTCAAAACTTTAAGTAGCAATGAACCCACTCTTTTGGATTTCAAGGACTTTAATTATGATAATTGTTCTTTAATAGATTGTATTTCCTTGTTGCAATCCATGTTGAATTCTCCTCATGCTTATAATCAAAATAAAGCTTTTACTAAACATATTGTTGATGCTTTGATGAAATCTTTGGAAGAAAAGCTTGAATTGGAAGTTTCTATCCCTAGAAAAATTTATGATGAGTGGGAACCTACTATTAAGATTAAAATAAAAGATTATGAGTGCCATGCTTTGTGTGATTTGGGTGCTAGCATTTCCACAATTCCAAAAACTTAATGTGATGTGTTAGGTTTCCGTGAATTGGATGATTGTTCTTTAAATTTGCATCTTGCGGATTCCACTATTAAGAAACCTATGGGAAGGATTAATGATGTTCTTATTGTTGCAAATAGGAATTATATGCCCGTAGATTTCATTGTTCTTGATATAGATTGCAATCCTACATGTCCTATTATTCTTGGTAGACCTTTCCGTAGAACGATTGGTGCAATTATTGATATGAAAGAAGGAAACATTAGATTTCAATTTCCGTTAAGGAAGGGCATGGAACACTTTCCTAGAAAGAAAATTAAGTTGCCATATGAATCTATTATGAGAGCTACTTATGGATTGCATACCAAAGATGACAATACCTAGATTTATGTGTTTTTATGCCTAGCTAAGGGCGTTAAACAATAGCGCTTGTTGGGAGGCAACCAAATTTTATTTTTGTTTTTACTTTTTTGTTCTGTTTTTCAATAAATTTTTCATCTAGCCTCTGGTTAGATGTGTTTTGGTGTTTTAATTAGTGTTTGTGCCAAGTAAGACCTTTGGGATGGCTTACGGTGATAGTTGATTTGATCTTGCTGAAAAACAGAAACTTTTGCATCCAGGCACAGAATTTTAGTAATTCACTGGAGCGTTTAAAAACCCTGAAGTTTTTACACGAGATTGATATACAAATTTCCTATGTTGTCCTAATTTTTCAGAATTTTTAAAGTATTAGAACAATTCGGATCTTCGCAGACTGTTCTGTTTTTGACAGATTCTATTTTCTTTGTGTTGTTTGCTTATTTTGATGAATCTATGGGTAATATCGGGCGGTATGAACCATGGAGAAGTTGGAATACAGTATATATTACACCAATATAAATAAATAATGAGTTTACAAAAGTACCTAAAGTGGTGATTTTATTTTCTTGTACTAACGGATCTCACGAGTTTTCTGTTGAGTTTTGTGTTGTGAAGTTTTCAAGTTTTGGGTAAAGGTTTTATGGACTATGGAATAAGGAGTGGCAAGAGCCTAAGCTTGGGGATGCCCAAGGCACCCCAAGGTAATATTCAAGGAAAACCAAGAGCCTAAGCTTGGGGTTGCCCCGGAAGGCATCCCCTCTTTCGTCTTCGTCTATCGGTAAATTTACTTGAGGCTATATTTTTATTCACCACATGATTTGTGTTTTGCTTGGAGCGTCTTGTATGATATGAGTCTTTGCTTTTTATTTTTCCACAATCATACTTGCTGTACACACCTTTTGAGAGGAACACGCATGAATCGTGATTTATTAGAATACTCTATGTGCTTCACTTATATCTTTTGAGCTAGGCAATTTTGCTCTAGTGCTTCACTTATATCTTTTTAGAGCACGGCGGTGGTTTTATTTTGTAGAAATTGTTGAACTCTCATGCTTCACTTATATTATTTTGAGAGTCTTTCTAAACAGCATGGTAATTTGCTTTGGTTATAAATTTAGTCTTAATATGATAGGCATCCAAGAGGGATATAATAAAAACTTTCGTATAAAGTGCATTGAATACTATGTGAAGTTTGATTCCTTATGATTGTTTTGAGATATAAAGATGGTGATATTAGAGTCATGCTAGTGAGTAATTGTGGATTGTATAAATACTTGTGTTAAAGTTTGTGATTCCCGTAGCATGCACGTATGGTAAACCGTTATGTAACGAAGTTGGAGCATGAGGTATTTATTGATTGTCTTCCTTATGAGTGGCGGTCGGGGACGAGCGATGGTCTTTTCCTACCAATCTATCCCCCTAGGAGCATGCGCGTAGTACTTCGTTTTGATGACTAACAGATTTTTGCAATAAGTATGTGAGTTCTTTATGACTAATGTTGAGTCAAGGGATTATACGCACTCTCACCCTTCCACTTTTGCTAGCCTCTCTAGTACCGCGCAACTTTCGCCGGTGCCATCCACATACCTTTTACCTTCCTCAAAACAGCCACCATACCTAGCTATTATGGCATTCCCATAGCCATTCCGAGATATATTTCCATGCAACTTTCCACCGTTCCGTTTTATTATGACACGTTCCATCATTGTCATATTGCTTTGCATGATCATGTAGTTGACATAGTATTTGTGGCAAAGCCACCGTTCATAATTTTTATACATGTCACTCTTCAGCATTAACAGTATTCAAGAAAGGTCTACCAAATATAATGGGACAAAAGTTATATTGTTGTGATCCAAGTACTAAGAAATCAGTAGGATATTTGATCTTACCACACAACACTTCAACGTCTTTAACAATCCCAAGCGATGAAATAGTATCTCTGTTTGCAAGCTTAATAGTAACATCAATCTCTTCTATTTCAGCAGGTGCAATATCATGCATAACTTCTTGATATAAAGAAAATGGAATAACACTTATACTAGAACCCATATCACATAAACCATGATAGCAATGATCTCCAATCTTAACAGAAACAACACGCATGCAGACCACTGGCTTATGCTTATCTAGCATATCTTGTTCATTTCTTACCTATTTAGCAATCCTTGTAGGTTCATCACAGAAGTAACCAACATGACCATCAATATTATTGATGGCTCCATATTTTATGCATCTTTAGAGCTCATTTGTTGCACATTATCTCCATATATCAAGTTATATCATGTTCCGTTGAGCCAATTACATGTCCATAAGCATGATTTCCAATTTTTATCCTTTTCACGACAAGTATTGCATAATCTTTATTCTTTGTTAGTTTTTATTAGTTTTCCTTGTCTTTGTGTGTCTTGCAGGTGAGATGGACTTCCCAAGCACTTAGCACAATGAAAGGAGTTCAAACAGTGGACACCTAGGACCCCAGACTTAGCCATTTCGAAGGTGGAAAATGTCATTTTTTCAAATTGCTCCAAATCAAGATCTAAAATCATAAATGAATTGACGTTGTTCATACAAATCCAATGAGCCCAAGAACATCAAATTCCGAGTTCGTATAAGAAAATGGCGACCATTTTATCAGAAGAGGCAACGACAAAGGACGACGTTTCATACGACCGCCGCTCGTCATTTTAGCGCCCGTACGATGTCCAGACAGCACCAAAAGTTGCCTCTTGTGACGGGATTCTTCGTGGATTTTGTCCCCGTTTGTTCGCATGACTTCCTTGGCCTTCAAGGGATGATTTTGGAGAGGATAAGGCTCATCTAGAGCCCTTGGATCAAAGGAGAGGGGCCACAAGAGAGCGGGAAAACAACTGGAGAAAACTTGACTTGCAAGATTGTCACCCTCTCGTCGAGACATCTAGTGTTAGTGATAGTGATGAACTAGAGGAGGAAAATACTTTGATTTACCTGTGCTAATGTCCAACCACGCTTTGTTGGACCATCTTCTTATGCAGGGGAAACCATTAGGGAGTGATGACCGACCCACTCCAAACAAAGAATTTTATGAAGTGTTCCGCTACAAAGGTAGCCAAGTTAATCTCTTAAAGTTTATGTATAAGTCTGTAACCCTCTCATTGCAGAATTATAAAAAGACATGCCTATCTACCTCGGTGCATCAGTTTTCGCTTGAGAGCGAGAACCACTTTTTCTACATGATACTGATGCACCGTAAGTATCCGACCACACTCTGCTATGAGGTGCTCCAAACCCCGGTCGGAGTTTGGTCTCACACTCGAGGTTGATATCCCTTGGGATTCTGGTGGATGACCTATCGGAGCATTGAAGCCCAGCTACATGGCTATAAAGAAAGCGCTGCTTGGGAGGCAACCCGGGAGTAAGTAGGTGTCTTTATTAGATTTGTGTCTTTGAGTCTAGTTGCATTCATATTTGCATTGGCACTTTTATTTTGCTTTGCATAGTTGCTATTAGAATTGGTCTTGGAATAATCTTTGTTGGTAAAATTTTAGCGTATCGGTAGCCCAATATTTTGCTGCACACCTCCTCTTACTTTTTATGCAAAAATGCTATGTTACTAATGTGAGGAGGAAGCACAAAATATTTCACGAAGGTTATGCAGCTCCATGGAAAAAGACGGCATACCATACGACCACAGTGGTCATATCAAGGCTCGTATCAGCTCGTGGCCGCGAACAACAAGGGGACCAGAACGAAAGACGACCTACCGTACTATAACACCCCGAGAATCATGCTACAGTAATCTCCCCCTAATGGTCACCATGTCATCTGATTTTGCAAAGCTAAATTGCCACTTGATAAAAATCAAAATCAAAATCAAATTTAAATTGCAAGTCAAATTATTATATCTTCAAACAGTAAAACAAAATTGTTCAGAATATGTCATAAAATTCCCAAGTATTGGTAAAAATAATATCAACTCCATTTGAATTCCAAAAATGCCCTTGGATATTAAAACAGTGGATCAACAACACTTGACCACCCCATTTATTTACAAACATAATTTATATGGATTCATATTGGCCCCAAACTTTTTGTACCAATCAGAATAATACAAGGTATTTATGTGACAAGTTTAACATTTTACAAAATTCGTTTGATACAAATTTTTTGCAAAACAGAGTTAAAAAAATAAAATAGAAAAGGATAAAGAGAAAAATAAAAAAAGGGGCTAACCAATGTTGGACTGGGCCTCTAGTGCACAGGGGAGGCACAACCCAACCCGGACTCATCCCCTACCTCGCTACAGTGGGGAGGCAGGGGGCAGCCGTGGCAGCCATCCGTCGGCCGTGGCCACGTGCTGGCCATCCACAGGTACCGTAACATGCTATACAAACAGTTTTTAACCCCTTTCCGCGACGGCATTCTAAACCATCGCCGAGTGAGTGATTGCGATAGGGGGGTCTGTGACGCCCCCGGCCCGATCGCGCGCTAATCATACACGCAAATGCACACGATCAAGCCTAAGGACTCACGGGAAGATATCACAACACAACTCTAAAACATAAATAAAGTCATACAAGCTTTATATTACAAGCCAGGGGCCTCGAGGGCTCGAATACATAAGCTTGCGAACAAGCGTCAGCGGAAGCATCAGATATCTGAGTACATATATGAAATAGAAACAGAAAGGCCTTTAGAAAGGCGGGGCAAAATAAAACACTACGATCGAAAGGCGAAGGCCTCCTGCCTGGGACCCTCCGAACCTACTCCTGGTCGTCGACAAGCTCGCAGTAGTATCCATCCTCAGGGTAGTAGTAGTAGCGATCGTCGGGGCATCTGTCTCAGGGGGCTCCGTCCTCTGGTCACGTCAAACTGATATGGGGAGAAAAAGGAAAACAAAGCAACCGTGAGTACTCAGAAGTACTCAGCAAGCAAGGATCTACACTACATATGCAACATTATCAAGGGGAGGCTATATATGTGGACTGGGCTGCAGAAATGCCAGAATAGAGAGAAGGCCTAGTCCTATCGAAGTCTAGCATCTTCAGCGGTCTTGCAGCAGTAGAAGAGAGTAGAACAATACCATATAATGTAGCAGTAATAATATCAACCTCACCCAGAGATCCTTTCTCGACTCCCTGCGAGAAAGTAATCCCAGAGCCATAGTATCCAAGTATCCAATTCTAAAAGTGTATCAATCAGGATACAACTCCGAGTGTCCGTTACCGTAGGACAGGCTATCAATAGAAGTATTCTTCCCTGCAGGGGTGCACCAACTTACCCAACACGCTCGATTAACTTCGGCCGGACACACTTTCCTGGGTCATGCCCGGCCTCGGCCAAACGACACATCGCAACCCTACCTACAACTCAGCAGAGAGGTCCCCGCCGGTCTACATCCTAAGCACTCAGGGGTCTTGGGCCATCGCCCTGCGCACTCCGGGTCGTTGCGAGCAGGGTGGATACCAGCGCCAACGGCACGATCCGACCCGGCCACAATGCTGAACTGGACGTCTGACAGAACTGTCGGCTGATGCTACGATGTAGAACGCCCATACTATGCCCACGTGATGGTTAGTGCTATCAGACCAGAGGCCTGCTCGGATCAAATATCCAAATCGCTAGGACTAGGGGCTTGCGGTAACGAGCAGAGACTCACGAAAGATGTGACCCCGTCGCCCCGTCTCGAGGACTTGCTGCAAGGGCTAAGAATGCCCGGCCGCGCCTCGTATTCACCACTCGGGCACCACACAGGCAACCCGCCTTCACATCACACGCGGGTACCCCTCAGGGTCGACCCGCCTTTCCAAGTAACATTGTAAAGTCCAAGTATCCGTGTGTCCATAACATCAGGGAATCCGAGGTATCACCCTCATTGAATTCCCACTCGATGTATCCGTCAAGGTGAACTAGGAGGAATCACCCTCACTGGGTCCACACTTGAGGTGTTGTACGACAGCGTCGTTATCGGAAGCGGTGAAGGAGGAATCACCCTCGATGACCACGACCGAATAACTACTCTACAGAGTTAACATCAGAAGTGCTACATGAGGTTTCACCCTCGACACTCGATAGTAACTCTGCAGTGTCGTTACAACTAAGGGGGGTGATGTGCGGTGTCGGGTCCTGGTCTTCAATCCCATTGATCGGGTCTTCTGACGATCCAGCGCGGCAGTCGGGATAAGTGGGGTCACTGATAGGTCTCTACCCAGCCTAGACTAAACAGTTTAGGATATGTCGGTAATTATCAACAGCAGGTTACAATGAACAGGCTATGCATCAGAATAGGTAAAGCAGCAGCAGTAGCAATTCTAATGCAAGCATGAGAAATTAGAATAGGCGATATCGGGATGATCAAAGGAGGGGCTTGCCTGGTTGCTCGGCGGCAAGAGCAAGGTCGTCAATGGTGACCTCGGGCTCCGGAGCTGCGTCGGCCTCGGGGACGACGTCGGTGTCAGGGGTCTATCGAGAGAGAAGAGGGGGAGGAAACAGTATAAATACACAGCAAACAAGTGCTACACAAAGTATGACATGACAATACGCAGTGCCGGGTGTATTCTAACGTGTGGTTGTACGTCACCGAGGAAGGAGGAATCCATCCGGGAATGTTTTCCCGTTTCCGGACATTTGTCAGACAGATGACCGGAGGGGAACGGTTGCATGTTCGGATAGTTAGGGACGTGTGACGGACGAACGGACCGCGTATTCGGATTCGTCTCGTCGTTTTGAGCAATTTTCATGTACAAAGTTTTTTCATCGGAGTTACGGATTATTTAATATGATTTTCTAAAGTTTTTATTAATTTTTGGAATTTAATTAATTATTTAAATTAACATTATCCGAAACAGTGTCTTGCTGACATCAGCATGACATCATGCTGATGTTAGCGAGGTTAATCAAGTTAATTACTAATTACTGTTTAATTAACACTAATTAGTTAATTAGATTAACCTAATCAGGATTAATTAACTAATCAATTAACTAATTAATTAATTAATTACTTTAATTATTATCATTATTATTTTTATTTAATCTTAATCCTAATTTTTTTTAAAACGTTTTCGGGGCGGGGCCCCACTGTCAGCGGACCAGGGGGGTCGGGGCCCAGCGGGCAGCGGCCCAAGGCCACAGGCGCCGGCGACGGGCGCGGCGCGCAGCGCGCGTGTGCGCGGCTGCGGCCGGGCACGCGCGGGGGCCGATCGGGTCGGCGCGGGGCGGCGAGCGCGCGCGGGCGAGGGCGGGGCTGCGGCAGCGGGCGGGCGGCGTGCGCGGCGAGGGTGAGCGCGAGAGGGGGGGGCGCGGTGCGCGCGGCGAGCGCGGGCGTGCGACGCGGTAGGTGAGTGGGACGGGGCGAAGGGAGGAGGAGGCCGAGGGCCTCACCGGCGCTGTAGGGCTAGGGCAGCGGGCGCGGGGACGACGGCGGGGATGGTGGTGGAGAGGCGACGGCGTCGAGCGGCGACGGGGTCGGGGTCGGGGCGAATCGGCAGGGTCCGGCGAGGCGGGGCGAGCGCGCGGGCGCGCGGTCGTCGCGAGGGGAACGAGCGGCGTCGGCGTTGGCGAGGGAGGCGGCACGGGGCGCGGCGGCGGCGGGCGCGGTCGGCGCGTCGAGGGCGCATCGGGCCTGCGCCGATCTGGATCGGGGGATTGACGAGAGGGGGGGGTGGGAGCGGCTAGGGTTCGGCCCGAGTGGGATAAGGGAGTGGGGGAGTGGCCTTTGGGCCACTGGGCTACGGCCCAGTTGGGCCACGGGGGGGGGGGGTTTCTTTTTATTTCTTTTTCTTTTCTCTTTTTATTTATCCATACCCCTGTTTTGTAAATAGTTAGGGCTCAAATTGAATTTGTAAAACATGTGACCTGGTCCATAAATACCAGTGCTTTATCCCTAACACCTAAAATTAGTTTGGACAAAACATCATTTCTTATTTGTTTTAAATAAATTAAAGGTCATTAAATATTATTTTCAGCCACTGTTTGAGGATGTTCAAGCCACTTATCCATTTTCATATGTTGGTTTCAATTTTAGTAATGCCTCTGAATTATTTGCCATAATATGAACAATTTAGTTTCTGATTTGAGCAACTTTTATTTTTTTCACTTTCATTTAAATTTGAATTTCGACTTGGAGTTGAAATGCATTATGGTGCAAATGATGATCAAGCACTGTTGGTCATGATGACATGGCATAATCAAAAGGCAGGGTGATTACTGTAGTTAACCACTGGGGGTGTTACAAATCTCCTCTACTAACAAGAATTCTCGTCCCGAGAATTAAGAGGTAGAAGGAAAAAGTTCGGGGTATTCCGCACGAAGATTATCTTCGCGTTCCCAAGTGGCTTCATCTTCAGTATGATTTGACCACTGTACTTTGAGGAACTTGGTAACCTTCTGCCGTGTCCGACGTTCAGCTTCATCGAGAATGCGGATCGGATGCTCCTTATACGATAGATCATCATGCAATTCGAGCATTTCGTGATCCACAGCTCGGTGCGGAGATTCCTTGAAGCATTTACGAAGTTGCGACACATGAAAGACGTCGTGGACATGAGAGAATTGCGGCGGCAATTCCAATTTACATGCCACCTGACCACGTCTAGCAATAATGCGGAAAGGACCAATGTAGCGCGGAGCTAGCTTGCCCTTGATTCCAAAACGGTGAGTGCCCTTCATAGGAGTGACACGTAGATAAGCTTGATCACCAGGTTGATAAGTCAGACCCCATCGTTTGCGATCATAGTTGCTCTTCTGGCGGTCCTGAGCCGCTTTGAGGTTTTCTCGGACAATACGGACTTGTTCTTCGGCGTGTTGAATAATGTCCGGTCCAACAAGAGGTCGTTCCCCAGTTTCTGACCAATTCAGAGGGGTTCGACACTTACGTCCATATAGAACTTCGAAGGGGGGCCATTTTCAAGCTGGCTTGATAGCTGTTGTTATAAGAGAACTCGGCATATGGAAGAGAGTCTTCCCACTTCTTACCGAACGATATGACACAAGCTCGCAGCATGTCTTCAAGCACTTGATTGACTCGTTCAACTTGGCCTTGGGATTGGGGGTGATAAGCTGAACTCCAAGTAATATGAGTTCCCATAGCTTCTTAGAAACTTTCCCAGAACTTGGAGGTGAAAAGACCGCCACGGTCCGAACTGATCTCCTTCGGAATACCGTGGAGTGAAACAATTCTGGAGATATACAACTCTGCTAACTGACTAGCAGTGATAGTTTCTTTGACGGGCAGAAAGTGTGCAACTTTAGAGAGTTGGTCGACGACGACAAGAATAGCATCGTGACCCTTCTGTGACCTGGGAAGTCCTGTAACGAAATCCATCTGAACCTTATCCCATTTCCATAGAGGAATAGGAAGTGGTTGCAGAATTCCAGCTGGTTTCTGATGTTCTGCTTTAACGCGGCGACACACATCACATTCGGCAACATAACGAGCAATGTCCTGCTTCATTCTAGACCACCAGTACCTTTGACGGAGATCACGATACATTTTTGTGCTACCCGGATGAATAGACAATGGTGTGTCATGTGCCTCCTTCATGACTTTGTCAGTCATCAGCTCGAAGCGAGGTACGACGATGCGGTTTCTGAAATACAAGGTTCCATCTTCAGACAGCGAGAAATCCCTGTACTTTTCATGGTGAAGATTTTCCTTCATCAGATCAACTTCAGCATCTTTAGCTTGCGCATTTTTAACAGCTTTCTCAAGATCTGGTTGTATCACGAGGTTATTAAGAGATCCCTGTGGAACAATACACAGATTCAGCTTGCACAGTTCTTCAAAAAGATGAGGTTGAGCTCGCCTAACCATGAGGTTGTCGCAATATGACTTGCGGCTTAAGGCATCAGCCATCACGTTAGCCTTGCCAGGGGTATAAGATATACCCAAATCGTAGTCCGCAATGGCCTCCATCCATCTTTGCTGACGGAGGTTTAGAGATGGTTGAGTGAACAAGTACTTCAGGCTCTTATGATCCGTGTAGATCTCGCAACGATTACCGAGGAGGTAATGTCACCACAACTGCAGTGCATAGATGACAGCAGCTAGTTCTAGATCATGTACCGGATAATTCTCTTCATGTGGGCGCAACTGACGAGAGCCATAAGCAATCACTTTACGCTCTTGCATTAGGATACAGCCTAATCCTTCACGGGATGCGTCACAATAAATCACGAAGACTTTGCGAGAATCAGGTGGAGCAAGTACTGGGGCAGATGTTAGCTTGTCTTTGAGTGCTTGAAAACTTTCCTGACATTTCTCTGTCCATTCAAACTTAACGCCCTTGTGAAGCAGATCAGTCAAAGGCTTAGCAATCTTAGAAAAATTCTCAACAAATCGACGGCAATAACTTGCAAGACCGAGAAAACTTCTCACTTGCTTGACGTTCTTCGGAGGAGTCCAGTCAAGTATAGCCTGAACTCGTTCTGGGTTAACGGCAATGCCATCTTTCGAAATCACATGGCCGAGATATGTCACTTTAGACAACCAGAATTCACATTTAGAATATTTGGCATACAGTTGGTGTTCTCGGAGCCTTTCCAGTACAAGACGAAGGTGTTCAGCATGTTCTTCTTTATTCCTTGAATAAACCAGAATGTCATCCAGATATACCACGACAAACTTGTCGAGGTAATCCATGAAGATATAATTCATCAGACGGGAGAATGTGGCTGGAGCATTGGTTAAGCCAAATGACATGACAGTGTACTCATAAGAGCCATAGCGAGTAACAAATGCAGTCTTGGGAATATCCTCTTCACGAACACGGATCTGATGATAACCCAATCTCAAATCAAGCTTAGAGAATACTGAGGAACCAACAAGTTGATCATACAAATCATTGATCCGAGGAAGCGGATATTTATTCTGAATTGTTGCTTGGTTAATGGGCCGATAATCCTGAACCAATCGGTTAGTTCCATCCTTCTTCTTAACGAAGAGTGAAGGTGCTCCCCAAGCAGAGGAACTGGGGCGGATGAAACCTTTCTTAAGTGACGTGTCGATTTCCTCCTTAAGTTCCAGAAGGTGATGCGGAGGCATCTTATAAGGACGCTTTGCAATAGGGGTTGTGCCAGGTTTCAAATCGATGACAAATTCGACAGCTCTAGCAGGGGGTATTCCTGGAAGTTCTTCTGGAAATACATCTTGAAAATCACAAACAACTGGAACGTTCTCGATGCCTTCAAGAGGTGAGGCATTCAATGCATTCAAAACATATATTTGAGTCTCGGCATCCTGAACTGTTCGGGCTGAGTATTTGACTATCTGGCCAGAAGGGTGTGTGAGCTGGACTGTCTTAGTAGCACAGTCAATCAAAGCATTATGGGCTGTCAACCAGTCCATACCGAGAATGATGTCTATGTCGGAAGGTCCAAGAGCAATAAGGGAAGCAGAGAACATCAACCCTTCAATTCTGATCTCATTGTTGTGACTTACCATTTTGGTTTGCCACCTGGAACGGGGAGTGATGATTTCTAAAGGAGTGGGTAATGAGCTCATAGCTAACCCATGCATTTGTGCAAATTGCTGGGACACGAAGGAATGTGAAGCACCTGAATCAAACAGAACAGAAGCTGGCACTGAATTCACAGAGAGTGTTCCCATCACGATAGTCGGTTCCTTCTGAGCCTTTTCAGCATTGATGTGATTAGCATGGCCAAGTACAACAGCAGACGGTATGATATTTCGGTTTCTGAATCGGCGGTTTCGACAATTCCTCTTACGTCCATTAGGAGGACGTGGTGCATCCTGAGGAGAAGCCATAGCATCAGGCGGTCCATCATGAACCGTTAGCTGTCTCGGGGGTGAAGGCAGACGAGGGGCAACATATGACGGCCTTGGTGTTGGAGCAGGTCGGTGATGTACATTGTGTGGGATCCAGACTCGACGCTTCTGAACAGGTTGACTCAAGGATGAGCCAGCATCACGAGTGCGCTTGAGCGACTCCCGGCATTCAATCAGAGCTGTTTCAATTTGGAAAGATTTGCTGACAAGCGTTGCGAAGTGTGTGCAATCATGGGCTGCAAGTGTGAGTTTTATATCAGTACGCAGTCCTTCACGGAATTTATCCTGCTTGCGGGCGTCAGTGCAGACGTCATCCTCAGCATAGCGGGACAATTCAAGAAATTTCCTCTGATATTCATCCACAGTCATTGTTCCCTGGGTGAGTTTGCGGAACCCCTGTTTCTTCTGGTCCATCAAACCTTGAGGAATGTACCGTGCACGAAAAGTTGACTGAAATTGCTGCCAAGTGGTTACGGTTTCAGCAGGCAACATACCCTTGTGGCTTTCCCACCATTGAGCAGCTGGGCCCTTCAGGTGGAATGTCGCGAAGGTGACGTATCTGTCAGGGGCAACATTAGCTGACTCCATCTCAAACAGGATGTCACGAAGCCAATCATCAGCATCCATAGGATTGGTGGAGTTGCGGAAAACAGACGGATTGAGGCGCACGAATTCTGGCAGAGTTATTGGAGCAGTCTGTTGCTGAACATTCTGGTTTGGAAGCTGAGCCAATACCCCGGTCATAAACTGACGGTTAAGCTCAAACTGTTGACGGTTGATTTCAAACTGCTGCATCATTGCGGCAATATAGGGTGGAGGTGGAGGATCGTCAGCCATCCTGCCAAATCAACAGGGGCAGTTTAGCAAGTAAAACTGCATGTGTATGGAATTATTCATGAAGTAACACGCACGACAGAAGGAAGTGCAATAGATACTTCATCATAGTCACACCAGACATTCAAATCCACACATAGTCTCGGTTACAAACCGGCATTACGACTGCTGAAAGGAGAAGGCTAGACAACTAGGCGGCGCGCAGGCACGCGGTAAGGAAGTACACAACGAGACATAGCAAAGGCTACATCAACGTCGGAGAAAACTGTTGGAGCGAGGAATCTGCAAGTGACAACACAGGGTGCCCTCGATAAGAGGATCCTGTAAGCAGAACCTGGCCCATAATCTTGAAGCAAGGGGGAATATTTTCAGAACTCCGGGTGGATGTGAGCACGAGATCCTAATGTTGGAGTTAGTAAAATCATTTAACCCGAATAGAAGAGAGGTCAGAGTCCCAGAGTAAAGATGAGGAATAAAAGATACTAATACCACCCAATTGGCGACGTGGGCCCGTAAGCCACACAGCCAAGTTAGTAAAATAGTTTTCCGGTTTCTAGACTCAACTTCGGCCAAGGAGTTGGAAAGGGGGGTTCCTACAGGCAGTTGGCTCTGATACCAACTTGTGACGCCCCCGGCCTGATCGCGCGCTAATCATACACGCAAATGCACACGATCAAGCCTAAGGACTCACGGGAAGATATCACAACACAACTCTAAAACATAAATAAAGTCATACAAGCTTTATATTACAAGCCAGGGGCCTCGAGGGCTCGAATACATAAGCTTGCGAACAAGCGTCAGCGGAAGCATCAGATATCTGAGTACATATATGAAATAGAAACAGAAAGGCCTTTAGAAAGGCGGGGCAAAATAAAACACTACGATCGAAAGGCGAAGGCCTCCTGCCTGGGACCCTCCGAACCTACTCCTGGTCGTCAACAAGCTCGCAGTAGTATCCATCCTCAGGGTAGTAGTAGTAGCGATCGTCGGGGCATCTGTCTCAGGGGGCTCCGTCCTCTGGTCACGTCAAACTGATATGGGGAGAAAAAGGAAAACAAAGCAACCGTGAGTACTCAGAAGTACTCAGCAAGCAAGGATCTACACTACATATGCAACATTATCAAGGGGAGGCTGTATATGTGGACTGGGCTGCAGAAATGCCAGAATAGAGAGAAGGCCTAGTCCTATCGAAGACTAGCATCTTCAGCGGTCTTGCAGCAGTAGAAGAGAGTAGAACAATACCATATAATGTAGCAGTAATAATATCAACCTCACCCAGAGATCCTTTCTCGGCTCCCTGCGAGAAAGTAATCCCAGAGCCATAGTATCCAAGTATCCAATTCTAAAAGTGTATCAATCAGGATACAACTCCGAGTGTCCGTTACCGTAGGACAGGCTATCGATAGAAGTATTCTTCCCTGCAGGGGTGCACCAACTTACCCAACACGCTCGATTAACTTCGGCCGGACACACTTTCCTGGGTCATGCCCGGCCTCGGCCAAACGACACATCGCAACCCTACCTACAACTCAGTAGAGAGGTCCCCGCCGGTCTACATCCTAAGCACTCAGGGGTCTTGGGCCATCGCCCTGCGCACTCCGGGTCGTTGCGAGCAGGGTGGATACCAGCGCCAACGGCACGATCCGACCCGGCCACAATGCTGAACTGGACGTCTGACAGAACTGTCGGCTGATGCTACGATGTAGAACGCCCATACTATGCCCACGTGATGGTTAGTGCTATCAGACCAGAGGCCTGCTCGGATCAAATATCCAAATCGCTAGGACTAGGGGCTTGCGGTAACGAGCAGAGACTCACGAAAGATGTGACCCCGTCGCCCCGTCTCGAGGACTTGCTGCAAGGGCTAAGAATGCCCGGCCGCGCCTCGTATTCACCACTCGGGCACCACACAGGCAACCCGCCTTCACATCACACGCGGGTACCCCTCAGGGTCGACCCGCCTTTCCAAGTAACATTGTAAAGTCCAAGTATCCGTGTGTCCATAACATCAGGGAATCCGAGGTATCACCCTCATTGAATTCCCACTCGATGTATCCGTCAAGGTGAACTAGGAGGAATCACCCTCACTGGGTCCACACTTGAGGTGTTGTATGACAGCGTCGTTATCGGAAGCGGTGAAGGAGGAATCACCCTCAATGACCACGACCCAATAACTACTCTACAGAGTTAACATCAGAAGTGCTACATGAGGTTTCACCCTCGACACTCGATAGTAACGCTGCAGTGTCGTTACAACTAAGGGGGGTGATGTGCGGTGTCGGGTCCTGGTCTTCAATCCCATTGATCGGGTCTTCTGACGATCCAGCGCGGCAGTCGGGATAAGTGGGGTCACTGATAGGTCTCTACCCAGCCTAGACTAAACAGTTTAGGATATGTAGGTAATTATCAACAGCAGGTTACAATGAACAGACTATGCATCAGAATAGGTAAAGCAGCAGCAGTAGCAATTCTAATGCAAGCATGAGAAATTAGAATAGGCGATATCGGGATGATCAAAGGAGGGGCTTGCCTGGTTGCTCGGCGGCAAGAGCAAGGTCGTCAATGGTGACCTCGGGCTCCGGAGCTGCGTCGGCCTCGGGGACGACGTCGGTGTCAGGGGTCTATCGAGAGAGAAGAGGGGGAGGAAACAGTATAAATACACAGCAAACAAGTGCTACACAAAGTATGACATGACAATACGCAGTGCCGGGTGTATTCTAACGTGTGGTTGTACGTCACCGAGGAAGGAGGAATCCATCCGGGAATGTTTTCCCGTTTCCGGACATTTGTCAGACAGATGACCGGAGGGGAACGGTTGCATGTTCGGATAGTTAGGGACGTGTAACGGACGAACGGACCGCGTATTCGGATTCGTCTCGTCGTTCTGAGCAATTTTCATGTACAAAGTTTTTTCATCGGAGTTACGGATTATTTAATATGATTTTCTAAAGTTTTTATTAATTTTTGGAATTTAATTAATTATTTAAATTAACATTATCCGAAACAGTGTCTTGCTGACATCAGCATGACATCATGCTGATGTCAGCGAGGTTAATCAAGTTAATTACTAATTACTGTTTAATTAACACTAATTAGTTAATTAGATTAACCTAATCAGGATTAATTAACTAATTAATTAACTAATCAATTAATTAATTAATTACTTTAATTATTATCATTATTATTTTTATTTAATCTTAATCCTAATTTTTTTTTAAATGTTTTCGGGGCGGGGCCCCACTGTCAGCGGACCAGGGGGGTCGGGGCCCAGCGGGCAGCGGCCCAAGGCCACAGGCGCGGGCGACGGGCGCGGCGCGCAGCGCGCGTGTGCGCGGCCGCGGCCGGGCACGCGCGGGGGCCGGTCGGGTCGGCGCGGGGCGACGAGCGCGCGCGGGCGAGGGCGGGGCTGCGGAAGCGGGCGGGCGGCGTGCGCGGCGAGGTGAGCGCGATAGGGGGGGGGGCGCGGTGCGCGCGCGACGCGGGCGTGCGACGGGTAGGTGAGTGGGATGGGGCGAAGGGAGGAGGAGGCCGAGGGCCTCACCGCGCTGTAGGGCTAGGCCGCGGCGCGGGGACGACGGCGGGGATGGTGGTGGAGAGCGACGGCGTCGAGCGGCGACGGGGTCGTTCGGGGCGAAGCGGCGGGTCCGGCAGGGCGGGGCGAGCGCGCGGGCGCGGTCGTCGGCGAGGGAACGAGCGCGTCGGCGTTGGCGAGGGGGAGGGGGCGGCGGCGGCGGCGGGGCGCGGTCGGCGCGTCGAGGGCGCGTCGGCCTGCGCCCGATCTGGATCGGGGGGGGGGGGGGGAGTGACGAGAGGGGGGGTGGGGGAGCGGCTAGGTTTCGGCCCGAGGGGATAGGGAGTGGGGAGTGGCCGTTGGGCCAGCTGGGCTACGGCCCAGTTGGGCCAGGGGGGGGGGTTTTTCTTTTTATTTCTTTTTCTTTTCTCTTCTTTATTTATCCATACCCCTGTTTTGTAAATAGTTAGGGCTCAAATTGAATTTTGTAAAACATGTGACCTGGTCCATAAATACCAGTGATTTATTCCCTAACACCTAAAATTAGTTTGGACAAAACATCATTTCTTATTTGTTTTAAATAAATTAAAAGGTCATTAAATATTATTTTCAGCCACTGTTTGAGGATGTTCAAGCCACTTATCCATTTTCAATAATGTTGGTTTCAATTTTAATAATGCCTCTGAATTATTTGCCATAATATGAACAATTTAGTTTCTGATTTGAGCAACTTTTTTTTTCACTTTCATTTAAATTTGAATTTCGACTTAGGAGTTGAAATGCATTATGGTGCAAATGATGATCAAGCACTGTTGGTCATGATGACATGGCATAATCAAAAGGGTGATTACTATAGTTAACCACTGGGGGTGTTACAGGGTCCTTCCCACACGACCCAAAAACCGTCGGGGATAGGCGAGCGGCTACTGACGATCGCCATAGAATAAACGTATGAGAAGTCGCCCCAGTCCCACACATTACATCTCGACGTTACATTTCTGATCCGAGAGACATCCCAAATGATTACGCCGCTATAGTCGTGTGAAAAAGGTGGACATCAACATTTAATCTACCGATGTGTTTGCGATAGGTACGTTATCGCACATAGTTCAAGAAAGTAAAATGTGTGCGGTGCCCCTACTAACGTCAACGTGTCCATTTTCATAACTGTGTGCGATAGGTATTCCTATCACACACGCACACATGTTTGAAACGTTTGCCTTATTACCATGAATCGCACACGCATATGAGACGAAACCGTGTGTGCGTTTGTTGGGCATCGCAAACGTTTCACGTCAAAGAACCGTATGTTCTCTATTTTCATCGCACACACTGTTTTCTTTCTAACCATGTGCATATAATTTTATTCGCTCCTGTATAATTTTATTTTTTTCCTGTAATTTATTATTCCAATTGTAAATTTTTAAATATGAAATGTGGAATTCAAATTGTCAGCACAATGGTTCAACAACCAATCCATAAATAAAATTCTCAGTACAATATGTTCAGTAATTACAGGATTAGACAACAATTAACTATGATGAACCATAATATTTAGAGGCGGTAAAGGTGAAGAGACAAGCGTAAATCATTTTGGCTGCCGATGGTGTTAAAGAAGCGGAATGCCCATAATGTGCCCTCTTGCCTGCCATAGGCACTTACAACTTTTGTCCAACCCCTTGTGACAAACGCTCGCCCATCCTTCACCGCCTTCAGGAAGACTTCTAGAGCATTATCATGGTAGCATGAGTTATATACTTTAACCTTAGTTGCCTCCACTCCGGTCATGTAGTTTGCAAGGTAATCATCAGTAAATAGCTTCGAAAACCACTGAAAACAGAAAAATTTCAGATACTCAGGTCTAATAGAGTAACTTGTTGTGGGCTTGGCGAAAAGGCAACACATTACTTACCATCCTAATGTTCACTGTTGTCTTGGACAAAGTGTAAATAAAGAGCTTAATTCCCATCACCCGTTTCTTTTGCCTAACAATCTTTCTTAGTTTCCTCACTTGACGCTTTTTCATGAATATCTCATTGCCCAATACACGAAAGGGATCAAAGCGTGGATCAGTACCGCTCATATATGTACCTGCAAGCAACCAGTAAATGTTAGAAGCTAAACTAAGATTGCACAAATGATGTAAAATACAACTACCTATGTTCCTAAGTACAAGTATTTTTTTAGAGATTTCAATATGAACTACATATGGATGTATATAGAATTATAGACATAGTTTAGATTAGAATCTAGATTCACTCATTTTGCTCCGTATGTAGTCTATATTGGAATCTCTAAAAATACTTATATTTAGGAACAGATGGTGTATAAGACAAGGGATGCAGCTAACCTCGACGGCAAACAACAACATCGCCCATTGTAGCCCTGTGTAAGTACATGGAAAGCCAATGTTAACTACAATAGGGTTAACATCCACCAAAAATAGCAAATGATAATAAAACGGTAACATCTGTAGTGATATCTTCATTGCGAAAGAGTTGCACGGTAGCAAAGGACAGATTAAAAAATGGATAGAATTGTTTACTTCAACAGACAACCTTGTATAGCCATTGAAACTAGTATTGATAGAAATGAAATTGTCAGAGTTAAACATCGCAAAGAAGGTGCTACTAGAGCAGAGAATGGCCCTGTTGTCTATAAAAAGGTAGGGAAAATAGATAAGACGGGCTGGGCGTGTTTACTACAACATGCTTAATACATGAACCGTACAAAACATGGCCATTGCAACTAGTATTGGTAAGTTTCAACTGGTGAGTTCATACTTGGTAAGTCCTGAGGGGTAGTTGCTGGGGCACTTCATATGGACAAGAGCCCACCCCAAGTTGGCCGCAGCAAAGGCGAGGTGTTCCTTTGGGTCGAAGAGTGAATCAGTGCTGCTGACATGTGTACCTACAAGAAGCAAGTAAATGTTAGAAGCCAAACTGCAATTGCAAAAATGATGTAAAATACTGTAAGACATGGGATGCAGCTAACCTTGACGTCAAATAACATCATCGCCTGTTATGGCCCTGTGTAAGTACATGGAAAGGCATGTTAAGTACAACAGGGTTAGCTTCCACTAAAAATAGCAAATGGGCAGCATCTCTAGTATATCTTCATTGCAGAGAGTAGCACGGTAGCAAAGGGACATATTAAAAAATGGACACAACTGTTAATTGCAACAGGCTTAACAGCATCCTAAGTCATGTTTTGTAAGTTTGTAGCCATTGAAATACAAATGTTAAAAAATGGATACAACTGTTAATTGCAACAGGCTTAATAGCCATTGAAACCGGTACTGATAAAAATGCAATTGGCAGAGTTAAACATCGCAAGGCAGGTGCTGCCAGAGCAGAGAATGACCCAGTTGTCTATAAAAAGGTAGGAAAAATAGTTAAAACGTGTTAGGCATGTTTACTACAACATGCTTAATACATGAGCCATACAAAACATAGCCATTAATTGCAACTGGTATTGGTAAGATTGAACTGGTGAGTTCATACTTGGTAACTCCTGAGAGGTAGTTGCTGGAGCACTTAATCTTGGCCAGAGCCCGCCCAAAGTCAGCGGCGGCGGAGGCGAGCTGTTCCTCTGGGTCGAAGCGTGGATCAGTGTCGTGTTGGGGAACGTAGTAATTTCAAAAATTTCCTACGCACACACAGGATCATGGTGATGCATAGCAACGAGAGGGGAGAGTGTGTCCACGTACCCTCGTAGACCGAAAGCGGAAGCGTTAGCACAACGCGGTTGATGTTGTCGTACGTCTTCACGATCCGACCGATCCAAGTACCGAACGCATGGCACCTCCGAGTTCAGCACACGTTCAACTCGATGACGTCCCGTGAGCTCCGATCCAGCAAAGCTTCACAGGAGAGTTTCGTCAGCACGACGGCGTGGTGACGGTGATGATGATGCTACCGACGCAGGGCTTCGCCTAAGCACCGCTACGATATGATCGAGGTGGATTATGGTGGATGGGGGCACCGCACACGGCTAAGAGATCAATGATCAATTGTTGTGTCTATGGGGTGCCCCCTGGCCACGTATATAAAGGATGGAGGGGAGGAGGCCGGCCCCCTATGGGTGGCGCACCAAGTAGGGGACTCCTACTAGGAATCCTACTCCTAGTAGGAGTCCACCAAGAGGGGAAGGAAGAGGGGAAGAGGGAGAAGGAAAGAGGGGTGTTGCGCCCCCCCAATCCCTTGTCCAATTTGGACCAGCAAGGGGAGGGGCGCAGCAGCCCCTCCGGCCTGCTCCTCTCTTTCCCGTATGGCCCAATAAGGCCCATAACTTCCCCCGGTGAATTCCCGTAATTCCCCGGTACTCCGAAAAATACCCGAATCACTCGGAACCTTTCTGACGTCCGAATATAGGCTTACAATATATCGATCTTTACCTCTCGGACATTCCGAGACTCCTCGTCATGTCCATGATCTCATCCGGGACTCCGAACAACTTTGGTACATCAAAACACAAAAACTCATAATACCGATCGTCACCGAACTTTAAGCGTGCGGACCCTACGGGTTCGAGAACTATGTAGACATGACCGAGACACATCTCCGGTCAATAACCAATAGCGGAACCTGGATGCTTATATTGGCTCCCACATATTCTACGAAGATCTTTATTGGTTAAACCGCATAACAACATACGTTGTTCCCTTTGTCATCGGTATGTTACTTGCCCGAGATTCGATCGTCGGTATCTCAATACCTAGTTCAATCTCGTTACCGACAAGTCTCTTTACTCGTTCTGTAATACATTATCCTGCAACTAACTCATTAGTTACAATGCTTGCAAGGCTTATAGTGATGTGCATTACCGAGTGGGCCCAGAGATACCTCTCGGACAATTGGAGTGACAAATCCTAATCTCGAAATACGCCAACTCAACAAATACCTTCGGAGACACCTGTAGAGCACCTTTATAATCACCCAGTTACGTTGTGACGTTTGGTAGCACACAAAGTGTTCCTCCGGTAAACGGGAGTTGCATAATCTCATAGTCATAGGAACATGTATAAGTCATGAAGAAAGCAATAGCAACATACTAAACGATCAAGTGCTAAGCTAACGGAATGGGTCAAGTCAATCACATAATTCTCCTAATGATGTGATCCCATTAATCAAATGACAACTCATGTCTATGGTTAGGAAACATAACCATCTTTGATTAACGAGCTAGTCTAGTAGAGGCTTACTAGTGACACTCTGTTTGTCTATGTATTCACACATGTATCATGTTTCCGGTTAATACAATTCTAGCATGAATAATAAACATTTATCATGATATAAGGAAATAAAATAATAACTTTATTATTGCCTCTAGGGCATATTTCCTTCAGTCTCCCACTTGCACTAGAGTCAATAATCTAGTTCACATCGCCATGTTATTTAACACCAATAGTTCACATCACCATGTGATTAACACCCATAGTTTACATCGCTATGTGACCAACACTCAAAGGGTTTACTAGAGTCAATAATCTAGTTCACATCGCCATGTGATTAACACCCAAAGAGTACTAAGGTGTGATCAAGTTTTGCTTGTGAGATAAGTTTAGTCAACGGGTCTGCCACATTCAGATCCGTATGTATTTTGCAAATTTCTATGTCTACAATGCTCTGCACGGAGCTACTCTAGCTATTTGCTCCCACTTTCAATATGTATCCAGATTGAGACTCTTGAGTCATCTAGATCGGTGTAAAAGCTTGCATCAATGTAACCTTTTACGACGAACTCTTTTATCACCTCCATAACCGAGAAATATTTCCTTAGTCCTTTTAGGTAACTAAGGATAACTTTGACCGCTATCCAGTGATCTATCCCTGGATCACTATCGTACCTCCTTGCTATACTCATAGCAAGGCATACAACTGGTCTGGTACATAGCAAGGCATACTTTATAGAACCTATGACTGAGGCATAGGGAATGACTTTCATTCTCTTTCTATCTTCTACCGTGGTCGGGTTTTGAGTCTTACTCAATTTTACACCTTGTAACACAGGCAAGAACTCCTTCTTTGACTGATCCATTTTGAACTTCTTCAAAATCTTGTCAAGGTATGTGCTTTGTGAAAGTCCTATTAAGCGACTCGATCTATCCCTATAGATCTTGATGCTCAATACTTAAGAAGCTTTCACCGAGGTCCTTTTTATTGAAAAATTCTTATTCAAGTATCCTTTTATGCTATCCAGAAATTCTATATCATTTCCAATCAACAATATGTCATCCACATATAATATCAGAAATGCTATACAGCTCCCACTCACTTTCTTGTAAATACAGGCTTCACCGTAAGTCTGTATAAAACCATATGCTTTGATCACTTTATCAAAGCATATATTCCAACTCCGAGATGCTTGCACCAGTCCATAGATGGATCGCTGGAGCTTGCATATTTTGTTAGCACCTTTAGGATTGACAAAACCTTCTAGTTGCATCATATACAACTTCTTCTTTAAAAATTCCATTAAGGAATGTAGTTTTTGACATCCATTTGCCAGATTTCATAAAATGTGGCAATTGCTAACATGATTCGGACGGACTTAAGCATCGCTACGGGTGAGAAGGTCTCATCGTAGTCAACTCCTTGAACTTGTCGAAAACCTTTTGCAACAAGTCGAGCTTTGTAGACAGTAACATTACCGTCGGCGTCAGTCTTCCTCTTGAAGATCCATTTATTTTCTATGGCTTGCCGATCATCGGGCAAATCAACCAAAGTCCACACTTTGTTCTCATACATGGATCCCATCTCAGATTTCATGGCCTCAAGCCATTTTGCTGAATCTGGGCTCATCATCGCTTCCTCATAGTTCGTAGGTTCGTCATGGTCTAGTAACATGACTTCTAGAACAGAATTACCGTACCACTCTGGTGTGGAACGTACTCTGGTTGACCTACGAGGTTCGGTAGCAACTTGATCCGAAGTTTCATGATCATTATCATTAACTTCCTCACTAATTGGTGTAGGCATCACTGGAACTGATTTATGTGATAAACTACTTTCCAATTCGGGAGAAGGTACAATTACATCATCAAGTTCTACTTTCCTCCCACTCAGTTCTTTCGAGAGAAACTCCTTCTCTAGAAAGGATCCATTCTTAGCAATGAATATCTTGCCTTTGGAGCTGTGATAGAAGGTGTACCCAACAGTCTCCTTTGGGTATCCTATGAAGACACTTTTCTCCGATTTGGGTTCGAGCTTATCAGGTTAAAACTTTTTCACATAAGTATCGCAGCCCCAAACTTTAAGAAACGACATCTTAGGTTTCCTGCTAAACCACAGTTCATACAGTGTCGTCTCAACGGATTTAGACGGTGTCCTATTTAATGTGAATGCAGCTGTCTCTAATGCATAACCCCAAAACAATAGTGGTAAATCGGTAAGAGACATCATAGATTGCACTATATCCTATAAAGTACGGTTATGACGTTCGGACACACCATTATGCTGTGGTGTTCCAGGTGGCAGGAGTTTGTGAAACTATTCCACATTGTTTTAATTGAAGGCCAAACTCGTAACTCAAATATTCACCTCCATGATCAGATCGTAGAAATTTTATTTTCTTGTTACGATGATTTTCCACTTCACTCTGAATTTCTTTTGAACTTTTCAGATGTTTCAGACTTATGTTTCATCAAGTAGATATACCCATATCTGCTCAAATCATCTGTGAAGGTCAGAAAATAATGATACCCGCTGTGAGCCTCAATACTCATCGGACTGCATACATCGATATGTATTATTTCCAATAAGTCATTAGCTCGCTCCATTATTCCGGAGAACGGAGTCTTAGTCATCTTGCCCATGAGGCATGGTTCGCAAGTATCAAGTGATTCATAATCAAGTGATTCCAAAAGCCCATCAGCATGGAGTTTCTTCATGCGCTTTACACCAATATGACCTAAATGGCAGTGCCAAAAATAAGTTGCACTATCATTATTAACTTTGCATCTTTTGGCTTCAATATTTTGAACATGTGTATCTCTACGATCGAGATTCAATAAACCATTTATATTGAGTGTATGACCATAGAAGGTTTTATTCATGTAAACAGAACAACAATTATTCTCTGACTTAAATGAATAATCGTATTGCAATAAACATGATCCAATCATGTTCATGCTCAACGCAAATACCAAATAACATTTATTTAGGTCCAACACTAATCCCGAAGGTTGAGGGAGTGTGCGATGGTGATCTTATCAACCTTGGAATCACTTCCAACACACATCGTCACCTCGTCATTAACTAGTCTCTGTTCATTTTGCAACTCCTGTTTCGAGTTACTAATGTTAGCAACTGAACCAGTATCAAATACCCAGGGGCTACTATGAACACTAGTAAAATACACATCAATAACATGTATATCAAATATACCTTTGTTCACTTTGCCATCCTTCTTATCCGCCAAATACTTGGGGCAGTTCCGCTTCCAGTGACCAGTCCCTTTGCAGTAGAAGCACTCAGTTTCAGGCTTAGGTCCAGACTTAGGCTTCTTCCCAGGAGTAGCAACTTGCTTGCTATTCTTCTTGAAGTTCCCCTTCTTCCCTTTGCCCTTTTTCTTGAAACTAGTGGTCTTGTTAACCATCAACACTTGATGCTCTTTCTTGATTTCTACCTTCGTTGATTTCAGCATCACGAAGAGCTCGGGAATCGTTTTATTCATCCCTTGCATATTATAGTTCATCACGAAGTTCTAGTAACTTGGTGATAGTGACTAGCGAACTCTGTTAATCACTATTTTATCTGGAAGATTAACTCCCACTTGATTCAAGCGATTGTAGTACCCAGACATTCTGAGCATATGCTCACTGGTTGAGCTATTCTCCTCCATCTTGTAGGCAGAGTATTTGTCAGAGGTCTCATACCTCTTGACACGGGCTTGAGTCTGAAATACCAATTTCATCTCTTTGGAACATCTCATATGCTCCGTGGCGTTCAAAACATTTTTGAAGTCCCGATTATAAGCCGTAAAGCATGGTGCACTAAACTATCAAGTATTCATCATATCGAGCTTGCCAAACGTTCATAACGTCTGCATCTGCTCCTGCAATAGGTCTGTCGTTTAGCGGTGCATCAAGGACATAATTCTTCTGTGCAGCAGTGAGGATAATCCTCAGATCACGGAACCAGTCTGCATCATTGCTACTATCATCTTTCAACTTAGTTTTCTCTAGGAACACATCAACAATAAAACAGGGGAGCTATACGCGAGCTATTGATCTACAACATAATTTGCAAATAGTACCAGGACTAAGTTCATGATAAATTAAAGTTCAATTAATCATATTACTCAGGAACTCCCACTTAGATAGACATCTCTCTAATCATCTAAGTGATCACGTGATCCAAATCAACTAAACCATAACCGATCATCAAGTGAAATGGAGTAGTTTTCAATGGTGAACATCACCATGTTGATCATATCTACTATATGATTCACGCTCGACCTTTCGGTCTCAGTGTTCCGAGGCCATATCTGCATATGCTAGGCTCATCAAGTTTAACCCGAGTATTCTGCGTGTGCAAAACTGGCTTGCACCCGTTGTAGATGAACGTTGAGCTTATCACACACGATCATCACGTGGTGTCTCGGCACGACGAACTTTGGCAACGGTGCATACTCAGGGAGAACACTTTTACCTTGAAATTTAGTGAGAGATCATCTTATAATGCTACCATCAAACAAAGCAAAATAAGATGCATAAAGGATAAACATCACATGCAATCAATATAAGTGATAAGATATGGCCATCATCATCTTGTGCTTGTGATCTCCATCTCCGAAGCACCGTCATGATTACCATCGTCACTGGCGCGACACCTTGATCTCCATCGTAGCATCGTTGTCGTCTCGCCAACTATTGCTTCTACGACTATCGCTACCGCTTAGTGATAAAGTAAAGCAATTATAGGGCGATTGCATTGCATACAATAAAGCGACAACCATATGGCTCCTGCCAGTTGCCGATAACTCAGTTACAAAACATGATCATCTCATACAATAAAATATAGCATCATGTCTTGACCATATCACATCACAACATGCCCTGCAAAAACAAGTTAGACGTCCTCTACTTTGTTGTTGCAAGTTTTACGTGGCTGCTACGGGCTGAGCAAGAACCGTTCTTACCTACGCATCAAAACCACAACGATAGTTCGTCAAGTTAGTGATGTTTTAACCTTCACAAGGACCGGGCGTAGCCACACTCGGTTCAACTAAAGTTGGAGAAACTGACACCCGCTAGTCACCTGTGTGCAAAGCACGGCGGTAAAACCAGTCTCGCGTAAGCGTACGCGTAATGTCGGTCCGGGCCGCTTCATCCAACAATACCGCCAAACCAAAGTGTGACATGCTGGTAAGCAGTATGACTTGTATCGCCCACAACTCACTTGTGTTCTACTCGTGCATATAACATCTATGCATAAAACCAGGCTTGGATGCCACTGTTGGGGAACGTAGTAATTTCAAAAATTTCCTACGCACACACAGGATCATGGTGATGCATAGCAACGAGAGGGGAGAGTGTGTCCACGTACCCTCGTAGACCGAAAGCGGAAGCGTTAGCACAACGCGGTTGATGTAGTCGTACGTCTTCACGATCCGACCGATCCAAGTACCGAACGCACGGCACCTTCGAGTTCAGCACACGTTCAACTCGATGACGTCCCGCAAGCTCCGATCCAGCAAAGCTTCACAGGAGAGTTTCGTCAGCACGACGGCGTGGTGACGGTGATGATGATGCTACCGACACAGGGCTTCGCCTAAGCACCGCTACGATATGATCGAGGTGGATTATGGTGGAGGGGGGCACCGCACACGGCTAAGAGATCAATGATTAATTGTTGTGTCTATGGGGTGCCCCCTGGCCACGTATATAAAGGATGGAGGGGAGGAGGCCGGCCCCCTATGGGTGGCGCACCAAGTAGGGGACTCCTACTAGGAATCCTACTCCTAGTAGGATTCCACCAAGAGGGGAAGGAAGAGGGGAAGAGGGAGAAGGAAAGAGGGGTGTTGCGCCCCCCAATCCCTTGTCCAATTCGGACCAGCAAGGGGAGGGGCGCAGCAGCCCCTGTGGCCTGCTCCTCTCTTTCCCGTATGGCCCAATAAGGCCCATAACTTCCCCCGGTGAATTCCCGTAATTCCCCGGTACTCCGAAAAATACCCGAATCACTCGGAACCTTTCCGACGTCTGAATATAGCCTTCCAATATATTGATCTTTACCTCTCGGACATTCCGAGACTCCTCGTCATGTCCATGATCTCATCCGGGACTCCAAACAACTTCGGTACGTCAAAGCACAAAAACTCATAATACCGATCGTCACCGAACTTTAAGCGTGCGGACCCTAGGGGTTCGAGAACTATGTAGACATGACCGAGACACGTCTCTGGTCAATAACCAATAGCGGAACCTGGATGCTCATATTGGCTCCCACATATTCTACGAAGATCTTTATCGATCAAACTGCATAACAACATACGTTGTTCCCTTTGTCATCGGTATGTTACTTGCCCGAGATTCGATCGTCGGTATCTCAATACCTAGTTCAATCTCATTACCGGCAAGTCTCTTTACTCGTTCCGTAATACATCATCCCGCAACTAACTCATTAGTTACAATGCTTGCAAGGCTTATAGTGATGTGCATTACCGAGTGGGCCCAGAGATACCTCTCGGACAATCGGAGTGACAAATCCTAATCTCGAAATACGCCAACTCAACAAGTACCTTCGGAGACACCTGTAGAGCACCTTTATAATCACCCAGTTACGTTGTGACGTTTGGTAGCACACAAAGTGTTCCTCCGGTAAACGGGAGTTGCATAATCTCATAGTCATAGGAACATGTATAAGTCATGAAGAAAGCAATAGCAACATACTAAACGATCAAGTGCTAAGCTAACGGAATGGGTCAAGTCAATCACATCATTCTCCTAATGATGTGATCCCGTTAATCAAATGACAACTCATGTCTATGGTTAGGAAACATAACCATCTTTGATTAACGAGCTAGTCTAGTAGAGGCTTACTAGTGACACTCTGTTTGTCTATGTATTCACACATGTATCATGTTTTTGGTTAATACAATTCTAGCATGAATAATAAACATTTATCATGATATAAGGAAATAAAATAATAACTTTATTATTGCCTCTAGGGCATATTTCCTTCATGCCGCTGACATGTGTACCTACAGGCAACCAGTAAATGTTAGAAGTTAAACTGCAATTGCATAAATGATGTGAAATACTGTAAGACATGGGATGTAGCTAAACTCGACGGCAAACAACAGCATCGCCCGTTTTGACCCTACGTAAGTACATGGACAGGCATGTTAAGTACAACAGGGTTAGCATCCACCAAAAATAGCAAATGGGCAACATCTCTAGTGATATCCTGAGTCATGTATTGTAAGTTTGTTGCTGGTATTGGTGAAATTGAGCTGGACAGTTAATACTTGAACATCACACAGTGTGCAGTACTGAAATAAATAAGGCACGAACATGCTTAATACATCAACCATACAAAACATAGCCAATGCAAGTGGTATTGGTAAGGTTGAGCTGGTCAGATCATACCTGGTAAGTCCTGGGGGGTAGTCGCTGGGGCACTTCATCTGGGCCAGAGCCTGCACCAAGTCGGCGGCGGCGGCGGCGAGGTGTTCCTCCGGGTCAACACGCATAGCGGCCATCGCGCCATCGACCGCCATCAACTCCTCGACCTCCACGTGATATGTGGTTGGGTTTGCGCGACGATGCTCTGGAGGTAGGGGCGGTGGGGATTTGGAGGCATGAGGATGTTTCGCAGGCCCCATTTAAGCAATCAGGCCGGGGCCATGATAGAGATCAGTGGGTTAACTGACTGGATCGACGATGCTCGGGCAGAACGTAGATGTGGTTGAAGCTGTGGTTGCGGTGGCGGTGGTTTGAGCTGCCGGGAGGGGGGAGGGTGGGGGAGCGAGATACTGAGGAAATTTGATGTGTGGGGATGTGGTGGGAGGAATAAATTTTGAAATCGCGCGCCTAATGAAAATTTCGCTGCTAAACTTGAAACTTGGGCGGGGGAAACACACAACGTAGACGAAGCACGTAAATTACTCGTGTGCGAGAAAATAGAAAATTGGCAGATCCCGTCTCCAAAAAAATGTACACGTGTAGTTGATTTTTTGGGTCAATGGTACGCTTGCTTTATTAGGAAATATCGCATAGGTAACTGGCTTATGGATCATTAACGCAAAAAAACACGGGTACGCCATAGAAACCGTGTGTTTTGTGATCTTCTAATAATTCTTATATCTATCAGCATCTCCAACCGCACCTAATTTCAAAAATCTCTTTCATTGTATCAGGATTATTCAACGTATATGAACGAGGCAAGATGACACCCGATGAACAATCATCGGTTTATGAAATGCAATCAAGTGTCAACCTGCCTCGCTCGCATAGCCAGATTTGATCCTATGCAACAAGAGAGAAGCTTGCTCCCATCCGCCGACGCGGCAATTTAAGCTGGTGTGCCGCTAACTCGCGCGGCGAGGTGGGACTAAACACCAGTTGCGGCCAGCTCTAGTCTCCGGTGGCTGCAGGCGGACGTTTCAGGAGTATTTAGGGCTGGGGTGCGGCTACAAAACTTCAGTGAACACATGCTAAACTATGCTCAAAGCCCTCAAAGGATGCGCTTACCAACATTGTACGTTAATAATAGATAGTACCAACTTAAAGTAATTATACAAACTTACGGGCGACACACGCACTAATTACTTCTCACATGTTGGCATAGGGGCATGCTAGCCAGGCGCCATCGTTCTCCTTCCCGGCCTTGTAGGCGGCAGCCCACCGTGCTTCGATCTCCGCTGAGCTCTCCTCAGCACGTCGTGCGGCCTCTTCTTTCTTGCGGCGGCGGGACTCTCTTTTCTTTACTGCTTTCTGCCTTTTCCGCTCCTTCTGTGCGGCTTTGGCCACCTCTAGATCTGCCGCCCATTCGGCCAAGGCAGCATCAAAGTCCGCCCACGTACTTGTACGGCCGCCGGCGGTGATGAACTCGGCGCGGCGGGATGCCATCGCTTCCTTACCATGTGTGCGGTCGCGGGCGGCGAGGAACGCGACGCAGCGGGATGCCATCGCTTCCTTACCAGTTACTGTGCGCCGCGGTGCCATGAACGACGCTTGGAAAGAGCTCTGGGACAGAGTGGCCAGACAGCCGTACAGTGCGGTGGTTTTAAAGAGCTCAACGACAAATGACGAAGGAAATTTGGCTTCCCTTACAATCTTGCTCGTTCATTATCGCACATGGTTCATCTTCGTCGCCTCCGGAAACAGTGTGCGCTGAGCCTATTGTGTGTTGCATTATGATTGGCTGGAACCCCAGCCACGCGGATCATGCGTGTGCACGGTAGGATGCGCCGCGATCGAACGGCAATCCACGTCCCTCACATCACACCCGTGCAGCTGTAGCTGGATTGGATTTATATGCGCTAAATGCCTAGAAAATGCACACAATACCGTAAATATGGTAAATGAGCCCGGAAAAGTGCCAAATTTGAACACGGTGATTTGCAGGGTGTATGTTCATCGTAGAAAAAAACTCAAGGGCAAAGAACGAAGAAAATTTGGATTCCCCTTCAATCTTGGTGATTTCCCTCTCGAAAGCATGGAACTTCCTCGGTGATGGTTCGATTTATGAAGGCCATGCATGACGACATAAGCCAAACCTTCTCAAATTTTTACCAGGGCATGGTGAGGCCATACCATGGCACCATGCCAGGCATCATGTTTTTCAAGCACTTATTTCATTTTTCTATAGTTGAAAACCCAATAAACAAACGTTTGGGGTTGACTATTGCCACACATTTCATCGAAATATCTGCCCATTCCTTGTAAAAGGCATGAGAATTCACTAAATAGCACGAGCATGGTTTTCCAGACCGTTCTTGTGCACCTTTTCATGCACCGATTGTTCGAATTTGAATTATGTGCATTAATGCCTAGAACTCCTAAGTGATAAAAGAAAGAAGAACTCGTCTTCTCTCTTTTTTGATTACCTTCCTCGCGTATGTATAAGACCGAATCCATTCTTTTTCGAAATCGATTTCGAAAAAGAACTACTAATCCTTAACTTGAAAATGCACATAATCCCCTAAATATGGTAAATGAGCCCGGAAAAATGTCAAATTTGAACACGTTGCATTGGAGGGGGTATGTTGATCGTTGGAAAAAAACTAAATGACAAACTAGGACGTAAATTTGGATTCCCCTTCAATCTTGGTGATTTCCCCCTCAAAACCATGAAACTTCCTCGGTGATGATTCGATTTATGAAGGGCATGCATGATGACATAAACCAAACCTTCTCAGCTTTTTACCAGGGCACGGTGAGGCCATACCATGGCACCATGCCAGGCGTCATGTTTTTCAAGCATGTATTTCATTTTTTTTCTATAGTTGATAACCCAGTAAATGACACATTTGTGGTTGACTATTGCCACACATTCCCTTGAAATCTCTGCCCATTCCTTGTAAAAGGCATGAGAATTTACTAAATAGCATGAGCATGGTTTTCCAGACCGTTCTTGTGCACCTTTTCATGCACCGATTGTTTGAATTTGAATTATGTGGATTAATGCCTAGAAAATGCACAGAATCCCCTAAATATGGTAAATGAGCCTGGAAAAATGCCAAATTTGAACACGTTGCATTGGAGGGGGTATGTTGATCGTAGAAAAAAACTGAATGACAAATTAGGAAGGAAATTTGGATTCCCGGCCCCTTGAATCTTGGTGAATTCCCCCTCGAAACCATGAAACTTCCTCGGTGATGGTTCGATTTATGAAGGGCGTGCACAATGACATAAGCCAAACCTTCTCAAATTTTTACCAGGGCACGGTGAGGCCATACCATGGTACCATGCCAGCCGTCAAGTTTTTCAAGCATGTATTTCATTTTTCTACAGTTGAAAAACCAATAAACGACGCGTTTGTGGTTGACTATTGCCACATATTTCCGTGAAATATCTGCCCATTCCTTGTAAAAGGCATGAGAATTTACTAAATAGCACGAGCATGGTTTTCCAGACCGTTCTCGTGCACCTTTTCATGCACCGATTGTTTGAATTTGAATTATGTGCATTAATGCCTAGAAAACGCACATAATCCCCTAAATATGGTAAATGAACCCGGAAAAGTGCCAAATTTGAACACGGTGATTTGCAGGGTTTATGTTCATCGTAAAAAAACTCATGGACAAAGGACAAAGGAAATTTGGATTCCCCTTCAATCTCGGTGATTTACTATCGCACACGATTCATCTCCATCGCCTCTGCGAACCGTGTGTGTTCACCCACACATGCAAAACGAAAAAGAAAACCCTCACCCACTTCATCCCCACCCACTCGCCGTGGACTGCTCCGCAACTCTGCACCTCATCAACTTCTATCGCGGTGGCCACCCTAAGCTCGATGGCTGTCGTCGACGGGCGGAGGTCGCGCTCCAAACGGCACGGGATTTCGCCCCTACCACTGGCCGCCGCCTATCTGCACCGACTTGCACTGACATTCTAGACTCTGGTCGATTGGGGTTTTCTGCGGGATTGGGCCGGGGATTTTTCTCATGGAGAAGGTAATCAATTTAGCGAAATATTCACTCATCTCTTATCGAGTCCGTCCATCGCTGTTAATCAACCGACGGAAATTGCCGTGGATTCATTTTTCTTCTAGCTGATTCGAGGGTTTTCATTCATGTGTCCACAGTGCGAGCACAAATTGGGCAAGTGTGGTCGCGGCCAGTCGAAAACGAAGTTCTATCGCACCATTCTGGATGACTTTAGGGAGCGCTCGGTATGTTCAATCTCACCCTACCACGGTCGTCATGGCATAAATTTGTGAACGTATACCGTCTATTGCTACATTTGGATAAAAGGTATGGTGCCATGTGCAGCCTAGATGTCGAAGCCGATTTTTCCCTATATTAGGCAAATTTATGATGTATTGTTCATTCAGTTACTCTCATATTTGCATCAAATCTTTGTTACATTATCTATTTTTAATTATATATTTTTGTACTTTGCTTTCAACTATATATTGTTCTATTCTATCAGTTACTCCCATATTTGCATCTTGCTCGGTTATTTCAATATATCTAATTTACGATCTTAATTTTCATTTCAAGCAGTACATCCCTTGCTTTGCAAGAATAGGAGTAGAAGGAAATCTTGGGGTTTACTTTGTTGATGACTCCATGGATGTCATATTGACAAGCAGCATCGATTTACAATGACAGTTAGCGTAGAACTTGATAAAGATGGTCACTCCTATTTTGATGCAGACATTTGGAGAAAAATGTCTAAGTGTTATGAACTGAAAGCCGGCAAAAAAATTCTAGTGCGTGCACCATAGCCTGGTCTAATTAACATGGATGCTTACTTCCCCAACGTCATCAGCCGATCAAAGTCTGATCGAGGTTAGTGTCCTTTCAACTTTCTCCATGCTGCCATATTACTTAGCAAAATCGGGGTATTTGTTCTGACTAATTGATCACTATTTAAGCAACCAATTATGATTTCATTTTCTGACTCCGTTCCTAGGCAATAACAAATTCTATTTACTAATTTATGCGCACTATATATTCTTCAGGCATGTTATGAATAAATAATACCTTTCCACCTTTTAAGCAGGTTATGTTGGATGCATAGTTAACGATCTGTATGTTACTAAGCATACCAAATTTCACTGGAAACACTTGAAGCATGTCATAATTTTTTTTGATAATCTGTCAGAGATAGCACAGCGTATGAACACTGGATTTTGGATGGGATTGATTATACCTATGGTGCACACATTGAACAAGACCAATTGTGTGCACAAAACGCTGGTACAAAGTCTTTTTTTATGTTGATGCTCATAAACTATATATATCTTCAACGATATGTTACAATTGTTTTTTATTCTACATTTCAATAGAAATTGCCCGTTGCAGCTCTTCCTGAATCGATTTCCCGGCGTGTTCGAATTACACTTGTGCCTGCTAATAACGCCAAAGTGATTGCAAGGTACTGCATTTCCCGCAGAAATGGAACCATTCAAATCAACAAGTTCTCGCTTGTCGTGGCAATGCATCCATATTGAAAAATTGGAGGCACTGTTCTACTCATGCTCTACCAAGGCACAGGAGGGTTCTTCCTTTTCATTGACGAGATGCCGAGTCGCCGTGATCAAGCTGCTTCCAGCGGATAGTTGTGGTTGTTGGCCCTCAGCCTCTTAAAATGTGCTAGCTGTTACCATGTTAAGTATTTAGATATGGACCATATGGTTGTTGGCCCTCAGCCTCTTAAAATGTGATTGTTGTTACTATGTTAAATATGTAGATATGGACCATATGGTTATCAAAATTGTGTTACGAAGATCCTCCTTTTGTCGAATAGTGTAACCACTATATATATGTTACTCAAATGTTGTTAGACAAGTTCTTAAATTTTCATGGAAAGTATTAGTATCGTACACAGTTCATTGGGTTTAAGTGTGTGCCCGGTAGAGTGGTAGAGTAGAGGATGTCCATGTTTTCGACGTGGCCAGCAGCACCGATGTCCAGAAGGCATTTGCATATTAATTGTCCATATTGCAGATTCACACACGTGTTATCTATCACACACGTGTTAACATAAGGAAACATATGTGTAACTTACTAATCATCGCACACGAGTACTCGCAGGCGCATCGTGTGCGATACTCCTAGCCACCGCAAGCAACTAGTTTGCATTTTTCAAAGTTTCTCGTAGACACGGAATCGCACACGAATTAACTGTAGTAACCGTCTGTGTTATAATTTCTCATCGCAAACAGTTCATCCCAGTGGGCTGTTTGCCGCGTATCACACACATCTTGTTTACACGAATCGTTTGTGTTCTTTTGGCTCATCGCAAACAGTTCATCTATGTGAACTGTATGCCGCATATCACACACATCTTGTTAAGTTGAACCATTTCTGTTCTGTTCCCTAATCGAAAACAGTTCGTCGGAGTGAACCGTATGCCATATATCACACACACCTTGATCTGGCTAACCGTTTCTGTTGCATTCCATAATAGCAAACAGTTCATCTGAGCGAACTGTATGTCATATATCGCACACACCTTGATATGGCTGCCCGTTTCTGTTGTTCTGTCTCATCGCAAATAGTTCGTATGGATCAACCGTATGCCCTGCATCGCACATGCAACTAAAATCTGAACCGTGTTTGATGTCTCCGCCATCGCAAACGTTTTGCATCTTTTTGACGATTTTTTTACATCACCGTTTGTGATTAATGCATCACACACACTTTCGTCAAAGGGTCTTTGATCATAGTGTCGCATTAGCAGCATCCTGTAGTAGTGATCGGCGCCCCCTACCGCCTATATGTGCACGCCGGAGCCTCCCCGAACCCTAGCCCCACTTCTCTCCCTCCCCGAGCCTCTTCTCTCTCGCCTACACCTACCCGACGCCCACATCGCCGTGCCATCATCGATCCCATGGCCACTGGACGTCCCTCGTCGCACCAGCCTGTCCAGGAGCTCCACCGCGTCATCGCACACCGACCCCGCCATCCAGTGCCAGCCCGCGAAGCCCCCATCGCCAGATCGGCGCCGCTCCTCCGCGTGGACTATCACCTCTTCCGCCACGTCGTCCAGCTGCTCTGGTCCACCCCGCGCTTCCCCGAGCACACCACCAAGCTCCATGGTGAGCGCCGCGTCCATTCCCCCTCTCCCCTCCTCAAATTTCCGTCGTAGTTGCCGTCCCCGAGCTCGCCCGAAGCTCCGCGCGCCGCACGCGCTCACCGCCCTTGTACTGCGCCCTACCTATGCTCTCGCATGCCTCTTGGCACCCAGGCCGCGCCCGCTTCGCCCATTGCCGCCTTCTGCCGCTACTATCTGTTGTAGCTGCTACCTAGTGCCACCGCTCGCCGCGTGCCTTGCCGCCGCTGCCTGTCTCGCCTTGGCCGCTCTGCTCCGTACCGCGCCCGCCAGCGCGTGCCCTCGCTGTGGCCTGGCCACGCCCGCCTCGCACCGCTACCGCTACACGTGTCACCTGCCTTGCCGCGCCTGCTCGCGCATGCGTGCCGCCACGCCCACGCTCCCGTTTTGCTGCTCACCCACGGGTTCTCCTGGTCACGGTCGCGCATGTGCAAGTAAGGATGGCAATTTTACCCATGGGTACGGATACCCACGGATACCGTACCCACATGGGCCGGGTATGTGCACAATTTTATACCCACGGGTAGTACCCATACCCTACCCATTAAGTCATGGGTAGGGCACGGGTATAGCCTTTTACCATGGATATACCAATACCCTAGCCGTTTATACTAACACGTGAACCTTACCCGTGATTCACAAGCGTACCTATGTTAAAGTTGTGTCATGAGCTCGTGAACCTATGTTAAAGTTGTCACCAATTACCAATTTGAATTGAGATAATTGTCATGTACTCATCTATGTGTTATTGAGTTGAGATCAATGTTTTTTTGTCAAATGTGCAATAGATGATTGTAAAATTGTGAATAACTTGTGTACTATTTGATCTACCCATTGGGTACCCAATGGTCATGGGTAACCATCGAGTATGGGTACGGGTGAACTTTCATACCCGTGGGTATGGGTATGGGTAGAATTTTGTACCCATTGACTACACGGGTATGGATATGGTATTGCTCTACCCACCCCATACCCTACCCATTGTCATCCCTATGTGCAAGTCCCCACCGCCTCGTGCGCACTCAGGCGCGTTCCCCTACGCCTCCCTTGCGAGCTGGCCGAGCGCTGGCTGTGCTTCGATGTGCAGTGCGCGAACGCGGCGTGTTTGAGCCGCCGGCTGGGCCGTTAGATTAGGGCTAATTTTCGGATTAGATTAATGTTTAATTAGTATATAGTCTATGACTAGTGGGAGCCACCTCTATTTATACTAATTAAAATCAGTTAAATAACCCTGTTAAACTATGTGACACCGACATATGGGTCCCACCTTACTATTCAACCTTTGACCAGTCAATGGTCAACCGTTGACTCAGCCCCCCTGGCCCCACCAGTCAGCCTCTGCTGACTGGGCAGTTGACCACTCAACTGGGGCCCACCAGTCAGCCCCTATTGCACATTTCTGGTACACTTCTGTGTACCCATAGCATTTAGTATTTAATATAATTTCGAATTAATTTAATTACAGAATTTCAGAAAATCTTTTAAACTTTGAAAAATCATATAAAATAATCTACAAGTCAGATGAAAATAATTTATATAGGAAAGTTGCTCAGAAAAATATGACGAATCCGAATATGCTATTCACTCATCTGTCACATGCCTCTCCGTCTGTAACGTGTAGCACTGCACTAGGTCACCCCTAGCACAGCATATTGCTATGTCATGCATCGTGGTGCATTTGCTTGCTTTATATTTATTGTTTCTACCCCCTCTTCTCTCCGGTAGACCCTGAGACCGACGCTGCTCCCGGGTACGACTACACACCTGACGACCAGTCCCTTTCTGTAGAGCTTCCAGGCAAGCAAAACCCCCTTGATAATTCCTATATCGCCCATTCCTTCTCTCTCATGCTTGCATTAGATTTGCTATTGTTGTTCGATAACTCCTAATCTAACGCATAGCCTGCTTTTGTAACCTGCTATTGTTACTTTACCTGTTATCCTATATGCTTAGTATAGGTTGGTTAGAAATCCATCAGTGACCCCTCACCCTTGTCCCTGTTGCCCCGCTTTGTTACCGATGACTCGATCAACATGATCGAGGTCGCAGAGACCGACACATCACCGGCACCCCCCTTAGTTGTACGACTCTGCAGAGCTACTATCGAGTGGCGAGGGTGATACCTCGTATCGCACTCCTGATGATACCTCTGTAGCGTAACTAATCAGTCGTGGATTACGGAGGGTGATTCCTCCTTCACCACTCCCGATAACGACTCTGTCGTGCAACACCTCAAGTGTGAACCCTTCGAGGGTGATTCCTCCAAGTTCACCTTGACGGTTACATCGAGTGGGAACCCATCGAGGGTGATTCCTCGGATTCCCCCCTTGATGTTATGGACACACGGTTACCTTGACTTTACCTCAGAACCATATTGAAGTCGGGTCGGCCCCGAGGGGTACCCGTGAGAGTTACTGAAGTCGGGATTGACCGTGAGGGTACTCGCAAGATAATTATGAGGCATGATCGGGCAGGCAGACAGGCCTAGAGAGGAATGGGCCTGACCCTTGCCGTAAGTCCTCGAGACAGGGCGACGAGATCACTGATCGTCTCCGCGCACTCCAAAGTCACTAAGGGTTTGGATATGTGATCTGAGTAGGCCTCTGGCCTTTTCGCACTAACCACCACGCGGGAATAAGTATGGGCACTCGACGTCGAACGATTCTTCTGAAAGCTCACAGACGTCAGTACTTGAGCGAAATGCGCCCGGGTGGTCCGTGTAAGCACATGCTTTGTATAAAGAGGTAGCCAGGACTGATCCCGGCCGTCCTCGCAACATGCAGGATTGCAAAGGACGATTGGCGCATAACCCCTTCGCATTTAGGATGTAGACTGGCATGCTGGCCTATCTATTGAGCCTAGGTAGGACTACGGTGTGTCAATCAGCCGAGGCCGGGCATGACCCAGGAAAGTGTGTTCGGCCGGAGTTAATCGAGCATGTTGGGTAAGTTTGTGCACCCCTGCAGGGAAGTAAATCTATTCGAATAGCCGTCTCCACGGTAAAGGACGTTTGGAGTTGTATCCCAATCTATTACAACTAGAACTGGATACTGGAGGCACTAAATGGATATGACAGCTCCGGGATTGTTTTCTCGCAGGGAGTCGAGGAAGGATCTCTGGGCGATGCTACTACATACTTACTACTTCATGCTATGCTAATCTGCACTCTTCTAATGCTGCAAGACGCAGCAAGATGCTAGTCTTCGATAGGCTCGGTCTTCCCATCTATTCTGGCATTTCTGCAGTCTAGTCCAAAGATATAGCCCCATTCCTTTGATACTGATGCATACTTAGTATAGATCTGATGAAAGTCTTGCAAGTACCTTGGATGAGTACTCACGATTGCTTGCTACCTCTTTTCCCCATCTACCCGAACAGGACTTTTGGAGTTGTGCAGAATAGGTCTCTTAGATTTGCTCCTTTCCGGTCCAGAATTCCAGCTGCCGGCATTCTCCCTCTTTGTGTAAACCTTGTAAAATAAGAGAGAAAAGGCATAAGTATTGTGCCATAATGTGTAATAACAGCCCATAATGCAATAAATATCAATATAAAAGCATGATGCAAAATGGACGTATCAACTTCCCCAAGCATAGACCTCGCTTGTCCTCAAGCGGAAACCAAAATCGATAATCATGTCCACATGTTTAGAGATAAAGGTGTCGATAAAATAAAATACAGACATGAAGGCATCATGATCATCTTTAGAACAGCAACATATATCGTCATATAATTTCTTATGCTAAAGCAACAATTTGTTCACAAGGTAAAGTATGGAACAAGAACTTTATTGAAAACTAAAAAAATATTATTTCAGTCATTGGAGCAGTTGCAATTTATCATAACATAGGAAAGAGTCAATATAAGAGCTTTTCAGCAAGTTCACATACTCAACTATCATTTAGTCTTTCATAATTGCTAACACTCACGTGATACTTATGAGATCAAAGTTTCAATCGGACACAGAGAAAGATAGGGGTTTATAGCTTCGCCTCCCAACCTTTTACCTCAAGGGTAATGTCAACAATAATAGTTTATGAATATCTACATCCGAGTGGATATATATATCTGGATCTTTCCCAACATCTAGTGCTTGCCAAAAAGAAAAAGTGTAAAAAGAATAGGTGATGATCACCATGACTCTTGCATTACGGTAGAGGATAAATAAAAGATAGGCCCTTCGCAGAGGGAAGCAGAGCTTGTCATGCGCTTTTATGGTTGGATGCACAAAATCTTAATGCGAAAGAACGTCACTTTATATTGCCGCTTGTGATAAAGAACTTTATTATGCAGTCTGTCGCTTTTATTTCTTCCATATCACAAGTTCATATAAAGCTTATTTTCCTCACATTAATAGATCATACATATTTAGAGAGCAATTTTTATTGCTTGCACCGATGACAACTTACTTGAAGGATCTTACTCAATCCATAGGTAGGTATGGTGGACTCTCATGGCAAGACTGGGTTAAGGGATTTTGGATGCACAAGTAGTATCTCTACTTGGTGCAAAAGATTTGGCTAGCATGGGGTGAGAAGCAAGCTCAACATGTTGGAGGATCCATGACAATATAACTTCTATTCAGATATAAAGAAACATAACCCATTACGTTGTCTTCCTTGTCCAACATCAACCTTTTAGCATATAATTTTTAATGAGTGCTCACAATCACAAAAGATGTCCAAGATAGTATATTTATATGTGAGACCTCTCTTTCTTTATTACTTCCTATTAATTGCAACAATGACCAAAACTATGTTTGTCAACTCCCAACAAATTTCATGTGACATACTTATATGTGAAGTCGTCACTTCCCATAAGATCATTATATAATCTTTTTTCTTTCTTTTATTCTTTATTTCTTTTTCTCAAGATCATAGCAAGAAAGCAAAGCCCTCAACTCAAAACTAATATTTATTATATAACTCTCGGACTCGATTACATAGAGGGAACACAAAGCAAAACTCAAAGCTAGATCATACTAAAACTTTATTCTACTAAACTGAGATATAACCAAAAGGATCGAACTAAGAAAAATGATAAAGGTAAAGATGTGATGGCGATACAATACCGGGGCACCTCCCCCAAGCTTGGCAGTTGCCAAGGGGAGTGCCCATACCCATGTATTTAATTTCCTTCTTCGGGGGTGGTGATGAACGTGTTGAAGTAGTGTCCTTCTTCCTCAGCTTGCGGTTGAGGGTGGATTTTTCCTCCCTTAAGTCATCGATCTCCTGCTCAAGCCTTAATATCTTTTTGCATAGTTCCTACTTGTTTTCCTGCAAGAGACGAAAAGGGATAAACTCGATCTTAAGTTTCTTTGCTTTATTAGGGAGACTTGACTTTTTGAACTCCACGTGCTTGTCCCCAGGTTGGGGTAGTGGGACTTCCTCTTCATCTGAGCTCGTCTCTTCCTTTCCCTTTGGATCATAGTCTTCTTCTTCCTCCGTGGTCCAACCAAAATGCTCCACATCCCCGTAAACCTTTGGGTTCGCGATATAATCAGCTACATAGCTCTCTCCCTCCGAATCTTGGGATGACATATTTTCAGATCTGCCAGGCAAAACAGCACGAAACAAGAACAGGGGATATTGCCGTGGTACGATAGTCAAAACCTTCGGGAGATTATATAATGATTTTTTACCGAGCAAAAGAAGTGTACTACAAGAAAACAGAGTCCGGGGGGGCACACGAGGTGGCGACAAGCCTGGTAGGCGCGCCCAGGGGGGTAGGGCGCGCCCCTAGGGCTTGTCGCCTCATCGTGCGCTTTTTGGACTACCTTTTATTTTCCTAGTTTTTTAAATATTCCAAAATGGAGTAAAATTGCCATTGTAAAAGTTTTGGAGTCGGTTTACTTACCGTACCACATACCTATTCCTTTTCGGAGTCTGAAACGTTCTGGTAGATATCCCTTATGTACTCCTCCGGTGTTATGGTATTAATAATATTGGTCTCAACATTTATGGGAGTACCTGAGATATAATGTTTGATTCTTTGCCCATTTACCACCTTTGGGCTAGTGCCTTCGGCGTTGTTGATTTTGATGGCACCAGAATGATAAACTTCCTCGATAATGTAAGGGCCCTCCCATTTAGAGAGAAGCTTTCCTGCAAAGAATCTTAAACGAGAATTGTATAGCAAGACATGGTCACCTACATTAAATTCATGATTTTGTATCCTTTTATCATGCCATCTTTTAACTTTCTCTTTAAACAATTTGGCTTTCTCATAGGCTTGGGTACTCCATTCATCAAGTGAGCTAATGTCAAATGACCTCTTCTCACCGGCAAGTTTGAAATCATAGTTGAGCTCTTTAATTGCCTAATAAGCTTTATGTTCCAGTTCAAGAGGTAAGTGACATGCTTTTCCATAAACCATTTTATATGGAGACATACCCATAGGGTTTTTATAAGCAGTTCTATAAGCCCATAATGCATCATCAAGTTTCTTAGACCAATTCTTTCTGGATCTATTAACAGTCTTTTGCAAAATCAACTTTATTTCTCGATTGCTCAATTCTACTTGACCACTAGACTTAGGATGATATGGAGATGCAATTCTATGGTTAACATCATACTTAGCAAGCAATTTACGGAAAGCACCATGAATAAAGTGTGAGCCACCATCAGTCATTAAATATCTAGGTACTCCAAACCTCGGGAAAATAACTTCTTTAAGCATTTTAATGGAGGTGTTATGATCAGCACTACTGGTTGGAATAGCTTCTACCCACTTAGTAACATAATCAACAACAACCAAAATATGTGTATACACATTAGAGGAAGGAAAAGGTCCCATATAATCAAATCCCCAAACATCAAATGGTTCAATAACAAGTGAATAATTCATAGGCATTTCCTGACGTCTACTAATATTACCAATTCTTTGACATTCATCACAAGACAAGATAAACTTACGAGCATCTTTGAAAAGAGTAGGCCAATAAAAACTAGATTGTAATACCTTGTGTGCAGTTCTATCTCCAGCATGGTGTCCTCCGTAGGCCTCGAAGTGACACTTGCGTAGGATCTGTTCCTGTTCATTGTAACACCCCCAATGGTTAACTACAGTGATCACCCTTTTGATTATGCCATGTCATCATGATTATTAGTGCCTAAACATCATTCGCATCATATTGCATTTCAACTCCTAACTCAAATTCAAATTTAAATGAAAGTGGAACATAAAAGTTGTCCAACATAGAAACTAAATGGTTCATTAAATAGCAAATAAATCAGAGACAATTCTAAAATTGAAACCAACATCTTTAAAAATGGTTGAATGTCCTAAAATAAATAAAACAGTGGCAAAAACAATTAATTAAATGCCTTTTTCAATTAATAAAATACCAAACAAAATTATTTGGTGACTAGACTTTTTGTGACAGTGGACTAAATTGAAATGCTAAATTAGATGCTAAGTACATGTTTTACGAAAACTAAAATAAAATGTAACTGAAATAAAACAGGAAAGAATAAATAAAGCAAAATAAAAGAAAAACAAAAACCCTCAGGCCAACTGGGCCACACGGCCCAATCCCCCCTGGACCGACCGGCCCACCACGCTCTCCCCTTAACCCCACCCGACCGAAACCCTAGCCCTCACCCGATCCCCACTCTCCAATCTCTTTTCCTGTCTCTCCTCTCTTCCCTTCTTCTATTTACTTTTCTGGCTTCCGATATTTCCAGCCTTCATCCTTACGTTTTTGGAGCTTTCTCCCTAGTTTTAAACATTCGCACCTCCGCTTATTTACAGTGCAGCCTTTTTCTGTTTCTTTATAATAACTTCAACACGAGTTTTACTGTCGTGTCGATTGCCAATGCTATGTCTCTTCGAAGTGCTGTGGTGAAGGGCAACCTGGACTTGTCTTATAGTGACCTTCTTGCGTACTTTCTCCCCCACTCCCTCTCTCCCCCCCCCCTACTTACTCTTTTGCATCTCCCTCTCTTCCCCCCCTCTCCTTACTCCTCCTCCCGCCCCCGCCACCTCGACGTCGCTCGCCGGAGCCGCCCCGCGTCGCCTGGTCCTCCTCCCCATCGGCGCCACCTCGTCCTCGCCGTGCTCGTCGCCCAGACGCCACCACGCCGTCGCCGAGCTCCTCCATCCCCTCACCTCGCCTTCCACCCCGAGCACGCTGCCCTCCCCGACTCGGCCCCCCATGTGAGCTTTCCCCGTCGCCCGCTCACCGCCCGTCGCCCCTGGTCACCGCCGCTGCTCGCGTGCGTCGCCGCGCCGGCCGCGCCCTGGCTCCGCGGCTCGCGCCCGCTGCACTTTTCCCGTGGCCTCGCTCGCACCGCCCGCTTGCTGCTCCCGTCGCTGCGCTGCTGCTGCTGCCGCCGACGCCCGTGGCCGCCTCGCCCGCGCGCGCCTCGCCGCCGCGCCCGCCAGCCACCGCCCCCGCCCTGCTCGCCGCTCGCCGCCGCCACCACCACCTCCAGCCATGCCCCCTACGCCCGCTCTGCCCAGCCGGTCCGCGGCCGCCCCTCCGCCGCCTCCCCTGGCCGGCGCCGGAGCTGCCGGCGCCCGCGCCCGCGCGCCCCTGGGCGAGCGCCCGAGCGGGCCGCGCCCATCGCCCGCGCCCGATCCGCTTGGGCCTTTGGGTCACTGCCCAGTGGGGCCCGAGGCCCCTGTGCCGCTGACAGACGGGGCCCAGCCCCCAAAAACGTTTTAGGAAAAAAAATAAAAAAATAATAAAATAATAAAAATAAAAATAATTAATTAATTAGTTAATTAATCCAGATTAGGTTAATCTAATTAAGTAGTTAGTGTTAATTAAACAGTAATTTAATTAGTTAAAACCTAATTAAGCTAAACAGTGTATGATAGGTGGGACCCACTGGTCCTGACGTCATGCTGATGTCATGCTGACGTCAGCAAGTCACTGTTTCGGATAATGTTAATTTAAATAATTAATTAAATTCCAGAAATTAATAAAAACTTTAGAAAATCATATTAAATAATCCGTAACTCCGATGGAAAAACTTTGTACATGAAAATTGCTCAGAACGACGAGACGAATCCGGATTCGCAGCCCGTTCGTCCGTCACGCGTCCCTAACTATCCGAACATGCAACCGTTCCCCTCTTTTCGTCTGTCCGAAATGCTGGACACTGGGAATACTTTCCCGGATGAATCCCACCTTCGCCAGTATCACCCGGCACTGCATTAGATCACCTCCGTCACCGCGTATTGCCATGTTATGCTTTGTGCTGCACTTGTTCGCTGAGTATTTATACTGTTTTCTCCCCCTCTTCTCTCTCGATGCCCCCCGACACCGACGTCGTCCCCGAGACCGACACAACTCAGGAGCCCGACGCCACCGTTGACGACCTTGCCCTTGCCGCCGAGCAACCATGCAAGCCCCCCTTTGATCATCCCGATATCGCCCATTCTATTTCTCATGCTTGCATTAGAATTGCTGCTGCTGCTGCTTTACCTATTCTGATGCATAGCCCGTTTATTGTAACCTGCTGTTGATAATTACCTGCATATCCTAAACTGCTTAGTTTAGGCTGGGTAGAGACCTATCAGTGACCCCACTTATCCCGACTGCCGCGCTGGATCGTCAGAAGACCCGATCAACGGGATTGAAGACCAGGCCCCGACACCGCACATCACCCCCTTTAGTTGTAACGACACTGCAGCGTTACTATCGAGTGTCGAGGGTGAAACCTCTTGTAGCACTTCTGATGTTAACTCTGTAGAGTAGCTATTCGGTCGTGGTCATCGAGGGTGATTCCTCCTTCACCACTCCCGGTAACGACGCTGTCGTGCAACACATCAAGTGTGAACCCATCAAGGGTGAATCCTCCGAGTTCACCTTGACAGACACATCGAGTAGGAATCCAACGAGGGTGATACCTCGGATTCCCCTGATGTTATGGACACACGGAAACTTGGACTTTACACTGTTACTTGGATAGGCGGGTCGACCCTGAGGGGTACCCACGTGCGCCTGAGAGGCGAGTGCTGTGAAGACGGGTGCCAGTGTGGTGCCCGAGTGGTGAATACGAGGCGCGGCCGGGCATTCTTAACCCTTGCAGCAAGTCCTCGAGACGGGGCGACGGGGTCACATCTTTCATGAGTCTCTGCTCGTTACCGCAAGCCCTAGTCCTAACGATTTGGATATTTGATCCGAGCAGGTCTCTGGCCTGATAGCACTAACCATCACGTGGGCATTGTATGGGCGTTCTGCATCGTAGCATCAGCCGAAAGCTCTGTCAGACGTCTAGTTCAGCCTTGCGGCCGAGACGGACCGGCGCCCTCCGGGTGCCTGGCTTCACCCTGCTCGCAACGACCCGGAGTGCACAGGGCGATGGCCCAAGACCCCTGGGCGCTTAGGATGTAGACCGGCGGGGACCTCTCTGCTGAGCTGTAGGTAGGGCTGCGGTGTGTCGTTTGGCCGAGGCCGGGCATGACCCAGGAAAGTGTGTCCGGCCGGAGTTAATCGAGCGTGTTGGGTAAGTTGGTGCACCCCTGCAGGGAAGAATACTTCTATCGATAGCCGGTCCTACGGTAAAGGACACTCGGAGTTGTATCCTGATTGATACAATTTTAGAACTGGATACTTGGATACTATGGCTCTGGGATTGCTTCTCGCAGGGAGTCGAGAAGGGATCTCAGGACGAGGTTGATGACTGTATGGCTCTGGGATTGCTTTCTCGCAGGGAGTCGAGAAAGGATCTCTGGGTGAGGATGAGACTTAATGATACTGCTACATTATATTGTACTGTTCTACTCTCTTCTACTGCTGCAAGACCGCTGAAGATGCTAGTCTTCGATAGGACTAGGTCTTCTCTCTATTCTGGCATTTCTGCAGCCCAGTCCACATATACGGCCTCCCTTTGAAAATGTTGCATATGTAGTGTAGATCCTTGCTTGCTGAGTACTTCTGAGTACTCACGGTTGCTTTGTTTTCCTTTTCTCCCCATATCAGTTTGACATGACCAAGATGACGGAGCCCCTGAGACAGATGCCCCGTCGATCGACTACTACTACTACCCAGAGGATGGATACTACTACGAGTTGACTGTCGACCAGGAGTAGGATCGGAGGGTCCCAGGCAGGAGGCCTTCGCCTTTCGATCGTAGTGTTTTATTTTTGCCCCGCCTTTCTAAAGGCCTTTCTGTTTCTGTTTCATATCTGTACTCAGATATCTGATGCTTCCGCTGACGCTTGTACGCAAGCTTATGTATTCGAGCCCTCGAGGCCCCTGGCTTGTAATATAAAGCATGTATGACTTTATTTATGTCTTAGAGTTGTGTTGTGATATCTTCCCGTGAGTCCTTAGGCTTGATCGTGTGCATTTGCGTGTATGATTAGTGCACGATCGGGCCGAGGGCGTCACATTCATGCTCAGGTACACAACGTCGAATAACACCATCTACTCCTTTATAAAGGTGTGGGTCATCCCAGAAGTAATGTCTTAAATCATAGAAAAACTTTTTCTTTTGTTGGTATGTGAAGCTAGGTGGTATAAATTTAGCAACAATATAATTGGCATAATCAGCATACCATGGAGCACTACGAGAAGCATTTATGATAGCTAATTGTTCATCAGGAAAGCTATCATCAATGGGTAGTGGGTCATCAAGAATATTTTATAACCTAGATTAGTTGTCTACTACGGGGTTCTCAGCTCCCTTTCTATCAATAATATGTAAATCAAATTCTTGCAGCAAGAGAACCCATCTAATAAGTCTAGGTTTAGCATCCTTCTTTTCCATAAGGTCTTTAATAGCAGCATGATTGGTGTGAACAGTTACTTTGGAATCAACAATATAAGATCTGAACTTATCACAAGCAAAGACAACTGCTAAAAATTCTTTTCAGTAATAGCATAATTTCTTTGAGCACTGTCTAGAATTTTACTAGCATAATGGATAACATTTAATTTCTTATCAACTCTTTGTCCTAGAACAGCACCAACAGCATAATCACTAGCATCACACATAATTTCAAAGGGTAGGTTCCAATCAGGTGGTTCAACAATAGGTGCAGAAATCAAGGCTTTCTTATGTATTTCAAATGCTTCTACACAATCATCATCAAAAACAAATGGAACATCTTTTTGCAAGAGATTAGTGAGAGGCCTAGAAATTTTAGAGAAGTCTTTAATAAACCTCCTATAGGAACCAGCATGACCAAGGAAACTTCTTATACCTTTGATATCTTTAGGACACGACATTTTTTCAATAGCATCAACTTTGGCTTTATCAACTTCAAGGCCTCTTTCGGATATTTTATGCCCCAAGACAATACCTTCATTCACCATAAAGTGACATTTCTCCCAATTTAAGACAAGATTAGTTTCTTCACATCTCTACAAAACGCGATCAAGGTTGCTCAAGCAATCATCAAAAGAAGTTCTGTAAACGGAGAAATCATCTATGAAATCCTCAATAATCTTTTCATAAAAGTCAGAGAATATAGCAGTCATACATCTATGAAAAGTAGCAGGTGCATTGCATAAACCAAAAGGCATACATCTAAAAGCAAAGGTACCAAAAGGGCAAGTAAACGTAGTTTTTTCTTGATCCTCTTGTGACACAGGTATTTGGGAAAAACCAGAATAACCATCTAGAAAGCAAAAGTGTGTATGTTTTGATAATCTTTCTAGCATTTGATCAATAAAAGGTAGAGGATAATGATCTTTCCTAGTAGCTTTGTTCAACTTTCTAAAATCAATAACCATTATATAAACTGTGACAATTCTTTGTGGAATCAATTCATTTTTATCATTAGGAACAACGGTAATACCTCCCTTCTTGGGGACACAATGAACAGGACTTACCCATCTACTATCAGCAACATGATAAATTATACCTGCTTCTAGAAGCTTTAGTATTTTATTTCTTACCACTTCTTTCATTTTGGGATTCAACCGTCCCTGGTGATCAACAACAGGTTTAGCATCAGGTTCCATATTAATTTTGTGCTGACATAGAGTGGGACTAATGCCCTTAAGATCATCAAGAGTATATCCAATAGATGCACGGTGCTTCTTCAGAGTTTTCAATAATTTCTTTTCTTCATGCTCTGAAAGGTTAGCACTAATAATAACAGGATATATCTTTTTCTCATCAAGATAAGCATATTTCAAAGTATCAGGTAATTATTTAAGATCGAACACGGGATCACTCTTTGGTGGTAGAGGATCTCCAAGAGTCTCAACATGCAAATTGTGTTTCAAAACAGGCATATGTTTAAAGAATATTTCATTCCTTTCATTCATGAACATATCATTTTCATGGTCTAGCAAATATTGTTCTAAAGGATCAGTAGGAGGCACGGCACTAGAAGCAAGAAAAATAATTTCATCTTTACTAGGCAATTCTTTATCATGGGGTTGTCTACGAAATTTGGAGAAATTAAACTCATGAGACACATCCCCAAAACTTACACTAATAGTTTCTTTCTCACAATCTATTTTGGCATTAACAATGTTCAAGAAAGGTCTACCAAATATAATGGGACAAAAATCATCTTGCGGGGAACCAAGAACTAGAAAATCAGTAGGGTATTTTATTTTCCCACACAAGACTTCAACATCTCTAACAATCCCAATTGGTGATATAGTATCTCTATTGGCAAGCTTAATAGTGACATCAATATCTTCTATTTCAGCAGGTGCAATATCATTCATAATTTCTTGATATAAAGTAAAGGGAATTGCACTCACACTAGTACCCAAATAACATAAGCCATGATAGCAATGATCTCCTATTTTAACAGAAACAACAGGCATGCCAACAACAGGTCTATGTTTATCTTTATCATCAGGTCTCGCAATTCTAGCAGCTTCATCACAGAAATAAATAACATGCCCATCAATATTATCGACCAAGAGATCTTTAACCATAGCAATACTAGATTCAACTTTAATTTGTTTAGGGGGTGTAGGTGTTCTAGTATAACTCTTACGAACCATAGTTGAAGCTTTAGCATGTTCCTTTTTTCTAATAGGGAAAGGTGGTTTCTCAATATAAGCAGTAGGAATAATAGGATCAGCATTATAAGTAATAGTTTCCTCTTCAGCTTTAATAGGTTCTACTATTTTCACTTCAATGGGAGGATGATATTTAAACCACTTCTCCTTAGGGAGATCAACATGAGTAGCAAATGATTCACAGAAAGAAGCTACTATCTCAGTCAAGTCCATATTTAGTGCTAAATTCACGAAAAGCATCGGTATCCATAAAAGATTTAACACAATCAAACCTAAGGGTTATACCTGACTCCTTACTTTCGTCGAGTTCCCAATCTTCAGAGTTGCGTTTAATTCTTTTTAATAAATCCCAGTTGAATTCAATAGTCTTCTTCATAAAAGAACCAGTACAAGAAGTATCGAGCATGGATTGATCATTACGAGAAAGCCGAGCATAAAAATTATGAATGATAATTTCTCTTGAGAGCTCATGATTGGGGCATGAATATAACATTTACTTAAGCCTCCCCAAAGCTTGAGCGATACTTTCTCCTTCACGAGGCCAAAAATTATATATATAATTCCGACCATGATGAACTAGATGCATAGGATAAAACTTCTGATGAAATTCCAATTTCAATCGGTTGTAATTCCAAGTCCCAATATCATCGCATAACCTATACCATGTCAATGCCTTCTCCTTCAAAGATAAAGGGAAGACCTTCCTCTTGAACTCATCCTCGGGCAAACCTGCAAGCTTAAATAATCCACAAACTTCATCCACATAGATTAGATGCATATCAGGATGTAACGTTCCATCTCCTGCATAAGAATTAGCTAGCAGTTTCTCTATCAAACCCGAAGGAATTTCATAATAAATATTTTCAGTAGGTTCAGTAGGTTCAGTAGGTTGAGGGGCAACTCTTTGCTCTTCCGGTCGGAGTGAAGATACCCTAAACAAGCCCCTCAAAGGATTATTTTCCATAGCAACAAGTGACAGTAAATTTCAGCACACTATATAATTTATTTTCCTTACCAAAGGCGTTTCACTCCCCGGCAACGGCGCCAGAAAAGAGTCTTGATGACCCACAAGTATAGGGGATCTATCGTAGTCCTTTCGATAAGTAAGAGTGTCAAACCCAACGAGGAGCAGAAGGAAATGACAAGCGGTTTTCAGCAAGGTATTCTCTGCAAGCACTGAAATTATCGGTAACAGATAGTTTTGTGATAAAATAATTCGCAACGGGTAACAAGTAACAAGTGTAACTAAGGTGCAGAAAGGTGGCCCAATCCTTTTTGTAGCAAAGGACAATCCTAGACAAACTCTTATATAAAGCAAAGCCTCCCGAGGACACTGGAATTATTGTCAAGCTAGTTTTCATCTTGCTCATATGATTCGCGTTCGTTACTTTGATAATTTGATATGTGGGTGGACCAGTGCTTGGGTGCTGTCCTTACTTGGACAAGCCTCCCACTTATGATTAACCCCTCTCGCAAGCATCCGCAACTACGAAAGAAGAATTAAGATAAATCTAACCATAACATGAAACATATGGATCCAAATCAGCCCCTTACGAAGCAACGCATAACTAGGGTTTAAGCTTCTGTCACTCTAGCACCCCATCATCTACTTATTACTTCCCAATGCCTTCTCCTAGGCTCAAATCATGGTGAAGTGTCTTGTAGTTGACGTTCACATAACACCACTAGAGGAAAGACAACATACATCTCATCAAAATATCGAACGAATACCAAATTCACATGATTACTTATAACAAGACTTCTCCCATGTCCTCAGGAACAAACGTAACTACTCACAAAGCATATTCATGTTCATAATCAGAGGGGTAATAAATATCATTAAGGATCTAAACATATGATCTTCCACCGAATAAACCAACTAGCATCAACTACAAGGAGTAATCAACACTACTAGCAACCCACAGGTACCAATCTGAGGTTTTGAGACAAAGATCGGATACAAGAGATGAACTAGAGTTTGAGAGGAGATGGTGCTGGTGAATATGTTGATGGAGATTGACCCCTCTCGATGATAGGATCGTTGGTGATGACGATGGCTTCGATTTCCCCCTCCCGGAGGGAAGTTTCCCTGGCAGAACAGCTCCGCCGGAGCCCTAGATTGCTTGTGCCCAAGTTCCGCCTCGAGACGGCGGCGCTTCATCCCGAAAGCTTCCTTATGATTTTTTCCAGGTCAAAACCCTCCATATAGCAGAAGATGGGCACCGGAGACCTGCCAAGGGGCCCACAAGCCCTAGGGGCGCACCCAGGGGGTAGGGCGCGCCCCCCAAGCTTGTGGCCACCTAGTGGGTCCCCTCTGATATTTTCTTCGCGCAATATTTTTTATATATTTCAAAATAATTCTCCGTAAATTTTCAGGACTTTTGGAGTTGTGCAGAATAGGTCTCTCAGATTTGCTCCTTTCCAGTCCAGAATTCCAGCTGCCGGCATTCTCCCTCTTTGTGTAAACCTTGTAAAATAAGAGAGAAAAGGCATAAGTATTGTGCCATAATGTGTAATAACAGCCCATAATGCAATAAATATCAATATAAAAGCATGATGCAAAATGGACGTATCATCCAGCCGCCGTCCACATCAAGACATCATTGTTGCAACCTAGAAGGACACTGGAAGGGAGCCGCCCCAGCGGGGCACGGCCATGGGCCGCCGCCGCCACACCGCCATCACCACCATCATCCCTTCTTCCTCCTCTATCATGGTCTTCGTTATGGGTTGTAATAACTCTTGAACCCCCTTATATGTGATGTTATTTGAGTAATTGTTGGCTATGGGTTGGTCGATTGGTAAGTGGTTATTTGATATGTGTTGTCTAATTATGTGTGTTGCTTATTTACCTTCGGTAACTTACTGATGGGAGATGTCCTATCCATTGGTGTAGTTGGAGACATCCAACTCCCCAGGCCACACATGAAGTATATTGATGGTTGTGCAACCCGATAGACCTATGACATGTCAGGTGTAGATATCTTGAGGGGAACACAATTATTCTAGGAACACGGTTGTCCATAGAACTTAATGCCTTTGTCCGGTCCTCAAACCACGAGGACCTTAATATATTTGCGTTAGCCGCCGCAGGTATGGGGCAAGAAGTAGGATGAATGATTTAACTCAATATAGCGCATCTTGAGAGATAATGTTATGTGAGGGACAGCCCACCAGAAGTAGACCACTCTATCCTATAATGCAGGTACTGACTTAGTCACCACGTGGCACAGTCATAAAACCAAACTCCATTCCACGCCCGTACAGAATGAGGCCGTACCTAGATGCCAACAATCTCATCTAAAACATCACATACTTCTATTAGTTTATTTCCTCTGTTTAGTTTAGTATTTATTTTCCGTTGTCTCTAGTATAATTCCTGGTTTTTACCGTTCGCTTGCAACTTACTTAAGTGAGCTATTTCCAAACTCCGGTTTGGTGTGAGCCTGGCTGTGTTAGTGACAACACAGCTGCGGGGATTGTGGTGCCATCCTATTCGCTCCATGTGGGATCGACAAACCTTACTTATCACAAAATTGCTACATAGCCCTATGCACTTGCAGGACATCAATTATCAACCAAGAGATCTTTAACCATTGCAATAGAAGGTTCTACCCTAATCTGTTTAGGTGGTTTAGGTGTTTTAACATTACTCTTACGAATCACAGTTGTAGCTTTAGCATGTTCCTTAATCCTAACAGGGAAAGGAGGTTTCTCAATATAACTAGTGGGTACAATTGGATTAACAGTATAAGCAATTGTTTCAGTTTTAGCAATAACTTATTCTTCACAAATTTCTTCAATAGGTGGGTGAAATTTAAACCACTTCTCCTTCGGGAGATCAACATGAGCAGCCAATGACTCACATAATGTAGCTACTATCTTAGGTCAAGCCCATATTTTGCACTAAGCTTATGAAAAACATTTTTTCTATAAAAGACTTAACACAATCAAATTCAATTTTTATACATGACTCGTTACCTTTCTCGATTTCCCAATCTTCAGAGTTGCACTTAATTCTTTCAATAAGATCCCATTTGAATTCAATACTTCTTTTCATGAAGGAACCGATAGAAGAAGAGTCAAGCATTGTTCTATCATTATGAGAAAGTCGAGCATAAAAGTTATGTATAATCATCTCTCTCAAGATTGCATGATTGGGGCATGTGTGCATCATGTATTTAAGCCTCCACCAAGCTTGAGCGATACTTTCTCCTTCACGAGGCCAAAAATTATATATATAATTCTTATCACGATGAACCAAGGGCATAGGATAAAATTTCTCATGGTATTCTAGCTTCAATCGATTCCAGTCCGATGTTCCAGATTCATCCAATAGCCTATACCATGAAAATGCCGTTCCCACCAAAGATAAATGGAATACTTTCTTCTTAACTTCATCCTCAGATAGACCTGTAAGCTTAAACAATCCACAACTTTCATCTATATAGATTAAGTGCATATCAGGATGTATTATTCCATCTCCTGCATAAGGATTAGCAAGCAGTTTCTCCATAATACCCGAAGGAATTTCATAATAAATATTTTCAGTAGGTTCGGTAGGTGGAGGAGCCGATCTTGCCACTTCCGGTCGAGGTGAAGATAGCTCGAATAAGCCCCTCAAAGGATTATCTTCCATATTGACAAGTGAAGATAAAATTTAGCACGTAATATAAATGTTTCCTTACCAAATTCCTCTTACCAAAAGCGCTTCACTCCTCGACAACGAAGCCAGAAAAATGTCTTGATGACCCACAAGTATAGGTGATCAATTTTAGTCCTTTCGATAAGTAAGAGTGTCAAACCCAACGAGGAGCAGAAGGAATTGATAAGCGGTTTCAGCAAGGTATTCTCCACAAGTGTTGTAGAGTAGTAGTTACAGATAGTTTGTTAGAAAGATAATTCATAGCAAGTAACAAGTAATCAAAGTAATAAAGTGCATCAAAGTGTCCCAATCCTTTCACTACAAAGGACAAGCCAGAAGTACTTCTTATATTAAGCAAAGTGTTCTCGAGGACACATGGGAATTTCATCTAGTCACGTTCATCATGTTTAGTTGATTCACGTTCACTACTTTGATAAATTGATATGTGGGTGGAACGGTGCTAGGGTTGTTCTTAGTTGAAAAAACAACCCACTTATGATTACCCCCTCTCGCAAGCATCCGCAACTACGAAAGAAGAATTAAGATAAATCTAACCATAGCATGAAACATATCGATCCAAATCAGACCCTTACGAAATAGCGCATAAACTAGGGTTTAAACTTCTGTCACTCTCGCCCATCATCTACCTACTACTCTGAAATGTCTTCCTGTAGGCCCAAGCATAGTGAAGTGTCATGTAGTCGACGTCCACATGACACCACTAGCGGAAGAACAACATCTTCATCAAAATATTGAACGAATACCAACTTCACATGATTACTTATAAAAAGACTTCTCCCATGTCCTCAAGAACAAACAGAACTACTCACAAATCATATTCATGTTCATGATTAGAGAATAATAATATGTGATTAACAATCTGAACATATAATCTTCTACCAATTAAACCAACTAGCATCAATTACAAGATGTGATCAACACTACTAGCAACCCACAAGTACCAATCTGAGGTTTTGAGACAAAGATTTAATACAAGCGATGAACTAAGGTTTGAGATAAGATGGTGCTGGTGAGGATGTTGATGGAGATGAGTCCTCCCATGAGGAGAGGAACGTTGATGATGACAAAGGCTTCGATTTCCCCCCTCCCGAAGGGAAGTATCCCTGGTGGATTCGCTTCGCCGGAGAGCAAAAGTGCTGCTGCCCAGGTTCCGCCTCGAGACGGCGGTGCTTCATCCCGAAAGTGTTCTTCTATTTTTCTAGGGCCAATGGCCTCATATAGCAAAAGGAGTGCATCAGAGGGCATTTGTGGGCCCCACAAGGGGGCAGGGCGCGCCCCCTACCTTGTGGGCCCATTGTTGATCTTCTCAGGTACTTTTCCTTCCAGTATTTTTTATATATTCCAAAATAATTCTCCCTAAAATTTAGGTCATTTGGAGCTCTGGACAATAGCTATCTCTGTTTTAGCTCTTTTAGGTCGAGAACTCCAGCTGCCGGCAATTTCCCTTTCATGTATATCTAGCATATTAATAGAGAAAAGGCCTTAGAATTGCATCATACAGTGAAATATTGTGCAAAACATTATAAATAACAGTAGGAAAACATGATCCAAAATGGACATATCACATGACCATGTGCGAGTAGTTCCCTTAGGACCTACGGGTCCATAGTAGTAGCTAGATGGTTCTTTCTCTTTTCGGATCTTCAATACCATGTTCTCATTCTTGATCGAGATCAATTCGATGTAATCTATGGTGTTTGTTGGGACATCATGAACTATCAATTTATGATCAGATTGTTATTGAATTCAATTGAATTTTTTGAGGTTCTGTTGCTGCATAATTAAATAGATTTGTATGCTCTCTGATCTATCTATTTTCTTTCGCCAAGTTCGATGGGGTTTTCTTCAGTGGGAGTTGTGCTTTGTAGTGGGTTCAATGTTGCGGTGCTCTAATCCAGTGACAATAAGGACCAAGAAACGTATTGTATTGTTGCCACTAAGGATAAAACAACGGGGGTTTTGTCATATTGATTTACTTCTTCCTAACTACATTATGTCATCTTGCTTACTGTGATATTCTGTTTCTTGCAAGCTTAATACCTTGAGATGGATGCTGGATAGTGGTTTTGGGGTGGAGTATTAGTAGTAGATGTAGTTGGATTAATGGTGTACTTATGACGGATGTAATGCCTATATGCAATTATGCCATAAATGCTCATAGTCACGAATATTACAATTTGGTGAATTACACAACTGTAGTTTGTTTACCATGCTACTTGTTGTTTTCGAGAGAGATGCCACTAGTGAACCTATGGCCCCGGGTCTATTATCAATTAATAAATTCTTCTACACAATTTGCTCTTTTTATTTGTCGTGCTATTTTACCATTATCTATCTCTACTATTTGCTTTTAATCTTGTAACCAGCAAGACAAGGGGTTCGACAACCCTCGTGCCATGTTGGGTGCAAGTTTGTATCTTGTTTTTGTGCAAGTGATGTTTACCTTATTAGCTTGGGGGCTTCCTACTGGGTTGATAACCTTGGTAATCTAACCGAGGGCAATACTTTGATGTTATTCTACTTCACCCTTCCTCTTTGGGGGAATCCCAACAACTCCTACGGGAGTTGGCTAAAGAATTTCTAGCGTCGTTGTCGGGGAAGTCTTCTACTACCAAATCAAGTGCCTTCGCACAAACTTCTTATTTGCTTGTTTTATTTCTTGCCTAGTGATATCTCCTTTTTATTGATCCGACATTGGAACATAAAAGAGTATCCGCACCTATTTCCCCAAAGGTGAAGTTGGGTTATTGAACCCACAAGAGGAAGATTCCCTTGAAGCGATGGTCTCCAGCAAGCTTTCGTCAAAGTGTCAAATCCATCTTTTGACCAAATCAGCAAGCAAATAGTGATTCAAACACTTATAATAATAAAAAGGTACGGGTATGATGTCTTATGCTTACAACCTTGTATTTGCAATGGGATCAAATAAGATATTAGTTTCTGCACTGGAAGTCACCCGTCAAGATGTGTTTGTTACGGATCAAAGTGGGGCATGTGTCCAAATAACATCTTGATCGGCACGAGTCCTGCATCAAGAATCAGTTGTCCTACCGTAGGCCCTATCCGTCGGGCGGGGTTGCCTCGATAATTAATATAATTAAATCAGACAAGAGCTTTGGGCGTTTAATGACTACACCTCATTTCTCCCTAAGGATATGATCCATGTTACCCTACTAAACATTACTGTCACCGGTTTTCGGTATAACACTTCACGGTATCCTTGCTCCTAGCCCCATCGGTGCTCGATCTCCATGATCCTGGGTACCTGCAGGGATGAAGACCGCGGACAAGACAAGAGACATCTTCACGGGACAATTTTATTTCACACATATGGGACATCATATGAAAGTCTTCCATTGATCCCCTCAACAAATACCTTGGGTTGCAAGGCTCATGCCTCAACCCATACCTTACCAAATTACTCACACATGGAGATCAGATCATGGGAAGAAAACATTGAAGAACACATCTTGATATTGATTGAATGCAATATGTTTTACAATGGATGCCTTGTGAGATGCACGATTACAAATATGAATGGGATGGATGAGCACTATGGTGGTGATGGAGATGGCTGCGGCTAGGATTTGCGGATGAGGATGATGATGAAGAGGTTCTGCCTTCTGTGGTCCATGCTCGTCTCTCTGTTCACATTTCGATGGGGTCCCTTTAATGAAAGTTGTTGGGTTGGACGATCTTCCTCGAAATCCATGCCATACGGGCGCTCGCGACCGTATGGAACGCCATCATGCTGTCTTCGCGTAGACGTCTGTTGGTGATTCCTTTTTCCTCCTCCATTCTTCTTCCATTCCATTTCCACACATGATTTCTTTCCTTTATAGCCCATTTCCTGTGGAAACACATCAAAGAGAGGATTTTTGGAATCCTTCGCATTCATTAGTCATTAGTACCAATATCGGGGCGAATACCTCTTTTTAATTGAAATATCTCGGTTTAAACAAAGGTGAAATGAGTGTAAAAATATCACTCATCAATTCCCCCAAGCTTAAACTTGATCGTCCTCGAGCAACATAAAGAGAAATCCGAATCATAAGGAACTCAATTGTTTAAACCGAAATAACGAGAAGGTTTTGGTTCACTGATGATCGGTACGCCTGGATAGCCCTCCGCTTCTTGACCTTAAAACTTAGAATAGTTGTAGCGGTGGCCTGGCCATAGTGCCAGTGTTAGTGAAGCAAAGATAATCAACACAAAGTTCTTGATCTACTAGATAAAACAACTTTGCAACACTCTATTCTATTTATTCCAGACAACACTTGCTTGCGGGGAATGCACGAAAGAGTTTTTCTTTAGATAGAGCCAATAAAACATAGGTTAGGTAGTGAAAGCATGTAGTAAAATATGATGCTCTAATGCTCTTAAGCACACCCACAATCATTTCCTCCTCAAGGCTCTTAAGCACTTTATTTCTATCATTGTGTGCTGGAACTTTGATTGTCACGTGAAGGGATTATGCCAACTAAGTGATCATGCATAGGTTTTCATTGTGGCTTAATGTTTAGGAACTATGGACCTCTGATATATGTCTTTTGCGGGCTCTTTTGATCAGTTCCTTTTATTTACCACATACACACCATTTCAAGAGAAAGCCGAATAATATGCGTTTGTAGTGTTGCCACTACGTACGGTAACAAACTCATAGCCGAAATCCGAGCTATCGCTCTTGGTGGATCATTCATTGGCCAGCGGAGTCCTCAGCATATCATCAAGGAGCTAAAGCACCATGTAAGAGATACAACACAGATTTTTGCCATAATCTAGTTCACCCTTCAACTAAGTTCCTCTAGACAATTTAATCCACAAGTGCTATCAAGTCTATTGAAATTAAGAACATGGAGTTGAGCAATTCAAACATCACTTCCACTACAATTTTCTCAACTTCCAAGTCTTGAAAGACTTTCTCTTGTGCATAGTTATTCTTAGTTAATATCACTAGTCGTCAACCCGTGCACCTGCACGGTCTAGATTCGTTAATTCATAATTTTTATGTTAATAATAATTTATATTCACATAGTAAAAAAGCTAGCATGGAATCATGTAGTCCCTATTATTATACAAAAAAAGACAATATTAAGGAAATAAGTGGAAAGAATTTTTATTTCATAAGCTGCAATTCATTAATATTTAACATCGCAACATTCATCCAACTTTAACAAAGAGTATATATATCTACAAGAGTGTAACTTTAATCAACACTAAATATCCTTCAAGTGAAATGACCACATACAATATTGCATCTCAAAAAGGATTTAGAACTATGTGAGGTATTAATCCATGTCCCTTGCATCTTGTTTTTTTAGGGATCCCTTGCTTCTTGTTAAGGACATGTAGTATCGAATATATCCATGCCCCCTCCATGAAACCAACTGAAGGGTTGTTTCGTCTTTGCAACACCTCAAACCTTCAAAACGTTGCATAGTGTTGTTCCCATCGCAGGCTTATGAAATGCCCATTGGAAGCCTGAAAAACCGGACCGAGAAGTAACCTGTCAACATAAGTTATGTCCACCTCCAGCCATGCCCGGGTCAATTAATGACCTAAGATGGCATGTTCGTTGGCTACGGCGGTGCCGAATCTCGGTGGTGGTGACGATGGCTTCATGGTATCAACAATCGTCGCGGGATCTGTAATCTTCTTGAAATTACCTTACAAATATCCCGAACAAAATCGAAATGGCAAATGAAGAAGTAATATTTACACACAAAATTCTTATTTAGATGAAAGAAACCAAAAAATTTAGTAGGGTTAATATAATGTCAATTCCAAAAAATATGGGATACAATCGGACTTCTAATGGCTCCATTGTCGAACTAAGCTTAGATATCTATGCTCATGGGTGTAGCAATACAACAGCCAGGTTTGAAGAAACAGTAGTCAGATGGTCAAAGAACTGACAATAATATGCAGGTTAGGACCCAAATTGATTAATCATGCATTATGTTACACCCGCATGCTATTTTTATGAAGCACAATGAGCTGGCAACACTGCATCGGAAAGATAAAGTTTCATAACTTGGAAAGATGCAGAGCATGTTTGGAAAATACCTCAATTTAGTGACGCACGACATAAAATGATAGCAAGTTGGTGTTTATTCTATCAGTGTACCTGCAGAAACATGGAGCTAATTATATAATTTTAATATTCAAATTATAACATTAGCTGTATCCAAGTGCTACAAAAAATCATATAATGTCGTAACTTGCGTACTGAAAACTGATTTACAGCATTTTTCGAAATATTGCTTTTTCTCGGTGAAGCTTCCGAGAGTAATCCCTTACTGAAAGGTAGCTAAGAAATAAGATATCATCTTCATCATCACCAAAAAATACAAGCCGGCGCGGACTGATCAAATAATTTTACTTAGAACAGGAAGCCACAAACATGACCGTTACAGCGCCCACAAACTTGGTTGCAATCAATTAGAAAACCACTATACGAACACCACATCAAATATTGATCTGTGAAGGCAGAATGCAGATATTACTCAAGCCATCGTGGACAGTTAAAGAACATTCCCAATCAGCCAAATATAAGGATGTTAATTTAATGATAGGGATTATAATCGTATTTCACTCAGCGATGGACAGCTAATACATTACTTTGTACATGTAAGAGCACTTAATCCTTCTGGTTGTTTGTTCTAAAAAAATATACCGCTCTGGCCCCGTGTATTCCCAATACCTATTAATTAAGTGTTTATACACTTGGTCTTTGTTACAAATGAAAACAGAGTGTAGTATGTTTAACACAAAACATAGTTTGTTTATTTAGGAAATGCCAGCAAAAAAATCTGATTAAATACTGGGAATAGAAAATTGAAGTACACAGGAGGAGAGTCACATCTAAATAATATGTATTTAGATGATTTAGAAATAACATGAACTCCATTTTAATACTCCATTTTTTAGATGTTGGTTATTGTTTCATTAATATTTATTAGTTATATGCATGGAACTATATTTATACTTATTTTCGTGTAGATAATATATTAGAAAATGTTTTAAAGACTATTAAAATATTATAATACATGTTCTAGTGTTATTATATGCAGAGATTTACACTCTTAAAATATGTTTTTAAACCTATTAGCAAGTGTACAGATATAAACAATTAGTCTCAGCTAGAAAATACTGATCTTGAACACAAATTCAGAAGTTACGGCGTGCACAACACCTGATGCACTTTTAATCAATTAAATTAACTCTTTAATCAAGAAATCAACTACATCACTTATCATGGAGAGAGAGAAAAGATCTGACCGAGTTACTACTATATTTAAGGAAGTAGTACTCTAAGAAACCATCAGAAGTACATGCATAAAGATTGGACATAGCCGTGAGGCCTGCTGGTAATAATACGCTGGTCTCCAGTTTCATCTCAAAACTACAGAGAAAAATTGTACCACTTCAGGGGAGGACAGGCCTGGAGTGTGAAACACACCATGCACGTGCACGATGATGCCCATGTGCTCTATCATCGCAGCCAAAACCGGTTATGAGCACCTAATTAAGAATCATTATGCATATTCAAGACAATTGCATACCTTGACATGTATGTATACAAATCCTGATTTGTCTAGCCTCTTGATCTGGACAGAACAGCAGTCCAAGTTGCGTGCATGGCCATGACATCGAGAGCGCCGGGCCACCTGCTGTATTGCTTGCTGGTCCTAGACTCCTGGGACTTGTCGCAACGGCCGGCCGTCGGGGCACTGCGAGGTGGATTGGTGATAACTGACCTTCTAACGCATCTGTGTGTGTTTTACGGTCATCTGGATTGTCAACGGAGTCCGGCACGCCTGCATGCACAATCAACAGTTACGGAACACAATGATGGCTGGGCATGATCTCGTTGGAGATTGGATAACAGCAGGAAGAAAAGAGAGCTGGTGGACAAATATTAAGAAAGATCCAAGCGTCCGAGAAGGCAGACCAATGTATCCTTGAACGAATAGAACTGCTGCCGTTACCTTTTCCAGATTAGAGCATCAACGGATCTGGCTCAAAAAAGAAGATCACAGCCATGGGAGGCAGCGAGGACTATCGTCAAATCTGAATGGATCAAGAGAATGGTTTCCGATCCAAACTTATCAAAGGACATACTCCGTTGTTGCATCAACCAACATGGATTGCACTGTGTTGGGGGCATGTAAGATTGAACTGTTGGAGAGAAGAGAATCACGAAGGCTTAATTGTAGCGTGGTATTTTATAATGGTGTGGGGATGTGAGAGGTGGACAAAAGGGAGGACACGTCAATGTTTCCTCTTGTGGCACGTAAAGTTTTTTTTTTTTTTTTTGAGATGGCCCGTGAAAGAATTGGCTATGGAGGCATGCGTGTGGGACAAAAGGCATGGACTCTATGTATACTTCATCTAACGGCTGTAGATAACTTCCATGGAGATCAGATGGACGGTAATTATTTTTCCTGAGAATTAACGTGAAGCTTCCGTTGGAGCTTCCGATTAGTAAATATAAGATTTCATTCAAAAACAGTCCCGCGGCAAGTCTTGGTTGTCTAAACTTAACAGAACAAAAGCTACAAAATTATTTCAGCTACTAGAACAAAACATGTTGAACTATCAAGACTTACTCCCATCTGCACATATCACACATACTACTACTACATCTACTCTAAGCATTTTAAGTGCAAAAGACAGGGGTCATAGGACATACCTTCATGGTTGCGAATTTACACACTTCTCTTCCTTACTCTTGCATTTGCCGTTGCCTGGCATTGATCAACACCTTTGAAAACAAAATGCAAACAAACTCCAAAGGGAAAGATAAAGAACAAGATCAAAGCGAAGCTTATTATATTTTTGGTTTTCTGGGTTTTTGAAAACTAACTTGCAAATGAAAAATCGCAAAGGCAAAAGAAAAAGCAAAAGCAAAAACAAAGTGTTGGAACAAACCAACATGAGTGTTTTAAAGCTCCTCGAGCTTAAATACAACCTCATTACAATTTATTCAAATACCGCCACATCTTTATGTAGAAGTGCTGATAACCTCCCCCAAGCTTAGGCTTTTGCAAGCCTAAACCGGCGAGATCATTGTGGCGGTTGGTCAGGAGCCCCCTCCTGGCTCCAGTTGGAAAGCCCAAACCGGTGAGATCATTGTGGTGGTTGGTCAGGAGCCCCCTCCTGGCTCCAGTTGGAGAAGTTCATGTTCATGTAGGCGGACGTGCCTCGAAGGGATGCGGCAAGGTTGCTCATATCATCAATGGAGCCCTGGAGGCTGCCGAGGTTCGCGTAGGTGGTGTAGTCTTGTTGGGGCTGCTCCTCTTCTTCGTCGTTGGCGAGTTCTGCTTCATCTACTTGTTCTGGTTCTAGGCCTTCTTGGTCAAAGCTGCATCTCCTTCCTGTGCAACATAATGCAATTGTCCATGCTCGATGGAGAAACGGTTAGGCATAGGAGTAGGCAACAAGTGTGACACTCTAGGAATTATAATGCAGTGACGGCCATTACGAACTACTACCATTCCAGCGCTAGTAAGAACACGAATATTAACAAGGGTGTTACCGACAATGGGGCGAAGGTGACTATAGTTGAGACCAAGGGCGTTGGTCAACACGGTGATCACTCCTCCACACACGATATCTCCTTGTGCATGATTTGCTTGATGCGCGAGGTGTAGCAAAAGTATTGCCCCTAGATTGGGCGAATAACCGACATCAATGTTTGCTGCTTTCCCGAGAACTAGAATGTTCTCATTCACCTTAGAAACTTCTCCTCGTGCCTACAATGAGTTAGTGATAACATAACAGAAATAATGTATAGCAGGACTTTCAATGCAACTAGCTCTTGAGCCTGGCGTGCTAATCAAATTAAAGGTTTGCCTTGGGTGCGGCTCGGTGTGATAAAAAACACGGCGGATGTCATCGTCATTGTTGGTGAAGCCAAAGTAATCACACCACTGCTGAAAAGTGATGTTGAAGTCTTGGTCCAGGAGACGGAAAGTGATCCTCTCCTCATCATATACATTGAGCATCGAGCCAACATTATGCGAGAGAGTACTAAGAAACTCAAGCGTCAAGCGTTCATATGTCTCACATCCCAGATAAAAAAATGGTGCAACCCGGCATTATGACATAGCAAATTGAAATCATAAGTAATACCTAGCTTCGCGAGTGCTGGCACATAAGCCCACTTGGTTGCTTTGATCTTCCTCGAGCTAAGTTGCCTAAACTTTCTTCTTGTTTCACGGTCAGTAAAGACGATCCCCTGGGTAAAAACTTGTTGTGGTGGCGTGGTGGATGAACTCGAAGCACCGCGTACGCGAGAAGACCTCCGTGTAAACATCTATAAATCAATATTTCAGTCCAACACATTTAAGCAATATTGATCCTATGGCAATCATAATGCCATACTCCTCTAAAACCATCAAAGAATCCAAGCCAAACTCAAATTTGAATTAAAAAATGTGCATCTCCTAGTCATGGCAATGCTAGGCATGTAGAACATGGATTCGTGAAAAATAAATTGGGGATCGGAGGAGAAACATACTGTAGATCGATCACACGGAAGGATTTGAACTGAAATCGAGCGAGTAGAGAGATCGGGCGAAGTTTTGCTAGGGTTTGGAGAGGTTTGGAGGAAGAAGAAGAAGAAAAGAGAGAGATGGGGAAAAAACCTTCTTCCTCGGGCTTATTGGGGCCACCAAGATAGGAAACGACCACTCATGCGGACGCAAGCGTCCACATGGAACGTCGTCGTTCTTCCTGAAAACTTCCCTGCGTCTGTGATCATCTCATACAACCAAGGATGTAAGAATCGCGATTCTGTTGTACGATTCTATGACTTTACGATCCAAACTAACCCATGTGATTCTACGATTTTGGTCAGTAGAATCTGTGTTTTTACGATCCTGATAGTGAAGATTCTATGATTTGTGATCCTACCATCGGAGCTCCGATCCGATTCAAAATCACGATTCTGACAACCTTGCATACAACCGCTTATATGGGCGGCGGCGTTCATTTAAAACACCGTCTTTTGATCTGTTGTTTTCTTCTTCTGGTCGATGGTGCAAAACGACCGCTCAGACAGGCGCACGCGCCCGTTTGGATCGTCGTCGAACGCTCTAGAATTTTCTTCGTTTTCTGCAAAAGAGTTAAACGACCGCTCGAACGGGTGCTCGTGCCTGTTTAAAACGCCGTCTTCACTTCTGCTGTCTCTGGCTGTTTTGCGTTGGAACTCTAGCAGGTCATGCAACCGCTCATGCGACTGCTTGCGGCTGTCTGAAACGCCATCTTTTCATCTGTTTCTTGCAAAACTTTTCTTTTCCTTAGCTCTCCTGCGAGGTTAGTTCTGAAACAATACATATACATTTTTCCAGGCATCCAAACATCGATTCAACACATAATTCAACTTGCACATCGCAAATCCTTCATTAGAACTACTCTTCCAAACTTCTTCACTTAGAACTTCAATCACTCTTTTTATTGAAACAAAATAAAAACTTAGTCGTCTACTTTATTCACGTGGGTTTCCTCCCACGAAGCGCTTGTATTCGGTCGGTTAGCCAGACCGTAGTGGTGATAAAGATGGTGCAAACACACCGAGACCGTAGGTTCTGGCATTCACAATGATGCCTTCTCTTGAGTAGGTCTTCGTTTTCTTTTTCCTCGGGAAATATCTCACAAAAGGATCTTTAGCAGGTAAATCAAATCTAACATTTCCCTCAAACACATTTATCATGGCTTTGGTATTCCTTAGAAAAGGTCTACCGAGAATTATAGGAGCAATTGGATCTTTAGGCATATCTACTACAACAAGATCAATCATGACAGGGCAATCATTAATTTGAATATAACACCATGCTTAATGCCTACTGCCCGAGTAATAGTAGAATTAGCCATATTCAAAATGATCTCGGTATTAACGTAAGGACCGAGATTAAGACTATCATAAACTGATTTGGGGATTGTGGAAACACTTGCCCCAAGATCACCTAAAGCACTGAATTTAGTCAATCCTACCTCAATTTCTATGGTAGGTTCAAAAGCATCCTCTTGCTTAGCTCGTAACTTACGGTGGAGCTTCTTCCTTTCATCATCAAGCTCACGTACCTTGGCTGCAACTTGTTCAACAAAAACATTATATGCTTCATTGTTAGTTACCTCCGGTAGTGGATACTTCATGGATATCATCTTCACAAAAGCTGCAACGGTATAATTGTACTCTCGCACATGACTTGTGTCAAGTACTTCAGCTTTCTCTTCGTTGCTTCTTACCATTTTAACTCATTCAATTGGATTCGGCTCCAATTTACTTGCAAACTTAGCCAAAATTAGTATTTGGCTCTCCGCTATTTTAGCCACTTGTGCTTCCATATTCTTGGATCTTCCTCCAAGTATCTGCACGTCATTCGTTAGTCCAACAACCTTACTGGTTAATTCACCAAGTAAGTTATCATGGTTCTTCAAGATATTCTTGAAGTTTTCATTCTACTCAGTTTGACTAGCAATAAAACTTTTAAGAGTTTCTGCAAGAGTGTTTATGTTGCTAGCATTAGCTCCATTAAAATTATTGGATGCTCCTCCAGTACTAGGATAAGGAAGTCTAGGAGCATATCCATTATTTTTTCAATTAGGATTGTAGCTATTACGAGCAATAAAATTCACATCACTAGTTTCTTCACTAGTGATAGCATTCACGTTTACCTCTTCTTTACCTTTTATCGCGGAGATAAATTCATCAAGCTTGGCTGCTAACTCTGTGCTACTTTCTTCCATGGCATTCACCCTTTTAGTGGTGGTTCTTGTTGGAGAACGTAGTAATAATTCAAAAATTTCCTACGTGTCACCAAGATCAATCTAGGAGATGCTAGCAACGAGAGAGAGTGAGTGCATCTTCATACCCTTGAAGATCGCTAAGCGGAAGCGTTACAAGAACGCGGTTGATGGAGTCATACTCGCGGCGATTCAAATCGCGGAAGATCCGATCCAAGCGCCGAACGGACGGCGCCTCCGCGTTCAACACACATACAGCCCGGGGACGTCTCCTCCTTCTTGATCCAGCAAGGGGGAAGGAGAAGTTGAGGGAGAACTCCGGCGGCACGACGGCGTGGTGGTGGAGGAGCTCGTGGTTCTCCGACAGGGCTTCGCCAAGCACTACGGAGGAGGAGGAGGTGTTGGAGAGGGGGAGGGGCTGCGCCAGGGAAGGGGTGTGTTGCAGCCCTCTCTATCCCTCACAATATATAGGGGAAGGGGGGGAGGAGGAGGCGCCCTAGGGTTTCCCTAGGGGAGGGGCGGCGGCCACAGGGGAAACCCTAGATGGGTTTGGGCGCCCCCACCCCTAGGAAACTTGCCCCCCAAGCCGGGAGGGGCGGCTGCCCTAGGGGAGGCGCCTCCACCTCTCCAGGTTACGTGAGATGGGGTGGGAGGGGCGCACAGCCCCTTAGTGGGCTGGTGTGCCCCTTCCCCTTGGCCCATAAGGCCCCCCAACGCTTGCCGGGGCCTCCGAAACTCCTTTCGGTCACGCTGGTCGTCACCCGGTACTCCCAGAACAATTCCGGACTCCAATACCCTTCGTCCAATATATCGATCTTCACCTCCGGACCATTCCGGAGTTCCTCATCACGTCCGGGATCTCATCCGGGACTCCGAACAACCTTCGGTAACCACATACTATTCCCATTACAACTCTAGCGTCACCGAACCTTAAGTGTGTAGACCCTACGGGTTCGGGAACCATGCAGACATGACCGAGACACCTCTCTGGCCAATAACCAATAGCGGGATCTGGATACCCATACTGGCTCCCACATGTTCCACGATGATCTCATCGGATGAACCACGATGTCGGGGATTCAATCAATCCCATATACAATTCCCTTTGTCCATCGGTATGTTACTTGCCCGAGATTCGATCATTGGTATCCCCGTACCTCGTTCAATCTCGTTACCGGCAAGTCTCTTTACTCGTTCCGTAACACATGATCCCGTGGCTAACTCCTTAGTCACATTGAGCTCATTATGATGATGCATTACCGAGTGGGCCCAGAGATACCTCTCCGTCATATGGAGTGACAAATCCCAGTCTCGATTCGTGCCAACCCAACAGACACTTTCGGAGATACCTGTAGTGCACCTTTATAGTCACCCAGTTACGTTGTGACGTTTGATACACCCAAAGCATTCCTACGGCATCCGGGAGTTACACAATCTCATGGTCTAAGGAAATGATACTTGACATTAGAAAAGCTCTAGCAAACGAACTACACGATCTTGTGCTATGCTTAGGATTGGGTCTTGTCCATCACATCATTCTCCTAATGATGTGATCCCGTTATCAATGACATCCAATGTCCATGGTCAGGAAACCACAACCATCTATTGATCAATGAGCTAGTCAACTAGAGGCTCACTAGGGACATATTGTGGTCTATGTATTCACACATGTATTACGGTTTCCGGTTAATACAATTATAGCATGAACAATAGACAATTATCATGAACAAGGAAATATAATAATAACTATTTTATTATTGCCTCTAGGGCATATTTCCAACAGTCTCCCACTTGCACTAGAGTCAATAATCTAGTTCACATCGCCATGTGATTAACACTCATAGTCCACATCGCCATGTGACTATACCCGAAAAGTTTACTAGAGTCAATAATCTAGTTCACATCATCATGTGATTAAGACTCAATGAGTTCTGGGGTTTGATCATGTTCTGCTTGTGAGAGAGGTTTTAGTCAACGGGTCTGTACTTCGCAAATCTCTAGGTCATATTGTAAATGCTGCTTCCACGCTCCACTTGGAGCTATTCCAAATGGTTGCTCCACTATACGTATCCGGTTTGCTACTCAGAGTCATCCGGATAGGTGTTAAAGCTTGCATCGACGTAACCCTTCACGTCGAACTCTTTATCACCTCCAAAACCGAGAAACATTTCCTTATTCTTTTAAGGACAATTTTGACGCTGTCCAAATGATCCACTCCTGGATCACTCTTGTACCCCCTTGCCAAACACGTGGCAAGGCACATATCAGGTGCGGTACACAACATGGCATACTGTATAGAGCCTATGGCTAAGGCATAGGGGACGACCTTCGTCCTTTCTCTTTCTTCTGCCGTGGTCGAGCTTTAAGTCTTAACTTCACACCTTACAACTCAGGCAAGAACTCCTTCTTTGACTGATCCATCTTGAACTCCTTCAAGATCATGTCAAGGTATGTGTTCTGTGAAAGTCTTATCAGGCGTCTTGATCTATCTCTATAGATCTTGATACCCAACATGTAAGCAGTTTTACCCAGGTCTTCCTTTGAAAAAATCCATTCAAACAACCCTTTATGCTTTCTAGAAATTCTACATCATTTCTGATCAACAATATGTCATCCATATATACTTATCAGAAATGTTGTAGTGCTCCTACTCACTTTCTTGTATATACAAGTTTCTCATAAACTTTGTATAAACTCAAAAACTTTGATCACCTCATCAAAGCGTATATTCCAACTCCGAGATGCTTGCTCCTGTCCATCGAAGGATTGCTGGAGCTTGCATACCTTTTAGCATCCTTAGGATCGACAAAACCTTCTGGTTGTATCACATACAACCTTTCCTCACGGAAACCGTCAAGGAAACTTTGTTTTGACATCCATCTGCCATATTTCGTAAATGAAAATGCAGCAACTGCTAACATAATTCTAACAGACTTTAGCATCGCTATGATTGAGAGAGTCTCATCACAGTCAACTCCTTGAACTTGTCAGAAACTTCTTTGAGACAAGTCGAGCTTCATAAATGGTGACATTACCATCAGCGTCTGTCTTCTTCTTAAAGATCCATTTATTCTCAACGGCTTGCCGATCAACTGGCAAGTCCACCAAAGTCCATACTTTGTTCTCATACATGGATCCTATCTCGGATTTCATGGCTCCTAGCCATTTGTTGGAATCCGGGCCCATCATCGCTTCTCCATAGTTTGTAGGTTCATTGTTGTCCAACAACATGACCTCCAAGACAGGGTTGCCGTACCACTCAGGAGCAGTACGCGTCCTTGTCAACCTACGAGGTTCGATAGTAACTTGATCCGAAGCTTCATGATCATCACCATTAACTTCCTCTTCAACTGACGTAGGCTCCGCAGAAACATCTTTCTGCGCTGCGCTACTCTTTGGTTGAAACGAAGGTTCAACAACCTCATCAAGTTCTATCTTCCTCCCACTCAATTCTTTCGAGAGAAACCTTTTCTCGAGAAAGGACCCTTTTTAGCAACAAATACTTTGCCCTCGGATCTGAGATAGAAGGCATACCCAAATGTTTCCTTAGGGTATTCTATGAAGATGCACATTTCCGCTTTGGGTTCGAGCTTATCGGACATAAGCGTTGTATTCCCAAACTCTTTGAAATGACAGTTTAGGTTTCTGCCAAACCATACGGTGACATCTCAACGGAATTTAGATGGTGCCCTATTTAAAGTGAATGTAGTTGTCTCTAATGCTTAACCCCGAAACGATAGTGGCAAATCGATAAGAGACATCATAGCACGCACCATATCCAATAGAGTACGACTACGACGTTCGGACACACCATCACACTATGGTGTTCCAGGTGGCGTGAGTTGTGAAACAACTTTCACATTGTCTTAAGTTGTATACAAAACTCGTAACTCAGATATTCACCTCCATGATCATATCGTAGGCATTTTTATCTTCTTGTCACGATGATCTTAGACTTCACTCTGAATTTGTTTGAACTTTTCAAATGTTTTAGACTTGTGTTTCATTAAGTAAATATACTCATATCCACTCAAATCATCATGTGAAGGTAAGAAAATAATGATATCCATTGCATGCTACAACACTCATTGGACCGCATACATCAACATGTATTATTTCCAATAAGTTACTAGCCCGCTCCATTATACCGGAAACGGGGTCTCAGTCATCTTGCCTAAGAGGCATGGTACGCATGTCTCAACCAATTCGAAATCGAGTGAGTCCAAAGATCCATCAGCATGGAGTTTCTTCATGCGCTTTACACCAATATGACCTTTAGCGGCAGTGCCACAAGTATGTGGTACTATCATTATTAACTTTGCATCTTTTATGAACATGTGTATTACTACGATCGAGATTCAATAAACCATTCACATTGGGTGCATGACCATTGAAGGTATTATTCATGTAAACAGAATAACCATTATTCTCTAACTTAAATGAATAACCGTATTGCAATAAACATGATCTAATCACGTTCATGCTCAACGCAAACACCAAATAACATTTATTTAGGTTCATCCCTAATCCCGAGAGAGTGAGCGATGGTGATCACATCAACCTTGGAAACACTTCCAACACACATCGTCACCTCACCCTTAGCTAGCCTCCTTTTATTTCGTAGCTTTTATTTCGAGTTACTAACATTTAGTAACCGAACCGGTATCCAATACCCAGGTGCTACTAGGATTACTAGCAAGGTACACATCAATAACACGTATATCAAATATACTTCTGTCGACGTTGCCAGCTTTCTTATCTACCAAATATCTAGGGTTGTTCCGCTTCAGCGACCGTTCTCCTCATAATAGAAGCACCTAGTCTCAAGTTTGGGTTCAACCTTGGGTTTCTTCACTGGAGCAGCAACTGACTTGCCATCCATGAAGTTGCCCTTCTTGCCCTTGCCCTTTGTGAAAATAGTGGTTTTACTAACCATCAACACTTGATGCTCCTTCTTGATTTCTACCTTCGCGGTGTCAAACATCGCGAACAGCTCAGGGATCATCTTATCCATCCCTGGCATGTTAAAGTTCATCACGAAGCTCTAGTAGCTAGGTGGCAGTGACTTGGAGAACTCTATTAATCACTATCTTATCTGGAAGATTAACTCCCACTCGATTCAAGTGATCGTAGTACCCAGACAATCTGAGCACATGCTCACTGATTGAGCTATTCTCCTTCATCTTGCAGGCAAAGAATCTTGTTGGAGGTCTCATACCTCTCAACGCGGGCACGAGCCTGAGATCCCAATTTTAGCTCTTAGAACATCTCACATGTTCCGTGACGTTCAAAACGTTTTGGAGCCTCAATTCTAAGCCGTAATGCATGACGCACTGAACTATCAAGTAGTCATCAGAACGTGCTTGTCAGATGTTCAAAACATCTACAGACGACGCTTGAGGGGCTGCCGCATCGAGTGGTGCATTAAGGACATAAGCCTTCTGTGCAGCAATGAGGACAATCCTCAGATCACGGACCCAGTCCGCATTATTGCTCACAATATGTTTCAACTTAGTCTTTCTCTAGGAACGTATTAAACAGGGAGCTAAAGCGTGAGCTATTGATCTACAACATAATTTGCAAAGACAATTTAGACTATGTTCATGATAATTAAGTTCATCTAATCAAATTATTTAATGAACTCCCACTCAGATAGACATCCCTCCAGTCATCTAAGTGATACATGATCCGAATCGACTAGGCCGTGTCCGATCATCACGTGAGATGGACTAGTCATCAACGGTGAACATCTCCATGTTGATCGCATCTACCATACGACTCATGTTCGACCTTTCGGTCTCTCGTGTTCCGAGGCCATGTCTGTACATGCTAGGCTCGTCAAGTCAACATAAGTGTTTCGCATGTGTAAATCTGGCTTACACCCGTTGTATGCGAACGTTAGAATCTATCACACCCGATCATCACGTGGTACTTCGAAACAACGAACCTTCGCAACGGTGCACAGTTAGGGGGAACACATTTCTTGAAATTTTAGTGAGGGATCATCTTATTTATGCTACCGTCGTTCTAAGAAAATAAGATGTAAACATGATAAACATCACATGCAAATCATAAAGTGACATGATATGGCCAATATCATCTTGCGCTTTTGATCTCCATCTTCGAGGCGCGGCATGATCACCATCGTCACCGGCATGACACCATGATCTCCATCATCATGATCTCCATCATCGTGTCTTCATGAAGTTGTCTTGCCAACTATTACTTCTACTACTATGGCTAACGGTTAGCAATAAAGTAAAGTAATTACATGGTGTTTACATTGACTCGCAGGTCATAAAATAAATTAAGACAACTCCTATGGCTCCTGCCGGTTGTCATACTCATCGACATGCAAGTCGTGATTCCTATTACAAGAACATGATCAATCTCATACATCACGTATATAATTCATCACATCCTTTTGGCCATATCACATCACATAGCATACCCTGCAAAAACAAGTTAGACGTCCTCTAATTGTTGTTTGCATGTTTTACGTGGCTGCTATGGGTTTCTAGCAAGAACGTTTCTTACCTACGCAAAAGCCACAACGGTGATATGCCAATTGCTATTTACCCTTCATAAGGACCCTCTTCATCGAATCCGATCCGACTAAAGTGGGAGAGACAGACACCCGCTAGCCACCTTATGCATCAAGTGCATGTCAGTCGGTGGAACCTGTCTCACGTAAGCGTACGTGTAAGGTCGGTCCGGGCCGCTTCATCCCACAATGCCGCCGAATCAAGATAAGACTAGTAACGGTAAGCAAATTGACCAAATCCTCGCCCACAACTACTTTGTGTTCTACTCGTGCATAGAATCTACGCATAGACCTAGCTCATGATGCCACTGTTGGAGAACGTAGTAATAATTCAAAAATTTCCTACGTGTCACCAAGATCAATCTAGGAGATGCTAGCAACGAGAGAGAGGGAGTGCAACTTCATACCCTTGAAGATCGCTAAGCGGAAGCGTTACAAGAACGCGGTTGATGGAGTCGTACTCACGGTGATTCAAATCACGGAAGATCCGATCCAAGCGCCGAACGGACGGCGCCTCCGCGTTCAACACACGTACAACCCGGGGACGTCTCCTCCTTCTTGATCCAGCAAGGGGGAAGGAGAAGTTGAGGGAGAACTCCGGCGGCACGACGGCGTGGTGGTGGAGGAGCTCGTGGTTCTCCGACAGGGCTTCGCCAAGCACTACGGAGGAGGAGGAGGTGTTGGAGAGGGGGAGGGGCTGCGCCAGGGAAGGGGTGTGTTGCAGCCCTCTCTATCCCTCACTATATATAGGGGAAGAGGGGGAGGAGGAGGCGCCCTAGGGTTTCCCTAGGGGAGGGGCGGCGGCCACAGGGGAAACCCTAGATGGGTTTGGGCGCCCCCACCCCTAGGAAACTTGCCCCCCAAGCCGGGAGGGGCGGCTGCCCTAGGGGAGGCACCCCCACCTCTCCAGGTTACGTGAGACGGGGTGGGAGGGGCGCACAGCCCCTTAGTGGGCTGGTGTGCCCCTTCCCCTTGGCCCATAAGGCCCCCCAACGCTTGCCGGGGCCTCCGAAACTCCTTTCGGTCACGCTGGTCGTCACCCGGTACTCCCAGAACAATTCCGGACTCCAATACCCTTCGTCCAATATATCGATCTTCACCTCCGGAACATTCTGGAGTTCCTCGTCACGTCCGGGATCTCATCCGGGACTCCGAACAACCTTCGGTAACCACATACTATTCCCATTACAACTCTAGCGTCACCGAACCTTAAGTGTGTAGACCCTATGAGTTCGGGAACCATGCAGACATGACCGAGACACCTCTCTGGCCAATAACCAATAATGGGATCTGGATACCCATACTGGCTCCCACATGTTCCACGATGATCTCATCGGATGAACCACGATGTGGGGGATTCAATCAATCCCGTATACAATTCCGTTTGTCCATCGGTATGTTACTTGCCCGAGATTCGATCGTTGGTATCCCCGTACCTCGTTCAATCTCGTTACCGGCAAGTCTCTTTACTCGTTCTGTAACACATGATCCCGTGGCTAACTCCTTAGTCACATTGAGCTCATTATGATGATGCATTACCGATTGGGCCCAGAGATACCTCTCCGTCATATGGAGTGACAAATCCCAGTCTCGATTCGTGCCAACCCAACAGACACTTTCGGAGATACCTGTAGTGCACCTTTATAGTCACCCAGTTACGTTGTGACGTTTGATACACCCAAAGCATTCCTACGGCATCCGGGAGTTACACAATCTCATGGTCTAAGGAAATGATACTTGACATTAGAAAAGCTATAGCAAACGAACTACACGATCTTGTGCTATGCTTAGGATTGGGTCTTGTCCATCACATCATTCTCCTAATGATGTGATCCCGTTATCAACGACATCCAGTGTCCATGGTCAGGAAACCACAACCATCTATTGATCAACGAGCTAGTCAACTAGAGGCTCACTAGGGACATATTGTGGTCTATGTATTCACACATGTATTACGGTTTCCGGTTAATACAATTATAGCATGAACAATAGACAATTATCATGAACAAGGAAATATAATAATAACTATTTTATTATTGCCTCTAGGGCATATTTCCAACAGTTCTTTCAACATGCCATTGGGCATGGTTCTCTTGCATATCATCAAATAATCTCTTGACATCTTCTATGGGCTTTCCCATGATCGTTCCTCCTGCAGCTGTATCAAGCATAGTTTTTGACATATGATTCAAACCGTTAAAAAACATATGGAGGATTAACCATTCCTCCATTCCATGATTGGGACACTTTCTAATAGCTTCCTTCATTCTATCCCAAGGAAGCGCTAAAGGCTCATGTTCCTCTTGCTTGAAACCTGTAATCTGAGAACGTAATTGCATAATCTTTGCAGGTGGACAATACTTAGATTAAAATTTCCTGCAACTTAGGTAGTGCAAGAAGCCATTCCTTAGCTTTTCCTCTTAAGGAAAAAGGAAATAGACGCAATTTTAGTGCATCGGGATCATAATCCTTTGTGTGTCATGTTGCATAATTCAATGAAATTCTGTAGGTGCATGCTACTTGAGAACTGCGTTGGGCTTTCCTCGAAGAGGAGGGGATGATGTAGTATAGTAGAGATAAGTATTTCCCTCAGTTAAGAACCAAGGTTATCAATCCAGTAGGAGAACCATGTGAAACCTCGTTAACAACACCTAGGAACAAAAGAGCAAATACTTGCACCCAACGCAATCAAGGGGGTTGTCAATCCCCTTGGTGGTTATTTGCAAGGATCAAATCTGATAGTGATAGATAGATAAATTAAAAAAACAAAATAAAATAACGGTAAATAAATTGCAGCAAGGTATTTTTGGATTTAATAAACAATAAAGGTAGACCCGGGGCCATAGTTTCCACTAGAGGCTTCTCTCTCGAACAAAAAGCATACGGTGGGTAAACAAATTAATGTTGGGCAATTGATAGAAAAGCACATAGTTATGACGATATTCAAGGCAATGATCATGTATATAGGCATCACGTCCAAGACAAGTAGACCGACTCCTGATTGCATCTAACTACTATTACTCCACCCATCGACCGCTATCCAGCATTCATCTAGAGTATTAAGTTTATGAAAAACAGAGTAACGCCTTAAGCAAGATGACATGATGTAGACAAAGTAAATCCAATCAATATAAATAAACCCCTTCGTTTTCCCCTTAATGGCAACAATACAAATACGTGTCATGTCCCCTTCTGTCACTGGGATTGAGCACCGCAAGATTGAACCCATTACAAAGCACCTCTCCCATTGCAAGATAAATCAATCTAGTTGGCCAAACCAAACAGATAGATCGGAGAGAAATAAAAAGCTATAACAATCATGCATATAAGAATTCAGATAAGACTCAAATATTTCTCATGAATAATCTAATCATAAACCCACAATTCATCGGATCCCAACAAACACACTGCAAAAGAAGATTACATCGAATAGATCACCAAGAACATCAAGGAGAATATTGTATTGAAGATCAAAGAGTGAGAAGAAGCCATCTAGCTACTAGCTATGGACCCATAGGTCTATGGTAAACTACTCACACATCATCGGAAGGGTACCAAGGTTGATGTAGAAGCCCTCCGTGGTTGATTCCTCCTCCGGCAGAGTACCTAAAAAGGCATCCAGATGGGATCGTGGAAGAACAGAAACTTGCGGCGGCGGAAAAAGTATGTTGGGTGGCTCTCTGTTGGTTTCCTGATTTTAGAGAAATTACAGAGGTGCAATTATGTCAGACGAAGCCACGTGGGGCCCACAAGGCATCAGGGCATGCCTACCCCCCTGGGCGCGCCCTATTGCCTTACCGTCTCCTATTTTGCCTTCTAGCCTCCTCCCGAAGCTTCTAGGATCTCTCTTGTCAAGAAAAATTCATCAATAAGTTTCATAGCGTTTGTACTTCGTTTGGTACCGATTTCCTGGAAAACGAAAAACAGGCAAAAAACAGCAACTGGAACATGGCACTAGGTCAATAGGTTAGTCCCAAAAAATGATATATAATTGCATATAAAACATCCAAGATTGATACTATAATAGCATGGAACAATAAGAAATTATAGATATGTTGGAGACGTATCAGTGCATACCGGCATCCTCAGAAGCAGAGCCTCCAAATTGGTCTTGTTGAACCATGGAAACTAAGTTCGATTTATTCTCATACTCAGTGGCTGCTACCTCAGATTGTGCTATAGGTTCATGCATGAAGTTATTTCTGGGAGTAGCAAAACTCCCAAGATTATGAGCCATAGTAATCTTTTGGTTTTCTAATTGACAAGACTTGCAACTAAAAATTAAGATTAAACTAAAAACTAAAAAGTAAATACAAAAACTGAAAATTAACTTTAACAAAAATTCTAAACACAAATACTAGGAATACTAAACTCCTCCTCGGCAACGGCATCAGAAAAAGGGCTTGATATCTCCTTTTTATTGATCCGGTATTGGAACAGAAAAGAGTATCCCGCACCTATCACCCCAGAGGTGACCCTAGGTTATTGAACCCACGAGAGGAAAATTCCCTCGAAGTGATGGTCTCTGGAAAGCTTTCATCAAAGTGTCAAATCCAGCTTTTGACCGGATCAGCAAGCAAATAGTGATTCAAACACTTATAATAAAAAGAGGTACGGGTATGAGGTCTTATGCTTACAACCTTGTATTTGCGATGGGATCAAATAAGATATTAGTTTCTAGGCTGGAAGTCACCCGTTGAGATGTGCCTGTTACGCAAAGTGGGGGGGTATCCAAATAACATCTTGACCGGCACAAGTCCTACATCAAGAATCAGTTGTCCTACCGCGGGCCCTATCCATCACGTGGGGTTGCCTTTATAATTAAGATAATGAAATCAGACAAGAGCTTTGGGCGTTTAATGACTACACCTCATTTCTCCCCAATTATATGATCCATGTTACCCTACTAAACCTTACTGTCACCGGTGTTCGGTATAACACTTCACAGTCTCCTTGCTCCTAGCCTCACCGGTGCTCGATCTCCATGATCCTTGGTACCCGCAAGGATGAAAATCGCAGACAAGACAAGGCACATCTTCATGGAACAATTTTATTTCACACATATGATATGTTATATCAAAGTCTTCCATTGATCCCCTCAACAAATACCTTGGGTTGCAAGGTTTATGCCTCAACCCATACCTTACCGAACTACTCACACATGGAGATCAGATCGCGGAAAGAAAATATTGAAGAACACATCTTGAGATTGATTGATTGCAATATGTTTTACAATGGATGCCTTGTGCAACTGGTGCAGAGACGTGCTATACAAATGGCTTGAACCCCCTTTCCGCGACGGAGTTTTAAACCGTCGCCTTGCCTGTGTGTGCGATATGGGGGTCCTTCCCACATGACCCAGAAACCGTCGGGGATAGGTCCTCCGGTCACACACGCGGGGCAAAATGAGCTCGTGTGCGATCGGGTGAGGCATCAGAGACAATTATACATGCCCAATCGTTTCCGTTCGTATGTACATCCCACACAGTGAATCCCAGAAAAATGTTTCCGTTCGTATGTATATCACACACAATTTTTTATGTGGAAACATTTGTGCAAGGTGGCCTAACGCAAACAGTTCTCTGGCCAAAGTCGTGTGTGATTCTTCATTGATCCAACACACCTACTTTCTAGAAACCGTGTGGGTTGTCTGAGTTCATCGCCCACGGTGTTGTCTGAGAAACCGTCTGCAGTAGAAAACCCCAATAAGCAGGCTAATTGGTCTACTATTGATAATCCATTTAGTAATCAAATTGACATTTCTTATAAAACACACCATATATTTCATATCCGTACTACGGCAACCAGGATTTCATAATTGAATTACATCAGATAGCTTCAGCACTCAGTTACACCATATAGGCATATAGCTAGCTACGCCATTACACAACAGCACCAAGTTTCACATGCAACATCGAAAACCTTTGGAAAGTAGCATCATACACGATAAAATAGATAGATGAATCTCATCTGGGAAACTACAGAAGTGGAAGGCAAATATTGAGCCTTCAGTAATGTTGAATGTCCTTGCAACTTTAGGCCAGTGGCTATGAATAATTGCCCACCCAACCTTCGTCCTCTTGAGGAAGACTTCAATATTGTACCGTGGGTGTTGAATGAATACCTTCCTTGCCTCTTGACCATGCAGGTGGTTTGAGAGGTAATCATCGTTGAACTTCTTTGGAAAGGACTGAAAACAAATATATGCATAAATAGCTATTCTAAATTTTGAAATGGCACAAGGGGAAAAAACAAGATAAAAGAGTTAGTTGTCGTGGGAGTAAGTCTGACAGTAAGAATAGGGGGTACGTTGGAGGAGGCAGGACCCTAGCTACGGTGAGGTTGTGCACACAAGATGTACGAGTTCAGGCCCTTCTCGGAGGAAGTAACACCCCTACGTCTCGGTGCCTGGAGGCTTGGTCGACTGGATTATGCGTGCGAGTTACAGGGGGTGCGAACCCTTGTGCTAGTGGAGGGGGGTGGTTTATGTAGAGTGTGCCAGGACCCCAGCCGTGCCACGTTACACAGGGTTCAATGTTCATTAAGACAGGGCGTTACTGGTAACGCCAGCTATAAAGAGCTATAAATGACCTTAAACACTACAGAGTAATGCCTGACCGTTGCCATCCTGAGTGACTCTAGGTCTTCTGTACTCCGAGTGGTTTCTTGTATGGTCGAGTGACTTCATCTTGGTCGAGTGGAATTGGGGTTTTCGAGTGACATAACTGGTCGAGTGGATTGCACTCCAAGGTGAACTCAGTCAGTTTCTGCTGTTGCATTTTGAATGTCTTTGACTCTAAGGCAGCATCCTTGGGTAGGATATCTAGTTCAGGCCTATGACCCTACCCTAGGAACATGTCGTCATCATTAGCCCCCGAATGGATTGAGGTCCGAGTGAAGAAAGAGTTGAAGTTGACTCCGATTCGATTCCATACTTCGGAGGTATTTCATCAGAGTCTGCGAATCATGTTGAAGCTTCAATCTGGTTTCAGTCGCCTTGGTCCATTCAGAGGCCGTCGTCGAGTGAACTAAACTGACAATCTTTGAGTGTCGACATGGAACGAAATCTTCGGTGCGACTGGTTGCTCTGCAGTCCCCGGTCCTCGCGGGATTCAAAATTTCAGGGAAGCGCGCGAGACGGAGCATGCCGCAGTAATTGGAGTGGTCAGATAGGGACGCCTTGATTTTCGCGCCGCCTTTTTTGCCATGTATACGGCGCGCGATTGTTGCGGGATTTGACGGGATCGTTTGGGCCCATGAGTCAGCCACTCGGAAGCAGGCCCATAAAAGGCGTCGAGGCCGATGTGTTCGCACAGTGCGCCTCGTTCCCCTTCTTCTTTCTCTGCTTCTCAACCACATCTCCCTCTGCTCTCGACGCCGCCGCCCTGCCCGAACGCCGTCCACCGCAATGGGAAAGTTCAAGACGGCGGCCCTGGAGCGCGCGAAGAAGGCGACAGCAACAGCAAAGGGCAAGAAGACGAGTCGGGGGTCGTCGTCGAGGTCTGGTCTGCCTCCTGGTTGGATCCAGGGAGACTGGATTCGATCTACGATCCAGAAGGAAGATCTGGAAGATTTGGCCGACGTGGGTTTCATTGCCCATGGATCTTGGAGGTTGCCGGGGAACGAGACCGAGCCTCAGCCGTAGGAGGGTGAGTGCGTCCTCCTTGCAACTCATGTCAACCGTGGTTTCACTCTGCCTCCGCATCCTTTTTTTCGAAGTTTCCTGAACTTTTTTGGTGCCCAACTTCATCATTTCTCTCCCAACACCATCACATATCTTGCTGCATATGTCTCTCTGTGTGAAAACTTCTTGGGCTGTCGACCGCATTGGGGTTTGTTCAAGCACGTCTTTACCTGCCGCTCTCAAACCGTGAAGAAGGTGAATCCGACTAATGAAAAGACGCACGTGATCCAAATGTGCGGGGGTTTAGGGATTCAGATGAGGGGTAGGTGTACTTTTCCTTCTATGACTCTTCCCGAGTCAGTCAGGGAGTGGCAGTCGACCTGGTTCTATTGCCGAGATATTCCGACCCCTGGTCAGTCGACTGGCCTTCCGACCTTCACCATGGAGCGAGTCCGCCAACCCTCTTCATTGACCGTGACTCTAGCAGAGAAAGTAGAAGTGTCCATGCTAGTCGACCGGGTAGTTCAATTAGTCCGTGATGGTGTGACCGGCATGGATTTGTTGGAGGTGTTTCTCAGTCGACGCATCCAGCCTCTCCAAGCCCGCGATCATCCAATGTGGATGTACTCAGGCAGTGACGACACTGCTCGGGTCCACCCAGAGGAGGTCACCGAGGAGATGGTGGCACAGTGGCTGCGGAGCATCACGGGAAACAAAGACAACCCCAGGGGGTCTAGAAGAGTTGTACCATTCGACAATGACAGGAAGCCAGACAAGGTCTGTCCCTTGTTACCGAGTGCCTTTTTATTCCGATTTGTAACTGCCCTTGGATCTGATTGATGCTCGTTTAATTCCTTGTCTTGCATATTTTTACTGAGATGTACTCGATGCCAAATGGAGAGCAAGTCCTGGAGGGAACGGAGAGCGGAGGCGAGAGTGGTGACTAGCAATCCCCCGACGACAATGAAGACGACAGTGACGACTCGGACAATAGTGAGGAAGTCGACTCGCCACCCCGCTTGGAACGCCGATCCAAACAGTCCCAAGATCCTACAATCGGTCGTGGCAAAGCGGCTCCCCCAAGCACACAAACGCAAAAACACACTCGGACTTCGACTCCGGAGCCGTCTGAAAAGGCCGCCAAGCAGCCCAAGGTCATCCCTTCAAAGCCTCGGAAGGCTTTGCCCAAGATCAAGGTGGATGTTCCCGTTGCTTCTGCGTAAGTGTTTTGCTTTCTCTCTTCGCTTTGCTTGGGAACTTCTACATTATTGTCGACTCGCTCTCTTGCTTGACCGAGTGAATTCTGAAACTTTCAGCGCTGCTACTTCTGGGACCTCCACAGACATTTACAATGATCAAGATGATGAGGAGACCGAAGACGCGGCCACTTCCAAAGCGGGTACAACTCTACCATCTAGTCCTCGTTTTGTCAATTGTACTGTCGGTCGACTGAACTCTTACGGTCGAGTCTTTTGCAGCACCACCAAATGTCATTGAACTTCCAGACGACGACAATCGTGAAGATGTGCCTCAGAAGACCACGAGAAGAACAGGCAGGACTTCGAGCAGGAGGGTGCCTGCCAGCAAGGCACCTCAGTCGACATCAGCGCCAGAACTAGTGATCCAGCAGTCTGGGGATCCAATTCGGGCTTCTGTTTCTTTTGCCGATCCTGTGTCGACTGATCATCCTTCGGCGTCGACTGCCCAAGCCCCTGCTCCGTCTGTGCAACTTCATGCCTCGGATCCTTTGGTTACTTCGACTATTCCGATGACTCCACTCTTTGTTACCCATCATGTCTCAGAGGACCAAGCGAGCGCTGCTAAGGAAGCTATACGCCAAGCAGGCCTTATGATGGAGCAAATGAAGGTGGTGCATGAAGCTAGCAAGGCTGCCTACGATGCCAGCTCTGCTCTTCAAACCAATGTCTAGGTGAGTTGATTTCCGACTGATTTTTCAGCTTGATCTTTGCTCTGTTAGGATATGGCACTTGAAAACTGCTGCTTTATTATTCGTAAGATGTCCGTGGATGAGCGTTTTGAAACCTTTAAAGTGCATCTATCATGAGTCTGCACCTTGCATCCGTTCACCCACTGGGTGTTTTAACTTTTACTGTATAGTTCTTCCACTTGAGTCGACCAGGTTGCGTCGAGTGTATCCTTGAATCAGCGGGGGCACGCAGAGTGCACCCGCTGGGTGTAGTCCCCGAGACCGCCATCGAATGTTTGATTCGGCGGGGGTCTTTGTCGAATGACTCTTTATAGTTCTTCCACTCGGTCCAGACAGGCTGTGCCGAGTGGGATCCAGACCAGTGGGGGCATGCCAAGTGCACCCACTGGGTGTAGTCCCTGAGGCCACGGTTGACTGCGGGTAGTCAGCGGTGGTCTGAGAACAAATGTTGCCGCTTTTTTTTCTTTCGAATGGACGGACCATGTCGAGTGGAAAGTCGAACCAGTGGGGGCACGCCAAGTGCACCCACTAGGTGTAGTCCTCGAGACTACTGTCGAATGTTTGATTCGGCAGCGGTCTTAGAACTCTTTTTGCCATGATGACTTGAACTTGTATCTTATCACTCGGAAGCAATAAATCTTTGTTCCTGTCGACTGACATATCTTATTTGTTGATTGCAGAAATCTTGTGAGTTCGGGGCCCAGTTTGCTGAATTGTAGAAGAAACAGGACCAGCTCAATCTCGACCTGGAGCTGGCCAAGGAGAACTTGCAAAAGGCTAAGGATGAAGCGGCTGCCATGGGAGGGAATAACTTGCCGACTGTTTGCCTTGCCATCTTTTCTTTTCGCCTTTTGAACCGAGTGACTCCACTCGAACAGATGTGCGTAGTGAAAACAGACAACTCCAAGCTCGTCTGAAGAATGCTATTTCTTTAGGCAAAATGAAGCAGGCTTTGGAGCGGAAGGACCTCGACCTTGCAGTAGCACAGAAGATGGCGCGGGAGAAAACTGAACTTGCCGACATGAAGCTCGCTTCAGTCGGCAAGTTAGAAGAAGAAAACACCAAACTGAAGACTGCCATTGACGAAGCCAACAAAGAAGTCGTGCAGCTGAAGAAGGACAAGGTGGTCTTGACCGACAAAGTTGGAGATCTCACTCGGAGGAGGGACGAACTAGAGACCTATCTTGGAGGACTTGCCAAGAAGATGTTCCTTATGATTGAAGGTACTTTCCCTTTTCCGACTGATTTGCAACTGTCGACTCATCATGCAACTGCCGACTCATCATGCAATTGTCGACTCATCATTTCTTTGTGTGCGCAGAGTTCTGTCAAAACTTCGAGGAAGAGACTGGGCGGATTGAGACGAATCTGGATCCCATTAACTCCCCTGTCAAGGACGAAGCTGCGATGAACATGCTGCGACTGGAATCTCGCCTCGCCGGCGTTATGGACTATCTTGCATGACTGAAGGTGGCGGCGTCGCGGATTGACACGGAGCTCTAGCCAGGTGCGACATTCCAGAATGACCTCGAGTCTCTGATGACTCGACTTAGTGAAATCCCTGGTCGAGTACAGGCATGGAAGAAGTCATCTGCTCGGTGCGGCGCTGACGTGGCTCTGTCTCTTGTCCGCGTTCATTGCAAGGAAGTCAAAGAAGAGAAGCTGGCAGCTCTCAAGGTCGCCAATACCAAGAAGCTTCAATTCCAGTCCTTCACGGAGACTTTCATTGATGCTGCTACTCGTATTGCTGATGGAATTGACCTGGACGAGTTCGTCGAGCCATCTAGCCCTCCTCCTGCGGAGTGAACAAACTTTGTGCCTTGACTTTATTTGCCTCGGAATGCCGAGTGATTTTGTAACCGTTAAAATCTTTCGGGCCTGAGGCCCGAGCACTTCCGTTCGCGGTTCTGAACCTTGCTGGATTTATCCGAACTTGGCTTTTCTTTGAATACAGTTGCTTTGTCTTTACCACTTTCAAGTCTCTTGGCTCCGAGTGAAACTTGACTCTTCACTCAGAATAGACGTTGTACTTGTGGTGCAGCTCCGACGAGAGGGCCGTGTGTTGTATTTGTGGCGCAGCTCGGAGCGTGCGACCAAGTTTCCGAGTGAGGAGGATTGCTCTCCACTCGGAGTATGTTTTAACTTAGGCGAATACGGGGTCGCGGCTAAGCCCCCTAGTGGGAGCATTGCTCTCCACTCGGAGTATGTTTTAACTTAGGCGAGTACGGGGTCGCAGCTAAGCCCCTGAGTGAGAGGATTGCTCTCCACTCGGAGTGTTTTTGAAACTTAGGCGAATCGGGTTCGCGGCTAAGTCCCCGAGTGAGAGGGTTGCTCTCCACTCGGAGTGTTTTTAACTTAGGCGAGTACGGGGTCGCAGCTAAGCCCCCGAGTGAGAGGATTGCTCTCCACTCGGAGTGTTTTTGAAACTTAGGCGAGTACGGGATCGCAGCTAAGTCCTCGAGTGGGAGGATTGCTCTCCACTCGGAGTGTTTTAACTTAGGTGAGTACGGGGTCACAGCTAAGCCTCTGAGTGGGAGGATTGCTCTCCACTCGGAGTATGTTTTAACTTAGGCGAGTTTGGGGTCGCAGCTAAGCCCCCGAGTGAGAGGGTTGCTCTCCACTCGGAGTGTTTTTTGAAACTTAGGCGAATCGGGTTCGCAGCTAAGCCCCCGAGTGGGAGGGTTGCTCTCCACTCAGAGTGTTTTTGAAACTTAGGCGAATCGGGTTCGCAGCTAAGCCCCCAAGTGAGAGGGTTGCTCTTCACTCGGAGCGTTTTAACTTAGGCGAGTACGGGGTCGCAGCTAAGCCTCCGAGTGGGAGGATTGCTCTCCACTCGGAGTATGTTTTAACTTAGGCGAGTACGGGGTCGCAGCTAAGCCCCCGAGTGAGAGGGTTGCTCTCCACTCGGAGTGTTTTTGAAACTTAGGCGAATCGGGTTCGCAGCTAAGCCCCCGAGTGGGAGGGTTGCTCTCCACTCGGAGAGTTTTTGAAACTTAGGCGAATCGGGTTCGCAGCTAAGCCCCCGAGTGAGAGGGTTGCTCTTCACTCGGAGCATTTTTTGAAACTTAGGCGAATCGGGTTCACGGCTAAGCCACCCACTGGGGGATTTGAACACATATGCTTAAGGGAGCACAATCACTAAGATACTGCAAAAGTCTTGTCTTTGATAAGCAAACTGAAGGATTCTTATTACAACTCGTCGATCCGAGTGCTCAGGTATAAAAACGGCGGAGCAGGTCTGCATTCCACGAGCGTGGCTCGTCTTCTTTCTTGGCTACGTTGTAGAGGTGATGCGCCTCGTTGTGAAGCACCTTGGTGATGATGAAGGGTCCTTCCCAGGCCGGAGCAAGCTTGTGAGGCCGCTTCTGGTGTACTCGGAGTACAAGGTCTCCTTCCTGAAACGCTCGGCCTCTGACATTTCGGGCATGGAATCGACGCAGATCTTGTTGATAGATGGTCGACCGGATCAGAGCCATCTCTCGTTCCTCCTCTAGGAGATCAACTGTGTCTTGCCGTGCTTGTTCCGCTTCAGCTTCTGAGAAGAGTTCCACTCGGGGGGCGTTGTGCAGTAAGTCACTCGGAAGCACAGCTTCAGCACCATACACCATGAAGAAGGGAGTTCGGTCATTCGACCGGTTGGGAGTTGTTCTCAGTACCCATAGGACGGACGGCAATTTAGTCACCCAAGCTCGAGCGGCATGGTTGAGATCGCGCATCAGTCGGGGTTTCAGTCCTTGTAAGATCAAGCCATTCGCCCTTTCTGCCTGTCCATTCGACTGCGGGTGCGCAACAGATGCGTAATCGACCCGAGTGCCTTGGGAAGCACAAAACACTCTGAACTCGTCAGAATCAAAATTGGAGCCATTATCTGTGATAATACTGTGAGGGACGCCATATCTGAATATCAGCTCCCTGATGAAACTGATGGCAGTGCTTGAATCAAGATTCTTAATAGTCTTGGCCTCAATCCATTTGGTGAATTTATCGACTGCCACAAGCAAATGAGTGAAACCACTTCTGTCGGTCTTGAAAGGTCCCACCATATCCAACCCCCAGACTGCAAACGGCTAGACAAGTGGAATGGTCTTCAAAGCAGATGCAGGTTTGTGAGACATGTTTGAGTAAAACTGGCAGCCTTCGCATTTTCGACTATATCTTTCGACATCTCATTTGCCCTCGGCCAAAAGAATCCTGCTCGGTATGCTTTGGCCACAATGGTCCGAGAGGACGCATGGTGGCCACAGGTTCCCGAGTGGATCTCATTCAGAATCATTCGACCTTCTTCCGGAGAGATGCAACGCTGAGCAACTCCTGTAACACTTTCTCTGAAAAGTCTCCCTCCAATAACTGTGAAGGCTTTGGATCAGCGAACGATCTGGCGGGCCTCATCCTCATCTTCTGGGAGCTCTTGTCTAAACAGGTACGCAATATATGGCACTGTCCAATTGGGGAGAATCACCAAAACTTCCATGATAAGGTCAACCACTGCTGGGACTTCAATCTCAGTCGGATCGGTTGAGCTTATCGGTTGTGGGGGCTCCTCTGTAAAAGGATCTTCTTGAACTGACGGGGTGTGGAGATGCTCCAAGAACACATTACTGGGAATTGGTTTCTGAGTGGAACCTATCTTCGCCAGATCATCAGCAGCTTGATTCTTGATTCGGGGTATGTGGTGGAGCTCTAACCCCTCAAACTTCTTCTCCAACTTTCTTACTGCATTGCAATAACCAGTCATAGCTGGGCTTCTGATATCCCACTCCTTCATCACTTGATTGACCACTAAATCTGAGTCGCCGTAAACCATCAGGCGTCGGACGCCGAGTGAAATGGCCATACGTAACCCATACAAAAGTGCCTCATACTCAGCTTCATTGTTTGAAGAATCAAAGTAAATCTAGAGGACATAGCTGAGCTTGTCACCCCTTGGGGATACTAAAACCACTCCAGCGCCAGAACCATTCAACATTTTGGACCCATCGAAGAACATAGTCCAATGTTCCGAGTGAACCTGAGTCGGTTGCTCCTGCTCAATCCACTCGGCGAGGAAATCTGCTATTGCCTGAGACTTGATTGCTTTCTTTGCCTCAAACTTGATATCCAAAGGAACGAGTTCAATCGCCCACTTGGCCACTCGACCAGTTGCGTCCCGATTGTTCAGAATTTCAGATAATGGGGCATCGCTGACGACTGAAACCGAGTGGTCTGCAAAGTAATGTGCAACTTTCTTCGTGGTCAAGTAAATCCCATAGACAAGCTTCTGATAATGCGGGTATCTTTGCTTGGATGGAGTTAAAACTTCAGAAATATAGTATACTGGGCGTTGAACTTTGTAGGCTTTGCCTTCTTCTTCCCGCTCGACCGTGAGCACTGTGCTGACAACCTGTTCAGTGGCTGCAATATATAGCAACAGAGGCTCTTTGCTGACTGGAGCAGCAAGCACTGGCTGGGTGGAAAGCAGGGCTTTGAGCTCTTCAAACGCTGCTTCAGCTTCAGGATTCCACTCGAACTTTTCAGACTTCTTCATCAGTCGGTAAAGAGGTAATGCCTTTTCACCGAGACATGAGATGAATCAACTTAGTGCAGCCAAACAAACAGTGAGCTTCTGGACATCGTGCACGCGCACGGGGCGGTTCATTCGGAGGATTGTGCCAACCTTTTCTGGGTTTGCGTCGATCCCTCGTTCGAAAACAAGGAAACCGAGTAACTTTCCACCTGGAACTCCGAATGTGCACTTTGACAGATTGAGCTTGATATCATATCTTCTTAAGTTGGCAAAGGTTTCAGCGAGGTCAGTCAGTAGGTCGGAACCTTTGCGTGACTTGACCACGATGTCATCCATATAAGCTTCCATGTTTCGACTGATTTGAGTGAGCAGGCACTTCTGAATCATAAACATGAATGTGGCACCAGCATTCTTGAGGCCAAAGGGCATGGTAATATAGCAAAAACACCCGAATGGGGTTATGAAAGCTGTCTTTATTTCATCGGGCCCATACAGTCGAATCTGATGGTACCCAGAATATGCATCCAAGAAGGACAATCGCTCACACCCCGCAGTCGAGTCGACTATCTGGTCGATGCGGGGCAGAGGGAAGTGATCTTTCGGGCAGGCCCGATTGACATGTTTGAAATCGATACACATCCGAAGTGATTTGTCTTTCTTGGGGACCATGACGACATTGGCGAGCCACTCGGAGTGGTATATCTCGCGGATGAACTCAGCTGCCAGAAGGTGAGCCACCTCCTCGCCAATTGCCTTCCTCTTCTCCACAGCGGACCGATGGAGATGCTCTTTGACGGGCTTTGCTTTTGGGTCGACTCGCAAACGGTGCTCAGCCAGTCCCCTGGGTACACCCGGCATGTCAGATGGTTTCCATGTGAAGATGTTCCAGTTCTCACGGAGGAACTGGATAAGCGCTTCTTCCTATTTGCTGTCGAGTGTTGTTGAGATGAGAGTCGGAGCAGCATCGGGATCGGTCGGGTGGATATGGACAGGCTTTGTTGCACCGGCCGACTGAAATGCGGACTCTGAAGTGGGCTTCTTTGCTCGCAACAAATCACTCGGATCTGCGTTCCTTTTGTATTCTTCCAATTCTACTGCTGCCATTTGCTCATCAGCAATCTTTGAGCCCTTCTGGAGGCACTCTTCTACTCTTTGTCGATTTCCAGTGACTGTGATCACACCCCTAGGGCCAGGCATCTTCAACTTGAGGTACATGTAACACGGTCGAGGCATGAAACGAGCATATGCAGGCCGACCCAGAATCGCATGATAAGCACTGTGGAAATCCACCACCTCGAACCTTAACTTTTCCTTACGGTAATTCTTTGAATCACCGAAAACCACATCAAGAGTGATCTGACCGAGTGAATCGGCTTTCTTTCATGGGATGACTCCGTGGAATCTCATGTTGCTCTCGCTGAGCTTGGACATCGGAATGCCCATCCCCCGGAGGGTCTCAGCGTACAAAATGTTCAAACCACTGCCACCATCCATCAGAACCTTGGTCAGTCGGGTGTCCCCAACGACTGGGTCAACCACCAATGCTTGCCGCCCAGGGGTAGCAACGTGCGCTGGGTGATCGGACTGTCGAATGTAATGGGAGTCTGCGACCACTTTAAATATGTCGTAGTTGCCGGAGCAACCATATTCACTTCGCGATTGATAACCTTCAGTCGACTTTTGCTCTCAATGTCAGCAAAAATCACTAAAGTGGCATTGACCTTGGGGCAACCATCATCCCCTTCCTTGTCCTCATCCTTATCAGATTCCTTTTCTTTTTCATTGGGCTGACCCTCTCGGAAGCTCTGAATCAGGAGTCGACACTGTCGAGTGGTATGCTTGGGATAAATCAGGTTTCCCTCTTCATCTTTCTTGGTGTGTATGTGACACGGCAAATCAAGCACATCATTTCCCGCTTGATCTTTCACTTTCTTGGGGGTCCAAGGCCCCTTAGGCTTTCCTTTGAACTTCCCTTGGTTCAAAACTGCGGCTTCACCAGGACCTGCGGGTTCGGCTTTGCGCTTCTACTTCCGACTGGAATTTCCTCCTCCGGTGTCCTGGGCGACTGGTTTATTCTTGCCACTGCGGAGTCGGTCTTCTTCCTCGCCGTTAGCATACCGAGTGGCTATTTCCATCATCCGAGCCAGGGACATGTCTCCTGTCCGACCGAATTTCAGGTTAAGTTCTCGGTACTGAACGCCCTCCTTGAAGGCGCAAACTGCCTCATGCTCTGACACATTCTCCACGGTATGATGAAGAGTGGTCCATCTCTGGATATAATCTCTCAAAGTTTCACTCGGTTTTTGGACACAATGCTGTAGTTCAGTCAACCATGCAGGTCGTTTGTAAGTGCCCTCAAATGTCCTGACGAACACTCGGGCCAAATCTTCCCAACAGAAAATACTACCAGGGGCCAACTGATTCAACCAAGCTCTGGCTGAGCCCTCCAGCATTAGGGGGAGGTGCTTCATGGCTACATCATCATTGCTGCCACCAATCTGTACAGCCACCCGGTAGTCCTCTAGCCAAGTGTCTGGCTTTGCTCACCGGTGAACTTGCTTACTCCTGTCGCCAACCTGAAGTTGGGTGGAATCTCAGCGGCCCTGATGGCTCTGCTGAAACATTCAGGCCCAGAAACATGCACTCTGCCGCCAATCGGACGATCTCAGTCCTGTCCTTCTCTGTGTGCCCGGTTCCTGTCGACCAGCCCTTGCACAAGAATTGATCTTGCATCAAACCCAGGCTCTCTTGAGACGACTGGGATTCTTCGCTCATCGCCATACGGGCGCCTGTCATCGTACTGCCGGGGCACATATGATCCGCCCCTCGGAGGGGGCGTAGGCACTCGACGGCGGTTGTTACGACCGAGTCGATGATCATACTGCTCGTAGTTCCGACCCAGATACTGCTCCTGGCGGTGCCCACGACCCTCACGCCGCAGAGGCGACCTCGGGCTGTGAGCCAACTGGACCGTGTCCGCCACCACGGACCTGCTGTGGATCCTGTTGCGCGACTGAGATATGGCTGTGTTTTGCTCACCTGCTACTCGGAGCAAAGCTCGGATCTGCATCAAACCTCTCCCAGCCTCTGATTGGGACGGCTGAATCGACTCTGCTATACGGGCTGCAGCTGTAAGATTCTGGATCGGAGTGCGGTATACCTGAGGCTCAGGAGGAAACAACTGTCGTTGTCGTCGACTGGATTCGGGGATCTGCCGACGGGCTCGCTCGTCGAGCGAATGTTGGAGATTTTCCAGTCGCGCGCGCTCATCCAAGGTGGCAAGACGCACAGCTTCCAAGGCCCGAGCCTCGGAGGTCTCCCCCATGATGGGGGTGTGGAGGGCCTCCATATTGCGATGATGTAGCTCGTCTCTCTGCTCCAAAGTGAGGGCTTTAGGACGATATTCTTCGTGACCATGCGATGAGCCGCCGCCATCGCCGCCGCCACCGCGACGGAACCAGGCGGGCCGCACGGCGAATCGACCATCAGGAGCTCCGCCGCAGGGTCACTGCTTCCGCACTCGGACAGAGTCTCGGCGGAACCAGTCAACAGGTTGAATAGTCCGTAGGGAGATTCGTCGGGCTCAATTGCCGCGATTTGTGGGGTGGCCGACTGGCGGGCCACCGCATGCTTCACCCACCGCTGAAGCCGCGATCGACCAGATCGCTTGCGACGGCGAACAGCGGGGAGTGAGGATGCCGCGGGAGCCGACCGATACTAGGTCGACGGCTGCCGCAGAAGGACGTCGCGAACACATGCGTGAAAGTGCGTCGCCCCGCGGACGGGGAGCGTCTCGACGTCGAGGGGGGCCTTCTGGAGCCAGGCGGAGTCGTTGGCAACGAAACGAGCACGCCGAGACGGATCTCGCGGCCCTCAGCCAAACCACCGCCAGAAACCATGTTGATGGAGATAAAAAAAATGCAACCTCGCCGGAAGTCGCTAAGACGCCGCCCCACGGTGGGCGCCAACTGTCGTGGGAGTAAGTCTGACAGTAAGAATAGGGGGTACGTTGGAGGAGGCAGGACCCTAGCTACGGTGAGGTTGTGCACGCAAGATGTACGAGTTCAGGCCCTTCTCGGAGGAAGTAACAGCCCTACGTCTTGGTGCCCGGAGGCTTGGTCGACTGGATTATGCGTGCGAGTTACAGGGGGTGCGAACCCTTGTGCCAGTGGAGGGGGGTGGCTTATATAGAGTGCGCCAGGACCCCAGCCGTGCCACGTGACACAGGGTTCAATGTTCATTAAGACAGGGCGTTACTGGTAACGCCAGCTATAAAGAGCTATAAATGACCTTAAACACTACAGAGTAATGCCTGACCGTTGCCATCCTGAGTGACTCTAGGTCTTCTGTACTCCGAGTGGTTTCTTGTATGGTCGAGTGACTTCATCTTGGTCGAGTGGAATTGGGGTTTCTGAGTGACATAACTGGTCTAGTGGATTGCACTCCAAGGTGAACTCAGTCAGTTTCTGCTGTTGCATTTTGAATGTCTTCGACTCTAAGGCAGCGTCCTTGGGTAGGGTATCTAGGTCAGGCCTATGACCCTACCCTAGGTACATGTCGTCATCATTAGTACCATCCTATAGTTGACTGATGCCTTCTTCATTGTGCAAACAAATATCTTGTTGTTATTCATCGCAAGTTTCTTTATCCTAACAATCTTTCTGAGTTTCTTAACTTGACTGATATTCATGGACTTCTCATTTCCCCATATGCAAAATGGGTCAAACAGTGGGTCTAAACCTCTGACGGCAGGACCTACATGTGCAAGACCAAATTGTTAAAAACCAAAATATTAGAATGATTCCTGCAACTGCGCAATAATGTGCTATTAGCCAAAGGACCATGCATGTGCAAACCTCGATGATAAACCTCATTGTCTCCCATTGTTTCCCTGCAACACATATAAGGCAGATCTTGATCAGGTTATCTGAGAGTTGGCATACTATCAGTAGAATATGTTAATGAAAAATAGACAAATTGCAGATCCAACAGATTAACTCGACCTAGACCAACCTCATGCCAATGGCGATGAGGCAAATCACAGAGCAACCAAGCCGCTACACACCAACGCCGAAGACCTCTACAACGCTACCAAGACCGAAGGATAACACATACCTTGCTAAACAACTTGGAAATAGAGCAATTGTATATTTTTCTCGTGTATTTAGTACAGCCAAACTCGATTTATTTCTCACATGCATAACAATACAAAATTGTACGCACAACAAATGAACATCATATTGCAGAATTGAACCAAACAGACAACGGAACAAATGAACCAAACAGCTAACTGAGCACCACATTGCAGAATAGAACATATACTAGAAGATAAGACAGTTAACCAAACCAAGAATACTTGATAACTACAAGGAAATGTAGCAATTGTTGGACCAAACTGTTAACTGAACATTACATTTCAGAAGATCAGATTGCATATTAACATTACAGAGGACAATTCACTAGAAGGCACCGGTTGTGGCCTCGAGAAAATACCACGGACTGTATTTTAAAGTAGCCAACCGCGTGGCAGCGTCGACGGTGGCCTCGAAGGCGAGGTGCTCCTCCAAGATCTGGCGGTCAGCACGCATGGCAGCCAACTCGACCTCATCCGCACGTGCGGCGGCGATTTGCTTCTCCGCTTCCAGATGCTCCTGAGCTCCTTGTTGTACTGCATGCAAAATGGCTGTGGGCAGCGCTTATTTGGAGGACGAGGCAGTGATTTGGGCGAAAGGCGTCGCGACGTCAGTCGGGGCATGTGGGATGGAGAAGGAGGAGGATGGGGATGGGGTGTGGATTAGCTGACTATATCAATGAGGCCACACAGCAAGAAGAAGGCTCATCGGCGAGGAGGCGGCACTGCAAGTAAGCAGTGTAGTTTTGAAGTTGGAAAGGAAGGAGGAACAGTGGAAATGTGGCTTTTGGTCGGGGGGCAGGGAGCTAGATATTTCCACGGTTGCCAAAAAATTTCGCTCGGTGCCGCGAGAAACTGGCGCGAGGTGTGGTTGAAGCGCGGGCGGTGGACTATAGTTGACGAAGCTTCTGGCGTAAGCCATACAAGAGGGTGCACCAAGATATTTTATATCGCATCACACATGATTCTTGCTGGTAAACTATTTGTGATCTACCTGATTTTTTTAATTCTGATTTGAAAGACAAAATGGTGTTATGGAGGGAAAGGATGGTGTTTGAATTGCTAGAACATTTATCTGCAGTGAACATGCAACTATATGAGTGTCGTGTTAAAATTTGGAATTATTCAGGGTTCGTTTGGCCTTTTTATACATTAATTGAGTTTATGGGCATTTAATGTGCATAATTCAAATTTGAACTACAAGCACATGCTCCAGTGCACCAAAATGAGTTGAAAAATCATGTATGTGTCCTTGGGTGAATGTCTAGGTCCCATGCAAGAAATGGGAATGAATTTCAAACACCTCGGCATCGTGGCTTGGCCGGAAACATTGAGATACTTGGTTTTTAAATTCCTGTAAATCCAATAATCGCCTGAAAATCACGAAACTTGGCATGGTATCATGAAATGGCACCAACATGTTGTGGTAAAAAATTTGTCCAATTTGGGACAAGTTTTGGTATAAGCTTCTTACAAAACAGAGCTTCTATCAAGAAGCCTCATGGTTCCGAGTGGGGATGTGTCACCTCTGTGTGCGAAATGACATACACCGCCTCTTCTACCATGATTTTTTTACAGAGGTAACAAAGACCAATAGGAGTATCGTGCTAATTTTTGGAATTAATCCGGGTTTGTCTGACCTTTTTTATACATTAATTGAGTTTTCTAGGCATTTAATGTGCATAATTCAAATTTGAACTACATGCACATGCTCTAGTGCACCAAAGTTGGTTGAAAAATCCTATGTGTGTCCTTGAGTGAATGTTTAGGTCCCATGCAAGAAATGGGAATGAATTTCAAACATCTGGGTGTCGTGGCTCGGCCAGAAACAATGAGAAACTTGGTTTTTGAATTCCTGTAAATCCAAAACTCGCCTGAAAATCATGAAACTTGGCATGGTCTCATGACATGGCACCAAAATGTTGTGGTAAAAATTTCGTCCGATTTGGGACAAGTTTTGGTATAAGCTTCTTGCAAGCCGGAGCTTCTCTCAAGAAGGCTCTTGGTTCCGAGAGGGAACATGTCTCCTCTGTGTGCGAAATGACATACGCTGCCTCTTCCCACCTTGATTTTTTTACAGAGGCAACATAGACCAATAGGAGTTCCGTGCTAAATTTTGGAATTATTCAGGATTCATTTTGCCTTTTATACATTATATGAGTTTTCTAGGCATTTAATGTGCATAGTTCAAATTTGAGGTACATGCACATGCTCCAGTGCGCCCAAACGGGTTGAAAAATCATATATGTGTCCTTGGGTGAATGTTTAGGTCCCATGCAAGAAATGAGAATGAATTTCAAACATCTGGGCGTCGTGGCTCGGCCGGAAACAATGAGAAACTTGGTTTTTAAATTCATGTAAATCCAAAAACTCGCCTGAAAACATGAAACTCAGCATGTTGCCTTCATATGGCACCAATATGTTGTGGTAAATTTTTTGTCCAATTTGTGAAGGCGCACACAATAACAACCAATAAAGTCATTTCGGAACAAGAGCTGCCAAGTTACAATCGGAAACACAAGTATTATTGAAACTGTGGGCATTCTACTAACCATTTACGTGCCGCGACGCGTCCCCTTTTTTATTGGCTAGGAGGCGCCGTGCGGGGTATCTATTTGAGTACGGGACGCATGTGAGCAAATCGCTGTGCGTGCTTATCGGGAGGCGAACCCTTTGACCTCCATCCGCCGCCCACCTCTCTCCCAACTTCTCCATTAATGGCGCCCGAGCCCCTGTTTTATGGTGTGGCTATGTCTCACTCGACTGAGATTTAAGAGAGAGAAAAAAAATCTGAAAAGTAATTTTTGCACGGATCTTGATGTATGATCTGACGGACATATATAGCATCGACTGAGACTTATAGCAAGACTGATATAAATATAATGACGGTGGCAGTGGATAATAACTGTCTTACATATTTAGGAAGATAATGAAAAATGCCACATGCAGCAACGCCCGAAATACACAAGGGCAAAAGAGGAAGAAAGACGCAGACAACGATCTGGGTCACTACTCTCTACTTTCTTGATGCGTTGCTGCAGGGCGCGGAATTCCTCCAACACCTTTCTTCATCACCTCCACGACTAGTTCTCGCGGCGAGCGGCGATGATCTCTTTCATGTCCTCAATACGTAGCTTGGCAGCATCCACGGATTCCTCCACCAGCCTTTCGCGCTCGATGCGGAGCATGGTATTCTCGTCCATAAGTTTCCTGATGATGATGCCCGTCCTCTTCAACAAGGCAGTGGTCTCCTCATGCTGCTTCACCCTTCCGGCGATCTTCGCCCTCAGCAGGTCATGCTCAGTGCGGAGCTTCTCCTTGTCCTCCCTTAGTCCCCGGATGATGCCGGTAGCATTATCAAATGAGGCATTCATCTCGTCATATAGCTTCGCCCAGCCAGAGAACCGATCCATCAGGTTATTGAGCATAGCGCACATGCCCCTGTGAGAGTCCTCACCTGCTCATGAGAGATCTTCCTAGGCCGCCGCGGTGCGGGAGGACCTCTCTGCTGCATCCGCGGTGCGACAGAGATCTCTGCTGCTTCTGCGGCGCGGCTGGACCAGCCTGCTGCTTGGACGGCGCGGCGGGATCTCTGTGCTGCTTCGGCGGCGCGGCGGGACCTCGATGCTGCTGCTACGGCGGCACAGTGGGACATGTCAGTTGCTTTCGCGGCGAGGCAAGACATCTCTCGTGCTTTCGCTTCCATGCTCGCCTCTCCCTGGTAATAATTTCTCGACCCAGAACTCATGCGGGCCATGGTAGATGCAAGGAAACGACGATGAAAGACTTGTTTGTTTTTGTTGATGAGGAATTGAGGAGGAATGTGCAGTCATCTTGGAGTAGGTAGTATTTATAACTGAGTAATACGCTGCTAAGAGGGAAACCGTTTAGATTTTGATCGGTGTGAACAAGTTTGCAATTAAATATAGCGTGGTAATTTGGAATGTGACGGGAAGCAAGCTCAAAATTTATTGACGGTTCTAATTTCAAAGTGCGGCACAATTCCCGGATGGCGTCACGTGGGCACGCGTTCTCGGATGTGTACATGTCGTTTGCACCATAGGATGCACCGCAATCGGCGATGTCAGCACACGACTTGGTCCATCAACCATGCGCGCTTGTTATTACCATCGCGTAGGCTTCTTTTAATTAGAATGTGTGCCTGTCTAGCACACACACCTTAATTTGTTTGACCGTTTCTGTTTGTTGTGGCTAATCGCAAACAGTTCATCCATGTGAAGAGTATGTCGTCTATCGCACACACCTTGATCTGGCTGACCGTTTCTATTGTGTTGCCTAATAGAAAACATTCATCTGAGTGAACAGTATGCCGTATATCGCACACACACCTTGATCTAGCTGAACGTTTCTGTTGTGTTGCCTAATCAAAAATAGTTAATCTGAGTGAACTGTATGTTGTATATCGCACACACCTTCATCTGTCTGACCGTTTCTGTTGTTATGCTCATCGCAAATAGTTCATTCGAGTGAACTGTATGCCACGCATCGCAGACGCAACTATAATCTAAATCATGTTTGATGTCTCCGCCATCGCAAACATTTTGTATCTTTTTTGACGGTTTTATTACATCATCGTTTGCGATTAATGCATCGCACACAGTTTCGTCGAAGGGTCTCTGATTGTAGTGTCACGTTAGCAGCATCCTGTAGTAATGTGCGATGCACGATTACAAGTATGAATGGGATGGATGAGCACTATGGTGGTGGACATGGCTATGGAGATGGCGGTGGCTAGGGTTTGCGGATGAGGATGATGATGAAGAGGTTCTGGCTTCTGTGCTCCGTGCTCGTCTCTCTGTTCACATTTCAACGGGGTCCCTTTAACGAAAGTTGTTGGGTTGGATGATCTGCCTCGGAATCCACGCCATACGGGTGCTCATACGGGCGCCCGCGCCCATATGGAATGCCTTCTTTTGTGCTGTCTTCGCACAGACGTCTCATGGTGATTCCTTCCTCCTCTATTCTTCTTCCATTCCATTTTCACACATGATTTCTTCCCTTTTTAGCCCATTTCCTATGGAAACACATCAAAGAGAGGATTTGTGGAATCATTTGCATTCATTATGTGACGCCCCCGGCTCAATCGTGCACTAATCATACACGCAAATGCACACGATCAAGCCTAAGGACTCACGGGAAGATATCACAACACAACTCTAAAACATAAATAAAGTCATACAAGCTTTATATTACAAGCCAGGGGCCTCGAGGGCTCGAATACATAAGCTTGCGTACAAGCATCAGCGGAAGCATCAGATATCTGAGTACAGATATTAAAAGAGAAACAGAAAGGCCTTTAGAAAGGCGGGGCAAAATAAAACACTATGATCGAAAGGCGCAGGCTTCCTGCCTGGGACCCTCCGAACCTACTCCTGGTCGTCAGCCAACTCGTAGTAGTATCCATCCTCGGGGTGGTAGTAGTAGTCGATCGACGGGGCATCTGTCTCAGGGGGCTCCGTCCTCTGGTCACGACAAACTGATATGGGGAGAAAAGGAAAACAAAGCAATCGTGAGTACTCGGAAGTACTCAGCAAGCAAGGATCTACACTACATATGCAATATTTTCAAAGAGAGGCTGTATATGTGGACTGGGCTACAGAAATGCCAGAATAGAGAGAAGGCCTAGACCTATCGAAGACTAGCATCTTCAGAGGTCTTGCAGCAATAGAAGAGAGTAGAACAGTACAATATAAGGTAGCAGTAATGATATCAACCTCACCCAGAGATCCTTTCTCGACTCCCTGCGAGAAAGCAATCCCAGAGCCATACAGTCATCAACCTCATCCTGAGATCCCTTCTCGACTCCCTGCGAGAAGCAATCCCAGAGCCATAGTATCCAGTTCTAGCTGTATCGATCGGGATACAACTCCGAGTGTCCGTTACCGAGGATCCGGCTATGCATAGATTAGTTCTTCCCTGCAGGGGTGCACCAACTTACCCACCACGCTCGCTTAACTCCGGCCGGACACACTTTCTGGGTCCTGCCCGGCCTCGGCCAAACGACACACAGCAACCCTACCTACAGCTCAGTAGAGAGGTCCCCGCCGGTCTACATCCTAAGCGCAAGGGGGTCTTGGCCATCGCCCCTCACCGTCCGGGTTGTTGCGCACAGGGTGGATACCAGCATCGCCTCGGGTGGCCTACACGATCCGACCGTGCCGCCATGCTGAACTGGACGTCTGACAGAGCTTTCGGCTGATGCTACGATGCAGAACACCCATACTATGCCCACGTGATGGTTAGTGCTATTTGGCCAAAGGCCCACTCGAATCAATTATCCAAACCGTTAGCACCTTGGGGCTGCGGTAACGAGCAGAGACTCACGAAAGATGTGACCCCGTCGCCCCGTCTCGAGGACTTGTGGCAAGGGCCAAGAATACCCGGCCACGCCTCGTATTCATCACTCGGGCACCATACAGGCAACCCGTCTTCACATCACACGCGGGTACCCCTCAGGGTCGACCCGCCTTTCCGAGTAACAATAGTACAGTCCAAGTATCTGTGTGTCCATAACATCAGTGGAATCCGAGGTATCACCCTCGTTGAATTCCCACTCGATGTATCCGTCAAGGTGAACTCGGAGGAATCACCCTCGATGGGTTCACACTTGAGGTGTTGTACGACGGCGTTGTTATCGGAAGCGGTGAAGGAGGAATCACCCTCGATGACCACGACCGAATAGCTACTCTACAGAGTAAACATCAGAAGTGCTACACGAGGTATCACCCTCGGCACTCGATAGTAACGCTGCAGTGTCGTTACAACTAAGGGGGTGATGTACGGTGCCGGGGCCTGGTCTTCAATCCCGTTGATCGGGTCTTCTGATAATCCAGCGGGGCAATCGGGATAAGTGGGGTCACTAATAGGTCTCTACCCAGCCCATACTAAGTAGTTTAGGATATGCAGGTAATTATCAACAGCAGGTTACAATAAACAGGCTATGCATCAGAATAGGTAAAACAGTAGCAGCAGCAATTCTAATGCAAGCATGAGAAAATAGAATGGGCGATATCGGGATGATCAAAGGGGGGGCTTGCCTGGTTGCTCGGCGGCAAGGGCAAGGTCATCAATGGTGTCGTCGGGTTCCTGAGTTGTGTCGGTCTCGGGGACGACGTCGGTATCGGGGTCTAACGAGAGAGAAGAGGGGGAAGAAACAGTAAATACTAAGCAAACAAGTGCTACATAAGGTATAACATGACAATACGCAGTGCCGGGTGTGTCCTAACGTATGGTTGCACGTCACCGAGGAAGGGGGAATCCATCCGGGAATGTTTTCTCGGTTCCGGACATTTGTCAGACAGATGATCGGAGGGGAACGGTTCCATGTTCGGATAGATAGGGACGTGTGTCGGACGAACGGACCGCGTATTCGGATTCGTCCTGTCGTTCTGAGTAACTTTCATGTACAAAGTTTTTCGATCTGAGCTACGGATTATTTTATATGATTTTCTAAAGATTTTAGCAATTTCTGGAATTTATTTAATCATTTAAATTCAAATTATCCAAAACAGTGTATGCATGATGTCAGCATGACGTCAGCAGTCAACTATGCTGTTGACTGGGTCAACCTGACACGTGGGTCCCACCTGTCATACTCTGTTAGGTTAATTAGGGTTTAGCTAATTAATTATTGTTTAATTAGTCTAACTACTTAATTAGATTAAGCTAATCAGAGTTAATTAACTTAATTAATTTACTGATTAATTAATTAATTAACTAATTACTAATTTTATTAATTCATTTTTATTATATTTTTATTTTTAAAAATCGTTCTGGGGCTGGGGACCCTAGTCAGTGGCACAGGGGCCTCGGGCCCCACTGGGCAGCGGCCCAGGAGGCCGACCGGGGCGGCGCGTGCGCGCGGGCGCTGCGAGGCCAGGGCCGAGCGAGCGCCGGAGCGTGCGGCAGCGCAGGCGAGCGCAGGCGGAGCAGAGCAGCAGCGGTAGCGGGGTGGAGGCGCGGCGGCGCGGCAGCAACGGCGGCGGCGAGCGGCTGGGCTAGGCGAGGCCGTGGCCGGAGCGGTGCGCGGCCGGCAGCGAAGCGGCGAGCAGGGGCCGCGGCAGGGGAGCTCGGGGGCGCGGTGGCGCGTGGCATGCGCTGGGTGAGCCCACCGCGAGCGGGCGGCGCGAGCTGCGGTGCGGGCGCGCGAGCGCGTCGAGCGGCCGGAGCGGGCGAACAGGCGCAGCAGCGCGGCGGGAACGGGCGCGAGGCGAGCGAGGCCGCGGTGAGCACGCGCGAAGGCGGCGATGACCGAGAGGAGAGGGAGCGGGCGATGGAGGCCGGTGGCCTCACCGTGGGGTGCAGGGTCAGGGCAGCGGTGGTCGGGGAGGGAGACGGGGACGGCGACGTGGATGGGGAGGCGAGGTCCGGTGAGGCGGCGGCGTCGGCGACGATGCGGCGAGTCGGGCGCGTCGAGCACGGGCGGCGTCGGGCGCGCCCGATCCAGATCCGGTCGGGGGAGGGAAAGGGGGAACGGGGGGGAAGTGGGGCGATGGGCTAGGGTTCGGGGTCTCAGGGGGGGGGGTATAGGCCAGGGGGAGTGGGCCGAGGCCCAGTTGGGCCGGGGGGGAAGGGGTTTGCCTTTCTTTTATTTTTTTATTTTTTTTGTTTTCTTTTGTCTTTTGTCTTTTTATTTATTCTTATTTCTCTATTCAAGGGCAATGTCTTCTTCAGGATAGCGGGAGAGGTCAAGAAATTCCCGCTGATAAGCTTCGATAGTCTTGTTACCCTGAGTGAGGTTGCGGAACTAGGTTTTCATCCGGTCCATGATTCCTTGAGGAATATATCGGGCACGAAAGGCAGCCTGGAACTCAGGCCAAGTAACGGCTGTCCCAGCAGGCAGTGTACGTTTGTGGGTGTCACACCATTGAGCAGCGGGACCCTTTAAGAAAAAGGACGCGAAGGCGACAAAGTTGGCAGGGGAGACATTTGCAGACTCCATCTCATGAGTGATATCGCGAATCCAGTCATCAGCATCCAGTGGCTTCTCAGAGTTGCGGAACTGAGTGGGGTTCAGACGCATAAATTCCGACAGAGTTATTGAAGGAGGGTTCTGGTTCTGGTTGTTCAGATGCGGGAACTGAGCCATAATCCCAGTCTTGAACTGATGGTTGAGCTCGAATTGTTGCATCATCACTGCCATATAATTTGGCGGTGGTGGGCATTCAGGGGCACGACCACGACCACCTGGTCTAACCATCCTGCTAAGTTTCAACAGGGGTAGTTCAGTAAAAGCGGTTGCGGGTGTTTAGCGACAAGCATGATGTAACTCGACAACAATTAAGCAGTGTAACAGATACTTAACAGTAGTCAATTAAGACATACAGATCCATACACAGAGTCGGGTACATGCGAATAGCATAATGACGCAAATTTAAAAACTAGACATGGTAGGCGGCGCGCAGGCACGCGGTAAGGAAGTACACCACGAGATATAGCAAAGGCTACATCAACGTCGGGAAGATCCACTGAAACGGGGTAGCTGCACATGCGGACGACGAGTGTTTGTCGCGGAAGGATCCTGTGCTCCATGTGCACTCTGATGCAGAACCCGGTCTCGAGCTGCAAGAAGAGGTCCTCGTGGAGGTGCGTGACCTCCCACAGCAGGCCAATCAATACCAGCATACATCTGAGTCCTGCTCGGATAAAGGATGTGCTCCGGATGTATCCCTGCACGAACAGCGGGTAGCAACTCTGTCGTAGCATCATAGAGACGTGCTCGAGTGGCAACCAACTTGACGGCAAGAGCCCGAACAGTGTGATCCAGAGCCTGAGTGCACTGAATCAGAACACGCGGGTCGTAGCGACGAGGCTCGTACGGGGCACAGATAGCTGTGTAGTATCCAGTAGTATCTCCAGTAGGGGCATACAGAATGTATCGGAACTCAGAAGCATCCAAGCTATCGCTGAACTCTCCTCGGAGACGTGCGACAGCAGAGTAGGCGGCATCATGTACTGCCATCTCAATCGTCACGCCGATACCGTGGAAAAGATGCAGCTTAGTGTCTGAGTCATCGCGCTGATCATAGATACGAACATCAGCATGGTACTGCTCCTGGTTGAACTCGCGATAATCCTCGTAGACCATGTACTCGGGGTACCAGCGGTAGCCCAGCCTGGTCAGGAGGGCGATCAGGACAGCTGCAAAACCAGAGGCACCACGAGCCCAAGTGCGAAGCACAAGCTACGTCGTAGGGCGTGGTGGAAACAAATGATCCATCTGAAACGGAGGAAATTCAGGGTTGTCAAAAGACAATGAGAAGTATAATACAACTCAGAGAGAAAGGTTAAACAAAACAATGGAAAGGAAAATGATTATCAGACTAATCAGATCAATGGTAAAGAATTAAGCACAGATATCCAGCTCTCCGGGTAGACGAGATTTACGAGATCCTAAGTGTCGGCGTTAGTAAAATTCATTTAACCCGAATAGAAGAGAGGTCAGAGTCCCAGAGTAAAGACGAGGAATAAAAGATACTAATACCATCCAATTTGGCGACGTGGGCCCGTAAGCCACACAGCCAAGTTAGTAAAACAGTTTTCAAGTACTAGACTCAACTACGGCCAAGGAGTTGGAAAAGGGGATTCCTAGAGGCAGTCGGCTCTGATACCAACTTGTGACGCCCCCGGCTCAATCGTGCAGTAATCATACACGCAAATGCACACGATCAAGCCTAAGGACACACGGGAAGATATCACAACACAACTCTAAAACATAAATAAAGTCATACAAGCTTTATATTACAAGCCAGGGGCCTCGAGGGCTCGAATACATAAGCTTGCGTACAAGCGTCAGCGGAAGCATCAGATATCTGAGTACAGATATTAAAAGAGAAACAGAAAGGCCTTTAGAAAGGCGGGGCAAAATAAAACACTACGATCGAAAGGCGCAGGCCTCCTGCCTGGGACCCTCCGAACCTACTCCTGGTCGTCAGCCAACTCATAGTAGTATCCATCCTCGGGGTGCTAGTAGTAGTCGATCGACGGGGCATCTGTCTCAGGGGGCTCCGTCCTCTGGTCACGACAAACTGATATGGGGAGAAAAGGAAAACAAAGCAATCGTGAGTACTCGGAAGTACTCAGCAAGCAAGGATCTACACTACATATGCAACATTTTCAAAGAGAGGTTGTATATGTGGACTGGGCTGCAGAAATGCCAGAGTAGAGAGAAGGCCTAGACCTATCGAAGACTAGCATCTTTAGAGGTCTTGCAGCAATAGAAGAGAGTAGAACAGTGCAATATAAGGTAGCAGTAATGATATCAACCTCACCCAGAGATCCTTTCTCGACTCCCTGCGAGAAAGCAATCCCAGAGCCATACAGTCATCAACCTCATCCTGAGATCCCTTCTCGACTCCCTGCGAGAAGCAATCCCAGAGCCATAGTATCCAGTTCTAGCTGTATCGATCGGGATACAACTCCGAGTGTCCGTTACCGAGGATCCGGCTATGCATAGATTAGTTCTTCCCTGCAGGGGTGCACCAACTTACCCACCACACTCGCTTAACTCCGGCCGGACACACTTTCTGGGTCCTGCCCGGCCTCGGCCAAACGACACACCGCAACCCTACCTACAGCTCAGCAGAGAGGTCCCCGCCGGTCTACATCCTAAGCGCAAGGGGGTCTTGGCCATCGCCCCTCACCCTCCGGATCGTTGCGCACAGGGTGGATACCAGCATCGCCTCGGGTGGCCGACACGATCCGACCGTGCCGCCATGCTGAACTGGACGTCTGACAGAGCTTTCGGCTAATGCTACGATGCAGAACGCCCATACTATGCCCACGTGATGGTTAGTGCTATTGGGCCAAAGGCCCACTCGAATCAAATATCCAAACCGTTAGTACCTTGGGGCTGCGGTAACGAGCAGAGACTCACGAAAGATGTGACCCCGTTACCCCGTCTCGAGGACTTGCGGCAAGGGCCAAGAATACCCGGCCACGCCTCGTATTCATCACTCGGGCACCATACAGGCAACCCGTCTTCACATCACACGCGGGTACCCCTCAGGGTCGACCCGCCTTTCCGAGTAACAATAGTATAGTCCAAGTATCCGTGTGTCCATAACATCAGAGGAATCCGAGGTATCACCCTCGTTGAATTCCCACTCGATGTATCCATCAAGGTGAACTCGGAGGAATCACCCTCGATGGGTTCACACTTGAGGTGTTGTACGACGGCGTCGTTATCGGAAGCGGTGAAGGAGGAATCACCCTCGATGACCACGACCGAATAGCAACTCTATAGAGTTAACATCAGAAGTGCTACACGAGGTATCACCCTCGGCACTCGATAGTAATGCTGCAGTGTCGTTACAACTAAGGGGGTGATGTGCGGTGCCGGGGCCTGCTCTTCAATCCCGTTGATCGGTTCTTCTGATAATCCAGCGGGGCAATCGGGATAAGTGGGGCACTAATAGGTCTCTACCCAGCCCATACTAAGCAGTTTAGGATATGCAGGTAATTATCTACAGCAGGTTACAATAAACAGGCTATGCATCAGAATAGGTAAAACAGTAGCAGCAGCAATTCTAATGCAAGCATGAGAAAATAGAATGGGCGTTATCGGGATGATCAAAGGGGGGGCTTACCTGGTTTCTCGGCGGCAAGGGCAAGGTCGTCAATGGTGTCGTCGGGTTCCTGAGTTGTGTCGGTCTCGGGGACGACGTCGGTGTCGGGGTCTAACGAGAGAGAAGAGGGGGAAGAAACAGTAAATACTAAGCAAACAAGTGCTACATAAGGTATAACATGACAATACGCAGTGCCGGGTGTGTCCTAACGTAAGGTTGCATGTCACCGAGGAAGGGGGAATCCATCCGGGAATGTTTTCTCGGTTTCGGACATTTGTCAAACAGATGACCGGAGGGGAACGGTTCCATGTTCGGATAGATAGGGACGTGTGGCGGACGAACGGATCGCGTATTCGGATTCGTCCCGTCGTTCTGAGTAACTTTCATGTACAAAGTTTTTCGATCTGAGCTACGGATTATTTTATATGATTTTCTAAAGATTTTAGCAATTTCTGGAATTTATTTAATCATTTAAATTCGAATTATCCAAAACAGTGTATGCTGATGTCATTATGATGTCAGCATGACGTCAGCAGTCAACTGTGCTGTTGACTGGGTCAGCCTAACACGTGGGTCCCACCTGTCATACTCTGTTAGGTTAATTAGGGTTTAGCTAATTAGTTATTGTTTAATTAGTCTAACTACTTAATTAGATTAAGCTAATCAGAGTTAATTAACTTAATTAATTTACTAATTAATTAATTAACTAACTAATTACTAATTTTATTAATTCATTTTTATTTTATTTTTATTTTTAAAAATCGTTCTAGGGCTGGGGCCCCCTAGTCACTGGCACAGGGGCTTCGGGCCCCACTGGGCAGCGGCCCAGGAGGCCGACCAGGGCGGCGCGTGCGCGCGGGCACTGCGGGCGCGGCGAGGCCAGGGCCGAGCGGGCGCCGGAGCGCACGGCAGCGCGGGCGAGCGCAGGCGGAGCAGAGCAGCAGTGGCAGCGGGGTGGAGGCGGCGCGGCGCGGTAGCAACAGCGCGGCGAGCGGCTGCGCTAGGCGAGGCCGTGGCCGGAGCGGCGCGCGGCCGGCAGCGAAGCGGCGAGCAGGGGCTGCGGTAGGGGAGCTCGGGGGCACGATGGCGCGGGGTGTGCGCTGGGTGAGGCCACCGCGAGCGGGCGGCGTGAGCTGCGGTGCGAGCGCGTCGAGCGGCCGGAGCGGGCGAACAGGCGCAGCAGCGCGGCGGGAACGGGTACGGGCGCGCGGCGAGCGAGGCCGCGGTGAGCGCGCGCGAAGGCGGCTGTGACCGAGAGGAGAGGGGGCGGGCGACGGAGGCAGGTGGCTTCACCGTGGGGTGCAGGTTCAGGGCAGCGGTGGTCAGGGAGGGAGACGGGGACGGCAACGTGGACGGGGAGGCGAGGTCCGGTGAGGCGGCGGCGTCGGCGACGTGCGGCGAGTCGGGCGTGTCGAGCGCGGGCGGCGTCGGGCGCTCCCGATCCAGATCCGGTCGGGGGAGGGAAAGGGGGAACGAGGGGGGAGGTGGGGCGATGGGCTAGGGTTCGGGGTCTCAGGGGGGGTATAGGCCAGGGGGAGTGGGCCGAGGCCCAGTTGGGCCGGGGGGGAAGGGGTTTGCCTTTCTTTTATTTTTTTGTTTTCTTTTGTCTTTTTCTTTTTATTTATTCTTATTTCTCTGTTTTGTAATTAGTTAGGCCTCAAATTGAATTTTGTAAAACATGGCACTTGTTCCATTAAATGCCAGGCATTATCTACCACTGCCAAAAATTGGTTTGGAGACAATTGGAGCTCACGCAAATTTTATAATAAATAAAATGCATTAAACTTTGCTGTTTTGATCATGTTAGAGCCACTTAAATAATTTATTAATTGTTGGTTACAACTTTAGAATAGTCTCTGTAATATTTGTTATTTACTGAACATTTTAGTTTCTATGCCAGACAACTTTTATTTTCCACTTTCATTTAAAATTGAATTTGAGTTAGGAGTTGAAATGCAATATGATGCAAATGATGATTAGGCACTGATAATCATGATGACATGGCATAATCAAAAGGGGATTACTGTAGTTAACCACTGGGGGTGTCACACATTAGTCATTAGTACCAATATCGGAGCAAATATCGCTTTTTAATTGAAATATCTCGGTTTAAACAAAGGTGAAATGAGTGTACAAATATCACTCATCACCTAGTTACTTTTGCTTCTTGCCTCACTTGCATCTTTGCTTGCCAGTTTTTTCCAAAATACCAAAAATATCTTTTGTTGCTATTCTTTCTTTTGTTGAAATCATGTCTACTCCTTAGAACACTAAGTTGTGTGATTTTCTAGTACTAGTAACATTTTATTAGTACTTCTATTTCTCCTCCCGCCACTAGTGCGGAGTATTATGAAATTAAAGCTGCTTTGTTGAATCTTGTCATGAAAGAACAAATTTTTGGAAATTATAATGAAGATATTGTTGACCATCTTAATTCCTTTGTTGAGATTTGTGATATGCAAAAAACTAAAGATGTTGACAATGATATTATAAAACTAAAATTATTTTCTTTTTCCCTTGGAGATAGAGCTAAGGAGTGGTTGGTGTCTTTACCTAAAAATAGCATTGATTCTTGGTCGAAATGTAAAGATGTTTTTATTGGCAAGTATTATCCTCCTGCAAAAAAAATATTTGACGAATCAAAATCTGAATTTTAACCAACTTGATGAAGAGCATGTTGCCTAATCTTGGGAAAGAATGATACTTATGCTAAAAATTGCCCTACTCACGGATTAAGTCTTTGGATGGTAGTACAAAATTTCTATGCATGGATAAACTTTGTCTCTAGGAATCTTCTAGATTCTACTGCAGGTGGTACGTTCATGGGGATAACTCTTGGAGAGGCCACTAAGATTCTCCACAACATGACCGCAAACTATTCCCAATGGCACACTGAGCGATCTCCAAGTGGTAAGAAGGTAATTTTTGTCAAGAAAATTTCCTTTCGCAACAAAAAGGTTGATATGATTATGTCCATGCTTACTGCAATGAATTCTACTATTTATCCAAATGATATTCCATTGTCTACTTTGATTGAGCAAAATAAAGATAATGGTTATGCGAATTTTATTTCTAGAAGTAATTTGAACAAGAATGCTTATCGGGGTAACTTTGTAATAATCCTAGACCCTATCCCGGTAATTCCTCAAATGTGTATGGTAATTCTTATAATAATAATAGAATACCTACTAATCTTGAGAGTACAACTAAATATTTTATTAATTCTCAAAAAGCTTTCAATACTACGATAGTGGATTATTTTAGTAATTTTGATGTTCTGACTAGAAGTGTTCGTAGGCTTGTTCATGTGGTGAATATGTGATAACCCAAAAGTATAGGGGATCCGTTGTAGCCTTTTCGATAAATAAGAGTGTCGAACCCAACGAGGGGCTAAAGGTAGAATTAATATTCTCTCAAGTTCTATTGACCACCGATACAACTCTATACACACTAACATTCGCTTTATCTGGAATAAGAAATAAAACTACTTTACGTCAATAAAAAGATAGATTTGCAAGATAATAAATTAGTTGTTGTTTTAGTAGAGCGGTTTTCGAGAACAATGAGAAGGATTGTCCCTAAGCAATTGATAACTAGACCGATAATAATTATTGCAGTTTTATGTGAGGGAGAGGCTTAGCTAACATACTTTCCGTACTTGGATATATGAACTTATGATTGGAACTCTAGCAAGCATCCCCATCTACTAAAGATTCATAAAGGTAAAATGCAACCATAGCATTAAGTGTAAGGTCCCCTTTAATCCCACATGCAAGAACTCCCTTACTCGGGTTTAGGCTTCTCTCACCCTGCAACCCCCTATAAGCGAAACACGAACATATTGCAATACCGTACAACGGTAATCCCACACGTTTGCATGAAACGGTGGGCACCATAGGACAACACCAAAATAAAACATACAACTCAAACCAATCACGATCACAAATCAACCCATAGGACAAAAAGAATCTACTCGAACATCACAGAGGTACAACACATCATTGAATAATAATATATAGCATAAAGCACCATGTTCAAGTAGAGATTAGAGCGGGAAGAGAGAGGTTACACCGCTTCATAGAGGGGGAGATGTTGTTGACGGCGACGAAGTTGTTGATTAGATTGCCGTCACGATGGTTCCCCCAAAGGCACTCCGGCGCCACCGGGAGAGAGAGGGGGAGAGCGCCCTTCCTTCTTCTTCTTGCTTGCCCTCCCCCTAGATGGGAGTGTAACACCCCTGTGTAATAAGCACTGTGATCATCTGCTATTAATGCCAAGTCATCCCCATTTGCAATGCTTAATCACAGTGGTTAACTCTTGTAATTCAAAATTCTCTTTGAAACTCAATTCAAATTCAACTAAAAATAAAGTATAGGCTGGTTAGAGACCCATCAGAGACCCCACTTTGACCCAACTGCCCCGCTGGATTATCAGAAGACCCGATCAACAGGATCGAAGACCAGGCCCCGGCACCGCACTTCACCCCCTTAGTTGTACGACACTGCTGGGTTACTATCGAGTGCCGAGGGTGATACCTCGTCAGCACTTCTGATGTTAACCTTGTAGGTTAGTTCATCGGTTATGGTCATCGAGGGTGATTCCTCCTTCTCCACTCCCGATAACGACACTGTCGTGCAACTCCTCAAGAGTGGACCTCGAGGGTGATTCCTCCTTCGTTCACCTTGACGATAACATCAGGTGGAATTCCATCGAGGGTGATTCCTCAGGGTTCCCCTTGGTGCTAGACACACGGTTACTATGGTTACTATGACTTTACAACTGATACTTGGACAGGCGGGTCGACCCTGAGGGGTACCCGCGAATGATGGGGTGTCAGGTTGACCTGGAGGTTACCCGTGAGATGAATACAAGGCGTGGCCGGGCATTCTTAGCCCTTGCCACAAGTCCTCGAGACAGGGCGACGGGGTCACGTCGATCGTGAGTCTCTGCTCGTTTCCGCAAGTCCCTAATCCACTAATGATTTGGATATTTGATCCGAGCCGGCCTTTGGCTGGATAGCACTAACCATCACGTGGGAAGAGTTATGGGCACTCTGCATCGTAGCATCAGCCGAAAGCTCTGTCAGACGTCCAGTTCAGCCTGGCGGCCGGGAAGGGTCGGCACCATCCTGTAGTGGTGGAGCCTGGACCCACCCTGCTCGCAACGAGCCGGAGTGCACAGGGCGATGGCCCAAGACCCCTGAGCGCTTAGGAGGTAGACCGACAGGGACCTCTCTGCTGAGCTGTGGTAGGGTTGCGGTGTATCATTTGGCCGAGGCCGGGCATGACCCATGAAAGTGTGTCCGGACGGAGTTAAGGGAGCGTGGTGGGTAAGTTGGTGCACCCCTGCAGGGAAGAAAACATCTATCAATAGCCTGTCCTACGGTAACGGACACTCGGAGTTGTATCCCGATCGATACAACTAGAACTTGAGATGATACCTGGATATGTGGCTCAGGGATCGCTTTCTCGCAGGGAGTCAAGGAAGGATCTCTGGGCGAGACTGTTACTTGACACAACCACTACTATATTATACTGTGCTGGTCTACTCTCTTCTATTGCTGCAAGACCGTTGAAGATACTAGTATTCGATAGGACTAGGCTTTCCTCTCTATTCTGGCATTTCTGCAGCCCAGTCCACATATACAACCTTCCTTTGATAATGTTGCATATGTATTGTAGTTCCTTGCTTGCTGAGTACTTCGGAGTACTCATGGTTGCTTTGCTTTCTTTTTCTCCCCATATCAGTTTGTCGTGACCATATGACGGAGCCCCTGAGATAGCTGCCCTGCCGACGACTACTACTACCACCTCGAGGGTGGTTACTTCTATGAGCTGGCCGACTACCAGGAGTAGGATCGGAGGGTCCCAGGCAGGAGGCCTACGCCTTTCGATCGTAGTGTTTTATTTTGCCCCGCCTTTCTAAAGGCCTTTCTGTTTCTCTTTTATATCTATACTCAGATATCTGATGCTTCCGCTGACGCTTGTATGCCATCGAGCTATGTATTCGAGCCCTCGAGGCCCTGGCTTGTAATATAAAGCATGGATGACTTTATTTATGTTTTAGAGTTATGTTGTGATATCTTCAAGTGAGTCCTTAGGCTTGATCGTGTGCATTTGCGTGTATGATTAGTGCACGATTAAGCCGGGGGCGTCACAGGTTGGTATCAGAGCCGACTGCCTATAGGACCCCCTTTCCAACTCCTTGGCCGAAGTTGAGTCTAGTGGTCCAAAACTGTTTTACTAACTTGGCTGTGTGGCTTACGGGCCCACGTCACCTATTGGGTGGTATTAGGATCTTTTATTCCTCGTCTATACTCTGGGACTCTGATCTCTCTTCTATTCGGGTTAAAATTTTACAAACTCCAACATCAGGTTCTCGTGATCACATCCACCCGAAGTTCTGAAATTTCCCCCCTTTCTTCAAGATTCTGGGCCAGGTTATGCTTGCAGGATCCTTTTATCGAGGGCACCCTGTGTTGTCACTTGCAGATTCCTCGCTCCAACAGTTTTCTCCGACATTAAAGTAGCCTTTGCTATGTCTCATTGTGTACTTCCTTACTGCGTGCCTGCGCACCGCCTAGCCTGTCTAGCTGCGTGCGTTTCCATACTCTTACCGCCATTTGTGTCCAACTCCGTGCATCGTTCTGTATGTCTTTAATGACTACTAATATGTATGTCTTTAATGACTACTAATATTAACCTGATGCCTCCTTGTCATTACTCATGTTACATCATGAATGACCTCTTACACCTTCAATTTTGCTTGCTAAACTGCCCCTGTTGATTTGGCAGGATGGCTGACGATCCTCCACCTCCACCCTATATTACCGCAATGATGCAGCAGTTTATGACCGGACTAATGGCTCAATTCCCAACTCAGAATGCTCAGCAACAGTCTACTACAATAACTTTGCCAGAATTTGTGCGCCTCAACCCGTCTGTTTTCCGCAACTCCACCAATCCTATGGATGCTGATGATTGGCTTCGTGACATCCTGTTTGAGATGGAGTCAGCTAATGTTGCCCCTGACAGTTACATCACCTTTGCGATGTTCCATTTAAAGGGTCCAGCTGCTCAATGGTGGGAAAGCCACAAGAGTATGTTGCCTGCTGAATCTGTAACCACTTGGCAGGAATTTCAGTCGGCTTTTCGTGCATGGTACATTCCTCCAGGTCGGATAGACCAGAAGAAGCAGGAGTTCCGCAAACTCTCACAGGGCACAATGACTGTGGATGAATATCAGAGGAAATTTCTCGAATTATCCCACTATGCTAAACATGACGTTGACACTGACGCCCGCAAGCAGGAGAAATTCTGTGAAGGACTGCGTACCGATATACATCTCACACTTGTTGTCCTTGATTGTGAGGACTTTGCGACGCTTGTCAGCCAAGCCTACCGAGTTGAAACTGGTCTGGCTAAATACCAGGAGTCGCTCAAGCGCGCTCGTGATGTTGGCTCATCCTCGGGTCAGCCTGTTCAGAAACATCGAGTGTGGATTCTGCACAATGTTCATCACCGACCTGCTCCAACACCAAGGCCATCTTATGTTGCACATCGTCTGCCTCCACCACCAAGACAACTGAATAGTGAAAGTGGACAGCCCAATGTTGATGCTCCTTCCCATAATGATGGTTTATGTCACCATTGTGGACAGCCAGGGCACCGTGCTCTCAACTATCGCCAGGGTCAGCCGCAGGATTCAATGTGTCGACCTGTTGACTGTAGGAAGGGCCGTCGAAACCATCCTAGCAGAAAACATAATGCTAGACCACCTGCTATGAATAGTGGTCAAGTCACCCATGTCAAAATGGAAGAAGCTCGAGAGTCCCCTAAAATCGTGATGGGTACCCTTCTAGTTAATTCAGTGGCAGCTTCTGTTCTTTTTTATTCAGGTGCGTCACATTCCTTTGTGTCCCAGCAATTTGCACAATTGCATGGGTTAGCTATGAGCTCATTACCCACTCCATTGGAGATTAGCACTCCCTGTTCCAGGTGGCAAACCAAGATGGTAAGTCACAACAATCAGATCAGAATTGAAGGGTTGATGTTCTTTGCTTCCCTTATTGCTCTTGGACCTTCCGACATAGACATCATTCTTGGCATGGATTGGTTGATAGCGAATAAAGCTTTGATTGACTGTGCTACTAAGACAGTCCAGCTCACTAATCTTTTCGGCCAGACAGTCAGATACTCAGCTCGGACAGTTCAGAATGCCGAGAATCATATATATGCTCTGAATGCATTGAATGCTTCACCTCTTGAAGGCATCGAGAATGTTCCAGTTGTTCGTGATTTCCAGGATGTCTTTCCGGAAGAACTTCCAAGAATTCCCCCTGCTAGAGCTGTCGAGTTTGTCATTGACTTGAAGCCTGGCACTACCCCTATTGCAAAGCGTCCTTATAAGATGCCTCCGCACCACCTTCTCGAGCTCAAGGAAGAGATCGACAAGTCACTTAAGAAGGGTTTCATCCGCCCCAGTTCCTCTGCTTTGGGAGCACCTTCCCTCTTCATCAAGAAGAAGAATGGTATGAATCGGTTGGTTCAAGATTACCGACCTATCAACCAAGTAACAATTCAGAACAAATATCCACTTCCCAGAATCAATGATCTGTATGATCAACTTGCTGGTTCCTCAGTATTATCTAAGCTTGATTTGAGATTGGGATACCACCAGATCCGAGTTCGTGAAGAGGATATTCCGAAGACAGCCTTCGTTACTCGCTATGGTTCTTACGAGTACACTGTCATGTCCTTCGGCTTAACCAATGCTCCAGCAACCTTCTCCCGGTTAATGAACTACATCTTCATGGATTATCTCGACAAATTCGTCGTGGTATATCTGGATGATATTCTGGTATATTCGAAGAATGAAGAAGAACATGCCGAACATCTTCGGCTTGTACTGGAGAAGCCGTGCGAACATCAACTATATGCCAAGTATTCCAAATGCGAGTTTTGGCTATCTGAAATGACATATCTCGGCCATGTGATTTCAAAAGATGGCATTGCCGTTAACCCAGAATGAGTTCAGGCGATTCTTGAATGGACTCCACCGAAGAATGTCAAGCAAGTCAGAAGTTTTCTCAGCCTTGCAAGCTATTGTCGTCGCTTTGTCGAGAATTTCTCAAGGACTGCTAAGCCTTTGACTGATCTACTTCACAAGGGCGTAAAGTTTGAGTGGACAGAAAAATGTCAGGAAAGTTTTCAAACACTCAAAGACAAGCTGACATCTGCCCCAGTACTTTCTCCTCCAGATTCTCGCAAAGACTTCGTGATTTATTGTGATGCCTCCCGTGAAGGATTAGGCTGTGTCCTAATGCAAGAGCGTAAAGTGATTGCCTATGGCTCTCGACAGTTGCGCCCGCATGAGGAGAACTATCCGGTACATGATCTAGAACTAGCTGCTGTCATCTATGCACTGCAGTTGTGGCAACATTACCTCCTCGGTAATCGTTGCGAGATCTACACGGATCATAAAAGCCTTAAGTACTTGTTCACTCAGCCATCTCTGAACCTCCGTCAGCAAAGATGGATGGAGACCATTGCGGACTTTGATTTGGGTATTTCTTATAACCCTGGCAAGGCTAATGTAATGGCTGATGCGTTGAGCCGTAAATCCTATTGCTGGGAACTTGAAGTCCAGCTAGAGCAACCACTTCTGTATGAAGAGCTTAGAAAGCTAAATATCGAGATAGTTCCTCAAGGATACCTAAAAACCTTGGTTGTTGAACCAGATCTTGAGAAGGCCGTTAAGAGTGCGCAAGCTAAAGATGCTAAAGTTGATCTGATGAAGAAAGATCTTCACCTGGAAAAGTACAGGGATTTCTCGCTGTCTGAAGATGGAACCTTGTACTTCAGAGACCGCATTGTGGTACCTCGCTTCGAGCTAATGACTGACAAGGTCATGAAGGAGGCATATGACACACCGCTGTCTATTCATCCGGGTAGCACCAAGATGTATCGTGATCTCCGTCAAAGGTACTGGTGGTCTAGAATGAAGCAGGACATTGCTCGATATGTTGCTGAATGTGATGTGTGTCGTCGCGTTAAAGCAGAACATCAGAAGCCTGCTGGAATTCTGCAACCACTTCCTATTCCTCTATGGAAATGGGATAAGGTTCAGATGAATTTCATTACTGGTCTTCCCAAGTCACAGAAGGGTCACGATGCTATTCTTGTCGTCGTCGACCAACTCTCTAAAGTTGCACACTTTCTGCCTATCAAGGAGACGATCATTGCTAGTCAGTTAGCAGAATTATATATCTCCAGAATTGTATCACTCCACGGTATTCCGAAAGAGATCAGTTCGGACCGTGGCGGTCTTTTCACCTCAAAGTTCTGGGAAAGTTTCCAAGAAGCTATGGGAACTCATATTACTTGGAGTTTAGCATATCACCCCCAGTCCAAAGGCCAAGTCGAGCGAGTAAATCAAGTGCTTGAAGACATGCTGCGAGCTTGTGTTATATCGTTCGGTAAGAAGTGGGAAGAATCTCTCCCGTATGCCGAATTCTCTTATAACAATAGCTATCAAGCCAGCTTGAAGATGGCCCCCTTTGAAGTACTTTATGGACGTAAGTGTCGAACACCTCTGAATTGGTCAGAAACTAGGGAACGAACGCTCGTGGGTCCAGATATTATCCAACACGCCGAAGAGCAAGTCTGTATTGTCCGAGAAAATCTCAAGGCGGCTCAGGACCGCCAGAAGAGCAACTATGATCGTAAACGATGGGGTTTCATCTATCAACCTGGTGATCAACCTTACTTGCGAGTCACTCCTATGAAGGGCACTCACCGCTTCGGAATCAAGGGCAAGTTAGCTCCACGCTACATTGGTCCTTTCCGCATTGTTGCTAGATGTGGTCAGGTGGCATATAAATTGGAGTTGCCACCGCAATTCTCTCATATCCACGACGTCTTCCATGTGTCGCAACTTCGTAAATGCTTCAAGGAGTCTCTGCACAGAGCACTGGATCACGACATGCTCGAATTGCAAGATGATCTTTCTTATAAGGAGCATCCGATCCGCATTCTCGATGAAGCTGAACGTCGGACTCGTCAAAAGACGACCAAGTTCCTGAGAGTGCAGTGGTCGAATCATACTGAAGATGAAGCCACTTGGGAATGCGAGGATCATCTTCGGGAGGAATACCCCGACCTCTTTCCTTCTACCTCCTGAATTCTCGGGACGAGAATTTCTTTTAGAGGAGGAGAATTTGTAACACCCCTGTGTAATAAGCACTGTGATCATTTGCTAATAATGCCAAGTCATCCTCATTTGCAATGCTTAATCACAGTGGTTAACTCTTGCAATTCAAAATTCTCTTTGAAACTCAATTCAAATTCAACTAAAAATAAAGTTGTTCAAAAGTTGCTGCAAAAATTTTCATCTGCTAGCAAATATTCCATGACATTTATTTGTTAAGGAACACAACATCACTCTTGAGCAAACATGAGCATTAGCAATTATAATAGCACCATTTCAGCATTTTTAAAATGCTAATTCATTTATGAATATTCCAAATGAAGTCCACCGGCCTCCAAAATATTTGTGGCAGTGCCAGATATTGTTAGGGAGTTATGTGACTTGGTTTCACATTTTTCAGAATAAGTATGGATGCCCAAACAATTCTTTTTCCCTCTCTGTTAAATAAGTAAAAGAAAACAGAAACAGAAATGAGATAAAAGAGAAAGGTCAGAAGGCCACTTACCTGGCACTGGGCCACGAGGCCCGGCCCAACTCACCTGCTTCCTCCCCGTGTCATCGTCCCCGTGGACGAGCACGCTTGCCGGTCGCTGGTCGACACGGCGCCGCTACAGTGCCACCGAGAGGATAAGAGGGAGCCCCTCGACCTCCCCTCCATCCCTATCCACTCTCCCTCCCTCTCCTTTACTCTCTCCCTCTTCCTCGAGCTCGCCCGTTCCCCTCTCTCTCTGTCCCGAACCCGTCGCCGCCGCACTACGTCGTCCCCGCGGCCACCGGGGGCCTCGTGGCCGCTGCATCTGTCCATCCGCTCTGCCGCGTTCTGCCTCAACGCCCGGTGCCCTCCCTAGGAGCCGGAAGGCCCCGCGGCACCGAGCCCCTTCGCCCGCATCTCCGGCGACCGCGGCAACCCCGGCAACCTCCATCGACCATCCTGCTGCTACTAAACCCATCGAGGGCCACCGTGAGCCGTGCCGTAAGCTTCCGCTTCTCCTTCTTCCTCCGGTTCGCTCTCTCCCGAGCAGTAGCTAGCCGCCCGCAACGCCGCCGCCATTGTCGAGCTCTGTTTCCGCCACCACCCTCGCCGTGCTCGCGCTAGCCATCACCGTGCCCGTACGAGGCCTCTACCGTGCTCCTGGGGAACCCAGGCAGCGCGTGAGCGATTTAGCTCGACTCGGACGAGCCTTTCAGCTCGTCCCCGAGATTGCCGCGTTTCGGCCTCCGCCTCTTCTCGACGCCGGCAACGATTCCGGCCGTTCCACCGGTAGCCGCCGCCACCATTGGATGTGCGCGAGTCTCACGAGTCCGTAGATGCAAACCACGTCACGAAAGACCCACCATAGCCGAATTCCGAGCTTCGTCGGCGCTCGGCCGCCGCGAGGAGCTTGCTGGAGCAGCTCCGGCACCGGTGTCCGACATGTCATCGCATGGGGCCCGCTCAGAGTCACTGCTAGTGGGCCCCCACGCCTCAGCTGACCGCGTTGACTCCGGTCAGCGCACGCACTGTTCACCATTGACCCTGACAGGTGGGTCCCCCATGTCAGCAGCTTAATTAGTGCCTAATTACCCACTAATTAGCTCAATCACTAACAGTAGGACCCACCCTCTAATTAACCTCTGTTAAATTCAAAACACTGATTAACACTGCTGAGACAATGACATGTGGGGCCCTTCCACTGTTCCAGTGGATAAGATTGACCTAGTCAGCTGCTGAGTCAGCAGGATGGCCCACATGTCAGCCTCTGCTGACTGGATCTTTGACCTAGTCAATGGGCCCACTGTTCAGCCTCTGTGCTGGTCAGCTGGGTACAAAACTGGGTACACATAGCAATTTCTTCTACTGTTTAAATTCGAATTTAGTAATTAGAATAATTCCAGTAAATAATTTAAACTTTGGAAAATCATAGAAAAATAACCGTAGCTCGGATCGAAAAACTTTCTACATGAAAGTTGCTCAGAACGACGAGACGAATCCAACCGTGCCATCTGTTTCCATGTCGGGACTCTTTACGGAGATGAACCCGTAACTTTTTGCCCGTTTCCGTTAGGTGAATAGTGCATATACACCGGTTAATAAATCCAACTTAAATCCTAAAATAACTAATATGACTTAGACATGATTTTAGGCAACCCTGCACTGCACGTTAGCATAGTAAGCTCTGTGTTACCTTGTCTGCCTTGTATTTATCTATTTGCTCCCCCTCTTCTCTCTCGATAGAGCCCGGTACCGACGCAGCTCCGGAGATCGACGACCCCTGATGACCTTGCCTTTCCCGCCGAGCAACCAGGCAAGCCCCCCCCCCCCCTTGATCATCCCGATATCGCCCATTCTATTTTCTCATGCTTGCATTAGATTTTACTACTGTAATTGATTGCTCCTATTCTGTTGCATAGCCTATTTTTGTAACTACTGTTGATACCTGCCTGATATCCAAACTGCTTAGTATAGGCTGGTTAGAGACCCATCAGAGACCCCACTTTGACCCAACTGCCCCGCTGGATTATCAGAAGACCCGATCAACAGGATCGAAGACCAGGCCCCGGCACCGCACTTCACCCCCTTAGTTGTACGACACTGCTGGGTTACTATCGAGTGCCGAGGGTGATACCTCGTCAGCACTTCTGATGTTAACCTTGTAGGTTAGTTCATCGGTTATGGTCATCGAGGGTGATTCCTCCTTCTCCACTCCCGATAACGACACTGTCGTGTAACTCCTCAAGAGTGGACCTCGAGGGTGATTCCTCCTTCGTTCACCTTGACGATAACATCAGGTGGAATTCCATCGAGGGTGATTCCTCAGGGTTCCCCTTGGTGCTAGACACACGGTTACTATGGTTACTATGACTTTACAACTGATACTTGGACAGGCGGGTCGACCCTGAGGGGTACCCGCGAATGATGGGATGTCGGGTTGACCTGGAGGTTACCCGTGAGACGAATACGAGGCGTGGCCGGGCATTCTTAGCCCTTGCCACAAGTCCTCGAGACGGGGCGACGGGGTCACATCGATCGTGAGTCTCTGCTCGTTTCCGCAAGCCCCTAATCCACTAACGATTTGGATATTTGATCCGAGCCAGCCTTTGGCCGGATAGCACTAACCATCACGTGGGAAGAGTTATGGGCACTCTGCATCGTAGCATCAGCCGAAAGCTCTGTCAGATGTCCAGTTCAGCCTGGCGGCCGAGAAGGGCCGGCACCATCCTGTAGTGGTGGAGCCTGGACCCGCCTTGCTCGCAACGAGCCAGAGTACACAGGGCGATGGCCCAAGACCCCTGAGCACTTAGGAAGTAGACCGACGGGGACCTCTCTGTTGAGCTGTAGGTAGGGTTGCGGTGTATCGTTTGGCCGAGGCCGGGCATGACCCACGAAAGTGTGTCTGGCCGGAGTTAAGGGAGCGTGGTGGGTAAGTTGATGCACCCCTGCAGGGAAGAAAACATCTATCGATAGCCTGTCCTACGGTAACGGACACTCGGAGTTGTATCCCGATCGATACAACTAGAACTTGAGATGATACCTGGATATGTGGCTCCGGGATCGCTTTCTCGCAGGGAGTCAAGGAAGGATCTCTGGGCGAGACTGTTACTTGACACAACCACTACTATATTATACTGTGCTGATGTAACGCCCAGATAATTAAGCTACAGTAACCCTCTACTAATGATGCCACATCACCATGATTACTGTTGTTAATCTCGCGATGAGTCAAATTCCGTTCGAATTCAAAATTTAAAATAAATGCAAAATAATATTTCTTCAAACAGAAGAACAAAAGTGTTCGAAGTGTTGCAAATAATCAATGGATAAATGTCAAGGTGGAACCAACATTTTATAAGGTGTTAAAATGCACAAAAGCAATTTAATCAGGGGCCGAAACATTTATTTAAATGCTTTTTAAAATTATAAAAAAACTAACTAATTTATTTAAGTGCCAAACCTAGATGTGGCAGAGGCCTAATTAGTGACACTAATTTTGGTGCTAGAATTATATTTTATAAAACCAAAATAAGATGAAAAGAAATTAGAAAACAGAAAAGAATAAAAAGTAAGACAAATAACAAGGAAAAGGGAAAAAACCCCTGCTCCCCCGGGCCTTGGCCCAGATAGCCAAGCGGCCCAGCCAGCCTTGGCCACAGCCGACCAGGCCGGCCCAACCGCGGCCTCCTTACCCCACCCCCCAGAAACCCTAACCCAAGAACCCCCCACTTTCCACTCGAACTCCCCCCCCCCCCCTCCCCCCCCCCGTAATGATTCAGGATCGAGCGGCGCCCGACGCCACGCCCGCGTTGCCGCTCGCCTCCTCCAGCGCCACCTCGTCCCCGCCGTGCTCGCCGCCCCGACGCCACCTTGCCGTCGCCCCGCAGCTCTGGCCCTCCCCGAGCACACTCATGCACCTCTACAGGGCCGGTGAGGACCTCCCCGTCTGACCCCGTCTTCCCTCCCTCCGGTCACCGTGCTGCCGCTCGTGCTCACCCACGCTGCAACCGCCCACTCGACGTCGACCGCGCCTCGCAAGGCCGTGCGCCACCCGCGCCCCCCTAGCGCGCTCTGCCTCCTGCTGCTGATGCTCGCCCCCGCGCGCGTGGCCGCGCTGCCCACTAGCCCCGCCATACCCAGCGCCTGCCTGCTGCTCCCTGCGCGCCACTAACTGCCACTGCCGGCCATGCCAGGTCGCAACCGTCGTCGACCGCGGCCGGCCACACCGGCGCACGCCTGCCTCCGTCGCCCGCACCGATGCGCCCGCCTCCACCCCGCTCGCCGGCCCGCCGCCGCCTGGTCCGGTCCCCGCTCGCCGCGCCGCGGCCTCCGGCTGCCGCCCTCACGCCCACTGACTGCGCCCTAGTGGCCTCGCCCCGCTCCCCCTCGGTAGGGCTCTGTCTCGTGCGGGTTGCGCCCGCAACCGCGCCAGCACGCTCGCTAAATTTGGCCTCTAGGCCACTGACTACTGGGGCCCAGCGCCCTGGCAAAAAAAAGAAGAAGTAAAAAGTGAAATAAATGAATAAATAATAATTAATTAATTAATTAATCAAGTAATTAATTAAATTAATTAAATCTGTTTAATTAACCTAATCACTTAGCTAACCTAATTAATTCTGTTTAGATTAACTGTGACTATGGCAGACCGGTCCCGCGCGTCAGTTTGACCTAGTCAACAGACTGTTGATTGCTGACATCATGCCGATGTCATGCTGATGGAGTGAATCTATTTTTGATTTAGATTAAATCTGTTAATTCTAGAAATTTGAATAAACTTTGATAAATCATATAAAATTAACCGTAACTCCGATGAAAATACTTTATACATGAAAGTTGCTCAGAACGACGAGACGAATCCGAATACGCAGTCCGTTCATCCGCCACACGTCCCTAGCATAGCGAACATGCAACCTTCCCCCTTTGTTTCATCTGTACGAAAATACCAAACGCCGGGAAAACATTCCCGGATGTTTCCCCCCTTCGCCAGTAGCACCTAGTACCGCGTTAGGGCACACCTAGCACCGTTATATGTCATGTCATGCATCGTCATGCATCTATTTGCATTATATTCATTGTTTCTTCCCCCTCTTCTCTCCGGTAGACTACGAGCCTGACGCTGCTGCTGCCCCGGTCGACTACGGTGTTGACGACCCGTCCTTCTCTGCCGAGCTTCCAGGCAAGCAACCCCCCCCCCCTTGTTCATCCCGATATCGCCTACTCTTTCCCTCTACTGCTTGCATTAGAGTTGTGTAGCTGTTACTGCTTTCGGTTAATCCTATTCTACTGCATAGCCTGTCTTTGCTACTACTGTTGACACCTTTACCTGCAATCCTATTGCTTAGTATAGGTTGCTAGAATTACATCAGTGGCCCTACATTCTTGTCCGTCTGCCATGCTATACTATTGGGCCGTGATCACTCGGGAGGTGATCACGGGTACATATACTGTATACATTTACATTACCTATGTTACTGTTCGGAGATGGGGGCTGAAGGGGCAGGTGGTTCCATCTAGGTTGTGGTGGGCCTGGGTTCCCGACGGCCCCCGAGTGTTACTTGGTGGCGGAGCGACAGGGCAGGTTGTGACCACCTAGGAGACAGGTGGGCCTGGTCCCTGGTCGACGTCCGCGGTTACTTCAAAATAACACGCTTAACGAGATCTTGGTATTTGATCTGAGTCTGACTACGAGCCTATACGCACTAACCACCACGCGGGAACAGTTATGGGCACTCGACGTTGTGGTATCAGCCGAAGCCTTCTTGACGTCAGCGACTGAGCGGCACGCGCCGGGTTGGACCGCGTAACGCAACTTCCTTTGCAATGGAGGTTGCTAGGTCTGCTCTCCGGCCACGTACGCAACGTGCAGGTGTGCAACGGGCGATGGGCCCAGACCCCTGCGCGCTTAGGATTTAGACCGGTGTGCTGACCTCTCTGTTGTGCCTAGGTAGGGCTGCGACGTGTTGATCTTCTGAGGCCGGACATGACCCAGGAAAGTGTGTCCGGCCAGAGTGATCGAGCGTGTTGGGTAATGTGGTGCACCCCTGCAGGGAAGTTTATCTATTTGAATAGCCGTGTCCCTCGGTAAAAGGATGACCCGGAGTTGTACTTCGATCTCATGACAACTAGAACCAGATACTTAATAAAACACACCTTTTCAAGTGCCAGATACAACCCGGTGATCGCTCTCTCACAGGGTGACGAGGAGAGGATCGCCGGGTAGGATTATGCTATGCGATGATACTTGGTTAACTTACCAGCTACTCTCTTCTATATGCTTCAAGATGGAGGCTGCCAGAAGCGTAGTCTTCGATAGGACTAGCTATCCCCCTCTTATTCTGGCATTCTCAGTTCAGTCCACAGATACTACCCAGCTCATTGATACCATTGCATATGTAGTGTAGATCCTTGCTTGCGAGTACTTTGGATGAGTACTCACGGTTGCTTTGCTCCCTCTTTCCCCCCTTTTTCCATTCTTCTCGGTTGTCGCAACCAGATGCAGGAGCTCAGGAGCCAGACGCCACCTTCGACGACTCCTACTTCACCGAGGGTGCCTACTACTATGTGCAGGCCGCCGATGACGACTAGGAGTAGTTAGGAGGATCCCAGGCAGGAGGCATGCGCCTCTTTCGATCTGTATCCCAGTTTGTGCTAGCCATCTTATGGCACCTTGTTTAACTTTGTGACTGTGCTCAGATATTGTTGCTTCCGCTGACTCGTCTATGATCGAGCACTTGTATTCGAGCCCTCGAGGCCCCTGGCTTGTATTATGATGCGTGTATGACTTATTTACTTTTAGAGTTGTGTTGTGATATCTTCCAGTGAGTCCCTGATCTTGATCGTACACATTTGCGTGCATGATTAGTGTACGATTGAATCGGGGGCGCCACAAGTTGGTATCAGAGCCGACTGCCTGTAGGAACCCCCTTTCCAACTCCTTGGCCGAAGTTGAGTCTAGTCATTGCAAAAACTTCTACTAACATGGCTGTGTGGCTTACGGGCCCACGTCGCCATTGGGTGGTATTAGGATCTTTTATTCCTCGTCTATACTCTGGGACTCTGATCTCTCTTCTATTCGGGTTAAATGATTTTACTAACTCTAACTCTAGGTTCTCGTAAATGATTTCTCCCGGAGAGCCCTTCGTTCCAGATGATCGCCTGCTTCATCAGAAGATTCTGCAAATACTCTCTAATGCTTCCCGAGACCCTTGTGCCCTTTGCCGTTACAATTCCATACTACCGATACATCCATATGGATAACGACATACACTTGTCGTTCATACAATTACTCCGAGTTGCTCTTGTTATTACAAGATACATCGAATTGTTCTCCGAATTTTAAGAATCATTTGAGCTTACTCCCTTGAAGTTCTTGCCCCATGAATACCCCTACGGATAATTCCTTGCACTTACCGAGTATCCGTTCTTTCCCCGTTGTTCATATGATTGACAAGATACATTGAAATACTATCTGATCTTTCGGTAATCCTCTGCCCGCTATTGCCCTGCAATTACCTGTCTGCTTGCATTATGATTTAGTTCCATAGGACTAGCAATACTTATAGTATCCTTTGTCATTATCATTTCGAGTCCCTAGATTCAATATGTTGCGAATACTCGCAATCCTCAATCAGATCCTAGAATTCATCCTTCCGGCTCAGACATCATTTTGAACATGGGCTGGATCTCGACCAATTAAATTGTCGTCGATTGTACCCCTAAGTCTATTCAACTTATCCATCCTTAACCAGAGCATTTGCTTCTGATCCCTTGATTTGGAGTTCATAATTCCTTTGCATTTGAGCTTTGAATTAGTCAGTTGTTTCGATTATCTGATCTTATTGCTTTCTTTCTTCTTCTGGTTGAGTACCGATGCTCACATCAGACCCCTTGTGGACCACCAGATCCTTTATTGGATTTTATCCGACAACGTCCTTTATATTCAATAGCTTTGTGAGTCTTTTCTCGGATACATAATGCCTTTGGTAAATTGTATCCTCTGCTTTGTCGAACATGCTCTGCTTTCGAGCTTGTGTTAATTACTCCTGAAGTTGTGGTATATGTTCCTAATAGGCCCCGATGGGTTGAACTTATGCCTTTTCTAATCTGTGTGAACCCGGAAACTACTACGGTTCATACTCTACTGGTGTCATGTCAGATAAAATTTCAACACTACAACTTCGTCAAAGGCGAGAAGTGAATGAAAGGTTATGCATTAGAGAAGTGGGAGCCGACCTTGAACTTTGTGTTCATGCCCATGGACACGATGTAGATCCTATCATGGAAGCTTCTTGTAATAGTAACTATTTCCTTGTTAAATATCATCTGCTATCTGTGAATTGATCATTCGCAACCGTGGTTCCGACCATGATTGTTCTTCTTTGATCCCACTTCTCGGACAAGTTAAAGCACTTGTCTTCTAAAGATCAATACGCCTGCCCAACCTCTACTATGATCTACCTTCGAGTATTACCCCTGGTATCTCGAGGATATCATGCCATTGCACTACATCTTATGAACGTCTGATGAAGTACTACTTTTCCCTGTCATTGTCACTTCATGGGTTCTGGGTTGTTTGTCAACCGAGTACACCGATAAGTGAATCGATTCCGCACTCCGATTCAATAACTCTAAGCAATTTTGTTGCTTACAAGTTTAATAATCCTCCAAGTCATTCCTAGCCTGATCGGCTATATCATTATCGTGCTAAATTTTAACTGTGCTACCTGGTCCTTCCCAGAGCACAATTTTCGACGATGAGCTAAGCTTACGTCGATCTTCCTCGCCATATCATTACACGTCGAATAGCAAGCTTGATTCCAATCTTTTGCAGCATCAATCCTTTTGTTTGATGCAGTCACTGTTCGATTGTTTCTTCGTGGAGCCTCTCGACAAGAATTTGTCGTGATCATCATCAACATTTTGACTCCTTCCAGGATATCAATCTAATTCATGATGATAAGTGCCATCCTCGTCCCTTGGTAAATTGAGTTACCATCGGCAACATCATTACCTTCCTCTCATCACAACCTGTTCATGTTATGGATGCAACTTGCTATCCAGCTTGTATTATGTTCTACCTTGAAGTATTACTGTCTTTTATGCCAAGGATGTTATGAGGATTGCTCCACCTCTTAAGAATTCTTGGTATAGTGATACTTCTCACCCTCATCATCCTTTCTTGGTTCCCGTGTTGATTCTAACCGGGATACCAACAAGTGAACGACGCTGCTTGGATTCTATACTTCTAGCAACCCTATTGCTTTGAAGTTAATGACCGACAGTTCATTCTTATACTATTGATTATTGAACCACCATTCTAACATTAATCATGCTACCTAAGCCCATCTTTCGGGTGCACCTTTCAACCAATGTTTAATTGTGTATGTTTTCCTCGGTCATACATCATTATATCATTTGATCTGACAAATGTTATCTCCCTGTTCACATAATTGTGGAAACCCATCTTTTGGAAATCTCGATGAATTGTCAATGAGTTCATCAGCTACCTCCTTATCCCCTCATTGGTTTAATAATGAACTCTTGTTTTGGAACTCGCTTCCATATTTCATTTCCCGAGAATCTTACAATGTCATCTCGTCAATTTGTGTTGCACCTTTTCTTCTCAGGCATCATGAGTCTGAGGTATCCTGACACCAATCAGATCTAAATCTCGGTCAGATATGATAGTTGGAACATATTTCCAAGAGTAATAAGATTGGTCTTTATATGACCCGGTAAGGTGATGTCATGCCTAGCACACCTGGCCGGAGGACCTATTGTTATAGTTTCCTTTTTAGCAAGGTTAACCATTCTTCCATAAGGAAATTGTAAGACTTATTCTATAAGTTGTTCCTGATGAATCCTTTGTGTATCCAAAGTCTGACCTTTACTTGATGACCATGTCTATGCTATCTCGAAGCATGTCTGTGGTACTCTGATTTTTCAATAAGAACATTTGAAGCAATGCTAAAAATTCTTTATCAATTATCCAAACACCGTTGTATGGGTAATGTCATGAAATTTCTCTCCCCTTACCTAAAGGGTTTTCTACGTTATATCTTGTCATGGATATCATGCTCTGCTTGTCCTTGGGAAGGATATACCCCTGAAATATATGTGTTTAAACACATTTTCCTTTCCATTGTTCTGATTAAACTAATAATCACATTTTCCTTTTCATTATTTTGTTTAACCTTTCTTATAAATTTATATGATCCAAGCAGTAATAGTTCCCTGCTTATGTAAGCATCTTGTTGTACCACTCTGTCAGTAAGACCCTGTTACTATTGTTGATGACATTTTGGTAACCACCGATGGACGAGAACTTTGCCTATTGGTCCGCCTCGTTTTGACGAGCAGGAAAATGGTTCTCTTCGTCCCTCGCCCTTGGTACCGATGTTGTTGCCGACATAACTGACAGGCTATCCTCTGACATGCCTTGCTATCATGACCATGCAAGATGTCACCGCTCCTTCTACTTTTAACCCACATGGTGGGCCCATAACCCATAGTTCCACAGGATCGAAACCTGTCTCTCTTGTACACCCCCCGATTTCCAAAGTTATTCCTCGCGCGTGGCCTTGTAGGTAATTCACGAGCTACCTTTCGAGAGATCATTAAATGGTGTCAGACACAATGCTTATTCCCATTGATCTGAACCCCTTTCACCCTACGTTTTAGGCATCGAACGATTGCCTGTCCGCTCGACACTTCTCATGGTACCTTATTACTTTGCTCTTGATATTTTCTTAAGTTTCAATTCGAGAGTTACTTTCCGCCACCTTCCCGATGTTATCTACCAGATGAGCAGCCTTGTAAAGGTTCGTTCTTCCGATTCTACCCCTATTCCTTTTCGTAAGTACGATGAAGACTCCGGAGAAAGGATGACGAGTTCATCATGATGACCTAGAGCAGAGAAATAAAGGCATCACCAAAAGGGATCAACTACTTCGGGAGAGTAACCAAGACCAAGAAGACTCGTTAGAATTTCGTAACCAGATCTTTCCCCCTTACTCCACCTCCTAAATATCGGGACGAGATTTCTTGTAGTGGAGGAGAATTGTAACGCCCGGATAATTAAGCTACAGTAACCCTCTACTAATGATGCCATGTCACCATGATTACTGTTGTTAATCTCGCGATGAGTCAAATTCCGTTCGAATTCAAAATTTAAAATAAATGCAAAATAATATTTCTTCAAACAGACGAACAAAAGTGTTCGAAGTGTTGCAAATAATCAATGGATAAATGTCAAGGTGGAACCAACATTTTATAAGGTGTTAAAATGCACAAAAGCAATTTAATCAGGGGCCGAAACAATTATTTAAATGCTTTTTCAAATTATAAAAAAATTAACTAATTTATTTAAGTGCCAAACCTAGATGTGGCAGAGGCCTAATTAGTGACACTAATTTTGGTGCTAGAATTATATTTTATAAAACCAAAATAACATGAAAAGAAATTAGAAAATAGAAAAGAATAAAAAGTAAAACAAATAACAAGGAAAAGGGGAAAAAATCCCTGCTCCCCCTGGGCCTTGGCCCCGATAGCCAAGCGGCCCAGCCAGCCTTGGCCACAGCCGACCAGGCCGGCCCAACCGCGGCCTACTTACCCCCACCCCCCAGAAACCCTAACCCAAGAACCCCCCCTTTCCCGTCGCACTCCCCCCCCGCCCCCCGTACTGGATCGGGATCGAGAGGCGCCCGACGCCACGCCCGCGTCGCCGCTCGCCTCCTCCAGCGCCACCTCGTCCCTGCCGTGCTCGCCGCCCCGACGCCAACTTGTCGTCGCCCCGCAGCTCTGGCCCTCCCCGAGCACACTCATGCACCTCTACAGGGCCTGTAACGCCCGGATAATTATGCTACAGTGAACCTCTGCTAACAATGCCACGTCACCTCCGTTACTGTTGCTAATCTCGCGTTAGTTCGAAACCGATTCAAATTCAAATCCAAAATCAAGCAGACAATAAAAGTTTTCAAATATTAAAACTAAAATGTTCGGAGTGAACCAAATATTGCATAGGTAATTATGGTGGAGAAACCACACCTTTATAAAATGTTTAAATACTATAAGATGAATAAAACAGCAGCAAAAACAATAAATTAAATACCTTTTGTAATTAATAAAATGTCCAACTAATTTATTCGAGGACTAGACTTTTTGTGACTATGGACTAAGTTGAAATACTAATTTAGATACTAAGTGTATATTTTACTAAAACTAAAATAATAGGAAACAAAACTAAAACAGAAAAAGTAAAATAAATAAAAAGTAAAAAAAACAAAACCCACCGGCAGCCCCAGGCCAACCAGGCCATCCGGCCCAGCTCCCCCAGGCCCAACGGCCTCCCTTATCACCCCACCCCAGGAAACCCTAACCCCGGGCACCCCACTTCCCCCCTCCGCTTTCGCCTCCCTTTGCTTTCCCCCGATCCAGATCGGGATCGGGCACTCGTTGTCACCGACGCCCGCGACGCCGCCGCCCGGAGCCCCGCACCTCGCCGTCCTCCTCCTCGTCTCCTCCTCGCCGGACCGCCTCGATCTCCCCCGTCCTCGACGCACGCCGCCCCATCGCTGCCTCGTCGTCGACCACCGCTGCCTTAGTCCCTACTCCTACCGTGAGCACCCTCCCTTCCCCTCTCTGTCGCCGGCACCGTCCACAGCCCGCACGCGCGCTCACCACCCCACGGCCACCGCCCCGCACTCGCGCTCGCCGTGCACGTCCACGGCCCCGCGCGCCGCTCCTGTCGGCTAGCCGCGCTCGCCCGCGTGCTAACCACAGCCGCCGCGCCCGGCGAGCCTCCCCGCTGCCCCCTTGGTGCGCGCTGACCGCGCCGCTCGCCCCGGCCTTGCCACCCCTGGCCTCGGCCTCCTGCAGCCATCGCCGCCATCCCGCTGCCCGCCTGCGCCCGTGGCCGCGCCGCTCCTGGCCTTGGCCTCTTGCAGCCACCCCCCCGCGCGACCCCGCCACCACCTCCTCCGCTGCAGCTCGCGCGCGTCGCCGCGCGCCTCGCCTTCGCCCCACCGACCCCCGTGCCGCTCCGCCACAGCCGGCGCCCGCCGCCGCGGCCGCGCCCTCCACCCTGGTCGGAGTCCCCTTTCCTGGTGGACTCGGGCGCGCGCCCGCACGCCAGCACGCCCCGGCGCCCGTAACAGCACCGCCCGGTGCGCGCTAAGGCCCTATGGGCCTATGGCAAACGGGCCCCGCACCAGAACTTTTAAAAAAAGAATTAAAAAAATAATAATAAATAGAAATAAAAATATTAATTAATTAATTAATTAACTTAATTAATTCTATTTAGATTAACCTAATCTCTAGTAAACTAATTAACTCTGTTTAGTTAGTCTTAGTCAATGACAGTGGGACCCACATGTCAGTTTGACCAGTCAACGATCAGAGTTGACCACTGACATCATGCTGACATCATAATGACATCATAATTGTATTTTTGAATTAATTTAATTAATTATAATTTTAGAATTGATTAAATCCTTAAAAATTAATATAAAATAAACCGTAACTCGGATGAAAATACTTTGTACATGAAAGTTGCTCAGAACGACGAGACGAATCCGAATACGCAGTCCGTTCGTTCACCACACGTCCCTAGCATAGCGAACATGCAACAATCCACCTTCGGTCCGTCAGTCCGAAAACGTCAAACACCGGGAATACTTTCCCGGATGTTTCCCCCCTTCGCCGGTATCACCTATCACCGCGTTAGGGCACACCTAGCACCGTTATATGTCATGTCATGCATCATTATACATCTGTTTGCATTATATTTATTGTTTCTTCCCCCCTCTTCTCTCTGGTAGACTCTGAGACTGCCGGCGACCCCCAGTACGACTACAGTGTTGACGACCCGTCCTTCTCTACCGAGCTTCCAGGCAAGCCCCCCCTTGATCAACCCGATATCGCCTATTCCTTCTCTCTACTGCTTGCATTAGAGTAGTGTAGCATGTTACTGCTTTCGGTTAATCCTATTCTGCTGCATAGCCTGTCTTTGCTACTACTGTTGATACCTTTACCTGTAATCCTAAATGCTTAGTATAGGTTGCTAGAATTACATCAGTGGGCCTACATTCTTGTCCATTTGCCATGCTATACTACTGGGCCGTGATCAGTTCGGGAGGTGATCACGGGTGCTTATACTATATACGTTTACATTACCTATGTTACTGTTCGGAGATGGGGGCTGAAGGGGCAGGTGGTTCCATCCAGGTAGTGGTGGACCTGGGTTCCCGACGGCCCCCGAGTGTTACTTTGTGGCGGAGCGACAGGGCAGGTTGTGACCACCTAGGAGACCGGTGGGCCTGGTCCTGGTCGGCGTCCGCGGTTATATCAATTAACACGCTTAACGAGATTGGGTATTTGATCTGAGTCTGGCCACTGGCCTATACGCATTAACCACCACGCGGGAACAGTTATGGGCACTCGACGTCGTGGTATCAGCCGAAGCCTCCTAGACGTCAGCGACTGAGCGGCGCACGCCGGGTTGGACTGCGTAACGCAACTTCCTTTGTAATGGAGGTTGCTAGGTCTGCTCACCGGCCGCCCACACAACGTGCAGGTGTGCAATGGGCGATGGGCCCAGACCCCTGCGCGCATAGGATTTAGACCGGCGTACTGACCTCTCTGTTAGGTCTAGGTAGGGCTGTGACGTGTTGATCTTCCGAGGCCGGACATGACCCAGGAAAGTGTGCCTGGCCAGAGGGATCGAGCGTGTTGGGTAATGTGGTGCACCCCTGCAGGGAAGTTTATCTATTTGAATAGTCGTGTCCCTCGGTAAAAGGACGACCCGGAGTTGTACCTCAACCTTATGACAACTAGAACCGGATACTTAATAAAACACACCTTTTCAAGTGCCAGATACAACCCGGTGATCGCTCTCTCACAGGGCGACAAGGAGAGGATCGTCGGGTAGGATTATGTTATACGTTGTTACTTGGTGAACTTACCAGCTACTCTCTTCTATATGCTTCAAGATGGAGGCTGCCAGAAGTGTAGTCTTCGATAGGACTAGCTATCCCCCTCTTATTCTGGCATTCTGCAGTTCAGTCCACATATACTACCCATTTCATTGATACCAATGCATATGTAGAGTAGATCCTTGCTTGCGAGTACTTTGGATGAGTACTCACGGTTGCTTTGCTCCCTCTTTTCCCCCTTATTTCCATTCTTCTCGGACGTCGCAACCAGATGCTGGAGCCCAGGAGCCAGACGCCACCTTCAACGACTCCTACTACACCGACGGTGCCTACTACTACGTGCAGGCCGCCGACGACGACCAGGAGTAGTTAGGAGGATCCCAGGCAGGAGGCCTGCACCTCTTTCGATCTGTATCCCCAGTTTGTGCTAGCCAACTTAAGGCAAACTTGTTTAACTTATGCCTGTACTCAGATATTGTTGCTTCCGCTGACTCGTCTATGATCGAGCACTTTTATTCGAGCCCTCGAGGCCCCTGGCTTGTAATATGATGCGTGTATGACTTATTTATTTCTTAGAGTTGTGTTGTGATATCTTCCCGTGAGTCCCTGATCTTGATCATACACGTTTGCGTGTATGATTAGTGTACGATTGAATCGGGGGCGCCACAAAGTTGGTATCAGAGCCGACTGCCTGTAGGAAACCCCCCCCACCGCACCCCCCCCCCCTTCCACACTCCTTGGCCGAAGTCGAGTCTAGACATTGCAAAACTTTTACTAACATGGTTGTGTGTCTTACGGGCCCACGTCGCCATTGGGTGGTATTAGGATCTTTTACTCCTCGATCTTTACTCCGGGACTCTGAACTCTCTTCTACTTGGGTTAGACAAATATACTAACTCTAACATTAGGATCCCGTGACCACATTCACCCCAAAGTTGGATAAGCCATAGTTATTCCTTAGAATAGTACTTTGAACAATATCCACACTGTCATATGACTCCTTTGAAACATCTTTGTTTTCAGATGGAACCCATAAGGCAGGTCGTGCGCCACACGACGGCCATTGGTTTCCCAGGTTCACCTGCTGTGTTAGCTGAGATGATGACCTATCTGGGTTATCGCTGGCACCCTGAGTACACCGTGTACGAGCAGTACCAGGACTTTAACCAGGAGCAGTACCGTGCCATCGTCCACCTCTACTCTCGGGAGTATGACTCCACTACTGTGCTGCACACCGCTCATGGTGTTGGAGTGACCATCGATATGGCAGTCCACGATGCTGCTTATGCTGCTCTGACACGTCTTCGTGGAGAGTATCGGGTGTTCGACACCTCCCCTTTCAGGCACGTTGCTATCGCATCCGACGATGGTGCGGAGGGATACTACACTGCTGCCTACTCCACCATCACCCGAGAGCCCTTCTACCATCAGAACCTGGTTCTGCATGCTGATGGGCTGGATCGAGCTAACCGAGCTCTTCGCCACGAGTTGTACACCACCCGTCAGCACCTTTACAGTGCTTTGACGCTGTTGCACCCCTTTGTCTGATCTGGTGAGCTGTCGTGTTCTGCGATCTACCCAGCCAGGACCGTGATGCCCCAAGGTGTCGGTTGGCCAGATGTGGGAGGCTACACTCCCGCACTTGGTCCTCTTTTGCCACCTGGACGTCGGGTTCTACACCAGAGTGTTCACGGACCGCAGGCTACTGATGTGGAGGACTTCCCGTCGCGTCACTACCAGCTGTCAGGCTACACCTACCTCCACAATTCCTCTTGGGACTGATGTAGTCTTGCTTATTAGTATTAGATGCATTCGCCGCGAGCCTACGTGCCGCCAATGATGTCTTTAGTCTTATGTACTAAACTCTGTGTACTGAACTCTATGCATGATCCCTTTTGTAAGATATGCGACTACTATGTAGTATCTATCGTGCTCCTTTCATTATGCATGTTTCATCATGAATGATTCTTGTCTTTGCAAATTTCCCAATGCTGAACTACCCCTGTTATATATTAGCAGGATGGTTAGACCAAGTGGTCGTGGTCGTGGTGGCAACGCCCCACCACCGCCTGAGTACATGGCTGGTATGATCCAACAGTTCGAGCTGAACCGCTAGTTCATGGAGAATATGATGGCTCAGTTTCCGCGCCCCAATATGAACCAGCAGCCAGCCCAAGTAACTCTGCAGGATTTCATACGCCTCAACCCAACCATGTACCGCAGCTCAACTCAGCCTCTGGATGCTGATGACTGGCTCCGTGACATCACCTATGAGATGGAGTCTGCTGATGTAGCCCCTGCCAGCTATGTCACCTGTGCTTCCTACTTTCTGAAGGGACCCACTGCTCAATGGTGGGACAGCCACAGGCGTACTCTGCCGGTTGGAACGGTCATCACCTGGCCAGACTTTCAAGCTGCTTTCCGTGCCCGCTTCATTCCATAGGGAGTCATGGACCGGAAGAAGCGCGAATTCCGCAACCTCACCCAAGGCGACAAAATTGTGGAAGCTTATCAGCGGGAGTTTCTGGACTTATCCAGCTATGCTGAAGAAGACATTGCAACTGATGCACGCAGACAGGAGAAGTTCCGTGATGGCCTTCAAGCTGACATCAAGCTCGCACTGCTAGAGCATGACTTTCCCGATTTCGCCACCTTGGTGAACAAGGCCATCAATGTTGAAACTGGTCTGCAGGAACACCAGAGCTCTCACAGGCGCAACCGTGACACGGGCTCATCTTCGGGCCCGCCCTCGCAGAAGCGTAAGATCCAGATCCCGAACAGCATGTACCGTCCAAATGCACCTGCTCCAAGGCAGTCTTATGCTGCACCGCGTCTGCCTCCTCCACCACCCAGGCAGCCAAGACTTCCAACTGCACCACCCCAAGCTCCTGCTCCCACTCCCAATAATGGTCTGCGCTACAAGTGTGGTCAACCAGGTCACCTTGCCAGGAACTGCTATCAGAACCAGAATCAACTGGCCCTTCCCGCAACTGGCCGTGGAAGCAACTAGCCCCGCAACAACAATGCCAAGTCTTATGGTCGTGTTCATGCCAACCACGTTGATCTCAATGAAGCTCAAGACTAGCCTGCTACTGTGATGGGTACACTCCTCGTAAATTCAGTACCAGCATCCGTTTTATTTGATACAGGTACATCGCATTCATTCATGTCGGAAGATTTTGCATGCTTGCACGACATTAAATGTGAGGACATGAACGCTTCGCTATTAGTACACACCCCTGCGGGCCAATGTCGAACCTCCATGATTTGCAAGGACGTCCCCGTTGAAATCGAAGGACTGGAATTCCTTGTCTCTCCCATCGCACTGAAGTCCTATAGCATTGATCTCATTCTGGGAATGGATTGGTTGGAAGCGCATACTGCTTCTATAGTTTGCGCCACTAAGACCGTCCATCTGCTACACCCTTCCGATGAAATAATAAGCTACAATGCTCGTCTGGTTCAGAATGCCGAGGCAAGGCTTTATGCATTGAACGCATTGAACGCTGCACCACTCGAGGGCATTGAAAACATTCCCGTTGTTTGTGAATTTCCAAGACGTCTTTCCTGAAGAACTTCCAGGGATTCCCCCTGCTAGAGCTGTTGAATTCATCATCGACTTGAAACCAGGCACCACTCCTATAGCCAAACGACCCTACAAGATGCCGCCGCATGAACTCATTGCGCTTAAGGACGAAATCGACACATCTCTTCGCAGTGGTTTCATTCGCCCAAGTTGCTCTCCTTGGGGAGCACCTTCTCTCTTTGTCAAGAAGAAGGATGGGTCAAACCGATTGGTCCAAGACTACCGTCCTATTAACCAAGCTACCATTCAGAACAAATATCGTCTTCCTCGGATCAATGATCTGTATGATCAACTAGCTGGCTCATCAGTGTTCTCCAAACTCGACTTAAGGTTGGGATACCACCAGATCCGTGTTCGTGAAGAGGATATCCCAAAGACCGCATTCGTGACTCGATATGGTTCATATGAGTACACCGTGATGTCATTCGACTTAACCAATGCTCCAGCCACCTTCTCTTGTCTGATGAACTATATCTTCATGGAATACCTCGACAAGTTCGTCGTGGTTTATCTGGATGATATCCTTGTGTACTCCAAGAATAAAGAAGAGCATGCTGAACATCTTCGTCTTGTCCTGGAGAAGCTTCGAGAGGATCAACTCTATGCTAAGTATTCCAAGTGTGAATTCTGGCTTCCCGAAGTAACTTATCTTGGGCATGTCATCTCCAAGGATGGTATTGCCGTCAACCCAGAGCGAGTTCAGGCTATTCTCGATTGGACTCCTCCGAAGAACGTCAAGCAAGTCAGAAGTTTTCTTGGTCTCGCCAGCTATTGCCGTTGATTCGTCGAGAACTTCTCCAAGATCGCCAGGCCTCTGACTAACCTGTTGCATAAGGGCGTCAAGTACCAATGGAAAGACAAATGTCAGGAAAGTTTCCAGGCACTCAAAGACAAGTTTACTTCTGCCCCAGTGCTTGCTCCACCTGATACTAAGAAGGACTTCGTCATTTACTGCGATGCTTCCCGTCAAGGATTAGGCTGTGTCCTAATGCAAGAGCGCAAAGTGATTGCTTATGCATCCCGTCAATTGCGCCCTCATGAAGTTAACTACCCAGTTCACGACCTCGAGCTTGCTACTGTCATACATGCACTGAAACAGTGGCGACATTACCTTCTCGGTAATCGTTGCGAGATCTTCACCGACCACCAAAGTCTAAAGTATCTGTTTACTCAGCCAGACCTGAACCTCCATCAGCAGAGATGGATGGAGACTGTTGCAGACTTTGACTTGGGTATTTCCTATACACCAGGCAAGGCTAATGTAATGGCTGATGCCTTGAGCCGTAAGTCATATTGCAACCACCTCCAGGTTCACAAAGTTCAACCCTCGCTTGTTGAAGAATTCAGAAAGCTGAACCTCCATATTGTTCCTCCTGGAGCACTCGCTCCCCCTCCTCCAGAGTTCCGCAAGATGAACCTCCGTGTTGTTCCCCAGGGTTCCCTCAATACCCTGGCTGTCGAACCAGATCTCTTGGGCAGCATCAAGACACTGCAGAAGTATGACTCTCAAGCCCACAAGATTAAGCGGTACCTCGCGGAAGGGAGGCCCTCATGCTTCGGCCTTGGAGATGATGACACCTTGTTCTTTAAAGGTCGCCTAGTGGTCCCTACGGAAGACAACCTGGATATGACTCAGAAGGTTATGAAAGAAGCTCATGAAACGCCTCTGTCTATTCATCCCGGTAGCACCAAGATGTACCAAGATGTCCGTCGAAAATTCTGGTGGTCTAATATGAAGCAAGACATTGCTCGTTATGTTGCTGAATGTGACGTTTGTTGTCGAATCAAAGCAGAACATCAAAGGCCTGCTGGAACTCTGCAACCTATCTCTATTCCTGAATGGAAATGGGACCATGTTGAAATGGACTTCGTCACTAGATTTCCCAAATCGCAGAAAGGTAATGATGCTATCCTTGTCATCATTGACCGACTTTCTAAAGTTGCACATTTTCTGGCGGTCAAAGAAACGATCACTGCTAGTTAGCTTGCAACTCTCTACATGTCCAGAATTGTTACACTTCACGGTATTCCACTGGTTATCAGTTTGGACCGTGGCAGCTTGTTCACTTCAAGATTCTGGGCAAGTTTCCAAGAAGCTATGGGGACTCATCTGTCATTCAGTACTGCATTTCATCCTCAGTCGCAAGGGCAAGTTGAAGGTGTCAACCAAGTTCTCGAAGACATGCTTCGAGCTTGTGTTATTTCCTTCGGCAAGAAATGGGAGGAATCTCTCCCGTATGCTGAGTAATAATAGCTATCAAGCTAGTCTGAAGATAGCCCCCTTCGAAGTGTTATATGGACAAAAGTGTCGAACCCCTCTGAACTAGTCAGAAACTGGGGAACGTCCACTCTTCGGTCCGGATATTCTCCAACACGCCGAAGAACAAGTTCGCATTATACGCGAGAATCTCAAGACTGCCCAGTCACGTCAGAAGAGTCAGTATGACCGTCATCATAAAGACATGGTCTATCAACCTGGCGAAAAGGCTTATCTTCGAGTTACACCAATGAAGGGTGCCCACCGCTTCAGGATCAAGGGCAAGCTAGCCCCTCGCTATATTGGTCCATTCACTATTCTCGAAAGACGTGGAAAAGTGGCATACCAGCTGGAGCTTCCGTCGAACCTTTCTCAGGTTCACGATGTGTTCCACGTGTCACAGCTCCGCCGCTGCTTTAAAGACCCAATCCGAGCAGTGGATCATGAAGTGCTCGAATTGCAACAGGACCTCTCCTATAAAGAGCATCCGGTCCGCATTCTCGACCAAGCTGAACGCCGCACACGTCAGAAGGCGATCAAGTTCCTCAAAGTCCAGTGGTCGCATCACTCTGAAGATGAAGCCACTTGGGAACGCGAGGATCGCCTGCGTGAAGAATACCCCGCGTTGTTTCCTTCTACCTCCTAAACCTCGGGACGAGATTTCTTGTAGTGGAGGAGAATTGTAACACCCGGATAATTATGCTACAGTGAACCTCTGCTAACAATGCCACATCACCTCCGTTACTGTTGCTAATCTCGCGTTAGTTCGAAACTGATTCAAATTCAAATCCAAAATCAAGCAGACAATAAAAGTTTTCAAATATTAAAACTAAAATGTTCGGAGTGAACCAAATATTGCATAGGTAATTATGGTGGAGAAACCACACCTTTATAAAATGTTTAAATACTATAAGATGAATAAAACAGCAGCAAAAACAATTAATTAAATACCTTTTGTAATTAATAAAATGACAAACTAATTTATTTGAGGACTAGACTTTTTGTGACTATGGACTAAGTTGAAATACTAATTCAGATACTAAGTGTATATTTTACTAAAACTAAAATAATAGGAAACAAAACTAAAACAGAAAAAGTAAAACAAAGAAAAGAAAAGAAAAACCCACCGGCAGCCCCAGGCCAACTAGGCCATCCGGCCCAGCTCCCCCTGGCCAACCGGCCTCCCTATCCCCCCCCCCCCACCCCAGGAAACCCTAACCCCGGGCACCCCACTTCCCCCCTCCGCTTTCGCCTCCCTCTGCTTTCCCCCGATCCAGATCGGGATCGGGCGCTCGTCGTCACCGACGCCCGCGACGCCGTCGCCCGGAGCCCCGCACCTCGCCGTCCTCATCCTCGTCTCCTCCTCGCCGGACCGCCTCGATCTCCCCCGTCCTCGACGCACGCCGCCCCGCCGCTGCCTTAGTCCCTACTCCCACCGTGAGCTCCCTCCCTTCCCCTCTCTGTCGCCGGTGCCGTCCACAGCCCGCACGCGCGCTCACCACCCCACGGCCGCCGACCCGCACTCGCGCTCGCCGTGCACGTCCACGGCCCCGATCTTCGGGCCCGCCCTCGCAGAAGCGTAAGATCCAGATCCCGAACAGCATGGTACCGTCCAAATGCACCTGCTCCAAGGCAGTCTTATGCTGCACCGCGTCTGCCTCCTCCACCACCCAGGCAGCCAAGACTTCCAACTGCACCACCCCAAGCTCCTGCTCCCACTCCCAATAATGGTCTGCGCTACAAGTGTGGTCAACCAGGTCACCTTGCCAGGAACTGCTATCAGAACCAGAATCAACTGGCCCTTCCCGCAACTGGCCGTGGAAGCAACTAGCCCCGCAACAACAATGCCAAGTCTTATGGTCGTGTTCATGCCAACCACGTTGATCTCAATGAAGCTCAAGACTAGCCTGCTACTGTGATGGGTTACACTCCTCGTAAATTCAGTACCAGCTCCGTTTTATTGATACAGGTACATCGCATTCATTCATGTCGGAAGATTTTGCATGCTTGCACGACATTAAATGTGAGGACATGAACGCTTCGCTATTAGTACACACCCCTGCGGGCCAATGTCGAACCTCATGATTTGCAAGGACGTCCCCGTTGAAATCGAAGGACTGGAATTCCTTGTCTCTCCCATCGCACTGAAGTCCTATAGCATTGCTCATTCTGGGAATGGATTGGTGGGAAGCGCATACTGCTTCTATAGTTGCGCCACTAAGACCGTCCATTGCTACACCCTTCGATGAAATAATAAGCTACAATGCTCGTCTGGTTCAGAATGCCGAGGCAAGGCTTTATGCATTGAACGCATTGAACGCTGCACCACTCGAGGGCATTGAAAACATTCCCGTTGTTTGAATTTCCAAGAGTCTTTCCTGAAGAACTTCCAGGGATTCCCCCTGTAGAGCTGTGAATTCATCATCGACTTGAAACCAGGCACCACTCCTATAGCCAAACGACCCTACAAGATGCCGCCGCATGAACTCATTGCGCTTAAGGACGAAATCGACACATTCTTCGCAGGGGTTTCATTCGCCCAAGTTGCTCTCCTTGGGGAGCACTTCTCTCTTTGTCAAGAAGAAGGATGGGTCAAACCGATTGGTCCAAGACTACCGTCCTATTAACCAAGCTACCATTCAGAACAAATATCGTCTTCCGGATCAATGATCTGTATGATCAACTAGCTGGCTCATCAGTGTTCTCCAAACTCGACTTAAGGTTGGGATCCACCAGATCCGTGTTCGTGAAGAGGATATCCCAAAGACCGCCATTCGTGACTCGATATGGTTCATATGAGTACACCGTGATGTCATTCGACTTAACCAATGCTCCAGCCACTTCTCTTGTCTGATGAACTATATCTTCATGGAATACCTCGACAAGTTCGTCGTGGTTATCTGGATGATATCCTTGTGTACTCCAAGAATAAAGAAGAGCATGCTGAACATCTTCGTCTTGTCCTGGAGAAGCTTCGAGAGGATCAACTCTATGCTAAGTATTCCAAGTGTGAATTCTGGCTTCCCGAAGTAACTTTTGGGCATGTCATCTCCAAGGATGGTATTGCCGTCAACCCAGAGCGAGTTCAGGCTATTCTCGATTGGACTCCTCGAAGAACGTCAAGCAAGTCAGAAGTTTTCTTGGTCTCGCCAGCTATTGCCGTTGATTCGTCGAGAAACTTCTCCAAGATCGCCAGGCCTCTGACTAACCTGTTGCATAAGGGCGTAGTACCAATGGAAAGACAAATGTCAGGAAAGTTTCCAGGCACTCAAAGACAAGTTTACTTCTGCCCCAGTGCTTGCTCCACCTGATACTAAGAAGGACTTCGTCATTTACTGCGATGCTTCCCGTCAAGGATTAGGCTGTGTCCTAATGCAAGAGCGCAAAGTGATTGCTTATGCATCCCGTCAATTGCGCCCTCATGAAGTTAACTACCCAGTTCACGACCTCGAGCTTGCTACTGTCATACATGCACTGAAACAGTGGCGACATTACCTTCTCGGTAATCGTTGCGAGATCTTCACCGACCACCAAAGTCTAAAGTATCTGTTTACTCAGCCAGACCTGAACCTCCATCAGCAGAGATGGATGGAGACTGTTGCAGACTTTGACTTGGGTATTTCCTATACACAAGGCAAGGCTAATGTAATGGTGATGCCTTGAGCCGTAAGTCATATTGCAACCACCTCCAGGTTCACAAAGTTCAACCCTCGCTTGTTGAAGAATTCAGAAAGCTGAACCTCCATATTGTTCCTCCTGGAGCACTCGCTCCCCCTCCTCCAGAGTTCCGCAAGATGAACCTCCGTGTTGTTCCCCAGGGTTCCCTCAATACCCTGGCTGTCGAACCAGATCTCTTGGGCAGCATCAAGACACTGCAGAAGTATGACTCTCAAGCCCACAAGATTAAGCGGTACCTCGCGGAAGGGAGGCCCTCATGCTTCGGCCTTGGGAGATGATGACACTTGTTCTTTAAAGGTCGCCTAGTGGTCCCTACGGAAGACAACCTGGATATGACTCAGAAGGTTATGAAAGAAGCTCATGAAACGCCTCTGTCTATTCATCCCGGTAGCACCAAGATGTACCAAGATGTCCGTCGAAAAATCTGGTGGTCTAATATGAAGCAAGACATTGCTCGTTATGTTGCTGAATGTGACGTTGTGTCGAATCAAAGCAGAACATCAAAGGCCTGCTGGAACTCTGCAACCTATCTCTATTCCTGAATGGAAATGGGACCATGTTGAAATGGACTTCGTCACTAGATTTCCCAAATCGCAGAAAGGTAATGATGCTATCCTTGTCATCATTGACCGACTTTCTAAAGTTGCACATTTTCTGGCGGTCAAAGAAACGATCACTGCTAGTTAGCTTGCAACTCTCACATGTCCAGAATTGTTACACTTCACGGTATCCACTGGTTATCAGTTTGGAACGTGGCAGCTTGTTCACTTCAAGATTCTGGGCAAGTTTCCAAGAAGCTATGGGGAATCATCTGTCATTCAGTACTGCATTTCATCTCAGTCGCAAGGGCAAGTTGAAGGTGTCAACCAAGTTCTCGAAGACATGCTTCGAGCTTGTGTTATTCCTTCGGCAAGAAATGGGAGGAATCTCTCCCGTATGCTAGATAATAGCTATCAAGCTAGTCTGAAGATAGCCCCCTTCGAAGTGTATATGGACAAAAGTGTCGAACCCTCTGAAATAGTCAGAAACTGGGAACGTCCACTCTTCGGTCGGATATTCTCCAACACGCCGAAGAACAAGTTCGCATTATACGCGAGAATCTCAAGACTGCCCAGTCACGTCAGAAGAGTCAGTATGACCGTCATCATAAAGACATGGTCTATCAACCTGGCGAAAAGGCTTATCTTCGAGTTACACCAATGAAGGGTGCCCACCGCTTCAGGATCAAGGGCAAGCTAGCCCCTCGCTATATTGGTCCATTCACTATTCTCGAAAGACGTGGAAAAGTGGCATACCAGCTGGAGCTTCGTCGAACCTTTCTCAGGTTCACGATGTGTTCCACGTGTCACAGCTCCGCCGCTGCTTTAAAGACCCAATCCGAGCAGTGGATCATGAAGTGCTGAATTGCAACAGGACCTCTCCTATAAAGAGCATCCGGTCCGCATTCTCGACCAAGCTGAACGCCGCACACGTAGAAGGCGATCAAGTTCCTCAAAGTCCAGTGGTCGCATCACTCTGAAGATGAAGCCACTTGGGAACGCGAGGATCGCCTGCGTGAAGAATACCCGCGTTGTTTCCTTCTACCTCCTAAACCTCGGGACGAGATTCTTGTAGTGGAGGAGAATTGTAACACCCGGATAATATGCTACAGTGAACCTCTGCTAACAATGCCACATCACCTCCGTTACTGTTGCTAATCTCGCGTTAGTTCGAAACTGATTCAAATTCAAATCCAAAATCAAGCAGACAATAAAAGTTTTCAAATATTAAAAAATAAAATGTTCGGAGTGAACCAAATATTGCATAGGTAATTATGGTGGAGAAACCACACCTTTATAAAATGTTTAAATACTATAAGATGAATAAAACAGCAGCAAAAACAATTAATTAAATACCTTTTGTAATTAATAAAATGACAAACTAATTTATTTGAGGACTAGACTTTTTGTGACTATGGACTAAGTTGAAATACTAATTCAGATACTAAGTGTATATTTTACTAAAACTAAAATAATAGGAAACAAAACTAAAACAGAAAAAGTAAAATAAATAAAAAGTAAAACAAAAGAAAAGAAAAGAAAACCCACCGGCAGCCCCAGGCCAACTAGGCCATCCGGCCCAGCTCCCCCTGGCCCAACCGGCCTCCCTTATCCCCCCCCCCCACCCCAGGAAACCCTAACCCCGGGCACCCCACTTCCCCCTCCGCTTTCGCCTCCCTCTGCTTTCCCCGATCCAGATCGGGATCGGGCGCTCGTCGTCACCGACGCCCGCGACGCCGTCGCCCGGAGCCCGCACCTCGCCGTCCTCATCGTCTCCTCCTCGTCTCTCCTCCCCTTCTCACCGCGACCGCCTGACTCCCGTCTCGACGCACGCCGCCGCCGCTGCCTTAGCCCTACTCCCACGTGAGCTCCCTCCCTTCCCCTCTCTGTCGCCGGTGCCGTCCACAGCCCGCACGCGCGCTCACCACCCCACGGCCGCCGACCCGCACTCGCGCTCGCCGTGCACGTCCACGGCCCCGCGCGCCGCTCCTGTCCGCTAGCCGCGCTCGCCCGCGTGCTCACCACAGCCGCCGCGCCCGGCGAGCCTCCCCGCTGCCCCCTTGGTGCGCGCTGACCACGCCGCTCGCCCCGGCCTTGCCACCCCTGGCCTCGGCCTCCTGCAGCCACTGCCGCCATCCCGCTGCCCGCCTGCGCCCATGGCCGCGCCGCGCCTGGCCTCGGCCTTTGGCAGCCACCCCCCCCCCCCCCCCGCGCGTGACCCCGGCACCACCTCCTCCGCTGCAGCTCGCGTGCGCCGCCGCGCGCCTCGCCTTCGCCCCACCGACCCCCGTGCCGCTCCGCCACAGCCGGCGCCCGCCGCCGCGGCTGCGCCCTCCACCCTGGCCGGAGTCTCCTTCCCTGGTGGACTCGGGCGCGCGCCAGCACACCCCGGCGCCCGTAACAGCACCGCCCGGTGCCCGCTAAGGCCCTATGGGCCTATGGCAAACGGGCCCCGCACTAGAACGTTTAAAAAAAGAATTAAAAAATAATAATAAATAGAAATAAAAATATTTATTAATTAATTAATTAAGCAATTAATTAACTTAATTAATTCTATTTAGATTAACCTAATCACTAGTAAACTAATTAACTCTGTTTAGTTAGTCTTAGTCAATGACAGTGGGACCCACGTGTCAGTTTGACCAGTCAACAGTCAGAGTTGACCACTGACATCATGATGATGTCATAATTGTATTTTCGAATTAATTTAATTAATAATAATTTCAGAATTGATTAAATCTTTAAAAATTAATATAAAATAAACTGTAACTCGGATGAAAATACTTTGTACATGAAAGTTGCTCAGAACGACGAGACGAATCCGAATACGCAGTCCGTTCGTTCACCACACGTCCCTAGCATAGCGAACATGCAATAATCCACCTTCGGCCCGTCTGTCCGAAAACGTCAAACACCGGGAATACTTTCCCGGATGTTTCCCCCCTTCGCCGGTATCACCTATCACCGCGTTAGGGCACACCTAGCACCGTTATATGTCATGTCATGCATCATTATGCATCTGTTTGCATTATATTTATTGTTTCTTCCCCCTCTTCTCTCCGGTAGACTCCGAGACTGCCGGCGACCCCCAGTACGACTATAGTGTTGACGACCCGTCCTTCTCTGCCGAGCTTCCAGGCAAGCCCCCCCTTGATCAACCCGATATCGCCTATTTCTTCTCTCTACTGCTTGCATTAGAGTAGTGTAGCATGTTACTGCTTTCGGTTAATCCTATTCTGCTGCATAGCCTGTCTTTGCTACTACTGTTGATACCTTTACCTGCAATCCTAAATGCTTAGTATAGGTTGCTAGAATTACATCAGTGGCCATACATTCTTGTCCGTTTGCCATGCTATACTACTGGGCCGTCATCACTTCGGGAGTTGATCACGGCTGCTTATACTATATACGTTTACATTACCTATGTTACTATTCGGAGATGGGGGCTGAAGGGGCAGGTGGTTCCATCCAGGTAGTGGTGGACCTGGGTTCCCGACGGCCCCCGAGTGTTACTTTGTGGCGGAGCGACAGGGCAGGTTGTGACCACCTAGGAGACCGGTGGGCCTGGTCCTAGTCGGCGTCCGCGGTTATATCAATTAACACGCTTAACGAGATTGGGTATTTGATCTGAGTCTGGCCACTGGCCTATACGCACTAACCACCACGCGGGAACAGTTATGGGCACTCGACGTCGTGGTATCAGCCGAAGCCTCCTAGACGTCAGCGACTGAGCGGCGCGCGCCGGGTTGGACCGCGTAACACAACTTCCTTTGTAATGGAGGTTGCTAGGTCTGCTCACCGGCCGCCCACGCAACGTGCAGGTGTGCAATGGGCGATGGGCCCAGACCCCTGCGCGCATAGGATTTAGACCGGCGTGCTGACCTCTTTGTTAGGTCTATGTAGGGCTGCGACGTGTTGATCTTCCGAGGCCGGACATGACCCAGGAAAGTGTGCCCGGCCAGAGGGATCGAGCGTGTTGGGTAATGTGGTGCACCCCTGCAGGGAAGTTTATCTATTCGAATAGTCGTGTCCCTCGGTAAAAGGACGACCCGGAGTTGTACCTCGACCTTATGACAACTAGAACCGGATACTTAATAAAACACACCTTTTCAAGTGCCAGATACAACCCGGTGATCGCTCTCTCACAGGGCGACAAGGAGAGGATCGTCGGGTAGGATTATGCTATACGTTGTTACTTGGTGAACTTACCAGCTACTCTCTTCTATATGCTTCAAGATGGAGACTGCCAGAAGCGTAGTCTTCGATAGGACTAGCTATCCCCCTCTTATTCTGGCATTCTGCAGTTCAGTCCACATATATTACCCATTTCATTGATACCAATGCATATGTAGAGTAGATCCTTGCTTGCGAGTACTTTGGATGAGTACTCACGGTTGCTTTGCTCCCTCTTTTCTCCCTTCTTTCCATTCTTCTTGGACGTCGCAACCAGATGCTGGAGCCTAGGAGCCAGACGCCACCTTTCAACGACTCCTACTACACCGAGGGTGCATACTACTACGTGCAGGCCGCCGCCGACGACCAGGAGTAGTTAGGAGGATCCCAGGCAGGAGGCCTGCACCTCTTTTGATCTGTATCCCCAGTTTGTGCTAGCCAACTTAAGGCAAACTTGTTTAACTTATGTCTGTACTCAGATATTGTTGCTTCCGCTGACTCGTCTATGATCGAGCACTCGAGGCCCCTGGCTTGTATTATGATGCTTGTATGACTTATTTATTTCTTAGAGTTGTGTTGTGATATCTTCCCGTGAGTCCCTGATCTTGATCGTACACGTTTGCGTGTATGATTAGTGTACGATTGAATCGGGGGCGCCATAGGGCCGGTGAGGACCTCCCCGTCCGACCCCATCTTCCCTCCCTCCGGTCACCGTGCTGCCGCTCGCGCTCACCCACGCTGCAACCACCCGCTCGACGCCGACCGCGCCTCGCAGGGCCGTGCGCCACCCACGCCCCCCTAGCGCGCTCTGCCTGCTGCTGCGGCTGCTCGCCCCCACGCGCGTGGCCGCGCCGCCTGCTAGCCCCGTCGTACCCAGTGCGTGCCTGCTGCTCCCTACGCGCCACTAACCGCCGCTGCCGGCCACGCCCGGTCGCAGCCGCCGTCGACCGCGGCCGGCCACACCTGCGCACGCCTGCCTCCGTCGACCGCACTGCTGCGCCCGCCTCCACCCGCTCGTCCGCGCCCGCTGCCTGCTCTATGGCAGCCATCGCTGCGCGCCGCAGCCCCCTGCTGCATCCGCCCCCCCCCCCCCCCCCCGCGCTCGCCGGCGCCTGGTCCGGTCCCCGCCCTTCGTGCCGCGGCCTCCGGCTGCTGCCCTCACGCCCACTGACCGCGCCCCGGTGGCCTCGCCCCGCTCCCCCTTGGTAGGGCTCTGCCCCGTGCGGGTTGCGCCCGCAACCGCGCCCGCACGCCCGCTAAATTTAGCCTCTAGGCCACTGACTACTGGGGCCCAGCGCCTGGCAAAAAAAAGAAAAGAAAAAAAGAAGTAAAAAGTGAAATAAATGAATAAATAATAATAATCAATTAATTAATCAAGTAATTAATTAAATTAACTAAACTTGTTTAATTAACCTAATCACTTAGCTAACCTAATTAATTCTGTTTAGATTAACTGTGACTATGGCACACCGGTCCCGCGCGTCAGTTTGACCTAGTAAACAGACTGTTGACTGCTGATGTCATGCTGATGCAGTGAATCTATTTTTGATTTAGATTAAATCTGTTAATTCTAGAAATTTGAATAAACTTTGATAAATCATATAAAATAAACCGTAACTCCGATGAAAATACTTTATACATGAAAGTTGCTCAGAACGACGAGACAAATCCGAATACGCAGTCCGTTCGTCCGCCACACGTCCCTAGCATAGCGAACATGCAACCGTCCCCCTTCGTTTCATCTGTACGAAAATACCAAACGCCGGGAAAACATTCCTGGATGTTTGCCCCCTTCGCCAGTAGCACCTAGTACCGCGTTAGGGCACACCTAGCACCGCTTAATGTCATGTCATGCATCGTCATGCATCTGTTTGCATTGTATTCATTGTTTCTTCCCCCTCTTCTCTCCGGTAGACTATGAGCCTGACGCCGCTGCTGCCCCGGTCGACTACGGTGTTGATGACCCGTCCTTCTCTGCCGAGCTTCCAGGCAAGCAAACCCCCCCTTGTTCATCCCGATATCGCCTACTCTTTCCCTCTACTGCTTGCATTAGAGTTGTGTAGCTGTTACTGCTTTCGGTTAATCCTATTCTGTTGCATAGCCTGTCTTTGCTACTACTGTTGACACCTTTACCTGCAATCCTATTGCTTAGTATAGGTTGCTAGAATTACATCAGTGGCCCTACATTCTTGTCCGTCTGCCATGCTATACTATCGGGCCGTGATCACTCGGGAGGTGATCACGGGTACATATACTGTATACTTTTACATTACCTATGTTACTGTTCGGAGATGGGGGCTGAAGGGGCAGGTGGTTCCATCCAGGTAGTGGTGGGCCTGGGTTCCCGACGGCCCCCGAGTGTTACTTTGTGGCGGAGCGACAGGGCAGGTTGTGACCACCTAGGAGACAGGGTCCCTGGTCCATGGTCGGCGTCCACAGTTACTTCAAAATAACACGCTTAACGAGATCTTGGTATTTGATCTGAGTCTGGCTACGAGCCTATACGCACTAACCACCACGCGGGAACAGTTATGGGCACTCGACGTCGTGGTATCAGCCGAAGCCTTCTTGACGTCAGCGACTGAGCGGCGCGTGCCGGGTTGGACCGCGTAACGCAACTTCCTTTGTAATGGAGGTTGCTAGGTCTGCTCTCCGGCCGCGTACGCAACGTGCAGGTGTGCAATGGGCGATGGGCCCAGACCCCTGCGCGCATAGGATTTAGACCGGCGTGCTGACCTCTCTGTTGTGCCTAGGTAGGGCTGCGACGTGTTGATCTTTCGAGGCCGGACATGACCCAGGAAAGTGTGTCCGGCCAGAGTGATTGAGCGTGTTGGGTAATGTGGTGCACCCCTGCAGGGAAGTTTATCTATTCGAATAGCCGTGTCCCTCGGTAAAAGGATGACCCGGAGTTGTACTTCGACCTCATGACAACTAGAACCAGATACTTAATAAAACACACCTTTTCAAGTGCCAGATACAACCCGGTGATCGCTCTCTCACAGGGCGACGAGGAGAGGATCGCCGGGTAGGATTATGCTATGCGATGATACTTGGTTAACTTACCAGCTACTCTCTTCTATATGCTTCAAGATGGAGGCTGCCAGAAGCGTAGTCTTCGATAGGACTAGCTATCCCCCTCTTATTCTGGCATTATGCAGTTCAGTCCACAGATACTACCCTGTTCATTGATACCATTGCATATGTAGTGTAGATCCTTGCTTGCGAGTACTTTGGATGAGTACTCACGGTTGCTTTGCTCCCTCTTTCCCCCCTTTTTCCATTCTTCTCGGTTGGCGCAACCAGATGCGGGAGCTCAGGAGCCAGACACCACCTTCGACGACTCCTACTTCACCGAGGGTGCCTACTACTACGTGCAGGCCGCCGACGATGACTAGGAGTAGTTAGGAGGATCCCAGGCAGGAGGCCTGCGCCTCTTTCGATCTGTATCCCAGTTTGTGCTAGCCATCTTATGGCACCTTGTTTAACTTTGTGACTGTGCTCAGATATTGTTGCTTCCGCTGACTCGTCTTTGATCGAGCACTTGTATTCGAGCCCTCGAGGCCCCTGGCTTGTATTATGATGCTTGTATGACTTATTTACTTTTAGAGTTGTGTTGTGATATCTTCCCGTAGGTCCCTGATCTTGATCGTACACGTTTGCGTGCATGATTAGTGTACGATTGAATCGGGGGCGCCTTAGCTGATCTACTCTCTTCTATTGCTGTAAGACCGTTGAAGATGCTAATATTCGATAGGACTAGGCTTTCCTCTCTATTCTGGCATTTCTGCAGCCCAGTCCACATATACAGCCTTCCTTTGATAATGTTGCATATGTAGTGTAGTTCCTTGCTTGCTGAGTACTTCGGAGTACTCACGATTGCTTTGCTTTCTTTTTCTCCCCATATCAGTTTGTCGTGACCATATGACGGAGCCCCTGAGACAGCTGCCCCGCCGACGACTACTACTACCACCTCGAGGGGTGGTTACTTATACGAGCTGGCCGACGACCAGGAGTAGGATCGGAGGGTCCCAGGCAGGAGGCCTACGCCTTTCGATCGTAGTGTTTTATTTTGCCCCGCCTTTCTAAAGGCCTTTCTGTTTCTCTTTTATATCTGTACTCAGATATCTGATGCTTCCGCTGACGCTTGTATGCCATCGAGCTATGTATTCGAGCCTCGAGGCCCTGGCTTATAATATAAAGCTTGTATGACTTTATTTATGTTTTAGAGTTGTGTTGTGATATCTTCAAGTGAGTCCTTAGGCTTGATCATGTGCATTTGCATGTATGATTAGTGCACGATTAAGCCGGGGGCGTCACAGGGAGAAGGTTTCCCCTCTGGTCCTTGGTCTCCCCAGCTCCCGAGGGGCGGGAGCCCCTCCGAGATTGGATCTCTCTCTATTTTCTTCGCTCCTGTTTTCTGGCCGAACACCATTTGTTAAAGTTGTCGATTTAATACGATTTTTTGGGCGACAAGAAACACATGAAGCTTCGGGAGACCTCGAGAAGAGCTACCAGGTGCCCACATGGACACCCTGCGCGGTCGGGAGGCTACGCCACCTGCCTGTGTGGGCCACCCTACACCGCCTTAGTCCAATTCCATGTCCATAAGTCCCGATAAATACTAAAACCCTTCATCACATTTTCAGAATAATTTTATTGCTGCCGCAAGTTTCTGTACCGAGAAGATTCCATCTGGAGGCCTGTTCTGGAGCCCTGCCAGAGGGGGAAGCCTTTTCCAGAGCCATCTTCATCAACCTTACTACCTCCATGATCATGTGTGAGTAGTTCCATTTGGACCTTAGGGTCCATAGTGCTAACTAGATGATTCTCTCTCTTTTTTTATCTTCAATACCATCTTCCCGTGATTTGATCGGGATCAATTCGATGTAATCGGTCGTGTATTTGTTGGGACATGATGAATTGTCACTTTATGGTTAGATTGTTTATTGGATTCAATTGAATATTTTGAAGTTTTGTTGTTGCATAATTAAATAGCTTTATATGCTCTTCGATCTATCTATCTTCTTTGGCCAAGTTCGATGTGTTTTTCTTCAAAGGTAGTTGTGCTTTGTAGTGGCTTCAATCTTGCGGCGCTCTAACCCAGTGACAATAAGGGCCAAGACATGTATTGTATTGTTGCCACTAAGGATAAAACGGCGGGGTTAGTCATATTGGTTGACTTCTTCTTGTCTACATTATGTCACCATGCTTATTGCGATACTCTGTTTCTTGCAAACTTAATACCTTAAGATGCATGCTGCATAGTGTTTTTGGGGTGGAGTATAGTAGTAGATGCAGTTGGATTAGCAGATCCACTTATCATAGACGTAATGCCTATATGAGATTGTGCCATAAATGATCATAGTCATGAATATGCAATTCGGTCAATTGCCCAACTGTAGTTTGTTTACCATGCTACTTGTTGTTTTCGAGAGAGATTAGTGAACCTATGACCTCCGGATCTATTCTCCATTAATAAATTCTTCTACACAATTTGATGTTTTTATTTGTCGTGCTATTTTACCACTATCTATCTGTACTATTTACTTTTAATCTTGTAACTAGCAAGACAAGGGGTTCGACAACCCTCTTGCCACGTTGGGTGCAAGTTTGTATCTTGTTTGTGTGCAAGTGGTGTTTAACTTGTTAGCTTGGCAGCTTCCTACTGGATTGATAACCCTGGTTCTCTAACCGAGGGAAATACTTTGTTGTTGTACTACTTCACCCTTCCTCTTTGGGAGAATCCCAACAATTCCTACGGGAGTCAGCAGGCGCTGCCGTCGTCGGTCTCCGAGCCCCTCGACCTCAATGGCCTCCGGCTCCTTCGAGAAGAAGGATATCATCATTTCCTCCTCCGACGAGGAGGACCAGCCGCCGTAGCAGTCGTCGTAGCAGCCACACCCCCTCCAGGATGCGGCGACGGCGGACGAGGAGTTCCAGCGACAGATTGACATCATGACCGAGCAATGGCTACGCTAATGTGGGCCGCTGCCGCCCCCGCCGCTGCCAACCCGTGTGAAGGAGCCGACGTCGCCTCTGCGCTACCGCGTGAGGAAGGAGCCAATGCATAGCCGATATGGCCGCATCGACCAACGGATTCACCGTCGCGGCTTGACAAACGTAGCAAGTCCGTGAAAGAGGAGGTGCCACTAGCGACTGCGAAGGCACGTGGGCGCCTCCTCTACTACCTCGATGGCTGTGGCGGTGGCTCTTCCCCGCGGTGGAGCATTAGCGCGCTGGAGGAGAGGGCGGCCAGGTAGGCGACGCGAAGGCATCGGCCTGGGTCCGCGGGACCCCGACCTCGTGGAGGCCTGGCCCCGCGACCCCACAGCGGAGACGGTTGTGCGGCATTTGCGCCACCTCAACGGGGAGCTCACCAAGATCGGTGAGGAGTGGTCTCTCAGTGAGACCGTCGTCGCCGCCGGCAGGGACAAGGGCACGACAAGGCTCCCCGGCCATCGTTGGCGTCGGCCCTCCGCACAACGCATGAGGGAGTGGAGCGCCTCCTCCGCGAGTGCCAGGCAATGGACGTGCAGGGCTGTCGCGCTTATACGCCCTTCCGCCACTGGAAGGATCACTTTGACGATGAAGACGACGATGACGATGGCACAGACGGCGACGACGGTACAGCTGGCCCGGACGGCCACACGTACGTCGTGTTTGCATGAAAATTGTCCGATTTATTCAAATTTATTTTGAAATGTATGCCGGCATGGTTGGATGGATGGCCGACTCTTTTTCGCAGGCATGTCCGTCGACAAATACCATATCCGGCAGAGTACCACCACGCCATTTCAGGCGTCAGCAGTTTTCTCTTTTATCAGGCAGGCTCGAGGAGTTCCCACGCGAATTAAACGACACGAAAATAATGGAAAGGGAACCGGGGGCGCCGGCGCGCCGGCCCAACTTTCGGCCGGCCCGCGTCCAACCGTTCGACGCGAGCGGTACCTGCCGTTAGATCTGAGTTGATTTTCCTCCGTCATCCTCGCGTACAACCTCGTACGAGGAAATCCCAGGGAAACATGGCCGTCGCGCTCGCCCCCGGCCATGGCACCCTCGTCCTCGGCGCTCGCCGCAGCCGCAACAGCTTCCCTCGTATCACCGGTGAGGTCGCCTCTCTGTAGCACCTTCTCCACGCCTGCGCGCGTCGTCTTCCTCCCATCTCCTTATTTCCTTCCGCGTGAATCAGCTTGCGCGCAGGAGGCACCACCCCCCGTCGCCTGGACGTCCTCCCGGTCGCCGGCCACCTCCTACTCACCCAGACCTCCTTCCTCCGCAGCCCCACGCTGCTGGATGGGCTCGCCGCCCTCCCCCATGGCAGTAGCACTGCGGCTCGCCGGTGTGGCTGTTTTTTGTTGAAGCTTTTCCAAATACCGGATGTAGCTTTCTCAGCTATCGGTTGAAACTTTCCCGTCGGCTGGTGGCAACTCCTACCGTCGAGCGCTCCATGGTTGCAGCACTCCAATGTGTCGGCCCCGCCGACGAAGCAACGCCTGAGACATCTACCACCCTCAGGTCACCGCCCCTCGCCGCCATTGTCTCCTGTGTTTCTCGCCAACTCTCTCTCATGCAGAGGCACGCCCTCCCATGGTTGGAGCTCCTCGTCACGACGGGTTGCAGCTCTGGGGCAGCGGGCGCAGCTTCCGGTGGCGCCGGTCGCCGGTCGGAGCACCTCCGGCGACGACCTCGCAAAAAAATGTACTCTTCTTCGGGATGCCGACAGTAGCAAAAAAGTCGACCGATTGTAGCAAAAAAGTATATCGGTTCCAGCAAAAAAAAGCCCACAACTGCCGCTCGTCGTCGCCGTTGTAGCAAAAATGTTAACTCGATGTAGCTTTCGTGGTCGCCGGTTGCAGCAAAAAAATAACATGATTGTAGCAAAAAAAACACATCGTCGTCGCCGTTAGGGCCGCATCATCATCGTGTGGTTGCAGCTCGCGGTCCAACGGTTGTAGCATCTTCATCACCTGCCGTTGCCTAGTTGCAGCTTCTGTCAAAACGATTGTAGCATTTGTTGGTATCGGTAGCAACCTTCATCGTCCCATGGTTGTAGCATTCGTCGTCACCGTGCAAAAAAGAAAGTTACCATGAACGGTCCCAGCAAATCGTGTGGTCGCTTCCAGCAAAAATGTAGATGGTTGCAACAAAAAAAATATAGACTAGTGTGTCGGCGGGATCCAGCTTCTTCTGCCCAAGGTTGCAGCTCTGCTAGGCACGGTTCTAGCTCTGTCGCACGCTGGTTGAAGCTCTGGAAGCCGATGGTTGCAGCAAAAGGACGTCTAGTGCGTCACTGAGCTCCCAACTTTTTCGGCACATGCTTGCAACTCTGCGGGGGTGCGGTTCCAGCTCCACTGCGTACCAGTTGCAGCATCTCGCCATGGCGTGGAGATCGTATGTGTGTGGTAGCGCGGCGCGGTGGTCGCCTCCTGCCTCACGCGCAGAAAAAAGAAGGAAAGGGCGAGAGAAAGAAGAGAACCAGAGAAAAAATAAGAAGAAAGCTGGTCGCGGGCCCAGAAAAAACTGCGTTGAGGGAGGTTGCATGGCGAATGGTCAAACTTGAGGGGGAGCAAACGTGGGCGGCTCGATTGTGCGCGATTGCACAACGCGCACGCGTCCGGCGCAGTTTTCGGCCGGCGCGCCAGGTATAAACAATTTCCAAAAAAGGAAAAGAAAAAGAATCCACCCGTAGTACAAAGTGCTAGGGCAAGATCAAGTTCAAAAAACAAAAAAAACGTGCTAGTGCAAGACATTTGGCAAGACATTAGAGCATCTACAACCGGACTTTGCAAATCTGATTCCTCAAATGCCTGCGAACGCGTCAACCTTAAATCCATACCATTACATGCAACGTAAACCTAATTTTAAGCGGAGCTCGTCCGGCTCCGCCGTGCCCATATCTGGCAGCCGGTTGCGCCCATCAGAGTGTTGGTCCTGTCACTGGCAAGGCAGAGTAGGATATAGGACACGGCCCGGCTCACTGGACTCAGGGCGCCGCTGTCTCTCATGCCCTACTCTTCCTCGTCGGAGTCCGGAGCCCTGATGGTGCCGATGAACGTGAGATCGATGATGGATCCGCCCTGGGAGGAGCCGGCGACATCCACCGTGACGCGGTTGCGGCGCCCGGGGTTGTAGGCCATCCGTCGAGGCGCTGAAGAATGCGGCTCCGCTTCTCCAACGTCCACTGCCGTCTCCAGCGCCCGCTGCCTCGCACGGCGGGCACGCCGTGCCATGTTCTCGTCGGACGACGTCCATGCGTTCACCTCCTACTCGACATGCCAACGGAGGAGTTGCGCGTCTGCCACAGGGTTCGAACTCCAGACGGACTGCATCGCCTCAAGTGAGGCAGCGGTGACACACCTCGTGGCGGATCCATGCGCCATTTGGACGGACACAATGGATTCCCGACGCAATGAGTCCGAGCGCTGCCGTCGGGCGGCCTCCTCCCGGGAGCGGCAGAGCGCAAGCCGGACGGTCATCTCCTTCTCGAGGTTGCGCCGGATGAGTTCGAGGTCGACGAATCCGGAGGTGTAGGACTCGGATCCGCTGTCCGCCATGCCGGAGAAGGCCGAAGATCGTCGGATGGGAGGTTGGGTGAAGGAGGGGAGTGGTGTGAAGTGGCTAGGATTTGGTCCGGGGAGCGGATGGGGATGATATATATGAGATCGGGGGGGGGGAGGGGGCAGCGTGGGCCGTGTCCGACATGGCGGACGCACCCGGTCACGCCCGGACCTCCCCATATCTACCCCATATTTTGGCTGGATATGAGGGGTACCGGTCAGTCCGGACGTTTGAAAAGGGGTTTGAGGCGCCCGGCTGGGTCGGTTTTTCTGATCGATCATTGATCGGACCGTTCGTCCGGATGTTTAGGCGGGTTTGGGGTGGCCAGCTGTAGATGGTTTTAGACCAACTCCAGCGCACGATCCCAAACGGACGTCCGTTTTGCCCGGATTCTGTCCGTTTGGGGCGGCAATGGGGTAGCACATGTCCGTTTGGGGCCGTTGCCGTGTCGGTGCGTCCAACCCGCGGCCGCACCCCAAATCATGTCCGGGGTGGGCATGATATAAAAAAACGCAAAACTCAAATAAAATGATGAAAAAATCAAATAATACGCAAACATAATGATTAAAACATAATTAAACATTATAGTCTTCACGGCCTCCACAGTTAGAACATAATTAACATAAAAACTAAAACAAAAGACAAGCGCCGCCCGTCGATGCCGTGCCCGTCGTCGTCTCACGCATCGCCGTTGTCGTCGTCGTCGCCGCCAGTGAGGTCGATGTAGGGCGGCGGCGTCCAGAGGTGGGACGGTGGTCCCTGGAAGGTGGGAGGCGCCTGCACCACCTCCCCCCGTGGCGACGGCTCACGCTCCGGTGACTGCGGCGGCATGGGGCACCACCCGCCCCCCACGGCGTCGGCCATGTCCGTGGCCGTGCACGACCAGCTCCACCACTGACCCACCAGGCCCGGGTGGAACGCGGCGACGGGCTGCTCCTCCAGCACCCCCTCCGCCTCCTTCCTCACCTTCTCCTTGACGTCCATCATCTCCAGCTCCGGTACGGCCACGTCGCCGGCCGCAGAGAGGGCCAGCATGGTGTCCAGGCCCTCCCATTGGCGCTCATCGTGCGTGTTCATGGAGTCTTCCATGATACGTTGAAGGAGCCGGGCCTCCTCCTCCTCTGTCATGCGAGGAGGTGGTGGTGGCGACGGAGAGGGCGAAGGCGACGGCGTCGGCATCATGCCGCGCACCTGGGGAGGGCTCGGAGCACGCGCTCGGCCCTCTGTACGTGGCCGCCGTAGGCCAGATGAGGTACTAGCAAAGTAGGACGCGCGTCGCACGTCGTGCTCGTCCCGAAACTAGGTGTCCCACAGTGCAAAGTCGACGGCGTACCTGGGGTCGTAGTACAGGTCGTCAGGCAGGAGGCGGTGGCGGCGATCGATCTCCTCGCGACGGGCACGGCCGCTCATCGGGACCGGCAGGATCGGCACCCGATCCGCGGACAGATGCCAGTTATTGGGCAGGTGAACGTCGCTCCAGGGGAGCAGCGTCCTGGTTTCCCAATAACGCCGGCAAAAATCCGCATGGATGTAGTGCCGATCGCGCTCGCCGGCTGCCGGAGGGGCGATGGCGAATGCGGGCGGCGCGGGGGCCCTCCGTGGGGGTGGTGCGGGCTCAGATCTGGCGGCGCGGCGGCGGTCGGAGGACGAACCAGCCTCGTGGTCGTGCGCCCCCTTGCGGCCGGTGCTCCACCACACCATTGCTGCCGGCGGCCGACGAGCTCGAGGAAGGGGAGGGGAGAAGTAGGGTTTGCGGTCGGGTTTCGAGGAGGCAACAGGACTGGAGTGGGAGCGTGGACTGCCGGTCCACGACTTCCCATTTAAGAAGGACGGCGACCGCTCGCCTGGCGGATGACAGATGGGGTCGACCGCGCGTGCGCAGTTAATTTGGGCGGTGGGAGGTAGGTGGCCGCTGCCACGCGGCCCCGATGCGGACGAGAGGCGTGTCCGTTCGCTGTCCGCCTGGACCCAAACCGGGCGCATGTTTGCGCTGGAAATGGGTCGGGCCGGACACAAAACAGACAAGATGAATCCAGGCGGTCGCGCGCTGGGCCGCGGGGTTTGTTCGTTTTGCCCCAAACGGACGGGGCCGGACGGGATGGGGTGGTGCGCTAGAGTTGGCCTTAGAGCAACTCCAACGGGGCGACCCATTTCGTTCGCGGGCGTCCGTTTGGGTCGGCGCGGACACAAAAGTCGGACCAACGGGCCGACCCAAACGGACGTGCGTCTGCTTTTCGTCCACGGGCGACCCATTCCCGGCCCATTTTTGAGCCGGATTTGCGTCGGCGCGGACACGAGACGGACGCGGGCGCTCGCCTTCTCCCCCCCCCCCCCCCCCCCCCCCCCCCCCCCCCGGGCCCGCTGGTCGGTGGCACATTGGCCTCTCCCCATCCAACAGCAAACCCTTGCCCGCCTCCTTCGTCGCTGACGCCGCCGCCCATTTTTTCCGGTAACTCTGCTGCCGGCGCCGCAACATCCGCTCTGCAATGCCGCCACCTCCCACGTCGCCCCGCCACCGCCGTCTTACCGCCGGGGAACCGACAGCTTCCCACCCCCGCTCCCCCCAACACAGCCGCGACCGCGACCAAGAAGCCGCCTCGCCACTCCGGCCAGATCCTCACCGGCACGCTCGTCGGACGCCGGCACGCTCGTCGGATGCCGGCAGGGCAGCTAGCTGGTCCGTGCGCGCCGCGACTCCCTTCGCCGGCCGTCTCCTTCGTCGACGCCCGCAAGCTGTTTGACAGTTTGCCAAGGTACAAAATGGACTCTGTCGACGAGTTCTTTTTTCACAATTTCCTTTGCGACTCTGACGATTCGTCGTCCGATGACGAGGAGGAGATATTGGCTGCCGTGTTGGTCCATCACCACCTCAATAGCCAGCGCCCGGCGTTCCTTGGCTCCATTCCAGGCCACCTTCCGGCGTTGAATCGCAACCGAGAGAGCGGGCATTTCCTTCTTTGCAAGGACTACTTTGATACAACAAATCCGTTGTTCAAACATCAGAAATTCCGCTGCCGTTTCTGTATGAGTAGGCATATTTTCAACCGTATTAGAGAGGGGGTGGTCGGCTATGATGACTACTTCGAGTGCAAAGAGGATGCCGTTGGAAAGATTGGTTTCTCCTCTTATCAGAAATGCACTGCCGCCATTCGAATGCTTGCATACGGAGTGCCCGGTGATCTCATTGACGAGTACGTCCGTATGAGCGAGTCTACATGCCTAAACTCCCTGTATAAGTTCTGCAAGGCTGTTATTGCTGTGTTTGGCCCTAAGTACTTGAGAGAGCCGACTCCTGAAGATACAGCTCGTTTGTTGGCGATGAATGCCAGCAGGGGCTTCCCAGTGATGCTTGGCAGCATAGACTGCATGCACTGGGAGTGGAAGAACTGCCCTTTCTGCTTGGCAAGGGCAGTATAAGGGCCATGTCAGGGCTTGCACTCTCATACTAGAGGCCGTGGCGTCTCAAGATCTCTGGATCTGGCACTCTTTCTTTGGCATGGCCGGATCACACAATGATATCAACGTGCTTCAGCGCTCGCCGGTGTTTGCTAGACTTGCCGAAGGTAACAGCCCACCGGTGAACTTTACTATCAACGGTTACAACTACGACAAAGGATACCTGGGTGACGGTATCTATCCTCAGTGGACCACTATTGTGAAGACAATCCCCAACCCTGTCGGAGAGAAGAGGAAAAGATTTGCGCAAGAGCAAGAGAGTGCTAGGAAGAACGTCGAGCGTGCCTTTGGTGTTTTGCAATCTCGATGGAGCATCGTTCGGTATCCTGCTAATACTTGGAGCACGCAGAAACTGTGGGAGGTGATGACTGCTTGTGTGATCATGCACAATATGATCGTAGAAGATTAGCGCCCGGAACGTCTGCACGATCAAGGGTTTTAGTTTCAAGGTGAGAATGTTGTGCCTGAGCATGGCGGAGCGACAACGTTTGAACAGTTCACCCAATTTCATCATGACATGCGTGATTGGGAAACTCACGTGCAACTGCAAAATGATTTGGTTGAGCATATGTGGGCTCATGTTGGCAACCAATAGATATATCTTCTTTATTCGGCTTGCAAAACTATGTGAGACATTTTTACTTTTATTCAGCTTGTAAAACTATGCTATTTCATTCGGTTAAAACTATGTTTATTTGACTATATGTGTGAATGCAAAAGTTGTGTGTGAAACAATGCAAAAATGAGCTATTTATTGAAATAGGGCCGGCACATATGGATCGACACGTTAGACGCACCGCCGACCCAAATCTAAAACAAGGCGAACCCCGGACGAACGGCCGACCCAAACAGACAAAAAACGGACAAAAGCACCGTCCGTTTGGTCGCCTTGGAGTTGCTCTTAGGCTCGGAAGCTCCTCGTGCCAGCGTTGCGCATTCCGTAGCAGTACAGCACGATGCACACAAAATGCACCTCCAGTACAACGCTCCTTCCATTTTGTGAATCGGGTTGAACGGACGTGCTCCGTGGGTCGGGTCTAGACACTGGCTTGGCTACTTAGCTAGTGACAGGTAGCACTAGTACTAGCACTGTAGTAGTAGTACGCCGGTAGCTTGCTTTTTTCTCTTGCCGTCGTCCTATGCCTGGGTGAGGGTGACAACACGGGCATGGGTGGCGACACGACACCTGGGACCTGGCAGCGGGCAGCGGCAGGAATCTCTCTCGAGTGCGACTGCGGACAGGAGCAGGACAGCCCGGCCGAGCAAAGCAGCGGCAGCTCCGCGTGACGCGACCAAATTGTGGCGCCGCGCAGTCGCAGAGCAAATGTGCTACTGCAGTACTACATCCGTCCTGGTTTATTAGTCTTTTATATAATTTGTGCTAAATTTTGATAAAAAATTTAACTGATAAAATGTTAGTGCATGTCAACAAAAATTATATCGTTGGATTCGTATTGGAACATAGTTTTCAATGATATAATTTTTTATGACATGCATGAACATTTTATTAGTTAAGTTTATGATCAAAATTTGACACTAATTACAATGAAGATCAATAAAACAGGACAGAGGTAGTAGCAAGCAAGCATCCTGCTTAGTCCTCGCCTCCGGCCGGTCGCCCAAGTGGACAGGAGTACTACAAGTACTTCATTCTAGCTTCGCCGATCCGACGTGAATCAATCAGTTGAGGGCAAATGATCCGCCGCTCTACACTACACACTGTATTTCGTTTCATCTGTAAATAAATTCGTCCCGATGATCCCTCCAACAGCTCGAACATTTGCAGGCTGGCGTAATCTGAAGGGCTTTACATTACGCCGTTCAGTAGAACGGTTATCGATTTCCATTCGTCGAGCATTCCTTGCGACGCATGCTTCTCGTCTCGTGGTTCAATCAGTAGAATGCATCTGCTCGAGTGACTAGGACGTCCACGTTGCTACGTACGTAGTACCTAGGCAGAATTATTGTGCCTCCTACACGCCACCAAAATACCATCCGCAGCCTACACTGGAGATGTCTACCACTAGACCGTTTTCGAGCAAATATCATGGAACAGCAAAACCAAACCCTACGCCTAAGATGTCACCTCATGGAATTTGATTATATGCGAGGCGTTTTAGGCCAACTCCAGCGCGCGACCCCATCCTGTCCGGATGCGTCTGTTTGGGGTAAAACGGACAAACCAGACGGCCCAGCGCGCGGACGCAAACGGACTTTTGTCCGTTTTATGTCCGCTTTCGACCCATCCCGGCCCAAGTTTGGTCCGCTTTTGAGGTGAAACGGACAGCGCGTAGACGGGCGGGGCGCGCGCGCTTGTCCTCCCCTGACCCGCCCGTCGATGGCACAAAGCACCAGCCCGGCGCCCCATTTCGCGTCATTTCCCCCCAAACCCTCCCACGTCCCGCCCACCACCCTCCCCCGCCCATGGCCGATGCCCCGCCGAATTTCGGCGGCCAGGACGTCGACCCGCCCGGAAAGGTGAAGAAGAAGGGGGCCAAGGGTCCGAAGAAGCTGCGGTCGGAACTCACGCCGGCGGAGCTCGCAAAGATGGACACGGAATCGGCGAAGAGCAGGAACCGGAGGGCGGTCGTCAAGGGAACGCCGCGGCCAAGTTCGCCACCGAGCGTGCTGCGTTGGAGGCCGCACGGCGCAAGGCCGAGGTCGACGAGAAGGAGGACATCGTCAACAAAGCGCACGCCCTCCTCATGCTTGGGATTTGCCGTCCGGCGGGTTTCTCTGCAGCGCCCGTCTGCTCGGCGAACACAGGCTCGTCGGTCGCCAGGCCTCCGCGCTGCCCCTCGCCGACGTCGCGGACCACGCCTTTGTCGCCCGGTTTTCCTCCGCCAAGGTACGAAGGCCAGACCCGTTTTTCGGGGTCGCCGGACGTTGGCGTGATCGCGCCATCCACCCCGCGCCCCTTGGCCGTCATCGACCTCAACATCACGCCGGGGTCCAGCAGCGGCGGTCGGCCGTCTGTCGAGATGCAAAGAAAGCAAGCACAACCGCCGTCTACGGGCACCATGCCATCGCCCCGCGTCCTGTTCGACGAAATGCCAACACCAACGCCAACGGTCGACGACCCCTTCTACAACCAGTTCATGGAGAATGTCATCTACGAGGGTGGGCATGGCGCTGCCTACGATCCCAACGAGACCCAAAGTCAGGATGGCCGTGCCCAGTACGTGGCCGATGAAGACATTGAGGCCCACGACCATGCTGACTACGACCATGGTGACTCGTGGCATGAAGATGATGACATCTATTGCGAAAGTGATGGTGATGAAGAAGATGAAGGCCTCGATATTGGGGGCGAGCCATTGTTCATCGACGAGCTCACCCAAAGAGCGGAAGCACAAAAGAGGAAGACGAGCATTCGTACGGGATCATACTCACAAGAGGAGGACAAGTTGATTTGCCAAAGTTGGATGGAGGTTCGCCAAGATCCGAGGACCGGTGCGCAACAAAAGGGACTTGTTTTTTGGACAAGAGTTCACAAAACATTCCATGAAAGAAAGTTGTTTCCGCCCTACCAATTTACGAGCGACCGTGGCATCACCTCGATCCAAAAGAGGTGGTTGTTCATCCAACAAGAATGCAACAAGTATTGTGCCGCACTTGAGAGCGTTGAAGCACGTCCCGTGAGTGGTCTCGGCATTGGGGACATGGTATGCTCTCTTGTCTTCCGTTGCTACGGCCATGAGATTTCGGCCTTCTATATGTTTTGCATGTTCAATTGTTGTTGATCGTGTAGGCATTTCAATCTTTGGAAGCATTCAAGGCCTGGCACAATGACAAGCCATTCACTCTTACGCATTGTTGGACGCTCATCAACAATTGCCCTAAGTTCAAAGATCAATACCGTGAACTTCAAAGGAAGAGAGGCAAGAAGACGGCCGCGTTGGCCAGAGGTGGAGATGGTGAGGCGTTGAAGAGGCCGAGGGGCAAGACCAACTCCAAGATGGAGGACATACGTGATGCGTCATCCATGGCCTTGCATGAGACTTTGCACGGCATGATGTCCCAAAAGGATGTGAGGGACGAGAAAAAGCGACAAAGCAAGGACGAGCAAATGAAGCAATACCTAGAGCTTCAAAGGAAGAAGCTTGAGATGGAGGAGGCGGCCAAGAAGAGGAAGATCGACATGGAGGAGGCGTCCCGGCAAAGGCAGCTCGACATCGAGGCCGCCAATGTCACGGCCAGGCAGAGGCAGCTCGACATCGAGGCCACCAATGCCGCAACCAAAGCAAAGGAGGTGGCCCTAGCGATCATGAGCGTGGACTTGACCAAGATGAGCGAGAAGACGAGGAGCTGGTTCGAGGCCAGACAGAAGGAGATGTTCGACGCCGACGGCCTGAACTAGGTGGTCTGTTCGGCCGTGGCCGTTCTTTTTGGAGGCTGGCATGGGTGCCGGCCGTTGGCTGTGTGCCGGCGAGAAACCTATTCATTTTGGAGGTTGGCTGTGTTGCCGGCGAGGTCGTGTAGGCTGGCTGTGTTGCCGGCGTGAACTAGGACCGCTGGCATGAACTACGGGCCGTGGTTATTCGAATATTGCGTTTGAAAAAGGAGGCGGACAGGATGCGGCCAAAGGATGCGTCCGCGCGTTGGGCGCACGGCCACCGCATCGCAGAAAAGACCCGGACACGACCCTATTGCCCATCTCAAACGGACAGGGTCGTGCGCTGGAGTTGGCCTTAGATCGGCACGCCCAAGAAAGGTGACCAGTCAAGCAGTAGGCGCTCATTCCTCTGCGCCCCCACAATCTGCTAAAGCGGAGGGGGAAAGCAATCAAAGAAGCCAAAGCGATGTGATGTCCCTGCCTGCTCCTGCTCGCTGCTGCTGCTCGCTGCTACGGTTGCTTTGATCCAATGCAACGTCCAAAAGCAAAAGCAGAGAGCTAGCCAGCAGCACAGCACAGTAGTACTGTGCTACAGTGAGAACGTGAGCGCGAGGCCAACCGGGCTGCATGCCGAGGGACTGGGGGAGACGTTGTGCCAAGCCCGCGCATTGAACTGCTCCAAAGCGCGCGCCTTTCTCGCGGTCCGATGCGTTCAAAGATCTCTGCGGCGAGCGAGAGCGAGAGGGAAAAAAAAAGAATGAGTGAAAAGATGGGCGATGCAACATCATCATACCGGCGCTTGGAGTGCAAGGGCGAAAAGGAATTTTGTTCAATTCAAACCCGGGCCTCTGCCTCTGGCTCTGGCTCCATCATAAAAGGACCACACCACTACACCCTCAGGACTCACGAAGCCAACGCTCCATCGCAAGCCATTTCCATTTCCTCGAGTAGTTTTCCAGAGCCGAGAGGCGCAGGGAGGAAAGAAGAGAAGAAGCTGCCATGGCTTCCATGACCCAACCCATGCCGTATTACCCTACCACCAACCCCATCATGCACGCGCAGCCGGCTCCCACGCCCAGGGGCTCCTTCGCGCCGGTGTTCACCGTGCTGGGCGTCATCTCCTTCCTCGCCGTCGTCGCCTGCGTCGCGGGGCGGCTGTGCGGCCGCCGGCTCTCCAAGAGGAAGGCCTACGCCGACCAGCACTACTACGGCACCAACGCGGTCGGCGGCGACCTGGAGAAGGGCTTCGAGGTCAAGTACCCGCCGATGAAGCCCATGCCGAGCTCCCGCGCGGTGGTCCACGACATGGACGACGGCTTCGAGATCAAGTTCGCGCCTGGGAAGCCCGCGGCGTGGAAGACCGACGCCAAGGCCGACAACAGAGGGCGCCACCAGCAGCAGCACCAACACCATCCCCAGGCCGGCATGCCGAAGGAGTACGCCGGTTTCAGGTACCCCGCGACTGCCAACGGTGCGGTCAGGCAAGGGCAAGTAAGGGGCGGAACGTTCGTCTCTGCAAAGCCCGGTTCATGATCATCACAATAGCTTTTAGGTTCACAGCTTGATGCATCTCATCATATGATAAGAGTGTCTGCTAGGCAAATTACTAGGCATCCATGATCCATCGGCGATCATAGCGTTTTCGTTCTTCACTCTAGTTTTGGGGCGCGCTCTGCAAAGTCTGTACTAGTTCCCAGTCACTTCCAGATTGTATTTTGTACATTAAACCCATCAAGCAGTGAAGAACATCCCATTCTCAAGTGCTACAGCTGCACGAAAGCATCAGTCGTCGATAGGGTCCTGGGGAGCTTCGTTGGCCTTGCGCTTGATGGTGATGACTGGACACTCGGCATGCTTGACGCAGAACTCGCTCACCGTGCCCACGAAAACCCTGCAACGAAAAACACCGACCGTTTAGTTCAAGCGGAAATTCTGCTTTGCTTTACCCACAAGAATGGACCACAATATAGGAGTAGTTCAGAAAAAAAGTCACACGGCATAGTTCAGTGATGTGCACTTTGTCAGAAGAAGAATCTAAGCTGCATATAAAATATATTGTGGTCACAGGAAGGAACAAAACGAATGTACCTGAAAACATAAAGAAACCTTATGTATATAGGTTGCATCATAAGGATGCATTCACAAACAATGATAGAATGCATTTGGATTTGAAAAATATTCTGGGAAGATAAAACCCTCACACGCTCTCTTATTCTGAAAAGACAAAATTAGGTTGTGGAAAATTCGCATTGGTCACAGCTATCAGCTATGGGTGCAAACGTAGCATATGGCATCAGTCCATGTGAAAACTTCACCAATTGGAAACTAAAAATCAAGTAACCAAGTAAAAATGCCCTTATGACCAGCTAACTTTACATCAGTGCCATAAAGTGTTGCAGAGATGTAATGTATGGCAGAATTACGTCCCATCATAAATATATCTCATAAACTGGGAGAAAAACAGTGAGTTCGCAGGATTTGTAATCAAACTACATTACCCTGAATAGTAGCCAAACAGCTCAATGACGTAGGGCAATAGCATACACGTACATGAGGTTGCCTGTGCATCATAGTACTAGTTCTACACAGATAGACCACTTGCATCATAGGCAGGGGCATGATTAATTTCTTTTGAGGAAGGGGTACGATTAGTTCTGTACGAGTAGCCCCTGCTTGAACTGGTTCGACATTCAGGGTTTTACGGACCTGGTGAAACGAACCAGCAACGCAGCCCCCGCGTCGCCCCTGCTTGGGCGACTCGGGCGGCGCCCAAACCCTAGCCGCCGGGGCCGCGATCTCCCTCTTCCCCTCCCTCCGCCGCCGCCGGGCTAAACCCAGAGGCCGACGGCGGTGGCGGGGGACTCCCTCTCTCCCGCGTCTTAGGGGTGGTGCGGTGCCCCTAAACGCGTGGTGGCGCGGCCGATCCAATCTATGCGTCGCGGCGGCGATGGTTGCGACAGGCGGCGGCGTGGTGGCTGGCCCTGCCATGGGCGGCGGCAGCTGCAGGTGCGGCGCATCACTGTACCGCGAAGGGCGGTGGCTGCGGGCGGCGGCGGCGGCGTGGAGGGCCTGGTGGACTGTTCGGCGGCGCCTCTGGTCAGATCTGATCCGGCAGATGCAGCCGGCGGTGGTGGCCATCTCCTCCGTCAGAGGCGGTCGGCCTGAGGCTGGATGACCAGATCTCGAGATCCGTCATCTAGTCCCGGCTGCGAGTCGGGAAGACAGAGTTGCCGATGAAAATCGAGCCGATGGCAGGCGATGGCGGCGTTCTGCGCCGTTACCTTGATGAAGGCATCGTCGTGTAACTTCTGACGACCCACTCTTGCTGCTCCAGGGGAAACCCTAGGATCTGGTCTTCCAGATCGGACGATGGTGGTACTACGGTGTCGTTTCTCTCTTGGGAGCATCGTTGGTGGAGCAGCTGGAAGACAGAGGCAGGAGGTGGAGCGGCTTCGTCTTGCACGGAGCTTCGGTGGAGATGTCAAGTCATGCCTAGCCGGCAGGTGCTACGCTGTGTCATGCCTGGTCGGCAGGTGCTACGCACGACAGATCCTCCAGAATCTTCGCGTCTGGATGGACGAGCGCAGGGCAGTGGCGCCGTTGGGCGCCGTGGTGGCGTCAACGGATGGACGGACTGGCAAGGATGATGCGGATCTCTCTCCTGAAGATGGGTCAGCGGTCCGATGATGATGGCGGCTTCTAAAACGTATGCATGTGGTGTACGCTTTAGGTCTGCTGCACCGGCTATTCGTTCCGATACGTTATGTGGATGGATCGGCGACGACACCAGTTTTAGATATGGGGAGTGAGAGCACTCCACATTATTGAATTTTGTAGGTGTGAGTGGTGGCTTTGGGTGGCTTGATGTATGTTCTTGTTAGACCTATGTTGAATAATAAATAAAGATGGCCGTATGCATCGATTGATGCAGAGGCCGGGGGTTTTAACCTCCTTTTCCAAAAAAAAAGTTCTGTGCGAGTAGGACGTTAAATCATCGAGTCTTTTTATCAGTGGCACGTTCTCCTAGAGTAATACTTAAAAAGTGTTTATCAATAGGCTTTTTCACAATAGCTAGGCACGCTTCTACTGTTGCTTGATTTACAAGGCAGCATCTTATCTAGGGAGCACGAATATCAAAATCCCTCTTAATGGGCAGGCATGCGCACAAAGTGGTAAAGAACTTGCACCCTGCATCTATGCACTCCGAAATTTCTTTCAGAACTTGACCGTATTTAGCACCAACACAAATCAGAGCGAATGGCAGGAACAGATCGTACCAACTGGGAAGGCCACAACTTAAATCTAGACATGTAGGACTTCACTACAAGGTGCATGGGCATATACCACTTGGAATAAGCAGGTAGCTATCTCAAAAAATAATCAAAAAAAGGTGCATGGGCATATAACAATGCACCATGTTCTCTGATCATCTATCCATGTAAGGTTACCTTTTTTTCTATTACGAAAATGGAAGGAATACGATACCTTTTTTTTCTAAGAAAAGCATATCATGATGACAAATTGGGAAGGAGGTTTGGTATGCCAAATACAGACGATAAAATGCATATAACTTATTCGAAAGGGACCTATGTAAAGAGTTCAACAGTATCAGATTTATCGTGGTATGTTCAGATTTGAGTTCAAGGTTAGCAAATCAAGCATAGCGTCCAAATTCTAATGTTTTTATCTACAATAACTATTTCACAGTCGGCTCCCAATATCCGACGTTAACTGTGTTTGGTGTATTACAGAAATCATTTTTGATTAAGTTACCAAGGTGATCAACACAAATTTGAGAACAAAAACTCGTTGGCTATTTCCCCATGTTCTGTAAGACACAGCTGTGGGTTATTCAATAGATCTAATTCAAAGTGTCTCTATTCAACCCTCATCTTAGAGATCTCTATCATAACCATATAACCAGAAGTCCAAAATTGACACGATCAAGATGCAAGAACTGATGTTCTATGCTTGCATGTACAATGCTTATCGCAAATACTGCAAACATTTGGTAAAAGAAACACAGTTGTTCTGATACAATCATCTAACATGCATGAAAATTAGCAAGATGATATTTTCTGTGTTTGGCATGTTAGTAAGATAGGTGGTATGCTTGCTTCAGAATACAGCAACATTAACCTGCCACTATACTAAGGTAACAAACAGAAAAGAAACAGAGGAGGGACAATACTGTAATATCATAACAATATCATGAAATCAACTGTTCAAATGCCCCCATCAACGACACAGTACATTCGATCCAGCCCAATTTTGCCAAAGTAAGTTGATAGTGAATATATATCTTAGTTTGGATGAGATGCACACCTAGCTGATGAACCATTTTATCAAAACATACATGTAGCCATGTTATTACACAATGAAGATTACTCATACACCCTTCTATAAAAATGAAATTCAAGCTGACACAGTAGGTGATTTTAACATAAATTACCTCTGAAATGGCCCGAGGCCTCTACTTCCCACAACTAGAAGATCAGGCTGGACTCTCTTCACCTCATGGCAGATAACCTCCTTTGGATCCCCATGTTTGGTCCAAGCTTCACATTTTATCTGCAGCATAATTAGATAAGCTGTTAGGAACCAAAATGGCAACTGTTCCTGACTGGAGCCTACAATACTGGAGAAAAAAACAAAATGTAACTACCCCCAATCGATGGCATTCGTTCACGAAGTACTCAAGTAGGTGAATCCCTCTTATCTTGTCTCTCTGCTTCATGCTCTGGAAGTCCATCGGTGATGCATATATACTATCCATATCATCAAATCCTTTTGAATTGGCAACAAAGACAAATCAGAAATACATCAGGCAGATAAAAAAAATATGATCCAAATATCTAATGTTTAAGCAAATACTCGGTACTCCATAGTGTACTGTTTCACAATTAACTGGGAGAAAATGATACTCCCTCCGATCCGAATTAATTGACGCAGCCTCTATACAATATAAACTGGACATCGTATAGAAGCTGCATCATTTAATTCGGATCAAAGGGGGTACATGCAAATGCATGTGACATGAGTCTACAAGAAGTGATTTACTGATCAGAATTCAGGCTGAACATCCACATTAAATGGGCCCTGAGCCTGACAGTGGATCTCAAGGTAGGATTCCTATGCAAACAATTTGTTAACCAGATATCAGCTATACCATATTATAACATAAAGCACTAGCACCGACTGAGTTAGTTAACTACCCAGCTATCTTACAAGTAAGGAGCTATTTCAAGCAGCAAGAAGTGACACAAAAAAACGGTTTAGAAGACAAAGAGGGAAAGCATTTTAAGTGGCATCGAGAGAAGTGCTCCCTAAGCTTTCTTGGTCATTCTCTACTGAACTTCAAGTATCAGCTGAAGTGCCTTTTAGTCCACAAATCGCGAGAACAGAACAAAGATTCAGGTCAAATCATAGGAAAGCACAAAAGCTATTTTGTTGCATACACTAGTTTGAGTGGCATAGCAAACATGCAGAAAAACAAGCATGCATAGTTAGTAAACAACTCGATGGACAACCAACACATGTGGATATGTAATACCCTGCAGTTGCTATTATAACGACACAACGTGCCTTTACCTTCATCCGGCCATTCCATGGGAATCAAAAGGACTAGCTGTTGCAGACTCACTATCATATACTGCCACGTTAATTCATGAAAACCTTTGCAAAGTAAAATTAAACAGCTTAATTTTTTGGAGCGCTTCCTCTCCGCTCGTCCTACTATAAAATTGAAGGGCAACTCTTCTTTCTTGTGAATCATTTAAAATATTTTGAATTGACTTTGGACAAATTATTTCCAGAATTTTGCTGGAGGTACGCCTCTAAGGGCATGACAAGAAAAATAAAGTCATTGTATTCCTGAAGAACGGTTGAATGAAGCAAATAGCACATCGTGCAGTTATAATAGCAAGGCAAGAGGACACTCTTCCACCCCAAAATGGCCTAAATAGGATACTAGACATAAACAGGTATTACGAGCCAAATATTGTTGCAAGAGCAGCATTTCTTCAAACACGAGAAACAAGGTGTTGCAGAAAATAATACTGGGCAGCAGAAACAGCTGAGGAGTGGTAGATAGTATATCAACGTGTAAGGTGTAGGCTGACAAGGCCCAAGCCAGTATGCCTTCATAAGTGAACCCAACTGGGGCGCATCAATCGAATGACATGCTCTTCTAAACTGTGCAGTATGCCTTCCATTAAAAAATACACTGTGTAGTACCACCACAAGTGTTTGTTAAGATTAGAGGATATAAAACCTCTGCAATCTGCATTTACACAACTTACAAAGCACTAGTACCGCACCAGTCATGCAGTACCCTCTATCCAGAAACAGCAAAAACTACATAACCAGCAGTCCAGTTCAGTACATTATCAAGGGTAGACAACAGGCCATGAAAGCAGAGCCACTTGGTGCATTCGCCACAGCTTCTGGTCATGGCATTTGTAGCGGTACACTTAATTCAGATGCCGCAACAACTACCAACAAGGCAACAACCACCAGCTAGTGTGAGTAACCTACTGCAATTGTACATGCCATTGACTAACCCTGAAACAGAACAAGCTCCCCAAAAAGTACCGTGTCAACTATATGCAGCCGAAAAAGGATGCTACGAGCGGATGCATCAGAAGCATGTAATCTCCCTCTTCTGTCGACAGTTCGTGTGATTCACACCAAAACACTACAGTCTAGTACACAGGTCGCAGTAGCAGACGCATCCTGTGTACAGGAACAGTGGGATTGCAGTAAGGATAGCACGGATCAATGCTAAGAACTCATCGTGCATTCGATCTGAAACCACTAGGGCGTGCTACGAACAGATACACCTTGATCGAAGAAGAGGCACCGCCCACATCGCGACGGCGTCGCATACCAAGGCCACACCACCACCACCCTGCGCTGACCGAGAGGGAACCGGCGCATTTCGTCGAGCACCTCAAGTACGCAGCAAGCAAGCAAATCCACCCATGGGGCATCTCACGGAACGCACGAGAGGAGCGCGCGGTTACACGTACCATCCTCGTCGGGGACCTGGACGTGGAGGAAGAGGAGGTGGAAGCCGTCGGTGTTGGAGCGGACGAGCTTGGAAAGCATCCAGTCGAAGGCGGAGCGGCAGCTGATGGAGGGGTGCGGGTACCCCTTGAGCGACGACTCGTTCACCGCCATCATCACCCGCGTCGGCGCCGACGAATCCGCCATTTGCGCACGCCCTCGCTTGCTGTTTGCTTCCTTGGCAAGAAGAAGGGGAAGAGGAGTTTTGGGGAAATTTTGAGGAGGACAAAAAGCAATCTACGTTTTCCTTCTTCATTTATACTGGGTCCGGTCATTTTCACTCTTTTTGCTATGGCCACAAAAAGCAATCTACGCTTTCCTTCTTCATTTACATCATCCAGACCCCAAAACCGCTCAATTTTGGAATATCCGTGTAATGTACATTACTAACTTGAATGCAATTTTTTTAACATAAATCCAAGTGGTCCACATACACAAACATACACTCATTCCTATGAACGCACGCACGCACAATCTACCCCTATTAGCACATCCGAAAGACTGACCCGGCATAGCATCTTGAGATTTTACAAAATCACCACAAGCGCCTCGCAGTCAAGTCTATGACTTGAAACCTGGTGGACTGGGGATACCACTGTCCTCCTAACCATTCAATAACAGCTTGGTTCGCAACTTGAATAGAATTGTATTGGCCAATCAATTAAGGAGAACTTTTTTTTTTTACAAAACTCACTTGTGAGAAAATGCTTTCATCGTTTGGCTGGACTTTCAATTTTGTAGTACCATAGAGACTGGGGCATCACACTGTTGGTTAGGCGTGCGAGTGTGTGGTCAGCCCGTCTGTGTCCGAGTCTCAACTCACCTGTGGTGCTTACGGTTGTTTTTTCTATTAGAAATGCCATCAAGGGCTAGTCCTTGTTGGCCCGTTCTTATTTTATTTTGCAAGGACATCTCCAATGCAAACCATCTAAAACTGATATTTTATTTGTATGTTGTACGAGAGTCCATCCAACCATGCATGCATCCATTTCAAAGCAAATTTGAACAAAACAGACAGATTCCATGCAAACAAGATAATTTCATTTAAACCAGATCAAATCCATTACATTTTCGACACATTCCAAATAAACAAAAGTGGTCGGGACTTAACCTAATCTAAATGATCACCGGTCGTGGTGGAGTCCGCATCCCACGTCCTGTCTTCGCAATGTCCGGCAAGCTCACCGTCTGTGAGCCCCGGGAAGTGAAACCGTGGGAGGGAAAGAGTAGCAGTGGCCTTCCCGGGATCCAAGTCATGGTGGCGTCCCATGTGCTACTCTTCCTCGCTCGAGTCCGCCATGTCGACGGCGCCGGGCGTGGAAGGATCGGCCTCATGGTCGTGGCGGCGTGGTCAACGTGGAGCTGACGCCATCCACGATCGTCCAGCCCTCCTCTTTGGCCACCTCCATGTCGATCTTCGCGAACAGTGTGTCCCTCTCCGCCCGCAAGACACGCAACCACCATCGCTCGCGGCTATCTCACAGGCGCTGCGCATAGACTGGTGGAGCGCCCGCTACTCATCCAGGAAGCCTAGATCCCCCGTGACCATGGCCGCGACGTCATCGTCGTTTGCCTGCTCGCCGATAATTTGCCCCTTCGCAAGCCGTGCTCGTCGATAAGCCTGAGGTTATAGCTTGGGTCCTCGCGCGCTTGTCAAAACGCCGACACCGGCGGTGCCTGCTGCTCTTCCATCATTGCGGCCTCGAAGTGCGCACGTGCCTGCTCCAAGGTGATGCCAACATGGACCGGCGAGGGTGGTGGCGTCGGCTCATCGTCGTGCGCGCCGTCCATCGTCTCGTTGGTGTCGTTGCCCTCCGGCAAGCTCGCCGGCAAGCCAGCCTCTTTCTGGCCGGCACGACGGGCCTGCCAGGCGGCCGCAATGTCGGTCAGCTTGTGATTCTGTTCGGTGGAACCTGTCCCACAACGCTTTGAAGCTCGAGGTCATGGTGGACATGGTGCACGGAGGAGATTAGGAGTGGAGGTGTGGTGTGGTACAGATCGTGTCGGGCCTGATCATATATAAATAGGGGGCGTCGGCCAGGCCAAGCGGCAGGCTGTGTGAATGCGGGTACCGGCCAAGACAAGCGGCGGGTTGGGTGAATGCAGGCGCCATAGTGGTTTCTCGACAGTCGCGCTTTTTTAATGCCTGCAGACGGACAGACGGGCAACCAGTTTGAATGCGGAGAGAGTCATTCAGCCAAGTCTCTCCGGCATCAAACAGGCGCGGAGATTGATGGCACACAAAATCGTCATTACACTTAATAGGGTGGCGAACGCAGCCAGAAGAACCAGATCGGAGATCACACAAGTGAGTTACTCAGGTTCGGGCCTCATATTGAGGTAATACCTGTAACGCCCGGATAATCAAGCTACAGTAATCCTATGTTAATGGTGCCATGTCATCGTTTTCATTGTGGCTAAATCCCCCTTTGATTCCATCCGGTTCAAATTCAAATTTAAATTAAAGTCAAGGTTTAAAGTTTTCAAAATGCCAAAACAAAAATGTTCGTTGTGTTGCAAATATTCAATAAGAAATTGTGATGAATTATCCAACCTAATTTGAGTTATTAAAAATGCCCTTAACAAATTATATAGTGGTCCAACAACATATTAATTGGCTTATTCAATTTCTAAAAATGCTTGAACAATTCCTTTGGCTCTGAAACTTTTTATGCAACACTACAATGTTGTGCCTGATTTATGTGTTAAGTTTAACATTCAACTAAATTCATTTGGTCACTCAAATAAATACAAATCAATAACTAATTAAATACAAAAAAAGGGAAAACAAGAGAGAAAGGCCCCTCCCCTCCCCCTGGGCCACTTGGCCCAGTTGGCCTGCTGGCCCAGCAGCCCACCTCCCCCACTCATCCTGTTCCTCCCGCTACAGGAGACAACAGGGGATCGTGGCAGGCATCCGTGGTGACGCCGGCCACGCGCCGGCCATCGCCCGTCCGCCCCCCTTCTTAACCCCGGGGCGCCCCAAACCCTAGCCCCTCGCATCTCTCTCCCTCGTGCCCCCTCCTCCCTCTGCGCTCGCCGGCGTCGCGGCGCCCCGACCGGTCCGCCTCTGCCCCGCCGACCTCGCCATCATCCGCGGCCACCGTCGTCTCCGGCATGCGGGAGCACGTCCAGGAGGTCCGCCGCGGCCGGATCCGTCCGTTCCGGGGACCAGATCAAGCCGGGACGGTCCGTGTGCTCGCCATCGAGCCCTTCTCCGCCGCGGACGTCACCAACTCGTCGCCGTTGCCACTGCTCCGGGCCGCCTCCGACCTTCTAACCTCGTCCACGAGAACTGGGGTGAGCTTCTCCCTCGGTCCCCCTTTTAGCCCTTCGATTTGGACGCCGTAGGCCGTCATCTCCGTCGAGCTTGAACCCCCGCGTACGCGTACGTGCGTGCGCTTGCTGCCGCCTGTTACTGCTTCTGCTGTCGCTGTTGCCCGTGCTGCCTGTTGCCGCCGCTGCTCTGTATTGCTGCTGCTGCTGCGTGATGCTACTGCCTGCTTGCTGCTACTGCTGCTTGTTCCGCGGCTGCTTTGCTTGCTACTGCTCTCTGCTGAAGCTTCCCACTGCTGCCGCTGCTACTACATGCTGCCGCCGCTGCTCTCTGCTGACGTTTGATGCTCTGCTGCTCTTGCTTGCTACTGCTACTGTATCTGCTAGTTGCCACCGCTGCTGCTCCGTGCTTATCCCGCTGCTAGTGCTGCTCGGTTGCTGGTGCTACTGCAGCCTGCTACCTCCAGCTGCGGCTGCTACTGGCCATGGCCACGGCATGGCCAAGTGTGCTCTATGTGTGTGTGTGTGCCGTATGTGTGTGGTGTGTGTGTGTCCCGCTATGCCACAGCCGTGTGTGGCCGGCCCTTGTTAGTTTAGGATTAAAATTAGTACTAAGTTAGTCTAATAACAGATGACATGTGGACCACTTTTAGTTTAAAGAAAAAGCTAATTAAAAAATGTGTAAGTCAATGGCATATGGGACCCACTTGAACTGTTCATATGTGGACTAGTCAAATATTGACTGGGTCAACTCTGCTCACTGACCCCACTTGTCATGCACTCTGGCTGGCACTACCCTAGGTGGCAAAAGTATTTACTGTTATTTTTAGAATTTAAAAAAAATCCAGAAAATTAGAAAAATGTATAATACTTTGATAATTCATAGAAAAATAACTGTAGCTCGGATGAAAAAGTTTTATATATGAAAGTTGCTCAGAAAAATATGACGAATCCGAATACGCCCTCCGTTCATCTGTAACATGTCCCTAGCATAGCGAACATCGAACCGTCCCCCTCCGGTTTATCTGTCCGAAAATACCAAACTCCGGGAAAACATTCCCGGATGTTTTTCCCCTTCGCCGGTATCGTGTGACACCGCGTTAGAACACCCCTAGCACCGCTTATTGTCATGTCATGCATATGTGTGCTTTGTATTTACTGTTTCTTCCCCCTCTTCTTCTCTGGTAGACCCCGAGACCGCTGCCGATGCCGCTGTGATCGACCACGTCGACGACGACTCTTCTTCCTTTTCAGCAGAGCTTCCAGGCAAGCATCCCCTTTTGAACATGCCTATATCGCCTATTCTCTTCTCTCTTGTGGTTGCATTAGAATTGCTGCTGCTACTGTTTATCCTATTCCGATGCATAGCCTGTTTATTGTAACCTACTATCGATACCTTACCTACTTATCCTAAACTGCTTAGTATAGGCTGGATAGAGACCCCAGTGACCCCACTTGTCCCGGTTGCCCCGCTGGATTATCGGAAGACTCGACAACCAGGCCCCAGCACCGCACATCACCCCCTTAGTTGTACGACACTGCAGCGTTACTATCGAGTGCCGAGGGTGATACCTCGTATAGCACTTCTGATGTTAACTTTGTAGAGTAGCTATTCGGTTGTGGTCATCGAGGGTGATTCCTCTTTCACCACTCCCGATAACGACGCTGTCGTGCAACACCTCAAGTGTGAACCCAGCGAGGGTGATTCCTCCGAGTTCACCTTGACGGATACATCGAGTAGGAATCCAACGAGGGTGATACCTCGGATTCTTCAGATGTTATGGACACACGGATACTTGGACTTTACAACTGATACTCGGAAAGGCGGGTCGACCCTGAGGGGTACCCGCGAATGATGGGATGTCGGGTTGACCTGGAGGTTATCCGTGAGATAAATACGAGGCGCGGCCGGGCATTCTTAGCCCTTGCAGCAAGTCCTCGAGACAGGGCGACGGGGTCACATCGATCGTGAGTCTCTGCTCATTACCGCAAGCCCCTAATCCACTAACGATTTGGATATTTGATCCGAGCAGGCCTCTGGCCTGATAGCACTAACCATCACGTGGGAAAAGTTATGGGCACTCTGCATCGTGGCATCAGCCGAAAGCTCTGTCAGACGTCCAGTTCAGCCTGGCGGCCGGGCTGGGCCGGCACCATCCTGTAGTGGTGGAGCCTGGTTCGCCCTGCACGCAACGACCCGGAGGGCGAGGGGTGATGGCCCAAGACCCCCTTGCGCTTAGGATGTAGACCGACGGGGACCTCTCTGCTGAGCTGTAGGTAGGGTTGCGGTGTATCATTTGGCTGAGGCCGGGCATGACCCAGGAAAGTGTGTCCGGCCGGAGTTAAGCGAGCGTGGTGGGTAAGTTGGTGCACCCCTGCAGGGAAGAAAACATCTATCGATAGCCGGTCCCACGGTAAAGGACACTCGGAGTTGTATCCCGATCGATACAACTAGAACTTGAGATGATACCTGGATATGTGGCTCCGGGATCGCTTTCTCGCAGGGAGTCGAGGAAGGATCTCTGGGCGAGGTTGATAACACTACTACTTATATATTGTACTGATCTACTCTCTTCTATTGCTGCAAGACCGCTGAAGATGCTAGTCTTCGATAGGACTAGGCCTTCTCTCTACTCTGGCATTTCTGCAGCCCAATCCACATATACAGCATTCCTTTGATAATGTTGCCTATGTAGTGTAGATCCTTGCTTGCTGAGTACTTCGGATGAGTACTCACGGTTGCTTTGCTTTCTTTTTCCCCATATCCTTTTGATGCAACCAGATGACGGAGCCCCTGAGACAGCTGCCCCGCCGACGACTACTATTACCACCTCGAGGGTGGTTACCTCTACAAGTTGGCCGACGTCCAGGAGTAGGATCGGAGGGTCCCAGGCAGGAGGCCTGCGCCTTTCGATCGAAGCTTTTATTTTGCGCCGCCTTTCTTAAGGCTTCTTTGTTAACTTATGTCTGTACTCAGATGTCTAACGCTTCCGCTGATGCTTGTTTGTCATCAAGCTTATGTATTCGAGCCCTCGAGGCCCTGGCTTGTATTATACAACTTGTATGACTTTATTTATGTTTTAGAGTTGTGTTGTGATATCTTCAAGTGAGTCCTTAGGCTTGATCGTGTGCATTTGCGTGTATGATTAGTGCATGATTAAGCCGGGGGCGTCACAGGTTGGTATCAGAGCCGACTGCCTGTAGGAACCTCCCTTTCCAACTCCTTGGCCGAAGTTGAGTCTAGTGGTCCAAAACTGTTTTACTAACTTGGCTGTGTGGCTTACGGACCCACGTCGCCAACTGGGTGGTGTTAGGATCTTTTATTCCTCGTCTTTACTCTTGGACTCTGATCTCTCTTCTATTCGGGTTAAAGATTTTACTAACTCTGGCATTAGGTTCTCGTAACCACTTCCTCCCGGAGAGCCCCTTCACTACATATGATCGTCTGCCCCATCAGAAGACTCTGAAGTTACTCCTCGAAGTTCCCGAGACCCTTGAGCCCCGCTTTTGCAGTTCCCTATCACTGATAAATCCTCGTGGATAACTACGCATCCTTGCCGTTTGTACGTTCTTTCCCAGTTGCTCTGGTTATTACCAGATATCCCGAGATACTCTCCATTGTCCTGAGCATCCTTTGTGCCTACTGCTTTGCAACTTCTTTCGCACTGCGAGTAATTCTTCATACTTGCGGGGAACCGTTCATCCCCAGATGTTCATGCGTTTCCCAAATACTTTGAAATGCTATCTGATTTCCTGAAAATCCTTTGCAGCCTATTGCTCTTGATTCTCCTTGCCTGCTTGCATTATGGTTAATTCCATATGTCTAGCAATATTTATTAAAATCCTTTATGGTTGTCATTCTGTTCCTATGGATTCAATGTGTGTGCGACTACTCGCAATCATCAATTAATCCTTAGAAATTTTCTTTTCGGCTCAGACATCGTTCCGGATATGAGCTAGTTCTTGCCCAATCAAGAATTGATCGGGAGCGCCTTTAAGTCTGTTCAACCTATCCATCTTCGATCAGAGCAACTGATTCTGATACACCGATCTAGAAATCAAATTTCTTTGCATTTAAGGATCGAATTATTCAGATGTTTCTATAAGCCGGTGCCTTTGCCTTCCTTCTCCCTCTGATTGATTACCGATACTCACATTAATTCCGTCGTGAATCGCCAGATCCATTGTTGGGTTGTTATCCGACAGTGTCTTTATCATCCAAAATCTTGTGAGGTTTTCCCTGATACATAATGCCTTTGGTAAATTGTATCCTCTGCCTTGTCAACCATGCTCTGCTATCAAGCTTGTGTTATATACTCTTGAAATTTGTGGTATATGTTCCTAAGATGCCCCTATGGGTTGAACTTATGCCTTCCATAATCTGTGTGAACTCGAAGATTATGCGGGTTATATCTACCGGAGTTTCGTCGGATAAATTCAACTCTACAACTTCTTTGAAGGCGAGAAGCAATTGAAAGGTTATGCATTGAAGAGGTGGGAGTCGACCTTGGACCTTTGTGTTCATGCCCACGGACCCGATGTGGAACTTATCATGCAAGCTTCTTGTAATAGTAATTAATCCCTTGCTATAAATCCATCTTGTATTTTTCCTTGGTCCTTTGCAATCGTGATTCCGACCATGATTGTTCTTCTTTGATCCCATTTCGCGGACAAGTTAAAGCACTTGCCTTCTGCAAATCAATATGCCTGTCCAACCTCTATTCTGATCTACCTTCAAGTATTGCCCCATGATATCTCAAGGATATTGTGTCATTGCACTACCTCTTGTGAATTCTTATTGGAATGATACTCCATCACATCATTCCTAGCCTGATCGGCTATATCATTATCGTGCTAACTTTTAACTGTGCTACCTGGTCCTCATGCCCGAAGTAACTTCCGACGATGAGCTAAGCTTACGTCGATCTTCCTCATCTTATCATTTCACCTCGAACAACAAGCTTGATTTCGAGCTTGTGCCGTATCCGTGGTTTCAATAACCTTTCGCTTCATCATTCCTTTTTCCGGATGCCGTCGTTGAACAATTGCATCTTCATAGAGCCTCTCGACAAAATTAGTCGTGATCACCATCAATATACTGACTTGTTCTAGGATATCAATCGAATTCTTGAGGAGAAATACCATCCTTGCCTCTCGATGATTTGTGTTATCATCGACAACATCCTTGATTTCCTACCAATACAGACTTGGTCATGTTTTGGTTATATCTTACGTTCCTTGACATTCTTGGAACTGTTCCTTTGTACTTCTTGTAACCATCAGATTCAATCTTTGCTTGAAACACCATGTTAATGCTACCTCGAAGCATAACTGTGGTACTCCGAACGCCAATAAGAACATTGGAGGCACATTGCCAAATGCTTCTTGATCTATTATCCGGACACCGTTGTACGGGTAACATCTTGATTTTTTCCTCGCCCCTTTATCTAAATGATTTTGTACTTGCTGTATTGTCAGGTATATCATGTTCTGCTTTTTCTTGGAAAAATACAATCCTAATTCTTGTGTATAAACACATTTTCCTTTCCATTGGTTTGTTTAACTTTTCTTGTGATCTATATGATATAAGCAGAAATAATTCCCTGCTTACAAAACACCCCAATGTACAACCTTGTCAGTGAGACCCTGTTACTATTGTTGATGACATTCCGGTAACCACTGATGGACGAGAACTTTGCCTATTGGTCCGCCTCGTTCAACGAGCAGGAAAACGGTTCTCTTCGTCCCTCGCCCTTGGTACCAACGTTGTTACCGACATAACTGACAGACTATCCTCTGACATACCTTATTGTCGTGAGCGGTAAGATGTCACCGTTCTCCCTACTCTCGATCGACCCTCATCACAGTTCCACAGGATCGAAACCTGACTCTCCTGTACATCCCTGTTTTCCAAAATTGTCCGTCGCGCTTGGCTCCGTATGTAAATCACGAGCCACCTACCTAGTGATATATTCTGATAACAGACGCAATACTTATTCCCATTGCTCTGAACCTCTTTCACCCTCTGTTTCAGGCAACGAACGGTTGCCTACCCGCTTGAAGCTTCTTATTGCACCTTCTTACCTTGCTCTCCATGACTTTCTTGAATTTCAACTCGAGAGTTGCCTCTATGCCACGTTCACCGAGATAGACCCCAGGTACCTATCTTGTGTTGAGCTCCGTCCTTCCCGAGTCTTTCCCCCTTACTCCACCCCTTAAATCTCGGGAGGAGATTTCTTGTAGTGGAGGAGATTTGTAACGCCCGGATAATCAAGCTACAGTAATCCTATGTTAATGGTGCCATGTCATCGTTTTCATTGTGGCTAAATTCCCCTTTGATTCCATCCTGTTCAAATGCAAATTTAAATTAAAGTCAGATTTAAAGTTTTCAAAATGTCAAAACAAAAATGTTCGTTGTGTTGCAAATATTCAATAAGAAATTGTGGTGAATTATCCAACCTAATTTGAATTATTAAAAATGTCCTTAACAAATTATATAGTGGTCCAACAACATATTAATTGGCTTATTCAATTTCTAAAAATGCTTGAACAATTCCTTTGGCTCTGAAACTTTTTATGCAACACTACAATGTTGTGCCTGATTTATGTGTTAAGTTTAACATTCAACTAAATTCATTTGGTCACTCAAATAAATACAAATCAGTAACTAATTAAATACAAAAAAGGGAAAACAAGAGAGAAAGGCCCCTCCCCTCCCCCTGGGCCACTTGGCCCAGTTGGCCTGCTGGCCCAGTAGCCCACCTCCCCCACTCATCCTGTTCCTCCCGCTACAGGAGACAACAAAGGATCGTGACAGGCATCCATGGTGACGCCGTCCACGCGCCGGCCATCACCCGGCCGCCCCCCTTCTTAACCCCGGGGCGCCCCAAACCCTAGCCCCTCGCATCTCTCTCCCTCGCGCCCCCTCCTCCCTCTGCGCTCGCCGACGTCGCGGCGCCCCGACCGGTCCGCCTCTGCCCCGCCGACCTCGCCATCATCCGCGGCCACCGTCGTCTCCGGCATGCGGGAGCACGTCCAGGAGGTCCGCCGCGGCCGGATCCGTCCGTTCCAGGGACCAGATCAAGCCGGGACGGTCCGTGTGCTCGCCATCGAGCCCTTCTCCGCCGCGGACGTCACCAACTCGTCGCCGTTGCCACTGCTCCGGGCCGCCTCCGACCTTCTAACCTCGTCCACGAGAACTGGGGTGAGCTTCTCCCTCGGTCCCCCTTTTAGCCCTTCGATTTGGACGCCGTAGGCCGTCATCTCCGTCGAGCTTGAACCCCCGCGTACGCGTACGTGCGTGCGCTTGCTGCCGCCTGTTACTGCTTCTGCTGTCGCTGTTGCCCGTGCTGCCTGTTGCCGCCGCTGCTCTGTATTGCTGCTGCTGCTGCGTGATGCTACTGCCTGCTTGCTGCTACTGCTGCTTGTTCCGCGGCTGCTTTGCTTGCTACTGCTCTCTGCTGAAGCTTCCCACTGCTGCCGCTGCTACTACATGCTGCCGCCGCTGCTCTCTGCTGACGTTTGATGCTCTGCTGCTCTTGCTTGCTACTGCTACTGTATCTGCTAGTTGCCACCGCTGCTGCTCCGTGCTTATCCCGCTGCTAGTGCTGCTCGGTTGCTGGTGCTACTGCAGCCTGCTACCTCCAGCTGCGGCTGCTACTGGCCATGGCCACGGCATGGCCAAGTGTGCTCTATGTGTGTGTGTGTGCCGTATGTGTGTGGTGTGTGTGTGTGTCCCGCTATGCCACAGCCGTGTGTGGCCGGCCCTTGTTAGTTTAGGATTAAAATTAGTACTAAGTTAGTCTAATAACAGATGACATGTGGACCACTTTTAGTTTAAAGAAAAAGCTAATTAAAAAATGTGTAAGTCAATGGCATATGGGACCCATTTGAACTGTTCATATGTGGACTAGTCAAATATTGACTGGGTCAACTCTGCTCACTGACCCCACTTGTCATGCACTCTGGCTGGCACTACCCTAGGTGGCAAAAGTATTTACTGTTATTTTTAGAATTTAAAAAAAATCCAGAAAATTAGAAAAATGTATAATACTTTGATAATTCATAGAAAAATAACTGTAGCTCGGATGAAAAAGTTTTATATATGAAAGTTGCTCAGAAAAATATGACGAATCCGAATACGCACTCCGTTCATCTGTAACATGTCCCTAGCATAGCGAACATCGAACCGTCCCCCTCCGGTTTATCTGTCCGAAAATACCAAACTCCGGGAAAACATTCCCGGATGTTTTTCCCCTTCGCCGGTATCGTGTGACACCGCGTTAGAACACCCCTAGCACCGCTTATTGTCATGTCATGCATATGTGTGCTTTGTATTTACTGTTTCTTCCCCCTCTTCTTCTCTGGTAGACCCCGAGACCGCTGCCGATGCCGCTGTGATCGACCACGTCGACGACGACTCTTCTTCCTTTTCAGCAGAGCTTCCAGGCAAGCATCCCCTTTTGAACATGCCTATATTGCCTATTCTCTTCTCTCTTGTGGTTGCATTAGAATTGCTGCTGCTACTGTTTATCCTATTCCGATGCATAGCCTGTTTATTGTAACCTACTATCGATACCTTACCTACTTATCCTAAACTGCTTAGTATAGGCTGGATAGAGACCCCAGTGACCCACTTGTCCCGGTTGCCCCGCTGGATTATCGGAAGACTCGACAACCAGGCCCCAGCACCGCACATCACCCCCTTAGTTGTACGACACTGCAGCGTTACTATCGAGTGCCGAGGGTGATACCTCGTATAGCACTTCTGATGTTAACTTTGTAGAGTAGCTATTCGGTTGTGGTCATCGAGGGTGATTCCTCTTTCACCACTCCCGATAACGACGCTGTCGTGCAACACCTCAAGTGTGAACCCAGCGAGGGTGATTCCTCCGAGTTCACCTTGACGGATACATCGAGTAGGAATCCAACGAGGGTGATACCTCGGATTCTTCAGATGTTATGGACACACGGATACTTGGACTTTACAACTGATACTCGGAAAGGCGGGTCGACCCTGAGGGGTACCCGCGAATGATGGGATGTCGGGTTGACCTGGAGGTTATCCGTGAGATAAATACGAGGCGCGGCCGGGCATTCTTAGCCCTTGCAGCAAGTCCTCGAGACAGGGCGACGGGGTCACATCGATCGTGAGTCTCTGCTCATTACCGCAAGCCCCTAATCCACTAACGATTTGGATATTTGATCCGAGCAGGCCTCTGGCCTGATAGCACTAACCATCACGTGGGAAAAGTTATGGGCACTCTGCATCGTGGCATCAGCCGAAAGCTCTGTCAGACGTCCAGTTCAGCCTGGCGGCCGGGCTGGGCCGGCACCATCCTGTAGTGGTGGAGCCTGGTTCGCCCTGCACGCAACGACCCGGAGGGCGAGGGGTGATGGCCCAAGACCCCCTTGCGCTTAGGATGTAGACCGACGGGGACCTCTCTGCTGAGCTGTAGGTAGGGTTGCGGTGTATCATTTGGCCGAGGCCGGGCATGACCCAGGAAAGTGTGTCCGGCCGGAGTTAAGCGAGCGTGGTGGGTAAGTTGGTGCACCCCTGCAGGGAAGAAAACATCTATCGATAGCCGGTCCCACGGTAAAGGACACTCGGAGTTGTATCCCGATCGATACAACTAGAACTTGAGATGATACCTGGATATGTGGCTCCGGGATCGCTTTCTCGCAGGGAGTCGAGGAAGGATCTCTGGGCGAGGTTGATAACACTACTACTTATATATTGTACTGATCTACTCTCTTCTATTGCTGCAAGACCGCTGAAGATGCTAGTCTTCGATAGGACTAGGCCTTCTCTCTACTCTGGCATTTCTGCAGCCCAATCCACATATACAGCATTCCTTTGATAATGTTGCCTATGTAGTGTAGATCATTGCTTGCTGAGTACTTCGGATGAGTACTCACGGTTGCTTTGCTTTCTTTTTCCCCATATCCTTTTGATGCAACCAGATGACGGAGCCCCTGAGACAGCTGCCCCGCCGACGACTACTATTACCACCTCGAGGGTGGTTACCTCTACAAGTTGGCCGACGTCCAGGAGTAGGATCGGAGGGTCCCAGGCAGGAGGCCTGTGCCTTTCGATCGAAGCTTTTATTTTGCGCCGCCTTTCTTAAGGCTTCTTTGTTAACTTATGTCTGTACTCAGATGTCTAACGCTTCCGCTGATGCTTGTTTGTCATCAAGCTTATGTATTCGAGCCCTCGAGGCCCTGGCTTGTATTATACAACTTGTATGACTTTATTTATGTTTTAGAGTTGTGTTGTGATATCTTCAAGTGAGTCCTTAGGCTTGATCGTGTGCATTTGCGTGTATGATTAGTGCACGATTAAGCCGGGGGCGTCACAATACCATACATTGTGCTTTATTTGTGTTGATGGTGGAGCACCTCGTGCGAGGGGGTTACAAATGGAGTTGATGTAAGAGTCTACCGAGAGTATGGAAGTATATGAGAACAACTACCCCTAGCCTCGCCTTATATAGATGACGATGGCTACGGTTCACAAGGGATCTAACCGACCTCTTGTCGCTGTCATCTTGGTTTGCATGCCAAGATGGTCTCATGATCCTTATCCTAGCCGGCGGGCTCCCTCTTGTGGCCGGGCTTCTGTCACGACTCCTGGGCCCCGAGGCGGGCATACTGCCGGGCTCCCTCGAAGAGGCCACCCCCGGTGTATTGCACTGTCAGAGACCGAGGCATGGCGCGGGAGGCACTCTCGGTGAGCGCGTCGCTTCATTGCAGGCTTCACTGAGAGGTCACGTCCTCTCTGGGCCGACATGAATGTGGCGCTGACCGGCATGAATGCGACGCTGACGCTCTGGTGCGACGCTGACAGACATGAATGCGCGGCAGCCGCTTCGTGCGGGAGAGGGCGAGGGGAGGCCTTTTAGTGGGACCGGGGTGTCGGACGCGTGCATGGCAGCGGTCCCGACGCCCGCAAAGCCCCCTGGTTTGCCTCCATTTTGCAGGAAAACAGACGTCCGGACCGGTCCGCGGACCTCCATGTTGGATGGCAGAATGCGTCCACACCATTGGTCCGAACTGATGCGGGCGTTTTGAGAGTGCGTGTTGGAGATGCCCTATACCATGTATTTTATACTTCATATTTTTTCACATATTTTTGTGTCACCAGATTTTGGTATAGATGGGCCACCGTGATTCTAATTCCATACTAAATCTGCTTTTGCTATTTTTATATATGTGTGTATAATATATTGCTTGTCAACCTTTAGTTTGTTATTTTTGCTCTAGTTTACTTGTGGAAGGGGAGTCTTGGCGTTGCCGTAAAGCTGTTGTCTTGCAGAAATGTAACAAAAGGTTGTGTCTAAAAGAGCCAAAGTGTTCCGGCCCTTTCCCTGAATCCTGCACAGACGGGAGCTAGGCTATTTTTTTTACCTTTAGTTTACTGGTAGTATAACAATACTTTTTTTGACCTGGCAGTACAACAATATTGACCGAATAGAGCCATAGCATAGATGTTTCTGACCATGAGATGGCCATTTTCTTCCATCCATAGCACATCCCCGGCCTTCATGGCTTCATATCACTCACATTCTTTGTCAGAGACTCAGAGTGTCTGCAGATTAATATTATCTGCAAACTGATGCATAGTGTTTCCGCTAACATGTGCCAAGAAAAAGGGTCAATGTGTCATACGAACACCTCTTTGGTGCGTTATATGGTGTGCGGGTAGCAATATTCATGTTATTTCACTTGATCATCGATGGATAATGATATTTTTGTGATCTGGTTGGTACGTACTAGTACTTTCCAGACGTAGCTGACGGCTGTGGTCCGCTAGCATCTCTACGGGGGCCAACGTGGCAAGAAGTAATGTCGTGGTTGACGCGGCCAGGTGGGGTTCCTCGCGTCACGTCAGACGTGAGCTCGTGATCCACGTAGAGGCTCTCTCATCATGGAGCAACGGCTCATCCTTACACGTGACCACGTGGGTACTCCCTGCCCTCATGAACCGGTCCGATTGGGAATGAGTCGGGCGCGACTAGTATAGGATCGGTTCTTCAGCTGCGATCATGCGATCCAGCATCCTGGGCCATTGGATGTTGAGCGCATGGTACAGATACGGTACGGTGGGATTCCAGCCTCGTTGATAGTACATTTTGCATTAACACCCTGTACATTTTGTACTTCAAAGAAAAGACCCCTCAAACGAAACTGCCAAAAGGTCTTTGTTCCATCCAGTCAACTGGTACGACATGAACCAGTTGCTTCACGTGTACGTAGTTAGCGACATGACAGCTTGGGCATATAACTGGATACTTATTTTGATGAAATACAATCGTTACTACATTTTCCTTTATGAAGAACAAGAGCGTACAAGTACAATAAATTACGAGAGAAAGAAATGATCAAGCAATCAACAACAAATTAGAAGAGTGATTAAACAATCGACTAAGTTTCAGTGACAACATCCGGCTCCTCGGCTCCAAAATCAACAACTGATGCAACCTTGAACGATTCCATAGGGCCCCTCAGCTGACGTGATTAAAGTTCCGTGCATTCCATCTTTAGTTCTTTACCACAACATCCACCATACTAGCAAGTACAGCCGTACAACTGGATACAAATATTCAGCAAAAATCATACAAAAAAAAAACTCGCGGATGCAACTACAGTGCTGGAGATTGTTGTGCCATCATCCGAAGTTCCGAAGATTGGCTCTTCTCAGTGGGTTGCTTCTCTAATCATATTGGTTTGGCAGGTCAGACTAACACCTGCTCAACAACATGATGTGCAGTATATATCTACATAGCTCCAGCCCTCAGGCATAAACTTCAGAGGTCATCAAGCTACATCAGGTGTGAAAAATAGAAGGCATGACATGATTTGTGGCAGCGGAATCTGATCAGTCAACTGAAAAAAGAATTCAAGTACCGATCCAGGAACTTTTTGGTACATTTTTCAGCGACCAAATGTACTATGGAACATTATATTCAAATTGGAAGTACCTTCAGAACCTGTTGCGCAATCTTCCAATGGATTGTGAGGAAGCAATAGCGACCGGCCATTGGCGCACGAAAGTTGGAGTAGCCATTGATCTCACCATCCAGTGCAGTTGCGTTCTGGAGCAGACAGCGATGATCCTTGGAGGAACAGGTGGGCAGGGTTGCGGCGCCGTCATTGTCGTAAATTCTTGCAAAAAAAAACACTGGAAATCCCATAAATAAGTGTATCGAAATAATCACAAACTTCCATGAACTTGCTAATTAGTAGTCATATTAACAATGTCAGAGATTCTACAACAAATGGGGTGGAAAAAGGTCATTCACAACAAAACTAGGGAATTACTTTGTGCAAATGACAGAGTTCTTCACAACCAGCAATTCAAATGCACAATTGATCTTTATTTATTAAGACCATGATTACTGCATATACTTTAGTTCATTGGGAACTCAACTTCTAGGAATGCTCCACAACTGAGTATCACACGAATTGACCAAACAAAGAAGGAAATAAGTTCAACAAGAACAATGTCAAAAGCATGGCACTGATCAACACGAGTTATCCCTGCAAAGATGCAGACGCAGCAACGCACTGATGGGCAATCAAGCTAGCAGAGCACCCGCGACGGCCAGCGCATGCTGGTGCCACTGCCACCTATGAGCGCGACGGAGATGAGCATGGATGCAACCTGCCCTCATCTGCTCTATCCCGCGCACCCCGACGGCTGCAATCAGGGTATACCCTGGATTTGCGCGCTCCGGCCGTCGGCGTCGAGTGATGGGTTGGATCGAGCACCCCTGTAACCGGACCCGATGAAGGCGTCGGTGGTGACGACGGGCCTGCTGGTGACTGGAGACGGAGGTGGCGTGCCTTGATTCGGTGCTATCATAGGAACACATCGGGGCGAAGACGCCGGTGGTGCACTCCGGCGGCGCACTCTGGTCATGAGAGAGAGGATTGGATTTGGGGTGGAATTTGAGCGGAAGTCAGCCTGCAATATTTTCGTATGAAAGGAGGTTGACGCAAAATGTCCAGCGCATCCCCACTTTTCTCGATCTGTACCATGGGCTCTTTAATCCTACGGCTCAGCTATCTGGATCGCAGGGTCTCAGCTGATGTGCTGATCTCATTCTAGTCTCCCCTGGAATGAGCCACTCCTTGAGTCCTCAAGTCTTGCCCCTGTTTTCGAACTGCGTCGGCAGACTCGGCACGGCTTGAGATTTAAAGTAAAAAATTGAAAAATAGTACAACACGGCAATTTGACTGTCTCAGGCGTCGAATCTTCGAACGTACGATGCAGATGAAAGTCGGGCGTCCCTGGTCACCCGCTCGCGTCGCGCATCGTCTCATGGGCCGCTGCTCCGCGGAACGACCAATGTCAGTAATCGGGCCGTGAAGGCCCACTTATTCCCGCTCGGACGTGTTGCCCAGGTTTCAGCGCTATTCCACCCCGAACGACCAGTTCCTTTGTTCCTCCGTGCCACCGTTCCCCCTCCTCTCGATGCGGCGGCGTTCCTCCCTCCTCGATGCGCCGGTGATCCACCATGGGTGAGATTATGATGCGCGACTGCCTCCATGCCGATATGGTCCACCCCCGTCTACACTTCCATCGTAGCCCCTTCCTTGCTATTTTTAAATTTCCCGTCTTGCAGCGTTCGTGTATGGCGGCTGCGGCGACCGCCCGCACCGTTGGCTGTTGTCCTGCTACATCGCCCTCCATGCCTTGCAGCTCTACCACACGCCCCTCCCCTCCTATAACCGAAGCTGAAACTGCCGCTTTAAAGGTCCACTACTACCTCATCTGATAATGGTGAAGGTGGCAATTAACTTCAGGAGTGATGATGGTGATTAATTTGTCGTGTTGGTGCGTTACCCCAATCTCCGGTTCTTTCTTAAATATTATGCCTTTCACCATCCCTTCATTCCTGCCATCTGTGTTGTCTCTCCTCCATGCCCGCTGCCTAGGTCTGTTCTTGTTGTCTGTTTATCTTACTCCTTCTAATTCTCCTACATGTTTGCATATATACCGAACTTCCTTCCTTCTTTGTAGGTTCGCACTGCTCATTCGTTGGGATTTGCGTGTTGGAATTGCTCGGGGCTGGGTGTGTTACACCCAATTGCAACCATGGCTTTTGGAAAGGTTCCACAGCTGACTCATTCTTACATACTGTTGCCTTTTCATCATCTACTATGTTTTCTTTGTTAATGTGATTTTAATTGTTAATCCTATGCGATTTGTTTGATTTTCATTCCAACCAACCACATCCATTTTGTTTGTTTCCTTTCCTTTTCTTTGTTCTAGATTTTGTATAATCTATTTGTGACACGTGCTGAACCTAAGTAGAATAAAAATGCCTAAATGTTCTTGATTACAAGCCCGTGGAAGCGATGCGCGCCAGCCACATTGCGCTAGCGGACTGAAAGTGCTAGTTATCGACTAGAGAGGGGTGAATAGGCGACTTTTATGAATGTCTTCGAGACAGGCAATGTCTTTGAAGATGCACGCGAAATAGTAACTAAACAGGGTACAGCGGAAGATAAGCTACACTAGGCATGCTGAAATATCTAACAACAATAGAAGTGATACGAGAAGACAAACAACAACTAGGTAGAACAAAGTAGTACAGGAAGATAATGAGAAGACAAAGATACAATCAGAGGGAATGACTTCACACAATGTCTTCCAACAGAACGAGCATGCAATGGCTTCACGAAACTAAATTGTAAGTAAAGGAGTGAGGTGATATAACCAGTAGCTCGATGAAGACAATCGATTTGTTGGACCAGTTCCAGTTGCTGTGACAACTATACGTCTGGTTAGGGAGGCTGAGATTGAACCCAGAAGACCATGTCTTCACCTTATTCCCTTTGAGCCAAGACCCGCAGATCTCGCCCAATCACTCAGGTAAGTCTTCAAGGTAGACTTCCAAACCTTGACAGACTTTGTTCACCGGCAATCCAATGACTCTTGGATGCTCAGTACGCGATGCCTAACCGACTGGAAGATCACAGTATTCAAGTGTAACAAGTCTTCGGTTAACTCAGGCTCTGGGTGTTTTGGGTTTGTCCTCGCAAGGATTCTCTCTCAAAGGCTTCAGAGGTGGGTTGCTCTCAAACGACAGAAGCCATGCACTAACTTAGAGCAGCCACCAACTTATGGTGGAGGGGGTGGGCTATTTATAGCCAGGAGGCAACCCGACATGATATGTCCAAAATGACCCTGGGTCAATGGACAACCGACATGTGTCCAACGGTCGGATTTGAAACACACGCGACAGCTTAACTTGGGCTACAAGAAAAGCTAACTCAACCAACTCTGGAAGAGATTTCCTCTCATTGTCTTCGTTCGAAAACATAGGATTTTAGGTTGAGCATCACGTCAGTTTTCTGACTTTGTTTACCTCGACCCCACTTAACAGTTCGATGGTTCCTATGACTCAGGAAAGAAGAAAATGAAACTACCAAAAGACTGTGTCTTCGGGCTCCATTGTCTTCAAGCGTATGTCTTCGTGTGTCATTATCTTCAACACGAATGTCTTCGTAAACCACTATTGTATTCAATGTCTTCATACATTTTTAGGGGTCAACATTGATGCGTAAACCGAATCACTAGGGACTTTTACCTGTGTTCTCCTGTGAATCTCACAAACACATTAGTCCCTCAACCAAGTTTGTCCTCAATACTCCAAAACCAACTATGGGTGGCACTAGATGCACTTACACGGACCAAGTAGAGTCCCGCCCCAATGTAAGCGGGCAAGGATTAGCCACTTACAATGCATAATTCAATTGGACGACCAAAAAGAAAGAGTATGTTAATTCACCTCCACTTGTGCTGATATGTCTGAAATGACCCTGGGTCAATGGACAACTAACACGTGTCCAACGGTCGGATTTGAAACACAGGTGGCAACTTGACTTGGGCTACAAGAAAAGTTGACTCAACCAACTCTGGAAGAGATTTCCTCTCATTGTCTTTGTTCGAAGACATAGGATTTTAGGTTGAGCATCATGTCAGTTTTCTGACTTTGTTTACCTCGACCCCACTTAACAGTTCAGTGGTTCCTATGACTTAGGAAAGAAGAAAATGAAACTACCAAAGGACTATGTCTTCGCGCTCCATTGTCTTCAAGCGAATGTCTTCATGTGTCATTATCTTCAACACAAATGTCTTCGTAAACCACTATTGTCTTTAAGGTCTTCATACATTTTTAGGGGCCATTGTTGATGGGTAAATCGAATCACTAGGGACTTCTACCTGTGTTCTCCTATGAATCTCACAAACACATTAGTCCCACAACCAAGTTTGTCGTCAATACTCCAAAACCAACTAGGGGTGGCACTAGATGCACTTACAATCTCTCCCTTTTTGGTGATTGATGACAAACTGGTTGAGGTTTTCAACAGGGATAAAAACATGTGGAAATTATGGTACGTGGTAATTGGCTTCATGAATATGGAGGGGCTCCCCCTGAAGATGTGCATATAAGTGATTTTGCTTTTAAATGCAAATGCACACGGCAGATTTCACTTGGTGGAGATCCCCCTCTTTTCACGAAGTCAAATCATAGTGCATATTAAAATACTTTGAAGATAATGTCATGCACAATGAGAAATGGGCGTCTGCAGAATGACTTCAAGCGCACAAAAATTTAACTTAGGCAACGCGCAAGAAACAAAAGTGGCAAATGTAGCAGACGTCCATCAGGACTTAAGTTTACAACCCAAAGTAGCAAATATTCAGGAACGGGAGTTGCAAACTTAACAAAATCAACAAGGCCCAGCCCAAATGCCCGCTTGAAGACTATCACCTCATGTGCTTCTCCCCCTTTGTCATCGAATGACCAAAAAGGTTGAAGACATAGAGCGTCTAAGCGTTCCTAGAAGGCGGTGGTGAAGATGTTGGTGTTGGGCGGTGCAGAAGGGCCTGACGCAACATCTGGGTGCAGTGAAGTCAAAGCTAAAGAAGTGGTTGATACGTCTCCAACGTATCTATAATTTTTTATTGTTCCATGCTATTATATTATCTGTTTTGGATGTTTTATATGCATTAATATGCTATTTTATATTATTTTTGGGACTAACCTATTAACCCAGAGCCCAGTGCCAGTTTTTGTTTTTTCCTTGTTTTTGAGTTTTATAGAAAAGGAATATCAAACGGAGTCCAAACGGAATAAAACTTTACGATGATTTTTCTTGGACCAGAAGACATCCATGGAATTTAGAAAGGGGGTCAGAAGATGTCCCACGTGGCCACAAGCCTGCTAGGTGCGCCCCTGGGGGGCACGTCCTGAGGGCTTGTGGGCCGCACAGGAGTCCTCCAACCCTAATTCTTGCACTATAAATTCCCAAATATTCCCAAACCACCAGAAGCGTCCACCAAAATACTTTTCCGCCGCCGCAAGCCTCTGTTCCCATGAGATCCCATCTTGGGGCCTTTTCCGGTGATTTGCCGGAGGGGGATTCGATCACGGAGGGCTTCTACATCAACCCTATTGCCCTTCCGATGATGCGTGAGTAGTTTATCACAGACCTACGAGTCCATAGCTAGTAGCTAGATGGCTTCTTCTCTCTCTTTGATCCTCAATACAATGTTCTCCTCGATGTTCTTGGAGATCTATTTGATGTAATATTTTTTTGCGGTGTGTTTGTTGAGATCCGATGAATTGTGGATTTATGATCAGATTATCTATGAATATTATTTGAGTCTTTTCTGAACTATTTTATGCATGATTAAGATATCTTTGTATTTCTCTTCGAACTATCGATTTGGTTTGGCCAACTAGATTGGTTTTTCTTGCAATGGGAGAGGTGCTTAGTTTTGGGTTCAATCTTGCGGTGTCCTCACCTAGTGACAGAAGGGGTAGCGAGGCACGTATTGTATTGTTGCCATTAAGGATAAAAAGATGGGGTTTATATCATATTGCTTGAGTTTATCCCTCTACATCATGTCATCTTGCTTAAGGCGTTACTCCGTTCTTATGAACTTCATACTCTAGATGCATGCTGGATAGCAGTCGATGTGTGGAGTAATAGTAGTAGATGCAGGTAGGAGTTGGCCTACTTGTCACGGACATGATGCCTATATTCATGATCATTGCCTTAGATATCGTCATAACTTTGTGCTTTTCTATCAATTGCTCAACAGTAATTTGTTCACCCACCGTATGCTATCTTCAAGAGAGAAGCCTCTAGTGAAACCTATGGCCCCCGGGTCTATTTTCCATCATATATTTTCAGATCTATAAACCAAAAAATCCAAAAATACCTTGCTGCAATTTATTTGTTTTTACTTTGTTTTACCCATCTCTATTAGATCTCACTCTTGTTCGAGATCGTGAAGGGATTGACAACCCCTTTTTTGCGTTGAGTGCAATTGTTTGTTAGTTTGTGCAGGTGCATAGATTGGAGACTTGCTTGTGCCTCCTACTGGATTGATACCTTGGTTCTTAACTGAAGGAAATACTTATCTCTACTTTGCTGCATCACCCTTTCCTCTTCAAGGAAAAAATCTACGCAAGCTCAAGAAGTAGCAGGAAGAATTTCTAGCGCCGTTGCCGGGGAGGTTCTACATCAAGCCTACCAAGTACACATCATAAACTCTCATCTCTTGCATTACATTATTTGCCATTTGCCTCTCGTTTTCCTCTCCCCCCACTTCTAAAACGTTTTCAGAAAACAAAAAAATATTTGCCTTTTTGCCTTCTTTTCGTTTGCCTTTTATGTCTTACTTGGTTTGTTTGCTTGGAATAATTGTGTATTTATTGAAAATCAGAAAGCAAAAAGTTTATGGATCCTCATCCACTTGCTAATAATTTCAAGAGATCCAATTATGATGAACCAATTGCTAGTGAGTTGAGTGCACTAGATTATCTTTATGAAGTTTTGCTTGAAATTCATGAATCTGAAAATTGTGATGAAATTTATGAAGTGATTCACGATAGCTCCTTGAATGAAAAGCATGATTGCAATGATGTTATTATAAATTCTATTAATGTCAATTGTGCTAATAATATGCAAAACCCTAAGCTTGGGGATGCTAATTTTGCTATGTCCACTACTTGTTGCAATGATCATGATTGGGGTGATAATGCTTCTTATGATCTTGAAAATTTATTTAAGCCTCATGATAATAATGTTTGTAATAATATTGAAAGTGGGTTTGGAAGAGTGTCAACTCTAGGTAATAATGATCCCACTACTTTGGAGTATGATCAATCTTATGAATTTTTTGATAAAAGTGGGCTTGGAGAAGTCATGACTTTATTTTATGTTAATCCCACTATTTTGAAAGAGTGTCAACTTTGCATGCATGTGGATCATGAAGAGAAAATTTTATGTGATAGCTATATTATTGAATTTGGTTATGATCCTACATGTAATTATTATTAGAGAGGGAAATATGGTTGTAGAAATTTTCATGTTACTAAATTACCTCTCGTTACATTGAGATTGCTATTGTTTCTTTCTTTTTCCTTGCATATGCTAGTTTTTGCTTTTCTTGATAATTTGATTGCTTATAAAATGCCTATGCATAGGAAGTATGTTAGACTTAAACTTGATTTTCACATGCTACATGATGCTCTCTTCGTGGTTCAATTGATATCTTTCATGTGAGCATCATTAAAATTATCAATGCCTAGCTAAAATGCTTTAAAGAAAAGCGCTTGTTGGGAGGCAAACCAATATTTTTCTTTTCTGTTTTTATGAGTATACACATTATTACCTCTGTAGTAATTGTGTTTTGGTGTTTTAATTAGTGTTTGAGCCAAGTAAGACCTTTGGGATGATCTATGGTGATAGTTGATTTGATTTTGCTGAAAAGCAGAAACTTTTGTGTCCAGTAACAGAATTGTTCAAATTCACTGGAGCATGTAAAAACTCTGAATTTTTTACACAAGATTTATATACAAATTTACTATGTTTTCCTAATTTTTCAGAATTTTTTAAGTTATATAAGTATGATAACAATTCATATCTTCGCAGACGGTTCTGTTTTTGACAGATTCTCTTTTCTATGTGTTGTTTGCTTATTTTGATGAATCTATGGGTAGTATCGGGGGGTATGAACCATGGAGAAGTTTAAATACAGTAGATATAACACCATTATAAATTAATAATGAGTTCACAACAGTACCTAAAGTGGTGATCTATTTTATTATACTAACAGATCTTATGAGTTTTCTGTTGAGTTTTGTGTTGTGAAGTTTTCAAGTTTTGGGGTAAAGATTTGATGGACAACGGAATAAGGAGTGGCAAGAGCCTAAGCTTGGGGATGCCCAAGGCACCCCAAGATAATACTAAAGGACAACCAAGCATCTAAGCTTGGGGATGCCCCGGATGGCATCCCCTCTTTTGTCTTCAATCCATCGGTAAATTTACTTGAGGCTATATTTTTATTCACCACATGTTATGTGTTTTGCTTGGAGCGTCTTGTATGATATGAGTCTTTGATTTTTAGCTTGCCACAATCATCCTTGCTGTACACACCTTTTTAGAGGGACATGCATTAATCGTGAATTTATTAGAATACTCTTTGTGCTTCACTTATATCTTTTGAGCTAGGCAGTTTGCTCTAGTGCTTCACTTATATCTTTTTAGAGCATGACGGTGGCTTTATTTTATAAAAATTGTTGAACTCTCATGCTTCACTTATATTATTTTGAGAGTCTTAAACAAGATGGTAATTTTCTTAGGTTTTGAATTTAGTCCTAATATGATGGGCATCCAAGAGGGATATAATAAAAACTTTCATATAAAGAGCATTGAATAGATGAGAAGTTTGATTCCTTGCATTTGTTTTGAGATATAAAGATGGTGATATTAGGGTCATGCTAGTGAGTAATCATGGATTGGTAGAAATACTTGTGTTAAAGTTTGTGATTCCCGTAGGATGCATGTATGGTGAACCGTTATGTGATGAAGTCGGAGCATGATTTATTTTTTGATTGTCTTCCTTATGAGTGGCGGTCGGGGACGAGCGATGGTCTTTTCCTACCAATCTATCCCCCTAGGAGCATGTGTGTAGTACTTCGTTTTGATGACTAATAAATTTTATGTAGTCTAGGCCACTTCGAAGCCTTGGCAGTCTAGGCATTGGCTTCCGAATCTGAGGTCTATTGTTGACCTTGAACTCATACTGGGGTCTAGGCACTTCAGGAGGAGTGAGATTTGGCCATTGTGAAGGAAATATGCCCTAGAGACAATAATAAAGTTGTTATTTTATATTTACTTATTCATGATAAAGGTTTATTATTCATGCTAGAATTGTATTGATCGGAAACCTAAATACATGTGTGAATACATACACAAAAACCGTGTCCCTAGTGAGCCTCTACTTGACTAGCTCGTTGATCAAAGATGGTTATGGTTTCCTAACCATGGACATGAGTTGTAATTTGATAACGGGATCACATCATTAGGAGAATGATGTGATGGACAAGACCCATCCGTTAGCTTAGCATAATGATCGATCAGTTTTATTGCTATTGCTTTCTTCATGTCAAATACATATTCCTTCGACTATGAGATTATGCAACTCTCGGATACCGAAGGAATGCCTTGTGTGCTATCAAATGTCACAACGTAACTGGGTGATTATAAAGATGCTCTACAGGTATCTCCGAAGGTATTTGTTGAGTTGGCATAGATCGAGATTAGGATTTGTCACTCCGAGTATCGGAGAGGTATCTCTGGGCCCTCTCGATAATACACATCATAAGCTTGCAAGCAAACGACTAAGGAGTTGGTCACGAGGTGATGTATTACGGAACGAATAAAGAGACTTGCCGGGAACGAGATTGAACTAGGTATGAAGATACCGACGATCGAATCTCGGGCAAGTAACATACCGATGGACAAAGGGAATTACGTATGTTGTCATAACGGTTCGACCGATAAAGATCTTCGTAGAATATGTAGGAGCCAATATGAGCATCCAAGTTCTGCTATTGGTTATTGACTGGAGAGGTGTCTCAGTCATGTCTACATAGTTCTCGAACCCGTAGGGTCCGCACGCTTAACGTTCGTTGACGATATAGTATTATATGAGTTATGTGATTTGGTGACCGAATGTTGTTCAGAGTCCCGGATGAGATCACGGACATGACGAGGAGTCTCTAAATGGTCGAGAGGTAAAGATTGATATATAGGACGATGGTGTTCAGACACCGGAAGTGTTTCGGGGGTCACCGGGTACTTATCGGGTCACCGGAAGGGGTTCCGGGCACCCCCGGCAAAAGATATGGGCCTTATGGGCCAAGAGAGGAAACACACCAGCCACAAGGGGCTGGTGCACCCCCCCATATGGGCCAGCCAAGGTGGAGAAGGAAAGGGGAAGGAGGAAAGGAAAGAAAGGGAATAGGATTCCCCCTTCCTTCCTCCTCCGACAAATAAGGCAGGGGGGCGCGCCACTTGGGATGACCCCAAGTAGGATTCGGCCTACTTGGAGTGCCCTCCTAGCTGCTCCCTCCTCCCCTCCACCTATATATATGTGGGAGGGGGGCGGCTAGCACACCAAGACAATAGTTTAGCCGAGTGCGGCGCCCCCCTCCACCGTTTACACCCTCGGTCATATTTTCGTAGTGCTTAGGCGAAGCCCTGTGGAGATCACTTCACCATCACCGTCACCACACCGTCGTGCTGACGGAACTCATCTACAACCTCAACGTCTTGCTGGATCCAGAAGGCGAGGGACGTCACCGGGCTGAACATGTGCAGAACGCGGAGGTGCCGTACGTTCGGTACTTGATCGGTTGGAGCGCGAAGAAGTTCGACTACATCAACCGCGTTGTTAAACGCTTCTGCTTACGGTCTACGAGGGTACGTAGACACACTCTCCCCCTCATTGCTATGCATCTCCATGGATAGATCATTGCGTGTGCGTAGAATTTTTTTTGTTTTCCATGCAACGATTCCCATCAGTGGCATCATGAGCCAGGTCTATGCGTAGATGATATGCACGAGTAGAACACAAAGAGTTGTGGGCGGTGATAGTCATACTGCTTACCACCAACGTCTTATTTTGGTTCGGCGGTATTGTGGGATGAAGCGGCCCGGACCAACCTTACATGTCCACGTACATGAGACCGGTTCCACCGACTGACATGCAACTAGTTTTGCATAAAGGTGGCTGGCGGGTGTCTGTTTGTCCTACTTTAGTTGAATCCAATTTGACTGCGGTCGGTCCTTGAAGAAGGTTAAAACAGCAAACTTGATAATTCACCGTTGTGGTTTTTGCCGTAGGTAGAAGCCCGTAGCAGCCACGTAAAACTTGCAACAACAAAGTAGAGGACGTCTAACTTGTTTTTGCAGGGCATGTTGTGATGTGATATGGTCAAGACATGATGTGATATACGTTGTTGTATGAGATGATCATGTTTTGTAAGTTATCGGCAACTGGCAGGAGCCTTATGGTTGTCACTTTATTGTATGAAATGCAAACGCCATGTAATTGCTTATCACTATGCGTTAGCGATAGTTGTAGAAGCAATAGTTGGGGAGACGACCACGACGCAACAATGGAGATCAAGGTGTCGAGCCGGTGACAATGGAGATCATGACGATGCTTTGGAGATGGAGATCAAAAGCACAAGATGATGGCCATATCATGTCACATATTTTGATTGCATGTGATGTTTATCCTTTTTGCATCTTATTTTGCTTAGAACAGCGGTAGCATTATAAGATGATCCCTTCACTTAATTTCAAGATAAAAGTGTTCTCCCTGAGTATGCACAGTTGCTACAGTTCGTTGTGTTGATACACCATGTGATGATCGGGTGTGATAGACTCTACGTTCACATACAACGGGTGCAAAACAGTTTTGCACATGTGGAATACTTGGGTTAAACTTGACGAGCCTAGCATGTACAGACATGGCCTCGGAACACTGGAGACCGAAAGGTCGAACGTGAATCATATAGTAGATATGATCAACATAGAGATGTTCACCATTGATGACTGCCCTATCTCACGTGATGATCGGACATGGGTTAGTTGATTTGGATCACGTATCACTTAGATGACTTGAGGGATGTATATTTAAGTGGGAGTTCTTAGGTAATTTGATTAATTTAACTTAATTTATCATGAACTTAGTCCTGATAGTATTTGCATATCTATGTTGTAGATCAATAGCTCGCGTATAGCTCCCCTGTTTTATTTTGATATGTTCCTAGAGAAAACTAAGTTGAAAGATGATGGTAGCAATAATGCGGACTAGGTCCGTGATATGAGGATTATCCTCATTGCTACACAGAAGAATTATGTCCTTGATGCACCGCTAGGTGACAGACCTATTGCAGGAGCTGATGCAGACGTTATGAACATTTTATAAGCTTGATATGATGACTACTTGATAGTTTAGTGCGCCATGCTTTACGGCTTAGAATCGGGGCTCCAAAGACGCTTTGAATGCCACGGAGCATATGAGATGTTCCAAGAGCTGAAATTGGTATTTCAGACTCATGCCCGTGTCGAAAGTTATGAGACCTCTGACAAGTACTTTGCCTACAAGATGAAGGAGAATAGCTCAGCTAGTGAGCATATGTTCAGAATGTCTGAGTACTACAATCGCTTGAATCAAGTGGGAGTTAATCTTCCAGATAAGATAGTGATTGACAGAGTTCTCTAGTCACTATCACTAAGCTACTAGAACTTCGTGATGAACTATAATATGCAAGGGATGACGAAAACGATTCCCAAGCTCTTCGCGATGCTAAAATTGGCGAAGGTAGAAATCAAGAAAAGCATCAAGTGTTGATGGTTAACAAGACCACTAGTTTCAAGAAAAAGGGCAAGGGAAAGAAAGGGGAACTTCAAAAAGAATGGCAAGCAAGTTGTCACTCCCGTGAAGAAGCCCAAAGCTGGACCTAAGCCTGAAACTGAGTGCTTCTACTGCGAAGGAAATGGTCACTGGAAGTGGAACTGCCCGAAATACTTGGCGGATAAGAAGGATGGCAAAGTGAACAAAGGTATATTTGATATACATGTTATTGATGTGTATTTTACTAGTGTTCATAGTAGCCCCTGGGTATTTGATACCGGTTCAGTTGCTAAGATTAGTAACTCGAAACAGGAGTTGCAAAATGAACAGAGACTAGTTAATGACGAGGTGACGATGTGTGTTGGAAGTGATTCCAAGGTTGATAAGATCACCATCGCACACTCCCCTCTACCTTCGGGATTAGTGTTGGACCTAAATAAATAAATGTTATTTGGTGTTTGCGTTGAGCATGAATATGATTGGATCATGTTTATTGCGATACAGTTATTCATTTAAGTTAGAGAAAAATTGTTGTTCTGTTTACATGAATAAAACCTTCTATGGTCATACACCCAATGTAAATGGTTTATTGAATCTCGATCATAGTGATACACATATTCATAATATTGATGCCAAAAGATGCAAAGTTGATAATGATAGTGCAATATATTTGTGGCACTGCCGTTTAGTTCATATTGGTGTAAAGCGCATGAAGAAACTCCATGCAGGTGGGCTTTTGGAATCACTTGATTATGAATCATTTGATACTTGTGAACCATGCCTCATGGGCAAGATGACTAAAACTCCGTTCTCCGGAACAATGGAGCGAGCTAATGACTTATTGGAAATAATACATACCGATGTATGCGGTCCGATGAGTGTTGAAGCACGTGGCAGGTATCGTTATTTTCTCACCTTCACTGATGATTTGAGTAGATATGGGTATATCTACTTAATGAAACACAAGTCTGAAACATTTGAAAAGTTCAAAGAATTTCAGAGTGAAGTGGAGAATCATCGTAACAAGAAAATTAAGTTTCTACGATCTGATCACGGAGGCGAATATTTGAGTTACGAGTTTGGCCTTCATTTAAAATAATGTGGAATAGTTTCACAATTCACGCCACCTGGGACACCACAGCGTAATGGTGTGTCCGAACGTCATAATCGTACTTTATTAGATATGGTGCATTCTATGATGTCTCTTACCGATTTACAACTATCATTTTTGGGGTTATGCATTAGAGACAGCCGCATTCACATTAAATAGGGCACCGTCTAAATCCGTTGAGATGACACCGTATGAACTGTGGTTTGGCAAGAAACCTAAGTTGTCATTTCTTAAAAGTTTGGGGATGCGACGCTTATGTCAAAAGGCTTCAGCCTGATAAGCTCAAACCCAAAACGGAGAAGTGCGTCTTCATAGGATACCCGAAAGAATCTATTGGGTATACCTTCTACCACAGATCCGAAGGCAAAAATCTTTATTGCTAAGAATGGGTCCTTTCTAAGAAGGAGTTTCTCTCGAAAGAAGTGAGTGGGAGGAAAGTATAACTTGATGAGGTAGTTGTACGTTCTCTCAATTTGGAAAGTAGCACATCAGAGAAATCCGTTCCCGTGATGCCTACACCAACTAGAGAGGAAGTTAATGATGATGATCATGAAACTTCAGATCAAGTTACTACTGGACCTCGTAGGTCGAACAGAGCACGTTCCGCACCAGAGTGGTACGGTAATCCTGTCCTCGAAGTCATGTTACTAGACCATGATGAACCTACGAATTATGAAGAAGCTATGATGAGCCCAGATTCCGATAGATGGCTTGTGGCCATGAAATCTGAGATAGGATCCATGTATGAGAACAAAGTATTGACTTTGGTGGACTTGCCCGATGATCGGCAAGCCATAGAGAATAAATGGATCTTCCAGAAAAAGACTGACACTGATGGTAATGTTACTGTCTACAAAGCTCGACTTGTCTCAAAAGGTTTTTGACAAGTTCAAGGGGTTGACTACGATGAGACTTTCTCACCCGTAGCGATGCTTAAGTCAGTCCAAATCATGTTAGCAATTGCCGCATTTCATAATTATGAAATCTGGCAAATGGATGTCAAAAGTGCATTCCTTTATGGATTTCCTAAAGAAGAGTTGTATATGATGCAACTAGAAGGTTTTGTCGATCCTAAAGGTGCTAACAAAGTGTGCAAGCTCCAGCGATCCATCTATGGACTGGTGCAAGCATCTCGGAGTTGGAATATACGCTTTGATAAGGTGATCAAAGCATATGGTTTTATACAAACTTATGGTGAAGACTGTATTTACAAGAAAGTGAGTGGGAGCTCTGTAGCATTTCTGATATTATATGTGGATGACATATTGTTGATTGGAAATGATATAGAATTTCTGGATAGCATAAAAAGGATACTTGAATAAGAATTTTTCAATGAAAGACCTCGGTGAAGCTGCTTATGTATTGAGCATCAAGATCTATAGGGATAGATCGAGACGCTTAATAGGACTTTCACAAAGCACATACCTTGACAAAGTTTTGAAGAAGTTCAAAATAGATCAGTCAAAGAAAGGGTTCTTGCATGTGTTGCAAGGTGTGAAGTTGAGTAAGACTCACAACCCGACCACGGTAGAAGATAGAGAGAGAATGAAAGTCATTCCATATGCCTCAGCCATAGGTTCTATATAGTATGCCATGCTATGTACCAGACCTGTTGTGTACCTTGCCATGAGTTTGGCAAAGGGGTACAATAGTGATCTAGGAATTGATCACTGGACAGCGGTCAAATTATCCTTAGTTACCTAAGAGGACTAAGGAAATGTTTCTCGGTTACGGAGGTGATAAAGAGTTCGTCGTAAAGGATTACGTCGATGCAAGCTTTAACACCGATCCGGATAACTCTGAGTCTCAATCTGGATACATATTGAAAGTGGGAGCAATCAGCTAGAGTAGCTCCATGCAGAGCATTGTAGACATAGAAATTTGCAAAATACATACGGATCTGAATGTGGCAGACCCGTTGACTAAACTTCTCACACAAGCAAAGCATGATCACACCTTAGTACTCTTTGGGTGTTAATCACATGGCGATGTGAACTAGATTATTGACTCTAGTAAACTCTTTGGGTATTGGTCACATGACGATGTGAACTATGGGTGTTAATCACATGGCGATGTGAACTAGATTATTAACTCTAGTGCAAGTGGGAGACTGAAGGAAATATGCCCTAGAGGCAATAATAAAGTTATTATTTTATATTTCCTTATTCATGATAAAGGTTTATTATTCATGCTAGAATTGTATTGATCGGAAACCTGAATACATGTGTGAATACATAAACAAACACCGTGTCCCTAGTGAGCCTCTACTTGACTAGCTCGTTGATCAAAGATGGTTATGGTTTCCTAACCATGGACATGAGTTGTCATTTGATAACGGGATCACATCATTAGGAGAATGATGTGATGGACAAGACCCATCCGTTAGCTTAGCATAATGATAGTTCAGTTTTATTGCTATTGCTTTCTTCATGTCAAATACATATTCCTTCGACTATGAGATTATGCAACTCCCGGATACCGGAGGAATGCCTTGTGTGCTATCAAATGTCACAATGTAACTTGGTGATTATAAAGATGCTCTACAGGTATCTCCGAAGGTATTTGTTGAGTTGGCATAGATCGAGATTAGGATTTGTCACTCCGAGTATCGGAGAGGTATCTCTGGGCCCTCTCGGTAATACACATCATAAGCTTGCAAGCAAACGACTAAGCAGTTGGTCATGAGGTGATGTATTATGGAACGAGTAAAGAGACTTGCCGGTAACGAGATTGAACTAGGTATGAAGATACTGACGATCGAATCTCGGGCAAGTAACATACCGATGGACAAAGGGAATTACGTATGTTGTCATAACGGTTCGACCGATAAAGATCTTCGTAGAATATGTAGGAGACAATATGAGCATCCAAGTTCCGCTATTGGTTATTGACCGGAGAGGTGTCTCGGTCATGTCTACATAGTTCTCGAACTCGTAGGGTCCGCACGCTTAACGTTCGTTGACGATATAGTATTATATGAGTTATGTGATTTGGTGACTGAATTTTGTTCGGAGTCCCAGATGAGATCACGGACATGACGAGGAGTCTCAAAATGGTCGAGAGGTAAAGATTGATATATAGGACGATGGTATTCGGACACCGAAAGTGTTTCGGGGGTCACCGGGTACTTATCGGGTCACCGAAAGGGGTTCCGGGCACCCCTGGCAAAAGATATGGGCCTTATGGGCCAAGAGGGGAAACACACCAGCTACAAGGGGCTGGTGCGCCCCCCATATGGGCCAGCCAAGGTGGAGAAGGAAAGGGGAAGGAGGAAAGGAAAGAAAGGGAATAGGATTCCCCGTTCCTTCCTCCCCCCCTTTCCTTCCCCCTCCGACAAATAAGGCAGGGGGGCGCGCCACTTGGGATGACCCCAAGTAGGATTTGGCCTACTTGGGGCACCCTCCTGGCTGCTCCCTCCTCCCCTCCACCTATATATATGTGGGAGGGGGCGCCTAGCACACCAAGACAATAGTTTAGCCGTGTGTGGCGCCCCCTCCACCGTTTACACCCCCGGTCATATTTTCGTAGTGCTTAGGCGAAGCCCTGCGGAGATCACTTCACCATCTCCGTCACCACGCCATCGTGCTGACGGAACTCATCTACTACCTCGACGTCTTGCTGGATCAAGAAGGCGAGGGACGTCACTGAGCTGAACATGTGCAGAACACAGAGGTGTCGTACGTTTGGTACTTGATCGGTTGGAGCGCGAAGAAGTTCGACTACATCAACCACGTTGTTAAACGCTTCCGCTTACGGTCTACGAGGGTACGTAGACACACTCTCCCCCTCGTTGCTATGCATCTCCATGGATAGATCATTGCGTGTGCGTAGAATTTTTTTGTTTTCCATGCAACGATTCCCATCACATTGGGCGCGAACCAGTTGAACTTCAGGCCCAGATTTGTCTTCAGCCAAAACCAGGCCATCATTGAATTCAGGCTGAACAATGTCTTTAGCCACATTAGCTTCACTGGCTTCAGCCGCAGTGGTTTCAGTTGCTGTGGCTTTACCAATAGTGACGACGGCCTCAGGTGACATAGTGGAAGCAATAGTTTCATCAGTGGAAGCTTCATTGTCTTCGGATAATGGATCCAGAATATCTTCAGCCTGTTTGGCTTCAGGCTTAGCAGTGGTACTTGTAGCATAGCTTCTTGAATGACCTCTTGTGCAACAAAAGTCGCAGGTCACACTTCCTCTTCAGGAATGCTTGACATGGAGGAGGAGGAGGGCCTTGGGCCTTTGCGAAGCCTTCGAAAAGAGGGTGACGCAGGTGGAGATTTGGTATCAACCTCCATGCTCTCGAATGGTGACTCTGGTGATTCAAGCACAGGGGTAGAGACTTGAGTGGGAGGAGTGCGTGGAATCACCTCATGAACTGGGGAGTTTGGATGCATGTCATCCCAGAATTCATCTTGTATGACTGGCCTCGAGGGATCGCCAATACTGATCTGCTCACTGCTCATGGGAACAGGCGAGGATACCACATTGGGTTCGATTTGAGGAAGAACTGCATCATCAGGATTTATATTGTCTTCATGACCAATGTGTTCAGCTACAGTGAAGTCGACAGCTCGAATGTCTTTAGACTCTTTCTGAGAAGCCTCTATGGAAGCAGGCTCATGGATCACAACACGCCTTTCTGTATTGGTGGAGGCAGGTGGAGCACTGGAGATGAGTTCAACAAAGATGGCTTCCTCTTGTGCTGTTTGTTGTGGAGCTGGACGCACTTGGGCCCGGCGCGAATCCTTTGAAGATTTCGTCTTTCGACGCTTTTGAGTGGGGGATGGAGCAGTGGCTTCAACTTGCTTGCGCTTGCGAGCTTCAGCTTCAGCAAGCTTAGTCTTTTGTCTCTCATGAGCAATGTACGAGGCAGAGGGCTTCGTGCCAGCAAAGTTTGGCGGAAAGATAATTCTTGGCATTTCTTGTCCGCCAAACTTTGGAAGCCACTTGGGATAGGATTCCCCCTTCCTTCCTCCTCCCCTCCCCTTTCCTTCCCCCTTCGACAAATAAGGCAGGGGGCGCGCCACTTGGGATGACCCCAAGTAGGATTCGGCCTACTTGGGGCGCCCTCCTGGCTGCTCCCTCCTCCCCTCCACCTATATATATGTGGGAGGGGGGCGCCTAGCACACCAAGACAATAGTTTAGCCGTGTGCGGCGCCCCCCTCCACCGTTTACACCCTCGGTCATATTTTCGTAGTGCTTAGGCGAAGCCCTGCGGAGATAACTTCACCATCACCGTCACCATGCCGTCGTGCTGACGGAACTCATCTACAACCTCGACGTCTTGCTGGATCAAGAAGGCGAGGGATGTCACCGGGCTGAACGTGTGCAGAACGCAGAGGTGTCGTACGTTCGGTACTTGATCGGTTGGAGCGCGAAGAAGTTTGACTACATCAACCGCGTTGTTAAACGCTTCCGCTTACGGTCTACGAGGGTACATAGACACACTCTCCCCCTCGTTGCTATGCATCTCCATGGATAGATCATTGCGTGTGCGTAGATTTTTTTTTGTTTTCCATGCAACGATTCCCATCAGTGGCATCATGAGCCAGGTCTATGCGTAGATGATATGCATGAGTAGAACACAAAGAGTTGTGGGCGGTGATAGTCATACTGCTTACCACCAACGTCTTATTTTGATTCGGCAGTATTGTGGGATGAAGCGGCCCGGACCAACCTTACATGTCCACGTACATGAGACCGGTTCCACCGACTGACATGCAACTAGTTTTGCATAAAGGTGGCTGGCGGGTGTTTGTTTCTCCTACTTTAGTTGAATCCAATTTGACTGCGGCCGGTCCTTGAAGAAGGTTAAAACAGCAAACTTGATAATTCACCGTTGTGGTTTTTGCCGTAGGTAAGAACGGTTCTTGCTAGAAGCCCGTAGCAGCCACGTAAAACTTGCAACAACAAAGTAGAGGACGTCTAACTTGTTTTTGCAGGGCATGTTGTGATGTGATATGGTCAAGACATGATGTGATATACGTTGTTGTATGAGATGATCATGTTTGTAAGTTATCGGCAACTGGCAGGAGCCTTATGGTTGTCACTTTATTGTATGAAATGCAAACGCCATGTAATTGCTTTACTTTATCACTATGCGTTAGCGATAGTTGTAGAAGCAATAGTTATAGAAGCAATAGTTGGTGAGACGACCACGACGCAATAATGGAGATCAAGGTGTCGAGCCGGTGACAATGGAGATCATGATGATGCTTTGGAGATGGAGATCAAAAGCACAAGATGATGGCCATATCATGTCACATATTTTGATTGCATGTGATGTTTATCCTTTTTGCATCTTATTTTGCTTAGAACGGCGGTAGCATTATAAGATGATCCCTTCACTTAATTTCAAGATAAAAGTGTTCTCCCTGAGTATGCACTGTTGCTACAGTTCGTTGTGTTGAGACACCATGTGATGATCGGGTGTGATAGACTCTACGTTCACATACAATGGCTGCAAGACAGTTTTGCACATGCGGAATACTTGGGTTAAACTTGACGAGCCTAGCATGTACAGACATGGCCTCGGAACACTGGAGACCGAAAGGTCGAACGTGAATCATATAGTAGATATGATCAACATAGAGATGTTCACCATTGATGACTGCCCCATCTCACGTGATGATCGGACATGGGTTAGTTGATTTGGATCACGTATCACTTAGATGACTTGAGGGATGTCTATTTAAGTGGGAGTTCTTAGGTAATTTGATTAATTGAACTTAATTTATCATGAACTTAGTCCTGATAGTATTTGCATATCTATGTTGTAGATCAATAGCTCGCGTATAGCTCCCCTGTTTTATTTTGATATGTTCCTAGAGAAAACTAAGTTGAAAGATGATGGTACCAATAATGCGGACTAGGTCCATGATATGAGGATTATCCTCATTGCTACACAGAAGAATTATGTCCTTGATGCACCGCTAGGTGACAGACCTATTGCAGGAGCTGATGCAGACGTTATGAACATTTTATAAGCTCGATATGATGACTACTTGATAGTTTAGTGCGCCATGCTTTACGGCTTAGAATCGGGGCTCCAAAGACGTTTTGAACGCCACGGAGCATATGAGATGTTCCAAGAGCTGAAATTGGTATTTCAGACTCATGCCCGTGTCGAAAGTTATGAGACCTCTGACAAGTACTTTGCCTACAAGATGGAGGAGAATAGCTCAGCTAGTGAGCAAATGTTCAAAATGTCTGAGTACTACAATTGCTTGAATCAAGTGGGAGTTAATCTTCCAGATAAGATAATGATTGACAGAGTTCTCTAGTCACTATCACTAAGCTACTAGAACTTCGTGATGAACTATAATATGCAAGGGACGACGAAAACGATTCCCAAGCTCTTCGCGATGCTAAAATCGGCGAAGGTAGAAATCAAGAAAAGCATCAAGTGTTGATGGTTAACAAGACCACTAGTTTCAAGAAAAAGGGCAAGGGAAAGAAAGGGGAACTTCAAAAAGAATGGCAAGCAAGTTGTCACTCCCATGAAGAAGCCCAAAGCTAGACCTAAGCCTGAAACTGAGTGCTTCTACTGCGAAGGAACTGGTCACTAGAAGTGGAACTGCCCCCAAATACTTGGCGGATAAGAAGGATGGCAAAGTGAACAAAGGTATATTTGATATACATGTTATTGATGTGTATTTTACTAGTGTTCATAGTAGCCCCTGGGTATTTGATACCGGTTCAGTTGCTAAGATTAGTAACTCGAAACAGGAGTTGCAAAATGAACAGAGACTATTAATGACGAGGTGACGATGTGTGTTGGAAGTGATTCCAAGGTTGATAAGATCACCATCGCACACTCCCCTCTACCTTCAGGATTAGTGTTGGACCTAAATAAATAAATGTTATTTGGTGTTTGCGTTGAGCATGAATATGATTGGATCATGTTTATTGCGATACGGTTATTCATTTAAGTTAGAGAATAATTGTTGTTTTGTTTACATGAATAAAACCTTCTATGGTCATACACCCAATGTAAATGGTTTATTGAATCTCGATCATACTGATACACATATTCATAATATTGATGCCAAAAGATGCAAAGTTGATAATGATAGTGCAACATATTTGTGGCACTGCCGTTTAGGTCATATTGGTGTAAAGCGCATGAAGAAACTCCATGCAGATGGGCTTTTGGAATCACTTGATTATGAATCATTTGATACTTGTGAACCATGCCTCATGGGCAAGATGACTAAAACTCCGTTCTCCGGAACAATGGAGCGAGCTAATGACTTATTGGAAATAATACATACCGATGTATGCGGTCCGATGAGTGTTGAAGCACGCGGCGGATATCGTTATTTTCTAACCTTCACTGATGATTTGAGTAGATATGGGTATATCTACTTAATGAAACACAAGTCTGAAACATTTGAAAAGTTCAAAGAATTTCAGAGTGAAGTGGAGAATCATCGTAACAAGAAAATAAAGTTTCTACGATCTGATCGCGGAGGCGAATATTTGAGTTACGAGTTTGGCCTTCATTTAAAATAATGTGGAATAGTTTCACAATTCACGCCACCTGGAACACCACAGCGTAATGGTGTGTCCGAACATCGTAATCGTACTTTATTAGATATGGTGCGTTCTATGATGTCTCTTACCGATTTACCACTATCATTTTTGGGGTTATGCATTAGAGACAGCCGCATTCACGTTAAATAGGGCACCGTCTAAATCCGTTGAGATGACACCGTATGAACTATGGTTTGGCAAGAAACCTAAGCTGTCATTTCTTAAAAGTTTGGGGATGCGACGCTTATGTCAAAAGGCTTCAGCCTGATAAGCTCAAACCCAAAACGGAGAAGTGCGTCTTCATAGGATACCCGAAAGAAACTATTGGGTATACCTTCTACCACAGATCCGAAGGCAAAAATCTTTGTTGTTTAGAATGGGTCCTTTCTAGAGAAGGAGTTCCTCTCGAAAGAAGTGAGTGGGAGGAAAGTATAACTTGGTGAGGTAGTTGTACCTTCTCTCAATTTGGAAAGTAGCACATCAGAGAAATCCGTTCCCGTGATGCCTACACCAACTAGAGAGGAAGTTAATGATGATGATCATGAAACTTCAGATCAAGTTACTACTAGACCTCGTAGGTCGAACAGAGCATGTTCTGCACTAGAGTGGTACGGTAATCCTGTCCTGGAAGTCATGTTACTAGACCATGATGAACCTACGAATTATGAAGAAGCTATAATGAGTCCAGATTCCAACAGATGGCTTGTGGCCATGAAATCAGAGATAGGATCCATGTATGAGAACAAAGTATGGACTTTGGTGGACTTGCCCGATGATCGGCAAGCCATAGAGAATATATGGATCTTCAAGAAGAAGACTGACGCTGATGGTAATGTTACTGTCTACAAAGCTCGACTTGTCTCAAAAGGTTTTTGACAAGTTCAAGGGGTTGACTACGATGAGACTTTCTCACCTGTAGCGATGCTTAAGTCTGTCCAAATCATGTTAGCAATTGCCACATTTCATAATTATGAAATCTGGCAAATGGATGTCAAAAGTGCATTCCTTTATGGATTTCCTAAAGAAGAGTTGTATATGATGCAACTAGAAGGTTTTGTCGATCCTAAAGGTGCTAACAAAGTGTGCAAGCTCCAGCGATCCATCTATGGACTGGTGCAAGCATCTCGGAGTTGGAATATACGCTTTGATAAGGTGATCAAAGCATATGGTTTTATACAGACTTATGGCGATGACTGTATTTACAAGAAAGTGAGTGGGAGCTCTGTAGCATTTCTGATATTATATGTGGATGACATGTTGTTTATTGGAAATGATATAGAATTTTTGGATAGCATAAAAAGGATACTTGAATAAGAATTTTTCAATGAAAGACCTCGGTGAAGCTGCTTATGTATTGAGCATCAAGATCTATAGGGATAGATCGAGATGCTTAATAGGACTTTCACAAAGCACATAGCTTGACAAAGTTTTGAAGAAGTTCAAAATAGATCAGTCAAAGAAAGGGTTCTTGCCTGTGTTGCAAGGTGTGAAGTTGAGTAAGACTCACAACCCGACCACGGCAGAAGATAGAGAGAGAATGAAAGTCATTCCCTATGCCTCAGCCATAGGTTCTATATAGTATGCCATGCTGTGTACCAGACCTGTTGTGTACCTTGCCATGAGTTTGGCAAAGGGGTACAATAGTGATCCAGGAGTTGATCACTGGACAGCGGTCAAATTATCCTTAGTTACCTAAGAGGACTAAGGAAATGTTTCTCGCTTACGGAGGTGATAAAAAGTTCGTCGTAAAGGATTACGTCGATGCAAGCTTTAACACCGATCCGGATAACTCTGAGTCTCAATCTGGATACATATTGAAAGTGGGAGCAATCAGCTAGAGTAGCTCCATGGAGAGCATTGTAGACATAGAAATTTGCAAAATACATACAGATCTGAATGTGGCAGACCCGTTGACTAAACTTCTCACACAAGCAAAACATGATCACACCTTAGTACTCTTTGGGTGTTAATCACATGGCGATGTGAACTAGATTATTGACTCTAGTAAACTCTTTGGGTATTAGTCACATGACGATGTGAACTATGGGTGTTAATCACATTACAATGTAATCTAGATTATTGACTCTAGTGCAAGTGGGAGACCGAAGGAAATATGCCCTAGAGGCAATAATAAAGTTGTTATTTTATATTTCCTTATTCATGATAAAGGTTTATTATTCATGCTAGAATTGTATTGATCGGAAACTTAAATACATGTGTGAATACATAAACAAATACCATGTCCCTAGTAAGCCTCTACTAGACTAGCTCGTTGATCAAAGATGGTTAAGGTTTCCTAACCATAGACATGTGTTGTCATTTGATAACGGGATCACATCATTAGGAGAATGATGTGATGGACAAGACCCATCCGTTAGCTTAGCATAATGGTCGTTCAGTTTATTGCTATCGCTTTCTTCATGTCAAATACATATTCCTTCAACTATGAGATTATGCAACTCCCGAATAGCGGAGGAATACCTTATGTGCTATCAAACATCACAACATAACTGGTTGATCATAAAGATGCTCTATAGGTATCTCCGAAGTTGTTTGTTGAGTTAGCACAGATCGAGATTAGGATTTGTCACTCCGAGTATCGGAGAGGTATCTCTGGGCCCTCTCGGTAATACACATCATAAGCTTGCAAGCAAATGACTAAGGAGTTAGTCACACGGTGATGTATTATGGAACGAGTAAAGAGACTTGCCAGTAACGAGATTGAACTAGGTATGAAGATACCGACGATCGAATCTCGGGCAAGTAACATACCGATGGACAAAGGGAATTACGTATGTTGTCATAACGGTTCGACCGATAAAGATCTTCGTAGAATATGTAGGAGCCAATATGGGCATCCAGGTTCCACTATTGGTTATTGACCAGAGAGATGTCTCGGTCATGTCTACATAGTTCTCGAACCCGTAGGGTTCGCACGCTTAACGTTCGATGACGATATAGTATTATATGAGTTATGTGATTTGGTGACCGAATGTTGTTTGGAGTCCCGGATGAGATCACGGACATGACGAGGAGTCTCGAAATGGTCGAGAGGTAAAGATTCATATATAGGACGATAGTATTCGGACACCAGAAGTGTTTCGGGAGGTACCGGGTACTTATCGGGTCACCGGAAGGGGTTCCGGGCACCCCCGGCAAAAGTTATGGGCCTTATGGGCCAAGAGAGGAAACAGACCAGCCACAAGGGGCTGGTGCGCCCCCCATAGCAGGCCGGCCTAAGGAGGAGAAGGAAAGGGGGAAGGAAAAGGAAAGTGTGGATTAGGATTCCCACTTTCTTCCCTCTCCCCCCCTCTTTCCTTCCCCCTTAGAATACATGGCAGTGGGGGGGGGGGGGGGGCAGGGTAGGAGCCCTAGGGCTGGCCGGCCACCTATGTGGTGCGCCAGGCTGCCTCCCCTCCCCCTCCCACCTATATATATATGGGAGGGGGGCGCCTAGCACACATCAGATCAATTGTTAGCCGTGTGCGGCGCCCCCCTCCACCGTTTACACCCCCGGTCATATTTTCGTAGTGCTTAGGCGAAGCCCTGCGGAGATCACTTCACCATCACCGTCACCATGCCATCGTGCTGATGGAACTCATCTACTACCTCGCCGTCTTGCTGGATCAAGAAGGCGGAGGACGTCACCGAGCTGAACGTGTGCTGAACGCGGAGGTGTTGTATGTTCGGTACTAGATCAGTTGGATCGCGAAGAAAGTTCGACTACATCAACCGCATTGTGAAACGCTTCCGCTTACTGTCTACGAGGGTACGTAGACACACTCTCCCCTCTCGTTGCTATGCATCTCCTTGATAGATCTTGCGTGTGCGTATATTTTGTTTTGTTTTCCTTGCAACGTTTCCCAACAGTAAGAAGTCTGCAAATGAATTCACACTGTGAGAATCATGTGACTTGACCATGCACATCTACCTGTGAAAGAGTTAGATATGCGAGGGAAGTAGGAGAGGTCATATGCATTCTCAGAGAATTTTGAAGATAAAGTCTGTTTGAAGATAATGACCTCATAATGCGAAGACATTCACTTGTGTGAAAAGTTGGTTCCAGATTTGTACAAATTCGTAAATAAGTACAAGTGAGGAATCATACAAGTCATGTAGCACAAGCGAATAGCTTTTTGAGATATGAGAAGATGAATTGGAAGCGAGAGAACACTTTCTAAAGATAAAGTAAATTTTATTGGATCGAACGAGCGGTAAAAATGCAATTTTAATTACCGCACAATGAATAGATGAAGAATAGCTCGACGAGGCAGAGAAGCCAAGCAGTTCAATCTCCCACGCCCTAACTTGGCGGTGGAAGACAGCTATGGCGGCGGCGGTGCAAAGATATGCGCGGCCGACGGGAGTACTCCAGCGAAGCACTTCTTCTCCGGCGAAGATGAATCCGAGCGATGGCGCTAGGGTTTGAAGAGGCAAGAGCAATAGGAGTGAAAGCAATAAGCGACCGCGGGGGCGAAGTATTTATAAGGAAGGGTTTGGCCTGGATGTAAAGACAATTTTACCCTTGGCGCTTCGTATATGCTTGACGCGTGGCTTGCATGCGCAGTCTTTACTGCCACGCCTTAACCCCACTAACTCACTTAAGCAATTTGAGCGGGAAGTCATTCCGGCTTCTATGGTGATATCCGAAAAGGATAAGGATAGAAAATCATTTTAAATGTGTGGTTTGAAAATCTTCGACTGACAAGGACACAGTGAAGACAATCGACACATAACAATAGAATGCATATGAAGATTTTAGAGAGAGAGAGAGTGGGAGAGATAAGCACAGATGGGGTAAGGGTCCGATCATATTCACTTAGCGCAGAAAAGCAACTTGAAGACATAGCTATAAGTGAATGTTGTATAGGACAAAATCATATGTGTGTGTGTGTATAGGAAAAATACATCGTACCACCTAGGGGTAGTTATCCCACATGTCTCATATACTAACATGTGGCACTATATATACTACTTTATCATTCTAGACATGTTAATATACTATATATAAGATAATTCAAAGTGATTTACATGAAAATTTTGCAAGTTGGCCCATGGTTTTTATTGTATTTGTGAAATATGTACATATTTGTACATAAAAAGGAGCATACTTAAAATACGATACATACAACCTAAAAAGTAGTACATATACTACCTAAACATTCTTATATACTACATAAGCGTACGTACTCTCTGATTTGATAAATAGCACATACAACATACAAAACTCAAGTGGTGGTAACTACCACCGGTGGTAGAAAATTTTTGTCATATATATATATATGTGTGTGTGTGTGTGTATAACCAATAGGTTCAAACAATTGCGAAGATAAAAGCCATGTTGAAGATAAACCAAATCAAGAAGATATAGCAAAAGTTATGACGCCAGATGAAAATCTTCAGAAAATTTGGTGGTGGCATTATCCACCGTATAGGAATTATTAGACCCAGACTTGGCGCAGAACTTGTCGTGGCGCTCTGAAGTCAAATTCCACATTAATATCTTCACACTTAAGATATATGTTACTTTCTGTGTTGTACATCAAGGTCATCAACAATGCACAAGCGTTTGGAGGTGTGTCTATTCACTAGACATTTTAGGATTATAAGATATTTCGCTCACACCACAACTTGCAAAATTTCTTCTCATCCAAAGGCTTTGTGAAGATATATCTGCCAATTGATCTTCAATGTTGACGTGAATGATGTCAATATCTTCTTTGAGCACAAGATCACGAAGAAAATGATGTCAAATCTGAATATGCTTCGTCTTGGAGTGCGGAACAGGGTTGTGGGCGATCTTGATGGCGCTTTCGTTGTCGCAGAAGAGGGGCACCTTCTTCTTGTTAATGCCTGATATGTCTCCAATGTGTCTATAATTTATGAAGTATTCATGCCATGTTTACAACAATTTTATATGGTTTTGGTATGATTTGAATAGAACTAACCCGGACTGACGCTGTTTTCAGCAGAACTACCGTGGTGTTGTTTTTGGTGCAGAAATAAAAGTTCTCCAAATATAGCAAAACTTTTTGACGATTTTTTCTGGAAGGAAGAGACCCAGGAAGCTTTGGGGGAGTGCTAGAAGACCCACAGGGGCCCCACAAGCCACCAGGACATGCCCCGGGGGGTGGGCGTGCCCTGATAGCTTGTGGTCCCCCTGTGGCACCTCCTGACGTGAGACCGACGCAAAAAATTCCTATATATTCAGAAACCTCCAGAAATAACCCTAGAAATTCGACCTCGCCGCCGCAAGCCTCTGTACCAAAGATATCTCATCTATAGCCCTGCTCCGGCACCCTGCCGGAGGGGGAAATCATCACTGGAGGCAATCTTCATCATCCCGACGGTCTCCATGATGAGGAGGGAGTAGTTCACCCTCGAGGCTGAGGCTATGTACCAGTAGCTATGTGTTTGATCTCTCTCTCTCTCGTGTTCTTGATTTGGCACGATCTTGGTGTACCGCGAGCTTTGTTAATATAGTTGGATCATATGGTGTTTTCCCCTCTCTATCTTGTTGTGATAAATTGAGTTTTTACCTTTGAGGTTTCACTATTATCGGATTGAATACTTTTTGGATTTAAGAACACTTGATGTATGTCTTGCATGTGGATACCCGTGGTGACAATGGGGTGTTTTATTGATTTTCACTTGATGTATGTTTTGGTACTCAACTTGCGGATTCCCGTGGTGACATTGGGATAATCTATGCATAAGGGTTGATACACGTTTTCGTCCTACTTTCTCCGGTAGAAATCTTAGAGCACTCTTTGAAATTCTTTGTGTTGGATTGAATATTATTAATCTGGAGTTGTTTGATGCATATCGAATAATCAACTCATGGATACTTGTGGTGACATTGGAGTATCTAGGTGACATTAGAGTTGATTGATGTATATCATATGGTGTTATTTTAGTACGAACTCTGGGGCTGTTTGTGACACCTATAGGAATAGCTCAATAGATTGATCGAAAAGGATAACTTTGAGGTGGATTCGTACCCTACAACAATTTCATCTTATGTTCTCCGCTAGATAAGAAGTTTGGAGTGATTCTTTGTCGCATGTTGAGGGATTATTGTATGATTCAATTATGTTAGCACTGTTGAGAGATTGCACTAGTGAAAGTATGAACCCTAGGCCTTGTTTTCAAGCATTGCAATACCGTTTGTGCTCTGTTTTATCACTTGCTACCTTGTTGTTTTTATATTTTCAGATTACAAAAACCTATATCTACTATCCATACTACACTTGTATCACCATGTCTTCGCCAAACTAGTGCACCTATACAATTTGCCATTGTATTGAGTGTGTTGGAGACACAAGAGATTTCTTGTATTTGGTTGTAGGGTTGTTTGAGAGAGACCATCTTCATCCTACGCCGCCCAGTGATTGATAAACCTTAGGTCATCCACTTGAGGGAAAATTGCTACTGTCCTACAAAACTCTGTGCTTCGGGGCCCAACACGAGTCTACAAGAATAAGTTGTGTAGTAGACATAAATGCCATAGTCCTTGAGGATTTGCTTGATCCAGAGAAGTTGAGCGCAGCAAGATCCCGCAACAATGTATTCAGCTTTAGCAGTGGAGAGTGATACACAGTTCTGCTTCTCTAAAGACCAACAGACAAGTGATCGGCCAAGAAAATTACATGTGCCTGATGTAGACTTGCGATCCACCTTGTCACTGATGTCTACTACACAACTTATTCTTGTAGACTCGTGTTGGGCCTCCAAGCGCAGAGTTTTGTAGGACAGTAGCAATTTTCCCTCAAGTGGATGACATAAGGTTTATCAATCCGTGGGAGGCTTAGGATGAAGATGGTCTCTCTCAAACAACCCTGCAATCAAATACAAGAAATCTCTTGTGTCCCCAACTGTCGCGGGAAACCGCGGCCACCTATGGGACCAAGAGGCCCCTTGCTGGTTCGGGGGGGGGGGGGGCGTCGCGTTGCACAAAGAGCAGACAAGCAAGTGGCAGTACGGCAAAGATCACACAGGCATTTTTACCCAGGTTCGGGCCGCCGTGACGCGTAAAACCCTACTCCTGCTTTGGCGGATTGATGGTGGAAAGGTGGTGGTGGAGCGTAGTACACTTGCCCGGCAAGGGTTGCCTCAGGGCGGCAGTGGCTACGCGCGTATGGGGGTCTGAGTTACCCAACCTTCTAACCCTCTCTACGGTCGCCATGGGCCTCCTTTTATAGATTAAGGGGTCACCACAATGGCAAAACAGTCATTAGGCACTGATAAGATAGCAAATAGTGCTATCATACCTAACTCTGTGGGCTGACAGGGCGCATTAAATGCACCGCTCATCGTCACATCGTTGGTTGCCCGGCAAGGCTTGTCGGGCTATCTTGCCAGCTCCACGCCTGCTCGCTTGACACGCCGCAGGACGGGTGTCATCTGCAGGTGTTTCCTGTAGGGAGAGGCTGCCATGTGGTGAATGGCTGCCACTTAGTCACTCCGCGGTTTGACACCGCACTGATTGACGACGTGGGTCGTGGTGGAGTAGTTGGTGAGGTGGTTTTGCCTCCGTGTGCCCCGGTAGGCCCTGCCGGGACGTCTTGGACGTCGTCTTCCGGGGGTGGCCTCGCCCCTTGCCGAGCTCGCTTGCCCGGCAAAGGAGGCCCTTCTCCTGATGGTGTCTTGCTTCTTTGGCTTGATCTTGGTCCCTCTGATCTATATGTTAGTCCTTTGAACCTCTTAGTCTCTTGTATTCTGACTTGGGTTGGTGCTTCACTCTCATCCCCGTGCCTGTGCACAGTCTGGGCAACAGGCCCAGGGTTTGTTGCACCGACAGAAGCCCCCGGGCCTGCCCCGAACATGCTGCCGAGCGTCGTCGGGGTAGGGCCTAATAAGTGCACAGGCGGGGTCGCTGAAGAAGCTGGTCTCTCGAGGTCTTCTTTGCTTCTTCATTAGCCTTGATTCCGGGCCAGTTTCCGGTTTCTCCGCGCGTCGTGTAAGGCCAATGGTGGTGGGGTCGCTCCAGTGATGGCTCGTGAATGACTTTAACGCACTGGGGAGAAACCGCCTATTCACTCTTCCCACCACGCCCTTATCCTTAGCCACGTATGCTGCATGCATCGCGCGGGGTAGGTAACGGAGGCGCGTGGCGTGGGGGAGCGTCAAGGCGAGGGCCCAGCCGTCTTGAGTTGGTGGAGGAGGACGGTGGCCACCTGTTGAGGGAGCAGCTCCCCTCCCCGATCCGCCTATAAAAGGAGGGGTGGAGGAGGGCGGAGTCATCCATCTCCGGATCCTTTCTTCCCCTGTTCCTGCCTTTCGTTGGTCATGTTGAAGAAAAAGACCCGGGGCCAAGCTCCGGGCTCCATCTTGCGCCTAGAGTTGTTGAGTGCTGGCATCCGGGGAGTGAGCCTGGTCCTTGCTGTGATGAACCTCTTGGTTCCTTCGAGGCTCGGCCAAGAGGCGGGGCTGGAGACCATTGATAATCCCAGTACCGCCCCTCCCGGAGGTCTTGGGGCTGATTGTTGATGAGAGGCACACCTTCCTGCCCGCCAAGGCGGGGAGCGGTGCGCCGCAAGCCCCCTGGCCATCCTGGCCGCTCGCCGTCTCCCCGGGGAAGGCGCCGGGCTGGAGTCTTGGCACTTCTCGGGAGCAGCGGTGGTGAGGAGAAAGCGAGGGGAGGCGGAGAAGGCGGGAGGCAGGGGGTCAGGTCGGAGTACAATGGCGTGGATGCCTTCGCCTCCGACCGGTGACCTGCTGCCTCGTCTTTCCGCTCTTCCCCTCCCTCCCCGGCACCATCATCACCAGCCTCCTAGGGCGATGGCTAGGGAGGGATGTTCTCTTGGCGCCTTCGCCTCCCCTCCAGTAGTCTTTCGGCTGAGCTTTGGTGGATGACTCCACCGGCGCTCAAGCCGGGGCTTCTTGCTGGCTCTGGAGGTGGTGACCAGAGGGCGCAGCCCCGTCCCCCGTACTCCTCCTTCGCAGCCTCATGACTCCCGGTCTTGTCAGGTCGCGACGGGACCGGGATGGGCTCCTGCTTGGGTGCCCTTTTCTCATCTTTTCCTCCTTCCGCCGTAGTGCCTGATGGAGGGAAAACGAAAAGAGGGCATTACGGGGCACTTATCTTTTTTCAATCTTAAATCTGCAGGCACTTGCCAAATTTTAATTTAAATAATGTAATCTCTCGAGTCCATGTTTGTGTTCTGTAATGCTTGTACTTGTATCAGCATATTAATGAAAAAGATGAACCTTGCCGGGAACCCGTGCATGTGTATGTACATGTAGAGGCGAGATGCCTCTTTAGTGTAAATAAACGAGTTTTCCCCGGCAGGCTATCCTGCCGGCACCTTTTCTGTCTGCCGGAGAGCTGTGTCTACCGAGCAACAGGCAAAGGGGCCAGCCCCCCGCCAACTTCTTTTTACCAGAGGCCACTACGACCATCCCGTCTGAAGCAACGTTCGAGTCAGGGATGGGGGCACCAAAGTCTCAAAAGAGTGGCGGGGTTTTCTTATGCACAATCTATAACTTACAGAACACTAATGGACATGAGGTAGAACTTATCTGTTTGGCTTGCCGGGGATCACAGTGCCGGGCAATCTTCTCAACTCCTCGTCAAAGCCAAGTTCACGGCAGGAACCTGCAGCTTCATGCAGATGAGAATGAATGCAGGATGCGATCCTATCTATATGCATATGCAAATGCTCATGAAATGCTTATGCAGTGATCTTGGGATGCTCATGCATGCATGCAATCTAGGTCGGGGGCCCCCCACAGCGCTTCTTTATTTTCTCTTGCACAGGGTCATCGCCCTGGCTTTGTACAAGGGGTTACATGCAGCTGAGGCAAGGCCTGTACAAAAGGGTCGCTGCCGGGCAGGGCCCGACAGCCGTGCCTTACGGGTAGAACTTGCGGAGATGCTCAATATTCCATGAGTTTTGCAACTGAATGCCATCTTCGGTCTCTAGACGGACTGTGCCAGGTCTGGTGACTCGTACTACCCGGTAAGGGCCTTCCCACTTCGGTGACAACTTGTTTGTACCCTTGGCGGACTGAACGCGCCTAAGGACAAGGTCACCTTCCTCAAAACACCGGGCGTGAACCCTGCGGCTATGATAGCGACGCAGGGCTTGCTGATAGCGTGCAGCACGCATAGCAGCCCAGAGACGGTTCTCCTCGAGTAGTACAGCGTCATCACGCCGGTGCTGATCTTGCGCTACTTCATCGTAGGCAAGTACTCGAGGCGACCCATAAATGAGTTTCGTGGGGATAACTGCTTCTGCCCCGTAGACCAGGGAGAAGGGAGTCTGCCCGGTAGCTCGGTTTGGTGTCGTTCTGAGGGACCAGAGAACTACCGGCAGCTCCTCGATCCACCGCCTGCCGCGCTTCTGCAGCGTATCAAAGGTTCTCATCTTGAGTCCACGCAGCACTTCAGCGTTCGCCCTCTCAGCTTGCCCATTGCTCCGGGGGTGTGCCACAGAGGCAATGAGATTTTGCATCCGAGGGCATGAACATATTGCATGAAGGCGCGGCTCGTGAACTGGGTGCCGTTATCGGTAATGATCCTTGCCGGAACTCCAAAACGACACACCAATTCTTTCAAGAACTTGATAGCTGACTGAGCAGTCACCTTTCTCACGGCAGTCACTTCTGGCCACTTTGTAAACTTGTCGACAGCAACAAACAAGAATTCAAAGCCCCCGATTGCTCAGGGGAAGGGGCCGAGGATATCGAGCCCCCAGACCAAAAATGGCCATGATAGAGGGATTGTTTGAAGAGCTTGGGCAGGCATGTGGGTTTTCTTGGAATGGAACTGGCAGGCTTCACACTTGGTGACTAGCTCGACCGCATCTTGGAGGGCTGTGGGCCAATAGAATCCTTGCCGGAATGCTTTCCCAACTAGTGCCCTTGATCCAATGTGGGAGCCGCACATGCCTTTGTGTATCTCAGCCAGCAGTTCCTTTCCTTCTTCCCGGCAGACACACTTTAATTTCACACCGTTGGGCCTCCTTCTGTACAGAGTGTCATAGACAAACTGATACATACTGGGCCTCCGGGCTACTTTTTCAGCTTCATCTTGGTTGCCGGGAAGCTCTCCGGTTTAGAGGAAGTGGACAATGTGCCTTGCCCAAGTTGGAGCCTGGGGCTCGGCTATGAGGACTAGTGGCACCTCCTCTGCTGCGGGAGCACATGCCTCGTTCGTGGGGTCCATGGGCCTGGCTGGAGGGTGTGGTCCGGCAGACTGCGAGGAGTTGTTTCCGGCAGGGTCTCTGCCAGGAGCGGACGGCTCTACCGGGAGAGGCTTACCAGAGTCCAACTTTCTCCTTTTCCGGGCCATTGTTGCTAGGGATATGGAGGGCTGAGTGAGATGGAGAACAAAAGTCCCTGGTTCCACAGGGAGCTTATGCGCAGCACACTTTGACAGATGATCAGCTATGCTATTTTCCGCACGGGGTACATGCTCTGTTTGCAATCCGTCAAAGTGCTCCTCCAATCTCCTCACTTCCTCGACGTATGCCTCCATCAATGGACTTTGGTAATCCTTGTTAACTTGTCTCACCACAAGCTGTGAATCTCCTCGAATGATCAGCTTCTTAATTCCCAATTCAGCTGCAATCCTGAGCCCGGCAAGGAGCCCTTCATATTCTGATGTATTGTTGGTTGCTTCTTCCCGGGCAAAATGCATTTGGACGATGTACCTCAAGTGCTCCCCGGAGGGGGCAACAAGAAGCACACCAGCTCCTGCACCTTGTAGGGAAAAAGCACCATCAAAATACATAATCCATTCTTGGAGAGATTCCTTGCCGGGGATAGCTGTCTCCGTCACTTCCTCATCAGAGGTTGGCGTCCATTCTGCAATAAACTCTGCCAATGCCCTGCTCTGAATAGTTGACGTGCTTCCAAACTTCAAACCAAAACTGGATAACTCCAAAGCCCACTCCACTATTCTGCCGGTAGCCTCAGGGTTTCGGAGTATCCGTTGCAACGGGAAACGAGTGACAACCGTGATCTCATGGGCTTGGAAGTAGTGGCACAGTTTCCTTGAGGCCATGATGAGACCAAAGATCAACTTTTGCATGCTAGAGTACCTTGATCTAGCCCCCTGCAATAAGGAGCTGATGAAGTACACTGGGCGCTGCACCACTTTCTTCCTTGCCGCGTCCTTGGGGTTGCTCTAGTTGCCGTGCTCATTGCAGTCCTGATCCTTCTCTGACTCTGCTGGTCTCTGCTCACTCTCTGCCTCATCCACTTCTCGCTGCGCTACCAAAGCTGCACTGACTACTTGGTTGGTTGCCGCTAAGTACAGCATCAACGGCTCCTGGGGTTTGGGAGCGACCAAGGTAGGCACAGAGGACAAGTAGGCCTTCAACTCTTGCAAAGCTGCATCTGCTTCCGGGGTCCACTTCATGGGTCCTGCCTTCTTCAAAATTTTGAAGAACGGCAGGGCGCGCTCGGCAGACTTGGAGATGAATCTGCTTAGCACGGCAACGCATCTTGTCAGACGCCTCACATCCTTAACTGTCCTTGGTGCTTGGATCTGCTCGATAGCCTTGATCTTGTCGGGATTGGCTTTGATCCCATGATGGGAGATAAAGAACCCAAGCAACTTGCCGGAGGGAACACCAAATACACACTTCTCCGGGTTGAGCTTCAAATTGATTTTGCACAGATTAGCAAACGTCTCCTCCAAATCTTGAATATGGGTGGCCCTATCCTTGGTCTTGACCACAATATCATCCATATAGGCTTCTATGTTTCTGTGCAACTGTGGCTCAAAACCAATCTGGACTGCCCTTGCAAAAGTGGACCCGACACTCTTTAATCCGAATCACATGAGGACAAAACAGTACGTACCACATGGAGTGATGAACGACGTCTTTCTTCATCTTCCTTGGACATGAAGATCTGGTGATACCCAGAATACGCCTCCAGAAAGGAGAGCAAATCACAACCTGAAGTGGAATCCACAATCTGATCGATACGCGGCAAGGGAAACGGGTCCTTCGGGCAAGCCTTAATGAGATCTGTGAAGTCTATGCAAAGCCTCCACTTCCTGTTAGCCTTCCGGACTACCACTGGGTTTGCCAACCACGTGGGATGCAGTACTCCTCTGACCAATCCAGCTGCCTCTAGTCTCTTGATCTCTTCTGTAATGAACTGCTGCCTCTCCAAGGCCTGCTTCCGGACTTTCTGCTTGACAGGTCGGGCATGTGGGTAGACAGCAAGGTGGTGCTCGATTACCTCCCTGGGAACACCGGGGATATCAGATGGTTGCCAGGCAAACACATCGATATTCGCCCACAGGAAGGCAACGAGTGCGCTTTCCTATTTGTCATCGAGGGTGGCGCTGATAATGAAAGTACCATCAACGCCAGCCAGCCCTGCCGGGACCTTCTTCACTTGGGGTGCAGCGACCTTGGATCTCTTGCCATTGGAACACTCTGGCACGTCGTCAACAGGTGCCGTGCACTCGGTGGGGGCACGCTTCCCGGACTCTTTGCCAGAGTCCCTGCAATCCCTCTTCTTTCCTTTGCTTTCCTTAATGGGAGCTGCTGCTGCCGCTGCCTCTGCTGCGACCGCATCCCGGTACATCTTGTCCACACAAATGATTGCATCCTTCTCATCTGATGGGATGGTGATGACTCCCAGTGGCCCAGGCATCTTCAAGGTGTTGTAGGCATAGTGAGATGCTGCCATGAACTTAGCCAGGGCCGGGCGTCCAAGAATCCCATTGTATGGCAGGGGGAGATCAACCACATCAAACACAATCCTCTCAGTCCGGTAGTTCAGTTCTCCCCCAAACGTTACCGGTAACGTGATCTTTCCCTTAGGACGGCTCCTGCCGGGATTAACTCCTTGAAACGTGCCGGTAACCTCCAGCTCTTCCTCTGCTATCTGAAGCTTGCTGATAACTACTGGGGAAATCAGATTCAACCCGGCCCCGCCGTCCACCAACATCTTCGTGACCTTGAGGTTGCGGATTGTTGGGGAGACCAACAATGGCAAACACCCTACCGCAGTGGTACGGCTAGGATGATCCTCCTCGTCAAAGATGATGGGCGTACGGGACCATTTGAGCGGCTTCCGGGCCTCGGGCGCTGGCTCCACGGCATTGACTTCTCGCGCCCACCGCTTGAGTTGGTGGTGAGAGGTGTGCAGAGATGCACCCCCGTCAATGCACAGGGCGTCGGTGGCCTTCTGAAACTCTTGCTCACTGGTTTCCTCTTCATCCCTTCTATCACTCTCATCACCACAGGCTTCCTTCTCTCGACCTCTGGTGGGTTTTCCTTGGTTCCGAAAGGGTTTGCCAGGGAGATTTACTTCACCACCTCGGCCCTTGCCGCCAGCAACATTCTGACCCTTTTCCTTGCCACGCTTCTCATACTCTGCTTTCTGTCTTTTGACAAGCTGCTCAACCTGATAACACTCTTGAAGGTCATGACCCTTGGTCCGCTGAATCTTGCAATACGGCCCATCACCTTTCCCGGCTTTCTCGGCAGCAGCGGCTTCCCGGCAGTCAGCGCACATGGTAGCTTCCTTGCCGGGGGCCTCAGCTTTGGCCTTCTTGCCGGTACTAGGCGTACCCGATCCTTCAACCGTCATCACTGCCTTATCCCTTCGCTTCTTACTGCGCTTCTTGCTCTTCTTCTGACTGGTTGATTCATCCTCATCCTCTGAATCAATATTGATGCAATCTTCCTCTCCGGGCAACTTTCTTCCCTCCTCCATCCGAGAACACTTATCCACCAACGTGTAGAGCTCCCTCACAGTCTTGGGCAACTGTACGTTCATCTTGGAACGAATCCGGCGGTTGCGCACATTGGACTGGAAGGCGGCTATCACGGCTGCCGGATGGATATTTGGGATATTTCTATGAACTTTGCTGAATCTCTGTAAATACTTACGGAGGGTCTCTCCTTCCTTTTGTTGGAGAAGCTGCAAGTTGCTGGGTCGGCCCGACTCTTGGTGGCCACCGGTGAAGGCACCAATGAACTCATGGCACAGGTCTGCCCATGATGAAATGGAGTTCTTCGACAGGTGCATCAGCCAAGACCTCACATTGGACTTGAGGGCCAAAGGAAAGTAGTTGGCGAACACCTTCTCATCTCTTCCCCCGGCAGCCTGAACAACGATGGTGTAGATGCTCAGGAACTCTACCGGGTTCAGCCTCCCATCGTACTTGTCAGGTATCTCTAGCTTGAACGTGCGAATGGAGGGCCAACAGACTTGCCGCAGCTCACGGGTAAAGGAAGGGCAGCCAACCTCGAAAGGTAGGCACCCACCAATACCGAGCGCGGGCTCATCGACGCCGGGACCGTCGCACCCATCGGTCCGGCGGAGGTCGTCGCGGCGTTGCTCAACAACGGCGCACGTATCTCCTCTCCGCCTATCCTCCCGGGCTCGTCGTTGGCCTGGATGCGCTCGAGGGTCAGAAGAGGCCATCGAGACATCGTTGGGGTCTTGATTCTGTTGCGCTCGCGCTGGCTGCCGTGGTGGGGACGGCCCCTTCTGTACGGTCAGCAGTATGAGCCATCGCTGTCGCTTGGGGCGGCCGTGGCGGGCCAGCTCGTCGTGAGCCCCCAGCTTCGGCGAAACCGAGCAGACTTTGGATGGTGGCACGCCATTCGTCCATTTGCTCGGCCGCTGGCGGAAACCTCAGCAGCAACTGATCCCGTGCCATGGCCTCCGAGGCTGTACTTGGCATGGGTGATGATGAAGTCGATCGCACCATCGCTTGGCTCCTGACGGTGCCAGTGGCGGCAGTGCTGCGCCCCCGCTCCTGCGGGGCGACCACCTGGATGGCAGGGTGGTGCGGCGAACGCGCTCAAGGGCCAGTGGTTCCGTCGGACGCAGCAGCTTGGTCGACCCGTCCTGGGGGAGGTGCACGCGCTGCGACCGCACCAGTGGTGGGAGCGGTCGGAGGGCGGCGATTCGCTCTAGCCCAAGCGTCGTTGCTGCGGCTGTGCCCGTCGGGATGTTGCTGATGCCACTCTCCTCCGATGTCTCCTGCTCCTGGGTCGTCCGTGGGGGAAGTGGTGACGGCGTCGCCTGCCCCGACCACATCCCCAGCAGCGTCCGCGTCCTCGCGTGTCTCCGCACCCCACGCAGCGTTAGAGGCCGTGGGCGGCGGAGCCTTCGAGGTGGAAGGATGAGACGAAGAACTGGGTTTCTTCTTGGGTGCCATGGTCGATGGCGTCATCGATGATGCTGATGGTGATGAAGGTGACGCGCTACACACGCCTTCAGGTTTGCGCAAGCGGTCCCCCTACCTGGCCCGTCAAAGATGTCGCGGGAAACCGCGGCCACCTATGGGACCAAGAGGGGGGGGCGTCGCGTTGCACAGAGAGCAAACGAGCGTGTGGCAGCATGGCAGAGATCACACAGGCATTTTTACCCAGGTTCGGGCCGCCGTGAGGCGTAAAACCCTACTCCTGCTTTGGTGGATTGATGGTGGAAAGGTGGTGGTGGAGCGTAGTACACTTGCCCGGCAAGGGTTGCCTCAGGGCAGCAGTGGCTACGCGCGTATGGGAGTCTGAGTTACTCAACCTTCTAACCCTCTCTACGGTCACCATGGGCCTCCTTTTATAGATTAAGGGGTCACCACAATGGCAAAACAGTCATTAGGCACTGATAAGATAGCAAATAGTGCTATCATACCTAACTCTGTGGGCTGACAGGGCGCATTAAATGCACCGCTCATCGTCACATCGTTGGTTGCCCGGCAAGGCTTGCCGGGCTATCTTGCCAGCTCCACGCCTGCTCGCTTGACACGCCGCAGGACGGGTGTCATCTGCAGGTGTTTCCTGTAGGGAGAGGCTGCCATGTGGTGAATGGCTGCCACTTAGTCACTCCGCGGTTTTACACCGCACTGATTGACGACGTGGGTCGTGGTGGAGTAGTTGGTGAGGTGGTTTTGCCTCCGTGTGCGCCGACAGGCCCTGCCGGGACGTCTTGGACATTGTCTTCCGGGGTGGCCTCGCCCCTTGCCGAGCTCGCCTGCCCTACAAAGGAGGCCCTTCTCTTGATGGTGCCTTGCTTCTTTGTCTTGATCTTGGTCCCTCTGATCTATATGTTAGTCCTTTGAACCTCTTAGTCTCCTGTATTCTGACTTGGGTTGGTGCTTCACTCTCGTCCCCGTGCCTATGCACAGTCTGGGCAATAGGCCCAGGGTTTGTTGCACCGAGACCAACACACCCAATACAATGGCAAATTGTATAGGTGCACTAGATCGGCGAAGATATGGTGATACAAGTGTAGTATGGATAGTAGATATAGGTTTTTGTAATCTGAAAATATAAAAACAGCAAGGTAGCAAGTGATAAAACGGAGCACAAATGGTATTGCAATACTTAGAAATAAGGCCGAGGGTTCATACTTTCACTAGTGCAATCTCTCAACAGTGCTAACATAATTGAATCATATAAAAATCCCTCAACGTGCAACAAAGAATCACTCCAAAGTTCTTATCTAGTGGAGAACATAAGATGAAATTGTTGTTGGGTACAAAACCACCTCAAATTTATCCCTTCCGATCAATCTATTGAGCTATTCCTATAAGTGTCACAAACAACCCTAGAGTTCATACTAAAATAACACCATATGATACGCATCAACCAATCCTAATGTCACCTAGATACTCCAATGTCACCACAAGTATTCGTGAGTTGATTATTCGATACACATCAAACAACTTCAGATTCATAATATTCAATCCAACACAAAGAACTTCAAAGAGTGCCCCAAGGTTTCTACCGAAGAAAGAAGGACGAAAACGTGTGTCAACCCCTATGCATAGATTACCCCAATGTCACGATAATCCGCAAGTTGAATACCAAAACATATATCAAGTGAATCAATAGAACACCCCATTGTCACCATGGCTATCCACATGCAAGGCATACATCAAGTGTTCTCAAATACAAAAAGTATTCAATCTGATAATAGTGAAGCTTCAAAGGTAAAAACTCAATTCATCACAACAAGATAGAGAGGGAGAAACACCATATGATCCAACTATATTAACAAAGCTCGCGGTACATCAAGATCGTGCCAAATCAAGAACACGAGACAGAGAGATCAAACACATAGCTACTGGTACATACCCTCAGCCCCGAGGGTGAGCTACTCCCTCCTTGTCATGGTCACCGTTGGGATGATGAAGATGGCCTCCGGCGATGATTTCCCCCTCCGGCAGGGTGCCAAAGAAGGCCTCCACATGAGATCGCTTCGATACAGAGTCTTACAGCGGCAGAGCGGAAGTTATAGCTTTCTTTTTGTTTTTTTGGTATTTATAGGAATTTATGGCATTGATTTCATGTCAGGGGGGCCCATGAGGGGGCGACAAGATCGGTAGGCACACCCTGGTGGAGGGCGCGCCCCCAAGCTTGTTGCTTCCTCGTGAGGCTTCTGGTCCTTCCTCGAAGCTTCAGGGGTCTCTTTTGGTCCACAAAAAATCACCGTAAATTTTTAGCCCAATCTGAGAACTTTTATTTCTGCACAAAAAACAACACCATAGTAGTTCTGCTGAAAACAACATTAGTCTAGGTTAGTTCCATTCAAATCATACCAAAACCATATAAAATTATTGTAAACATGGCATAAATACTTCATAAATTATAGATACGTTGGAGACGTATCAGTCACCAACATAATCAGCATCGGAGAATCCAACTAGATCAAACTCTGAACCCTTTGGATACCATAATCCTAGCATTGGGGTGTGAGCCAAATATCAAAGTATTCGCTTCACCGCAAGGTGATGCAACTCCTTTGGTGCCGCTTGGAATCGGGCACAGATGCAAACCCTAAGCATTCTATCTGGCCTAGATGCACATAAGTACAATAAAGAACCAATCATGGAGCGGTATACCTTCTGATCGAAATCTTTACCATTTTCGTTGGAGCTCAGGTGGCCATTGGTTGGCATTGGCGTCTTGTGGCCCTTGCAATCTTGCATATCAAACTTCTTTAGACAATCTTTGAGGTACTTCTCGTGAGATATGAAGATGCCATTGCTTTGTTGACGAAATTGAAGACCAAGGAAGAATTTCAGCTCTCCCATCATAGACATCTGATATTGCTCTTGCATCATATGGCTGAACTCATCACTGTATCTTTTGTCAGTGCATCCGAAGATAATGTCATCCACATAGATTTGACAGGCAAATGGTTCACCCTCATATGTCTTTGTGAAGAGAATGGGATCCAGAGAACCGAGTTTGAAGCCCTTGCTCTTCAGAAATTCCTTGAGTGTATCATACCAGGCTCGTGGTGCTTGTTTGTGGCCATACAATGCTTTGTTGAACCTATAAACTTTGTCAGGATGCTTTGGATCTTCAAAACCAAGTGGTTGTGCAGCATAGACTTCTTCTTCAATCTTGCCATTGAGGAAAGCACTCTTCACATCCATTTGATATAAGAGGATATCATGATGGTTGGCATAGGTGAGCAGTATACGAATGGCTTCAAGCCTAGCTATAGGAGCGAAGGTTCATCGAAGTCAATTCCTTCAACTCATGTGTATCCTTGTGAAACAAGACGAGCTTTGTTTTTGACCACTTGACCATGTTCATCTTGCTTGTTGCGGTAGATCCATTTGGTGCCAATAATGTTGTGCTTGCGTGGATCAGAACACTTGACTAGCTCCCACACATTATTGAGCTCAAATTGTTGAAGCTCTTCTTGCATAGCTTGAATCCATTCAGGTTCCATGAAAGCTTCATCAACCTTTGTGGGTTCAGAGATGGAGATGAAAGTGAAATGCCCACAAAATTTTGCTAGTTGTGTAGCTCTTGATCGAGTGAGAGCACTGGGTGCATTGATGCTGTCAAGTATCTTCTCAATTTGAACCTCATTGGCTACACGAGGATGAACAGGGCAAAGACTTTGTTGTTGTTGCTGAGCATTGTCTTCGGGCTCAGCATTAACTTCATGATGAGCATTGTCTTCATGCTGGACAGGAGCGGGTATCACAACCTCTTCATCTCCTTGCTCCTCGGTGGGAATGATGTCTTCAGTTCCCATCAGCTTGATAGATTCATTTGAAGGTAGTTCATCTAGCACATTTGGTAGGTGCTCTCTTTGCGAGCCGTTAGTCTCATCGAATCGCACATCTATAGTTTCAACAACTTTATAGTGAAAGATGTTGAAGACCCTGTAGGTGTGCGGATCCTTTCCATAGCCAAGCATAAAACCCTCATGTGCTTTCGGTGCAAATTTGGAAGTGTGATGTGGATCCCTTATCCAGCACCTAGCACCGAAGACTTTAAAATAACTTAGATGATCCGTTCATAGGATGTTTTGTTGAAGAACTTGTGAAGATAAACTCTGTTGATGATGTGGCATGCAGTGTCAATAGCTTCAAGCCACCACTTTTGTGGTGTCTTGTATTCATCAAGCATCGTGCACGCCATCTCGATGAGGGTCCTGTTCTTGAGCTCCACGACTCTATTCTGCGGAGGGGTATATGGAGCGGACAACTCATGAGTGATGCCAAGAGTGTCAAGATAGGTGTCGAGCCCAGTGTTCTTGAACTCGGTGCCATTATCACTCCTGATATGCTTGATCTTGATGCCATAGATAGTCATGGCACGGTTGGCAAACCGCGTGAAGACATCCTGCACTTCAGTTTTATACATGATTATGTGCACCCAAGTATATCTAGAGTAATCATCAACAATCATGAAGCCATAGATATGTGCAGTAGTAGTAAGGGTAGAGTAATGAGTAGGGACAAATAAGTCCATATGGAGCAGCTCGAAGGGGCGCGTAGTCGTCAAGATTGTCTTCGAGGGATGCTTTGCCCTAGTCATCTTCCTAGCTTCGCAGGCACCACATATATGATCCTTCTTGAACTTGACACCCTCGATTCCAGTGATGTGCTTCTTCTTCACAAGGTTGTGCAAGTTCCTCATACCTGCATGTCCTAGCCTTCGACGCCAAAGCCAACACTCTAAAGCTTTTGCTAGAAGACATGTGGCTACCTGTGGTCCTGCAGAGAAATCTACCATATACAAGTCACCTCATTGAAAACCTTTGAAGACTTTGGTTTTGTCAGAGGCCATTAGCACAAGGCATCGATATTTTCCAAAGATGACAATCATATCGAGATCACAAAGCATTGAGACTTACATTAGGTTGTATCCAAGGGATTTGACAAGCATCACTTTATCAATGTGTTGATCCTTTGAGATAGCAACCCTACCTAGACCCAATACCTTGCTTTTCCCAGTGTCAGCAAACGTGATGTGACTTTGTGTGGAAGGACATAATGTTGAGTCCATCAATAAGCTTTGGTCACCAGTCATATGGTTGGTATAGCCACTGTCCAGGATCCATTCAGTAGCTTTCGGGAGTGTACCCTAGAGTGCAGTTACAAGGATAGCCTTCACCAAGACAATTGTGAAGTACAAACATTTGACGACAAACACTTCCATGAAAAGTAAGTTTCTTTTTTTTGAAACTTGAAAAGTAAGTTTCTTGGAGGATATGACATGATGATCATCAAGAAATCCATGGACGAAATAGATGGTAAGACCATTTGGACATTTTAACTTGCATCCCACAAGTTTACTTAGGTCTCCAGCATTGTCTTCGGAACCCAATGCACTTTGGCTGGAGACCCGTTCCTGCAAGAGAAGTTAATTCTTCTTAACCACCCACATTTGAAGGGGTGGCTTAGAAGCAATGATTCTAAGTGCATCATTTGAGAACTTTAGATTTGAAGCCCTAGCAAATAGCTTTGCAAGAGGTGTATAGTACTCATATATATGAATAAGCAGATTTTTTTATTTGTGAACATAATTGTTCGAAGAATAGTGCTCATATTCATGAGCCAGATCATTGTTTCCCTGCAAAACATTGGCGTTAGGGCGACCATATGAGGTCCTCTATCTGTATGAATACTTTGGGCCATATGAAGCCTTTGGTCTGGGGTTTGTCTTCTTCCCTGTGGGTGTCATGATGACATTCACATGAAGCTTTTCAAGAAGACTTTTGGGAACCCAGATTTTCTTCATAGGAGAACCATTCCTGCAGTTAGTCCCAATAAGCCTGGCAAACACTTCACCATTCTGATTTTTTAATAGTTCATAGTTGGAGTCAAATGACTCATCAATGATGGTAGGGTTAGCATAGTTATAACCAGATAATGTGGATGTATCTGTTGGAGGTTCCTTTGCTGCAACCCATGTGGTTTTGGGGTACTGCTCAGGTGTCCAATATGAGCCATCAACATTCATATTCCTTTTGAAACCAACACACTCTTTCCTATGGTTTTGGTTCAAGATCCGCTTCTTGAGGACATCACAAAGGGCCTGGTGCCCTTGGAGGCTTTTGTACATGCCTGTTTCAAGCAATGTCTTCAACCTAGCATTTTCATTAGCAATAGTAGTGGTTTCCTCAGAAGAGGGATTAGTTACCACATCAGCAGTTGAAGATATTGCATTGTTTGAAGCATTTGAGAATTCATCAGAAGATATAACATTATCACTTTCAAGACATTTTAAGCATGGTGGCAGAAACTCATCCTGAGCGGAATTGATCTATTGGGCGAGTAGTGAATCGTTTTAGTTCGAAGGTCATCATGAGACGCTCTCAGTTTCTCTAGATCTTGCTTCCTTTGAAGATAATTGTTGGAAAGCTTGTCATGATCAGTTGAGAGGGTTTCATGATGACTTTGAAGTTTCTCATACTTGATTCGAAGATTTTTCATGTCTTCAGTTAAGGCTTGTGTTGGGGATATAACCCCTCGGTGTGACCCGCCCTGGAGGGGCCGGGTTACATGGTTGGAGGCTCATAGGTGAAGGCCCAAAGAGGCCTGAGAAGATATGAACTAAAGATTGGAGGCGGCTTACAAGATGGGCCAGTTGAAGGCCCAAGACCCGGAGAAAGGTGCTGTGACCCAGAGATGTGAGCCGCCCTATGGTGATTTGCCTTGTGGGGCAAGGCGATTTAGAACCCGAGCCGGTCACATTGTGTGATCCGGCTTGGACTCTTGTAAGCCCAGGGTCTCAACCTATGTATATAAAGGCGAGACCCTGCGGCGGGTTAACTTAAGGAACAACTAATCGAGAACTAGGTCAAGCGATTCCGCTCCCTTGTAATCGATACTCAATCAATACAACACAAAGCAGGAGTAGGCTTTTACCTCGTTGTGAGGGGCTGAACCTGGGTAAACTCGTGTCTCTCGTCCCGATCAACCCCTTTAAGCTACCTACGCTGCGATGGCTCCACGCTTAAGTCCTTTAACTAGGACATCTGCCGTGACAAATCCACGACAGTTGGCGCCCACCGTGGGGCCAGAGCATGGTGGTTTCGAGTTCTTGAAGGGAAATTTCCCAGGGATCGAGGGATATGCCGTGGGCAGGATGACTAAGAGTCGCTGCGGCAAGCTCTACATCGATGACGCCGGCTGGGGCCTCGAGGCCGATTCAATCGAGTACGGGTACCGGGTCCCCTTCGGTGGGATTCACGTCTTCATCGGCAAAATCAGCGAATCTGAGCCTGAGCCGGACATCTCCACCAACCTCGTCGAGTTGGCTCGGCGCACGCAACCCGCCCAAGGTTAGCCCGGCCGAAAGCGTGCTTTCGTCGGTGTCATACATTGGGCAGTTCTGGAAGAATATTCTGCATCTAGAGAAGAGACTACCATCTGTTCTGAGGATGAGTCCTCAACCGGGGAGATGGAGTCAATTTACCAGCTCGAAGACGGTGGGCTTGGGGGGTATTCCGATGGCAACAGTATTCCGGACCCCTATGAGCAGCCATCCAGGGCTGCGATCTTCATGGCCGGCACAGGAACGGTTCTAAATTCATCAACGGCTGCAGCAATGACGTCTGGATCAACGACTGCTGCAGCAGCGGGAGCTGGCGGGTCAGGCACCCCGCCGGCTCAAACTGTGTCAGATCTCTTGAGCACTTTGACTACCTTGTTGACAACAGAGGTTACTGTGGTGAATCAAGCAAAGCACAATGCAGAAATTGCAAAGGTGCGAGATCAGATAGCCAAAGCCCAGGAGGAGCTTAATGCAGAGAACGCCAGGATGGTGATGAAGTGGGCCTAGTTAGATGCGGAGTCACAGCGAGTAAGGGCGGAATCTTTTCTCTTAAGCTTGGATCAGGATGCTTCCAATGTTGTTCTTCGAAGGAGACATCAGACCCGCCTGCCTTTGAAGTATGAGGCACGGAATCTTTTTAACACGCCTGGGGCTGGACCGAGCAATCCGCCGGTTGTGACCCGGGATGCAGAGGCGCCAGGGAGTGGGGCGGCGGCTCAGCCTCGCTTGCCAGACCCGCCTCGTAGGGATCAGACCCCGCCCCGGCGGTTCTCAACACCATGAGGCCATTATTCTAACCCGATGGACAACATGATAGCGGCAGCGACGCGGCTGGCAGCTATTCCGATTGAGGGCGAGTCTTCGGTTGTGGTGGAGACCTGGAATGTGGTGGAGCTTCTTCAGACAGCTGTGGCTCAGCAGGCGGCGTATTCGTATAGTCGCGAGCGTGTTCATTCAACCCCTTGCCCAAGTCGAAGTTACAGCCGGCGGATTGAATTGTCGGCAGTTTCCAGCAGCGAACGACGCCGTAACCCACCCCGTAATGATGACCCGCCACGTGGAAATAACCCGCCCCTAGCTAACATTCAGGCAATTGTAGATGACGCTAGAACTCGCCGAGAGGCGGAGGCGGTGGCGGTGGCGGCTCAACTGGTAGCGGCGGCTCAACTGGGGGTTTATCAACAACCCCCGGTGACCCCTTCAACCTCAATGGGAGCAGGAACAATCTCAAGGATAGTTGGAGTGCCATGTTTGGTACCGGCTTTGCGTAATGAACGGTTGCCTAAGGATTTCAAGGGTCCTCGCAAGGTGGCTAATTATACAACTGACCTCCCTCCTGAGGCTTGGATTGAGAGTTATGAGTTAGCCATGGAGATGCTGGATGTTAATGATGATGTATGCGCTAAATACTTTACATGATGTTGGATGGGCCAGCTTGAACTTGGTTAAAAGGATTGCGTGCTAATTCCATCAGTTCGTGGGCAGAGTTAAAAGCGCGATTCATTCAGAATTTTAAGGGGACGTGCAAGCAGCCTCTAACGATTATCGATCTTGATAATTGTGAACAGCGGGAGGATGAATCGGCTCATCATTGGGTTCGGCGGGTCTCAGCCATTATCCACTCATCAGATAGTATTGCGGCGGGTCAGGCGGTTCTAGTTTTGGAAAAGAACTGTCATTTTACACCTCTTAAGTAGAAGCTCGGGCACCTTAAATGTCATTGTAATGACATGGGTGAGCTTATGGCGGCTCTCATTAAATATACCAATTCTGATACCACCAAGGATCCTGGATCGGATGATGAGAAATCGAACAAAGGCAAGAAGAGTGGCAATGTCAAGGATCAGCAGCAGAATGTGGCAGGAGGCAATGGTAACAACCAGGGCAATGGTGGTAAGCGCGGACACCCCGAGGGCGGGTCCGATCTTGTAGCTAACACCAACACTGGATATAAAAACCAATGCTGTAACAATAATGGTAAGCCATCCTTTGGTGGGAAGAACTTTAATATTGAAGCAATGATGAATGAACCTTGCCCAAAACACAGTCTGCCTACCAAGCCTGCAACTCGTGCATGGAAGGATTGTTTTATCATGCGGGAGTACAGAAATTACAGTTCTAGGCAGAACCATGGTAACAATAATGGCCCGCCCGGTGGGTCAGGATTAGGTGCACAGGGGTCCGGCTTGGGTGGCGGCGGCTCAAATTCTGCTTATCAAGGCCAAGGTAACCACAGGGGATACAGCCAGCAGTCTGGTCAGAGCAACCAATAGCATGGTAATCAATCAAGTTATCAGAGTAACCCGAAGCAGCTCAATGGAGGTCAGTATCATGTTTTCACCACAAGTCTCTGCAAGCCATATCAGAAGGTTCGTAAACATGCGGTCAACACAGTTGAGTCGGCGGTACCTCAGTACTTACACTGGTCCGAACATCCGATCACATGGAGTCGGGCAGATCACCCGCCCCGGATCGAAAATCCGGGTCATCTGGCATTGGTGGTGGCCCCTCAAGTGGGGGGTTATAAATTCACTAAAGTACTTATGGATGGTGGCAGCAGCATCAACATCTTGTATTATGACACGTTTCGGCGGATGAATTTAACTGATAAGGATCTTAAGCCATCTTCCACAGTTTTGGTGTGGTGCCTGGTAAGTCGGCGTATCCTGTGGGCAAAATTTCTCTAGAAGTAGCCTTTGGGGATGATCATGACTACAGGGCAGAGACACTGTGGTTTGAGGTGGTTAAAATCAAAAGTCCATATCATGCTTTGTTTGGACGGCCAGCTTATGCCAAGTTCATGGCTCGCCCTTGCTATGTTTATTTACAGCTTAAGATGCCAGGGTGAAAAGGTACAATTATGGTCCATGGTGATCGGAAAATTGCTTTGGAGTGTGAGGAAGGAGATGCTGCTTATGCTGAGTCGGCCTGTGCCACAGAAGAGTTCAAGTTTTATACAGTTAATGTTGACCCGGCTGATATGACTCCTCTGAAGAAGCCCACAACTGAGCAGGACCCTCTATTGAAGTTTAAAGCCGATGATACTAAGCAGGTTGATTTTGTCCCTGGCGACTCGTCTAAACAGTTCACCATAGGGGCAAATATGGATCCTAAATAGGAAAGCACGCTCATCGAGTTCATCCGTGAGAATCGGGACATCTTGGCATGGAAACCTTCTGACATGCCAGGTGTACTGAGAGAATTCGCTGAGCACACTCTTAATGTGGATCCAAAGTTTAAACCAGTCAAGCAGTTCCTCCGTCGTTTCAATGAAGAACGACGTAAGGCAATTGGAGAAGAGGTAGCCCGACTCTTAGCAGCTAGGTTTATTGTGGAAGTTTTCCACCCTGAGTGGTTGGCTAACCTGGTGCAGGTACTTAAGAAGAACGACACTTGGCGTATGTGTATTGACTACACAGATCTTAACAAAGCTTGTCCAGCTGACCCGTTTTCTCTCCCTTGTATCGACCAGATTATTGATGCCACAGCGGGTTGTGAGAGCTTATGCTTCCTGGATGCTTATTCTGGTTATCATCAGATCAAGATGGTAGTTAAAGACCAAGAGAAGACGTCGTTTATCACCCCTTTTGGAGCTTTCTGCTATGTTTCTATGCCTTTTGGACTTAAAAGTGCTCAGGCGACTTATCAACGTTGTGTTCAGAATTGCTTTCATAGTTAGATTGGACGCAATGTGCATGCTTATGTGGATGATATTGTGGTTAAGTCCAGGAAGAGGGAGACTCTCCTGGACGATCTAAGAGAGACTTTGACAATCTCCGGATCTATAAAATGATGCTTAACCCGGCCAAATGTGTTTTTGGTGTGCCTGCAGGCAAGCTATTGGGTTTTTTGGTCTCAGAGAGAGGTATTGAAGCTAACCCTGAGAAGATTAAGGCTATAACTTCGTTGGCTAAGCCGGCGTGTGTCAATGACGTCCAGCGCCTGGCGGGTCGTATCACGGCTCTAAGCTGGTTCATAAGCCGCCTGGGAGAGAAGGCAATTCCTTTATACCAGATGATGAAGAAGACAGATCATTTTGTCTGGAGTGATGCTGCTGGTAAGGCATTTGAGGCGCTCAAAAAGCAGTTAGCTGAGCCGCGAGTCCTTGCGGCTCCTATTGAGAAAGAGCATTTGCTCCTATATGTGGCAGCTAATAGTATGGCTGTCAGTGTGGCGATTGTTGTGGAGCGCAAGGAGGCGGGTAAGGAGTACCCAGTCCAGCGGCCGGCTTATTATGCCAGTGAGGTGTTGATTGAGTCCAAACAACGATATCCGCATTGGCAGAAACTGGTATATGGGGTGTTCATGGCGAGTCGCAAGTTGAAGCATTATTTTCTTGGTCATCCTATTACTGTGGTCAGCTCTGCTCCCTTAGGAGACATTATTCAAAACAGAGAGGCCACAGGCCGGGTTGCTAAGTGGGCAATTGAACTTGGACCTCATGGTTTGAAATATGTGCCAATAACAACCATTAAATCTCAGGCTCTGGTGGATTTCATCAATGACTGGACAGAGTTGCAGACGCCTAAGGAGAAGCCTGATAACACATATTGGATGATTCACTTTGATGGGTCCAAGCAGTTGGAAGGCTCGGGGGTTGGAGTTATTTTGACTTCCCCAAGAGGTGATCAATTTTGCTATGTTTTAAGGCTAATGTTTCCTTGTACTAACAATGCAGCTGAATATGAGGCTTTACTCCACGGCCTTCGTATGGCCAAGGAGATGAATTTGAGCCGGGTCAGGTGCCTGGGCGACTCAGACCTTGTGGCTCAGCAAGTCTCAGGCACGTGGGATTCCAAAGACCCGCTTATGGCGGCTTATCACCGGACGGTTGACAATATTGCTGGTCACTTCAAGGGTTATCAGGTGGATCACCTTGATCGATGGAAGAACGAGGTGGCTGATGCCTTGAGCCGGCTTGGGTCTCAACATAAGCCGGTGCCTCCTAATGTGTTCTTGATGTATTGCATAGTCCTTCGGTCAAGTTGCCATCGGAAGAGGACCTTGTTGTTCCTGACCCGGAGGCGCAGTTGGTGGCGGCTCTCCATGCTATTCCTGATTGGACGCTTCCCTACTTGGCTTATATGACCCGGGGCGAGTTATCGGAGGATGAAATCTTGGCAAGACAAATAACCAGGAGGTCTAAGTCTATGACTATTGTCAACGGCGATTTACACCGATGCAGTGTGACAGGCGTGTTTCAACGTTGTGTTTCTCCTGAAGAGGGCCGTGAGATCTTACGAGAGATCCATGAAGGTGATTGTGGTCATCATGCTGGCTCAAAATCATTGGTGGCTAAAGCTTTTCGTCATGGGTTTTACTGGTTGACGGCTCATGCTGGCACAGAGGATATTGTTAGCAAGTGTGATGGGTGTCAAAAAATTTCAAGGCAAGCTCATGTGCCGGCTCAAGAATTGCGGATGATTCCCATAACTTGGCCGTTTGCTGTGTGGGGGTTTGATATGGTTGGACCGTTCAAGAGATCTAAAGATAAGAAGACCCACCTTTTGGTGGCGGTTGACAAGTTTACTAAGTGGGTTGAAGCAGAGCCTGTTAGCAATTGTGATGCGGCAACGACGGTTCAGTTTGTGAAAAAACTGATTTTTTGTTTCGGTTTTCCTCATAGTATCATCACTCATAATGGTACTAATCTCTCTAAGGGTACCATGAAGGAGTTCTGTGATAGAGAGCATATTCGTCTTGATGTTTCCTCAGTGGCTCATCCACAGTCCAATGGACAAGCAGAACGGGCTAATCAAGAAATTTTGAGAGGTATCAAACCCCAGTTTATGGTTCCTTTGAAACGAACGCAGGGATGTTGGGTTGAGGAGCTACCTTCAGTGCTTTGGAGTATCAATACCACTCCTAACAGGTAAATAGGCTATACGCCCTTCTTCATGGTCTATGGGGCCGAGGCGGTTCTCCCCAGTGATATCCGTCATGACTCGCCTAGGGTGGCGGTTTATGTTGAAGCTGATAATGAGACGACATGTCAGAATGCACTTGATGCTCTAGATGAAGAGCGCAACCTTGCAGCGGCTCATTCAGCAATATATCAGCAAGACCTACATCGCTATCATAGCCGTAGAGTTCGAAGCCGGACTTTTCAAGAGGGTGACTTAGTGCTCCGTTTGATTCAAGACCAGACAAGGATGCATAAGCTTTCCCCTCCTTGGGAAGGGCCTTTTGTGGTCAGTAAAAATCTCAACAATGGGTCTTGTTACCTCATTGACATGCGAGAGCACAAGGATTCCCGCAAGTCGGAAGAGGAGACCCACCGACCATGGAATATTGCTCATCTTCGGCCTTACTATACTTGAGCCACCGGCTCTCCCCATTGTGCATACTTCTGTCGATGTATATACCTTTTTATGATCAATATAATAAAGCCGACATCCCTGAAAAATTCAGGGCCTCCGTTGTTTCATTTCTGTGTATCTAAGTCTTTATTAATTGGTCGTAAGGTCACTTGGGGGCTTCCAACCCACCGGGTTTAGCTTTCATACCCTCTTGACCGGCCTGAGTTGCCATATTCTGAGTTACACCTACCTGTTTGCAACTTGCTACTCCACCAGGTGACCCGCCGAACTCTTAACATTCAATCTTTTTTAAGACCCTGAACTTGTTAAGGTTAAAACAACGGCTTGTGTCACGTGAGAGCCAACCTACAGTGAGCTAGGATAAACTCAACGGCTGTGCGGCCTTGAAAGCACAAGGCCTGTGAGCCAGTTTGTTTGGTCGTGGTTTGAAAACCGGCCTCACAATTTTTTTTTGGGATTTTTTGTATCTCCTTCGATTCTTGGGATGTTTTTTATGTTAAGTTTTTGCTTTTGTGCAAATTGTGACTGCCAGGGTCGTAAGGCTCTGGATTATGTTGCTCATGTTTGAGTATTTTTGGGTTGTAACCCGCCCTGGCTTTGGACTTTAAGTCGCCAGTATGTTTTCGTTTGCGCAACCAAGGTTATGAGGCTACAAGTCTTTGGGTTGTCACCCGCCTTGGTTTTTGGTTTTTACATTGTTAGAATGATTTGGCTCTACAGCTATGTTAATCATGTTTTCAACTATTATATGAGACTATGAGTCTTCGGGTTTGGTAACCCGCCCTGGTTTCTGACTATAAGTCGCCAGCATATATGTTGATGGATCTTCTGCAAGATGTACACGACCACAAGGGGAAGAGCATAATCTTTGCAAGGGCTTGTATATATGGTCAGATTGACCGTGACATGAAGTTCAACTACTGGATCAAAAGTGGAGATAAACATGCACGAAGGCATGACAAGGCGGATCAATGTTTTTAACTACCCTATTACATGGCTTCAGCTGAGCCCAAAAAAGTTTTTCGATCAAGAGTTTTTGGAGCTGCACTCCCATAACCTGGCCTGAGAGCCGCCTGGATCATCCTTGTTATGGTCAGTTGTCTTCCTGACGCCTTGAAGATTATGGGTCATCCCGCGCCGGCTCTCCTTCTTCGACCATCTGAAGGTCAGCCGATGCCCATTCGATGCCAGTTAAAGCTTCGAATGTGGCCTCATCGTTAAGTATAATTGAAGAATCAAAATCAGGGGCGAAGATGTGCTTACGCCTGGGAGGAACTAGATCCATCACTTCATGCGTGGGCGGCTTGATCTTGTTGTTGTTCTCATCATAAGCCGGCGTGTAATGGTTTAAGTTCAGATCTTCAATCAGCTTACATGCCACGGGCCGCATCTCCCTAACACATTTGTTGAAGTCTTGTTCTTTAAAGACAGACCCGTCATCCTTGAACTCTGGGCATCCAGTGGCTATCTCCTCCGGGTCAAGCTCTGATTGCCACGCTTTTGCTCGGCCCAGAGAAACAATGGCTCCAGCTCGTGCGGCCGATAATTTCATCTCTTCAATTTGAGCCGGTGCGGTTGATAGTTGCTCTAAGTCCGTCTTAATCATCATTGGAGGCTTCTTTCCACCTGATAAAGCTGCAAGGCTACGTTGCGTCCCAGCGTACAACTGTTCGGCCAATGAATACACCGCCTTCAGTTTGAGCAACATGTTCTGGCCAAGATTGGCGCTTCTGGGGCCTGTTCAAAAGTCGCCAGGCGAGTTAAATATTCTCCGTTATGAATCGCCAGGCGGGTTAAAGAAGTATTAAAATAGATGATGAAGTGCCGATGTTTAACTCATCGAAGATGGCGGCTGTCATATGAGTTATCTGCTGCTTTAAGCCGGCAAGCTCACTAGTCACCGGTTTAAGCTAATTTTCCGCCTCTTCGGATCTCTGCTGTAGTGCGGTCTTGTCAAACTCCAGGCGGTTCTTTCAGCGTCGAAGCCTGCCTTGATTTTCTCAAATTCTTCCAAGGAAGATTTCAGCTTTGACTCGGCCTTGGAAGCTTCAATCTGTTGAAGCTCAATATGCTTTCTTAAGTCGCCCAATTGTGACTCTTTTGAGTTCAACTCCTCCTGAAATACAACATTGAAGAAATGGTTACCACATGAGGAGTAAGTTTTGCGATATAGTTACTTAAGTCCCAAGCACATTGCAAGCACTGCACTTGGCACTTGGGGGCTAATGTAGGTCATTTCAAATTTTTACGACCCGGCTTATCTTGTCAGATTAAGCCAGCCCTTGGGGGCTACATGTTTGATTTTACTAAGGTCATTGAAGACCTGGCTTATCTTGTCAGGTTAAGCCGGCCCTTGGGGGCTACATGTTTGATTATACTTAGGTCATTGAAGACCCAACTTATCTTGTCAGATTAAGCCGGCCCTTGGGGGCTACGTGTTTGATTTTACTAAGGTCATTGACGACCCGACTTATCTTGTCAGATTAAGCCGGTCCGTGGGGGCTACATGTTTGATTCTATTATAAGATCATTGAAGACCCAGCTTATCTTGTCAGATTAAGCCGGCCCTTGGGGGCTACATGTTTGATTCTATTAAGATCATTGAAGACCCGACTCATCCTTGGTAGGATAAGCCAGCCCTTGGGGGCTACATGACTATATGCATATGAACCAGTGGAAAGAGGTTTAATTTGTACCTCGAACTTTTGCCTCATCAGGTTAACCAGGCCAACCTCCATGTTGCGGCTTGTGTGCAGACAGCTTAGGTAGCCTGCGTGCAACTCACCTGCGCTAAAGTCTGCATAGTGTTGCAGATCCAGTTTTAGCTTGCCCGTGT